>CM073426.1:125520000-127920000 GCA_037114965.1 Monochamus alternatus
AGTATTCTTACACACCATACAAATATTTTTAAATAATCGCCATATTATAACTGCATAATTTTGTATAATACTGTTCCTAAAGAAATTCGAAGTACATTCAACTGATTACAGGAAATTTAAAAGAAAAACAAAACATTTTATGTCAGTTTGAGGTTTTTATAGTTTTGATGACTTTGTGAGTGGTGAGTGAGGCTGTCTGTGATTTTTATTGTCGCTATAGATTTTCACCGCATTACTATTTCACACTGATACCTGCATATGTTTATATATTCATGTATAACTATATGTATTATATTTGTTATTTATAAGTTGCTGTTAGTTATTCTTCTTTTTTTATATTTGACTTTGTATTATTATATGTATTATATTTTTCGTATTTTTGTTATTACTATAACTACCATTACCATTTTGTTATACCATAACTAATATGGAAATATTATGTAAATATAAATAATTTTTTCTTAATTTTACAAACATATTTTAGAGTGTAAGTGTATATAAAATGTATCGAATTTGGGATATATGGTGTGCGAAAACAATAAAGAAATGGAAAGTAAGAAAAAGTTTCAAGTTTATAAAGGAAATGTAGATAATGGCTGCAACTTGGGATGGAAATGTCTCAGAAGGCTTACAGGATAAATGGTACCACGTACAAAATAGCTGACAGGGGTTGTAAAGGAATTTATCAGTAAACGCATTATTTTAAATCTTATATGGTTAAGTATCACATATCCATGTAATGAGAAGACATAAAAACTTAATTCGCTACCCCTCGTGTAACGGTTAAGAGAGTAGATTAACATAAATCATGGACTACACTTGTAGGTAATTTTCTTCATTTTAAGTCTTATAATAAAATTGAGGGGGTGTGGAATATAATGGTTTATTTAAAAAATACATGTTATGTTAGAAATAACACAGTAATAGTATATTACTTAACGAGCGGTAATGAAGGTCATAACTCAACCAGATGACCAGTGAATTATGACCATTACCGCAAGTTGAATGCTATACTTTATCTACGACTATAACAATCATCTTTTTTTAGGACTATTATTAGAAATTGATTTGAAAACGTCAAAATTATTTTGTTAAAATATCAAATGACATTAGTCCCCTCAATGATAATAATTGATAGTTCCGCCTACTGAGAGGCGTTGGCAATTTAATAATTTTAAAATCTTTTAATTATTCATTCCTTTCCACTTGTTAAAAATTCTTTCCATTTTACACCAACGGAACGTATTTATCGGCTTAAAAATTTCCACTGCGTACACTATTTACATACCGAATTATCATTGTAGAAGCCCAGCGTGAGTTATAATAACTCGTTATTTGTTTATTGATACTATTAATTGCTCAAAAGCAGTTGAATAATTAATATATAAATTAATAGGAGTAGATAAAATCACATAATTAATATAATGTTAATTACTTAAGAATACACTGATACAAATTATTGTAAATTTACACGTAAAAATGCTAATTTATAAGTAGTAATTTTCCATTACAGTTGTAATATTACATTCTGTTGTGTTATTTAACACTATTGACCTAGACATTAAATAACCAACAATCCACCGTGTAACATCTCTAATAATTTTGGTCAGTGTATATTACACTTCCATATGGTGAAACATTGATTTGAAGATATTGAAAGCTCTAATTCTACAAATTGCGTAAAAAAGTAAACTTAAATTGTGGGATAAAATATTCAATTGAATTCAGTTTGATCGGGCAGTGGTCGAGCGGTTTAAAGCGTCAGTACTTGAATCGATGTGGCCAGACCGCTGTGGGTTCGATCCCCGCGACCGTATTCAACCATGTTCGTGGAGAGGATTGGCACCCTCTCTGCGGGTATAGTAGGATGGAAGAATGTTGGCTTGAGTCAATGTGAGATATTGATACTGGTTGACGTTTGACTACCCCCCTAATTAATAAGGTTTTCCAGGTTTCCCTCATTCCTGCACTGAATGGAGGTTAGGGTAAGTCGTTCCTCGGCGCAATTTTCTCCTGCTAAATAATAATATACCGCCCTCTCTCCTGCACAAACCTCCGACTTCTGGGCTAATCCTCGTGATTAGAATGAGGGGTAGAGATATTATTATACTTTATTTTCAGATAGCTAAATTTGATCACATTTTTTTGTTTTCCAATGTGAAATATGCATATAGATTTAAATATGGCGATTGATAATGATTATTATCTGTAGGAAAATATGACTTCTTTCATCAGGGATTTATAATTTTACGAATTTATTTTGTGAAAGACGAAGGAGATGAGTTTGTAAATCTATTCTGGTATCTGTTAATTTGTCGGTTGTTCCTAATGGGTTTAAACAATTATTTTCAATGGTGCAACACTATGAGCAGTAATTATAGAAATACATTTCCAGAATGAAAGGGTCAATAAGTACTCTGTTCACAATTCCAGCCGACAAATCTACTGAAAATCGTTTTTGAAAATGTGTTCGCCGAGTAACATGAGAATTTTCCAATGCCAAATAATACGTGTTGCGAAAACTGTGAATACCATTACGCCTGAACGTTGCCTCATCCTTAACTAAATGTTCATGGTAAAGTTTGGGTTTAGGTGCTGCTTATGTAACAACCACTCGCAAAAATCATTCGAAGCAGAAGATCCCTTGGAAGTAAGGTTTGTATACACGCTACATGTGCAATGGGTGGAGTAATCCGTGCCTTAACGTTCTCCAAACTGTGGTATCCCAAATTGCGTTGCAATGCGTTGTTAGTGCTTATGTCAGGTTGCTCCTCGACGGTACTTAAAATCTCTTTTTCGAGATTCACAATTTGCCTAGGTCTACTGTCTCCTCTTTGTTGCCCAGACCTCGACCGGAAATTAACAGTTTCTCTACACAGCTGAACTATACGTAAAAAGTCTTCACGTCTCGGATGATATTTTTGGGGAAAACTTTGTGCATAAAGATAAGCTGCAGTTAGTTCATGTCCATAAGTTATTCGTTTGAGGCTTGTGTCACATTTTCATGTCTATAAATATGTTTGCTTGTAATTGTAATTTATTACTCGCGCAAAATTATTAGCTAGTGATAAAAAATGCTACGACATAATAATAAAATTTAAAATTTGAACACCATGTATTTCTTAAACCAGCGACATTCGTACAAGGCATAATGAGCTCCAACATAATATTTTGATGTTTAGTATTTCCAGTTTAGTGTTGACCCATTCTTTCTGCCTCACACTATATGTACATTGTACACTATTCATTACTGGTTACTAGCATTGTCACTATAACGGTCACACATTAACACTTATTACATCATATTCTGTATGATCTTTATGTTTCGTCAAAATTTAATATATACTTATATTTAGATTCCGACCTTTTGATATATTGCCCGCCTCAAAGACATACTCGCCCATGATAGCGCTGGAGATCGAACACGTGGATCGGTCAATTAATTACAACCAACACAAGGCTAACGTTTCGGTTAGGCACATGCGTATTTGCTGCAGCAGAAGCTTTGTAATCAGATATGCTCTAAAAGCTCAGAGATATGCAGCACACGATATTATAGGAAAAATATACGGGCTGCATGTATGTTTCTTTGTGTTGACTAGATTTTCGGCGGTTGGTATAGTTTACTTATTAGTTTTTATAAACAAAAAATTTCACCAGATAAATTTTTGTAAACTTTCGAAACTAAAAATATTTTATTACGTCTTTTTCTTCACTATTCATTATTATTTATCTTTCGCTATTATTTCACAAGTTTATACATATAATATGTTAGGAATCAGTCTGTATAAAACATAAACTGTTAACAACAGGGGGAAGATGAGTGGGATTTCTGATTTGTACATATTCCGTGTACAATACTCACGGTAAGAATTCAGACGTCTTACGTCACGGCTGACGTTACGCAATTGTTTTTATTGTCAAGATAATTTTCGATATTTGGTCGCGTTAAAATTCAATTTAGTGCAATATATAATGCAAACATTTAGTGTATTATATAGTTTTATTTATAAATAAGATAATAATAATATAATATAGATAAACACAGTGGTGAAACCGGTAGCTATGTTTAAGCAATCGAAGGCAACGTTCAGACACATAAATTCACAAAACGGATAAATTTCATTGCCCTGACGACCCTGCCCTGACCATATACGATGTTTATTGCAATAAATACTTTTTAAATACATTATCATCATAAGATTTTCTGTTCATTTCAGAGTAATAAATTTCACAGTATATAATAATATATAACTAATGAAATCGATATGGGATGAAAACTTGAACACTGCATATATATTTAATCAAATATAAGGTGCATCAGATCAAAACAAAACCATTTTGGTTGTTTAATTTTTAACAGAACAGCTATAAACGTGGAACAAAATGGGGATACGTGTCTAACTTCAGACTCTCTTGCTTAAACATGGCGCTGACCAATCAAAATTGAGACATTCCTTGTCGCCACTGTGTTTATCTAGGCATTGTAGTTTTATTAGTCTCAGTTGCAGTTTCTTAAATATTTTGATGAAAATCCACATGCTTCTACTATATACCGCTCACTTGTAAACCATACAAATCCCAAACGGTGTGGGCAATTAAGAGAACCACAGGTGAGATATAAGTGGTCTGCTTACTTAAATAAAGAGTGTCCTTTTTATTTTAAATTAGATGGAGCACTTAAATATATAAACAATTGCATATTGAAAAAGAGGAAATGTGTCAAAGTTTACGGTCACTTTACGCTAAAGGTAGCGCATTCCTGGTAAACAAGATTGATGTTGATATAATTACCTAATCTCAGTATAAACAAAATCCACTTTCTACATTTCACTAAAATTGATTCTACATTTAGGATGTAACTTGTACGAAAAATAATTATAGAACACTTTAGTCTTATCTTTGTTTCAACCAACCGTTCTTAATATATCTCCCAGTAGGTACTTCTAGGACAGTATTTATGAAAAATAACTTGTCTGGGATTATTGGTCCCTCATTTTAATTTTAAACAATGAACGAGAGAACAGCTATAGTAATCCGCAAGCTCACAATAAATTCGTATGACGTAAGTCGCCTGAATTCTTGGCGAGACTATACTACTTTAGCGAAATTCACCCTACTCCATATTTCCGCTCGAAACAAATCATAGATTAGTAGCGCATAAAGTAGACAATTCTGAGGGATAACGCCTGATGGAATCATCGGGCAGATATCGCTATGCATCGCACGGTTCCCTGTTTCAGTTTCCGATCGCTGACGGACGACGCGTCGCAGATGTTTATGCTGGTGCGGCATGTCGACGGACACATCGGCGACCTGGATCGGGCGCGCGGTCTGATTAAACCCATATGGGGGCACTGATTCGAAATAATGGGATTACGTGCCTCAGCTTCAATCGGCGCGCAGTCGGCATCCAGCGGTGGGCATCGCCCGTCCGACTTTCCACTCCGCTAAAACATTTAATGAATTCCAAGCAGCCCCAGAAGGCGGTCTCTGGGTCGTAGGCCACTGACGCCGCCGTTTTAATTTTGTTTCTTGTTTCGCAAATTAATTCCATTGTGCGATGAGCCCTTCGGGCCGGATTGGGCGCGATGCCTTTGTCTGACCTTCGAATATTTTTTGACTCCAGATTGAACTGAATTTTAGCCTAATGGGAAATTTTGATTGCGCAAAAATTAAAAAAGTAGTGAAACATTTTGAGTGGCACTTTAGTTAACCAAAATGATTCTATTATTTATTTGTTCTATTAGTGGCAAAAAAATTAAATTCAAATCCCTAATATTTAAAATTAATGTTATTACTAGAGCAGTCCAAATGTTAAAGATGCATTGTTTTAGTTGTAATACGCATGCGCCTGATATCGACATGTCGACGGACACATCGGCGACCTGGATCGGGCGCGCGGTCTGATTAAACCCATATGGGGGCACTGATTCGAAATAATGGGATATATGGGATTTTTCTTCACTATTCATTATTATTTATCTTTCGCTATTATTTCACAAGTTTATACATATAATATGTTAAGAATCAGTCTGTATAAAACATAAACTGTTAACAACAGGGGGAAGATGAGTGGGATTTCTGATTTGTACATATTCCGTGTATAATACTCACGGTAAGAATTCAGACGTCTTACGTCACGGCTGACGTTACGCAATTGTTTTTATTGTCAACATAATTTTCGATATTTGGTCGCGTTAAAATCCAATTTAGTGCAATATATAATGCAAACATTTAGTGTATTATATAGTTTTATTTATAAATAAGATAATAATAATATAATATAGATAAACACAGTGGTGACACCGGCAGCCATGTTTAAGTAAACGAAGGCAACGTTCAGACACATATAAACTCACAAAACGGATAAATTTCATTGCCCTGATAACCCTGCCCTGACCATATACGATGTTTATTGCAATAAATACTTTTTAAATACATTATCATGCAATACATTGTAAGATTTTCTGTTCATTTTATAGTAATAAATTTCACAGTATATAATAATATATAACTAATGAAATCGATATGGGAATGAAAACTTGAACACTGCATATATATTAAATCAAAAATAAGGTGCATCAGATCAAAACAAAACCATTTTGGTTGTTTTTTTTTTAACAGAACAGCTATAAACGTGGAACAAAATGGGGATACGTGTTTAACTTCACACTCTCTTGCTTAAATATGGCGCTGACCAATCAAAATTGAGACATTCCGTGTCGCCACTGTGTTTATCTAGGCACTGTAGTTTTATTAGTCTCAGTTGCAGTTTCTTAAATATTTTGATGAAAATCCACATACTTCTACTGTATACCGCTCACTTTTAAACCATACAGATCCCAAACGGTGGGGGCAATTAAGAGAACCACAATTTGGTGTGCTGTGCATATGCGTTGATTCATATTGCCAGATTTCAAACTATTTCATTTTTTAAATAATTCTTTCTAATTAATTACTAAATAAGATTAAATTTTTAATGATTATATATATATATATATATATATATATATATATATATATATATATATATATATATATATATATATATATATATATCTGTACACATGTACATATATATCTTACTTTCATTAAAAATAGTATATATTCTTTATTTTATGAGGACACTTTGCAGATTTGACAACGAGGCGGGTCATATCGATTGATGCGAGAGACTGACGCCGCCATTTTCAATAGTTTTAAATTTCGTAATAATAAAAATGTATATCAAATGGAGAAATACCAGTGACATAAAAACTTTTTAGTACAATAAAAAATCACAATGAAAAAATGAAGCGTATTCGAAAAAAACAGAAGGTATTTACGAACCTAAATAAGTTTCAAAAACAGTTTTTGTTGTTGTACATGAAGTGTCCTTTTTATTTAAAATTAGATAGAGCACTTAAATATATAAACAATTGCCTATTGAAAAAGAGGAAATGTGTCAAAGTTTGCTGTCACTTTATGTTAAAGGTAGCGCATTCCTGGTAAACAAGATTAATGTTGATATAATTACCTGATCTCAGTATAAACAAAATCCACTTTATACATTTCATTAAAATTGATTCTACATTTAGGATGTAACTTGTACGAAAAATAATTATAGAACACTTTAGTCTTATCTTTGTTTCAACCAACCGTTCTTAATATATCTCCCAGTAGGTACTTCTAGGACAGTATTTATGAAAAATAACTTGTCTGGGATTATTGGTCCCTCATTTTAATTTTAAACAATGAACGAGAGAACAGCCATAGTAATCCGCAAGCTCACAATAAATCCGTATGACGTAAGTCGTCTGAATTCTTGGCACGACTATACTACTTTAGCGAAATTCACCCTACTCCATATTTCCGCTCGAAACAAATCATAGATTAGTAGCGCATAAAGTAGACAATTCTGAGGGATAACGCCTGATGGAATCATCGGGCAGATATCGCTATGCATCGCACGGTTCCCTGTTTCAGTTTCCGATCGCTGACGGACGACGCGTCGCAGATGTTTATGCTGGTGCGGCATGTCGACGGACACATCGGCGACCTGGATCGGGCGCGCGGTCTGATTAAACCCATATGGGGGCACTGATTCGAAATAATGGGATTACGTGCCTCAGCTTCAATCGGCGCGCAGTCGGCATCCAGCGGTGGGCATCGCCCGTCCGACTTTCCACTCCGCTAAAACATTTAATGAATTCCAAGCAGCCCCAGAAGGCGGTCTCTGGGTCGTAGGCCACTGACGCCGCCGTTTTAATTTTGTTTCTTGTTTCGCAAATTAATTCCATTGTGCGATGAGCCCTTCGGGCCGGATTGGGCGCGATGCCTTTGTCTGACCTTCGAATATTTTTTGACTCCAGATTGAACTGAATTTTAGCCTAATGGGAAATTTTGATTGCGCAAAAATTAAAAAAGTAGTGAAACATTTTGAGTGGCACTTTAGTTAACCAAAATGATTCTATTATTTATTTGTTCTATTAGTGGCAAAAAAATTAAATTCAAATCCCTAATATTTAAAATTAATGTTATTACTAGAGCAGTCCAAATGTTAAAGATGCATTGTTTTAGTTGTAATACGCATGCGCCTGATAATTTGAAATCTGATTCTGATGTTCGAACAATGCTATTATCTCAGATCATAAAAACATAATATTGATAAATTATGTGAGAGGTAGTCCATGTAGGCAAATAATCCATTTCTAAGCGTTAATGAAAAATTGCACTTATACCAAATTTTAAAACGAATTAGAGTTTTTATAATGTTTCATTTATTCAGTGCAATTGTGGAGAACGTCATTTTATCAATAATTGTAGATATAACTCAAAGGTAAATAAATATATAGGTAAGTATGAAAATTTTATATATTTTTTCCTATCTCAATTAAATGTTCTGAGAATGGAATAAAACTTAATCAATATACCCATTGCTCTTCAAATGAACAAGAATATACCCTAAGCTACTTACTTCTTTACTTGAGTGAAGTTAGATACAAGTCTATTAAAACCATTTATGTGCCTTAACCTTCAGTTAGCTACTTGGACCATAACATAAAAGACATTACGTGTTATGTTATCGGAAGGTGAAAATACCGGCCCTAGTGAGGTTGTATTTTATTTGTATGTTGTAGTTGTTTTTATTGTTTAATTTTCAAATATTTTTTTTATTTGCTTATATTCAATATTTTGTGCACATTTTGACTAAATTCTGTGCATATTTTTACTTTCATGATTTGTTATCCCTAGTTATTATAATACATAAACCTTTTGCAGCCAGTAACAAGAGAATTAATCTTAGAAATATTAATAATATCATACATTTAGTATATGATAATACAATACAATTAAAATAGGTATAAGCAAGAGTAATAAAAACAACAATTTATACACATATACTCATACTCATGTTCAAACAAAACATAAACACATAACTCTTGAGGTTAATAATAATTCTTCAGATAATGTTTTAAAAAGTGGTAACCCTTGTAACATCAAGAACTATCGACCTATAGCCATTTTGTCAAATTTTGCTAAGGTTTTTGAAATGACATTATATGCATATATCTATAACAATGTTAGCACCTGCATTTCTTGTAATCAACATGGGTTCGTTGCACGGCGTTCTACTGTGACTAAATCTAGTTGAATTTACTCAGTTTGTTTCAGACCATATTGATAGAAAAGGCCAAGTAGATGTAATATATACAGATTTTGAGAAGGCTTTTGACAAGGTAAATCACTCCATATTAATACAGAAATTGAAATCATTTGGTTTTGATGATTCTTTGCTACTACTTACAAAATCTTATCTTGACCGTCGTGAGTTGTATGTGTCATATAATGGATACCGTTCTCATATTTTTTTAGCTCCTTCTGGGGTATCTCAGGGGACTAACTTGGGACCACTTCTGTTTATTCTTTATATAAATGATTTATCGTCATCTTTGCAGTGTAATCACCTTTTTTTTTGCAGATGATCTAAAGCTTTATCGTAACATTAACTGTTATGATGATTGTCGTGCATTGCAAGAACTTTTGAATGCAATACAGGTGTGGTGTATAGAAAACATGGTTTCCGTTAATATTGATAAATGTAAAGTTTGCTCTTTCAGTTTAAAGAAAAATATAATTTTATTTGATTACAGTCTTGATTCAAAGCCATTGACACGCAGCAGTAATATTAAGGACTTAGGGGTAATATTTGATGCTAAACTCTCGTTTTCTGAACATATTAATACAATCTCAAGCACCGCCTTTAAAACTTTGGGCTTTATTGTCCGTAATTCCACATCGTTCAACAATATTAGTGCTTTGAAATGTTTATACTATTCGTTAGTCCGTTCTAGATTAGAATATGCTAGCATTGTTTGGTACCCATGCTATCATTAATATTCATCATCTTGAAGGTGTTCAACGTCGCTTTTTAAAATTCATGGCATATCGCGTTGATAATATTTATCCTGCTAGAGGATTTGATCATGGCCTCCTGTTGCAGAGATTCGATTTTAAATCGTCGCAGTTGAGGAGAGTTCTCACAAGTCTATCTTTCTTGTTTAAATTATTTCATAACCTCATTGATTCACCAGAAATTTTAAAAATGTTCTACTTACGTGTACCTAGGCCTGAATCTCGTGATGATTACATGTTTTACTGTCGTAATGCTAGAACAAATGTCCTTACGAAATCCCCTGTATACACCATGTCAATTAATTTTGATCAAATTTCTCATTTATGTGACCTAAATTTTGATACACTCAAACAATTATTATCAGTTAGTTCTCAATTTTTTGGAAGCGTTTAACTGGCCTCATCTATATTATGATATACCTTTCAGACTGATTTAGTTTAGTAAATGTTAAATATTATTAGTAATTAAAATTAAGTACACTGTTACTTCATTACTTAGTTATAACATATTTTGTCCTGTAATTGGAATGTCTATTCTGTTGGGCAATAAATGCATTATTATTATTATTATTATTATTATTATTATTATTATTATTATTATTATTATTATTATTATTATTATTATTATTATTATTATTATTATTATTATTATTATTATTATTATTATTATTATTATTATTATTATTATTATAATACAATGGATATGTTTTTTATACTGCAATACAAATGGTTTACTTCTGGTGTTGCCAATATTTATGGTTACTAGTTTTATAATACTTATTTTCCTTATATTACAGCTATTACAAAACATTCTCCAGCAATTTTCGTTCTGATGGGATTGGTGGGTCACATTTAAGAATTTGGACAACTTTCCCAAAGTAAGTATACTCGCGTCAAGAATTCAGACGTCTTACGTCACGCCTGACGTTACACATTTGTTTTTATTGTCAACGTAATTTTCGATATTTGGTCGCATTAAAAACAATCATTTTTTGCAATTTAGTGCAATATATAATGCTAACTTTTAGTGTAGTATATAGTTTTATTACTATCAGTTGCAGTTTCTTAAATATTTTGATGAAAATATAATGAATTATTCATTTGTTCGTATGACGTAAGTCGTCTGAATTCTTGTCGCGAGTATACCAACCTAGCTTAAATGCGTTGATTCTATTAATCCTTTAAGCTTATCTCGAACAATAGCTTTAGTGCATGGCTAAGCTAATAGGATAGTGTAATCCATATTAAGAAACATTATTAAGCGCTTAATCTTCTTTATGTCTAATTTCGTTCATAATTCTTGATGTGTATAACATAATGTTGCAATCTCCCTCTATGTATTTCATGTTTGAGGGCTATTGAATAAGACAGAACAGCTTTGTTGTTATACGAGACAGTGAAGTTATTATTCTACTTACACTGTATAGAAACAACAGAAATTTCAAGTAGTAGGCTTGAATGCGGAACAATTTTACTACAATAGTGCATGCACTGATCCGCTTAGTTTTTACTGTTGCTTCTTTGAATTCTGTCCCATCTTTCTTCCTCATATTGACCGCCCAATCTTTTAGTATCAATTCCCGCTGAACACGAATCTAAAAGTTAAAATTGGGGGTTACACAGCAAATATTTGAGAAAACCTAAAAAAATCGATAAAAATCACTTTCTCGCAATTTATTCTGTACATTGTAAAAAAATAATTACACATTTTAACACAAAAGAACACAATACTGTGTTAATCGAGGTCCACACGGAATTGTGTATATTTTTACACATTTTTCTGTATGTAGCAGTGTGGTAAAGGTTTAATACAATCCACTGTGTTAATATAACAAATGTCATGTGTAACTTTTACACATTTTTGTGTTATTTGTATCACTGAAGATGTAGGCTTTACCATATCTTTTTAATTTGTTAATTATGTTCCTGTTTACTTTCGAAATAAGGTCACAGGCTTATTAGGCCCAGAGAAATAATTTTTAATAAATATAATTTTTGAAATACTTCTATTTTGACATTTTCTAGAGGTTCTGCCTATCGTCGAGAATGAATTGAATGTAGCCTGGAATGTTCTATTAAACGGCAGAATATATGTATTTAAAATTATAATTTCAAAAGCAAACAGGAACATAATTAACAAGGTAGGTGAGCTTCCGTATCAATATAAAGAATTTTATTAATTATGGTCTAATTATAAAATAAAAGATATTTTATTAAAAAAAAAATTCTGTTCAAATGAACAACAACCAAATCTGCTAACAAAATATGTATTTATTAAAATTAACAGTATAATAGTACATATTCTAATAAGAAACTAATAATGTTCTAGTAAATCATAAACAATGAAACAATAAACAAGGATGTATTTAGGCACTACATAATAGACGTTTACGAAAATTAACTGGTCGTGATCTGAACATATAATTTTCTTTCTCTAAGGTTACAAAAAAATTAGATTACAGAGTAATCTAAAACGTCAGAGTAAACTCATATTTTTAATAGTTATAGTCTAATTAGTTTTAGCTTTATTGCAATAATCAGTAATATTTGTTACAGTTAGGTAAGTACTTACCATTTTCCTTGATTAAACCTCAATTTAAATTTAAATATTCTCCATTTGAACACAGTGAACGAGAGGTAACTGTACACAACACCGCTACATGACCAATATGGCGTAGTGACGTGTGTTGGATCAGCTGATATACTTCAGCTGCGCAGTTGTGCTTAACCAGTCAGGAGTAGGGATATAGAACACAATTAAGTTGTCTGCGTGTTAAGTTTACACAAAATGGTGTACTGTAATTCAGTATATTTTATTATACTACTAGTAATTTTAACACATTTTGTGTAAAGCATATAAATAAGCCATAGTGTGTAAAACTATTAACACGGAAATTTTACACATCCTAAATTACACAGTGGAAAATCTCGCTTACACAGCAACTTTTCTTGCAGTGTATGATACTCTCTAAAACTGAAACAATGAGAAATGCTGCGAATTAGTGAATATTTACTATTTTACAGCTATAAATATACCAAGGTAGCTGTAAAATAGTAAATATTCACAGCAATTCTGTTTCAGTTTTAAAGAGTATTATACAGAATAAATTACGAGAAACTGATTTTTATCGATTTTTTTTTAGGTTTTCTCAAATATTTGCTATGTAACCCCCAATTTTAACTTCAGATTCGTATTCAGCGGAAAAAAATACAAAAGAAAAATATAGTCTAACTCCCAGCACACATGACTATTTTTTTGTAAACTTTTGATGATTTTTATCGTTTGTCTCTAAAATTTGCTGTTCGACCCCCCATTTTGACTTCACATTCGCGTTCAACGCCACTTTTTTTTTGTGGACCTGTATAATTGTTATAAACTGTTCTTCTAGAAATTGCTACTAGTTGTTGTTTTAGTCTGTATATTTGTAACAGCTCCTTTCAGTACTTGTACACTAATTGCTCCTCTTCTCTCCTTCTCCCAATCCCGGCGTCATTTAATAGCCACAAATCCTGTTCCTCTCGGTTCTAAAAAAGGCTGTTATTTATTTTCTTTGGCCGTACCACGGAAACCCGACTTGTTAACGGAAGTTCCATTGTTCTCCTCTGGCAGATAAGAAGAACCAGGTCGGTCTATCTTCTCGAAATCCCTCGCCGCAGCGTCGGGGTTGTTCTTTAATATAATTTATTTACTTCATCGCCGCGTAATGGAATTAGCGATATCGATCGAGGAGATAAAAGTCAGCTTGAAAAATGGAAGCGCCCTCACAAAGGCCCGGCCGCTCATTGTGGTGTATTTTTTCGTCGGAGAAAAGAATCAGAGTTTTTCGCGTCATCCAGAGAGGAGGCTCAAGTGTCAGTTGATTTTTGAGACAGGGCAATTAATCTAAGGGGATTTCGGCTGCGAGGCAGCGGCGGCTGTTGTCACGGGCGCTGATATATATTAAAGCGCCGGATATTGCGATTTAAATGGGGAGCCACTCAGGAAGGCGGCTATGTTTAATGAACAGTGCAATTTTGTTTTCGCTTCCAACGTTTTTAGGCGACACATCAACAAAAGCGTTGTAGAAATTTTATAGTAAAAAACTAATTAAATTATTTGATTCTAAACTATTAATACAAAAACGCAAGTTTGATACAAATCATATTCAACAATTGAAGAAGTTGTAAATGTTGAAAATTGATTTTTATTTTCTTCTGATTATATTTTTTGGAAACTAATGGGAAAGTTGCATCAATTTTATATTGGTTTAAAATGTTTTATAGGGTAATCTTTCAATCATAATGAAAGCTAAGAACATATTATGTCTGGAGGCAATAATCATAATAGAGAATTATTGGAAATTCCTTTAATACTGCTGAACAGTATTCAGTACGACTTTTTTTAAATACTGCATGCCATTATTTTGTTCACAACAATATACAGGGTGTCCCAAAATAGAAGGCCATACCATTAACCACATGTTCTTTGGACAAAAATAATGCGACTTTCCTTATGCCATTTTTTATTTGAACGCCCCTGTTTCAATATAGAGAGTGTTAAAGTTGCATTTAAAAAAACTATTTTTGTTAATAATTCCATTGTTTTGTAAGATACACAATTGAAATTTTGCACGTACTTTTATCATATTAGGGCATACTTATCATGTAATTTTGGTGAAAAAAATCGAACGGTAACGAAATCGGAGGTAACTGAGGGATGCAGTACCCTTCATCCCCTCCAATTATTTCTAAGTACGTTTATGCAGCTTTTTCTTGAAATATCAAACGTAGAATTTTCTTCTGATCATTTTATCTCTTTTGTAATTTTTTGTTTAAATGCTGCGTTTTGGAGAAAAACGGCAATTTGTACTGCCCATAAGTCTATAATTTACTCTTATTTTCAAGTGAAACTGAAATTGTGCGGATATACCTATCATTACAATACTATGGCAACTTAGGAAATCGTAATACTTACTGAATGAATATTTGCTAATTAAAACAAAATGGATAATTCTAAATTTTATAAAATGAGGAATACTTATGAATTGAAACATTAAATAAAATAATTAATTAATTACTACTAATTTACCAAATGTTCTACTTGCCCACCGTCCTCATTAACACATGTATGTGCCCTTTTAAGTAGCGAAAACCTCTCTTTGGAAAGATATTCTCCTTTTGCCTAAGTTCATCAGTTGCCATTATTATTCTCTCTTTGAGATGGTTAATGTCGTTTATTTCCAATGCATTAAGGTCAGGAGATCATGGTGGCCATTGAAAAGGTGCGTCTTGTCCTCGACCAATCTAATGATTGGGAAATAGATGGGTATTTAAACACATCCGGACGTTTCTACCATAATGGGGTGGAGCACCGTCAAGCTGCATCCCCATACCGTCATGTATGATAACAGGTAAATCGTGTAAAACATTTCGGAATTCATTATGCAGAAAATTTAAAAACGATGCTGAATTTAAATTATGCGGTATGAAAAGGGGACCCATCACAATATTATCCACTATTCCCACCCAGACATTAACCGTTAATGTAAATTGATGGTCTGCATAGGGATTCAAATCCGTCCATACGTGGCTGTTATGCATGTTTGTCAATCCATTTCTTGTAAAGCTTGCCTCATCCGTGAATAGAATTTTTCTTACGAAGTCCCTATATGCATCATTCTGTGTTAACAACCAACAACTAAATTGCATCCTAGAAGCAAAATCTTGGGGAAGAATATTTTGTACGGGTTGGATGTAATACGAGTGCAGAAGTTGGTAGAAGTAAAAAAAAACAAACAAACAAACAAACAACAGTAAGATGAACATGCATTTTTGTACAATTTTCTATTTGTCGAGAAAAAATCCTTGTACTTGTGCTTGGTTCTTCTTTTACCAGTGCTAAGATTTGTTCCTCTTGTTAAGGGCTTAATTTTCTATGTAGGCCGCAAATTCCGAACTTCTGATCCATAAACTTTCCGGTTTCACGAATATGTCGATCCAAATTTAAGAAAACCTTCTTTTTAGGATGCGATCTGTTGATAAGGGAGCTCACTATTTTTCCTGACATTCATCGTCCCCTAAGACATTTGTAACCCATCAATACATGTCGTTTTTCTCCAAAACGGAGCATTTAAACAAAAAATTACAAAAGAGATAAAATGATCAGAAGAAAATATATTTGATATTTCAAGATAACGCTGTATAGGCGTACTTAGAAATAATTGGAAAGGATAAAGTGTACTGCATTCCTCAGTTATTACCATTCACCCTTCGATTTTTTTAAAGAAAATTACATGATTAGTATGCCAGAATAAGATAAAAGCACGTGCAAAATTTCAAGTATGTATCTTACAAAACAATGAAATTGTTAACAAAAATAGTTTTTTAAAATGTAACTTTAACACCCTGTATATTGAAACAGGGACGCCCAAATACACAATGGCATAAGAAAAGTCCAAAGAATATGTGGTTAATGGTATGGCCTTCTATTTTGGGACACCCTGTAGTTATTGGTTAATAATTGTGGGATGAGATTATCTTATTATTTTGTTTATTACTCTCAATTGTTACCATTTGAATGGTGAATGAGAAAAGAAACGTTAGTCAATATTTTGAGAAAAGTTGAGTTATCTTATCCTTATTTCATTTCTCTTGAAACATGCAATGGAACCTATTAAAAAACCGCCTAAATATGGTCGACCACTATCCTTATTACTGCTGTTGTGTTTTCGTGGCAATTGTGGGTTATAGATACATAGTGTAAATACTATGTTGGTAATGTCATAATTATTAGTGGTGATGTGGTGAACTTACGGTATTGTTAAACGTAACGTATTCCTTTGTTTACAATATAAATCCGCTCGTGACAATTACGGCGACAATGGTGCTTGAGGTATTTATAAAATTATGTCATTTGATTTTGCATTAAACTGCTTGTTTTAATTTGAAAAATAATAAGTAAAAGTAATGAATAATGATATTTAACATTTAATATTTTAAAATTAATTTTCATGCCAAATATGTAACTCTGCGGTTACAATATATTTTGCGGCTACTTATAAAACCAAACTGAAAAAGGAAACTGAGAAGAACCTTAATTAAAAAGAGAGCGGAGTGGAAGGTGCTAAGATGCTATCGAAAAGATACAGAAGGGATTTTCATACATAAGAATTTGAAGATAGATGTTGTAGAAGAACAATTAACGCAGCTTTAGAGAAATTATAACCTACAGCTATACATTCTTGTGTTCTGTGCTGTTTACAGCTATTACATTAGATCAATCACTTCAGCAATTTTTTGCCTCAATCTGAAGTCTACATCGTGCAATTGGTCTGTGAAAACTGTTTTATCAAATATTACTACCAGTGCACATGCTCTTTAAAACACCATGGGTAAAAAGATGAAATGATAGTGAGTGAACTTCCTGAGTCGAAAGCCACAATAAGACATGTATGATCACCAGAAATTCCAGTTACCAATACAATTTTAAATTATTTAATGAAATAAGATAAATCTAGACACAAAATTGTATAGATAAGTAAGTACCTACAATTAACTGAACAGTAACTGAGATTGCATTGTACCACTTGTGGTTGCTATTTGTTTGTGACAATTAATATACCTTTCTTCATATGCATTTTATTTATATACGCTTTAAGCAGATAAATAATGATTTCAGGAAAATTGTGATTTTTTGTTGCCTCAAATTGGTGCAGCTTCCCTCTTTCTTAAATACGTTTCCAAAAGTCTTCAGCATTTAATTTTCAAAACCGAGTGTAATGTAGATGTATAAATTTGTAACAAGGAAGTTTTTCTTAAATATTATTATCAAAATTTTGATTTAGATGAAAATAAAATTGGCAGAGACATGCTATTTACATTATATAATAATAATTTTTATTTTTTTGTGGTGTTTTATCACTTAAAGGGTAAACATATATGCTATTTTATTATATATGCTGACTTATGCACATAGGTAATGCTAATTGTGCTGTCGCATATGCACTCGATGAGATTGTATTTTTTGTCAGAGGGATAAAATATGTTTAACTTGCCTATGCTGGAGGAAAATCATAAAATTATTACTCTATTTTATTATCTATTACTATATTTTATAGCAGCATTAAAACACTTGGCATACCTACTTATTTATAGATTACAGAATGAACTGTTTGCTTGAGATTTTGTTATATGTTCTAAACTATTTAGCAACATATATCCCCACAGAAATTATTAAAATAACTGAAAACTAAAATATAATTAACCCTGAGTTGGATGATGAAAATTATATCGACGTCATTCTGTATCAAAATACTGCAATGCGATTGGACGAAATTTGTAGGCAACCTCCTCTGTTTAAGGACCTTGCTTAAGGTCCTCCACATATATCGACCCAATAATCTTTTATCTTTGGCATTGTATGACAAAATGTATTACAATCCCTGTGAAAATATAGAATATTTTTCTAATTTGAGCCACCCTGTATATTTTATGGTTTCCGAGATGCCAATCGTTATTTTACTACTATTTATATATCTGTATTTAATGAAATTACCAAATTTTATTTAAAAATTGATTAGTGTGTGTTATAAAAATATAGATGTTTTAAAATTAAAATCAGTGATGCTCTATTTATTTCCTGCTACTCATAACAGTTGCAATATTTTCAGTTAATTGTCAGCATAATAATTATAAATTAATTTTTGTTTATTTTAAACAGTATTTTATTGTTTATGGAAAGGCCTAATAATAGAATAGTATACTTAGCAGTAGACCTAGATTAGCTTCATAAATTCTTAGGAAAATAACTCTCTAACACCGACATAAAGAGGAAATTGTGCTACTTAATTTCCATTCGGTTATACAGTAATAAAAAGTAATCAAACTATGTAACTCCCATAAACTAGTCTCGCGACCATAATTTCTTTCCAACTCCGACGCGATCAATCGCTTCAACCGACATCCACAAACTTACTTCCAAGACGAGACTTCATCGCAGCATTACCCGATGTACGGCGAAAACAAAAACAAACAGCACTGAATCGGCCTCCTTTATATGCCTGCATTATATTTCGCTTTATTTCGTTTTACTGCGAATTTCCTCTGTAAGTTGGCGAAAACAAAAGTTTGTTGTTCGTGTTTGGGATGTTTGCAGTGCACCGTAAAACGTTTTGTCGGAGAAATTAACATATATGCTCGATTCTTCCCTTTGGAAAACAGGAACATTGCATATCCGTTCACTAAGTGGATACTCATTTGAAACTGTAGTAGAATTATGCATCGTTTAGCTAAGCAGTTTCAGACAATTTTTACGGTGACTATTTACCTGTATTTTATACTGAGAAAAGTGTAAATGCATTAGTTGACATTTCTGTTTTCAGAAATACTATGTAGTTCTAATCTATACAGGGTGATTGGGGGAAACCCCTAATATTCGAAAGAGGTGTTCATGGGGCAAAAGTGAACAAAAAAGCCTAATAAACATATGATCCAATATCAACGGTTGCTGAGATAGAAATGAAAATATTTTTACTAGAGTTAATTATTGTAATGCATTAGTAGAAAAAAGATAGGGACATAGAGTAGTGTTAATGATTTAGATATGAATGTTTCTAAGTGTAGATGTTTGCACGCAAAAAATTCTATTATATTTAATTTTAACTCTCAAATAGAAACATCGAGCATAGTTACCTTGGAGTTGCAATAATCCAACTTTCTATAGGCTTAATGTGAATTCAGATATTTTACTTAAAATATATTATAACAAAATTACTAGTAATTGGCACATATTTTTCTTAGATTTATGCATCATATTAGTACTTTATTACAGACAATTACATATTTTGTCATCTGTTTACACTTTTGTCTGTTATTGAAGAAATCTGTTGGCCAATAAATGGTATTGTTATTAATATAATCATTCTTCAGTCACTTGCTGGATGCCCCCCTCTAATTGTCCCTAAATAAAGCAACATGGTGTTGTATGTATGTGTAACAGCGGCCACACTTTGCACTGTTGCAAAAAGAAAACACTTTATTGACTAATGAAGAGACCACGCAAGCACAACATTGGGACCAGGTTCGAATATGCTGAAGTGTTTTGCAAGGTGGTCAGCTGATGGCCTGCTTTTGTCTCTAATTTGACCGGAAATGGGAGGGTTATTCATCCTCTATCAGTCAGTCGGTGAAGTGTTGGAATTGTGAAGGTGGTAGAGAATTGCAGGCCTGGATGCCAGTGACAATAATTATATTCCAGAGCAGTTAGTTCATATTTATTTAACTACTGGTATATGGAGCAGATAAAATCCTAAATACACAAAACAACCATTTATTTATGATTAAAACCTTCCTGTTTTTCATTTTCAAAACTGATTTATTGCGTTTAAAATCCCTGAACTGAAATCATCAAATCTGACAGTTTGTGAAAACTAAGGAGTTAAAATACGATATGTTTCACTTCCTTTATAGGATTTCGCAATGCCACCTGACTAAAGTAGAGGGATTTGTCTTACGTCAAGCAGGATTTACTTGTTTATCCACGGAGATATTCACCAGACCAAATTCAGTGCAAATAAATTATGTTACAGTAACAGCCATTTTCGCTTAATCCAAATACAAACCGTTTCTGTAAAATGAGTTATATGCAGTGATCGGAGCCATTTATTTACTACAAGGGAAACATATTTATCCATAATAATTTTAATCAGTGATTCATATGTTTAATAGTAATATGACTTGGCCAAGAAATCGGAAATCTATTGCTGTTTTTATTTAATTTTCTAGTCAAAGTTCTGTATATTTATAATTTAAAAGAAAAACAATGTTGTTTGTTCTGTTGCTCTGGTTGCCTGATATTTGTGTATTGTATTTTTGACTGTCTACACAATAAGTTTTGAATTTAAAACGTTACGAATTGCTTTAACTACTTATAGTAGTAAGATGATTGACTTAGTAGCAATTTGTGTAGAGACACTTAGGTTTCATTAAGTATAAACATAAAAGAGAATACAACAAAAATCTCAAATAAAATTTATACGAACTTACTCAAAAATAATAAGTCTAATCGATTTAGTTATTGCTACTTTCAGACAATTGTAGAAAGTATCCAAAATTGCTGCTGCCTGCTAATGAACAATACAAGTTAATAAGGGACTACTGTTTCTCATTTCTGTATAAACTCTGTCAAATAAAAGATCATGTGAATGTTCAGTTCACATACATTAATGAGTATACGCCGCTGCAAATGAAATCCGACGGATTTAAATCTGGATTTCTGAAAGGCAATGGAGTTAATCCACTAAAAACATAAGAAATATATACTGATGTTTCAAGAATAAATGTGTAGTATTTTCAGCGAAAATATTCAACATATTTTCCAAGGCAAATGAAATACCTACATGGGAATACATTTTTAGATGATGATGGCTGGACAATACACTTTCACAAAGAACGATGTATAATTCATATTTAGAGGATGAATCGACAAATTCCACTAAAAAAATCTTCCTATACAAGTTATTTCTGCTACTGACAAGGCCTTCTTAACTATTTAGAAATAAAAATGTGACTCGTATAGTGTATTTATTATTGAATTCTAATAATAAAATCTTCTGTATTTCTATTAATTTGTTAGTAAGAGATATTCTGCATATTATATTGACTAGCTTAAACCTGTGCTTTTGTACATTTTAACAAGCACAGATTTTTTCCATAACATTAAAAGTAAAAACTTTTCTCTCATTTCAACTTTATCTGTCAATACCCTCTCCATATGGCTACAAAAATAATATAATACATTTTTAAATTGGCTTGTGTTACACTATTCATGTTAAATAAAATGTAAATATTTGAATTGATTGATTAACTCAGGTATACAGGGATAGCCAGAAGTACGGAATAAAATTCATATCTTTTGAAAGAGTGAATATTTCTAAAACTCTGAGACACGCTAACTGAACTTGATTTTTCCCCATTTTTCGGTTATATAATAACTAATTTTTCTTCAACCCCCTAACCCCCAACTACCCATAATTTTTTTTCATTTCTTTTTTAAATTGATCTAGAATAGATAATACTTATAATACTAATAATATATTCACTTACTTAAGATTAGGTATTTTTGCATTCAACCCTACTGGTAATTAAATAAATACTGTCCCTAGTGTTCTAATAGATCAAAATTTGTGCTATGACCCTAAACAATATTTAAAATATTTATGAATACTACTAATAAATTATTAAGCTAGTCTAAGTGAATTTCATAAATATCAAAATTCATTACCGTTCCCTATTGTGCCACGGCATTCAAAACCCCTACCTTCTGTGATAACTCTTCTCACCCCGTCCCATCAGACAAAAAATCGTACCTTCGAATCTGCAATTCAAAAACGTTTTTCGCTCGATGAACAAGAAGTCGAGAAGAAGATAAACATTCGTCGGGCGGAATCGACAAGGGCCAAAAATTTGAATTTAAACAGCGCTTGTACCAACAAAATAATAATTGCTCAGTGCTTTATCGAGAATCGTGCAAACAGGAGCGAAGGGAACAAATACGCGCTTCCCTTGTTAGAAAAACATCCGTGCGTTCATTTAACAACATCCTCGGATAAGACGCGTTGGGGGGAGGGCGGCACAGCCTTTCGCAGTCGGAAGTTCACAAATCTGCGGGGAATTCTGTCGGGAGTCGCGCACTGTTCGAGTGTCTGCCAGAAATTTATTTTCTTTAAGTTCTCAGGAAGGTTTGCCGTGGGAAGTTATCTTCCGCTACGTCGGTCTGGTTAATATACTAGCGCAATACAATGCCGGTACAACGTGGGAGACGAATTTATGGGCTTTGGAGAATTCGGATTAAAATTTAACAATTTGATGTCTTTTTAAGAGGTGCCACCTTACACGCTTCTAACCGTACCTACTGCAAATAATTGTCCATTTTACAAAATGACTTTCTTCAACAAACTGACAGTTGAAATTGTGCAAAATTGAACAATTGTGTACTATTTATATAGATACTATAAACATTACCAACTTAAAATTAGTTTATTTTACGAGAATTTAAAAGCACTTAAGAACAACCAACAATTGTTTCGTAAAACAGAATTACCGAGGGGTAAACCACTGCTTGAAATTTGTATACTGAAATACCATTTTTTTTAAATATTACCCGTAATTACCTTATTTTCCCCAAAAAATACCTCATCAAATAAGCAAATACCTCAAAAATACTCAAAAATCACGAATTAACTCCAAATGCCCAAAGAATACCTATGACTATTACCCAATAATATCCTTAAGTATCTAAACATATCGTTAAATAATCAGAAATACCGAAGAGTACCCAAATATATCCTTAAATACCTAGATGTCTAAGAAAGGAAAAATGCATTAAATGACACACGAGTTCACTTAATATACCTTTAATTTTCCAAAACTGTCTCATATTTCTTTAGAAATTATTCCATCTACAGATCTACGTAAATAATATATAACTTTTTAAGGAAAAATTAGTTTCTAATCCTTATTCAGTATAAGTAAACATATATAAACTCGTGTCCAAGTTGGTAGGATATTGTGGATTATCATATTGCGACTGATCGTGGAATTGATACTTAGATCGATCCCTCAACTCGATTTGAATACATCTTCAAATAACATTTTGGATTACATAAACTGTATCATAAACCCATTGGCGCACCCAAGAAGGATGCCAATACCTACACTATGCCCCCTTCAAGCTAATTAAAAACAAACTTCATCCTCACCTATGAAATCATAATATTCGGTCTAAACAGGGTCTCCCTAAAATTATTGTCCGGATCCCAAATACTCATCGGGTACACGACTACTGGGTACCATCGGTGTCTCCAGTACAAAGTACAACAAAATTCTTTCATGGACAAGTAAATGGATGGTATAGAGGGAAAATTCAATTTTTGGCCTTGTTTTTCGTCATCTATCACTAGAATTAGATAATTGTTGTTTACATAAAAAGGTTTCTTTTTTATTAAATAGAATATGAATATGATAGGAAAACCTAATTGAGCAATATTTTAATTTTTATTATAGACTCTCATTCACTTTTTATCACATATTTTTCATCAATAGAATATGTCGGTGAAGTTTTTCCAAACGTATCGTTGAGATATTGTATCGTACCTATAATATGTAATATATTAATTTAAAGATAAAATTTAACAAATTATACCATATTAAAATTTGTTAACAGAGATGTGCTAGTATGTGAGTAGACATTTCTTGCGTAAATGCCTTATAAAACATTCATATGATACTTGTTTATATAGGGTACTGTATTGTGCAATCTATTGCAATAATAATTGCACTGTTTAAAGCGAATTGGCGATTTATTTCGAACTGAATTCGTAATTAAATCTACTTTCAATTTTAAACATTAGTTCTTAGTTGTTCCACTCACCCACAAAAATCTATTTAAATTTCTATACAGAACATCCAGTAGTCAAAAAACTGATTTGAGGAAGTGTCATTACTTTTGCAATAGATTGTTTCTAATTCGAATCACCCTATATTATGTTCTAAACTAAAGGCTTACGAAGACAGTAAAGGGCCATATAGTGATTTAACAGTGCCTCCGAAAAATTTTACAGACTATTTAATATCTAGAAAATATTTTTGTATATATTTTTAATAATTTTTATATTTGCCATTGGCCAATTATATTCAAACTGTGCCATCGTTATAACGCATGCGCGATCGCCGTTGTATTTAAAAATTGGCGGGAAAATGCTAATTTTCTCCGAAAATACCCATTAATTACCTTCGTAATACCCATTAAATACCTAGTAAATACTCATTATTACTTTGATTACAAAGCTTCGACTGCAGTAAATACGCATGCGCCAGATCGGAATGTGTAAATTTTATTGGTAATATAATAATATTACCAATATATAATAATAATCTTATAATATTATAAGAAAATCTGTATTTTGCATAAAAAAGTACATTCTGTTTTTTTTTTTTGCAGTTGGCGTCTTTAAAACAGGTTCTACATTATCTTGAGCAGCACGAAAATATTTAGGTACATTTTTTTAAACTAAAATTGAAAAAAATATAATAAACACAAAAGATAAGGGCAACATGTAGTATATTGCATGAAAGACGAAAAAACAGGCAATTTTTTGTGGCCATAGCCTGCTTCAATAAAAATTTTTTTTATCCGCCCTAAGGGCGCAGCGAACCACATACGATATTTCAAAATCTGTTTATATCAAAATTTATTACCAATAAGTTTTCTCTATCTCTTAAAATAAAAAATTTAGACAGCCTTAAAGTTTGGGCACTACAGTTTTTTTTGTTATTACTCATAAAGTTGGCCACGGATCTCAAATATGTTTTTACGAGCATAAAGGCCTCCAAAAATGCAACAAAAAACAATTAAAGATTTTTGACGTGTCTCGCATTCTTATGTGATACAGCCTGTATATCTGGTGGTTGTATGGATAATGCACCCTATAATAGCATTGTTCGTAGTAAACTGGGATCAGTTTCCAACCGCCAGAAGCATGCGCACTGCTTCTAAAACAAAGCATTTTCAACCTTATGTGTTGTTCTAGGAACAGGTTTGATATCCCACGATATGTGTGTGTGACCGTTACAGTGCTAGTACTCAATAGTGCTGTGTATTATGTGTTAAAGGTGTGACATCCGTAATAATCACGGAGTGCGCATCAGGTAGGTGTGAGAAGGTGGTGGTAGGCCATCGCAAACCAAGAGGACGGCATTCTACGGATAAGTATAAAGTCTTTAAATTAAATTATTAAAGTGCTAGATTCACTCAACGTCAACTTATTTTTGGTAATTTTGTGTTCTTTGAACCCTTCTCAAATGGCACGCCTATGGAATTTGCAACCCTCACCTTCTGTGTTCATTTAAGTGCTGCGAATGAATCACTCTATATTATTTTGGGCCTCGACTATATCATTTTACATGAACTGATAGATCCTGTATTTAATTTTAAAAGGTTTTGTATACTATAAGTTACCAGAGGTGAAACACCCTGCCACCTCGCGTTTGTATGTGTAACAACCAGAAAACTGATAAAAACCGAGTTGATAAATCGACGATATTAAGAAAAAATCTAAGTGATACGTAAGAGATTTATGGACGTGGCAGCGTATGACGTTAGCCTAGACATTAATTTAATCCGGAATCGGCGAGGAGACGTTTTTATGGGCGACCCAAATTGACTCCATTTGAACGGGCCACCGCACCAGAGGCGTGGTCGGGTCAGAAAGCCCTGATTACGGAAAAACTGATAGTTCCTCCAAGTATTCAACAATGGGGGTGATAAGGTTGGAAAGGGGGATAAATAAAGGGATATTGGCTGAGACCTGCTTTGGCCGCAAGTTCGGTACGGAAAGATTAAAAAAGGCGGACAATAATGGCCTATGAGCTATATTCGAAATTAGTTGGAAGCGTTTGAATATTCAGTAATTTCAGTAATAACTGGATCAAATTATTCATTTCGTCACTCATATTAAAATTTTCACACAATCTGACCAATCACAAACCAAATACAGTTTGTATTATGGCGAAAACACCAGCTCTCTGTCAATTCTGATTGGCCTATCAGCTTTGTGCTTTCATCGACGTAACCATGGATATAGATCGCAAAGCAAAGTTTGACAGTTTGACAAAAAATAATTGCTGCTGCATACGTCAAAATGAGTTGTTTCGGTGCTCCTTCAAACGAAGTTATGAACCAAAATATTGATGAAAATATACTCAAGAACATAAAAAAAATTAAAATCTTATACAGGGTGTTTACAAATAAAGTAGCAAAAATGAGACCACATATTCCTTAGGTGAAAATAAATCGATTTAACCTAACATACCTATATCCTAAGTCGCATAATAAAAAAGATACAGGGTGTGTGCTACAAGTGGCTCCCTCTACCAGTGACGTCAAAATTAGAAACAAATTTGAATTTCTCGCCCGCAAAAAACCCTGATTTACAAATTTTATGTAAATATTGGATTTCTAAAGAAGTTATTCACAAATATCGAAAATGAAATATTAATTATGACACCCTGTATCTTTTTTATTATGCGACTTCATTCATTCTAAAAGACTGGACATTCATCATGCGGAAAGTTGATGATAGAGACATGGAGAGTGTTATTAAAACCATATGGAACACTACTGCAAAATTAGTACAAGCAACTCAGTTTCGTTGAGAAATAAATCGACAAACTTGTATCTCGAAAATTCAATCAGTAGTCGTATTACTACTGGAAATACATTTTAACATACAATGTGCCTCAAAAGTCATGAACATTTCAGAAACTGGCAATTTTTTGGAAAAATTGCTCGGGCAACTTTGTTTTTTCGGAGCATGAAATTTCATATCGCAAAAATGTAATCAATGGTGGCAGGAGGGGCATAATGTTTTTTTTCAATGACAACCACGTTTATTACAGCGTATCAAAGCTTAGGTCTTTCTGATTAATTTGGTGTGCAATATGTTGAAGGTTGGTGTGGAAAATTTTGGAGAAAAATTTAAAAATTCGTAAACTTCGAATTTCATTTTTCAAAGTGATATCAGAGTCTAGACACTTGAAAAGAACCAATTGTTGATATATTTTATTGAGCAACTAATTTCATTATTTAGTTATGATTTGGTTTATATGTCATCTGTCAGAAAAATTGCACAACTTGCAAATTTGTATGTAGAAATTATGTTGATTTTGTGTTTTTTGTGAGTTTATCTCTGATTTTATATGCTTTATGATATTAAATATATCTATGGTTGCAATGGTCAACGTTATGTGTTTATTGCAAATAAAGTTAACTG
Source organism: Monochamus alternatus (assembly GCA_037114965.1). Taxonomy (NCBI): domain Eukaryota; kingdom Metazoa; phylum Arthropoda; class Insecta; order Coleoptera; family Cerambycidae; genus Monochamus; species Monochamus alternatus. The sequence goes on from CM073426.1 coordinate 125,548,206, forward strand.
TATATTCACATTCAAATTAGTAAAACTGTTGTTTATTAATTAAAGTTTTATCTGATTTAATTAAATTTGTATCAAATCCGATCTATAGAAATAAATACTACCTCTAGGATCGGTTCTAGGCCCGTTATTGTTCCTAATCTATAATGATGACATTGTCCGGAACCTGAATTGCGAAGCCTTTCGTTATGCAGGTGGCCTCACATTGTATCTGTCTGTGTCAGATATGATGACTGTGTTAAGCTTCAATTAAACGTGGATACAATTTCTGATAGGTGTTCTAAAAATAAATTGTCTCTGAACTTCTCGACGTGCAATTCTATGTGCGTCACGAGGAAAGTAAATCTTATTACTTTTAGTTATTCGATTTATCATAACCCGATTAAGAAATGCAATAGTTCTAAAAATCTCGGGATACTCTCGGAGTAATATCACACTGATTAGATATCTATATAACTTTTTGCATAAAATTGATAGTCCCGAACTTTTGGCAAAAATAAGTTTTCGTTTACCCTGCGAAAATAGTAGGCACCAAGCCATGTTTTATTGTAGTGCTTATAGAACCAATCTTTTATCAAAATCTCCTATTAAGCTATTGTGTATGTGTGACATTTATAATGACAGTCTAAACAGAATGGGCGCAAAATTTTTCAGTGTGGACCAACATGGAAAACGTGCATATGTAAATAGTAGGTAGTAAGTATCGAAATTTATAACACGAATCTTTTAATATCTATATATTATATATGTAATACATGGAAATATCTGTAAAAAATGTAAACTCTCATGATGGATTATTCATCTGGCTTAAGCATTTTTACACCGCCCCACGCTAAAATTCCATAGTTCAAATGATACTCTACTAAAGCATGGTATATTAAGTTGAGAATTAAAATAATAAATACATTTTACAAGTACATATTGTAATTTTTTTATGATATATTGTATATGAGTGTCCCATCTTAAATGAGTATCTGTATATATACCTAAATATTTTACATCCTTTACAGGTGAGATACTAAAAGTTTTAGTTCCGATGCTAACATTGATTATATTAAAAGGTGATTCATTGACCTTTATATAAATAAGAGGTAAGTAGTTTGTCTTTTCAAAATTAATGGTGAGTTCATTATAATCAAACCATTTCTTTATTAAAATCGGATTCCACCTTCATTTTTAGATCATCCCATGTCTCGGATTTGTAAAACATGGCGGTATCCTCCGCATATCCAATAATATTACCTTTACTCTGAATTGACAATAAGTCATTTATATATATAGAAAAAAAGGGCCCAACACAGTACCTTGTGGAACGCCGCACTTAACTGGTGCCAAATGACTTAATACGCTATTTACACACTGAAACCTGCCAGATATATAGTTTTGAAATAATTTAAGACAGTCAGCTTTACTAGGAATGAAGTAAATTCAATTTTGAGAGGACAGTTTTCTGTTTTACCCAAAAAATAAAAATTCTTTATGCTTGTTTCGACCAGACAGGTAGATTATAAAGTTTTTACCACAACTGGGTGCACGAAAAAGATTGACTTCTTTTATATAAACCATAATCATGTTATAATAAATTATCACAAATATTGTAACGACTTGCATATGTCTATATAATATGTTCTGTGTTATTATATATTTTCTGTAGTATTTCATTTTACACTATATAGTAGTATTTGTATTTATATTTATACCCTGCCTGTTTGTACATATACACTGTATAATTATAACTACGCTATTTGTAATAGTGTTATATATGCAATAAAGTTATTATTATTTGTATTTGGTATATCCATGTATCACATCAAATATTTATAGTATTCTTGTTTTCTCTATTCGTGTAGTTGTTTTTTTCCTGTTGGAATAACAAATATTGTTATATTTTTTATTAAATAATTATACAGAAGGATTCAATGCGTACCACAAATCCTAACGATCAGGTCGACGATGACAAAAAGCGTTTTCAAGCGTCAAGAGAGAAATGGTAACTTTTCCAGAGAAATGTCTAGATCATCTTCCATTATTCTACCCTGTAAGCAATCTCTCGATTTTGACACTTTAAACCGAGCACATCTCCAGTCTCCCAGAAATATCTCCGTCACAGGAAAATAAATCGAACACGAGAAGTGAGAACTCCCCTTATCTCTAATAGTAAATTCGATCGTTCTAAACCCGAGTACCGACAATATCACGTTCCCCCAATATTTTTCTAGCTTAAATCTAATCGCGATGAAAAACGGACGTGTATTAAACGTTTTCGCCACCGACCATTAAATAATGAAACGATATTGAATCCATTCCGGTGAAAGAAAGGTAAACATTTTTCAGTTTGAAGTGGCAGATAAAGCGGTCGCTGCAGTTATTTCGTCCTGAAATTTCTCTTCGGGCGGGAAGTTTGGTATAAATATGAAATAAACTGTGCTCGGAGACGCTATAAATAAATTCCGTACAAATTGGGCTTGCCTTGAAATGATTGCCAATTGTTTTGCAGTTTCTTTTGAGTCCTACCGCTTGAGACTTGATTCCAAATATAAACAAAATAGAGAACAACAAATGTCTGAATTTTTCAGTTCTTCAAATCTTAAATCTGCTGCTTCATCTTGCCACTGAAATGTACAATATGGAATGCGTTTAGTCCATTTGCGCATCGAAATAAAGGTGCCAACCCTAGGAGCAGGCAAAAGGAGGCACATGACACTCATCAAACACATACTTCATTGGTTATGTATGTGGGTGCGAGAGAGAAAACCATCTGCACGTACGATATGAATTGTGTTCTTAATGTCTTATTATTTTGTTTGTAAACACGTCATTGGCGTACAGTGTGGTTTCTTCTTTTATCTTGAATCTCATTAGTGTTATTCTTTGTGTATTTTTGTGGGTGTTATTGTTGGAACATGTCATGTTTTATAAGGGACTGTAAAATTAACCAGCATATAGCACGAAGTAATTCTTCATATCCAGAATTCAATTTCATTTCAATTCACAATCAGCTAAGCCCCTACGGCTCCGCCATTACTAGAGGCATAAAACAAAATATGGCGCTGATCATGAATAATCCATTCGCGCAGCTTTTAGCGCATTCCAGTCTAGTCGCGTAAAATTAGCATGAAAAATGTGAAAACAGACAACTTTTTGCGGAGAAGTCCTATTGAAATGCGGTTTTGTGCAAAATGTTCAGGGAATTTTTTATAACAAAAGGTACATCTAACCTCTGTACGCTCGCAAATTTGTAATTGTTTATTTAACAAATGACCCATTTTTGTTGAACATATGGCAAATGTCACACACGATTCAACGAAAATGTCTGAAAAATGTTCTCTCGGGGGTTTTCGAGGTCCCTCTTTATCACTTTGGTGTTAGATTTATTATTTATTGCTAAATTGTTGTAACTGAGCTAATTAACAAATTAAAAACTCCATCCCCAAAATCACTAGAGAACCGAAATTTTTTCCAGGATTTCTGATTTATTAAGGCAAACCATCGGCACAAGATTTTTGCAAATATAATTGTTTATTGTTCGATTGTTGCAACCTCGCTAATTAACAAATTAATAACTCTTTTCGCGGAATCTTTAAAAAATCAGATTTTTTTTGCAATAATTCAGGGATCAATTGAACAATAAACAATTATATTTGCAAAAATCGTGTGCCGATGGTTCGCCTTAAAAAGACAGAAATCTCGGAAAAAATTTCGGGTCTCTATTGATTCCGGGAGTAGAGTTATTAATTTCTTAATTAGCCAGGTTGCAAAAATAGAAAAATAAACAATTTCGTGCAACAACCTTGTGCCGATGGTTCTCCCCATGATCCCAGAGTTATTGCTCAAAAATTTGGTTCTCTAATAATTCCGGGAGTAGAGTTATTAATTTCTTAATTAGCGAGGTTGCAACAATCGAACAATAAACAATTATATTTGCAAAAATCTTGTGCCGATGGTTTGCCTTAATAAGCCAGAAATCCTGGAAAAAATTCCGGTTCTCTAGTGATTTCGGGAGTGGAGTTTTTAATTTGTTAATCAGCCCAGTTACAACAATTTAGCAATAAATAATAAAGCTAACACCAAAGTGATAAAGAGGGACCTCGAAAACCCCCGAGAGAACATTTTCTAGACATTTTGGTTGAATCGTGTGTGACATTTGCCATATGTTCATCAAAAATGAGTCATTTGTTAAATAAAAAATTAAAAATTTGCGAGCGTACTGAGGTTAGATGTACCGTTTGTTATAAAAAATTCGCTGAACATTTTGCAGAAAACCGCATCTCAATCGGACCTCTCCGCAAAAAGTTACAAGTGAAATGCTAATTTGACGCGACTAGTCATCATAATATAAAATTATATTTCAGTGCATGTTGCAAGACCCTGAAATTGCGGTCTGAAGTATTTATTTTGTGAGGTGACCGCTTTATCGTTCCTAAACTTTGCTCGTATTGTATTTGCGGATATTTCGTGAATGCAGGGAAGTTTCAGTAAAACTTTACATATTATTGTGGAAGTTCAGGACTTGTGACATCCGAAACGTTGCTGAAGCACTGAAATTAGTTTCCTGTTATGGATATTTTTAGAATAGGTCTCAGCTCTGAAAACCCTTATATATTTTTTTTTGCTAAAATTGTGCGGGTTCACTCATAAGATAAAACTTTTTTTTAATAAAAATATATGACCATTACTTTCCAATGAAGAATAATTCATTAAATACTTTAAGAAATAATTTGGGAGACTGTTTACATACATATACTTATAGGAACATTACGTATAAAGTTGTGTACATCTTTGACTGGATTGTAATAGCATATTAAAGCTTCATTCACATAAGATTAATGCAGTTGCATTGGTACTGCAGAAAAGTTATTAAAAAGGGCGCCGTATTCTTGAAATAGTGTTTTCTACAAAATACAAATAATTTTAGATATTTAATAACTAAATAATCTAGGGTTTAGCAAATAATAGGAATGCTAACTCATCCCACCTGCAAATATTCAAAGATACTGAAGTAAAACGGCGAGAAATACGGGTGACTTTTGTAACGTTCAGATAAACTTAACAGTAACGCCTTTGTATTGCAGTTGTATGGCAGAAGCTAAACGCATTTTAGCTTTTACCAATCCTTTTCTAACAATCATACAAGGACCAATCAGAAAACTGCTTTTTTGACAGTAAACAGAAGATTCACATTTTTGCAGGTTAAGTTTTTAAATTATATTCTAATTTAGATATTTAGTTTAGAATGATTTGTTTCTAAAAAAATTGATGAAGAGGACTGTTTGGTTTAGAAACAATTACTTTTGATGCTCTTATTCGCAGCGACGTCAATATGTATAAAAACTATACATGCAAAAAAAAATGAAAAGAAGAACTCGGAGATGGTGGGTGCGACCTATTAACCGCAGATAGCACATGCAAGGTGATTTCTATAATTTATATAAAGAAATGCGAAATGAGAATGCCGATTATTTTTTCATTTCACCCGAATGACAGTGGCAGTGTTTGATGACTTGCTGAAATTAGTGGGGTCTCATTTAACCCACAGTATACTAGTATACTGTGATTTAACCAAACATTCAAATAGACCATCTATTCCTGCAGATTGTAGGCTTATATTTTATCTAGGGCAGGCTTTTAATTATTATTCGGCAAATGATAACAACCAACAATTTCCGTAGATAGGGACGTAGTTGACAAAACATAACCTCTCTGAAGGTCAAGAATCTTGAGTTTTTGCATGTCGCCAACTTAAAGCGGAAAAATTCCCCAACTTCTTAAGTCTACAGTAATTTTATGTAAACAGAGTAAATAATATTTAACACCATACAATTACAATACAACAGTACAACTGCAGTGCCATTGCATTAACGGTTATCTGAACGTTACTTAAGTAATAAGTGTTGTAAAAAGCATTTTACGCACAAATGGAAAAGTTACGCACCACGCTGTGTAGCGGCGAGCGCGTAATTCTATGAGTGTGTAATTGCATTACAATACGTATTACGTACTATACCTTACCTTCAACCTACTTATTCACAAAAAATCATTTAGTTTTAGTTCTCCATCTGAACTGGTAACAATATCAATAATTTAATAATTTAAGAACTTGAAGAAATAAATGTCGCCGTTTAGTTTTTGAATCGGGAACATTAATAATTAGATTTTTCCCTGTGTCTTGAATATCTGACGGCTTTATATTATGCAACTCTTGTTTCCTGCACGAACCGCTTATACCAATTATAAGAGAAACCTAAAAGATGACACATATCTAACATTATATTGAGCTCAATATATTACCTTCATAAACAAATATTTATCTGGTGCGTTTTCTAGAAAATCTTTTATATATTTGCTTGTCAAAATCTTGGACTTAAAGCCGTACGATTTTCTCTTCAGGAGAGCTTGTAATTCGGAGTAGTTTGCAATGTCGACATTGTAATTTATATTAATTGTGGCTTTTAACATTGAGTGAAATGGCTAAAGTGAGGAAGGCTTCATAGTTTTTGATAGTTCCTGGAAATATGCCATCATTACATTCTCGGAAAATTATTTAACGTTGTTTTTTAATATCCGTTTCATAAGTAAGTAAATTTGTATCGATATTCAGATTTCGCCGGTAACAAGTTGTTTTTGGCAGCTTCTGTAATTTCACTAATATTGGGTGGAGTTACATTTTCTATTTCACTGTTACTTAATATTTTTATGTAATCAAACTTATTTCACTTTATAAGATTATCCTCACATACATACAAATATGATTTAAGATTATGACAGTTTTTGAATAAGTTTGTTTGTGTTGACCGTTGCTTAGGCGGTTGCTAGAAAAACTTTTTTAATTAATTAATTAAGTATAATATTTGATATAAATAGTTACATATTTTTGACATTTAAGCATTCTTACACCGAATTCACTTCACTTTTCTTTCATAAAAGGACACTAAATGTAAGATTTACCTACTTAAATGATGAATAAAATATTAATTATATGATATTAATAAAACATTTGTGGTGATCAAAACTATAGACACAATTGTAGTATTATTTACGACAAATTGTATTAAATTTGTTTGTGCAGGTGAATCGCCAAGTTCAGCATGTGGCTAAACGATGTAGTTGCATCACGTCTACTCATTCTCTTCTATCGTATAACTCGTCAGGATGCCAGGCCTTCTATGACATATTGAGGAAAGCTAACAAGCTCAAAAGTTGTATATGTCTGGTGCGCCGCTAATGGATTTGATGACTTTGATAGTGTACTATAAGCCTTTCTTTGCTCAGATAAAAAGTAAAGTAGTAACTACTCTAGAAAGTGATAAAATATAGCGAGAGTGTTGAAATATTAATTATGTACTTCATTTTTATTTTTTCTTAATGCAATGTTAATATTCATTTTATTCTTTATTCAAAATTATTTCAGATTATTCCAAATATTTGCAGTAACTCTTTCAAGTCGCTTAAAAAGAGAAACATAACTTTATGTAAGAATATTTATGACTCAATAGTTTAATATTCAGACATATGATTGGGAATGGAGTTAAATTTAAAGAAAACTAATTTAGTCCACGTTTTGGCTATATTTAAACTTTCCTCATTATATTACCTATTTTATATAAGTAGTTGTATTTTACACGATTTTTTTTTGCATTGTCCTGAAAGAAACTTAAATACGGCCAAAACGTAGACTTGCCAATAAATTGGTTTTCCTTAACATCAACCCCATTTCCTAGCATATTTCTGAAAAAATAACTTTATTTTGAGAATATTCTCAAGTAATTTGTATTATATAAATAATATTTTTTATTCTTAAATGAAGAATATATAATCTTATTATAAAAGAATAAATTAATTTTTCAATAAAGTTCGAATAAGCGTATTAATATTGATATTAGTATAGCTTTCTTTCCATGTACAATTAGTTCTTTCAAAGAAGTAATGCCTAAATATATTTTAATTTATAATAATAATAATAATATCTCTACCCCTCATTCTAATCACAGGGATTAGCCCAGAAGTCGGAGACTTGTGCGGGAGAGGGGGCGGCATATTATTATTAAGCAGGCCGCATTTGCGCCCAGGAACGACTTACGTTGGTAGGCCCTAACCACTATTCAGTGCAGGAATGAGGGAAACCTGGAAAACCTCATTAATTAGGGGGGTAGTCAAATATCAACCGGTATCAATCTCTCACATTGACCCAAGCCAACATTCTTCCACCCTATCATACCCGCAGAAAGGGCGCCAAATCTTTCCACGAATATAGCTTATATACGGTCTACCGGCAGCTGGGCTCGAACCAACTCCGATCTAGTCACCTCGATTCAAGTACTGACGCCTTAAACCGCGCGACCACTGACCGACCCATTTATGCCTAAGACTGTAAAATGATCAGATTTGTCACATTTTTAGGTACAGAAATATCGAAAAATTAAACACGTAGAACCAAAATAATACCAAAAATAGAATTCTTGATATTTCGTTAATCGACTTTTAAAGCGTTTTGTAAGACACACATTATGTTGCTAATCTAATTCAATATTTTAATAATATTTTTCACATATAAATAAAAATTAACAGCCTTATATGGATTAACCAAGTTTATGTTATAACAATATTTACATTTCCAGTTAAATTAAAAAAATACTTATTTTGAAAGATTTCTGTACATAATCATTTAGACTGCTTTTTATCGTTAAAGTTTGGTTGCCAACAGTGTAAAATTTCAATTAATGTGTATAGTTTATAAAAAAACTCCTTTGGAGTAAGTTTAAAAGGTAGCAGAACTTTTAAACTTTAAACGAGATATTTCAGCGTTGGCGAATCTGCCTTGGAAAAAGGATTGTGTACAATTACCGAAGAGGATCAAAGCCACTTTTTCGGTACAGATCACATTTCACTAAGCCTCGTAATGGTCGACTACAAACTCCTAATGGCGTATAAATGATACGGCCTTTCCTCTCACCGTGAAATATTAAATCCCGAGGCCGTGGACCCCTCTCGATCTACCGATCTACACGCTCTTCTTTCAAATAAAAGTTGAATGATTTTGTATGCTCTGTTTCGTCCAAAAATTTACTTAATGTCGAGAAGTATTACTTGCAATCGACGGAGCGGCAAACATTTTTTGTTAACTTAGCAGCAACGGAAGATTCATTACAAACAATTTCTTTGCGAGAACGGAAACGGGAATTCCGCATTCTTTTTTATCGGTTCCGTGAAGGAAATTGTTTAGCGTTCACGTATGTTGAACGCTCCCTTCAATCAAAGGAAATTAATATCATCACAAATTTACAATTTTTACTTCATGTTTTTTCAATTTTATTTATATATCTAAAAAAATTAACAAACAAGCAACCTGTCTAGAATATCTTATATTCAAAATAAAATGAGGAATAGAAAATATTTTAAAGAGCTATCGGTTAGAAAGTGTAAAAACGTCGCAAGGACTAAATCAATTAAAAAAAATAAATAAAAATATACCTACTACTTTCCATAAATCAATATTACGCATTCTGCAAAATTTGATCGAAATGATTTCTATGAGTATATTTCTAAACGGCAGCTGAAAATCATTATACATGGTAAGATCACTAACAGAAACATTTTTAACCATTAACCATATTGGTTATTCTCCACAAAGTGACTTAGCAAAATTTACTTGTACTAAATTTTCGATAGATATCAGAAATAAAGCTTAAAGGACAATGTTAAAAATAGCCGATTTTTGGCTTATCCGGGGAACTCATAAATCATAAAAAAATCAATTGATTATTGTTAATTAACATTAGAAATGGCCCAGAAATACGTCAGATAGCTGGAGAAATGTCGCTACTATCCCTAAACCTATATAAACTACCCTTAAATAGCTTTAAATGGATAATCATTAATTATTGTTATAAAATTCGTGTAAAATGAAAAAAATGCTTGAAAATGATTTGAACAGACAGTATGTCACGAACAAAATAAAATCACTTTTAACACGTATATCATACACTATTTTTTCTACAAAATTTTCGTAGCAACCAGTGCTGTTGTTAGTTACGGAAAAAACGCAAAAATATTGACAGCATTTTCTTGTAATATTATAAGTATAATGAATAATCGCGATAATGAGCGTAACGAATCCATCCCTGCTGAAATCGAAGAAGCCGCCAGTCGAGCAACATTGGAATTTTCGGAATGGTGCAACATTAAAAAGGTCACTGGGAAATGTAACGAAAGTGTTTTACTGTCATATTTTGAGAAAAAAGCCAAGATATGGAAATCGTCAACGCTGTGGTCAAATTATTCCATGATCAAAACTATGTTAAAAATAAAGCAAGATCAAGATATAAGCAAACATTATAAATTTATTGCTTTTTTAAAACGGAAGGGTGAAGGATATCAAGCAAAAAAGTCAAAAGTTTTGACGAAGACGCATATCGACAAATTTCTCACAGAAGCATAAGACGAAAAGTACCTGATGATGAAAGTAGCAGCAATAGTGGGTGTCTTCGGGGCGTGTCGCCGGGAGGAATTGTGTCAGATGACCATCGACAATATCGAATATTTGGGCACTTCGGTTGTTGTGACCATACCAGATACTAAAACGAAAGTGCCTCGGACTTTCAGTGTTGTTGGTGAATTCTATTTAAACTTTTTTAGAAAGTATATGGCACTCCGGCCACCCAACGCTGGTCATAGACGACTTTTTCTTAAATATATGAAGAATAAATGTGTGAAGAATCCAATCGGAATTAACATGTTTGGTAAAATGCCTGCCGACATTGCAGAGTTCTTGAATCTACCAAATCCTCAACTCTACACCGGACACTGTTTTCGTCGTTCATCGGCGACATTGTTAGCAGATTCTGGTGCAAATCTTACTACCATCAAGATACATGGAGGATGGAAATCTTCGACGGTAGCTGAAGGCTACATTGAAAATTCACTGGAACAGAAGAAGGAAATTGCGTGCCAAATACTTCCTACTGCTGCAACTACTAGCAAGACCACCAGTACTACCAGTAGTATTTCTACAGAAAATAGATGTGTCACACATGTTGACAGTAAAACCAACTTAAGTATGATGACTCCGCAGGGAATTACAATTTAAAATTGTTCTAATTTTACTATAAATGTTAATATTAATAACTAGTTAAAATGTTCGTTTGTATTTATTTAAAATAAAAAGTTGTTCATGTGTTTGTTAAAACGTTTTATTAATTTTCAAAACAAAATTTAAATAAACTTTGATTTACACTAGTGTTAAAAGTAACTTACTTTTAACACGCGTGTCAAAAAATGACATTTTTACCATCAAAAATGACAATTAAAAAGCCCACTTTTACAAAACATTTAGTATCATTATTCGTTGAGAATGTGGAAAACATTTTAAAATTTATTCCAACTTTCTTAGTAAATATTTCAAATGACAAAAACAATAATACAAATGGAAATTATTTGTTCTAATATTTTTATATGCTATTTATAACTACAAAGCAGCTGTGGAATTGCTTCGTCATTATATAAAAATAATATGTAAGGAATCATTCATTTGTCTTAACAAATACACCTAACATTTAATTCTGAATGAAAATAATACAAAGAGGAATTTTTTAATTTAATGAAACCATAGATACGACAACCATTACGTTTACAATTTATTTGACCAAGAAAAACGCGGGGGAAAGTCAAGGTAAAATTAATATGAAGTTAATTAATTTTATTTTGACATTTATTCAGGTAATATGAAGAAAACATTTTATTTATTGGGCTATTCAGCTTGGCATCTGCCATAAGCAGATTAAAGAATGTATAGAGGTAGGAAGATAATTAAGTTCATAATTATTTTTTTGGGGTAAAACGATATAAGAAAAGTTACCTAAATAATAATATGTTCACCAAAAATCAGTATTTTAAGAGTTATTTTAAGAAAGAGAAAATGTGAACAAATACCTCCTGGCATTCTTAGGAGTGTTTATCTAAAGAACTTTTAATGTATCAAAATATGATTCCAAGATTCTATATTTAGTTCTATAACTAAATTATTATCGTTATTAGTTTGTTTCTCAAGATTCAATATTAGATCCTCTTTTACTAAGAATATTTCTCCACATTTACAAGGCCTAAAAGTTTACTTCTTAAAATAATTGTCTGCTCGACATAGCTAGTCATCACTGTGATGAGGAGGTAGATTGCAAGTAATAAGTAACAAATAAGATTAATTACTACGTATTTTAATTGTTTACCATAGTTATTATACCCTGTGACATTCAAATTATGTGTATGACACAAATCGCTACAAACTGTATAAATCGTACCTAGCGATGTTTTGATCGAACTGTAAACAACGACGTACTTTTCATATATTTAGATCAACTTCAAAATAATAATACAAAAGATCCAGTCAAAGATGGAATTGAAAAACTGATTTTTTTTTTGTAATAATTACACTGCCTTTGAATGTATCAACTTAAAAATTTGGGAATATATGTTTTTGGATATGAGAAATTATAATCTGTTCTATTTTGACGTATTTTTGGAGGGCGCCACATCCGCTATATTTTTGGCGTAAATGTAAGCCGTGAACAGTGCTTGAACACACTGGATATAATATGGGTACAACCACACCGTTGATTAGGATACTCCAGGCACCTGTCTAGTAATCTGCCTTGTACTTATTTCCGGATTTTCAAGGACCATATTCAACACTTGTTCTTATGTTGTGGTCGCCTGGGGCGACCATCTCGTCCATGTTTGCAATTACTAACATCACGTTCACGTTGCACCACTGCAGTAAGTGTCATGATTTGGTGTGTGTCGATAGGGATATCGATCGATAAAAATCATGTTCATTAATTGTTAATAAATTTAGATGTATTAATTTTTATTTCATATAATTATTCGATCCAACCTTGTCTATGGAATTCCTTAACATACCTAGGTATTTGGTATCAAAGAACATATGATTTCAGTAATAAGAATTGTAAGAAAATTTATTTATATTAGCTGAAGTACCTTTACAATACAGTAAAAAACATTGTTGACAGCGAGATAACACGTTACGTAGACAGACAAACTTTATTGTCACTGTTGATTACACAATAAATTTACTTCAACAAATTCACAACTGTCAAATTCTCTACCTTGATGTTTCAGTCATTCGAGTTTGACCTCCGATCATAAACTGTCCTGTGGCAGTGAAACCGATCGGCTTATATAAATTTTTAGGGTTCTAGAAGTTTCTGCGGTCTCGAGAATCAAACAGAATGTGGCCTGGAATGTTCCAGACAACGTCAAAATGAAGGCATCACAAAAATTATAAATTCTAACGTAAACAAGAATATAATTAACAAAGTAAAAAGGTAGGTTAGCTTCCGTAACAATATGAATGACTTACCGATAGCGACCATGTGTTTACCGATAATGGAAACATAATTGGTACAGTTGTAACACTAATGTATATTCCGATTTAAAAAATTGGTTGCGTGTTTTAATTTTTTATAACAAAAGTGCTTATCAGATTTTCGTCAAATTACAAATTAACATTGATTGGAAATTTTAGTTTGAAAGTTCAAAAAAATCGTAAATTATTCAAAACCTTTTAAACGGATTCGTTTCATTGACGAAGAGATAGTCGCAAATAACCTAGAATTTGCTAATTTGTCAATAAATAAGAACTCTTGATTAAGAATTGAAAATTCTATTCGTATTTGGAGCAGCGGATTGAATTACATGCTTTATTATAAATATATAAAATATATATATTTTATTCAGAGGTCAATCCATGGATATTGAGTAGTTTATTAAAATAGTATTCAGGACTCATATTACCTGAATCCTGAATACAACATTAAAAAAATACGTGAACCCTGAAAACTTGTTTTAAGGTCGCCGTATTTCTCGCCGCAAAATGATAAAATTTGTGGTGTTTTTTAGGTACTGAAATTTCGAAAAATATATACTTTTATTATTTAAACTTTCCTCAAATAAGATAACAACTTTTAAAATGCACATATTATTTCGCTATTCTAAGTGAACAATCTTATATGCAGAACTATGTAAGTTTATGTTATAACAATGTTTACATCTATAGTTGAATTTAAAACATTACGTATTTTGAAAGATTTCAGTACCGAAAAGTTTGTTGGATAGATCGTTTTCTGACGTTATATATTGATTTTACGGTACCTGAATATTCGCAGGTGGCATGAGATAACATTCTTGTTATTTGCTAAACTCTATATTATTCAGTTCTTAAATGTCTAAAATTACTTGTATTTGTAGAAAACACTATTTCAAGAATACGGCGCCCTTAAAGTATTTATAATGTATGAATGCAATGCTGAATATTTACAATGTATATGCTGCAAAAATAGGGATATAGCACGTATAATATACTAGATTTTATTTACTTATTAATTTTGTTATACATAAAAAATTACTAATTCATCAACATTATTTATTTTCAACGTACATATATATACAAGTACTAAATAATCAATACAAAATAATCAACACTACTTATTATTAATATTAATTACATAATTTTGATAGTTTATGAGGTTAACCCCAAATTGGGAAGAGGTTGCCTTGAATTAAACATTCAATAGTTTTGTGGTGAGTGCAAATTTTAGAGATAGAGTAGTGACACTTTTTATGTCTCCTGGGGTTATAAAAAAAAAATTGTATCAACTTTTCTCATATGTCTCATATTTCTCAAATACTAAGGTATATTGCACGCAAGAATTTTGTGGGACGGATGCATATATATGCACTGGCTTCGATATTTGCATGTTATTTTGATTTTTTTGGTAATAACTAATTGTGAGTTAATAACAATAGCTATTTGTTGATATCTCCTTCGCAAGTGATGATGTCGGTCGATTCATCGACCAGCCAACTATGCCGGGGGGTGTTACGTTGTGAGTCTAATCCAACAGTGACATACGTCGTAACTTATGACGTTTGTCAGTGTTGCATTGAAGAATAAAAATAATCATTGATTTTATTAGACGTTTTTACCTACAACATTAAAAAATGTGTGGTTTAAGTTTTATTGAAGCATATAACGTGCTTTCTTTATAAAATATTTCCGATAAATAGTGTGCAGACTAGTGCTATGAACAACATTATTTTGATATTGAAATGTCATATTACTATCATTATGGGTGCATTCCACTAAGCGATCGCAACGCCCAGAACGACCAATGAGTCGTTCCACAAAGCGACCACAGGCGTTACAATTGGGCTTGCAACGTCATGAGACGTCAAGAGTTGACGTCATCGCAAACGACCGCTTCGAGCTCACAAGGCCCACGGTCTTGAGGTGGGTCAACACATCATTTGTCATAAATTGCGGGAAAAGTCAAATAAACTATTTAAATGTCAAGTCTAAGATATATGGTTGAGATGGAGAAAATAAGTTTTTATAACTGTGAAACAGGCACTGTTATGGAGATCGAGGTCCCAGTTGCTCAGGCAATATGTGCAAGAGATGGTATGTAATTCAGTTATGCTTTTATATTTAATTTTTTTTATCAGTATTTATTTTTCTTGCAGATATTGCTTTCGCAACAGAATTAATGAATGCTGCTTTACAAGAGTCAAATTCTTTTTCTGGTGAATCTGCTGAAAGGGTATTCGAAGAGGAAATAAGACACGACACAGAGGTTATTGGGACTGAACTTGCAGTTTAATATTCATTTTAAGACCTAAATAATTAATATATTTTACTGAAATATGTATATGTAATTAATGTATGGTTACATTCTTAGTTACATTAGTAAAATCTATGAGTAACACCAATTTAACTTTTTTACCTAGAATATATAAAAATTATATATAATTACCTTTTCTACCTAACCGTCAAACCATCTGTCAAACTAATAACTGACAAATATAAACAAACATGGATTCCAACTCTGTTCCACTAGGATTCAAACCACATCCGTGAACAATGCGCACAAGAGCAGTTTTAACCTAGTGGAACGGGTAAAATTGCGATGGTCGTTCTGGGCGTTGCGATCGCTTAGTGGAATGTACTCTATGTAACGAGCATAGATAAAGACGTTTACGTCAAAGAAATTTGGTTATAATTGTCATATTATAATGTAATCGTACAAAAGTATTCAGTACTTGAATACTGATTACACAAATAGTCTACTCAAATACTGCTCCAGAATACAATGTGTTCAAGTAATATTCGCTGATTTTATTCCATTGTAAATTCTCTAAATCTCCAAAGAAGTTGTTAAGGATCGAACCTGATGTATTTTTCAGGGCTAGTATACTTAAATATCACTTTATACTTGATAGGTCTTGCCGTGTCTTCACACTACTTTATCCATCTTTTGTCACCTCCATAAGTGGTACAATCTCCAACGAGTGGAGGAACAACTGTAACGCAAAATTGTTGTCGCAACGGTCGCAGATTTATCATCCTGGGATTTCAAGAAACTCCATTCTAACCCAAACAAGCATTTGCCCGGTTTATCCCCCTCTAGGTTTTGATTTACAGTTGTTCATTGTACCATGACAACGCCGAAATGTATATACGTCTGGAAACCTAAATATGGGACGTTTTATTTATAGGTGCGAGGCAGTGCCGCTAAGCGCTCGATTCGATCGTAATCGAGTCACAGTGGCGCGACAGCAGGGTCAAGAAAGTCACGAAATGTGAATTTGTTATTTGTGGCACGATTCAAATAGTTTTATCAAACTGAACAGAATCAATTGGGGACTGAGAATTACTTTTATAAGATTTAATGATTAATATCTAATATTTTTTTCGTCATTAATACTTCATTAGGCATTTACTAATGCACTGATAAAAATTGATGGAAATTTTCATGTTTTATTATGCTCTGTTTATACAATATTTACAGGTCATTTTTAATTTATGATGTAGATGGGTGATAAAAAATGGAGTCAATATCATAAAAAAATGTTCTTCAGTGTGTAGATGAAAAGTATTAAGATTAATTTTTCATGAAAATATAAGTTTATAACCAAGAAACCGCAACATAATAGCAAAATTCATCAGTTAATCCAGGTAGTTCGTAGTTACTGTTTACCTTATAAACTAGTAAAATTTTTGAATTTTTAAACTGAATACGTCGAAAATGTGCAATAGTGAAAGTGAAATTGTGGATTTGACTGCACAGCTACAAACAATTGGTTTACATGTAATATTAAAAAAAAATTTAATATATCTAAATATCCTAAGTTGTAAAATGTGGCTTGTATAGAAATTCAAAAAATCAAAAATATTTTTTACAAATGAAATAAAGTAATTTATTACAGAAATATTAATATTCAATGTCCTGTAGCTGTCAAATTTAATTTGTATGGAAAACTGTTTATTGTTTATTCATAGGTGGTATTATAATACAGGGTTAACTATGACTAAGTACAAAAATTTTAACCACGTGCTCATGGAGCCCTAAAAGACAATAAAAAAGTTATTCCAGAATTTTAGATCGATATTTAAAAAATGGGGCAAAACCCTTTTTTCCTACAGAAAGTCGGCACCTATGATGAGTATAGACTGAGATGGCTTATGGCTTAGATACATAGTTGGCATTAAATCTGTCAACAACTACCATGCGGTCGTTTGCAGTATTTCTAAATGCAGAAACGACAAAAATTAACGTTCTTATTAGTAATAATACCTGATAGGTAGGTAACAGCTAATCCAGTTAGCTCCAGTATTTTGCATTCGTTTTTCATTATTTGGTTACAATCTGGTAAAACTACATTTTCACTCACTACCGATAAACACACTTCCTGTAGGTACAGTTGTTAGATACAATGCCTATGTATTATAACAAAATCGAAGAAAGAGGTGGTAGGTAAGTTTTAATAGATAACAGAAAACGTTTAACACCCGCGGCAGTCTTGTCCCATAACCTAGAAAAACAAACCGGCGAACTATATGGGAAAATATCTGTACCCGACACATATTCCTTTATTTATTAACTATAAAACGTTTTAAATTAAAATAAGGCACTAAAAACTGAAGAAGAACACAAAACTACAACGTAAACACAGGAATTAAATTATAACATGACAGCGAACCGACTCGACTGGACCGACTGCCGACTGTGACCGACTGTTGCATGCCGGTAGCTTGCTGGTTGCATACTCTGATTCTCGCATTGGCGACGTTAAATAAGGATTCAATATAATATCGAAAACATTTTTTTTCGCTTTATAAATAAGTTTGGAAATTTTTGGAAAGGAAATTCTGTTAATTCTTATTTTTTTATCCCCTCTTAAAATATTTGTACTTAGTCCTAGTTAACCCTGTATACAGGGCGATTCAGTTATAATGCCATTAATTTTAAGAGAACATGATTATAATACAAATGTGCGGTTTAAAAAAATTTTAAAGGCATATTTACGTCGAAAAAAAAATTTTTCAAACCATTGTTTAAACTCCTTTTTCAGACTGTTGCTGTTCGCTGGCGGTAGTTGAACTCGGTGTCGGCCTGACGCGACGTTGCCAAATGCAAATATTTTTCTATAGAACTTACTTATTGTGATATGTAATTAACATATTCTTGTATTTAAATACACAGTAATAAAAAACGCAATGGAGTAGCATATTGTATGTTAATAACATTTTCTAGTATTATACTTGAACACACGTGCCCAATCATAAGAGGAGGGAGGCAAAGGGAAAAGCTTGCTCCTGCTCTGACAAATCTTATATCATCAAATAAAAAAAACTAATAATTCATATTAATTTTTAGAACATGCAATGCAAAGAGAGATCTTCTACTAGTAAGTCCGATACAGAGCGCATATTTTTGCATATATATTCTTAAATAGTAGCATATTGTGGGTAAAAACCATCGAATTAAAAGAATTTAGAATTACATATAGATTTTTGGCAGGCATTTTCAATATTTTAATTGGAATAGATCAGTCTATCTAGAATATATGGTTCGTAAATTTTATAGTAGGATAATCTCCCACATTGACCCAAACCAACATTCTTCCACCCTACCATACCCGCAGAGAGGGTGCCAATCCTCTCCGCAAATATAGCTCGTCTACGGTCTACTTGCACAGGATTCGAACCTACTGGCAAAGTGGCTACCTCGATTCAAGTATTGACGCCTTAAACCGCACGTCTACCGAGCGGCCCATGTTATCTTGGTTAATAAAAACAAAATCTAGGTAAATTACAGTGTGAGAAGTAGTTCAAGTAGGCGAATAAACCATATTTTTCATTTTATTTCTGACTGCTTTTGAAGTTATCATCTCGATTGTGTTTTGTGTCTAAGTAAAGTTGTGTTTTATTTGTTTGATGTTGTATTTCTTTTAATGTTTATTTTTAAGGGAAACAAAAAAAAATAATTTTCAAATATTTTTTATTTGCATATTTTCAATATTTTGTGCATATTTTAATATTTTCACTTATGTATTTGATCATCCCTAATGATTACTAACAAAACAGAATTTGGAAAATAGGTACAAATGTTGCTGTTTGTGCAGGGTGATTCAGAACTTATCTAAAAGAATTTGGGTATAGATGCATCATGAAAAATGGAGACAATATCGTAAATTTTTTTTTGTAAAATCCTTATAGTTTCCGGTTAAAAAATTATTTGAAGTTGTAGTATTTTCAACCTTTACATCGCTGGGTTACTGTAGTCTCTAACCAGGCGATTCCGAATATTGGGATCCGATTACTTTTTGTAGGTGTTAAACGTTTTTGTGATACGAGACTTTACATTAATTTTTCAAGTGTCAAAAATGGCTTACGTGTATAGTAGCAACTCGAAGTTAATGGATATCGTTTTAATTTATGGCGATGTGAAAATGCTTTAGCAAAACAATTTCCCGATAAACGTGCCAAATGCAGCTACTTTTACCGTGGTGTGCAGTGAGTGCAAGAGTAGTGCAACGCGAGGGGAATTTAAAACCGAATCGTGGAAGAGATCATACACGAGGCTCAATTATATATGTACCATGTACAGCGTGTCCAAGTATTAATACTAAGGGATTGGACAAAGAAAACCGGAACCATGGCCGCCACGATCTCCTTGCTTGGACTTCTTTTTGTGGACAATTGTGGATTATTTAAAAATTAAGTGTGTCGCACCGAAGTGGATACATATTATTGATTTACGTAGAAACGTATTTTTAAATCATTTTTGAACTGCCCTTTTTTATTTTTTTTTACAAAATTGTATTTGTAAGAGTCCACTCAAAAATTGATTTTGATTAAGTGAATTACCCTGTAGAATTCCTAAGGCATATTTTACTTGCTTAAGATTATTTATGATATACAATTTTCAGTAAGCTTTAAATAAGAAACAAAAATTACCGTGGTGTCCCCATAGTCATTTTTCTGAACCCGCCAGTGACTACGTGGGCGCCGCGTAATGTTGACAAATTGTAACACACTTTGCCATCTCTCAGTGTCATGCGGCATCGACAGGAAGCGCTATCAGGACGGAGCATGAAAAATGTGCTTGTACTCTTGCAAAAGTCACCAGTGTGTTCTTTTCGTATCGAAAACGTATTTGCTTTGGAATTGCGGGTTTGTTTGACAATTTATGTTTGAAATCCGGCTTGATACGTCTCCGGATCTCGTTATATTGCACTCGGTTTTGAAACTGAGCGCCAGCTTGTAATATTTTAGAGTAATGGTCTTTGTCGCTGTTTTGGATATTAGAAAATATTATTATATGTATACTGCAGCATTCTCAGTTTATTTATGGTACAAGGATCATTTCACCACACACTTTAAAAACATTGTCATGAAAATCCACAAAACTGTAGCTCATATACTTACAGTCTCCGTCAATTTAATCAATACAATGGTATCTTAAATGAAATAATACAGTAAGGTAATACAGTTAACGTCATTGCTTCTTCTTCTGATACACCTTTTGCATTAGAAGACTCTCATCATAAATCTGTTACTAGTGACTTAAATTTATCTGATGAAAAAAACTTGAAACACAAAATTCCTTACAAAACATATAAATTCTATATTGTAGATATTATGACGCCATTAATAGATAAATTAATTATATTAACTGGGTCTTTTTGGTTAAAAACCCTGGTACTGATGAATCTGGTTGGGTCGGTCAGTGGTCGCGCGGTTTAAGACGTCAGTACTTGAATCGAGGTGACTAGATCGGAGTTGGTTCGCGCCCAGCTGCCGGTAGACCGTATATAAGTTATATTCGTGGAGAGGATTGGCACCCTCTCTGCGGGTATGGTAGGGTGGAATAATGTTAGGTTAGGTCAATGTGAGAGATTGATACCGGTTGATATTTGACTACCCCCCTATTTAATGAGGTTTTCCAGGTTTCCCTCATTCCTGCACTGAATAGTGGTTAGGGCCTACCAACGTAAGTCGTTCCTGAGCGCAAATGCGGCCTGCTGAATAATAATATGCCGCCCCATCTCCCGCACAAGTCTCCGACTTCTGGGCTAATCCCTGTGATTAAAATGAGGGGTAGAGATATTATTATTATTATTATTATTATCTGTTTCTTTATTTTACATTAAACTCCATCAAATTATAGATCGTTATATACCTCTAAAAACACTATAAAAATGATTATTATAATTATATAAGACATACGGAAGATAATATAAAGATAAGTACTAAACGCTTATGGTCATTTGTACAAGCAAAAACAAAAATAAGTCTGTTCCAATTTCTGTATCATACAACAATAATATATTTTGCCAATGCTTTTTTCAGATTATTTTGGTAGTGTTTATGAATCATCGTTAACTTCTTCTAATATTAAAATTACTCACGAAACGAATATATCTTTGACAATGAAGCACATCAATATTTCTCAAATTGAAAAACAATTAAATAGATTTTAAAGGTTCTGGGTCAGATGGGTTATAGAAGTTTTTATCACTTGTTACAAACAATCCCTTTTACAGCCTCTTTATCTAATGTTTAATAAATCTATTTCAGAAGGTGATGTGATTTTAGAAAATATCAAAAATTGCCCGTATCCATAAAGGCTGAGGTAGGAGGGAAGTAAAAAACTATCGACCAATATTTTTACTCTTAATATTTAGTACTTAAATTTTTGGAAATAATCATAACCAATGAATTATTTTTTTAACTTTAAAAACATAATTATAGAACAACAGCATGGTCTGTTGTAACTAATATTGTACCTTATACTCAATGATGAAAGATATGAAGTGGTTGCCGTGTACACCCATTTTTCTAAAGCTTTTGACAAAATCCGTCATCCTACTTTGTTTACTAATTTAGAGAATTTAGGTGTGCTCGATCATATCTCTCTTCAGATTATGGGCCCCTTACTATTTTCTTTATTTATTACTAATATGTGTCATGATATGACATGTTTTTAAAACTCAAATTTTTTTGTCGTATGCAGATGATCTGAAAGTGTTTAAGTCTGTATCATTTCTTGATTGATAACATTTGCTAATTGATATTAATCTATTTTCTGAAAATTGCAATATTAAAAGATTTAAATATGGATAAACGTAGCTTCATTAAATTTACTCGTTTAAAAACTAGTACTGAATTTACTTATTCAATTAATGATGTTTTCCTAAAGAAAGGTCAATATATAAAAGATTTTGGAGTTGGATGTCAAGTTGTCCTTTGAAATCCATATAAATAATATTGTCCGAAAGCTTTGTGTAATTTGGGATTTATTTTATGCATTTCCAAGTCCTTTTGTGATCCCAAGACTGTAATTATTTGATATAATGCATCCTGAATTTGCAAATTTAGTTTGGAATAATCAATATGTCAAATATATCGTATTGAAAATGTTCAAAAAAAATGTACTCAACATCTTCATTATCCATATATCTAAAACTTGGTTTGAAAGTTATGATACAAGTCATTACAACATGTTTAAATTAATTTTTGCAAATGTCAATTCTATCAAAATGTTTGTTGATTTTTATGGGTTATTCTTCAAATAAAATAATAGTATTACATATGGACGTGCTTATAATTTTATTCTACATCTGATTACTTATAAATTCCTGTACTCAATAATAAAAGTGAGTGCTTCATAAAAACTCTGTATAACAGGAACCTGATAAATTCTCTAAAAAGTATGAGAAAAATCCTAATTTCATTGTGTCCTAGAAAATTCCGTTGTCTTGATTTATATTAGAGGAAACTGTCATTTCACGGAATCCGTCAATTTTAATCTGATTTATCAAGTCGGCTCTCCCTTATGTGAGAACAATACATAAATCAAACGCATTATCAAATTTGCCGTGAAATATTGTTTCCCTATGAGAAAGGGCCTTCTCGTAAATCAAAAACACACTTGCAAAAGTAAATGTTTACCCAACTAAGCGCTTTCCAATATTTTTAAACGCTCCTTCCTAAAATTTCATTATTCTTAATGTTTTCCGAGAGATCGAAGGCACATATGCGGGAAAGGTAATATCGAGCGCAAACATCGACTTTGTTTATTCAATTTCTCCGATATTAACTTTGAGAATAAACACTTAATATCACCTAAAAAGGTTGTTCGGAGTGACTATTTGGCGACAAGTCGGAAATGATTGATTACAAGACAATATTTTATATCTACGTATATCTTTCATACAAATACCAATATAAAACTAACATAACATTTTCAGTATTGAGTCTCGCAATATTGAACACTTCAAGTTTGATGATAGTGGATCCTACAGAGCCTAGTCCGAGGACTACAAGGGCTGGTCACAAATTGCCAACGTAAAGTAATGTGAAATTACATGTTAATTTCGTAAATGAAATAAGTAAACTGTAAAATTACATAAATAAATATAGATAAAATTCCATATTGTGTTATGTGATTTTACCATTTAATTGTGGTAATCATGTTAAAGAGATCACAGATTTTAACAATCGTTTTCCTGACAAAGTGAATGATTAATAATTGAAATGCGCAGCACATGTTCGTATACGCATATGGGTCTCTGCAGGTATTAGTTTGGCAAATTTATGCTCTCCGACAAAGCCTATATTTCCATTGCTTCAAAGTGTATATTTACGTATTATTGAACTTAAAAGTCAATAAAACACTTTAACATAGCACACTATGATTAAATAAAAAAATACTGATATTGGTAATATTGTAACTCATAAATTTGAACTCCTGTTAATACATGTATTATAAATATATTTCAAGAGCCTTGGGAAAGTAAAAAACCGAAATATTACCCCAAGCTTTAGCTTTACAATCAGGAACTCAATAATAAAATCCATGACAAGCCATTATTACTGATCAATAAAATTAACTCACCCGATATTTATTGGGCACACCCAGTACAATCTTTTTACCGGACACCGTGTATCAAACACTCAATAAATAGCCGATGATCGGTTGGTGGAGAAAGGGAAATGGGTTGGCAGAGGGGAGAACGAGTTGTGGGGGATGGAGAGAGGTACAACTGTTAGATATTTAAACTGTTGTAACTTAACCTAAACTGACTTAACTGTAAAAGTTAAGTTAGGTGATGTGCACGTTAATTCTGTTACTGGCATGAAAATTCTTTCTGGAGTAGAGAGAGATGTATTACTCGAAGCATCAAGAAATCTAAACCATCGACATGGCAACCACGTCGGACATTTTTCAACTATTGTTTTATACCACATATTAGTTATATGCCAACAGTTTTTATAATTATATAATTATTAACTGCCCGCTTTTCGGCATTCAAAATTTTTCACGCATTTAATGATCTGATGGATGTATAAATTGAATCTGTGATTGATATGCGTGTTTTGGAATCGATTGATGTTATTTTGATGACATTATTTTCATATTACGCCGTAAATGGTATCATGAGGAAGAAAAATATCATTAGGGTTACTATTAATATAACATGTTTTTGAAATACATTAAAATAGTTTTAAAGAAAATAGGGAACGTGATGAAAATTACAAAATACGATTGATAATTAAAGAATCAAATAATAATCTATTAATTAAAAGATATTGATATATTCACAGTGCAGTTTCGTTATAATCAAAAGGTATTAATTGCCAAAAAGTGTTATTAAGAAAACTTTCGATGGAGGTAAAAGTGCTAGTTAATATAAGGGCGAAGATGGCATAGCTTGTCATAACACATCCTTTTTTATGTTACTTCAAAACTTGATTCAGGTAATGGTAGATATTTTTGTGGCGTTACAACATTTTCAGACCCTATACTGATACTATTCTCTAGTGTTATTATGTTGTAAAAAATAAAGCTTAGCAAAATTTTATAGTATAATTATATATTATTCATTATTATTATGATTCATTAATTATTGTTTGTTATTATGTTATTCATTTTGTTTTCGTGTATAGTGGTAGCACGGTACAATCTCTATGGAATACTATAGATGTATTGATCTACGAAGAAAGATATTCTGTATTTAATACTGACATCATATTGCTACAGATAACAGTTGCAATCTGCCAGCTGCTACTGCTAACCACAATGCTACTATAACTAATAATACTTTTATTATTAGTCATAGTATCATTGTGGCTAGTGCGTTTCATTTTTCTCTAGTGCTTGCTCGATATTTGTGAGTGTAAGTGAACAAAAATGAAACAATGTATAATAACCATTATGGCGAATCTGGGCAAAACTCTCTGGCTACAAGACTGTGTATGGTAAACACTTTTCGCAAACAACATAAAACATTTTATATATAACTATTTGTTGTTGTAATTATTATGTACAAACACCTGACATGGTATGTGTTGTTGTTTAAATAAATATTTCTTTCTTTTTTATTTCTTTCAATCTTTTATTGACATAAAAATATTAGATATACGAAATAATTAAATATAAATCTAGTAAAACACAGTGATAAATATAAAAAAGTTGTGTAAAAGAAACAATAAAAAAAATTGGTTCAATAGTAGGATTAAGTTAAGGTATACAAGATCAAACATAAATTTAGTCAAACAAAAGGACATTTGAGAATAGAAAAAGATATATAATGGTAATAAAATTGGCATAATAGTAGGTAAAGCTAATAGAAAAAAGACAAATTCCATATAGAAAGATATCTTACAAATGTAACTTTTTTAATAATATAATAAACATAATATTCAAATTTATGTTAAAACCATTAATTATTACTAATATTTGTCATTTATTGGCAATACAATATATAAATATACTTAAGTAATGGAGGAAATAAATTTAAACCTGGATTTTTTCCAGGTATGTTAATATCAATCTACCTAGTACAGCGTATGAATATGACAGTTACCGGCTGGCTAGATTATAACGCCGCTTATGTTAAAGAGCTAACATGAAAATTATGCAGGGTATACATATACAATGTAACCAGAAGTTGCCTATAATACTAAAACTAATGTCAACATTTGAATTAAGTACTTTTAAAAACACCGTGTATATGACGTACTTAATAAAAGCTGGGTGATTAAAAAATTTGGGAATAGATACATTATGAAATATGGAGTCAATATCGTAAAATTTTTTTTTGTAAAATCTTAAAGTTTTTGCAGAATGATTTCCCGGCAAATATGTGCCAAATGTAGCTACTTATACAGCGTGTGCAGTGAGTGCAAGTGTAGCGCACCGCGAGAGAAATGTGGACCCGAATCATGGAAGAGACGGAGACCCAGAACGGCCAAGATGTATTGCAGCAGTGTGGAGTGTCGTACACGAGGCTCAATTATATCTGTACCATGTACAGCGTATCCAAGTACTAATACTAAGGGATTGAACGAGGAGGATCGGTACCACGGCCGCCACGATCTCCTAACTTTAAATCGTTTGTACTTTTTTTGTGAAGATATTGGATAATGGATACATACGATTGATAATTTACGCAAAATTATCAAAGTTGCTGCCAATAACTTACGAGTCCAAAACGAACAAGAAGCAAAAATATTTGCCTTAGTTTGTATAAACTGGGTAAAGTAACGCTCAGATAAACGTTAGTGCAATGGCACTGCAGTTGTACTGTTGTATTGTAATTGTATGGTGTTAAATATTATTTATTCTGTTTACATAAAATTACTGTAGACTTAAGAAGTTGGGGAATTTATCCGCTGTAAGTTGGCGACATGCAAAAACTCAAGATTCTTGACCTTCAGAGAGGTTATGTTTATGTTTTGTCAACTACGTCCCTATCTACGGAAATTGTTGGTTTTTATCACTTGCCGAATATTAATTAAAAGTCTACCCTAGATAAAATATAAGCCTACAATCTGCAGGAATAGATGTCTATTTGAATATTTGGTTAAATCACAGTATACTAGTATACTGTGGTTTAAATAAGGCCCCACTAATTTCAGCAAGTCATCAAACACTGCCACTGTCATTCGGGTGAAATGAAAAAATAATCGGCATTCTCATTTCGCATTTCTTTATATGAATTATAGAAATCACCTTGCATGTGCTATCTGCGGTTAATAGGTCGCACCCACCATCTCCGAGTTCTTCTTTTCATTTTTTTTGCATGTATAGTTTTTATGTATATTGACGTCGCTGCGAATAAGAGCAGCAAAAGTAACTTCGTAAACCAAATAGTCCTCTTCATCCATTTTTTTAGAAACAAATCAATTCTAAACTAAATATCTAAATTAGAATCTAATTTAAAAACTTAACCTACAAAAATGTGAATCTCCTGTTTTCTATCAAAAAAGCAGTTTTCTGATTGGTCCTTGTATGATTGTTGGAAAAGGATTGGTAAAAGCTAAAATGCTTTTAGCTTCTGCCATACAACTACAGTACAAAGGCGTTACTGTTAAGTTTATCTGAATGTTACAAAAGTCACCCGTATTTCTCGCCGTTTTACTTCAGTATCTTTGAATATTTGCAGGTGGGATGAGTTAACATTCCTATTATTTGCTAAACCCTAGATTATTCAGTTATTAAATGTCTAAAATTATTTGTATTTTGTAGAAAACACTATTTCAAGAATACGGCGCCCTTTTTAATAACTTTTCTGCAGTTCCAATGCAACCGCACTAATCTTATGTGAATGAAGCTTTAGATGAGTTCAAAATTTTGTTGTAAACTACCTAAACTACCAAACTGTTTTATTAATTAATATTACAAATGAATAATTAATAACAATAGCGGCAAAAGTAATTGAATTTGCTGTATAAAATAGGCGTTATAAAATGTTCTGTTTCTTTCTTTCCATTTTTGTCCGGTCGTTGATTGCATGCTTTGCCGCCTTATCAGGTTTTTCTCAGCGGACCAGCTTCCAGTGCCTTGTAGAAGTGTATTTTTAAATCATTTTCAAACTGCTTTTTCGATTTTTTTTTACAAAATTGTATTTGTAAGAGTCCCTTGTACATTCAAAAATTGTTTTAGACAAGTTATGAATATTTTAACATTATATTCTTGTGATACTATTTTTTTGTAATAATATTTTAACTTGTTTTATTTTCTGCAATCGGATATTTCCCCTGTTGGAACTAAATAAATCAGTTAAACATCCGTTTCTGGTATATTCGAAGACAAAAACGTAAATGTTTATAGTCGTTTCATGCCAGCTAGGAACGGCCACACTCGTTCGTCGCGCCATCCAAGTCCCCTACCCGTAAAAATTGCATTTCTAAACCTACAATAGCGCGCGTAGATCGGTCTGGGGTCCCATCCGTCGAGTTCGAAAGCAACCCCGAACACAATTTTACGGAACGACAACTATATCGAGCAGCAAACGAAGCGTGAAATATCCTGTTGGGTATATCAGCAGGATGCGTGCATGTGTACGCTCACCAGGACAGATAATTCCTGCGGAGTGACATGTCTGGGGCGTTTAGCCGTCCTCGCCGAAGTGGATTGGAACTCCGGCGGGCGGTTATCTCCCTGGAGGCACGCAGATCATCGGTAAGCCTCCGCCCTGTTCCTGCGGAGGCGTCTTGATAAACCCGGGGTCTTGTCGGGGGCCTGGCAGTGGCCGCGGGCGGAGAAAGATTGACGAGGATGAAGCTGGGAAGGTGTTTAATTGGAATTTGGTTTTTGTAATCAATTAATGTTTAATAATAACATCTTTTCATCCGCAGAAAAATTTCTCAATGGAGGCCAAAATGGAAAACGTGCAAATATACAGGGTGTTACAGAATGATAATCTAGGGACAGGTTCTATATTTAAAAATAAGAAAAAAAGTTTATGTGAACATGGGTCCAGAAATGACATAGGTTGTTTAAAATTTTCTGTCTTAAATTCTAGTCATCATTTTTCGAAAACCGATCGAGATATTGAAATGTGATTTGACACATGACAGTGTATAGTGGAGATATACTAGCATCAGTGGCGTTCGTCATGAAACACTTAAAAAACAAGTCACTCGATACTTTGTGTTATTTTTTGTGTGTTTAAGTCTGACATGGAATTTATGACAAACTGATACATGCCAACTAGATTATTGTTTTTTAATTAGCAGCAGTCCAAAGTTGATCTATTGTATTGATTAATAAATCCATTTTAACCTCGAAAACTGTGCATCAGGAGGAGAAAGTCCAAGAGACACTTTTTAGAATTAACTTGGCTTTAGGAGAGCTGTAGCAATTTGTCTAAAAATCAGTAGCGTACATATTTTTTTGTTGCTAAAAATAAGTATGTAACGGCACGAACGCCACTGATGCTAGTATATTATAAAAGAAATTTATACACTTAAAACTAGCCTTTCACTATACACTGTTGTGTAACAAATCTCATCTCAATATCTCGATAGGTAGACAGAAAATTTTAAATTATCTCGAAGACAAGACATTTCCTGCAAGGCATGTTTAAACAATTTTGTTTTCTTATTTTTAAACATAGAACTTGCCCCAAGATTTTTTGTACGTATTATATGTATACAGGGTGTTATATGTTATATTAAATAAATACATAGAGTAAGATTTCGAACGACAAAATAATGCGGCGTAGCCAAATTTATCTTAGTCAAAAGTTGATGGTTAAAAAGATACAGTCTCAAAGTTAAAATTTTATTTTCGATATTTGTAAAAAACCCAAGTATTTGCATACATTTTGGAGATCGGGTTATTTTGGGTGTGATAAATTCAAATTTGTTTCTAATTTTGACGTCACTAGTAGAGGGCATCACTTATGGAACATCATGTTTTTTTAATGACAGTACTTTCCTGCGACTTAGTGTATCCATCTAACTATTGAAACAATCGATTGTTCTACCTTATTATCTGAAAAAGGTACACCTTGGTGAAGTTGTTAGGATTAAGCTCTTTCAAAATAAATATTTTGCACCGTGCACCGAGTAAAAACTGTTATGGTTTCTGGCAAAGTTCCATTTTCGCAGACACAGCAAAATATTATTTGAAAAACTTATTCAGAATTATAAAATATTTAAACGTAAAAAATTTGTATTATTTCAAACTAAATACTCTCCTTAAAAAACTTTCAATCTTATATGTATACAGCTCTTTTAGCAGAATGACTAACTATAATTATAATTATTTAACTGTTATTACGAACAGTATCGTGATGACCTTGTTTATTGAAAGGGAGTATAATTATCTTTGCAGAGATCATCTAATGGTTTCATTTACCTATCTTTAGCTTTATAATCCACAGTTTCATGAGCACTCAACTGGGGTACTTATTGAACTTCTTAAAATGGAAAGGCTACAAGGCCAAAGAAAGCAAATAACTGTGGACAATAGGACCCACGAACAAATATTAATTTAGATACATTATAAATCCTTTATTTTTTGGTCGCGCCCACGCCACGATATGGGAAATTGCCCTACCAACTATCTGAATGAATTTAGAACGTATGAAGTTACCTAAACCGAGACCCCGAAATACTGAACCTTCTAGAGTCCAAAGAGGAACTGACTGTCATCAGGTACCAGATATCTTTCAATTCCATCATTGAGCAAAAATAGTAGTTTTGGGTTATTTTTCTGTATATTGGCAAGCATGGTACTTGACTTTATGTAATTCTAAATGTAACATTGTTTTCTAGGATACCTACGTCTTGTTTCGTTGTTGCTGAGTATTCCGAGTATCGGTATTCTCTTTCTTTGGTGTCAAAGAAGCTAACCAGATGGTCCGATGGAAATTTCCAACAATACCCACCCATACATTAGTAGAAAACTGATGTTGAAATCGAGATTCCATTATGGCATTAGGGTTTTCATCAGACCAAACGTGTTTATTGTGAAAGTACATTATAATATCTCTGGAAAAACTGGACCAAACTAATTTATGATTCACACTAAGATTTGCAGTGATCTTCCTAGTATTTTGGTTCTTTTCAATTTCGTGTAGAATAACTTCTTCCAACTCAGGCGTTCTAACACTCAAAGCAATTGGACCTTTCTGAAATGAGTCTGACTCTGAAAGACGTTGAAAAACATTTCTGAATATTCTTGGAGTTGGAGTTGAATGATTTGGAAATATTTCCATATAAATTCTCATAGCAAGGCCATAAATGTGAACCATATTGGCAATTTCAGCATATGTATATGCATAAACCATTAAACTTGAAACTTAATATTTTATAAAAATAAGCGTAATTTGACAATACACAATATCAAATAAGATGTTGGCTTCTTATTATTATTGTTTTGCATGACCTTCCTAAGATATGTAATTTAAGTAGGTAACTGTGTAAAAGTGGACTTGAGCACAAAATATATGTAAAGAAATAAAAAGTGAATATAATACAAAGAAGCATGTGATAACTTATATTACTTGTAATACCATACCTACTGTCATACTAACTATGCACACGGAGTTTAGTTAAACTATTTCAAGCGGTTTAGAAATTAAAAACTGATTTTTTTAATTTTCGACACGTTGTAGCTGGACAATGGCTTTCACTCCCAAGAATCGTATCCAACAAGTTCAACTGACACCTAATTACACTATATCGGACGGACAATTCTTCCACTTCTCCAAGGCAACAGATATTTTCCATCCCACTGCATCCCTCTGTGTCTCATAAACGTGTAGACCTGCACGTGAATGCGACACGATCGCGCCCCCGAAAAGACGTAGTCATAGGGAAAATATTTCCGGAGCAAGTGATGTGTGAAACATTGTTGCCGCGCCGGTTGGATCAGGCTTAAACGGCGGGCGAAATGGCTTATATAAAATGCTCCAGTGGACGGCGTAACTCGCGCTCGGCTTCTTGGGCCGCCTCCGATGCCAATCAAATAAATATTCATGGCCTGCTCCGATCGGACCGGTTCGGGGGAGGCATTTAATAAAGGCATTCGCGTCGCTCCACCCTCCCGTGTATCGCATTTATTGTTAGATGGTTCGAGGCCCAGCGGAATGTGTTCATATATGTGCGTTATACACGTGTGCACAGAGCCAGTGTGTCTAAAAAATTGGAGGAGTTTCAAAAATTACTGGGATACATACAGAGCAGGATATTATTCGAATACATGAGTAGTATTCAGTACAATATTTATGTCATCAGTATCAGTATTCTAATACATAATACTTCATCTGACGGTATTCAGTATACTCGCGACAAGAATTCAGACGACTTACGTCATACGAACAAATGAATAATTCATTATATTTTCATCAAAATATTTAAGAAACTGCAACTGATAGTAATAAAACTATATACTACACTAAAAGTTTGCATTATATATTGCACTAAATTGCAAAAAATAATTGTTTTTAACGCAACTAAATATCGAAAATTACGTTGACATTAAATACAAATGTGTAACGTCAGCGGTGACGTAAGACGTCTGAATTCTTGACGCGAGTTTATTAGTATTTACTACGTTTAGATATTCAGGATTCAGAACTCGCAAAAAAGGTTCATGAATATGAATCCTGAGGTTTATGGTACTCGAATACATTGTATTCATGAGTAGTATTTAGTACAATATTTGTGTAATCAGTATTCCAGTACAGAATGCTTTATCTGACGGTATTCAGTAATCGTATTCATCACGTGTTGATATGTATTCAGATTCATGCATGAATAGTCGAAATATTTTATGAATTTAGAGTACCCATGGATACCCCCTTCTTTGATTATGGGAGCGGGCAGACTAAATAAAGCCCAAACAGTTTTGTAAATATGCGTTATCATCACACAGCACCTTTCGTGATGTCCGACGGTTATTCGGTATTAAATTAATTGCAATTTACAAATTTAATATTTCTTTTTGATCAACATCTTCACAGACGGATCCAAATGAAGGAAGGTGCAGGATGTGGGATTTATTCCAGATCCTTACACATTCAATAACACTGGGCAATGGATAGGCATGCTATCGTGGTGCAAATGGAATTCGCAGGTATAAGCATAGTCTCGAAAGAAATTGCCCGTAGACGAAACGGGCAAAACCATTAGAATCTATACAGATAGTAGACAATCACTACTGATCTTACGTAATCATAATATCATAGATCAGCATGGGAAAGCCATCAGGCACTGATAGTGGCAGCGTATTTGTATGCTGGGTAAAGAGACACGATCGGTACAATGGCAAGCTGGCTAGGACTGCATCGGGTCTCAATATTTTTGGACCTGATTCCTCCAGTATGCTTCCGTTGACAGCATTTGTTGAAATTATGAAAGTGAACCCCCACAAAGAGTTTAAGAAACGTTGGGATTAAGCAACTAGCTGTGAATTTGCTAAGGAGTTTCAAGAGTACCCCTGCAAGGATATAACCAAAAAGTACCTGGCTATGTCTAGGACAAACCTTCGCCTTATGACAGGTATTCAAACTGGACACTATTGACTAAGGATATACCTCTATGAGGAAGTGTGAATCACCTCTTTCTAGGGGTTGCGAACAGGAAGACTAGACGGTACTCCATGCACTCTGTGGGTGGATGCACTGCCACCTCGTTAATAAGAGAATCCGTGATGGGAGAACGATGGCTTTCTATGTCATACATTAGAGAGATCCACCAACGTCACACCTTTTTCTAAGTATTAGGTTGGTTGGCTGCTCAGGTGGATTGATCTCCTAATGGCAAGAGGTACAAGGGGCATAATGGGGCCTAAGTGCCATTGTAGTCTTTATGCTACCCTCCCCACAATTCCAAATTCCAGATGCATTGAATACCTTTCCTGTATTCATACCCAGTTCTGGATCATCTTATAAAATTTTA
This sequence comes from Monochamus alternatus, assembly GCA_037114965.1. Lineage (NCBI taxonomy): Eukaryota > Metazoa > Arthropoda > Insecta > Coleoptera > Cerambycidae > Monochamus > Monochamus alternatus. The sequence continues at coordinate 125,582,257 of CM073426.1, forward strand.
ATTAATAGTAATATTAGAAACAGTTAAATATTTTATTTTATATTGTCCACTAAATTCTTATTACCCGAAGTCTAGTATATTTTGATTTTTCATTTATAAATTGATTTGAAACTCATTCTTATACGTTTATTTTTTATTGACTTTTTATTTGTAACAGTAGACTGCTTTATTTGCATCATATATTTATTTAAGATATTACATTGCAGATCTGCAAGAGAAAGTTATGCAAACTCAGCCATTGGTTATGTTCAAATTAAAAGAATAGAAAGTAAATGTGCAGTCAGCTAGCTGATGATCCCTTCCACTATGTGACGCCACAAGCGCTAATTTTTCTGCAGGTACTGTTTGTCAGCTTCGTCAGTTTCGGTGTTTTTATTTTCAGGTTATTTAGAAGAATTTTTTTTTTAGGTATTTTAATAATTAGTAGGTAGGCATTTCTGTGAAATAATCGTGGAGAAATGAGCCTCATTTTTTGTTAATAATAAGACCACGTTTATTTTTCATCTTTATTCATATTTTTTAATAAAATACGTCGTTCGAGCGAAATGTTTTGGAAATATTCGTTGAATACGAATCGCTGCTGTCTGGACTAGACCAGAAAGTTCTGTTTCGGCTTCGGCGAGATCTCCACCCACATCTCGACAGATATGGATTTTATCTCGCTATACACATGTGTATTCTTCACCACTTTTATCGTCCTCATGAAATTCTCATAGAGGTCCTACGTGGCTTTATGAAAATCGTAAATAACAAGCAACAAAATGGGGAATCCGGCATTCCGCTCAGGAAGATACCCAATAAACTTGGCCAGAACGGCTGTCTTAAGCGGCGTGCTTACTATCTTTGTTTGAACGCATGTAAGCACTTTGTGTGGAAATTGAATTTTTTGCGGCGATTTTCGCTACGGAGCAGTACACTCTCATTTTTCATAAAGCCGCGACATATAAAGGCGTGTCCGCCTTAACGCAAAGATTTACAAATACGTGCAGAAGAAAGAATGTATTGTTTTAATCGAAATGGCGTTTGTCCTACACAATTTAAGCTTAAAATCGATATGTAAAGTTTGTGCCTGGTCACGTCCCCAGAAAATGGTCGTCACCACAGCGAAGAACTGTGAAATAGTTTAGAAGACCCCGATTGAGACCCGTCAATCAATCAAAGTTTCAAACACAAAAATACACTTATAGCCATACGTTTCCTTATCTGGAATGCAGTGTAACGTTACATTCTGACAAATTTCAGAGAATCTCTTTCACGCATAAAACTCAATTTTGATCTCAAAGCTAATAATTCCATTTTGCAGAACAAAACGTGCAGAAGAAAGAATGTATTACTCTTATCGAAATGGCGTTTGTCAATTTAGTGTAAAAATAAGCCTAAAAACGGTATTTAAAACTTAGTCTAGCCACGCCCCCACAAGACGATCGTCGCCACAACGTAAACCTGTGACGTCAGACGCCGTTCACACATGTATACCTAATACAGCATTGTGCTTTATATCTGTATACTGTTTCCATTTTCGGATAACGCAGTATATACATTTAGAAGAGCTAATTTGTCATTTGGGATATTGTTATGTGTTATTGTGTTAAGTAAACATTGGTATTAAATAAAGTTGCAAAATAGACTTGTAAAATGGCAACAGAAAGTGCATCTCACTGGGCAAATGGAAGAAGTATTGCATTATGTTGTTTATGTACGAATATAACAACAAAAGGTCAAGTGAAGCAAAAGATATAAATAAAGAATCTTGGAAAATAATTAATGAAAATAAGGAAAGTAAAGACAAAAATATTACTGAAATTAAATTCAATAATGAAAAAATTAATGATGAACGTTTAGTTGGAGATATATTTAATAACTATTTTGCAGATACCAGTGAGCCACCTAAAATAAAATCTCCTGTCTTACAAAATAATCAAAATTCCTTATTTTTATATCCAACAGTAGCCTGTGAAATTGAGAATGTAATATCTAAAGTATGTAGAAAAATATTCTCTGGAATTGATAACATACCTGGTACAGTTTTTCTTGCAGCCAAAACGGAACTCTCACCAATTATATCGAAAATAGTAAATGTTAGTTTCGAGATCGGTAAATATCCTAAATCCTTGAAGGTGTCAAAAATGTCACCGATCTTTAAAAACAAAGGCAGCCCACTAGATATACAAAATTATAGACCTGTTGCGTTGCAATGTCATCTGGCTAAAATATTTGAACTTTGTTTTAACACACGAATTAATAGATTTCTAGCAAAAAATAATTATTTATCGAATTGCCAACATGGGTCTCGTGCAAAATTATCTACAAACACAGCACTAAGTGCAGCGTTACAACATATTTATAAGGGGTTAAACGAAAAACAAAATGTGATAGGTTTGTTCTTTGACATGAGTCGTGCGTTTGATACCGTCGGTCATGACCTGTTATTGAGCAAACTAATCTGCATGGGCATAAGGGGCCCTGCAAACACGTGATCGATAGTGTTAAGTCAGCAGCTCAAATAGTGTGCCGTGGTACACCTCAGGGTTCCTGCATATCACCCACGTTATTTAATTGTTTTATAAATAACCTTCCAGTTAATAATTTGATTAATGAAAGAACAAGATTTATATTATACGCTGATGATACTAACATTATTTTTTCCGAAACCGATCGAAATACAGCTACTATTTCAGGAGCTTATTGTATAGAATATGTGACTGAATGGTGTAAGGAAAACGGCATAATAGCGAGAAATCAACATTTGTCGAGTTCTGTACCAAAAATGTATCATATGATTCATCATTGTTATTTAAAGTAGAGAGTAAGTCCATTGAAAATGTGGATGCTACAAAATTTTTGGGTTGTATATTGAAAAAAAAATATCATATTGACAAGATATTACCAAAAATTGCTTCGACATGCTATTTAATTAAAAGTATTAAAGATACAGTGTCTATTGATATTCAAAAACTTTTGTATTTTGGTGTTTTCTAATCAATTTTAACGTATGGACTGATTTACAGGGTGTCATCTGCGTCAGTGAGTCGGGTTCTTTACACTCAGAAGACGCCAATAAGATGTATCATGGGCAAATCAATGAAAACATCATGTAGAACATTATTCAAGGATCTTGGTATAATGACTTTGCCGTCCCTATATATTTATTCACTTCTTATTTTTGTGAGAAGTAATGTCTCAGAATTAGAAATAAGATCTAATATCCACTCACATAATACCCGTTTCGGTCATACTTTACGTTACCTTAATCCAGACTGTCAGTAGGCCGACAGAGCCCTGGATACATAGGAATAAAGATATATATATATATACCTTTATTCCTATGTATATATATATATATATATATATATATATATATATATATATATATATATATATATATATATATACCTATCCAAGGATAGTCACGACCGACTTGCTGATAACCAAAATATATTAAATTAATAGGGCTACGGCCACGTAGTTTCGTTTAAATTCCATGGAAATGTATTAATGTTCAATACAATCCATGCCTGGCAAATAAACTGGACACTCCATTCTTGTAATACCATGATATTCTATCTAATGATTTAAATTCTCGCTCGGTGAAGACGGGTATTATCATCGTTCAAAACAAATCTTCCTTATTACATCAACGAATGACATACTTATCGGTTCTATAACTGTGAATTTTTTTCCTGCGTAAGCTTAGAGACCATTTTTTTCTTTTAATTCCCAAGTACAATTTGTTCACTGCAAGTGGTTAAGTGATAAGGAATAATATCTATATCGGATCGATCAGTCGAAACCTTAAACAAATTTCCCTCTTTTCTTCTCCTTTAAATTGTTTGTCGAGATAGCAGCCAGCAACATTGGGTAAGTCTCATAATTTTATTTATCGGTTGATAAAAGGTTTACGTTACCTAAATATACAGTCCACTTAATTCTGGAAATTAATGCCAAACCAGCAATAATACTCGTCTAATAGCGCCATCTGACCATGAGATTGGACTTGCCTCATTTCATCAGGTTTTGAAGAAGTCCTAGCCGAATCTCCAATACTAACGATTTTATTTATATTTAAACCCTTCTTCACATCTAAATATGGAGGCTATAAATAAGAAAGACAATATATACGTATTCCAGTTTGAACTTGACAAGGGATTGATATAGTAAATACCAAACTATACATTTTGTTAAATTAAATTAAATAAGACAGCAGAAACTGCTTACCTAAAATGTTATATGTTGTCAATGTAACTACTTCGATGTGTTTCTTGAAAGTTAACTTAACATCACACAAAACATCAAGCTTAATTAAATATTCTAGCCTTTGTATAAAAGAATGACACATTAATTTGATGATATGATAAATGTAGTAGATATGATTCACATAACTGCATCGCATTAAAATCACCTATTTTCGTTAAAAATTATATTTAAAAAGATAATTAGATATTTATTTGTACTTTGATTATCAGTAGACTATTTATTATAAAATTTTATAAAGATTAAATGAGCCATCCACGCTTGATTTCTCGTCTACTTTTAATTAAAGATAAATTCTAATGAATTGCTTTTTTCCGTGTTCGGTAGAAGTTGTTCTCTCTTCTGTTCAAGCGCGACGTAATGTTTTATAAAAATTTATCATTTCAGTAAAAAACGTCACGTCCACACATTTTTCATTTTTAGTGCAAGAGTGGGCTATAAAACTAAAAGTTTATTTTTAACCGTCAACATTTGTTAAAATTTATTTGCATAATCAAGGAAGCTTAATTAATACAGGGTACGCTCTTGAAAAGTGGTTATATCCACCATATAAATTATTGGAGATATTTAAATATCCTAATAAAATTTGAAGTGGAATGTCTCCATATGATATATTATGAAAAGTTCTTTTCATAGAAAATAGAAACTTGGCAGTCATTTCTGCATTTTTACATAACAGTATATTTTACAAATTTAGTGTTAAAATTTTAATATTAAGTCTTAAAAATTGATGATTTCCTTGTCTGCATTGTTATTAAATTATCAAAGATTTTACTGTTAAAAATATTATGAAGGTAACAAAAAAGATATAGATGATAAATATATAAACGAAAGAACCAATATAAGCACATAAAGAGAAAGAAAGAGAGAGAGAGAAAGAGAGAGAAAGAGATAGAGAGAGTGAAAGTAAAAAGTAATGCGGTCTCAATCAACCTGTCGTTGAATGAAGCATTTTTTCACTTGGTGGAAGGTGGTGGAAGACTGCGGCATGTTTGCATTGTGGACGGTGAAGAATGGCTTTTGGAATTGGTGGATGAAGATTTTTTATAATTTGAATATATTTCAATGAAACGGGTGACAGGTAGCGGTTCTTTTAATTTCGAGATAGAAGTCATAGTTTTTCTTTCGATCTGATATAATTTCATTACTTTTCTCCTAAAAGCACCACTTCTTTTGATTTTTTTTCACTGGTTTATTCTTATGCAATGACCGTGACTATGACTTCCACCGTGCGCCAATAACACAAAACAAGATCTCGCCATTTTTCAAATATATTATGTATGTTCTAAAAAATTGTTTAGTTTTATTAGCTAAATTGATTATCACAAGCATATAATAGAAATGTTTATGAAATAGTTATATATTGTGTCGTATAAACTGTTTTACTGTTTAGCTGCCAAAATGTTCTTGTGATAAATTTATAAAATATTTTAATTGTTGATAACATAATAATGGTACTTGCCGCTATAATAAAATAAAATTATATTTCGAAAGCAATAATATGGTAATAAATAGTTGTTTATGCAACAAGTACAAAAAGTAAGTGTTTATTGCACGGGACGTGAAATTGTTCAACGAGGCCGTCCGGCCGAGTGGACCACACGTAGACTGCAATAAGCACTTTTTGTACGAGTTGCATACAATATTTTTTTTACGTTCATGCAAAAACCAAAAAATGTTTTATTTAGATGACACTGTGTAGGAAAATATGATGTCGATTTGAACGTTTATGTTTGTCACGATGACAAAACGCTGTAGTAGAATGACAGATGAATGCAATAAACATTTTATTGCACTAGTGAAATAAAGAAACACTTTTTCCACTAAATATAGTTCAATAAAGTTTTGTTTTTGCATGAACGTAATAATGTTATATTACACATTATAAATAGTCACTCACTAATAGAGTTTCAATTAGACCTGTTTGTCTGTACACAAAAAAGGTTTTAGCTACTGAATTTCTGTTATTTGCTTTTAATGTGTACATTTTGAAGTTTGTTTTATTGTGCATAGTATATGTTTGTAATGTGCCCTGTATACATGATTTTAATTCTTTTGTATTCTTTATTAGCTTTTATTTTTACACCAAATTTTATATATGTATATTGTACATTAAGAGTATTTTAGTTTGTTATGTTTTTATTATTTAATGTATATTATTTTTCACCGTTATTTTTATTGTGTTTTTCTGAAACTTATCCTGTTTATGGGTTTTATCCCGTTGGATATTTTAAATAAATAAATAGTTGTCGTATAACCTGAAAATTACAAAACTGTTTTGCTTGTTGGGATTGGGACTCAATATATCAAATGATGTTCAATACTATAATCCGTTCTAAGTATTTGATAATTTCTTTTCATAATCTTCAAATTTGATTTTATGAAATGCCCTGTGGTCTCAATGAAAATGCTCTGCCCTGTAGGCTATAAAAGGAAGAGAGAATATAAATTAAACCTGAAAATAACAGCGATGATGACGGCGAAGCCCCAGGAAATTGCGTACTTCTGAAACCAATAAGGCCGGGCATAAAAACAAGGCCCATACACCCGCGTGGGACCCCTATAAAATCCAATATAAGGAAACTGAGCGCGGCTCCAAATAAATATCGCGATTGCATCAACCATGAAGACGCGAGCTCTGCCGTCGCGCACTTCACAACTTCCTCGACGCTTTACATCCTCTATCTGAGCGATTACGTCGATATTTCTCCCATGATTATAAAAGTTTCCGATTGCACACTATCTGCCAACGGAGTGCAGCCTAGCAGGGCCATAACCCGCTATCTGAGGGTGACAGGGTTGCCAACCATACAGAGAGAAAGACGGTGACAAGAGGCGCTTTTCTACTACTTGTCGAATCATAGGCGCCGACTTCTCGGATGCTCCGGGGCTTAAGCACCAGACAAAAGTATTTGTCAGTGCGGAGCACCCGATAAAATTATCTAATATATGCAACGAAGGGGTTGTAGCGTGTTGTAACGGTTAATTTAGTAAAACACGCGGTATTCCAGAGAGACAGAGCAAAACTAAAAGTTACATTTAGTAGGCAACCATATAATCAATAAAGGTTTGTGTTATAATTATAAAAAATTTTTTGTACTTAAAATTACTTCAATAATATAAATTGGACAATATATACAATAATATAAGTCAACAGTAAATTAGTTTAACTTTTAGAGGTAAAGATCGTTAATAATTGTTGAGACTTGAAAATTGTTTCTTGAAAGTGCTACACTCTGCTTATAAGTTAGAATTTATCAACAAAACATTTACAATATTATGCAGTGATATGATTAGTGGTGAAATGATGTTCCAATAATAAATATATTTTATTAAATGTTTAATAACAATTCGAATTTCAATTTTCATTTGCAATTTGACACCGGCCAGCGAGTCGTTTTTTTTATAGACAAGAAATGTAGGTTCTTTTTGTCGACCGCTAGAAATTAGGAAGCGAACGCGAGAATCGAGGAATTTGCCTGTTAAAAATCACGCTCTGTGCGAAATATAGTGGCCTTATAATATTCTGAGGTATATATTAATGTTGAAATAATTTTTGTTTTCTTAAATAGAGTTAAATGTTGATACTTTGACGTAATCATATTTTAGGCTTTTTACTTTACGTTAACGTTTACGACTATGAGGCTTTATGTAATTCTGTCTTATTGAGTACCACGTATTACGTACTATCCAGGCCGAAGTACCTCCGGAAGTAGTAAATAAACGTTGGTAACATCATTGAATCACCCATATACTGCTGACGTTTTGAAGTATGTCCATTACGACAAAGTTTGTTGGCGAGTCCAGGAGGCTGACATAACCATCAATCTTTGGAAGAGTCCCAGAGACTGGTGTACTCACTAAAACTACTGCTGGAATATGACCAGGTACATTTAGGAGCAGATTGTACCAACTTTCAATAATATTGTAAGTTCTTTCCAATTTTTTATCACGAATGCAAGTGCATCATCGAATCTTAAGTACTGCAGGGGAAAATCAGTTTATCCAACGACAACTACTAATTACTTTATTTATGGTTATATACTCCTTTTTATGCTTATGCCTTTTCAATATTACATACTTATTTAATATACAACTGTGAACTCCATAACAGCTGTTTGCGGAGGGGATAATTGTTTAAATAATTTTTAAAGATTCAATGTTGAACATATTAATGCTCTGTGTTTTCAATACATCCTATATGCTCGTTTTATTAAATTTAATATTCGTATTAGCTAGCAACATAATATTATAGTCAATTTAATTTAGTGCGTACAGTATATTTAATACAATCTGTTTTATGGCATTTTTCTATACTATTATTTAGAGAACAACAAACATACCCTTGCACTTTTACTTTTATTGTTTCATGTGAATTTAAGATACATTAACTAGTAAAATTAAATATTTTTAAACAATTTTTATTATTACTTTGATTTATTGTGTATTTTGTCCACTTTTTGCCGTTTCCCTGTAACGGCTGGCGCCCAAGGTTGTCTACTTACAAAATATTATTTGCTGAAATTTATTGAAACAAAGTATTTGTTATTTTCAAATCAACAACCGAACTCACGCCCGCTCTCGGCTGTATAAAGCTGTCGTGCATTGCCGAACCCTTCATTAACAATTATTATTATCTTTAACTTAAGTAAGGTTACAGTGTATTGAAGGGGGGAAAATATTTATCTGCGGGAAAATGTTTGGGGTAGTTAGGACGTAAAAATATTAAAAATCCCCGTCCTTAGCCCGTCCGCTTTAGAAGGGCAGGGGGTACAAAGGTCTCTTTTTTTGGTTGAAGTGATGTCGATTTGAAGAATTGGCTTCATTTACTTATTGGCCTTATTCAATGAAGGTGGTATGAGGAAAATAAAAAAACCGTACTTTACAAGCTACTTAAACTAACCAACGAAAGGTAATTCATGGAGGCTTCCTTTTACATAAGGTCATCTGGCAAAGAGGATCTTCAGTTTCCACAATTAACATATAGAAACATAAGGCAGAAAATGTACTACAATTTTTGATGGATATATCAGCTCTCCCAACTGCATTAAGTCGGTAGAACAGAAAAGACGCTATCACATGAAAAAGTATGTCGACATCAACTTCTTGGAACTGGAAACTGAAATTTCAGTGACTGAAGAATTATTTTTCTCCAACCACCAGAACAAAGATAGGCTGATCAACCCATTGGGCTCTAAAATCCTGGAACACACCTTTATTGACCAGTCCGAAAGTAAAACAACCAATATGGCTGTTATAGGGGAAGACTTCGACCTCAATGTGCTACTTACAGCAAAAACATCATCTGACATAACATCCTGTTCATAAAACCTGACAGAGGAATGGTACAAACCAATATTTACTCCACCCATCAAATATAATAGGTGGGACTAAGATATTTTATTTTTATACGCATTGACTTGCTGCGATTTCTGCTAGCACAACATTACAGAGGAGTAAACTTGATTTTGTAATATGATACAAAAAGAGTAGGGAGCATCCAACGAGGAGGCAACGAAAGAGCACGCATTACGTACATTCTGCCAGGTGCAGCTCTGGCTGTGAAACCATCTCCAGACCTGTGAGGTTGGGAACGCAAAGGCAATATCCTCCTTCTGTGCTGACTAAAAAGAAGCAATATCCAAAGAAACTTTGAACCTCATATTTTGTAGATGCATGAAAGATTGCAGCAGTGGAACGTGCAGCTGCAGAAACTGTCAGGGTTACTATTTAAATAGCGACCCCATTTTAAACGAAGAAAATGAAGAATATTTAGAGTTCACCTACGCCTCCTGTGGAGACTGATGACGAAGACAAAGATGATTCGCAATTCATGTTACAATCAGTATATTTGCTGCAGCCAGAAGCAGAACCCTCCGAGCCCAAGAGAAACGGACCCAGGTAATTTTATTTTATTAAGATTTTTAATTTGCTACGTTTTCTCCTTATCAGTTTTTGTAAAATAAAAATAAAATTTATGCATTTGTTAAAAATTCGCCTTCTCCCTAGGTTTTAAAGTTTGCACAAATAACTTGAAAATTGGTAATTACATTTGCCAATCTATGTATGAATGTAAATATATTAATTTGTAAACTCTGTAATAACGAAGAGTTATCTTAAATTTTTGGGAGTTCTCTTGAAAAATCATTTCTTTATACGAAAATATTCAAATTGCTGTCAATTCTGCCCCATTGGAGGTAAAACAAGTGGCCGAAGTGGTACCAGGAGAATTTCGATAAAAAATATGTTAATTTAGTTTTAAATTACCGATTTTTGAGAGGAGATATCTCTGAAGCAGTGCTTCGTAGAAAAAAATTAATGGAACTAATCTTATAGAAAATTGTATAGTCTCTCATTTTTATGTAAAGACCACCCATTCTATAGTTATAAGAGAAACACCAAAAAAGAGTACCTTTCAACCCCTCCTCCTCCCCTGAAGCGGACGGGCTAGCGACGGGGACTTTTACTATGCTTACGTCCTAACTAGCCCCAACACATTCCTATACCCCCTTTTCGGTCATTCACTGACTAGCCTCCGCGTCTCTCTGTCTGTGTTTTTTTGTTTTTATATCACTGCACGTGCACGTTACGCTATACCCTTACTTTTTACTGTTTCAGGACTGCTACTGAAATATTACAGGATTATTGATATTATTGATGGGCGAATTTGAATTAAAATTAAACTTCAATTAGGTTAATGAGATAACCTTTAGAATCTGATTATTGGTTTATGTAATTCGAATTATATGACGTCACATTAGTATGCAACCCACGGTACATTAGCCCTATTCGGGTTGTAGCGATACAGCGTGAACGATTCTAGGGCGGGCCAATATAGTCGATCTCTTCAGTTCTGAGAGAAATCAAATGAAAACTTCTTGAAAATATACAGGGTAAAATAAGTACAAATATGTTAACAGCAGATGCAGTTTGTCATATACAGGGTGTTAAAAAAAGAGTGTAAAATATTTAAGGAGGTAATTGTATGAACCAAAATAAGCAGAAAAGTCTTAATAAACATGGGTCCGCAAAGTAACGGTTGCGGAGATATGGACCACTATTCGTTTTTCAAACATTTTATTTTATTAGAAATAAACCGACAAAGGAAGCTTTTAACAAACAAAAAACAAAGTTACAGAAGATGTTCAAAGTGTCCTCCGTCTATTTCCAAGCAGGCACGACATCTTCGTCTCAACGATATTCAAACTCGAAAACACCCTCCTTGGTTTGGATTTCTTGACACTTTTGATTAATCCGTAGCTGCAGTTCTTCCAGGCTATTTACAAAAGTACCATACACTAATGTCTTCAAATATCCCCAAACAAAGAAATCTAGAGGGTTCAAATCAGGCGATCCTGGAGGCCATAAAACAGGTCCGGCCCTTCCTACCCATCTATGTGGAAAAGATTGGTGTAAATGCCACGGCTATGGAAAAATGAGCTGGAGCACCATCATTCTGGAACAACATTTGTTGCCTCTGATTCAAAGGAATGTCTTCCAAAAACACTTACAGTGTGTTCTGCAGAAAGTTGAGGTAAGCAGCGCCTGTTAATCGGTTTGGTAAAACAACAGGACCTAGAAACCTGTCACCTACAATACCTATCCAAATGTTTAATGAAAAACGTGCCTGATGTCCAGATTCTATTAGAACATGAGAATTTTCGTAGGCCCAAATATGCGTATTGTGAAAATTAAACACTCCATTTCTTGTGAACCCGGCCTCATCAGTAAAAAGAATGTTTGCAAGAAAACGAGGGTCTTCAGCATTATGACGTAGAAATCAGCGGCAAAAAACCAAACGTGCTTGATGATCATTTATTGGATTTAAGGCCTGTATTCGTTGCACATGGTACACACTAATTCCTACCTCGGCTGATATTCTCCGTACACTCGTACCTGGATTCTGCTCTATCAGTGCTAGAATTTCTTCTTCTGCTCTAGGAGTGGACCTTGGTCTTCCGGATAAATGGCACTGTTTGCTCAAGGAACCGGTATCACGCAATCTTTGGTGAATTCTTCCAAACATGAAATGCATGTCTGTTAATTCTGCGTTAGAGTAACCAGCCATAGTGAAAGAAAACTTGTGCACTCAGAACAACTGTCAAATACGTACTGTTTATTTCACTAAACATTAACCAACTATTATAAGAAAATACACAACGTTTTTGCAAAATAAAAAAGGGGCTAAAAACATAAAACATTCCATATCTCCGCAGCCGTTACTTTGCGGATCCATGTTTATTGAGACTTTTCTGCTTATTTTGATTCATACTATTACGTCCTTAAATATTTACGGAGATATTAATTTTTTTAAAATACTCACATTTTGAGGTCTGCTAACCAGACAGACCACTAACGTAATCTTGGTTTATTAAACCATATGATTTATTGAAGGCGAGGTTGCCATCGTCTATCGCTTGCTATCGTTGCTATCGTCTGTAAGATAAATAATTTTTTAACGTAAATTCAATTTTTGCGGTTGATTCTAATTTTAAAATACTTACAAGGTACAAGTGGAGATAAAACATGTAATATTTGTGGAAAGGGATTTGATAATTTCAATTATAAATGAAAGTTAATATGAGATACTTTTGCATCTTCTGAAATCGAGCTAAGCTAATGGTTTCTTTAAATAATGCACTGCCTGATGCATCTGTTTTACGAGTTGCAGCACTAACTTATTTAAATCGTTTTTTTTTAAATGTCTTGTGCAATTCATTAATATTTTTGGTGAAATACAGTGTGGTTAAGTAAAATATGGCGCATTATTCAACCAGTGAAGAGTTTGACATGCTAAAGGTATATTTGTTAAGTATTGATAATCAGTGAAAGTGATAACGATAGTATTGTGATAAATCGGTTGGAGTGTAGCAAAATAGATAGTGATCAAATTTTGAATAACTGTGACTGTAAGTAGAGAATCTGGTTTATATTTTCAATTTATTGGTGAGGTATAGGAATAGCAAAGGGGAGGAGGTGGTCATTAATATTTTCATATATAAACATATTTGAAATATTCTTCTAAAAATTCTAGTTTGTTGAAGCTTATTTCCAGACATTAGTGTAACACTGGCAACTCTGTGGAATACACATTCACCATGATTTTTTAAAAATATTAGTATCGGAAGTATTTAAAATTTTTTTAATCCTGATTTTTTTGTAAAAAAAACTATTAATTAAATTATGTGTTCATATCGTCAGAGTAAAGAAGAGATGGGCAATGAAGTTCATTAACAATATCGTTAATAAATATGATGAATAGTAAGGGCCCTTGAACTGAACCCTGATGAACACCTGGTGAGGCTGTATAATAATTTGATTTAAATCCTAAGTACTGAACAAATGGACATCTAACTAATGAAGTAAACAAATAAAGTTTTCCAGAAAATCTTTAAAACTTAACTTACGACAATATAGTAACACATAGACAACATTTCAAATGAGAAGGAACTATTAAATGAATGTTTAACTGCAAAACCATCTTGCGATCATCATAAGTTTGTAGATTTAAAAGATAGAAGAATATACCTTATATTTAAAGAGTTGCAAGAATTGTAACAAAATGATTGAATATTGTTTGAAACAAAATAAACTTCAGTTATTTCAGTAAAATAATATATTTGTATGTGCATTTAATTATAATAGAATACCCGGATATTGTTTATAACATTATAAGAGGTCATTATGCTTTGAGACTTTGTATAGGAATGGTTCATACTTTGAACTGCTACATCGATATTTTTCTCGAGATTATATAAAAGTTTCCGTCTGTGTCTCCTATCTGTGAAGGAAATTCAAACTTCTCGAGTTACAGCCCGTTATCTAAGCGCAGCAGAGCTGCCAACCGTATAGAGCAATACAACTCTGACAAGCTGCACTTTTACGACGACTCGTTTGTATTTTTAAGATGGCGCTGGCGTCGCACTGTGACGATGAGCCGCCATATGGTCGCGACGGTCGGAACTTTTACAGCTTATTAAGACTTTTATATTTCCGTCATCCATCTCGAGATGCCGTGAAATTATTGCTAATAAATTTTGGGAGGCGAAAATGCTTAAATTTCGACCGTAACGGAAACTTCGCGCAGTGGGATTTAAAAGTTTTCCTGCAGTTTCGAATGTGACGACAAAATTATTATTTTATCATTTATTATTTCTTAACTTGTTGCTATAGCTTGGTTTTAAAGGTGATTTCACTGTTCCTCATATTCTAGGTCACAAAAAAATTGCAAAACATACATAACCATGTGTACTGTGAAGTAGAATTATTAATAAATGACTTTGGTGAAAATAATGCATTATTTGCTCTAATAATCCCTAAATAGTATAGTTGAATTAGTTGTATGTTCATCTCATCGTTATAAAAGAATATAAAAAAGTGATATAAAAATAATTAGAATATGTGGATACATATATGCATAATATATTATCATAATTCTATAGAGGATGTATATTTTAGTCGCTTAACTTTATATTATTCAATGCGGGGTGGTTATTAAGGAAACATTTTATATCTCGTCAAGTCAGTATTATTTTACCCCCATCGAACCTACTGCTGAAATATAAAAACTTATAACTATAAAACGGCGCCTACAAGCCGCTATTTAAATGCAACGTCGTAACACCGCACAAAATAAGGTAACCACATTCTCCACATCACGGAAATGGGTTTTTGTGTTTATAAAATTTAGTCTTTTAATAGATAACAAATATGTATATAGGGTTAACTATGACTAAGAACAAAAATTTTAACCACGCGTTAAGCGGAGCCTAAAAGACAATACAAAAATTATTTTAACTCGATATGTAAAAAATGGGACAAGACCCCTCTTTCCTGCGGAAAGTCGGCGCCTATGATAAGCAGCGACTGAGATGGCTTAGATCCTTAGATAAAACTTACAACTGTCAACAATTTCAACTACCATGCAGCGTTTTTAAATGCAGAAGCGACAAAAATTAACATTCTTATTAGTAATAATACCTGATAAGTAGGTAATAGTTAATCCAGTTAGATCCAGTATTTTGCATTTATTGATCATTTCGTTATAAACTGGCAAAACCACATTTTCACTCATTACAACCACTCACTACCGATAAAACACACTTCCCGTAGGTACAGTTAGATAAAATGCCTATTTATTATAAGAAAATCGAATGAAAGGAAATGTAGGTACTAATAGATAATAGAAAACTTGTAATGCACCCGCGGCAGTCTTGTTCCATAACCTAGAAAAACAAACTGGCGAACTATATTGTGGAAAAAAATCTGTACCCGACACAAATTTCTTTATTTAATAACTATAAAACGTTCAAAATTAGAATAAGGCACTAAAAACTGAAGTTAAACACAAAACTGCCACGTAGACACAGAAATTGAATTGTGCCATGATAGAGAATTTTACCGTTGTTTTGTTGGTTGCCTACTTTGACTCTGTTACGTGCGGCGGGCGGGTTGCATAGCCGGCGTTAAATAAGAATTTAATATGATTTCGAAAAAAAATATTTTCCTTTATAAATAACTTAATTTGATGAATCATAGGCAACAAATTTGACAACTATGCAGTATCTCGTCTATCAACTAGCCGACATACGTCGTTTTTGAACACTGTGAAGAAGACAAAGAGGGCAGTTAACGATTCAATTTAGATTATGGTTTACTTTGCTGACAGTGCAGGACAGTACTTTTCAGTGCAGGTGATTTGACAGGTTCGAGCGTGTTATAATTTTTACTTTACTGATATACTAGGTGTTTTTTAATTACTGTTATCGTTGGCTCATTATAAATTAGTGTTGTATTGTGATTAGTGTTGTAAATACATAATTGTTTAAACAGTGAATAAGTACTCAGTACTGTGTTGCTGTGTGTGAGTGTGTGTTTTAATTTATCTACTCTGGTGCTCTAGTACTTAGTGCCTCTGTAGCATCTATTTGTTTTTTCGTTTTAAAAATATTGTGGTATTAAATACTCCATATTTAATAAGATAAGGAAAGAATATTCAGATATTGGGAGGATTCTTGGAAGGACCTCCAATCAAATGAATAATGATGGAGAAAATGCAGAGGTTAGAACGGACGACGAACAAGCGCAGTTAATAAGATATAATGTATATATAGTTATTTATGCAACAAGTACAAAAAGTAAGTGTAACACCTCGAGTGCAATAAGCACTTGTTATACGAGTTACATACAATATTTGCAGAAACCAAAAAATGTTTTATTTAGATGACACTAAGTGCAGGAAAATATGACATCGTTTATGTTTGTCATGATGACAAAACGCTGTAGTAGAATGACAGATGAATGCAATAAACATTTTATTGCACTAGTGCAATAAGAACCACTTTTTCCACTAAATATAGTTCAATAAAGTTTTATGTTTTGCATGAACGTAATAAAATATAAAACACATTGAGGGAGAACAGAGGGTATTGCAAAAAATGGTTTTCAGATACTGTCACAAAAAAATATTCAAGAATTTCTTAAAATCTATAAAATTACGTACTATACTGGTTTGAAGAGTTTGATGAAAGAGTTTCTGCATATAGTCAAGAGCAATATAATTTTGGAAAGAAATACGTTATTGATGAAATCGCTACGGCTCAGGGACGATTGCATTCATATTACTGTGTTTTGAATCGCATTAAACTAATATGGAGTCAATTAAAAAGAGACATTCAGAAAAATAATACCTTTCCAAAATTAGACAAAATAGTTATAGATGTTATAACAAGTGAGGTGAATAAAATTACATCAGCCAATTGAAAAAAATACATCGAATATGTTATAAAAATTGAGGGAAACTGTATAAAGCTGCACCAGTAGTATTCTTATTATAATGTACAAGTAAATTTTTTGCTGTTTTTTTTATGATGTCCTGTTTATGTTGTATATGAAATATATGGGAAATATTTTATTTTTGTTATATTGTATCTATATATCGCTGGATATAAGTACATCTATAAAATATTTTTGTATAATTATTGATTTCTGTCATTATAATTTGTTTTATTTTGTTTTCGTGCTGAAGAGCTATATATTTTAACTTATTGGTTATTCTTTTCTCAGAGAAAAAATCCTACCCTCCTACCTCCTAGTGGTCCTTGCTGGGAAATAATAATTTAAAATTACGTAACGTAATTAGCATTTGTTTCTTTTCCAGTCAAATTTACATTCATTATTATATATTTAATTTTATTTTAAATTATTCTTGGCGAAATTGAGAGTTTCTTATGCAGTTTCTTTATTCTCTTATATAGATGAGATAAATACTAACTAACACGTTAGAAATAAAATTAGAAAAGAAAATCTATCGCCGCTTTCTTTTCCCCTCTTCCGACCCATAACTCCGCATTACTTAATTTTACAGCTTATTAAGACTTTTATATTAGCCCTATCTATCTTCGACTATATCGAGAAATTATTGCTAATAAATTTTAAGAATGGGGGCCGAAGTCCGTAATTCATTTGACATCGCTTGGCAAGAGTTTTAAGGGGATGGTAATTATGCGAAGATAAATGGGGTCTGTTTCATTTATTCTTATTAAGGGCACGACTGTTGGCCAAGACGCTTCTACAGGAAATGGAAAAATATGGCTATTTTTAATACTATTACAGTTTTTATTTTTTTATATACAAGGTGATTCAGTCGTAATGTTTAACCACGTATTCGGAAAGCCTAATAAATACGGATGTAAAATTGAAGAATTGAAGGCAATAAACATGTCATAAAAAAATACCAAAAAGATGATTTCTTTTCATTTGTATACAGGGTGATTCAGACTTATCCAAAAAAAATGTTCGAATGTATAGCGATTCTTACAAATACAATTTTATTAAAAAAAATAATAATAAAAAAGAGCAGTTCAAAAATTATTTAAAATTAATTTGTGGTTTTAATTAATAAAATAGTTTGACATACCTGGGTCTGTCTTATACAGTTTCTACAAACTAACACAAATGGTTCTGTTATTGGCAGCAGCTATGATATGTTTGCGTAAATCATCAGTCCACTTCGGTGCAATTATACTTCATTTTTTAAATATACCCACAAAATGATTTAAAGTCAAGAGATTTTAGCGGCCATGGTACCTGTCCATCTCGTTAAATCCCCTGGCATTAATGCTTGGACACGTTGTACATGGTACGGATATAATTGAGCCTCGTGTATAATACGCCACACTCCTGCAATACGCCGTGGACACCCTGGACCTCTATCTCTTCCACGATTCGGTTGAAAATTTTCCGTGTCACGCCTGCAATTGCGGTACACTTGCACTCACTGAACACTTTTATAAAAGTAGCTGCATTTGGCACATGTTTACCGGCAACTCGCTCTGCTAAAGCATTTTCAATTTCATCATAAATTAAAACGATATCCATCAACTGTGAGTTGCTATACACGTAAGCCATTTTTGACATTTGAAAAACTAATGCTAACGTTAATACAATAAGTAATCGGATATTTCAAAATACTAGAACCTCTATAATTTCTTTCTTGGAAACTAAGAATTTTTTAAAAAATGTTTTTACGATATCGGCTCCATTTTTCATGACACATCTATTCCTAAATTTGTTTAGATAAGTTCTGAATCACCCTGTATATATACCGCGTGTTGCGAATATCGACACAAACCTGTGTGTACAGAGAACCCTGAACCCATATTTTAATTTAATTTACCTTTATGTTGTTGCTTTATTTGGCCGCTACATGAGGTCAGAGTTCGTTAAATTTTACCGTACGAGCACTAAATCTTGCTCCTAAAGGGTTATTTTGCGCTGAATCCAAATCTGACCTTAAGGTCGCACGTCAGGTCTTCGAGATCTAAAAGTGCAAAAACGTTGTTTTTTGCCGTATTGGAGGTTTCTTTATGAGAAAAAGTAAGGTAACGACAAAATAAGAACTGAATCTTAAGGTCTTCTGCTTCAAAATCAAATTGAGTTCGTTCAAGTATCTTTTTCCTCTTCGAGATCTCGTTCATTGAAATTTATTTTTTGCATTTTTTTGATATATCGGAAAATAACCAAATTGGTTGTTTAGCGTGGATAACGCATATCAGATATGTATGTATACTTTCAGGATAGTTGACAACTTATTACATTCAGTGTTCGCGGCACCTAGAGATCGTTTCGTACAGCAAAACGGTCTCCTAAGGGTGCAAAAAAATAAATGCGGAAAAACTGATTTTTTAAGGGTGGATGGAGGGCTGTCTCCTGAGTCTCTAACCAAAAAAGTCACATTTGCCACCTGTTTGGGAATTATTAATTAATATTGAATAATATACCCCAAAGCCAAGCGAAAGCGATTAGCTACAAGTACAAGAAAAAAAAGCGGGTGGCAAAGAAGAATTCATCTGATGTCTTCTCTTGAAGTGATGTGCCGGACGGCCTGGTGTTCATAAAATGCATCCTCAAATTGAGTTCTGCTAGTCGTAATTTAAATTTAACACTAATTTAACACATGCACTAATTAATTTTAGCGGTTTTGATAGAAAGCGTTAATTCTTATATTCTTTCGACTGGCGAGGCGTGTTCTCCATTTTTTCAGAATTTTTCTTTTACCATAAAAACGCGCAATGATAAAAATAAAAAAATTTAATTTGCGTACATTTACATTTATATTTAGGCAAAATATTGATATTAAAGAAAACAAAAAGACTTAATTACTACCATTATACAAGGTGTCCGGAAATTATGCGTCAAGACTTCAGGAGGTGATTCCTCACAAAAAATTAGGGTCACAAAGACCTATAACAATTTTTCGAAAACTCAATATTAAGGGAGATACGGGGTGTTAAAGTTAAAATTTTATTTTCGATATTTGAAAATAACTTATTAAGAAATCCAAATATCTACATAAAATTTGTAAATCGGGAGTTTTTGCGGACAAAAAATTATCGAAACAATCGATTCTCCTACCTGTTTTATTTGAAAAAGATATACCTTGCTGAAGTCGGTAGGCGTAACCATTTTTGAAATAATCCTATTTGAAATGCTCAAACTGTTTTGGTTTCAGGTAAAGTGCCTTTCCTGCTGAAAATAAAGCAAAATATTACTTGGAAAAGTTATTCAGAATCGTATATTATGGAGACGTGCAAAATTTTAAGAAGATCGGCGAGGTTTGATGAAACCATTTTTCAACAAAGCATAAAGATTTTATCAAAGCAGGCCAATTTTTTAAAAATTTAGCACATCTGCATAATTTACCGTTCTGAATAACTTTTTCAAGTAACATTTTGCTATATTTTCAGTAGAAAAGGCACTTTAACTGAAACAAAACAGTTTTTACTCGGTGCACTGAATATTTCAAATAAGATTATTTCGTAAACTAACGACTTCAATAAGATATATGTTTTTCAGATATAACAGGGAGGAGAATCGACTGTTTCAATAGTCAGATGGATACACTAAGCAGCAAAAATGTTTTGTCATTTGAAAGAAACATGATGTGCTACAAGTGGCGCCCTCTACTAGTGACGTCAAAATTAGAAACATATTTGAATTTCTCGTCCGCAAAAACCTCCGATTTACAAATTTTATGTAAATATTTAGATTTCTTAAGAAGTTATTTACAAATATCGAAAATAAAATTTCAACTTTAACACTATGTATCTCCGTTAATACTGAGTTTTCGAAAAATTGTTATAGAACCCTAATTTCTTGCGAGGAATCACCTCCTGTAGTCTTGACGCATAATTTCCGGACACCCTGTGTGTTAAAGTTACTACTATTACTAAACACCATTTTTGTGAGTTTTTTGCAACAGGGGTAATTTCTTATTTATTGCTTCTTGAATTTTTTTCGAACTTGTTCATAATAATATTCTCTGCAACTTTCCTTCAAAAAACTTTTTTGTAACTTTCATATTTGACGCTCCACCGCCCATTACATGGAAAAATTTACCATATTTATCTATTATTGTTCGGCAAAGATACAAACAAAATGCTGACGAACTGGTTCTTGCAGGGTTCTTAGAGGACTGCCTCCTGGGTCTCCACCCAAAAAAAAAAAAAACAGTCCAACCTGTACGGTGTTTTGCGCAATAGGGTGGCTTCTTGGTGGCGGTGGTGTGGAAATGAGTTCAATTGACAATTCACAGTTACACGCAATGCACATCACTGAAAACACAAATTACTTGGATATTACATACCATTGGTTTAATAGTACGTTAATATTTCATTTGAAATATCTCTATTAAATATGTTTAAATATTTGTAAGACAATAAACTCCCTGGAAAACCTGTAATGACTTTTATTAAATATATGTAAATAAAATTATTTTGGAAATGACATAATAATAAGAAACCACCCCTACCCCTATTGCGCCGAAAAGGTTGGACTGTGCTTTTGTGAGTGGAAACGGTCCTTGAAGAACCTCCCAAAAGCAGCTCATCTGCCTTTTGTTTGTATCTTTATTAGACTATAATAAATAACTATGATATATTTTTTCTTATAATGGACGGTGGAGTATCAGTTATTAAAGTTACAAAGAAGGTTTATAAAGCAAAGTTGTGGAGAAGATTATGTAGAAGCTGAAAAAAAATGTCCAAAAATAAATAAGATACTACCCCCATTGCAAAAAATCCACAAGTATGCCGATTGATTTTTTGGTTGAAGACTCGGGAAACAGCTCTCCATCCATCATGAAAAATCAAGTTGTCCGAATTTATTCTTTTATAAATGATATCTTTACCAGATAAGTTTTAATTAATAAATATTGATGTACGATATCTTGAAGAGGAAACAAGATTCGAGCACACGCAACTTAATGTTAGAGGGGAAACTCATACTTTAAGATGCAATTTTTACTTTTGTAACGGAAATTTATCTTCTGACATAAGTTCAAATATAGCAAAAAGAAATTTTTCTCTTTTTTGCTAGAATATCCAGAAAACTTGACGTGAGCAATTCTGAGATCAGATTCGAATTCAGCGCACTAAAATACTTTGGAAGCATACATTATTGTTTGTGCGATATAAAAAAACCCAACATGTTGTAAACTTCTGTAATCGTAGAAATAATTTCTTCTTTCGTAGATATATGTACGTTTTCAAATAAAAAATTGTGTAAGAAAGGAAAGAAAGAGATTTGACTTAACTGTGTTCCACTTTTCAGTTTAAAAAACTAAACATAATATGCTACTGTGAAATATAAATTTTATACTTCTTATTTGACCTTACTGTGTAAATACTTATCGCTGGTTTTTATGAAAATAATTTCTGGGTCAAGTCATTGTTCAAACTAGAATAAATTTTTATTTCAGTAGTTAAAGTCTATACTGCGGTGATTATCTTGACTGATGTTCCCAAATTTCTCCCAATTATTTCTGTTGGCCAGACCAAAATACCCAAATCATCCCATTCCCTGATGACCCTTTGTAGGTGTAATATCGGATGTACATGTTTAATAAAATGCACAAAGAACATTTCTTTTTAATTTTCCACCAGACTTGCTTTTAATTTCTGGTACCGCTCATCTACATACTCAAACACTGAAATCAAAATGGAATCTGTGATGTTGGATTTTGTTTAAAAGCATTTGCTGTTTAAATATTTGTTGTTTTCGATGCGTACCATGTAATTTTAAATTTATAACCAGTTGCTATGCGAAATGTTTGGCGTTATTTTATAGGTAAATTCGAATTCAATGTTTGTAGAGTCGGGAGCAGACAGTATTTCTTGACAATTAACTTGTGCAGGGAAGGATAGAACACTCAAAATGGAGTAATTTCCAGCCATACCAAATAAACAAGTTTTATGCTTTCAATAACAAGTTTTTTTTATTTAGAAATTGAAACTAGATAATTTACTAAAAATAAAGTCAATACTTGAGGCATGCTAAAAATGTCCTCCATTTACTATTTGGCATTCTCCAAGCAACAGTAAAAGAACTAAATTATGCACCTCCGCCCTAATCTTGTTCTTTAAATTCTCAATATTATCCGGTCTGTCCTGGCACTGTTTCTTTCAAATATCCCCAAAGAAAATAATCCAGGGGCGTTAAGTCGGGGGATCTTGGCGGCCATTCAACTGTACCCTCTCTACCAATCCAACGATTTGAAAACATTTCATGAAGGAAAAATTACGGCTAGAGCAGGTATCAGGTCAAATGTTAGGAAATCCAGGTAGCGTGCAGCAGTAAGATTTTCTTCAAAAAAGAATGGGCTCAAAATTCTGTTGTTGGTGATACCTGCTCATACATTAACTTTCTGTGGGTGCTGCGTATGCGATTCGATGTCTAGTGTGGATTTTCTTGGGACCAAGCGCGATAGTTGGCTGTTTACCACTCCATTTAAATAAAACGTAGCTTCATCTGAAAAAATACGTCTCGTTGAAAACCATTATTGCCGTCACACCGTCTCATCATAATCGTCTTCTAAAAGCTCTTGGACATGACATACCTTATAGGGCTGGTATTTCTCTTGTTTCAAAAACATTCGAATTCGGGCTAATAAAACAGTTGAAGTATGAGGATTTTCAACAAGTTCTAATGCAATGTCTAATTTCTTTACTTCAGTCAAAGCACGTGCTCGTCCAGTTTTGGGCAAAGTCTGTACTGTACCGTGTTCCTCAAATTTGTCAAATATTTTACTAACTGTCCCTTGCAAGATTTTTTTTTCGGGATATTTCGCATTAAATAAATCGCGCACTTCAGCCTGACTTCTTATTTTGTCCCACATCCAAGCAATATCAAGATTTCGATGCGTTGCCTGTCCTACAATAACATTGCGTTTCGAACTCCAATTTACAAATAAAGCGAAAAATTAACCAGAAAACTTAGCAAGTAAGTTGTACCAAATAAACGCAACATAAAAAAGATACCTTTTTTTGCATTAGTACATAGGTACAATTTCAAATTCTTTATTTTATTTTGTGCAAATTCATGGAGGATAACCCTGAATATAATTAAATTTGATTTCACTTGTTAAGTAGGTATTTTATACAACCCTAAAAACCTTGCTATCGAAAATATAAAACTTGTTTATTTGGTATGGCTGGATTTGGTTTTTTATAAGCTTTTCAACGAACCCCCTCATGTCTTATGTTTCCATTTGAAAAACTTTTTTGGTTTTAATTTTTTTACATGAAAATGGTGCGTCATAGGAGAGTAAGTCTAGGAACTGAATTTGCTGTAAAATAAATGGAAATTTTAAAAATAATTTTAGTTTTTAGAAAAGGCAGTGGCGTACCAGTTTTTTCTTCAAAAATGTTTAGTTCAAACCTCGTACGGACGTCATTGGACAAACAAATAAATAATTCATTATATTTTCATCAAAATATTTAATAACTGCAACTGATAGTAATAAAACTATATGCTACACTAAAAGTTTATATTATATATTGCACTAAATTGCAAAAAATTATTGTTTTCAACGCGACCAAATATCGAAAGACGTCTGAATTTTTGACGCGAGTATATTAAGTTTTTTTCTTAAAATGACCGAAGGATTCACACCCTTAAATATCGGCATTCAATTAATAAACACGCTGTATATTGCCAAATATTTATTAACCTGTATTTTCTTTACAATTTTGCTTGTAACAGTTATGATATTTCTTATCCATTTTACAAAGGAAACACAAAGAATTAAATTTTTGATTTCATTTGACTTAAGTTCATTACAAATAGGGTTACTATCATCTCAATTATATAAATCGACCAAAATTCGTTTTTGTAGTATTAATTTTTGTTTTATGTTATTGCGAAATCATTTGCAACATTTATATCTCTGATATATAACTGTACGAACATAAGAATTCCAATATGCATGTCGTCTATTACGAGTACATAATTTTCTGTAATTAACTGGAAACTATGAATACTTACGACTTCCCTTCATTAAGTACTGAGGAAATTATACTTCGTACAACCGCGTATTATAATAATAGTTGCACATAAGTTAATAATAGATGAGTAATTCCTAACATTTATTTGTAACTAAGTTATATAATAAACGTAGCGAGGCGGCAAAATATCCATGTGAAAACGCAAAAGTTTTTCCCGTTCAAGAAACAAACAATATTTTTGGAACACTCCAATAAAATAAGACGATTGTGTTATGTACAACAATTTAATTAATATTTGAAATGGTTTGAATCGTATTTGAATTAATATAATTTAGACGCGGTGGCTATCATAACGATGGCAACCTAATAAACAATAAAAATTAGTTGTCTGAATAAGTAGTGTCAAAATTATATATAATAATTCATATTCTAAGAGTGTTTAATTCAAAATGAGCTTATAAAGTGAAGCCAAGCATTTACCAGGAGAAGTATTGAAAGCGGCACAAAGCACTGTTTCACAATTATTCCCTAAAAAATCGTCGATACACTACGAAATTGCCTATAACGAATTCAAATGGTGGTGTAGTTCGAAGATAATTCAAAAAGCGTAAGAAGCGTAATTATTGGCATATTTCGAATATAAACGACATGGGGAGGTGGCGTTCTAACACGGTAGTGGAGGCATATAAACTGCTGGCCACTCGAACTTACACATAAAGATTTTTAGGCAAAATTTAAAGTTAAATATTTTCAACAGGAATGCAAATTTTTGAACGCGGCTTGCAAATTTTAAGAGTTAGTTTTTTTTTCAGATTAAGTTGCATGACGTATATTTATCGTAGGACCATAGGTGTATTATATACGGGGTGATCAATGAAGTCATGAAAAAAATTAAATTAATATCAATACCTCTAGTCGTTATTGACAGTTTTTGTATTAAGGCCCTTAGGCCTTGTACACACTACTCAACATAAAATTTGGGTAGCAAAATTTTTAAAATGCTATAACTTGATATTGGGTTGACGGTTCTTGATGATTTTTGCAGATTTGGAATCCTTATTTCACGAAATCCTAAAAACCAGTACGAGAAAGTAACTTTGACTTAATTTTTTGGTAATGCAATAATTAGGTTAGTTTTAAATTAAATATCTATTATTATAATTAACTAATAATACATAGCTAATACCTAACAATATTAATATAGATAATGAGAATATTTTAAATTTCTATATTTTTTATAAAACTTGACAACTTTTTTCGATGCAAACATTATCTACTTGCGCAGACAAATTTTTAAATATATTTGAGACTATAAAAACATTTTATCGTTTAAAGTTCTAATATACACTAAAATATTTTGTTATGCTTTTATGTGGAATAAAATCATTGTATTATAAGTCGCCATTTTTAAATAAAGATTTGTTGGATCAGCGACTGCCGCCATTATGGAAAATTAGTTGAAAGCCCTATTAAAATTATATCTAAAACATAATTTTACTATTTTTGGAAGACTATTTTATAGCAAGACTATTAAATATAATTACACAACAATATTATAATGTCACGGAATTTGCCCCACTCACACCCAAACCGACGACTGTGGTGTCGCGAAATGCTAAGATTGCCCCGATCGCCCCTACACGATTCTGTTAAACAAACAAAAAGCCGTGGATCGAGACGGGACTAGAAAATTTGAGAAACGACCAGAAGCGTTCGAGAGATGCTAGAAAATAGATCTAGAGATACTAGAATATACCTGGAATATTCGTTGGGTCTATAAAAGAAATTTAAACGGCCGATTAAGTTAGTCTTGTATAAGTCTTGTATTACAGTGTTGAATTGAAGTGTTTAGTTGGAGATATCAAAGTGATTTAGATAGCGATTAATTAAATAAGTGTTTAGTTGAGTTCTAATTAGTGTTCAGTAGTGTACTGAGTATAGTTAATAAAGAAGTAATTAATTAACGGATTGTTTTTCTGGAAATAAGAAAATTCGGATTGGGAAATCCGTGACAATAAATTAAAGAAAGCATAATTTTAATATTTTTTAAATTTATTTTTTATAATTTTAAAGCAAATGTGGTCTAAATTAAAGCGCATAATTTTTTTGTCACAAACATATCTATAATTTATCAATAAAATTTGCGGCGCAATAATATTTTGTTTGATGAAACATTGATTGTTGAAATGATAATATTGTAAGTATTATGCCTATCTACTATTTACACAAATGATCGCCATTGAGTGACCCCGTTTTGAAATATAACTACAAATAATTATGAATCTGCGTTATACACCAATTTTAAAATGATTTGGTTCTAATATTCTTCACTAAAAAATATAATGTTTCTTTAAATGATGCCAAAATACAGACTACATAACGTTTTTATAGTTGCTGTATAAAATTGTTTTAAAAGTGTTGTATACATTTTTTATAGAACTGTTACATTACCAAAGTGTTTTAAAAAAGTGGGCCCTTTTCGATTCTATAATTATCGTATAAAGACATTTAACCACGTTATATGAATTTGAAGCTCCTATAAGATTCATTTTATAGCAATTTATACAACTTTTATAACATTTATTTTCCTAGTTGGAACCTCATTGAAGACATAAAAGCTATGATAACTGACAGCAAGGGATCTGGCATAAATTTGACTCACTGTAATATCGGCACTTTTAATTTACATGTGGCACAAAATTAATTGTAATCGTCCTGTTTATAATAGTTACTGTTATGTATTAAAATTATATATGGCTTTATTAATAAAATCATAAATAAGTTTCGAAAACATGACAAACTATTTTGACATTTGTTTTATATTCTATAATGAAAACAACTTTGAAGTTCTAGAACATAAGAGTATTTTGCAGCTAGTTGACAAAAATGACTCATTTTGTCAACTGAAAATTTAACGAAAATGTCGACTTCTGATCAGAGTTCTCGAGAAATGTAATTATTTGGTGTTGACACTATAGTAGAAAAGCATCAACTATGTAGTTTGCATATGCAAATATACAATTACTTTATATTTTGTTTTAATACACGTGTTGCTAGTGTGAAATCGAAACTAGTTATGTCTGATATTTTTATAACAACTTTGTTCTCGTCTTAGATATAGATTATAAATTTTCCATTACTTCCACTATACCCTATATCATAAAAGATACTTGTAAAGTTATTGGAGAAGTTAAAAACTTCGAGGTGTGTTCTAAAGGAAGCTTTCATTTCCTTCCAGAAGTCTATTAGTGACGAAAATTTAATTAAGTCTACCAGTCAATTTCCTGCGGCTGTTAAAAACTTACTGCAGACGATTCTTGCCTCTAGATATCTGCAAAATCTGAAATGCAGTTTCGAGAAACATTGCCTCCATTTGAAATTAGTTGTTTATAAATTGATTAAAAAATTCTAATCTCAGAGCAATAATAAAAATAGAGACAACAAACACCATTTATTGTATACAACTGTAGTCAACAAACATCTAATCAAAGTTTACCAAAACAAACAAGTGATATGTGATAGTTCGTGTAGAATGAAAACAAATACCTGTGGTGTAACAGACTTTGTTGGAAATGTAAATTGAATAAATGAATGATGAAATAATAAAAGGAAATAATAAAATAATAAACAATTTTATGTGCAAGCAACTAAAAGTAATTATAATGAATGTAGTCTGAAAATATATACTGGCATACAATTTTATTTTAGAATTTTACATTTTAAGAAGTTATAAAATTGAAATTTAATTATTATCTGATTCCAAAATTTAATTTATGCAAATAAATAGTCTTTTATATAAATAGGTTACAAAAAAAAAAAAAAATCGGCAAACAATTTAATTTATTTAAATATAATTTATTTTCGGGTAGCAAATCTTTTTTAGTGTAATGCTCACTTTTTTGTCAAAAATAAATTGATTTATTTCATTATTTTCAATCAAAAAATTAATTTAAAAAATGATTTTCAAATAAATATTTTTTTTTCATTTCCCTTAACAATTTGTTCAAATCTGTATAAAAATAACGTTTTGAAATGAAAAAATGTTTTTAATTGAAATGAATCGGATCAAATAATGCGTTTCCACAAAGAGGAAAATACACAAGGAATAATAAATAACGATGTTTAACAACAGACGACCTTTCAAACAAATAGCGTTTGCAGCGTTGCCACGTAGACCTTTACTTCGGAGCAAAGTTAATTAAGAAAATTACCTAACGATGGTGAATGGAATATTATTTTATTTTATTTTATTTTCAAAACTTAAAAGTATAAATTAAATTCAGTTTTTTTAATGTTAAATATTTGTGTGCAATTCATTAAATATGCACTACTTTATTATTAAATGATCTTTATTATTAAGGGAATATATGTATACCTTAATAAATTGTCCGAAGCTATTTATTTGTGGCATAATTTTAGTTTTTCTTTAGTTTTATTGGGTTTTTGCCACACTTCTGAAAAATAATAAAAATTAATTAAATAAGCCCTTGCGCCAAACGGAACAGTCAAGGGCTATTTTTGAAACTAAGTTTGCCTAACTTTACTGTTCTGTTTGGCGCAAGGGCTTTAATTAATTTTTATTATTTTTCAGAAGTGTGGCAAAAACCCAATAAAACTAAAGAAAAAATACCTTAATAAACATGAATATATCTGTTAACGTTGGAGAAAATGTTGTATATTTTCGCTGTATTTTTATTATTGCTCCGAGATTCTATTAATTAACGATGTTGTTTTTACATTTTATATAATTCGCAGAATATACTAGATGCATCTAGATTATAAAAACTCAATTTTAGAGTCCTGTTTCTCTAAAAATAACTCTAACTAACTGTGACAATTTTAGCTTACCTATTACATTATTCAGGACAACAAAAGAGGAAACGCCGTCTGCTACTTGTACGTACATCCTTAATTCAGTGGGATATCAGAAATTACGTTACACAGCTCTATAAAAAATTTACCTTGGCTTTGAGAAAATTGATAGCCATGAGGGTGAACACATGTTGTTTCCTCTGACGTCGCATATAATGACAGCGTATTATTTATATAAAATCGAAGTAAATTCAGAAACAGAAATAAGATAATCTATGTAGATGAATATTTAAGAGGATATGAATTTTTTAAGAGTATAGGATGAGAGACGATTTCATTCACGATGAGAGTTTCCCTTCATATTTTTTATAAGTGACAATCTACAGGGTACAAGGCAAATAATTACTTGTGGCTTACCTCGCAACGGAGAAAAATGTTTTATATACAGGGTGTTGTTTTTAGTTTGAGATCACTAAATTTACTGTGCATACTTAATATGACAGTAGGTATGAAATAAAAAATTATCAGCCTTAGAAACTTACCAGTGGCGGCGGTATGGGTATAATCGATCATTATTTGCCAAAAAAATATATTACCCTGTATAATACTACAAATAAAATGCATCACATATATTATATTCACTTTTTGTTTCTTTACAATTTTTTGTATTCCACATCGATTAATAGCAAAATTGATGTACTTGATTGATTTAAGTGCATTTTTACACAGTTACTTAAACATATCACAGGAAGGCCATGGAAAACAATAATAATAAGAAGCTATAATCTTATCTAATACTGAATATTATCAATTTTTTTTTAAATATTAAATTTCAATAATGGCCTATGCATATTCAAATGCTTACATTTATGGCCTTGTAGATGAAAATGGTACTGACGCTAGGCGAATTTATATAGAAAGATTTCCAAATTTTCCAACTCCAAATCCAGGCAGGCTACATGAAATTGAAGATCCAAATACTAGTACTAGGTAGGAAGATCGCTGCAAATCTTCAAGTGATTCATAAATTAATTTGGTCCGTTCTGAAGCATGAGAAATTATATATATGTATCGTATACAAAGGGTTCAAGCCTCAAGACTATCGTGCTAGACTACAATTTTGCCATTGGATTTTGCACAAAGTGTTAACTTTACTGCTGGCATATTGTTTACCGACAAAGCTATTTTTTTCAAAAACGGTATAATAAACTTCCACAATAAACACGTGGAAATTTTTTTGTTGGGCCTTATTTTTTACCAAGAACTTTAACCGGTGCTTCTTACAGACATATTCTTGAAAACGTTTTACCTGAACTACTTGACGATGCTCTATAATAAAGAATGGTTTATGTCCATATTTTAGTTTGACTATTCGTGAATTTTTAAATAAAAGATTAGGTAATGATGTGATTGAACGAGGCACTTAAGAACTAGGTAAACCTTAGCCACTTAAATCACCCGATATGAACCCTATTGATTTTTTGTTTGGGACCATCTCAAGATATTAGTTTAGAAGGATCACATTGAATCTGAGGAGCACTTACGTCAACAAATTATAGTTGGTTGTGATATGACAAGAGTCAAGAAGGTCTGAAGCGTGTATTTTGGCTGAAAGTAGTATTTTCCAACATTTGTTATGATAAATCATAGTAAAGTAAATTCATTGTACTGAATTATTTTATTATTATTATAAGTAATGTAATGAGCATCGTAAAAATGCATTTGATCAATTAAATCAATTTTGTTATTAATTGGTTTGGAATACAAAAAATGTAAAAAAACAAAAAATGAAGATAATGTAATGGTCCATATGATGACCTGTTTTATTTGGAATACTATACAGGGTGATATATATTTTTTTGGCAAATAATAATCGATGATAAAGCTGGCAATTTTTTATTTCAT
Source organism: Monochamus alternatus (assembly GCA_037114965.1). NCBI lineage: Eukaryota > Metazoa > Arthropoda > Insecta > Coleoptera > Cerambycidae > Monochamus > Monochamus alternatus. The sequence goes on from CM073426.1 coordinate 125,614,008, forward strand.
ATCTACTGTCAAACTAAATAAGCACACCGAATTTGGTTAAATTATCTCAAGCGGTTTACAAACTAAAAATTGTTTTTTTTTGCCACGCTGCAACTGATTGTTTTAAGATCCCACATTTATAAAATACTTACTAAAGACTCTTGTTTTTGGACACAGAATACGCCTCTGGAAATTTGACCTCTACTTAACAGCTATTATTTTACGCATTTTTGTAAACATACGCAATTTTCAAAATATATTTATCGTATACAAAAAAGTACAGTTTATAACATTCAACACACAAGTTACAGTCATCTACTTTCGAAATATATAGGGTTAACTACAACTTAGTACAAATATTTTAAGAGGGGATAGGGAAATATAGAATTAACGGAATTATGTATCAAAAAATTTCCAAACTTATTTATAAAGGGAAAAAATTTGTTTTTCAAAACTATATTAAATCCTTATTTATCGCTGTCACTGGTCTTCTGTCAGTCGCGAGGTTAGATACATTCTGCTAAAGTCAAAGGTGTCACATGTAGTGATAGCTCACCGCGTTGATACGTGTATCAATTTACACTGCTTTGAAGAAAAAAAATATTGACAAAATGTAGATTATTATTTAAAGTGATAAAAAACACCTACCTTAATAATATTTATTTCCAGGATTGATATTTGGAGAGATTTTAAGAATGTATCATTTTCTGTTTTCTTACTTGTTTAAATTCAAACCTGCCATTGCAAAGATTTTTGTACTTGCTGAGGACCTCTCCTTCCCTCGACCGTCCTTTCTGTTTAAAGCGAGGTACCTACTTGGTTCAGTGGTCATGACTTACGTCGGGAAAAACACAAAGAACATTGAGCTAGAATTCCGAAATAATTTTTTTATTGTCTTATAGACCTCCCTGAGCACGTGGTTAAAATTTTTGTACTTAATCACGTTTCTATGGCAATCTCATTTCTTCGAGAGGCAGAACTTTTTATAAAGAGTGACATTTTTCGATTAAATCAACAAAATACTTTATCCTCTTGACGACTTTATCCTTCCTTCATCCGTGGACACACTATATGTTTATAGAGCAATTTTCTCTTAAAATTAATTAGTATTCACTCCCCTTTAATACGGTAACGTGCTTGACCTGCTGCCCTGTACGTTGTAGAAATAAAGTGATTTCTTATCCGTTTATTAACATTTTTGATAAAGTATACACGATAAAATAATGAATGTCTGGAAAATTTCCCAACAGGGACTCAACACAACCGCAGCAATGCACCGAAGCATCTTCCCCATTTTTCAGCGTTCAAGCAAATTAAGAGGGAGCTCCCGAAGTGCCGGGATGCAGTTCCAGCTTATTGGAAAAACAAAGAGCCATAAATTAGGGCCCGTGTCGATACAAGAACAAACTGCCGCCCCACCTGAAGTAATAGCTGCTCTAAGTGAAAAAAATATTCAATAGATGTCGTGTAGAGAGTAAAAGTTATGTGGCTCGCCGAGTAAGGTGGAAGGAAGGTTATTTATTTTGTCGTCGACCTCGCCCAAGTTCCACTGCCTTGAAATGGGGGTGGGCGGGGAGAGTAATCAGGAGAATGTACGGGGTGAATCGGCCGAGGAGGGTCGTGGAATTTACGACGATTACGAGGATATGGAAGAATGCTCAGACCACGGAATATTGCTTAGTCTTTAATATAAAACATCGTTATTAGTCCAGGCAACGAATGCTCAAAAAAACGTATAGAGGGAAATGCTTGGAATATAATTTTTGACTTCATAACTTTGTTTGTACTAGTTAGGAGGTGAACATATCAAAAGTCCCCGCCCATAGCCCTTAAGCTGGGGCAGAGGGGGACTTTGAAAGTCTCATTTTTCGTTTTTTGCTTATATCTCGGAAACTATGCGTCTTACCGACATGGCCATTCTATACAAAATCAGAGGTGATGCTACAAGTTTTATTCAGTCAAGTTTATCGATATCCTGTATAGTTTTTAAGATATCCACTCTTGAAAGTCTGTAATTTTGGAAAAAAAAATTTTTGCTCTTTTTGCCAAAGTTGGAATTTAAAATGAAGTTTTTTAATAATTACATTGTCTTTGAATGTATCAACTTACAAATTTGGGAATAGATGTTTTTGGATATAAGAAATCATAATATGTTGCTTATTTCCACGTATTTCCTAGAGGGAAACAGCCATATTTGTGTAACGTTATCACGCTTTTAATTTTAAAAATCTTAAACCTGCATTGTTTTTTAAGAAAAAACTAACTAACTGACTAACTTGTCATTAGTCTCAGAAATAGGTAATTTTCGAGAAAATAACTTTTCAACAGTCTTCTCCATAGTACATTGTACAATATTTTGTAGCAGTAGTAGGCACCAAAATTCCCTTGCAAATTGAATATATTGAAGATCGGCAAGCAATAAAATTTGCATTGGTGTAAAATGCTACGGATAGTACTTATTTTTCAACATGCAACGTTTTTAAAATGGAAGTCATACTGAATTTTAGCAGCTACAGATAATTGTCCTGAATTAATTTGTGGATAATCCGCAATGTGAAAAATGTTTCGTCTTTTTTTCTCTAACTTCTTAAACAGATGGTGTATGTCCCACTAGTAAGTTGCAGTTATTACTATAAGTTACTTAAAGTCAAGTCAATTTGCTGTCCATTTGCTTCAATGCATGCTCGGCATCGTTTTACCAAGGAGTTGTAAATCCTTTGTAAGTCAATGGTTGCTTCAATTTGCTTGGCGGCGGCATTAGTTTTTTTTTAAGTAATTCTTCCCTCATGTTACTGGGTTTAGCACATACCAGCTGTATCATATGACCCCAGTAAAAAAAATTAAACGGGTTGAGATCAGGAGATCTGGGAAGGCACATAATAGGTCCATTATTCCCGATTCAGCGTTCGGGAAAGTGCAAATTGAGCCACATAGGTACTTGCCTTCCATTATGAGCAGCTCCATCTTGTTGATAGTACATTTGATTTCTCAAAATGTAATGGAACGTCATCTTAAAAGCCAGTCACAACATTTTCAAAAAAATTTGTGTATCTCTCTGAATTTAAACGATCTTCAATAATTTGAGGAGCTAGAATGACTATTGAAGATCTCTCCCCAGATATTTATTGACAACCTCCTTTGAAACGCTGAGGGTCGTATTATATGAGGAATTTCAATGGACCAGACATGAACATTTTTTAAGTTACTTATTCCATTTCTTGTGAAGATAGCTTCATCGCTCCACAAAATTTTCTGATGAAAATTTTGGTCATTGTCGATACTTCCTAACAACCATGTGCAAAATTGTACCCTTTTTTCGGCATTACCAGGATGTAAAGTTTGCACTTTATGTAGGTGGTAACGGTGCAGTTCTTCTCGGTTTAAAATTCTCCAGACATTGCCTCGTGAGATATCCGTCTGCGTTGATATTCTTCGAACACTGGTAGAAGGTTCATCAACGATTTCTTCTAAAATATTTACATTCTCCATATTACATCTTACCCTAGCATTTCCATTAATGCAGTCGGTAATTTGGACTCAATTTACTTGATGGTTGATTTTCGAGTGTAACAAGAGCACCTTCAGAATTGGTCACTGATTAAGGAGAACTTAGTCAATTTACGTAAAAGTAGGATATGCAAGAGTTATGAAGACAAAATCATAAGGAATAGTAGGCCTAGGCCACCACTGGTGTCAGATTAAAACAAACACCATGTAATTTTAATGATCTTTAATTGATGTACACGTCACCCAAAAATTACCTAAATCTGCGAAACGGTTTTTATGTTATTACTGAAAATTATGATTTTTTTTTCAATATTACACCCTGTAACTCGCTAGACGTGCATCAAAGAAATTTTTTTTATAAGAATTTTATTCTTATTTTGGTCTGGTCTACCCCCTGGTAAATTTTTGTACGCTCACACTCGGCCACCCTGCATACAGCAAATTGATTGTTAATAAGTCTAATTGCTGACAACAAATTATTTCAGTGTCGAAATTAACCAACAATTTCCTCTCGGGTAAATATCCTCGATTTATTTGGTTTGTAACCATTATTCCTTCTTTTTAAGAATGTTGTTAATCTTTTGCTAATGTCGATGTTATGAGGTGAAAGTACCGTTGCCTTTAACTTGGAATAATACAACTGCAAAGAGGACGGCTTACAGTTCTCATATTTTTCCAAAATATCACGTTTCTATAGGAACGTCATTTAACAAAATCATAAGTTTACTGTAAGTTTGTTTTTTATTTTTCCGGCAACAGGATTCTTTTGGTTTCCTTTCCGCTTTTAAAGAAAGCGCACCCGGATTGTCTTCTGTACTACTATTACTATTGATCCATATTTTATCAACTATACATATACGAAAAAATCTGTCACATTGCTATAGGATTTTCGCGTGCTAAATATGACGTACATGAAAACCCCGTTGTTGATATTATTGCTAAGCATCCGTCACAACTGCCAATTTGGCTCAACAAAAATTTCTTGATTTTAGTTATCGAGACACTTATTTTTATCGGTCGTGTATAAAGTTTTGCATAAATCTCTTGCGTCATAATGCGTTTAATAACCTAATCGTGTATATATTGATATATTTATAATTAACTGGTATGAAAGTCAGATTGCTATATTTTAATATTTGGTAGATATACCCACTAAATGCCACCATAGGTTTATCTTGATTAATTTTATACCAAGTGTTTCGCTTTCACGTTACATTCTGAAACTTGTGAATAACGAAAACGTCATGATTTTAAAAACAAATTTTTGTAGCGTTTGTATTTATTTTGATTCGTTATGTTTCTATACATGTTAATTATTTGCAAGGTCTTCTAGATAACCAAATAAAAAAAGTCTTATTTCAGTAATTCCCTTGCAAAATTGAAGAGGGATGCAAAATTATTGAAATCGCACAGCTCAGTATTAGAACGCCGTTTGTCTCAGTGGGACATATTTTTGATTAAGCTCTTTTACAGAATAATTAAAAATTTTAATAACTATACCTATTGCAGTGAAACATGCATCACAATTTTGTTCTGTAGGCTAGATACTATTTAAAACTCCGATTTATGAAATACGTACACAGGCAGTAATCGAGTAATCACTCATGTTTTTTAATCGATGTAGTACTGTGACACTGCAACAGAAACGGACAAAATTTTTATGAAAATTCAGGAAATATCCAGTTAAATATATGTTCATTGTATTATATACAGTTTTTTTTTCATTAACTAGCTACCTAAGCTATTCATCGCAGTCAAATTTGATATATAGACACAGGGTGATTTAGAACTTATCTGGAAAAAACATTCCTAAGTGTACTACAGGGGCCTCTTACATATACAGTTTGTAAAAAACATCAAAATAATTTAAAAATACACTTTTGCACGGCACTGGAAACTGGTCCACGGCAAAGCCTCTACGACTGCTTTTGCCACTATTGTTATTCATTATTAATAGATTTTATTTGTCGTTTTAATTATTAAAAAGTTTGACATACCTGATGTTACGACATTTTGGGCCCATCTTACCCAGTTTCTACAAACTAACACAAATGTTTCTGCCTCCTGTCTGTCTTGACCTCGTAAGTTATTGCTAGCAACTATGATACGTTTCCGTAAATCGTCAATAGTATGTATCTACTTCAGTGCGATACACTTCATTTTTTACAAAAAGAAATCCAAACGATTTAAAGTCAGGAGATCGTAGCGGCCATGGTATCGGTCCTTCTCATTCAATCCCTTGGTATTAATGCTTGAACATGCTGTGCATGGTACGGATATAATTGAGCCTTGATGCCACAATGCTGCAATACGCCGTGGAAGTCCTGGACCTCCATCTCTTCCACGATTCTGTTTCAAATTTCCCTACCGTTGCACTCACTGCACCCCGCGGTAAAAGTAGCTGCATTTGGCACATCAACTTCCAGTTGCTAGTATACAAGTAAGCCATTTTTGACACTTGGAAAACTAATGTAAAGACTAGCGTCACAAAAGTCTTAGTGACTACAAGAAGTAATCGGATTTCAATATTCGAAATCGCCTGTCTATAGACTGCAGCTATGTAAATGTTGAAACTACTACTACTTCAATAATGTTTTACTCGAAAAGGAAAAGGATTTTACGATATCGACTCAATTTTTCATGAAGCATCTATTCTCAAATTCTTGTAGATAAGTTCTGAATCACCCTACCCTGTATAAATCTTAGGGTCAAAATTAGTACTAACATTTTTTTTAATGATAAAGTGAAGTAATTATTTTAAGTACCTACAAGTACTTAAGAAATCAAATATTGGATAAAAAGAATTTCAGTTTCAAAGAAAAACAAAAATAACTAAAAAGACTCAATATACCTCTAGTTATTTAATATCAGAAGTTGAGCTTTTTAAACTGCCTTCACAACTCATAATCCTTCGAACTACTTTTATGGCAAGTGGCTAAATTTATAAGTTATTGATCACGTTGCGCTCAATCTTTTAATGTCAAATGTAGCAAGTCTTTAAAAGCTACACGTGGTATTATTAAAGTTTGCCTGTAATTTTATATTGCCACTATATTGTTTAGTTTGAATTATTTAAGTTACATATTTAATGAAAATTTATCAAATATCAGTTTCAAATTATGTAATACGCTGTTTACAAAAAAATATTATTACAAAATATTTTTTCTACGTTTATGCAAAAAAACAAAACTTTATTGAACTATATTTAGTGGAAAAAGTGGTTCTTTATTGCACCAGTACAACAAAATGTGTATTAAACATACGTTCAAATCGACGTCATATTTTTCTAAACTTAGTGTTATCTAAATAAAACATTTTTTGGTTTTTGCATGAACATAGAAAATAGTTATTTATGCAACAAGTACGAAAAGTAAGTGTTTATTGCACGCGACGTGTAATTGTCCAACGAGGCCGTGAGGCCGAGTAGGACAACATGTTGAGTGCAATAATCACTTTTTGTACGAGGAAAATATAACGTCGATTTGAACGTTTATGTTTGTCATGATAACAAAACGCTGTAGTAGTATGACAGATGGATGCAATAAACATTTTATTGCACTAGTGCAATAAAGAACCACTTTTTCCACTAAATATAGTTCAATAAAGTTTTGTTTTTTGCATGAACGTAGAAAAAATATTGTATGCAACTCTACATCTCTACATCGCTGGGTTACTTCCTGTAACCCCGAACATCATCGCAATGCAGGCGATTCCAAATACTGAAATCCGATTGTAGTATTAGGGGAGTGTCGGGGAATACCAACCACTTAAGATATATTATTGTCTCTGTTTCTTAATTTCATTATTTAATTTTTATTGTCGGTCTTCAATGGTACCAAAGTGTGTTATCTTTTAGAAAAAAAATAGTTTGTTAGTTTTTATTTTTTCGTCAATAATAACAATTTATATAACAAAAGCATTATTCGGTATTAAGTGATTAGGCGTATAATACCAACCATAGGGTAGGGCAATGCCAATATTTGTATTTAAATAAGGAATTATTATGTTTATCCTAAATTTAACATGAAAAAGGTACGTGAATAAGTGTCATCTAGTTATTTACATAAATGACATATAATTTTCCTTCCTGACGTCTATTCCAGCACATTCTGTATGAGACGATTTTCCAACCACACGTCACCCACCATTCGTTGACTTTGCCAAATTATTCACAAAGTACCCTATATATATAGGGTACGTCGGTAACTTGTAGACCTTCCTTTTTCTTGGTACTTGAAATGTTTATTTTTACCTGCTTAGCTTGATTTAGGGCGGTTTTTCTTTTTTTGGCGGACTCAACCGAAAGGAATTATCCGAATTAACACCGCCATATTATTTAGTTTAGAAAGTGATATTCAAACAATTGATCAACAAACCAGCCATGACTTAAGTAATAAGTACACAAGTAACACAAACTTGCAAGTGTTCTCATTGAGTTACCGAAGTGTAGAAATTTGTAGCTACAAGTTGCGGTGTGTTACAGAATTTTAACAATTCAACAAGTAATATTCTATAATTGTTACAATTGTAGTGCTTGTATTACACGCCCCAGGGCGTCCACGGCGTACTGCAGCAACTAAGGAACACATTTTAGAGATTGTTGAAGATAATCCCCGAATGAGTAACTATACAGGGTATCCCAACGAAAATTTGACCTCCTCCCCTATAATTGCAAAACCGAATAATATTTCAAAATTCGCCGAGACCCGTCGATTTTTGTTCTTGGGGGGAGCCCTTTTGACAGTCAAGCCAACTCGATATGTTCATCCCCCTAATGCCTAGCAACCCCAACTTAAAAATTTCAAATGCAACTAACACATTTGTGGCACATCATTTTAAAGCCCTTTTCATTGCGAATACAGTGACGTACCATTTTTAGAAATCGGTTGAGATTTGACAGAACTATTGGTTACAAACGAAAAGATGACAAATCAACTTACGCGTAGTAATTTCTACACAAATGCCCACCACTAATAAGTTTTTCATCTACTACACATGACCACATTACCTAATTGTTATTGATGTGTCTATCAGTTTACAAAAAAATCAGAAATGAAATAAAAAAGCTGAAGCAAATAAAACTAGATACTAAAATAGTTATTAGTAGAAGATACTTAAGTTTATAGGAATTCAGATCTTTTCAAAATAACAAAAAATCAGTACTACAAAAAAAGTCGGTGTTTTTTTGCTTGTGACCAAGAAATCGTTAGTTTCAGCCGTTATCGAAAATGGTTTATTCTATCGCGGAAAGAGTAGAAATTGTTGCAATATATTATCGAAATCACGATTGCGCTAAAGCTACAGCACGAATTTTTAATGCCAATCATCCTGAAAAAAATGTAAACCACCAGTACGTTAAACACCTGATTGACAAATTTGTTGCAACAGGTTCGCTTTTAAACAAGAAACGTGAAGTAATTGGGCCAGTTCGAAATGAAGCAGTTGAAATGGCAGTTTTGGGTCATGTACAGATGGATAATAATCAATCGATTACAACTGTGTCTCAAGCTTCTGGCGTATCCCGTTCCAGTGTACATCGAATTTTGAAAAAACACAAGTTTTATCCATTTAAGATGACGCTGGTTCAAGAGTTACATGAAGATGACTTTGATCGCCGTAACCAATTTTGCGAATACTTTAGTGAACAACTTCTACTGAATCCAAATCTTCTCTACAATACATGTTTCTCCGACGAATGCACATTTATGTTGAATGGTGAAGTGAATAGACACAATTGTCGTTATTGGAGTGATACTAATCCGCATTTAATCAGGGAATTTCATACTCAGACACCTCAAAAATTGAATGTTTGGGCAGGCATTTTGGGCGACCATCTTGTTGGACCATTTTTCATCCAAGGTAATGTCAATGGAAACACCTATCTAGAATTATTGGAAAGTACAATTGATCCTAGGATAAGAGAGATTTTAGAAAGTGACGACAATTTACTAGAAAATGAAATAACCTTCCAACAAGATGGTGCGCCCCCGCACTATGCGGCTGCTGTGCGACAATTTTTGGATGACTATTTCCCGGGGCATTGGATTGGCAGAAAAGGTCCCGTCGAATGGCCACCAAGATCTCCGGATCTGTCCCCTTTGGACTTTTTTCTGTGGGGTCATTTAAAATCACGAGTGTACACCACTCAGCCGGAAACATTGCAAGTGCTACGTCAGAGAATTGTAGAAGAATGCCGATTATACACGAGACTCAATTATGCCAATAACTTAGGAATTCAAAATAGGCAAGAGCCAGAAACATTTGTGTTAGTTCGTAGAAACTGTGCAAGACGGTGCATGTGTTTATACATCGGTGGACAAAATTTTGAACAGTTGCCGTTACATATCAAGTATGTTAAATTATTATATTAATTATAACCACAAATTAATTTTATCAAGTAATAATAACAATAACGGTAACAGTAGTTGAATTTGCTGATATAAAATAGGTGTTAGAAAATATTTTTTTTCTTTCCCTTCATTTTTTATTACACTTTATCGCCATGCCGGTTGTCGACTGATTGCTTTGCCTTGCGCAATGTCAGATTTTACAGTGGACCAGATTTCAGTGCAGTGTAGGTGTATTTTTAAATCATTTTGAAAACTGCCATTTTTGATTTTTTTACAAAATTGTATTCGTAAGAGTAATCCAATAATTTTATTTGGATACCTGGACCTTGTGAATGCAATAAAAATTATGTTGGAGAAACGTCTCGGCCTATGAATGTTAGAGTTGAGGAACATAAAAATTATATAAAAAGACGGGAATTTGAAAAATCCAAAATTTGCGAACACGCTTGGGAAAACGGTCATTTGATTCAATGGAGTTCGGCAAAAATTTTAGAGAAGGAAGATAACGCAACAAAAAGAAAATTAAAAGAGACCGCGATTATTTTGTTGAACGGAGATAAATGTGTGTCAAACTGTTCAGTAGATATCGATCATTGTTGGCTGCAGTTGTATCAAGAAGAAGTAAGTAACAATAAAATAAAAATCATTTAACATCTCTATAGAAGCAGATAAACCAATTTTAAACTGTCAAACTTGATATACGTTTAATATTTTTACTACTATTTTGAGAACGAAAACAGAGAGTTTTTCGAAACGTCAATAATACGGAAGTGCGCGATAGTAATGTGATTTTTGTTATTTCTTACTTATCTGCTTTTTCCAGTGTGAGATTTCTTGGTTAGGCAAACTTAGTTTAAAAAATAACCCTTGACTGATCCGTTTGGCGCAAGGGCCTATTTAATTAATCTTTATTTTTTCAGAAGTGTGGCAAAAAAACAAAACCCAATAAAACTAAAAAAAAACTAAAATTATGCCACAAATATATAGCTTCAGACAATATAAGTATACTTATTATAATGTGTAAGTATGTAGTATTATATAAGTATCCATACCTATATCGTAAATAATATATTGTTATAAGTTGATTGCCTAAAGCAAAAGGTTACTAATAAAAATATTAAAGGAATGAGTAGTATTGTTTTTTCATGTTCTATCAAAGTTAGGAACTCAAAACTAGGAACCATCTGTAGGTATGAGATAAGAGTATCTTAATTTTTTACCTTCAATCTTACATCGTTATCGATTAGCTTAAAAAACCATTTAAAGACTCAAGGAGAAAATGCAAAAAAGTTTGTCACAAAATCCGTTACTCTGGTGTTCAGCGAAGCTCTGATAAAATTCCGGAAATTAATGATCCAAAATAAGAACAGACATCTCGCTATTTGACAGCAGGGTGGGCGTTATAATTGTTTGAGGATAATAATTAGGGTTTCAAGAGCCTAAGCTGATGAGGGTTGAGGTGGTTTTATCGAGCTGTGTCATCAGGGCTGTTCCCATGTCTCCTCAAGTGCCCAGAAATTAAATCATAATAAATTTCGGCAGTTCATCTTAAAGATATTAAACACTTTCTACAAAATATTTCACAAACTGAGAGTAAAACAATACATCATGAATTAAAATGAACACAGGATTGTCCAGAAGCGACTTTGTACAAAATAATATATACAGAGTGAGTCATTAATGATACATAGCTTAAGGGCAGATTGCTAACGTCAAAATAAAGCGATTGAGTCCAACATGCCTTATTCAATTGTTGCTCCTTGTCCTACAGGGTGTTAAAGTTGAAAAAATGCTTTAGATTTTTTGCTATATTTTAAGAACTTATGAACCGATTGTTTTGAAAATTTGTAGTCTTATGTTTTTTGAGGTGGCAATTACGAATATGCAAACAGTGTTGAGGTTACGACTAGGGGGCGCTAGTTATACTATACTGTCATTGTAAAAATATGTCTAACTTTTTGTATGCTACACTTTTGAATTTTTTAATAATAAACTATTGAACTACCTATAATTCTAAATAGAAAAGATATATTTGTTACAAATCGATAAACTCAACCGTTTTCGAGAAACAGACGACTTAAGTTTTTGATATTGGCCTAAATTACACATGAGAAGTATGTACATTTAAATTAAACAGTAAAATATTACCTAGAATTTTTACAGTATACTTATTGATTACTTACCTATTTATGCCTGCAGGATATTTAAAGAAACTTAAACTTCTAGTGCAACGATGAGCGTTTGAGACAAATTGACGGGTAGCGGTAGTCTCTGCAGTCTGAAATGGATACGCAAACTGCATGCGTGACTTATTATTAGACTCAAGTTTTTCTGCTGGTGTGTACTACTACTTCAAGCATGAAAAGTTCTAATGGTCCGGTGTCTTGAATCAGCGTGTATAGCTTAATTTTGTGTTTGTCATAACACATACCTAGTTTAGTCAGGTAATTCAAAAGTTATTTAGTATTGCATATAAAACATTTATTTAGCTAACAAATAACTGAATCAACAAAGTGTGCTATTATTTCAGGAGGGGGGTGTACTGATGTGCATTCGTTTTAACAACCAATTACGTTAATTTTGAGTGAATATTTACTCAAAATGTTTTACGGTGTATCATTTTACCTTTCATCAAATAGATTAGAAATATTGTTGTGAATTTTTGTAATAATTGAATTGTCAGTCTTATGTTGTGACTGACTTTAACAAATGCAACTTGCCTTACTTTCTATGACTAGTTTTAAATCATTTATTTCAGTGGGATTTCCAAATATGTTGTAGAAATTTAGGTATTCTAGAAGACATTTTTTACACCTAGGCACTTCATCCTACTCATAAGTAAAAGTAAATACATTCTAAAATAAATACTCTCTTATTTTTCTATGTATTTGTTTGTAACCTTGTGAAATTCCTCAAATTAAATGTGTTTTTCTGTATCCTACTCAAGCGCAACCTCAGCAATCCATTCGTCTATGCTGCTTATATTTGCCTTTCTTTCTTTATCGATTTAAGTAAACAACATGAAGAAATAAAATTGGATACCTACGCCTTCTCCTCATATATAAATAAATTTATACAAAAATTAAAGCAGAGTATGCTGGACTTTGATACTTAAACTTTTACATGAAATTTATTATTTATCTCTAGACGGAAATCATTAGTCAAGGATGTTGAGCATCTTACTAAGCAAAGTGTAACTAACAAATGTAATTGGCAACATGTTTCTTTTCAATGTAAATGTTAAAATATTATACAAGTTATAGTTCACGTTTTATTTTAATTATAACAATATAAAAATATTTAAAGCTACGAGGGAAGGGCGGTATATTATTATTATTTGTTGCTTTAAAGGATTTATAGTTATGAATGTTTAAATTTTAGGTGCAATAAATAGTGTAGATATTGTAATTACTTACGTATAGTGATTTTAATTACTTTTTTATTTTATCACATTGAAAACAAAAATATGTTTAAATCTCTTGTCCTAAAAGATTCAGTCAGGAGTGTGTTTTACATAATTAGGCAAAAGTAAGTTTATAGATATTAAATAAAAAAATATAATTACAGAATATACTCAAAAGAATTCTAATTTGAAAAAAGAAAAAAAATTGTTGCCATTTTAAAATTACATCATGGATGTGAACATTTTGGTACTGCTTTTAATAATACTATCTAAGACTTTTATTTTTAAAGTATTATACAATATTATCTACAGGGTTTTAACGATAAGTTTGGCAAGACTGCCCTATTCTATTGATTAAAATAATTGAGGTTTGTTATATAACATTTTTTTTATTTAAAGCTTAATGATATAGTTACAGGATGTTACAATTTTATATTTTTTTTCTTTTTATCCACAACTAAAATACTGGAAACGATTATTTGATAATATTAGGGCAGTGATAATATTTTTCCAAGATGAATTTATAATATAGATACTCCTGTAGCGTAGTTACTGAATGAGTAGTGAATATTTTTTAAAGAAAACAATGTGTGTCACTGACATTTATAAAATGTTAAGACATTTTTAGAATTTCTAGCAAAGTGTTCGTAACAATGTCAGGTAGTGAGATAATTAGGATTGTAAAAAATGCTGACGCTTCAAGGACAAAGAATCATGTTATCAAGACAAATTTTATTAGCGTAGTGTATTATGCTGAAAATGAATCATTTCCTTTAACTTTTGAGGGAAAATACGCTAGAGAACATGAAAGATCACTAATTGTACCTTATGACCCCGTGACACCGTGAAAAATACTTAATAATTTACATCAATTCAAAATTTACTAGTTTTTTAAAAGAATTCTGTGGAGGGTGACAATATTTATAAAAAATTTAAGAGATTTTATGACAACACATAACAGGTGAAAATGACACTTTTTTTCTTATTTAAACGACTTGTCAGCCTGGAAATTATTATATACCCTGGAGAAAACTTGTATTATTGACACAGTGAATAGATATTTTTCTAAATTACTCAGGTTTTTTATACTGACTTAAAAAACAGCCATGTCACAACAAACAGCCATGAATTCACGAATGAAAACTACAAACCAAAACCATTTATCATCAGTTATAACACCCTGTAATTCACTTATTAAGTTTTGAATAAAAAATTGTTGCATGCATAACAAACCCCAATTATTTTCATCGATATAATGAAGTTTATTTATTTGTTTATACTTATTCGGTTTGATACAACTGTAGTTTTTTTATCTTTATCATCGTATCTGCCCAAGTTTGTCCAAACTTATCTATAACTCCATGTGTACATTAGAATTATTAACTAGTTAGTAACAATCAAAAAATGATTAACAATAATTACCTATTAATTTTATCCATTCTTAATTTCTATACAGCGTTTCATAAATAGAGGCCAAAAAACCTCTACTCCTAAGTCACCTAATTCCATTGATAAAATTAATTATTTTGTTATTATTTTAAGTGATGTAATGAGTATCGTAAAAATGCACTTGATCAAATAAATCAATTTTTTTGTTAATCGGTTTACAAAAAAGTGTAAAAGAAAATAAAAAGTGAAGACGCTGGCGCATGTGATGACCTATTTTATTTGCAATATTATAGAGGGTGATATATTTCTTTTGGCAAATAAGCTAAGTTTCTAAAGCTGAAATTTTTTTGTCATACTAAATATGCACATCGAATTTGATTAAATTATCTCAAGCGGTTTAGAAATTAAAAAGTGATTTTTTTTTAAAAATTTTGACATGTTGTAGCTGGACAATGGCGGTCCTAAGGCACAGCATTTATATAACAAATAATTCTTACTTTTAGCCACAGAATATACGCCCCTGGATTTTTGACCTCTATTTAAGAAACATCCTATATAGAAAGCACTTTGATTAATTCACGGTCATGTGTCTGAAGATTTATTACTTTAATTTACTGGAAATCTGCATAAATAATTTAATATCTATATAGATACTTTAAATTCATATAATAATAATTCATTTTAGGCGAATTTTCTCTCGAAATCAGTTGACATATAGGGTGTCCAAAATCGTGACTGACAAAGAATATCACCAAGGTTCGATCTAAACAGGAAAACACAAAGGCGATCTAATTAATTTAATATCCAGTGATACATATTTGATTTATATTATATCACTCCACATCTCAGGATGGACAATCTCCTAGGGATGTAGTGAAAGTAGTGAAAGATCGGAGCAGTATAAATACCGAGCTTTCCCAAAATAATTCATCAGTCCATTCATCTACATTGCTGCAGTACACATCCACGCCGTGTACGATGAATTCTTTTGTAAGTTGAAACATTTTCATCTATTTTATTTGCGGTTCTGCGGGATTCGTGGCGGGTCTAGTGTGCCGTGGTGAACGCCTGTGTTGATGTGCACTTGTTTTTCGTTATCGGATGCCTCTGTTTTAGATCTAGCTGTCTCATTTAATCTTTACAATTTAAAAAATATTACATTATATTTAAAAAAAATAATAATATTTTATTTACTCAATGTAGGTTTTATAGCAGAAATTTTTCGAAATTAAAATTTCAACATATGAATTAGAATATTTTGATTTGATTTAATTATGATAGGTACGTATGGTAAACTCATAATATGTATATCTACGATTCCATAAACATGATAATTTATTCTAAAATACCTAGATACTTAAAAAACAGAGGCGTTTTTTCTACTAGACCAATATTTATTATATATTATAAATAAAATTCACATAAACACATTTTTATGTATTTTTTTTAAAGAAACATTTGTAAGTACGATTGTTGTATGCCATTTAACTGTAATAAATTTACAATATAAAAACATCAACTAGGATTAATTAGTTTGTATATGCCATTCATTAGGCCCGCTACATGCGTGAATTCGCGATTCGCGGTTTGTAAGGAATTCCATCGCGTGTAGGGTTTTTATGAACGGATTTTTAACGAAACACGTATAATAAATGGCGAATTCATAGTCTGTATCAAGCCTTATATTCTCTACAGTTGAAGAAACTATAGCACTTGCAATATGGTTTTTATAAGTGAAGCAAAGTAGTTGGGTTAAGTGCGCAAAATCAGTGTTTTTTTTTATGGTGCGTGAGAATGTGAATTTTGGTTGAGATCGTAGGTCGAGACAGAAAATCATTCGAAAGCTCCATAAAACACTGATTTCGCGCAATAAATACAAACGACTATCCGAAGTATTTGCTATTGTAGGTTTATTATTTTCAATACGTCTTCATCTGAAGTTAGTGTCAATGTCAAAAGTGATATGATCATGAAAAAAGGTACCCGAACTGTGAAAAGTAGTTATTTCTAAGGCAGATACAGGGATGATTATGCCAGTAGGCGACAGGTTGCATAATCATCCTAGTATCTTCCGTGGTGCATACAACGTTTTATATTTCATTTCATACGAAATAAAAACAATAAAAGATCATAGTTTTGACGTTTTGTGGTTATAACTGATGCTAGATATTTTTAAACATATCCATAACAAGCCAAGTGTCATTATTTTCGCTTGTGACAGCGGGTATTATGAATGTCCAGGGTGATATGGGTATGATTATATATCTCGTATCCTAAGTATTATATCTAAGTTATAAGGAAGTAAAATATAAAAACCTCTTTTCTAATTGCATGTTTTTGTTTCCATTTTTGCTCATCGCTCTTAAAAAGTAGCTAATTTTGCGTATAACGTTTAAAAAAGTCGTATTTTTCCAGCTGGGCAAAATTAATAGATAAAGTTGTAAAAACACTGTGATTAAATTTCAGGGAACAGTATCAAAATTAAGAAAAAATTAACGGTTTTATTTGAATAATACTGTTAAAAAAATATATTATGACTGTATTCAATCATTCTTATAGTGAACAAAGCTAAACTAGGTCAGTTCGATCATAACTGTCTATTCTCGATGCTAAAATATCAAGTTATGTAAAAAATCTATCTGTTCATTGTTCAGATCACTCACGATTCGAAGCAGTTTTATACACAGAAATGCCAATGCCACGGTCGACCGGATTACGGGACAGGTAGCACGAGTTCGTCATCTTTCAATTGATAGTACTTTCTTTTTCTAGCCTCATACGTAGTTATTAAGTTCTAATAAAAAAGCGCTCAAGATATACTTTCACCAGAACTACTTTCTACAGTAATAGCGTTTTAATAACAAGATTGCATTTCTTTTATTGGCAAGATGAATGGGTGCATTAAGAAACTTGATCAGAAAAGACAGTAATAATTATCTGTACGCTTTTATCTAACAGGTATTCACAGATGACATGACATCCGGAATATATAGAATGTACTATTCTAGTTTCACGGTGTCAACTATTAAGTGTAACAGATTTCTTGCAACAATCTTTTTTTTGTTTTTAGTTTAACAATGTAGTTTGTTGTATGTCTCATTAGGATGTCTTAATTAGCAGATAATTATGCAATATATCTATTCAACAATCTCACAATTGATACACAACCAGTGTAAGATTGATGTATTATTTTTTAGTAGTTAACTACGCAGATAATTTTAACTTATATATTAAAAGATGTCAATGCGTTTGAAATTGTACTTTTCAAGAGAATATGATTTGGAAATGTTTTGGATTATTTATTACAAACGTTTAAACTAAGTATACATATTGTTCTGTAGCTGTTTTGGATCAGAAAGATTTAAAGAACTAATTGTATATAAATCCGAGACATAAAAGGTGCTGAAATTGATGAAACTTTGTCAGCCAAAACTTTGTATACATGGTTAACTGAGTACAAATATTTTAAGAGGAGGGGAGAAAAATAAGAATTAACCGAATCATCCTGCAAAAAATTTTCAAACTTATTTATAAAGCGAAAATAAAATTGTATCGGGTACAGTTATTTGTATTCAAAGTTTTCTATTATATATTTCAATTTTCTTAGAATAAATGGGTATTTTATTTAACTGTACGCGAAGTGTTTGTTGTTAGTGGGTAATCCTGACGAATTTGTAATAAGTGAAAATATAGTTGTGACAATTTGGAAAAACATAATGAAAATGTAAAATATTGTAGCTAACCAGATTAACTCTTATATTATTATTGCAGCACCATAATCGGGTTACATTGGGTGCTCCATGTTTTAAATATCAAGTTAGAATTACGAATTGATTTTTTATTGTTTTAAGGCCTCCTTTAGCACGTGGTTAAAATGTTTGTACTTAATGATAGTTAACCTTGTATAGATTTGTGCTAACGATATTTTTAAGAAAACCTATCTTTCATTTTTTAAAAGTAAGCCATTTGTGAGTTTTGATTGTACTCTGAGTTGATCGTTTGCCCTTGTTCCAGGTATATGTGTCTCTCTTGTGCGCTGTCGCGACCGTAAATGCCGGTTTCTCAGGCAGTTACGGGGGCCATGATGGAGGGGGCCACGACATCTCCCACACAGTGGAGATCACCAAGCACGTGCCTATTCCCGTGTACAAGCACGAGGCAGTCCCGATTCCTCACACAGTTCCTGTTCCTGTGCCCAAACCAGTAGCGGTACCAGTCCCCCAGCCTTATCCTGTCCACATAAAGGTGCCTCATCCAATCGCCGTCCCTGTCATCAAGACCATCACCATCCCTGTGGAGAAACCAGTACCTTACAAGGTGGAGAAGGAAATTCCCTACCACATCGAGAAGCCCGTGCCAGTACCAGTAGAAAAGCACGTGCCAATCAGGATCCCCAAACCAGTGCCCGTCAAGGTGCCAGTGTACAAAGTGGTCTACCATCATAGCAAACATTGATTTGAAGCTCCAAGACTGATGCATCCTCATCACTTTCATCACCTTTCATCACAGCCATTTTCCTCGTACTATTGTTGTTTTTTTGTTGATTTTTTGTTACCTACTTTGTAATAAATGTCTTTTGATAAAAGGATTGTTTTTTTCTTTGGAACTTTTAAACAAACTATTTATAAAATAATTCAATTTTCAAGTGTAAATGCTCATTGATTATAACTGAAGCCCGCACTTCATTCACAAATGACGTCATTATCAGGGGCGCACTTAGGACGCTAAGTTAATGTTTGTAGAAGCCGAGGTGCAAATATGCCTACAAAAAGTTAAATTCAACGTCTTACATTGTACTGGTAATTTATAATATCCAACATTAGTCATATTATTGTTTATCAGTTTACAAATAACTTTACATACTTGTAGTATTGGAATAAAATTGAATAACCAACAACTGCTGCAAATGTTCAGGTGTTAGACAGTGGCGTCTGCCGCTAATAATCCATTTCGGTTTCGAAAAGTGTGTGCAACGTTCAAAGTGGTCACTGAGGCATTTTTAAAGTATATATAATTTTTCATGGATTGCTGATTTAGGGCGTGTTCAAAAAAATATACTTCTTTGCCATCAAATAGGTCTACTATAAGACATAAAGTTAAGAAATCCCGGATTGTTCTGCAAAACAGTATGAATTTTATTCTCCACACGTTCAGCACTAGGTTCTTATAGTTGGGAAATAAACTATTGCAAATAAAAAACATTATTTATTGCATTATTTATTAAATTTCCGTGAATAACTAAAATTTATATTTGCTAGATCTTGTACAGAAGTAGCATTACTTGAGAGTAGCCGCTGTATAATAATTTTTATGGCATCAAAAGGAACGTAGTAATATGACGTTGCTTCTAACTAAGTAACCCAATGTACGATTCAATCGCATCTGTTTTGTTTTACATGTAGTAATCTGTTGTCTAAAAAGTCTAAATATGTCTAAATAAAAACAACACTTTTGGGCCTCGATATTTGAATGCATTTAAATGAATTCAAGCGGGAATTCTTTCCACTTAAAAAAATCCTGAGCATGTTAATATCTATGTGTATATTTACAAGCTTTATTTTCCTTTAGCGAAACCATATGAAATAAGTCGCCAATTTTTTATAGGAAATAACTACAATGAGAATGGTCAAGAATACAAGTTTGCATCTTCTCATGAGGACACTTTCCGAGGGAATGTGATCCACTAAACCAGAGAATCGAATCTCTGCAGGTGTTTCTGTCGTTTAGCTGGCATGAATAAAATTAAATTTGTTTTAATATAAATAAAGTACATTTAAATATTAAGGTCGTCAGCAAGCCCGGTCTTGAGATTTGCGAACAAAGTGCGGGCTTTAATTATAATAAATCTTTTTTCCTGCCACACCTTTCAGATCCAGCAGACCATAGTTACTGATGAACTGATATCAGAACGAAATATTACTTCCTGGTTGAAAACAATGACCAATTACAACTGAATTTATTCCAATACTTCATCTTGTAACTAATAAAAAAGGAACAAATGAAGTGTGAAAACAGGTTTATAAATAACTCCAATTCTCTTAACATGAATATTGGAAATTCAATTATTAAAATGGAGGAATGTAAATTCTGTACAAAACAACATCTACAAGAATTAAAAGGATACGGTTTCCTGAAAACTGGATTATTTTTTCGAAAAACTTAAGATGCCGCAATGGGAATTTTCATAGATCTGTTCGTTTTTGAGATACAGAGCGAAACTTAAAGATTTTCTTTTTATCTCAGGTAATAGCTGAGATATCGCAATAGTGAAAATTACTTTTGACAAACTTTTATTATTAGTGGAGCTCAGTGGCGTTTTTGTAATTTCTCTACAGGGTGTCTCCTTTAAAATATGACCTAAACATACATGTTTTTAAATGAAACACCCTGTATATTTGTATGCAATTCAATTGCATACTATTTTACCTTCGTAACGATATATAACAGTTACTTACTTTATATTTTGAAAATCGTCAAAAAACGTAGGTATACAGTTGTTTCAACAAATATATTTATGCTTTATCAAGCAGATTTTCAGCATCATAATTAATAATACTATATAATAACACAAGGTGTGTTAATAATATTCAAAATACATAGTTCTATACAGTGCTTTCGAAAAGTAACGAATAAATTCATTATTTTTGAAATTGAGAAGTTATCGAAAAAATCTTCGGAATTAACCGGTCTAGTAACGCATACGTTGCTTTTTAATTATCCCCACAAGAAATAATCTAGGGGTGTCAAATCAGGCAATCTGACAGGTGTTGCATAATGGGGAGGTGCACAGTATTGTGAAAATTAAATTTTAAAATCTTCAAACATTATTTTCTTGAAATTTTTGTTATGTAACACCATAATTTTTCATGATGTACGAGTATGTATGTAGAATGACACGCTCTTTCAAATGGTATGGTTAAAATTGGGGGTTGCTATTTAAAACAATTGTCGATGACGTCATATCTCGAACAACGATGACGTCACAAATATAGGTCCTATGTCAAAAGTGCCTTTTTTTAAAACAAAATCGACGTGCCAGGGAATTTTTTCGAAAACTTCTCAATTTAAAAAATAATGAATTTTTTCGTTACTTTTCGAAAGCGCTATATATCCCTTTGCTGACTATTTCCGTGATTATATCTTTGTCGGTTAATATTCTTCTTATTATTATTTTGTTGTTAGTTTTCAAAGCATCACTTTTATTTTTTAATGATTTTTTTTTAATGTGGAAAAATTTACTGAGATGGATATTCGAAATTCTATTAAGAGATTGAAAAATAAAATGACTTGCGGCAATGATCTGATCCCTAGTTTTTTAATTAAGGACTGTTCTGGCGTATTTTGTACTCCACTTCTTATTTTATTTAATCTCATGTTGTCAACAGCCACTTTTCCTGCCATGTGGAAAGTGACAAGAGTTTGCCCTGTTTTAAAAAGTGGTAACCCTTCTAACATCAAGAACTATCGACCTATAGCTATTTTGTCAAATTTTGCTAAGGTTTTTGAAATGACATTATATGCATATATCTATAACAATGTTAGCACCTGCATTTCTTCTAATCAACATGGGTTTGTTGCACGGCGTTCTACTGTGACTAATCTAGTTGAATTTACTCAGTTTGTTTCAGACCATATTGATAGAAAAGGCCAAGTAGATGTAATATATACAGATTTTGAGAAGGCTTTTGACAAGGTAAATCACTCCATATTAATACAGAAATTGAAATCATTTGGTTTTGATGATTCTTTGCTACTACTCACAAAATCTTATCTTGACCGTCGTGAGTTGTATGTGTCATATAATGGATACCGTTCTCATATTTTTTTAGCTCCTTCTGGGGTACCTCAAGGGTCTAACTTGGGACCACTTCTGTTTATTCTTTATATAAATGATTTATCGTCATCTTTGCAGAGTAATCACCTTTTTTTTGCAGATGATTTAAAGCTTTATCGTAACATTAACTGTTATGATGATTGTCGTGCATTGCAAGAACTTTTGAATGCAATACAGGTGTGGTGTATAGAAAACATGGTTTCCGTTAATATTGATAAATGTAAAGTTTGCTCTTTCAGTTTAAAGAAAAATATAATTTTATTTGATTACAGTCTTGATTCAAAGCCATTGACACGCAGCAGTAATATTAAAGACTTAGGGGTAATATTTGATGCTAAACTCTCATTTTCTGAACATATTAATACAATCTCAAGCACCGCCTTTAAAACTTTGGGCTTTATTGTCCGTAATTCCACATCGTTCAACAATATTAGTGCTTTGAAATGTTTATACTATTCTTTAGTCCGTTCTAGATTAGAATATGCTAGCCTTGTTTGGTACCCATGCTATCAAGTTAATATTCATCATCTTGAAGGTGTTCAACGTCGCTTTTTAAAATTCATGGCATATCGCGTTGATAATATTTATCCTGCTAGAGGATTTGATCATGGCCTCCTGTTGCAGAGATTCGATTTTAAATCGTTGCAGTTGAGGAGAGTTCTCACAAGTCTATCTTTCTTGTTTAAATTATTTCATAACCTCATTGATTCACCAGAAATTTTGAAAATGTTCTACTTACGTGTACCTAGGCCTGAATCTCGTGATGATTACATGTTTTACTGTCGTAATGCTAGAACAAATGTCCTTACGAAATCCCCTGTATACACCATGTCAATTAATTTTGATCAAATTTCTCATTTATGTGACCTAAATTTTGATACACTCAAACAATTATTATCAGTTAGTTCTCAATTTTTTGGAAGTGTTTAACTGGCCTCATCTATATTATGATATAACTTTCAGACTGATTTAGTTTAGTAAATGTTAAATATTATTAGTAATTAAAATTAAGTACACTGTTACTTCATTACTTTGTTATAATATGTTTTGTCCTGTAATTGGAATGTCTATTCTGTTGGGCAATAAATGCATTATTATTATTATTATTATTATTATTATTATTACAATTTCCAAAATATCAAATATAAACTGTTATATTATTATGAAGGAAATACATTATCTATAATTGAATTGCATAAAAATCTGCATATTGCAAATAGAAATTACAAGTACGTTAGGAAATGATTAACTCTACGCAAAGCATCTATCAGAAGTAATTTTCACCATTACGATATATCAGCTATTTATAGTAGTTAAAATTTGCCCTGTATCTCAAAAACGAAGAGGGCTATGAAAATTATGATTGAAGTAGCTCAGTGTTCTGAAAACCGTGTCCTTCTATCTCCAGTAGTTTTCAAGACATCATGCAATTACAACGAAATTGGGCCCTGTGTACATGAATAAAAACATCTAAACATATCTTTCCAACACGACAGTACTTCAAAAATAAATGATAATAGTAAAAGTCGGTTAGTTCCAATTCATTGATTTAGAAAGTAATTTTTTGAAATAATTTTGTATCAAATACACCATCCTTTCATACGACGTCCGTTACAGAAGAAGATTACTTATTATTAAGTATTAATTTCTCAATACTAATTTGTTTATTTAAATATAAACATTGCTTTCAAATAATATACTTTAAAGCTCAATTTGAATGCAAATTAATGCTAAGAATCTAAACGATTACTCGAGGCTCTATAATTTATAGATTTGTATTCTAACAAAAATGTGTACAATATTTAGTATCTACATGCAGGTATCATACTGTAGCTCATTAAAAACAATTTGGAAGAAATTTCTGTTGCATGTTCAAGATCATCGTTTTACTTTCACGGGAAATTTAGCGCTCCCAGCCAAAGAATAATGATTACTTTGATATAAAAGTAGACAAACCTACACTCGGCAGTAATTAAAACGTCATTTGATGCAGCAGAGAGAACCGCATTCGTGTCTAGTAACACTCAGGGACAAAGACATAATTATCTCTAAACTTTTGTTCCTTTGCCAGTGACAGAGAAAACTTAACCAAATCGGAACAAAAGAAGTTTTAAAACGAGGAGTTTTATGAAAGGCAGTAGGCCCTTTCAGGTCCTGTTGCTTTCTTGTTTTAAATAGATCACTTTTCTGGGTAAACGTATGACTTTCACTGCAGTCTTTTGCGTTGGCGGCTTATAGTGTGGATGGTAGTCGAGCCACTCCTCCTACTTTCAGAATTGCTAAGATGACAGTGCAGTGTGAAAAATTATAAATTAATTTAAATTATGTTTATAAGTTATTATGCGTTGCAGTAGATGCATCACATTTCTACTTACATGAGAACGGAAATGAATTTGAAACGAAATTATTTATGAAACAAATATGAAAAACTTGATATAATCTATTTATAAATATAACAAGTTTAACAACCATTGTGATCTTTTTCTTTTCTTTAAAATTTGATAATAAGCAAAAGCCAAAGCATTTGTATGTTATCATGATTCAGTGTTATAAAATAAAACCTAACTGAAGTCATTAGAAAAGATACAAGAATATTGGAAAACATGCAATTTGGAAACTTACAAACATGAAGCAACATTTTTCTATCCTATTGTACCTATAGAGGCATTTTAATGGTGATGTTCTAAAAGTATTGGTAAAAGTTCATGAGATATAAATATACTACTTTTAGATCTAATAATTGATGATTTAGACTTCTTAAACCATGAGTTATTGATAGAGTGTCTATTGCTTCTGAACCAGGAGCGTTCTTTCGTTTCATCATACCTATGGAACCTACTTGGGATTTAAGGAAACCTTTATTTCAGTAATTTTAATCCATACTCCTTTGGATCTGCCAATTGATTAATTAGGTCATGAGCTACTGTGAACTTGTTAACTTTGTGGCGTAACTGGAAATTAATTTATTATTATTTTGTATTATCTTCATAAAGTCAAAACTATCTGTATTTAAAAAGAAATCAGTAAATCTAGGAACCTCTAAAATTAGATGCAGGTGGCGAAATTTTCTGTCATATTCTACATATTTAAATGTAAGCAGGTAAATATGACAAATTTAAATTTCTAGAACTTACTAGTTTTGGATATAACAATTGGTAATTACACGCACACACACACACACTGTGCTGTGTCCCTACAATTCAGTAAAGCCACAACTGCAATTGGTCTATGCTTATCTAGATCTAGCAACTAATGAATTTGATTGTGCTTTCTCGATGGATTGGACTAAAACCTACTTCAGTTATTTTGTGGAAGAAAGCAAATGTTGTGACCTTCAATAGTAACTTTTTATTTCAATAGGAAAGGATGACAAACATCAACCCTTTATGGCAAACCAAATGATAACATTCCAATTATGCTTGTAATGAAACCTTCTATTCATCAGGTGTGAATCATAAGAATTAAACCTTTATTGGAAAATAGATTACATCATTTGAATTATTTTGTGTTGGGATCTTGATAGGGACATTTGGTCATATCTTAAATTACACTATTTAATTTAATTACGCTATATAAAGGGGAACAGCATCATCATTATGTAAAATAAAAGATAAAACGACGACGCTACTGATACAAAAATTCAAACTCGAGGGCAAATACATTGTAAACTATTCCTTTCGTATCATGCTGCGCTTCCGTTACACTGTGATAACACCACATTCCAAATTTATTCAATATTAAAACTATTTTATTTCAAAGAGTAGTAAATGCAAGTCATGCTGCAAACTGCTAAAAGCTAGAAGGGCACTAGTCACGAAAAAACCAACAACGTCACGTGATAGATCTCGATGAGGAACCAATCAAATCAGCTTTCAAATTTTAGTTATCTAGTACCGTTCTCGAGTTATTAGCAAAAAACTGTATGTGTGACGTCATTTTACTATAACGCTACCACTCCAAGTCGCTTATCTCTGCTACAGATCATTACTTTTTTCTTTAGTATACTGCGAATGTTTTTTCTGTTAGGTTAGATTCTTTTTCTATATATCAAGTCGCTTATCACTGCAACAAATCTAAACATCGAACTCGATGGACGCTAGACCATCGTGATGTCACTTCCGGTCGAGAACCCGCCTCACTCATCTACTGTTAGGGGAAATTAATTCCCGTTTAGTGATATCAAGCAATCTTTCATATCTTCAAAAATGTGGTTGCCAAGGTAACCGACTTAATTTTTTAAACGGCAACTTATACTTTTTTTAGTGAAAATTAATACATTGGACCTTTCTAAATACGATATAATACAATTTTAATGAGACCACATAAGAAAAGAATACAGTAAACTTAAGTTGTCTATTATGCTTTTGATACTGTTTATCGAAATAAGTATTAACATCAAGATAACCATGTCAAAATCAAAACAATGCGAAACTGTCACTAGCTGTTAGTTGCTTGTAACTGTGTGCATTGGTGCAGTACTTTTTTACTCAATTTTCTGTGTACTTAAGTAATTAGTAAGTTATAATGGCGCTTGAATTAAATGAAACGGAAAGAATACATGTTTTAATGATGATGGGATATGGTGACAGGAAAAGAACACAGCAGGAAGTATGCGAGTTGTTTACCGATCTTCATTCAAACAGACCTCAAATAACACAATCTTGTGTTTCCAAATTGTTAAAAAAAATTAACGAGACGGGAAGCGTTAAAGACAAACTACATACTGGGCGACCAAAAACAGCTGTTGATGACGATACTACTTTAAATGTGCTTTAAAAGTTTTATCCACACAAAATGCAGCTCATTCAAGAAGTTGTGCAAAATGATTTTGCAAAACGTGTTGAATTTTGTAAAACTATGTTAGATAAATTTAACTTGGATTTGGAATTTACCAAAAAGATTGTGTTCACCGATGAAGCCACTTTTATGCTTCATGGATTTTATAATAAACAAAATTATCGATATTGATGTCAAGAAAATCGTCACTGAATACGATAAACTCGAACCCAGCGATCAGAAAAAATTAACTGAACAGGTATACTAGAAAATAATATTATTGGAAAATTTTTTATTGATGGGAACCTAACTGCCGACAAATATCTTAATTTGATGAGAGAACAAATTGTACCTACTTTGGAGGTCTAATTCATCAAATGTGGTTTCAGCAAGATGACGCCCCTCCACATTATGGAAGGGTCGTAAGAGAATATCTAAATAAAATGTTTCCTGCAAGGTGGATAGGTCGCGAAGATGCCATTAAATAACCAGCAAGGTCAACCAATTTCAATCCGTGTGATTATTTTTTGTAGGATTACTTAAAAAGTATAGTCTACAAAGAAAGACCAGTAGATCTGGAAGATCTTAAAGCGAGGATCAGAATCGAGCTAGGGCAAATTCGACACCACACGTTGGCAAACTTGAGTGAATGTGCTTGAACAATAATGGCTGTCATTTTGAACATTTAATAAATTAGTTCACATCCCTTCTATTTTTTCATTTATCCTATTAAAATTAGCTTAAAACGTTGATCTTTTGATTTTTGACTCCTTACTGAGAACATAAAATAAAATTATAAAAATTGTATTGTATCGTATTTAGAAAGGTCCAATGTATTAATTTTCACCGAAAAAAGTGCCGTTTTAGATAAAAATAAGTGGGTTACCTTAGCAACCACATCTTTTGTGCTACGAAAGATTGCTTGATATCACTAAACGGGAAATAATTCCCCTAACACTTTTATTAAAACATGTTTTTGATATGACGAATATTTTAAGAAATATAAGCAATATTCCACAATTTGTATCCACACTGTAGATTCATATTGCACCGTGGTTTGTAATTTAGGACAGTGATTTATAAAATGACTATTTATACTGTTTAGTACCATTTCTTTGTTTTTTTCTTCGGGATTTATATGACATAATATAGATTCTGTGTTTTCATTTTTAATAAAATGGGTATTTGACATTTTCTTAGCTTCTAAAATAACATTTTTTAACACTTTGCAGTAATTTTGTGGCAAAGTACCTAATTAAACTAAAGAAAAAGTAGAATTATTCCACAAATAAATAGCTTCAGGGAACAGCAAGCTCTTCCCGGCGCACAGCGGCACCGCCCAGAGAACACGACTACAAGTTGCAGCTAATTGTCGGGCTACATTTCAATTAACTGCTGCAGAGTTCGGACTACGGAGACGCCTCACGTACATCTTTCACCCGCAGCCGCATTCGTATATCACGGGACGTGTCGCCGCTGCACAATTCCCGCGATACAGTATAATTCAGTGGAATTTTCATAATTTCTGGCCTGAGTTATGGCAGCCCCGTTTTGTAACGTCTTCTGTGGAGCGGCGGGTTCCTGAAGCGTGAAACCCAACTAGACGTTCGCACTGCTGAAATTAATATCCCGGGCGTGCACACATCTCCTTGTCTGCGGAATCGTATTTCAAATGCGACGGCTAGATGGTCTGGTTGAGGATGTTCGATGGGAGGCGATGAATGGGACATGTGTAGGGATCAGCGAGGAGCATCGACCGAGGATGATGAGAAAGTCGGCTACGAGGCGTACGTCGCTATTCTCGTGGAATGTGGAACTTGGAAAACGCAAATGGGATATGCTAGTTTACTTTAAAGGTGCGAATCTACAATGAGAATATCTCATGACATTTTTTATCTCATAAATTTACAATTTCAGGAAAATTTTAATTTCATTGTGGAAACAGGTCTGAAATACGTTATATACTAGAGATATTCTCGTAATAATTCTCCAAATAATGCATCATGTAGACTATTGTAGTTTACGAATAAAATGCACTTGTAATAACAATTTTAGGTTTATTAGCAAATTATAAAATGTACACGTCTATTCATTACATAGTGAGAAAGCAGAATGAACAATGATTACTTCCAAAAACCTTATCCTACCATATAAGAAATGTTCAACGATAAATACATGACGCGGTCATGAGAGTTTTATTTCACGAACTAGTTTCAACGTGTAAACACGATATACAGGGTTAACTATGACTAAGTACAAACAATTTAACCACGTGCTCAGGGAAGCCTCAAAGACAATAAAAAAATTATTCCAGAATTTTAACTCGAGATTTCAAAAATGGGGCAAAACCCTTTTTTCCTAAGGAAAGTCGGCGCCTATGATAAGAACCGACTGAGATGGCTTAGATCCATAGATAAAACTTACATCTGTCAACAATATCTACTAGCATCGTCGTTTTTTTGCAGCATTTCTAAATGTAGAAACGAAAATTAACATTCTTATTAGTAATAATACCTGATAGATAGGTAACAGTTAATCCACTTAGCTCCAGTATTTTGCATTCGTTTTCCATTATTTCGTTATAAACTGGTAGAACTACATATTCGCTCATTACAGCCACTCACTACCGATAAAAGACACTTCCCGTAGGTACAATTTGATAAAATGCCTATTTATTATAACAAAATCGAATGAGAGGAATGGATAATAAACGTTTTAATGTAACCGCGGCACGCGGCAGTCTTGTCCCGTAACCTAGAAAACCAAACCGGCGAACTATATTGTGAGAAAGTATCTTAAGGCACTAAAAACTGAATAAGAACACAAAATTACAACGTAAACACAGGAATTCAATTATGACATGACATCGATACTGACAGATAAGCGACTGTTGCATGTTTGTAAAGTATGCAACCAACAAGAAAGTTAACATTGGCAGCGTTAAATAAGGATTTAAAATAATATTTTTTTGGTTTTATAAATAAGTTTGGAATTTTTTTGAAGGGTTATTCCATTAATTCTTATTTTTCCCTAACCCCCCTAAAATATTTGTACTAAGTCATAGTTAACCCTGTATTGCAAATCGCACATGACACATTTATTTCAAACCCTACACGTGAGTTCCGTTGTTGTACCATGAGATAAACATTTGTGTTTTCTCCAAAAATGAGTTTTGCAAATGGAAAAAAGGTTGTTTTCCTATTTCAAATTTTGTCAGCGGCGGACATTCGAAGGAAGTTCTTGTAATTCGCAACCTTCCCGTTCTAGTTCTTCTAATAATGTTTCCATTATATTACAGTGTTACCCTTTTTTATACTACAAACTCAGGTAATATGAAATAGTATAAAAAACACTACTTTTTATTTTGGCTAGTTGGAATTTCAGCGGGGGCGTGGGTTTCGTACAATAAAAAAAAACAAGAACGAAACAATACAATGATGTCTTTTGGGCGCCAAGTGATTTCCTGAAAGAGCCCTCAACCAAAAGAAAAAAAAAAACTATAATGAAGGAATCACTAATATTCAATATAAGTTTATTGCAGTGTGAAATTTTCTTACATTTTACCAAACATTTATATATATACACATAGTTCTTGCAAGATTATCATCTAGTAACGTATCTATAGTTTTACAGAAAAAAAATGCTTATGCTAATAAGTACTTAGGTTTAGGCTTATTCTAAATTTTTGCACATATTATGCACAATACGCATTAAAGCTTATCAGGTGAATCAATGAACGATGGTGATGTAATTATTTGGTACTTGGTACTTATCTGTTACGTCCTGTATAGCGGTAGAAGTCGTACTGGGTGGTACTGGACTGCGGATGACCGTGCTCGAGGAGTGAATTGTCCCTAAATTTCTACTGCTGTCATGTAGATGGTAAAACTCTGGCATACAGGACTTGCACAACGATCGTTCTCCCAAAAAGAGAAAAAAATTGAGGAGGAACAGCCAATTTGCCTCCCAGGTACACACAAGGAAAAAAAACGTCTAAAAATACAAGTTGCGCATGAGTATCTTGCATAGTGCGGTTACGTAATGAGTTTAACACTTCAATTGATATAAATTTATTTATAGTTAAAGTACGCTTACCTCCAATGCCGAATTCCCTAACAAAGGAGACGTTGCAGAAAGATTATGGCCTTAATTAATACAACTATAAGACGACGCCTATCTTCACAAATTTTCCCATAAAAAGCGACGTCCTTTCTTGCTACTCGTGCCGTTTCAATCCGTATAAATAACGACAAATTCCACAAAATCATTTACTTGCTCAAGTCGACGTTAGCTAGCCATTTTTATCGAATTGAAAGAGAAGAACTCAAAAAAAAAAAAACCGTTTGTTTTACCTATCGCGACTGAGACCTGTAATCACGGCCTTTAAACATGAATATTTTTAATTTACGCTCATAGATGTCTCACCATGTCCGATAATACTATTTATTGTTTGGAAATAATTATTAATGAAAATATGTGAAATGTACCTAATACAAAATAAAAAAAAATCATAACATTTTTTTTATTTTAATCCAGCCTCTCACCCAATATCTGTGCGACTGTTTCGTTTTTGTACGGGACTTAACCGCAAGGTAATAATAAAAAGCTGCAGCCTTCTTTCTAGCCCTTCTCTTTGACATCCTTTTATAACACAATTTTGTTTCCTGGTACAGAACCTTGACGCAACTGTGGAAACAGCGCATTCAGAGACACTTTGTCTCATGAGAGAAACATTTCTGAACTCGAGGGTTTCACAGAAATATCTCCAATTCTCTGGAAACTCACCTGAGATAAATTTCTCATGAAACAAAAATCTCATGAGATTTTAATCTCCTTGTGGACACCTACCTTATAGGTATTACACCATTTCAGACAAATTTCTCAAGTGAAGACATAGTGGGTGATTCTAAACTTATCCGAAAAAAATTTGGAACTATTTAATTGCACGCCGCTGGAATTTAGTCTACTGTAATGGAGTGTCAATGCAGACTGACGATGTCACAATATGAATAAAATTTTAAGAAGAATTGTGGTACCTAACCTAGTTGATCACATAGAAACATGAAATTTATAAAATATAAGCACATACCTTATTACAAAAACTGTTAGAAATTTTTTCCCTCGACTTGTACTCGCATTTGGACACGCCATATTCAATTTTGCCGTACTGAAACGATGTTCCCCCTGGTTGCTGTTCTTGTAAACGCAAATTATTCACGGCAGCTGTGATACGCTTGCGTAAATTCTCGAAATCCACGGTTTTCACTTATGATGATCTAGCTGAAAGTGAGGAGGTGCCGGATTATGCAAAAACCACATGCGTTGTTGGACAGTTAGAGCTACATTTTTAAAAAGGGAAATAAATTCAAGATATTGCAAACCATCCATACGATTGAGCAATATGAACGGTCCAATTAAGCGCTCATCAACAATTCCTGTCCAAATATTCAGCTGAAAACGGTGTTGGAAGTGAACCCATGCGTGTGGATTTTCGAGTTCCCAAACGTGTTTTGCGAATGAATTATTCTGTATTTCATTTTGTGTAAATAAAACTTTATCTGTAACTAGTACATCAGCGGTAAATTGGATGTTCAGCATTTTGCTGCAACAACCACTTACAAAACCTAGCTTGTAATAAGTAATCCACTGGTAATAGTGTTTGAACACGCTGGCATTATATGTGTACATATAACTGAGCTTTGTGTTGTAAGCGCCACACAATTGATTGGGATACACCAGGAACCTGTCTGTCTTGATCTACCTTGTATTTATTCGCGGATTTTAATGGACCACATTCAACACTTGTTCCTCAGCTGCTAAAATACTTTGTGATTGCCCGGAGTCAACATCTCGTCCACGATTTGCAGGTAAATTACCAGTATCACACCCACAATGTAAAAGTTTCGTGATTTGGTATGTGTCGATCGGGAAATCGATTCACATACAGTCGCAAAGCTGCTAATCTATTTTGTCTAATTTCACCATGTCCATTAACTCAGCATTGCTGTACACATAAGCCATTTTGAAAATTTTAAAGATTGACACTCCCACGATAAATAAAACAACACTACTGACTTCTTTCGTTTACCACCTAGATAGTATATCCCCCATCCAACCCTGTTCGCCAGGCAGGGGTGTTGACACGCACTCCAGGCGCAAAAACTTGTTTACTTTTTTTTGTATATCAGATGCCGTTGAAATATAGTTACCTATCTACGTACTCCCTTATAATGTTAGAACTTGAAACATTTTTTACGCGAAATCTATTAGGCTGGAGCACATATCCTCAAAGTTTTTCGGATAAGTTCTAAATCACCCTATATATAATAGAGTATAGTGCTTATAATATATAAAAAATTACAAGACAGCTTCTTGACAATGTTGAACTAAAAATTGGTCAAAACATGAACGTCGTTAATTTTTGCAACATTCCTTAAAAATAACCATAAATCAGTCTAGAACTGATTATAGGCTATCTGTACGATGCCGTCAAAACCCGACGCCTGAATAAAAAAGTTTTTATGCAATCTTATTTAGCTGAATCGTGCTTACACTGTTATGATCACATGATTTAGCATTTTATTGTTAAAACACGTTTAGATTTGACCCTTAGTACATGACATTTGTATCAGACATGCGTGCATATTAATGTAAACGATTAGAAATTTATGTCAGAGATATATGAGATAAATTAATCTGTCAAGTGGGACGGAACCAGATTAGAAAATGCTCTGTATGCAACGCAATACCTATGTAGCATTTTGCTGACATTCATCGTTGGTTAAAGTATATCAACAAATGAAACCACTTAAGGCAAAAATTATGATAACCTTACTATAGCCAGCTTATTCTTCCTTCTATAACCTGCCGATGCAAGGAATATTGAAATTTCATAGATTAAACTAAAAGATAAATCTATTTCATTAAGCTCGTAACCAACTTTTCTCTTAAATACGATTTGAACTACTCTTCTGTGAAAAAGGGAGTATGTAGTCGTGTTTGGGTGATTGCCTGTAAACTGAAAAATATAGAATATCACGTGCACTGTGCTTGGGTTTAAGTTATAATGACTGAGATATCTGTTTTAAACACTCTTTGTTTAGTTCCATTTTGTTCGCTAATTATATTTTTTTATAATTATATAAAAATCCTATTTTTTTAAATATTTTAGATATACCTCTGGGTTGTATGTTCATAGATTTACAGTATTTAAACGTAAATTGAAAGTATTAGGCATGCTTAAACAACCATAAATTACTCTGTACTTACAAAAACACCATTAATGCCTAAAAGAAGGGGCCAGGGATTTATTTTAGCAGTTTGAAATAAATTGTTAGTATTGCTCAGTTGAATTCCAATAAGTGTTTATGCTATAAATATATTTATTCTTATGCTAAAGTATAAGTTGTGTTACTTTTTGTGTAGTCGCATTAAAACTGCAATTCCACAAGTAAATAATTATAATAAATATCAAAATTTTCTTGTGAATTTGATAGAAATAACTAAGATTAATTTAAATATACGATTGGGTGTAAACTTTACAACACTTGGTGCGCTAGAATTTATTTGAACATAAACTCATATCTCCCCTAGTGTCATTACCCTGGAGCAAAAATTCCATAGTAATCTGGTAATCATTCTGTCGGTAATGCGATTTTACCTAACGGTGTAACAGAAAAGACATACAGGTAGGAACATTTGTTCTAACTACGTTATAAATAAAAAACTCCCTCTATTACTCACTAATACTACTGTTTTTCATAGTAACCTGAATGATGATGGAGAGGTTTGCGTTATATGTTTAAGGGCTACTGATAAAATCTGTGACTCATTTTGGGCGAACAAAAAATACATTTCTTATGTAAGTTTTGACAACATTCTGGAAATATTACCACAGCCTGAAATCGTCTAAAGGAATATACAGGCTGTATTACATAAGAAGGCGACTCCCATGTATCTCGCTTAATATGCGAGACACGTCCAAAATCTTCAATTGTTTCTTGTTGCATTTTTGAAGGCCTTTATGCTCGTAAAACAAATTTGAGATCCATGGCCAACTTTATGAGTAATAACAAAAAAACCTGTAAAGTGCCCAAAATCTAAGGCTGTCTAACTTTTTTATTTTAGAGAAAACTTATTGGTAATACATTTTTATTGCAAAATTGATACCTTCCACCTGATATATACAGATTTTTGAAATATCGTATGTGGTTCGCTGCGCCCTCTAGGCGGATAAAAAAAAATTGTTGAAGCAGGCTATGGCCTCAAAAAATTGCCTGTTTTTCGTCTTTCATGCAATATACTACATGTTGCCCTTATCTTTCGTATTTATTACATTTTTTTCAATTTTATTTAAAAAAAAATGTACCTAAATATTTTCGTGTTGCTCAAGATAATGTAGAACCTGTTTTAAAGAGGCCAATTGCAAAAATAATAATAGAGAGAATGTACTTTTTTATGAAAAATACAGATTTTCTTATAATATTATTTTATTACATTGTCTGTGTCAAAATAATTTTAAAGATCCAATTGCTTCTAATGTGAAAACCAATAAAATAATATTATACAATAATTTACGAGCATAAAGGCCTCCAAAAATGCAACAAAATTTTTGACGTGTCTTGCATATTAAGCGAGATACATGGGATACGTGGCTCTCTTATGTGATACAGCCTGTATATATTTTTTTAAGTTTACAAAACTAATAAATATTTTCGACCAAATATACCTACCTAAATAAATCATTATTTCTATAGACTAACTAATAGTTAATGACAACTTGTTTTTTTTTTGTAAATATTGCTTATTGTAATATTTTTAGAATATTAGGCATCCACACAATGCCTGTTAATGTTAGAATACATATTTGCTCTTGCAATATGCGTTTTTATTTTATAAATAATTTATTTACGTTGACAGCTTGCTTCGAATTATTTACGTCTTTTCTTTGAAAATACTGTCATTCCCCTGTCACCAAATTAAAAAAAATCCAAATAAAATATAATACCTAGCAAAAATAAACTGTCAGCTCCAAAGGTTTGTTCTTAATTATTGATAAATGAAGCTTTTCCTTCAGTTTTTTTCTAAAAAATAATGTATTTATTTCTAAACCAAAATAACAAACCGCTTTCTTTCATTTGGAGGCATTCACCCATTTGCTCTATTTCAGCTTGAGACAGTTAAACAATCCTTGGCCGGTCGCTGCCAGCCTCTTTGCAGCGACTGATTCCAGTTTCGATTAAGCGTTTTATAGCTCTACTAACACTCTAAACCGCCCACGGTTTATTTGAAAACTCCAAACAAACTATTTTCCTCCCTACTGCTTTATTTCTCAGCAACCGAATTATTTCAACTGCACTACATGCCCTTCATGCCGAAATCGACCTCTCAAGGCAGCATTTTATAACGAAATACACTTTTCACTGGGGCGAACATTTTTAGGAACCAAAATAATTCTTACTAATTTCACATTCAGGGAAAATATCAAAAGGGAGACGTCAAGCAACCACTCAACGCAGCAGGCGCTAAATATGCCCTGCAGGAAAAATATCTGCATAAAAACATCAGAATAATGGTGGGTCGTTATGACATTACAGGAATTTTAAATTTAAGGAGCACTGCCGGAATATTAAAATAAAAAAAAGTTCTTCAACAAAGGGCGCGGCAAAAGTGGAACTGTGAGAGAGTTAAGTGGGTAAAATAAGTAATATGCTTATCTGAAGGCACGCAGGGATAATTTATATATAAAACTGCCCATTTGGGTACATTCTGACGACGTAAAGATGATTTAAGGTAATGAATATTTTATTGTGTTTTTAATTTTATTTTGATGAACCAAAACCATTAAAATGACATGTCAAATTAAATAGTACCTTAATATACTTAAAAAAGGAATGCTTAAAACCTATTTTGTTGACTTTATAAGTATTCATATCCTCCTGAGGCCAAGAGTCCATTAAAATGGACGAGTTATTTGGATGTTATATACTTGAGTTTTGAAAATTAGCTTTAAAACTTTATATCTAATATAATGGACATTCCAGTGCTGCCATCTGTGAGGTCATACAGGATGATGCGGAACTTATCCGACAAAAATTGTGAAGATATGTGCACTCTTAAATAAGACGATATCAGCAACGTTATAATAAATATCTAATTGATTTCGCGTAAAAAATGTTTAAAGTTCTAACACCATAAAGGAGTGCGTAGCTGGGTAACTGTACTACAACGTAGAGTTGGAGTGGATATGCTCTCTAGGTGGTAAATGAACAAAGCCAGTAATGTTGTTTTATTTATCGTAGTATCAATCTTTAAAATTTGTGTACTTACAGCAATGGGGAGTTAATGGACATGATTATTATTTACGGTTAGTAATTAGACAATAAGTACAAGACAGATTCCTAAACAGGTGCCTAGGGTATCCCAGTCAAGGATGTGGCGCTAAGCTCAGTTATACCCATATCATATCCAGCACATTCAAGCTATATAAAAAAATATGTACGATCAGCACAATGTCCAGTAGAGGAAACATATTTTTTTATTAAAATATAGACCATTTAAATGTACATTATTTTTTTAACAGGAAGACATTTTCAAACATGCCCCTCTCTCTCTCAATTTTCTCCCAAAAACAGAACAATTCCAGAATTATTTTGAAATTGTCCATTAGTTTCAGGAGGATAAAGTAATTTTGAAAAAATGGTCGCGATACAAAAGGTTGGAATAATTATATTTAAAACTTAAAATGTATATGCAAGAATTAACTTAGTTTGACAGTAGTAGTAATAAATGAAAAATAGTTCTCTAGAGTAAAATTACTATATGTACCGGCGCACAGTGGCGCAAAACGCCACTGTGCCACTCAAATTACTGTACACCCCTTAGGGTTGGGCCGTTTGAGGTGATTTTTTTTTAAATGTTCGTCATAAAATTCCCTATCGATCCCTCTTTTTCAATTTTCGCTTTGGGTCTTCATTTTTGCGGAATTTGGCTCCAAAAATAGGTTTGCATGGAAAAAACCAGATTTTTCACACAAAAATTACCCTACGGAACACGAGATTGAGATTTTTAAAATGGCCACAATCATCCAAAAGTTTTCACATATCAGAAATCGTTCTACTGAAAACTGGCAAAGTATTGGAAAAAATCTCATCTCACAAAAATTATTTGTACACTTTCGAGGAATCCGCAAAAATTTTTCCAGAATTTTTGGACTAATTTTTGGACATTCACCAAAATGGCCACATACAGATTTTCCGAATTTTCCCGTAAATGATTGATTTTTCCTGGAAGTGTTGGGATGGAAATGTATGATAGTGAAAGTCTTCAGCATCTACTGGATGCTTTAAACTTTCGAGACCATAAGATTTTATGTGGATCTTTCTTTTTTTTTTGGTCATTTTGATCCAAAATCCACAAATGTTCAAAAATACTGGCATTCCCGAAAGGTTTAAATATTTTGGCTGTCCAAACAATTTCTCAAAAAGCTCAGTCTTTTAAAGGGTTATTGTTTTATATTTTATAAATACCTTGTATATAAATTAATGTAGAATAGTGCATGTTTTTCTAGGACAGATATTGTTTTTGTATATTTTATTTATATATTAATTTCTTTGGTACAGCGCTCGATATAAAAAAGCAAATTTCGACGTTGTTTTATGTTATCTCTGTGTGTTTGGAAGAAAATAATCAAATCAATCATCTCTCATTAACAATGAACTATTGTATCCAAAATGGCCACTTTTATCAAAAAATTGAATTCCCAAAAACATGTTTCAGAATTACGGGAAAATTCGGAAAATATATATGTTTGCCATTTTGGTGAATGTCCATAAATG
Organism: Monochamus alternatus; assembly: GCA_037114965.1. Classification (NCBI taxonomy): domain Eukaryota; kingdom Metazoa; phylum Arthropoda; class Insecta; order Coleoptera; family Cerambycidae; genus Monochamus; species Monochamus alternatus. Next base: position 125,653,083 of record CM073426.1, read on the forward strand.
TGTCTAAAAATTCTGGAAAAATTATTGCGGATTCCTCCAATGTGTACAAATAATTTTGTGAGATGAGATTTTTTTCCAATACTTTCCCAGTTTTCAGTAGAACGATTTCTGATATGTGAAAACTTTTGGATGATTGTGGCCATTTTAAGGGCAACGGAAAATTTCTCCCCGAAATCTAAGTGGACAGTCTTGTAGGGCTTTCCAAGATGAGCATTCCCCCATAAAAAAGTCCGGCAAAATCTCAATCTCGTGTTTCGTAGGGTCATTTTTGTGCGAAAAATCTAGTTTTTTCCATTTTTGGAGCCAAATTCCGCGAAAATGAAGACCCGAAGCGAAAATTGAGAAAGAAGGATCGATAGGGAATTTTATGACGAACATTTAAGAAAAAATTCACCTCAAACGGCCCAACCCTAAGAGGTGTACAGTAATTTGAGTGGCACAGTGGCGTTTGCGCCACTGTGCGGCGTAAGGCTATATAATTTTATAAGGCATGCAAATTTGAAATTAAATCAATTCAAAATCATAAATTATAAGTTATCTTTTACCTATTAATGTCAATTTAACTTAAACACCAAGCAAAACTATAGCAGTTTTTGTATATAAAAGATTTCAAAGTGACCTGGGTTCCTTTCGATTTTATGAACCGCAAGTGCCTTGAACAACATTTCAGGTCTCTTCTCCTACAACATACAACACTTAAGACAATTTATTGACTCGTGCATGTTACTATAATATAAGCTACCAAGGGCGTTATAAGACTAATAACGCTTTGAGGTAGATAGTGTACTTCTAGACTCTAGTCCACTAATTATGTTTTATATTGTTTTGTAGCGAAAATGTTAGAAAAAGATAAATAAGCCACCTATTTGAAGAAATGTTGTAAAAAGTTGATAAAGTTTGTAAAAACAACCTCACAAATATGCACTATAACACCAATAACAATTGAGAAATACACGTTTATGTCATGGCATTTAGTATTTTTAAACTGATCTACTTAAATGCTTCTCCTTTTAAATTCATAATGCATTGGGGCGTTATATCTCAAAATAGGTGAAGGTTATTTCTAGAGGTGGAAACAAGCAATTTGTGTTGGGGGTACGATGTTTCTGAGGATAAAGACAAAAAGAAACTACTATTGTCTCAAACTGAATAATTATGAAACGAAATGAAACATAAATATATCTCAAAATAGAGTTATTAAAGCAAAATGACATACTAGTAGGACATTAACATATTCAAGGCACAAGTTTCATTTTTGGATTGGTTTATGGAGTGAAAACGGATCGTTTTCTTTAGCAGAACTGTTACTAAAATATCTTAGATTTTATTGGCACTTTTTTACAAAATATATTCACTATTTATTCTACCAAATAATATACTTATTTAGTTAAATTCCTTCTATATTTTATGTATAACTTTTGTTTTTATAATAATACAGCAGGTTATAAGTAACCCACAGTCACAAACAACTTGAAACCAATACTCATTCATCCGTTGAAAGTTAAAGTAAACCATCTCCTCTATTAATTACTATATTTGGAAAAAAAAGCAAGAGTATGTAATTATTGCAAGACGGATGGCTGATTTAAGATAAGTGAAAGGAGAAATAGATTAACATGCCTTACATGACTAGTCAAACTGATTAGATATTTATTTAGAAATGTTGGTCAACAGATGCAGGATGATGATTAGAAAAAATTATTGAAATAAATAATACAGGGTGCTGTAAAACATATGGCCAAAATATAATTATTATTCAAATTACCAAGAATAGATTACAAGCCATGGACGTATGTATGAGGGGGGGCAGAATGTTAATATTAAAATGAAAATACAGTTAACATATGTTAATTAATTCATTCTGTTATAGTTGTTATGTTTATTTTCTCTATTCTGAATTTAATTGTTTTATTTACGATAATTTGGATTAAGTGATGATTTCAATTGTCTAAAGAACTTTCTAAATGTTATTTTTATTGTAAGTGGTATAGACATTTTATGTGGTGTTAATGAGACTATTTACTAATTGCCTTGTGAATAATATATGAATAGCCATTGAAATGAAATGGAGATTACCGAAAAAGAAGCAAAAGTCGTGTTAACTGCCAAATGAGCTTTATTGCTCAGAAAGCAGAGTTAATAGGGACACTAAACATTCGTGATACTTTATTCAGTGGCTCTTTGTTTATGCAAAACAATGAAAGGCGATTTGTTGATGATTAACAAACACTTTCATTCTTATATATTTGCAACAATGGGGGGTCATTATAAGGCTATTACATTTTTACGAGTTCCTTTATGCTCGTAACAGAGAGAATATTGCTTTTAAAACATTTTTCATAAATAAATAGCAGGTTAATTAAGTTTTTCTTTTAGTAAATTACTTTCCAACTACATGATGAATAGATCGATGGAATGATTTGTCATTTTTAAAGATAATATACCAAATATTTGCATGTACCTTCTATATTTAAAAACAAACAAATTAGAATCCTGTTAAATCCAGAAATATGATTTATGGAATCTCTACATGAAAATTTATTTATTTTACTTTATGTGATGTTCTCATAGGTACTTCAAATATATCCTTTTTAACATTTCAGGGTTCTAATTACTTATATATTAAAAAAATATTAAATGCCTAAAAATCCTGAAAATAAATCAGTTTCAAGAGGGGATAGAGAAAAATATGAATTAGCTCCTCAAAAAATTTACAATCTTATTTGTTAATCAATATGTCAATAAATATTAATTGACAGTAAACACAGTTATGTCTAATACCACGATAAAAATCTAAAAGTATAATGGTTAGTAATACTAAATTATTATTTGTTACTTCACACAAATATATAATTATTTTTAGTTGATGCTGAAATAAAAAAAATACACAAAATTTAGTTCTGAACAATTAAAAAAAAATCTTAATGGAAAAAATGAAAATTTTTGTATAAATGCACACGTATTTTAATAAAAACGAGGTTTTCTGAAGAAATATAATAAAATACCTGAATCGTAGGTAAAAAAGCAAACATAAGTTGTTTTATTGATATGACCAACAATCCCAGACATACACACTATATAAATGTTATCATTAGAAATACAAAATAAAGTTTCATATAAAAGTTGTAGGGCTGTAACTTAAGTCCTTTAATAAGTTGCACAGTGGCGTGCAGAAGTTAAGGGGTAAAGAAACAAAAATATAATTTTTAATGGAGCATATTGTTGCGTTTTTGAATTACTTATTCCATTTTCTCTGATTTAAAAAATATGACATATGACAATTCTATCTTCAACCATTCTCAAATTATTGAATATTAAAAATCGTTTTTAAGCTATTTATTATCCGAACGGAAATTATAATTTCATTATTAAAGTAGTCTATTATTACTGTTGATTTTTTTTTAACAATTCTACAGTTGAATTTGATTATCAAGAGAGTATCTGCTTTTTTCAAGAGAATAGTTACTAATTTGAGCATTATTTAATTTATTTACAAACTTTTGTTTAATAAATTTTAAATGTATATTTTAAATTTCATAGGATAATTCTGATTTAAAAAAATAGAATCATTTCATTTGTTACAGTAATATTTCAAGGTTAAGACAAGTAAAATAATAAGTCAACTAATAAGCTGATTAATTATTTATTTAAGAAAAATAAATGATTAATTTTTGGTCCAAATGCACGTGTTATACGTGGTTTAATTTGCCTTTTTTGCTCTTTTTGGAGGAATCAAAATCAAATGTGTCGGCCAGAAATAAGTCAAAAGTTTGTTTGACAGCTTGGACGTCTAGTAGGTAGTAAATTTTTTTACCACCTCCATTGGAAAGCTTATCCCGAACAGCATAAATGTACCAAGTTTCATAATATTAACTTTAAAAATAAAAAAGTTATGAAATAAAACGGAAAAGAGTTTGTTCTAGTTTTCACCTGCTATTTCAGGAACTACACAAAATATCTCTAATTTCTTTTCGAGAAAACTGAAAGGCATAAATATGCTAAACGTTTTCCAAATTTAAGCATCCCTATATACAGGGTGATTCAGTTATAATGCCATTAACTTTAAGAAAAGAATACGCACTTAAAAAAAAATAAATGCATATTTGCGATGGAAAAATTATTTTCAAATCATTATTTAAACCCCCTTTTCAGACTGTCACTGACCGTTGACGGTACTTCAACTCGGTGTCGGTCTAACTCGACGTTGCCAAATTTAAATATTTTCCTATAGTACCTTCTTATTGTAATATGTAATTAATGCTATACATTTTTAAAAAGTATGCAATTAACATATTAAGTTCCAACATAAAAAAATATTTAATACTGAAATTACAAAACTTCAACAGATCCAAATAAACCATTCTCTTTTTATTACATAAGTAATGAAATAAAATCCAATACTGATTAGGTTAAATTATTAAGACAGGCTGAAACGTTTTTTGTATTTAAATAGATACACTAATAAAAAACCTTCATGCTGACAACAAAAAACGGACCTATTCAGTGATAAACAATTCGGCAATCCCAGTCATGACCTACCGTAGTTAGGTCAATAACCTTGTTTTTATTGTCTATTCAATGACAAGCGCTGCAGAGCTGCTAAATAATAACAGAAGCATACAATCAAATTTGCATTTTTATAAACCCCCGGTGTAATCACCATGAAATCATGGGAATTTTATAATAAATGCTCAACCGCAATAATCATCGCCGACATCGGATAGACTGGAATAAGTTGAACATCGTTCGGGTCCGTTTTCCTATGTAGGCGAACCCGCCGCCTACTGCATATGGAACAGATGCATGTGGCCCGGCGTCTTATCCTTCTTCATCCATCAGTCATTATTTTCGCGTGGTAGAGGTTGATGAATTTCGTGTGTTTGTGTCGCCAGTGTAGTTTATAATTATTAATAAAATTTGCTATTTGCCTAAACAAAAATGCAATTCAAGTTGGGTAAAGTGAAGTATTGAAAGACCGTCGGTTGTCCTTTGCTGAACAGAGCCGTGGAATAAATTATAAAAGACGTTTTAATAGACATGTGCGTCTGTGTTATTCCGTACCTACTAATCATGAGTAATGGATCTGACTCTGATTCATATTCATAATCAAATGCGGTTTGAATTATTTGAGAATATCAATATACAAGCTCGCCTTGATTCTGGTTTCAAAAACAACGAAAAGGTAATAAAAATAGGTATGTTTTTAATGTTTTACGGCAACCTTTTGTTATAAAAGAGCCAAATATTTTACGTAAGAATAATGCAAGCCACACTTTGGTCATGACATTTCAGCATACCCATAACATTTGTGTAGGTACACATATTTGTTTTAAAAATAAAACGCTAATTATTTATTTTTATATTTATTTTAGTTAATCAAATCAATGAGATTTTTGTAACTGTATTTGATTTGCAAGTTTTTTTATATCAGTTTGTATTTTTGAAGTAGAAACGCATAGTATTGTGTCTAAATGTGAATCTGATAACCAAGAACAGTGTTTGTTTTTTCAATAATTCAAAATTGAAAAAAGTTTCCTCACAAATATATGTACTACCAAACAGTAATTATTTGTTGAGCAAACTTTTTTAACTCTTTGTAGTTTTCAGAAGGCAAACTCCCATAGAAATCTACTAAGTTAGTTTTTTCTTAAAAGCCATTTTAAGTGTGGTATCACTTTGCAAATCTATCACGTTGATTTGCAATTCGCTTGGTACATTATCGATATCCACTGCAAAGGGATGATGTTTTTAAAATTAGCAAACCTGTTTTCAAACTCTCCTTTCCCCTCACTGTTCTCACTCCGTTGTGTACGATACCGTCCGCCACATGCGTCCGAACCGCACCAAGACGTTTCACGAGCCTCATGCGGCCCGCGGGCCGCTGGTTGCTGACCGCTGGTTCAGTGTATAAAATTTTGCGGAGATTTTGAACTTGCACGACAAGGGTAAATGAATTTTATATCAGAACTTGACAAAACGGTTAATGGATACCTTAAAAAAGCAACAATTTTTAAAGGTACCTCAAAAAATATACAAAATGCGTACATTTTAAATTGCAAACAAGAATTTTGTCATTAGAAAAAAATCTATCAGTTCAGTACCGAGCATGGTGTTATTATATGTATTGTAGCAACGCTGTTGGACTTCTATATAGCTTCAATCCTCGAAGGCGTCATCAGAAAATGTGTATCGTCGTGTTTATCTTTCGAAAGGTTGAGTACAATTTTTTTTCGATTTTCTGTCTTTATTAGGCCTTCCGAATACATGGTTAAAATTATGACATTATGACTGAATCACCCTGTATACATATCTACATTTTCTTATATTCTAAACTAATTTTTTTTCTCATTTTTGAAGAATTATTTTAATTCGTGTTTTATTATGTTATGTCTACCTGACTTACTACAATTATACTATACAGTGCACTGGGCGTCGTAAAAGTGATCATCATGTACATATTATGTGTTAATACTCTACAGCTCGTTCAAATAATCTGGTAGTATAGTGAACTTTGCTAGTTGTAGCTAAAGATAAATTTCTTTAAACGGAAATAGTTTTCACCGCAATATAACCGCAATTTTCCCGACAAGGAAACGAGTAATAAATAAGTAGCTTATTTATTCCATATTTTCAGCATTTAAGACGATCTCACCTCGTAGATTCGGTTCGCAGGGCCGTATATAACGCAATAAAAACCAGCGCCGCCCTTATCTAGAGACGCATACACCCCAAGCGTCTACTCCATTGTATAATATCGAGGATTTATTGTCTAAGATAGTACAGGTCGTGCAAGGAGGAAATAAAACGGTTACCTTCCGGTCTTGGCTTGAAGAGATCACCACCGGCGGCCTGAGATCGGAGAGTGGGATCGATGGGGGTGCATGCCGACCCAGGGTGGTGAAGCGGGGGAAGGCACGCGATCTGAAAAAGAAATATGCTTTAATTAGGCTCTTTAAAGGAGTTACATTGGCAGGTATGAACGTGAGGGCAAGCAGAGAATAGCACAGTTTTAGGCTGTTTGGCTTTGGAAATGTATTTATTATATGTAAATAAATTTAAATGGACACATTTGCTAATATGACTGTAGCTAGGAAATAAGTCTGTCCACAAAGTTTTGCTATAAAGCTATGGAGGAGTGTGATTTCAATAAGGACAGTGTATTGTGTACTACTATTTATTATTGCTTGCGGTTGGTTAGCACTCACAATGTTATACTATGAGTCGATGTTTATTGACGAAAAGAAAGAGTATTTATATGCAAAAAGAAATGTGTTAACTTATACCGGGTGTACAGAAATATGTGAGCCGCCACAGTACCCCCTTGCTAGAACGTGACACTGTTAAAATCTGCACTGTAATCTATCTGGAAAACGAACACGTTTGCCTGACTTGATAGTCCACCTGTTGTCCGTAGTGTTTGGCGGATCCATATTGGTAGGGTTGAGTTCTAACGTGGTATCAGTGGCACTGTTGTCTACTACTATGTACACTGGTTTAAGGGTATCTATAGAGATAGTTACATCGCGACCATTAATGTGCACAACAAATGTTCTTTCATTTCTAGTAGTCACTTTAAATGGGCCATTGAAGGGTTGTTGAAACATTTATTTTGAGCCATCTCGACGTACAAATACATGTGGGGTGGTAGCGAGGTCCTTGAATATGAAAACTTTCCTCTCACCATGACGCAAAGGTGTTGTTGGTCGCAAGTTTTTCATGTGCTGACGAAAGTCTTTTATGAATTGAGTGGCATTCATAGCATTTTTGTCGCATTGCTGAGGGCTAAGGAATTCCCCAGGGAGGCTCAATTGTTGACCGTATAGTAGCTCTGCTGCTGTGCCCTGGATGTCTTTTTTCCAAGCTGAGCAGATACCCAGTAACACCAGAGTTTCAGTCCAACGGTTGTTTTGGTGGCACATTATTGCCGCCTTCAACTAGGGGTGAAGGAGTTCTACCATCCCATTGGCTGAATGGTGATAAGCAGTTGATCTTAAATGAGTTGTACCTAACAAGTGGTTTAGCTGCTTGAAAAGATAGGACTCAAATTGTCTGCTTTGGTCAGTATTTATTTTCAACGATGCACCAAATCTCGTGATCCAGTTGTCGTAGAGGGCTCGTGCAACTGTTGATACCTCTTGATCACACATGGGTACAACTTCTGACCATCGTGTGAAGCGATCCATCATAGTAAGGCAATATATATACCCCTCTGATGGTAGCAGGACGACAATATCAATGTGGATGTGTTAGAATCTAGCTGTTGGTGATATAAAAGTACCTACAGGTGTGGCAAAGTGACGCGAAACCTTTGATTATTGGCACTGTAGACAACTGCCAAAGCTATTATCTGCAGTCCGTTTTAATTGAAGGCCACACAAAGCGTTGATGGATGCTCTAGCTACCGGGTGAGATGGTGTGAAATGCTGCTTTGCGAAATGATTTTGTGATAAAGGGACGCACTACATTTGTACTGATATCACACATAAGTGATGCTTTAGTACCCGGAATGCGTACTAGTTTAAGACGTAATACAGACTCTTCGCTCAGAAACTTTTGCAGTTCTTCATCGTTTTAAGTCGAGGGTATGCTCGAGTTCTTCAACACGTGAAAGGGCGTCGGCAACGAAGTTGTCTTCTCTCGAAATGTGACGAATGTCGGTTATAAATTGACCAATGAAGTGTAGGTGAGGAAACTGGCGTGGATAACATTGCTGGTTTTTCTGTTGAAAAGTAAAGGCAATCGGCTTATGGTCTGTGTAGATGGTGAACAACTGCCCTTCAACTATATGCCTGAAGTAAGCGTGCACTGGGTTCTGGGTGAGCCAGGAGAACACCTTGGACAAGACTGTTTTTGGATGCTTCAAAGGCGTGAAGAGCATCAGGTGTCCAGTTGACTGTTTTTCCTTTAGCGTTGCTTTGTAAAGGGTTATTAAGTGCTGGTTGAGTTTGGACAGCTTTGGGTAGGAAGTTTAGCATACCCAAAAACTGTCGGCCCTTTTTCACGGTATCTGGTCGAGGATATGACACGATTGCCTGCACCTTTTTGGGTAATGAACTGGTACCAGCTCCGGTCATTAAATATTCAAGGCATTTCACTTCTGGCTGACCGAAAACGCACTTGATTGAATTGATGACACACAAACAAAAGTAAAGTTAAAAAAATTATAATATTTTTCTTCCCTTAGTCATTCGTAGCAGAAATACCCTTACAGAGAGAGGCTATAAAACGTTCCATCATAGTCATGTCATCATTACTTAGTTGTTTTGAAGCGGTGTAAACACTTTGTGTACCTAATAGTTATATAGGTACAGGGTTAACTATGACTAAGTATAAATATTTTCAGAGGGGATAGTAAAAATAAGAAATAACGGAAACTTATTTATAAAGTGAAAACATTTTTTCTCAAAATTATATTAAACTATATTTATCGCCGTCACTGACATTCTGTCAGTCGTGAGGTTAGGTATATTCCGCCAAAGTCAAGGATAATGACAGGTCACCGCGTTGACGCGTGTGAGTTTACGCCGCTTTGAAAGAAACAATTTTATTTACAAAATATAGATTATTATTTAATGATTTAATTAGAAACACGACAGGGAGGCAGAATCCTTCTTAATGATATTTAATTACAGGATTCATATTTGGAGAGACTTGAATAGAAAATGATTCAACATTCCTAATTTTCTTAAACTGACTTTGTCGATAGTTACTCCCAAAGACAATAATGGAATCCTTAAACAATGCAAGACGTAGTAGAATAAATCCAACGCATGAAAGTGTTATATGTCCCGTTATCGACGCCGCTTATCTTTAGCAGCGTATTTTTTTGCAGCCGATGAAATTCGACAGATGCACTTTAAAAAATGTGATGTAAAATTTAAAAGGAATTATTTATATTTACATAATATTTACCAAATTAGTGATGGTAGTTTTATAGTTAACTCATGTATTTTACAAATATTAAAGAACTTCACAGTATTAATTAGAATAATACTGAAAGCGTGTAACAGTCCTGTTATTCACAAAATATAGAGAAATATTTCTATTTCACCTTGTAATTTTACCCGCTAATCGTGTATAGTTCTGTAAATATTATAATAAAAATTATCAACACTATGTTTTTACAGAGATAGTTATGGTAAATAAATTCAAACGTATGTGTCTACAGTGTCCTCATCCATTAATGGTCGACTTGTCCATACAAACATGTGGGTTATAGATATTATAGTTGTTTAGTAACAGTAGCAAGTTTAGTATTTAATAGTAGTAATTAAGTCTTCTTTGTTTTCTCTAGTTTCAGTATGTCAGGTTGCCTAAACATAAGTGTTAATGTAGGCATATTAAAATTTACTTATTTTTATAGAATAGAATAGATCATTGTGCGTTTTTGTGGTAAAAGAAAAAAAAACACGAACAAGAAAGAACAGGTCTCGTGAGTCTACATAAGATAACAATTAACGCTTCCCTATCAAAACCGCTAAAATTAATTAGTGCATGTGTTAAATTAGTGTTAAATTTAAATTACGACTAGCAGAATTTAAATTAGGGATCCATTTTATGAGCACCAGGCTAACCGGCACATTACTTCAAGAGGAGACATCAGGTGAGTTCTTCTTTGCCAACCGCTTTTCTTTCTTGTTACTTGTTAATCGCTTTCGATTCGCTTTGGAGAATATTATACAGATTTAATTAATAATTCCCAAACAATAGTGCAGCTGAAATTAAAGTAGTACGAGACATTTCAAGTGGGTACGGTTTAGTTGTTGTGCAACATAGTGTATTAGAGGCCCTCTCAATATTAGCATAAAAATTCTCAGAATATATGTAAATGTGTTTCATGCTCTATGTAACTTTCTACATGCTGAATATAAAGTGTGTTAAAATTTGACTTGGAACACTTGACTGGATTGTGCGGTTAATGGCGTGCTATGATTTTTGTATCGCAAATCCAACTCCAGCCCCCTTAAAACCCTAAAAATCGAAATTTTATAAAATTACCTTCACTAATAACTTTTATGCAAAACATTGCCGAAATAGGAAAAAAATGTTTCAGTTCAGTTTGTCAGAAACAAAAACAAGCTATTGATAAAAGTCAATGATAATCATAGCAAATTTACATAAATCGTTTTTTCAGTGTGCTGGGAGGCATCTAATGAAACCCATACCAAATAATGTTCACCGTCTCTTAAAAGCATTCTAAAAAGCGCGCGCTTGTGGCAATAAATCCAAGCAATTATTTTGAAGTAAAATTGTATTTACTTAGGCTGTTGCCTTGGCTGCTATTAATATATTTTGTCGTATACAACTTATCGCGGAAACTTAATAAAATCGCAACGTGCCATTTCGCGCAAAAGGAGTTTCCTAATAGTATTATCGAGCATATTTCCATCAAATTACTTTTCCTGTACAATGAATCCGGGCTCTAATATAGGCGGTCCATTAAATTGAAAGCTATAACGCCTATGCGGGCTATTATGTTAATGGGAAAGATGCCTTTCGGGCCAATCCACTATCGGTTATGAAATGAAAATGACTGGTCGCTTTTCAAAAAAATAACCGAGTTAGAGGACTGCCTCTGGGGAGTTTTATATTTAATTATGGATCCGCGAGAATTTCGCGATTTTTTCCCCTAATAAATCACGAGGCTTAGTGAGAATTTTTTGTACCGTGTAGACATTTTTTTATTTATTTTTGTTCGGGGGAAGTTTCGGGTACTTTTAAGGTATTGGGAATGGCCGCCTCGCGAATTAAATTTACTTGGGAAGTTTTTGTACTCAGTCGGAATAAGGAATTTACCAAAATAAGCTTTTTTAAAGGTGAACTCTTTTTTGATATACATTATAATTTTGAAAGATGATTTCGCGGATGGCATACAGGGTAATTTAGAACTTTCCGAAAAACTTTGTGGATATGCGCACCATTAAATAAGAAGTCTGATATAGATAGACAGATAGATATCACCAAAAATATAATAAAAGTTTAATAGATTTGGTGTAAAAAATGTTTAAAGTTGTAAAACTATAAAGGAGTATGTCGCTCGGCAATTGTACTACTGACATACAAAAAAAGGACACCAGTTTTCGTGTTTAGATGTGCTTTCTAGGTGGTAAACGAACAAGGTCAGTAGCGTTGTTTTATTTATCGTGGGAGTGTCAATCTATAAAATGTTCTTAATAGCTCATGTGTACAGCAATACTGACTTAATGGACATGATTCTTATTTATGGTAAAATTAGACAAAATGCATTGTATGCGGATCGATTTTCCTATCGACAAAGGCCCAAACATATTTTAGCAGTTGAATAACAAGTGCTGAATGGGCTCCGTGAAAATTTGCGAATGAGAGGCAAGGCAGATTGCTAGACAGGTTCTTGGAGTATCCCAATCAACGCTGTGGCGCTTACTACATGAAGCTCAGTTATACCCATATCATATCCAGTGTGTTCAAGCACTATTACCGGCGGATTATCTACTACGAGTAAAGTTTTGTGAGTGGTTGTTGCATCAAAATATTGAAAATCTCCAATTGCTGATGTCTTCACTTGCAACACTGTTATTCATTGACTGTTTGGGCAAGAATTGTTGATGAACGCCTAATTGGATCGTTGATATTGTCCAATCATACGGATGGTTTACAATATCTCGAATTTCTTCGCGATCACCTGCCCGCCTTACTTGAAAATGTACTCCTAGCTGTCTGACAACCCATGTGGTTTTTACATGATGGGACCTCTCCTCACTTTCGGCTAGATGTTCGATATTGTCTCCATGAAGTGCACGGAATACGCAGTGGCGGCTCGTGGTAGCTGCAAGAGGTGAGGCCCAAATAATACCTAAATAGGAATAAATTTACACGTCTCCCCTCAGGTAATATTCCTTGACGCGTTGACCATTTTTTATTATGGAGGTCTTCGCCAATAGCCCTACAATAACCATAAATTAAAAAACTAAATAACGTCAGAACTCCGATTTTTATTTGCAATATAAATAATAGAAAAAAATATATGTTTCAGCATCTAATAATTTAAAAACACCTACGTATTTAAAACACTAAAAAATATTTAAAAAAATGAAAACCAATTTTCAACTGCTTATCTATTTACATACAAAACAAAGCCACTTTTATCAAAAATGTTTACTTTCACTTCTTATAAAACAAGTCTATTCGCCGGTCTTTTAAATTCGCAAACTTATTTATAATGTCTCCATAAAATTGGGAATCGGCGCTAAGACTTTGCAACAGTTCTTTTTCTATAGCCATCATCGATAAGTTGTTTAAACGCTCTTGTGTCATCATATTTCTTAAGTAAGTCTTCATGCGCTTAAGGCACGAAACGTTTCGTTCTACTGAAACACTTATTGCAGGAATTGTTAAAACTAAGCAAAATAATTTGTACGTTTCCGAAAATATCATTTTAAATTCCTTGTATAATATTTCTACCGTTTTCTGAACTTCTAAATTATAAAAAAAATATAGGAAATTTGATATGACTGAAAAAAAATAAAACAAGAAATTAAAAAATGTATGTTTCTCTCAGTAATACATAAACAAATAATTTTTAGATGTTATAGATACTATTGGAAAGGCAATAAAAAAGAAAATTGAAACTCTGAAGTATATAGTTTGTTTCATTATTTAATAAACTTATTAATTAAAAATCGTTTAGCTTGAGACAGTTATTTTTTAACAACAGAAATACAGACACCAATAAAAATTGCTCAATCTTGAGAAATCTTAAAGAAATCGAGGAGTGATATTCTCTCGAAATATCAAAAAGCCTAAACATACCAACTAGATTGAAAATCAAGAAAAAAATAATTTCGATAATTTGCTAGATTGCTTTAAACTGAAACAACTGGCACTTTTCAAATATTTTTCAACCTCTGTTTATTTTCCTGAAATATAGTGTTAGATATTTCCTGTTAAAACGTATTTAAAATCTGTACTACCAGACGAGTGCTGGCCGTCAACAGGTATTTAGAGCTCATTCAAGCCAATCCATCGATAACACCCATCGGCATATGCCAACACGAAAAACCTTCGCCAATTAGAGACCGGTGTCTTCCGCGCTGACAGATCGCGGGATTATAGTTCAGGATCGCGAATTGTCGCCGCTAAAAAAAGCGAACATGCCTTGATGGTAATTCGGATGACGCTAATAAATCATTCGGAAGCAGAGGATCGTTAGAACCGGCGCCTCCGCCACACCCGATGATTCTTCTTTATGATTTGGATCCTCGGTTAAAAAGACTATCAATTACTGCCGGGTAATGTAATATCGCTGAATTTATGTCTTATTACTTTTCAATTTGCAAGGTCGACAGCTTTGGCATGATTTATTACGCCGCGATAATTACATTCAGGGACTTTATTAGAGCATCGAAACAGGCTGGTAAGAGTCTCACCATTGATATTTTTATTTTATACTTAAGCACATGCCGTACCATAATATTACCATTATTTATTTATTTAATAATAATAATATGGAAGCGAACAGGCTGTAGCCTTCTTACCGTACAAAATAGATACAAAATAGAGCAACAATTAAGTGAAATATAAAAGATAACATCTAATATAACACCAGAATTTTTTATATTTATTATTTATGCATATAGCAAACATCACCAAATAATCAAATAAATAACCAAATAATTGCTGGAGACGGACAAAACTGAGGAAAATAAATCAATCTAAAATTGCTTTCAACATTTTTTAATTTTAAAACGGCTGATATCATAAAGTCCAGAAGTAGGAATATTAAAATACCCACAATACCATTTATAATTTTATACATAACCATTAGAATAATTTGATCCCTTCTCCTATAGCAAGATAATGGTGTCAAACGGTGGCGTTCTTCGGCAACATTACTAGTCAATGCTGGGGGTGACATTACCACTGTGAAGTGTCAGGGTGGTTGGTAGTTGAAAATCGACTACGACTGTGGAAAGTTATATTAAAAATCAACTATCCAACAAAACATCAATTGCTGAAAAAATCCAGGTCCTACCTGGCGAAGTTGTGAGTTTCCTTCAGAAACTCCTTATCGACTGAATGTAAATAAGGTCAAAATGACATAATCGGTCTTGAGATAATTGTTAATAATAATAATTCTAAATAAAATGATAATGCTAAATAACATTAAAGCGTGGTATGATGAATTCTATTCCACTAGTGTGCTAAAAGATTTTTAATGCACGGAAGACCGACGTATTAAAACTTCTTAATATAGTGGTAGCGCATGAAGATATTTAATAAATTTATTTTAAACGGTTTCAATGGTTTGCTTGGATGGATGACTGTTCGGATGGACTCCAAATGACAGCACCATAACGAACAAAGGTATTATACAGGGTTAACTATGACTAAGTACAAATATTTTAAGAGGGGGATAGAAAAAAAATAAGAATTAACAGAATTTCCTTTCAAAAAATTTCCAAACTTATTTGTAAAGCGAAAAAAATTTTTTTTCGATATTATATTAAATCCTTATTTAACGCCGCCAATGCGAGAATCAGAGTATGCAACTAGCAAGCTACCGTCATGCAACAGTCGGTCACAGTCGGCAGTCGGTGTTTACGTTGTAGTTTTGTGTTCTTCTTTAGTTTTTGTGCCTTATTTTAATTTAAAACGTTTTATAGTTAATAAATAAAGGAATATGTGTTGGGTACAGATATTTTCCCACAATATAGTTCCCGGTTTGTTTTTCTAGGTTATGGGACATGCCTGCCGCGGGTGTTAAACGTTTTCTGTTATCTATTAGAACCTACCTAGTAATCCCTTTCTTCAATTTTGTTATAATACATAGGCATTGTATCTAATAACTGTACCTACGGGAAGTGTGTTTATCGGTAGTGAGTGAAAATGTTGTTTTACCAGTTTGTAACCAAATAATGAAAAACGAATGCAAAATACTGGAGCTAACTGAATTAACTGTTACCTACCTATCAGGTATTATTACTAATAAGAATGTTAATTTTTGTTGTTTCTGCATTTAGAAATACTGCAAACGACCGCATGGTAGTTGTTGACAGATGTAATGCCAACTATGTATCTAAGCCATAAGCCATCTCAGTCTATACTCATCATAGGCGCCGACTTTCCGTAGGAAAAAAGGGTTTTTTGCCCCATTTTTTAAATATCGAGCTAAAATTCTGGAATAACTTTTTTATTGTCTTTTAGGGCTCCATGAGCACGTGGTTAAAATTTTTGTACTTAGTCATAGTTAACCCTGTATAAGTACTTTATGCTATCAATGTTTTTTAAAATCATAGGTTGCATGCTTAATAAAACTTAGCACTTCCAACAAAACAATAAAAACAAAGTTAGTGACGAATATGTCGATATATTTGTTGATCTTTGTTTTCCATCAAGAACAACATTGTATTTTTTAAATTCCATGGGTTATTCTTCAAATAAAATAGTAGTGTTACATATTGATGTGTTTGTAATTTTATGCTACATCTATTACCGTCAATATTCAATAAGGCGCACATAAGAAGAAGAAAACAATTACAATTGCATGACCGAAACCAATGGGCGTAAGATTTTCTTCTCTCAACAGAAATCGATTTCTCTGTACTATATTTCAGCTCTGTTAAGGAATGATTACGCTAGATGGCATTGTCTAAAATCGCTATTATCAATTTTTGTTACAATATTTCAGCAACAGTAGCAGGTATGCTGAACCTGTTTCGTTTATCTTAATGGCCACCAAAAAGCACAACTTTAATCTATTTTGAGTCACCCTGTATATTTTACAATTTCCGAGGTGCCAATGTTGAGCCATGAAAAAAGGACCACTCTGTATATTGCGATTTATATTCAGCATATTCAACCAAAATGTTTCCTTTTTTTTGTTTTGTTATTCTTTTTATGTTGAAAATAGAAGAAAACGAGCAAAAGTGCTTTGTTACATTTATAGAAATTTCTACAACAGCGCCATTCTCTGTTAATTCAGTATTTCCTCAATATAAAGCCGAACAACATGCATAGAGAATAGGCATTATTTGGTTCATAATTTTTGGAATTAACTCACCCCATCCTTGACGTTTGGCCAGGAAATGTCACATTTAAATGCATTGGCCGTTCGGCCGCCGGCTGCCGTTCAAATTAGCAGTTCTACTCTTGGAATTAGAATGCCGATCGCAAAATAACATCATACTGACTTCGTCACGCTTTCATTTGCCTGCTTGCGAGTTCCCGATGTCTTTTTAACCCCCCTGTTTATATGTCACCGGAAATATATTCAAATCAGCAGCAGGGAATGCCTTTCAATAACGGCATATGCTTCAAATATTAAAAGTTGTTGCTTGTGTCAAAAGAACTGTTGTACATGAAAATTGATTTATATTATATATTACGTGTCAAAAAAAGATACATTACCCATTAAATATCTTTTTATTTTGATTTTTTTTGCATGTTTACTTGAAGTTTACCTAGGTCGTACTTTGATAACGTAGCATTCTGCTTTCAAAATTTATGCTCACATTTGTGCTTCAAGTGTTGTGAAGATTGTTGCAAACAACATTTTTTTGCAGCTATAGGCTTTAGACTATGCCTGGAGTATGTGGAAGAGGGGTTACGCGAAGGAGGTTTATGGGTGAGAGAAACCTCTAGAAGGACTAATAGATTCTTACGTATCATAGTATGGTGTTATCAGGTGTGGACTCAAGAAGACCGTGGACACAGAGCGAGAATCACCGACTGTCGTAGAGGAACTACAGATCATGATGAATATATATAATGACATATGGATCCACTACTTCCTGGACGTAGCGTTGGGCTGTCATATTGCCTCTAATGAAAGCTAGTCGTAATCTGCTAACCACATACAAGATATCATGCCATACCATAACGCCAACTATGGGACGGACATGACGATTATCTTCACACTCCGTGGTTGTTCTACGACGGCTGGTGTCTCTTGTTCTGTGTCCATGGCCTTGTTGAGTCCACGCCTGGCAACACCGTACTGTGGTATGTCTATTAGTCCTTCTTAAAATTTCTCTCATCGACAAACCTACTTCGTGCAACCCAATAATCCGTCCCCTCTGGGAAACACTAAGCTGGGAAATCTGCCCAAATCTACGTGTTCTAGGTATAATTAGCTGTAAAAAATGTCGTTTGCAACAAGCTTGCAATATAATGTGAGTATACATTTAAAAAATGTAAAATATTATCAAAGTCTGACCGATATAAACCCAAATAACTTGAAAATTTAATCGTTTTTAACTTTTACAGAGAGAAGTAAACATGCAAAAAATTATCAAAATAAAATTAGGTATATTTAATTTACGTTTATATTTGAACTTATTTACTATACCTCATCATCTTGAAATCAGGAAAAAGAAAATACAATTTTAAGGTACGTTTAAAGAAAGAAGATAATCAAATAAAAACATCTATTGGGTACATGAGAGACAGTTAAATTCACTCTGCTGAGTGAAGAATGATTTAATACATAAGATAATGAAGGAAAAGAACAATGGGATGATGTTAACGATCTAAGCGTCAAGACAAATGGAGAAAACAGTGTCTATAGTTAACAAATAATATAGAAAAAAATGAGTTATATAGGTTGTTCCAATAAGGATGTCTTTTTGTTTGCGCCTAGTGACAAAATTGCAGTGAAATGTTCCATCTGTTAATGACAAAAAATATTGAACGATGATAATTGAATGATTGTGTAAACAAAATGCCAAAGTAGTATCAAATGTAATTATATGGAATGTGTTAACATATGAAACACACTGTTCGCAATGTAATAGGTAGTGCTCTTGTGTTGTAATTCGTCTCTCAATATAATTACAGCTTTAACTAATGGGATCATTAATTTAGAGCAAAATTATTGACTATGCATTGATAGTAGCAACTAAATGACTCCAAATTTTTATAGATATATTATTTATTTGTGTTGATGGTTTAAAATAAGTTTTAGAATACTGTGATGGGCAGGAACGAACAATCATTGAACAATAAAGAATCCATTCTGGGGTATTTGTAGACATTTCATAAAACGGCATTTCTTTCAGCTCTTGTGAAAAGAGGAGTCTATCCTACTACCTGTAATTGGAACATGCTCAGTAAAGATTTGTTGCAAGGGGTCATTCTCAAAGAGGTGCTTTCTCACCACTGCTATGGATCTTGGTTCTAGACAGCTTGTGCGACTTCAATTGCTTATGCAGATCGTCTTAGAATGCTGATTAGTGGAGAATTCGAAAGAATACTTTGAGAAAAAATGCCTAACAGCTATTGAAAAGGATCACGCTGTCTGTCAATCTCAGGAAGACGGAAATGGTTCTCTTCTAAAAGAGGTGTTTACTCACCACTGCTACGGATCTTGGTTCTAGACAGCTTGACTTCAATCGCTTATGCAGATCGTCTTAGAATGCTGATTAGTGGAGAATTCGAAAGAATACTTTGAGAAAAAATGCCTAACAACTATTGAAAAGGATCACGCTGTCTGTCAATCTCAGGAAGACGGAAATGGTTCTCTTCACGTGAAAGAAAAAAATAGTTCCAATAAAGGCAACAACTCTCCTAAACACTACATTGTGCTTTGTGTCGGATGTGGAATACCTTGATGCTTCATTTGGAAATGAACCCTAAGAAGGGTGAACATATCCTATAAACAATACCACAGGACTGTTGTTAAAACCTGGGGAATCAAACCAAAAGTGGTGATGTGGATATAAACTGCCATTATGAGACCAATGCTAGTATACAGGCTGTCGTCTAGTGGATTAAAATCCAGCAGTAACAGATAAACAAAAGTTGAACCAGATACAATGGATTATGCCTGATCATAACGGGAGCTATGTGAACAACACTCACCATAGCAATGGAGGTAATGCTGGATCTGCCACCTTTGGATATTTATTTAAAAGGAACGACGTGACAACTATACTTCACCTCAAGAATACTGGATGTGGAGAAGTTAAGAATAACCTGTGGAATGGAATCGTCAGAAACATGCTCCTTCTGCAGGTAGATACTAACAGTACCTCATTCAGATTTCTGTTTGACAGATCCTACAGAGTACTTATCAGGAATGAGGAGGATGATGATGTAATCAACATCTTCACAGATGGATCAAAAAGGAAATAAGGAGGAAAGTTGCAATATGTGTAATCTATTCCAGATCCCTACATAACCGATATCAGTGGGCAATGGTTAGGTATGATACCGTGGTATCAACGGTATAACCATAGTCGTCAAAGAAATTACCTAGAGAAACAACGAGCAAAACTATCAGAATTTACGTAGGTAGTAAACAATCACTACTGATCTAGTGTAATCATAAAATAATGACTAGATCAGTATGAGAACGCCATCAGGCACTGGTAGTGGTCTCAGCCGATAAAAGCATACCTATATGTTGGGTTATGGAACATGAGCGGTACAATGGCAATAAAGGAGAGCTAGTAAGCTAGTCAGGAGTGTATCAGGTCTCAATATTTTTTAACATGGTCTCTTCAGTATGCTCCTCTTGTGAGAATTTTTTATCAAAAAAGACGCCCACAAAGGATTTAGGAAACGATGGGTTGAAACATATGGCGGTCAATTGGCCAAGGGAATACTCCTTCAAGGATACAGCTAAAAAGTACGTTACCACATCTAGGACACATCTTGGGCTTAACTGATATAGCCTTTTAAGCTACCCTCCCCACAATTCCAGAATACTGTAAAAGGTATAATATTAATATTTTCAAAGTAATTTGTATACTCTTATTTACCAAGGATCCTTTTTGAAATCTTTAGTTAGAAAAATTTTGAAAAATTGTTTTAACAATGTACCTCTACAGGACAAGATTTACTGGAAAATATTCTACTGATCATTATTTTATTTTCATAAATATACAGATGTTAAGAATTTTGTATACCTTCCAGTGACACTGAATTCAGGAGCTACCATAAAATTAATCATTAGTAATGTAATAATATGTATAGGAATCTGTCATAGTGAGTTGCGAGTATTGTGAGAAAAGAAAACAAATGTTCTTCTGTTTGACACACGAGGAAAACGTATAAATATGCTGATTCTTGCGAATTACGACAGGCCTGCCCACAAAATCAGTCATAAAACAAAACAAAAAATAAACACTGTTCGAGACTTCTAAGGTGGGGTTGCCGCCACTTCCACATTTAGCAGTGTGCATCCATATCTCCTATGCCTGTACACACAATTAGGTAATTTATGTATTAAAACTCGGTAAGCGTCGCGGCGGCAGTTAAAATATGCAAATAGTCGGGTGTACTAGCGAGCAAATGGAGCAATTAGTTAGAACGGTTGCGTGTTCTAATATCCTCGCCGTTTTCTTCGCAGAGACGCGCTCTATCTGCCTCAAGAGCCGATAACTGCAATTATGACGGCTAATAACGACTCTTACCAGCTGAAATCCTGTTAGGGGTGTGTTGGGAGCTCACAGGAGCAAGGAAGAGACCCTGATATTGCCGCGTATAGCGCCTACAGCCATATCTGAATTAAATCGTCCCATATACAAGGTGTACGAGTAGTAAGTATTCAAAACTTGTGAGCTTGTAAAACAAGTCGAAAAATTACGAAAACCTTAGTACAACTTTTGTCAGTGGTGGCTCCTAAGGGAGATACGCTCACTTAAAGGGGTAACCTAAGAAACAGTTTTTAATGCATCACATCAAAACGGTTCAACATTAAATTATGAAATTTTGGTGAGATATTAACCTTGACGTGTTTAATAAGTCTCATAAAATACATTTCAAAATTGTCTACAGGAGTCTGAGAAAATGAAAGACTCAGGGACAAATTTAATCATATCTTTTTAGTAGTTAATTTTTTCTAATTTCTGACTCGAAAATATTGAAATTTGAAGTATAAATCATAAAAAAGGTACTCTTATTAAATTTCAATAGGATGTACCGTTTTTCAGAAAAATCGATTTCAATCATTCTTAACGTGCCCCACATTCAACATCCATAGCCAAATAAATTAATTGCAGTGTGCCATGAAGAAAACAACTAATCTGACAGTTAACAAAAATGTCAAGTATTTTTAACACTCTTAACAGTAACAATTAAAAACAATAGTATAAATAAAAATACCGTAATAGAAAAACAATGCCTTTCGGTGCAAATAATTTTTATCTATTTTTGTTCACTAGAAAACAGCACTATGTACTCAAATTACACAATTTTCAAACTAAAAATACTTGACATTTCTGTTAACTGTCAGACTAGTTGTTTTATCCATGGCACACTGCAATTAATTTTTTTGGCTATGTATTGGATGCTAAATGTGGATCACGTTAGGAATGATTGAAATCGATTTTACTGAAAAACGGTACGTCTTATTGAAATTTAACAAGAGTACATTTTTTATGTTAAATACTTAATATTTTAATATTTTGGAGTCAGAAACTAGAAAAAATTAACTACAAAAAAGATATGATTAAATTTGTATCAGAGGCTTGCATTTTCTCACACCCCTGTAAAAAATTTTGAAATGTATTTTATGAGACTTATTAAGCACGTCAAGGTTAATATCTCACCAAAATTTCGTGACTTAATTATGAACCGTTTTGATGTTACGCATTAAAAACTGTTTCTGAGGTTATCCCTTTAAGTGAGCGTATCTCCCTTAGGAGCCGCTACTGACAACTAAGGTTTTCGTAATTTTTCGACTTGTTTTACAAGTTCACAAGTTTTAAATACTTACTACTGTTACACCTTGTATAAGAATAAAGTGCTTCCTAATTTATTTTAATTAGAAATTGTGGAGTAGTTTTTTCTTTTTGACTACATTACAAATTCAATATATAAATCTTTAAATAACCACTTGTCACATGGATTATATAAGGTTAACTATACTATAACTAAGTACAAGTGGTCCATCAAAAAATTTCCAAACTTATTTACAAAGCGAAAAAACTATTTTTTTTTTTTGAAATTATATTAAACCTATATTTCTCACCGGCTCTGACCTTCTGTCAGCTTCGAGGTTAGGCATATACCACAGGTAAAATGTGTCAAAAGATCTGACAGGGCACCGCATTGTCACGTGTAGGTATCGATTTGGACAGCTTTGAAAGAAACAAATTAATTTGCAAAATGTAGGACACTGTTACACGTTTACCACCAAAGCATTACTACAGCAGTTGTTAATTGTAATTTAAAGATGAATCGGCATAATATTTCGTCAACTCGGAAAACGTATTTGCTATTACTCTGCCACACGATAATATGCACTTGTCATAAATTATACAAAAAATGCGCGAATGTATTAAATTGCGAAGATAAGTAGGTACTGAAAAATTATTTCAAACTAATTACCGTATAGTCCGTATACCATAACTTATTGTGACAGATTTAAATGTAGTCTGCAGTCGCCATCTGTAGGCCACTAGTGCAAAATGTACTTCATGCCGATACATTTTTAAACCTCTTACTGGGTGTTACTGGGAAATTATTTTCTGTTAATATTAATAATAGCAACAATATTAACAATAATCGACAATGTTTGCATCAAATAAATAGTACTATTTTAAACTATAACATATTGAGATATTTACAGTTTTCTGTAAAAATCCCTTAGATATTCCTTCTTTGATGTTTGGAGAGTTTGCCACTAGGAATGCAGAATGTTAAAATATCATAATCGATACCTGGTTCAATACTATTGACTAATTTTGTTTTAAACGTTTTATAGTAATTAAATAAAGGAATATATGTCTTGTACAAATATTTCCCTATAACATGGTTCGCCCAATGATATGTGCTGTTTGTTTCTCTAGAGTCAAGAGAAAATTCAGCGGAGTTAGGCAATCGTGCATGATTTTAGATTTTACACGACTTTTGGATTTCATTACATGAAATTTCAATTTTTTTTTAAACGAAAAGAGTATTTTACTTAACACGGTTTGTGTATTCTGTTAGTGGATAATTCCGTTGGAACTGTAACGAGTGAAAATACTGAAAATGTAGTTATCGCAGTGTGCAATGAAGAAACGAGGAGTGAATGCAAAATATTGCAGCTAGCCGAATTAAGTGTTATCTATCAGGTATACCAGTGGCGGCTGGTGAAATTTCTGGTACTGTTGCTATATAAAGAACTTCAATAGAAGGAGAACAAATTGGCAGTTTGCGAAAAAAGTTCAAAAAAAACGTGGGTCTCACAT
The DNA here is from genome assembly GCA_037114965.1 of Monochamus alternatus. Taxonomy (NCBI): domain Eukaryota; kingdom Metazoa; phylum Arthropoda; class Insecta; order Coleoptera; family Cerambycidae; genus Monochamus; species Monochamus alternatus. The sequence goes on from CM073426.1 coordinate 125,677,238, forward strand.
AAGATTTTCCAATTGGCTTGTTTAAATTTCGAGAAACATTTTTTTTAATAAACTAGACATAATTTTACCGACAGGTTTCAGATTTTATTAAATAATTTTAATTTTTGTTAAAGTTGCAGCAATTTGAAAATTAGTATTGTATTTCTGATACATTATAAGAATTTCAAAATACTATAAATTCTACAAATATAGTTATTTTTTAATAAAACTTGAAACCTATCCGTAAAATTACATCTAGTTTATGGAAAAAAATGTTTCTCGAAATTTAAGAAGCCATTTTGAAAATTTGAGGTGAGGCCCACGTTTTTTTCAACTTTTTTTTCGCAAACTGTAAAATCGTTCTTCTTCTACCAAAGTTCTCTATATGACCACAGTACATAAACCCTAAAGTTTGATTTGGGTCCCATATCTGGCTATTAAGATATGCACTGAAAAAAAGGCCAGTAACGTTACAAATATACTTTGTAAAAATATCCTTATAATTATCTTAAAATAATTCTAAAAATAATGATGATATTACACTGACACTTGTAATTTTACAAGAAAACTGCCAATATACAACAAAACCGTAAACTTTATATGTAATTATAATGCAATATGTACATTTATAGAATATATTGTAATACATTTACAATTAGCAATGTGAAATCCACTTTTACATTGTCAAATTACTGAACATACCAAATTTACTATATAATTGACTGTAAAAATATGCTTAATTTGTGTGTGAAGATACTACTAATTTTAAAACGCACTGCCACTAACCATTGAGAGCGTTGGGTGGTGACGCCTTCATTATTTCTTGCTTCATTTCGAGGAATGCAGCGTGTACCTAGGACCTAGGTACTTACATAATTAATTTAGTGAGTAGTGACTAGCAATATAATCATATCTAGAGTGACAAGTGAGTGTTTTTAGTACTATAAATAGTTTTGTCTAGTGCATAACCTAAATAAAGCATGCTTTATTTCGACAAATGCAGCATGTACCTAGGACTTAAGTACTTACATAATTAATTTAGTGAGTAGTGACTAGCAAAATAATCAAATCTAGAGTGACTAGTGAGTGCTTTTATTACAATAAGTAGCTTTGTCTTGTGTTGCTTATAACATAACCTATATGAGATAACGTAATAGGTATGTATTTTATACAGAATTATTGAAGCAAAGGAACAATGGTATTTTTGCATCTACAAAAATCAGATACCAACTGTAGATTGAACTCTGTTCATCTCACATATAAACAATATATTATTTTCTACGTTAGAATTATATTTAAATTGTAGGTACCTATATTACACATTAGATCTCGTTTGAATATTATAAAATATTTATTTTTTTTATGTTTACATATACAATAAACTTTATTATTTGATATATACAATATATAGATTTACTTTGTTATATATGTTTTGTATAACGTTAAGTGTCCTGTTTTTAAAAATGGCCTAAATGTACAGGTACCAAATTAAATAAAAAATATCGAAAGAACTTAATATTTTATTTTTCATAATCTAACTATATTTATTCTAACATTATAAACTCTTATTCAAAATTGCATAACATACTAGAAAAAATAGTAAAATTATTGTTGGAGCTGTGAAACCAGAATTTTTGTAGTCGACAATAATATGAACCTTTACCTACGTTTTTACTAATCTATCAAAAAGTAAAATATATTCGTAGCGTACCACTTAGGTGTACCTACATGTATCTCTAACTTCAAAAAATTAAGCAAAATAAGATTAGTTAATTTATTAGAGATATAATAGGTATAGCTGTAACTAACTGTAAGCCGCTAAATATTTTTATAAGTAGAAAAATTTCAGTTATCATAGAAAATGGCCAAAATTGAAAAATATCACGTAGGTATTTTTTAATAAATCGAAATGTGATTCTCGCAATTCAACTTTTCTCGAAAATTGAGCACGAAACATCTGCTTAACTTTTTTCTGTCTTTTCCGAAAATAGAAGAAACCTTCTATAGGTACCTAAGTATCCAAACTGGACCATCCTGTACAATAAATAAAAATTACATTGTAGTTATAGAGAAAAATGTTTTATTACAATGTAATTATACAATTGATTGTAAAGTTACTTTATACTTTTATAAATCATTATATAAGTTACATTGTAAAAATTTTTGTATTGTAAAATTACAAAGTAATATTACAGTTACTAAACGGAAAATTGCATCGCAAAATAAATTTACAATGCAATTTTATATTTTAATTGCAAAATCACAATCTATAAGAAAATCACAGCAATAATGAATGGTAAATAAATTGCCATCTATTTTTACTGTAATTATTTTTTACAGTGTGGCATACCTGAAATCTCACCAGTCGCCACTGAGGTACACTATACTACTATACTATTAATAAAAATTGTTATTATTAAAAATGTTTATTTTCGTCGATTTCTACCGATTTTCCACGGGAAAAGATCCCCATTTTTTAAACATAGCTAGAATTTCGAAATAATTTTTTAAATTTATTAGTATACAAAAAAGCGGGATAATTCTGTTTACTCTTTAGTTCTTGATAATAAAACGAACATTTAAGCTTCCAATTCTAGTGCTACTAAATTTACCATGAAAAAGACACAACCATTTAACCCTAAAACATAGCATAAATCTAAAACAATAGAATACAAATCGAACCTTTCTCGTCTTCATTCAACCTGCTTGGATGTATGTCCCTATTACGGTTAATAATTGTGCCAGTTTTTCAGCGTGAGGACGTTGCCACTCCATCAACTTCCCTTTATTTTGACGCAGAGAATTTCTGTAACAATAAGAAATGTTGAGGGTACTTAATCATTTCGAGCTTTCCTTAATTTTCTTGTTTCCTTTTATAACAAAATTTCGGGTAAAAAGTAATGTTTGTCCATATATTTTAGACTTTAGTTACCTAAACTTAAGATATTATTATTATTTTTTTAATTTGTTATTTACACGTACATCCACAAAATTATTTTCTTTCAGTTTTCGAGCATGATTGAGTATTTTTTTTATTTGTAAATATATGGTAGAAAGTAAAGCCTTGTCCTAATGGACGGAAAATTTGTGAATATTTTCGCAAATTTCGCAGATTTCAATTATTAATGACGCGAAAGTGTCAACTTTTCGTGAATTTCGCAAAACAAGAATATTATCGCTATTTTCATCATTATGTGGGATTAGTAAGTTTTAACTTGAGTTTCAGACAATTTATCATAATATTGCAGTTGGCAAAATTAGATAAAGTTGAGAGTTTTCGTGTCATTAAATAATTTGAGCGAATTTTTGCATCCATGAGATCAAGGCTTAATTCGTTCAAATACAAAGGATATGAATGGAATTAAAGTTACAACTTTATTGAGTGTCCGTTAGAGTTTGGTACTGGAGCCGTTGTTATTTATTTTGTTTATACACAACATAGTAAATGAGTTCAAGAAACAAAGAAATGAAGAAAAAATAAACAAATACACAAATAAATGATTAATACACTCCAAAAAATGCCTGCAAAATTATTTTTTATTGTTATTATCAACATAAATTAAACCTAAAGCGTGTAATAGTCTTGTTATGGAATATATTGTAATAGTTCTATTCCACTGTGTAACAACAAATCGTATAAAGTTTTGTAAATTTGATAAGAATTCCCAATATTATGTATTTTTACGGAGATAATTATGGTAGACACATTTCAACACATGCACCACAGTGTCTTGAATCAGTAATGGTCAGTTTGTCTATACAATCATATGCGTTATAGTGCAGTTGAAATTAAAGTGAAACGAGCCATTTCAAGCGTGTGTGTAGTTTAGTTGTTCTGTAAAATAGTGTATAAAAAGTTCTCTGAAGGTGATTTAAAAAAATATAATATGTTAATAATAGATATTTTGAGAAATTCCATGCTTTATGCATTCAAAATATTTGTCAAGTTCAATAAATATTACTACCTACTTGAAAATAGTGTTTATATATTCATTTTTGTTTTTCATTAACTTATGTAATATATTGCATGCTATAATAATTTCTGTAATAATAGTACAATTACACTTACTACTTATGCAGAAGAATGTGAGAAGATGAATTCGACAATAAATCAACCGTAAAATGATTATAAAAATTATTTTTCTTTTTGTTCCTACTGGCAAAATACCTTGTCCCTAACTAATTCACATAGGCATTTGATGAATAATAACTAGATTACTGGTGATTTCACAAGTTCGTCTTCTCTTACAGCGATCACATATTTCAGAAAATTAAAAAAAGGTTTCTTAACATTTTAAAGCTTTGTAGGGCAGACTCATGTTTATAGGAAATTCTCATCGACAGAATGATGTTTTTTAATTATATAGTAGTTTTACAGAGAATGAATTAATTTACACTGTATATAGGCAGGCACTACATTTCTGTGGAAAGAATATGTACTGTTTAATTTTACAAAGAATTAGTAAATTTATACAGGGTTAACTATGAATCAGCACAAATATTTTAAGAAGGGATAGAGATAATTAAGAATTAACGGAATCAAATTTTTTTTTCGATATATTAAATCCTTATTTAACGCCTCCTATGCGACCGTCCGCCGCATAATTTAATTCCTGTGTTTACGTTGTAGTTTTGTGTTATTCTTCAGTTTTTAGTGATTTTTTAATGTTAAACTTTTTTTAGTTATTAAATAAAGGAATTTGTGTCGGATGCAGATATTTTCCCTCAATAGTTCGCTGGTTTGTTTTTCTAAGTTATGGGACAAGACTGCCGCGGGTGCATTAAAAGTTTTCTACTTTCTATTAATATATACTTCTTTCGTTCGAATTTCTTATAATAAATACGCATTTTATCTAATTGTATCTACAGGAAGTGTGTTTTATCTGTTGTGACTGGTTGTAATGAGTGAAAATGTATAGTTTTGCCAGTTTGTAAAGAAATAATGAGAAACAAATGCAAAATACTGCAATTAACTGGATTAACTGTTACCTATCTATCACGTATTATTACTAATAACAATGTTAATTTTTGTAGTTTCTGCATTTAGAAACGCTGCAAAAAAACTACTGCTTAGTCGTTGACATTGTTGACAGATGTAAACATTAACTATGGATTTAAGTCACCTCAGTCGATGCTTATCATATATCAGTTTTGCCTCATTTTCAAATATCTATCTAAAATTCTAGAATATTTTTTTTATTGTCTTTTAGGCTTTCCTGAGCACGTGGTTAAAATTGTTGTACTCAGTCATAGTTAGCCATGTATATTACGTATACCTACGACAAAATTACATCATAATTTTTAAATGTATTTATTATCTGTTTAATTACATTGAAATTTTACAGAGTATTAAATAGTAACATGTTGTAAATAAAATTACCATGATAATCATGGGCATAAAAATGCCAATGATAATTATGGTAAATTTACATAAATCACTTTTTCAGTGTAATAAATGCGTTGTTAAGTCTCTAAATCTCCTTTTCTATTTAAATATTTTCCTGAAACGCGGCAGGTAAGTAGCGCGATAAATTGTACACTTCCTGCACATGAAATTTAGTGTGCGAGCACAAAAGTTCAGAGTGTAACGAGGACGAAATAATTATTTTCTGCACGTTGCACTTTAACTCGGCATAAACTCCGTTATAATATTCATATGTGATTATCGTTCTCCGCCGTAAAGTTGCCCGAAAATCGTTAAATCTGATGAATTTATGGAATGGTTCTAATAAGCCGCCCCTACATCAGGATATGTAGGTCAAAATTGCGCGGCGTAAAACTTGCAACTTTACGGCTGAATTTTCGAACGCGAGGGGGATTTAACTGCAGTCTGAAGGGTTTGTTTCGGCCCATAGTTGTTATATCGACCTATCGAGACGCGGCTTTGAAGCCGTTGGGAACTTATTGTGTGTGATATTGATATGGTCTGTTTAAATTTTAGATATTTTGGTAAAAATGTCGTTAGGCAGACCTAGATCAAGCATTAAACGTAATATTCTGAGCATATTTTAATGTAAAAGTACAAGATGATGTAACATAATCTATATAATTTAGAATAATTATCTATATATAGGTTTTAAATGCTTATAAGCTTTAATGTGATATTATAAATATACAGGGTATCTTTCAAGTCGTTACAATAATTTTAGGAGGTGGTAGAATACGTGATTGTGAGTTGATTGAAATAAACATACCTATATGCCAAGTGTTACAATATGTGTGATAATTATTTTTTTTAATTTAACCGTGCTCTTCTACAATTATTGAAGTGTAGACGAAAAACAAATCTTTTTATAACAAATATTCTATACTTTTTTTTATTAGAAATGAATGGATTATTTAAATTATTTAAGCAATAACATCCAAGCTGGCTTCGTTGGTTACCTAGAACTTCATAAGCATGGTTTTTCTACTTTGTAAAAGCGAAGAGACGAATTTAAACGTGGATTTTATTTAAACCTTTGTGTGTAGGTTTATTCAGATATTATTAAAAACCTACCTAAGCAATGCTATTTCAGTTCCTAAGAAAAGTTTCTTGATAAACATTCTAAAAATTAGGGAAATTAATCTTAACATGATGAATATCGGCATATTCCGCATTTAAAAATGATGCCCCTATCGAACGTTTTTAATAAACGTCTAAGAATAGTACACTCTAACTGAGATTCGAACGTATATTTTGACAGTTGATCTACATTTATGGTTACTGTGGAAACTAAGGACAATTGTTTTATCATGGCATACCAAGTTATTTAACAGAAACATTGTTTTTCCTTTTTACGTCGTAACTTTAAATTAGATTTTAAGATGTGAACAATTGAAATAAATATTTAGCTTTTTGAATGCTCCGGTATTTTAATAACTTCAATATTTTCTAAAGGTTGGGTTTTTGTTAGCAATTATCTCCATTTCTTAAACCATTTTTATTGCATACTAAACGACTGTCCTCTGTTTTGGCGAATGCGCTCCCTGCATATTTGGGGCTGGTACTTTCATTCGGAAATTAATCAGATGATGCATTAACAGTGTTATTAAACTAATCAAGTAACTTAATCATGATTAAGAATTAATTTGTACTTTATTCCTATTTTAACAACTTGTTTGCAAATTGTTGGCTAACCTTTGTTGGCAGCAATGAATATTTAAAAAATAGTTCTAATGTACCATGTACCACAGAAATAAGAGATAAATAGTTCTCTGGATTGTTGATTTGAGGTTATGTAACCTTGTTTTCTTTTTAGCTTATACGTGTTCGGTGTTCAAACGCAAAATAAACCAGAGTTTTTTGAAAAAGTATAATTTGTTAGATGTTGGATGTGCAATAGTTGTGGTGACAGGGCACAGGACGAGTTTTTCTGCATTATTTGAAGATGAATAAAGAAAACAATAGAATAGCATTTGTAATTCTTGGAGACTTCATGATATCTACAATAAATATGATATGCTTCAGGTTCTACTGTTTATGGTTTATGGTAGGTTCTAGGTTTATGTGTTTATAGCGAGTTTGAAAAACTTACTGTGTATTGTCATTATGTAAATGTGGTTCTAATTCACATAACAAGTTATACACAGTGTCTTTTTTTAAACGAAAATAATTTTTTCTTTCTTTATCTGTATGTGTCCTCATATTCATTACAAAATCTATGATATCTTCATCAATGTCATTGAAAATTTAATTTAACTCTTCGAGATCCATTTCACAATTTCAATTAAAAATAAAAGTAGAAAGACAGAGAATCCAAAATGTGAGGTTACGGATTTGTGCATTAATCGGGGGTCTATAGGTCCGTTAACACTAACAGCACCGCGCCCACGTTTTAATCATGATTAATCATAATTAATGCCGAAAGTCCTCAAAAGATCTCTGTTAAATTTGATCAACTAATTAAGTACGCTAATCATGGTTAAATAAGACTGAAAGTACCAGCTCTTAAACGTGTTAAGATTAATTTCCCTAATTTTTAAAATGTTTATCAATAAACTTTTCCTAAGAACTGAAAGAGCATTGCTTAGGTTTTAATAATATCTGAATAAACCTATATATCCTCTTTATATTTTCAATTTTGTAATATTTCTTGACAGTTGATCTACATTTACGGTTGATATGTAAACTAAGAACATTTGTTTTCTCAAGGCATACCAAGCTATTTAATAGAAACATTGCTTTTCCTCTTTACGCAGTAATTTAAGCAGTAAATTAGCTTTCAGGATTTGAATAATTGAAATAAATATTTAGCTTTTTGAATCCTCGGGTATTTTAATAACTTTAATATTTTCTAAATGTTGCGTTTTTGTTAGCAAATGTCTTCAATTCTTAAACCATTTTTATTACATACTAAACGGCTGTCCTTTGTTTTAGCGAATGCGCTCCATGCATACTTAAAAGTGTTAAGATTAATTTCCCTAATTTTTAAAACGTTTATCAAGAAAGTTCTAGGTATGTAACGAAATCACTTTGGATTTTATTGGTTAAATAATCCATTCATTCCTAATAAAAAAAGTATAGAAATATTTGTTTTAAAAAAGTTTGTTTTTCTTCTACACTTCAATAATTGTAGAAAATCACGGTTAAATAAAAAAATATTAAAAAATTGAATATATAAATATTGTAACACTTGGTATATAGGTATGTTTGTTTCAATCGACTAAAAATCAATTAAATTAAAATTATTATAATGACTTGCAAAACACCCTCTATATTAGCCGTGCTCCGTGCGTTTTTTTACTGTAATATTCAATTTGCATAGATGATTAGTAGTGTTTTTTTTCATTATTTACCGTAATGATGGAAGGTAAACGTTATTACTACAATATATTCTATATGTTATGTATAGTATCCCAATGACAATTTTAAGGCCTATTATATTAATATTGTAAGTTGTTAAAATTTTTAATTAGAATTACTCATAATGTCAATACTAAGGCCTACAAAGCGCCGACAACAATTTTATTTTTTAAAAAACATATTACAATAAAATGTAATATGTTTTCTTCATTTATTTATTTTTCTTAACTTAACTACTACTACTAGGTGTAAAAATTTTAATCACGTGCTCAGAAGGACCTAAAAAATAATAAAGCATTGCTTCAGAATTCTAACTCGATATTTAAAAATGGGGCAATCGTCCGAGATGGTTGAGATCTGTCGACTACCACGCGGTCGTTATTTTATTGCGTTTCCAAATGCAGAAACATCGAATATGAATAGTTTTATTAGTTCATTATTACTCCGTCAGGATTAACTACAAAATACATTTCGCGTACAGTTAAATAAAATGTCCATCGATTCTAAAGAAATCTGAAGAAAGGAATATTAATAGATAATAAAAGCTATGAATGTACCTGAGGCAGTCTTATTAGATACATAGAAAAACAATACCGTGAACTTTATTATAGGAAAATATCTATACTCGACACAAATTCTTTATTTAGTTATTATAAAAAGTTAAAAATTGAAAAAAGGCACTAAGAACTGAAGAATAATAAAAAAATCACAAAGTAAACACAGAATTTCAATAATGACAACGAATTTTATAGTTTAGTGTTGCTGCTTGCCCTACCCTACTGTCAAACATGTGAAATAAAGAACCTTGCAGGGTACATGCTGCCATTGGCGCCCGTCCGCGAGAAATAGGGGTTTGATATAGTTTCGGACAATTTTTTTCTCTTCATAAATAAATAAGCTTGGAATTTTTTTGAAGAGCTATTCCGTAAATTCATATTTTCTCTACTATTCGCTTTTAAAATATTTGTATTTAGTCAAAGCTAACTTGGCAAAATATTAATTTAAATTTATTATTCGAATATGACATGCTTAGATTGTTAAGGCATAACTGAAGCAATGTGGAACATTTTAAATCCATTTGCTTGTGTTATCTACCGAATTTTTCAAAACGACATCCCTGCAAACATCTAATTACCCTTTTAACGACCTCCTATCTCACAGATTGCTCCCGAACTTTTAAAACGCCATTATCGGAAATAAACGCAAGCAATTTTTTAGGATGCGGAGCAAGCCTATCCCCTTAAGAGCTAAAATTAACATCATTTAAACTAAATCAGTTTGACTGAATCCATTAACATAATTAAGCCTCACTAAGGAGCAAGGAGTCGTATCGCCTGAGAGTGAATAATACGGTTTTGAGAAATCAATTTTCCATGTCAGGCCACTCAGGCCATAAAACGAAGGCAAAAGGGGAGAACAAGGGATTTCCTCAATCGATATCTAGTAGCCTTGGTTGTCGGAGTATTAATGAGTGTTTTTGGATATAAGTAGCTTGAAACAAAGCTGATCAAGGTATCGTCATCTAAACGGTGTTTTAATCATTTAAATCATTAGTCATTCTTCTATTCCTTCTTGTATGACTTTCAATGAAAGCGAAAGTCAAGATCCACAAATTATTGTCAATAATTTTGCTCATTTTTTTCTAGTGCCTATATTGCATCAAGTTCGTTACAAACTGTAAATGTTATAAATAACAATAATTCAATCATTGTAAATAAAATTCATAGTAGGTATATTCTAACAGCTATTAAAAGCGAACATGACTTTGGGCCCTGATCTTATTCCAGCCTTTTTAATCAAAGATTGTGGTTCTGTTTTGTGTAAGCCATTGAGTATCATTTTCAATTTGATCTTAAAAACTGCAACATTTCCAGATATATGGAAAACCTCTAGAATCTGTCCAGTTTTTAAGAAGGGTAATATAAATGACGTATCTAATTACCGCCCTATTGCTATTCTCTGTAATTTTTCCAAAATTTTTGAGAACGTTATTCACTTTTACCTATCTAATCATGTGAATAACATTATTGTTGCCGAACAACATGGTTTCTTTAAAGGTCGCTCGACCGTTACCAACCTTTGTTGTAAATCTCAATATATAATTGACGCTCTCGATCGAAAAAGTCAGGTAGATGTCATTTACACTGACTTCTCCAAAGCGTTTGATCGTTTTGACCATGGACTGTTATTAGGAAAATTGGATGGTTTCGGTTTTAGTGGGGATCTTATTAAGCTATTCAATTCCTATTTAGCGAATAGGTACAGTACCGTGGGTTTCAGTCTATTGATTACCCTCAAACGTCTGGAGTCCCGCAGGGATCTACTCTTGGTCCGCTATTATTTATTTTATTCATTAATGACATCACTGTAGATTTGAATATAAATGTTCTTATATATGCTGATGATGTTAAAATATTTTCGGAGATTGTGTCCACCTCTGATTGCCTTAAATTGCAGAGAAATCTTAACCTTATTAATTCGTGGTGTATTAATAACAGATTGCCTGTGAATGTTGGTAAGTGCAATGTAATGTCTTACTACCGTAAAAATTGTGTAGTGACTTGGAATTATATATTAAATGACCGTCCATTAAACAGGCCTGAAATTATATGTGACCTTGGTGTCACTTTCGACCAAAAATTCTCCTTCCTATCTCACATACAAAAAACTGTCACAGGTGCTTATAAAACTCTAGGTTTGGTTATAAGAACTCACTCACAAATGCTGTTTGAAACTTTTGTTAGGTCAAAACTAGAATATGCATCTGTAATATGGAATCCCATATATTCAGTACATGTTACGGCAATTGAGAAGGTGCAAAGACGTTTTTTTAAATCTGCCACTTTAATATTAGATAGTGTGTATCCACTAAGGGCTACCCCATCCAGTTATTTCTTGGAGCGATTTAATATGATCAGTTTAGAGAGCAGAAGAAGTTTAACTGCTGTCCTTTTGTTGCACAAAATTCTTCATAATTTTATCCGCACTGAATTTTCGTGTACCTAGGCTCAATGTTAGAAATACAAGTTTATTCTATATTAAAAACTACAATACCAATATTTATAAAAGTTCTCATATATATCATATGGTATGCAGTCATTCCCGGTTAGAATTCGACATAGATATTTTTTGCTGCTCTACTACAGACATTAAGAAGAAATTTGTACCTGTTGTTTAATTTATTTAATGTTTATTGTAATCCCTACCTATATCTTAATATCTGTCGTATTATACGTTTGTTAAATTATTTGAATTTTTATAATGTATGTATGTATGTATGTATGTATGTATGTATGTATGTATGTATGTATGTATGTATGTATGTATGTATGTATGTATGTATGCGCATATTTGTAAGAAAAGTAAAGAAATCCAAATATATACAATAAAAATGTGTAAATCGAGAGTTTTTGCAGGCGAGAAATTTTGACGTCACTAGTAGAGGGCGCCACTTATGCACATTATGTTTTTTTAAATGGCAGAACTTTTTTGCAGCTTAGTGTATTCATCTGACTATCGAAACAATCAATTCTCTTACCTGTTTTATTTGAAAAAGGTATACTATTTGAAATGCTCAGTGCAGGGAGTAAAAACTGTTTTGGTTTCATGTAAAGTGCCTTTTCTGCTGAAAATGCAGCAAAATGTTTAAGAAGTGTTAAGTATTTTTCAATAAAGCACAAAGATTGTTTTTTATACATTAAGCAGTAAAAAAGTTGTGCCATTTAAAAGAAACATGATGTGCCATAAGTGGCGTCCTCTACTAGTGGGGTCAAAATTAGAAGCAAATTTGAATTCCTCGCCCGCAAAAGCCCCTGATTTACAAATTTTATGTAAATATTTCGATTTTTTAAGAATTCACAATACATTCAAAATTCATTATCGAAAATAAAATTTTAACTTTTTCACCCTATATCTTTCTTATTATGCGACTTGGTATATAGGTATGTTAGGTAAAATCGATTTATTTTCACCTAAGGAATCTGTGGTTCCATTTTTGCTACTTCATTTAAAAAGACCCTGGATACTTACGTATAGTGTGATTGTTTATTTATTTATTTAGATAAATTGTCCAACGGGTATACACTCAATTATAGAACAAGTTGACATAATATTTTACATAAATAATCACTTACTTTACTCAGAAACATAAATCATTCCATACACTGTAAAAAATAATTATAGTAAAAATAGATGGCAATTTCACCACCGCTCTATTATTGCTGTAATTTTCTTACCGATTGTGACTTTACAAATAAAATGTAAAATTACGTTTTACATTTATTTTGCGGTGAAATTTTACGTTTGGCAATTGTAATATTACTTTGTGATTTTACAATACAGAAAGTATTTTTACTTGTAAAATTGCAAAGTAACTTTACAGTCAGTTGTATAATTACATTGTAATAATGCATTTTATAATATGACTACAATGAATTTTTTTTTATTTATTGTACAAGTTGGTCCAATTTAGGCACTTAGGTATAGAAGCTTTCTCTTATTTTCACAGAAACATATATATCTTTAATGAAACATCATACAAATATTTTTTTATTCAGCTTATAATTTATTTGGTGATGTTCCATGAATATATTCGCAATATTTATTTACAAACGGAATTTGTTAGTATGGTTCTTTTGAAGACCATGCAGATTCATCGCGGAAAGCAACCCGGAGAAATTTTACAACCACGTATAACACCCGCGGAAGCCTACGAACTAACATATATATATATCTATATTATGTAAGATGAACAAATCAACAGTGGGTACCCGATTTGTATAGATGCAGGGATACTAATGTTTCTTTGCTTCAATCATTATGTATAACTTACATACCTATTACTTCTTAATCTCATTTAGGTTATGTTAAAACCAGCACAAGACAAAACTATTTATAGTAATAAAAACACTCACTAGTCACTCTAGATATGATTATATTGTTAGTCACTACTCACTAGATTAATTATGTAAGTACCTAGGTCCTAGGTACACGAGAAATAATGAAGGCGTCACCACCCAACGCTCTCAACGGTTAGTGGTAGTGCTTTTTAAAATTAGTAGTACCTTCACACACACATTAGGCGTATTTTTACAGTCAATTATATAGTAAATTTGGTGTGTTCAGTAATTTTACAATGTAAAAATAGATTTCACATTGCTAATTGTAAATTAATTGTATCACATTCTATAAATGTACACATTACATTATAATTACATAGGAAGTTTACGGCTTTACTGTATATTGGCATTTTTTTTGTAAAATTACAAGTGCCAGTGTAATATCATCATTATTTTAATGCAATTATAAGGATATTCTTACAAAGTATATTTGTAAAGTTACTGGTCTTTTTTCAGTGTACATATATAGAGATTAAATAAGTACAATTATTTTAACTAGCAATGTGTAGAACACATAATTAATAGGTTTTATTTACGAAAAAATCAAGTCAAACTTAAAATAAATTTCCTGACTTTCCAATAGAAAACTTATTGAGAACCGCTGAGCCACTATAATATTAAGGCTTTTATGAGTCATATTTTGTGTAAATTAGATGTGTATTCTACAGCGTTGCCAGTGTTACAGCATGTCAAAGAATGACTGAAATATGTTTATAAAAATGTTTTTGGTCATCTCCCCTGTGTCATTCATATACTTCACCAAAAAAGTCTCTGTCTCTGCATGTACATGAAATTGACACTGCCCGTGGGTGTACCAATGAAACGATTTAAATACGCAGCTCTGAAAACATATACGTTACCCATTGCCTTACCACAAATAATACGTTTTATTTTCACTTGTACCTTGCCTTGCAGTCCCTGCAAGGTATTGCTACGGGACATTGTGCCTACGGCACCACAACCTTGAACAGAACCTAGTAATCTGTGACCGGATCGTGACGTAAGAAAGAGCCGTCTTTGTTTACGACTGCGTTTTAGTGTGGAGAGAATTATTTTGATTTTTTTTATATTTTAAAGAAAAACTGTTAGTTAAAAATGTAAGATTTATGTGGTAACTAACTTTTTAGAATGTGATGAATTTAATAAGAGAAGAGTAAAAAATGTGCAACTTTCTACGTTGTTTAAGGTTATGTGAATGGCCTACAGAGAAAAAATGATTGTGACTGAAAATTTACATTGTGTTGTCTGAAAATCATAGTTTCTCGTTACTCTTCATAAAATAATTTAAGGGAATAATGTGTGTCTCTCTCTGATAATCTGCAACGGTATCGTGTAATATGGATAATTGTTTAAATACTTAATTTTCAGCAAGTAGGTAAGCTTTTATGTATAATTTTTGAAATCATTGAACAAAACAATTTCCTAAATATCTTAATTGGTAGTAATGAACATGCGGAAATTAATTTTTTAATCGTTTATCGTAAGGTCAGTTAAGTTAAAATTTAGGTTGATATTACTAGGTAGCGTGTTATCAACGAAATTTTTTACTTATCGCTTAAAACAAGTATCTTTAAATTAAAAACAATATTTAAGATTCTTTTTTTAAATTTATTTTAGAGGAGATATGACAACCTCGTCTTTAGCAAATCATATGGTTTATTAGGTTCGTCAGTGCTCTATCTGGTCAGAAGTCTTCAAGATATGGGTATTTAAAAAAAATTGATATCTCCGTAAATATTTGAAATTTTTTAAAGTGACTTTCACTATTCTATATCTAGCTATATGACGAACTACACCTGCAATTAAAATATTTAAGGCTCACACTGTATAGACTAAAATAATTAAATTACAAAAACAAATAATAAATAAAATAATACATAAAATAATTGCAGAGTTGTAATTTTCTCGTAAAAATACAGTTATAATGAAAATACCGCATCAATTACAATAAAATTATGTTTACTAGTATTTTACTATAACGTCGATTATCGTAAAGGTCTAACAAAATGCTATATAATCATTTTGATACTACAATAAATGAAAATAGCTATTACAAATTTTAATTGTCTGACAATTTGTTCTGTAATAAGAGCAACTGAAACTAATTTGAAAATGTTTAATTCAATAGGAACTATAACATCATCATAATCCTATTTACATCTACCAAAAAATCAGATCCTTATAAAAAATTAAACAGTCTGTATATATTCTAAACACGGAACATCCTCAAACAGGTAGCCACGTGTCGACTTAGGTCCTTGACTTATTAAAACCTCCATATCTTATTTATCTAGAAACATCCTCCGAGTCATATTCCTGTCCAAGCACATTTCAGCCAAACGAAACGAAACAGGAAAATTGCATTACAAATGCGGTATATATCTTTATATATCTTTCCACGTAGCCGAGACATGATAATATGCATGTTTCAGAGAATCTTCTCGAGATGCAATGCGATGTTAAGCCGGAACCTAATATGATATGTCACTCTCTATATAGTTGTCTCGCAAATGCCAACAGATTGAAGTAAACGTACAAAAATGGATGCAGCTGCTTAGAAAACATTCTTCTTCATTCGATGTCAACAAATAAATGATGGAATTATTTAGTGCAATATTATGTACTTTCGTTTTAATACGATTTATTTTCTAAAACAGTCTATCAAATAACATGGTGAGGAAGTAAATTTATAAACCTATTGAAGAGAAGAAGACACAGAAAAAGGAGGAAAAGAAACATGAGAAGATGTGAAGCAAGAAGGATATTCACTTCATGGCATATAGATACTGAAAATAGTTATTTTTTATACAGAATAATAAAATCGATCGAAAAAAATCGAAATTTCGGAGACGGTAATGAAATGTTACCGTTTTGTGTAAAACAATGATTTTTTCTATAGACCAAATATGGATCCGTTTAATAAAAGAAAAAGTTTGAAATAACTTGGATTGATTTTAAATTAGGCAAACTTTTGCATTGGTTTCTATGAAATTTGATTATTAGACAAAATCATCCTTTTGGGTTATCATTGTGGTGTAAACATTTATTTCTTCTCTGGTGTTGTTTTGTGTGGTTTTTGAAAGCAGAAATATCTGAAAATGAGACAAAAGGGGAATTATTACCATCAAATTTTCTGAGCGAGAAGTCAGAGGCCATATCCAAGTTATTACCATCAAAATCTCGACTGACCTATGAAAAAGTATATAAAAAATGGCGAAGAACATCAAGGATTTAAGTGAAAATGTATTGTTAACATATTTATCTGAAAAATCAAAGAAAATGCAGCCTTCAAGTTTATGATCGTATTATTCAATGCTAAAAAGTACCATACGGGAGAGGACTTTTGGTTGGTACATACTGCAAGCTTATAGCTTACCTAAAACAATTAACTGGCGGTTACAAACTAAGAAAAGTTCAAAATTTTTAACCCGGAAGATGTGTTTCCACCGCTGCAGATGATAAATATCTCAGTCAAGATAAAACTCAGAATAGCGTCTAAACTGTTCAGCCTGTAGGAATAAACACCATTTAAAAAATTCTAAAGATAGATGCATTTTTAAAGCTGCTAAATTCGGAAATCTATATTGAAGATTGCTTCCGTCGTTCTCCAGCTACGATGGTTGTAAATTCTGACGCAGACTTAGTAAAAGTTGGGTGGTTGGCAGTCTTCTTCCGTTGCACAGACATACATTGAGAAATTAGTGGCAAATTACATTAGTCGTTTGGCTTACAGGTTATAGCTATAATGGGTTTATATGGAGCGTGCCGTTCAGATGAGCTGCACATATTAGAAGTTGGAAACATTGACGATCGTCAATCGGTAATGCTTGTTTCTCTCGATAACAAAACTAAGAATAACCGGTCGTTCTTTATTAAGAACGAATATTATAACATCGCCCTACACCCTCTGAGCGTGGCCCATAACAAATTCTACAGCAACTATCTATAGAAGAAATGCACTGTTCAGCCTGTCGAATAAACACCATTTATAAAATTCTACCGAAGATAGAGGAGTTTTTAAAGATGTCGAATTCAGAAATGTATACTGGATATTGTTTCCGCTGGTCTGAAGCTACGATGGTTACAAATTCTAGTGCATACTTGGAAACAGTAAAGCGGTTGGGTGGTTGGTAGTCTTCTTTCGTAGCAGAGACATGCATTGAGAAATCAATGACCAATAAGATTACTGTATTAGAATACATACTTAACAGTGTGGAAATCAGACCATTCCTGGGAATGTTAATTGTAATAATTGAATGATTTTAATAAGTAGTTACAAATACCTAATTAAAAAATAAAGATTTTTATCTATCCTTGGTGTTAAAGTATCATTTTATCTACCCTTGAGGTTCAAGTACTACTTTAGTTCTAGTAGCTGAAAGACAACTTTCAAATTAGCTATAGAAAAAATTACTGTTTCTAGATCGGTTTTTTGTCAACTTTCTGTTATCGTTTCAGCTAACAACCTTGACGAAGACTTAAATATGTTATCGGAGTTGCCACAAATACTGTACTTCTTGTTTGAAAAGACATTGGCCATATTCAGCCGAGATCAGCTGCTAAACCGCTAAGAAGGATTCCAGATAAATGAATGCATTTGATTACCCTATATCTCTTAGGGGCTCAACGTTGACCTCAGGTGAATATGACCATTTATTGTCTAGTACAAACAATATTAGAAGGGAATGTATTACTTTAGTGAATACGAAAAAAGAAGGAAAGGAGAATAATGTAAAGGAAGAAAAAAATGAAAGGAAAAATTAAAAGAATTAAAAGAATAAGAATATTTCCACGGGATACTAAATAGTAAAACTAAAAAATGCATGATTCTGAATCGGTTTATTTCGATTAATTTTATCATGATTTCTGCTAACATATTCGACGATGATTCAAATTCCTGCAGAAATCGCAGCAAATACCAGGGAACTAATGAACATCGACAACTCGTTGTCAATTAAATCACCGAGCTACGTATACAAATAAGAATTCCCCAATCCAGATCGTTCCCTGACAAACGCTGGTAACGCATTAGTAGTTGGTAGTAGTTCAAAGGTCGTTTAATTTAAACTTCATTCATGTGCAGCTGAACCAGTGTCGTTAATGATTAAAGTTACAATTTAATATTCAACCGTACAGTCTACGCCTCTTTAGCAATGTGCTGTAGTACATGCAGTTATAATTTTCACAACGTGATATCAGATTATGAATACATGTAAAAACATTTATGAGAACTTGTCAAATAGGGCAACTGAGTGATGATTGTAGTGCGGACATCTGGACACGTTAATTCATCTTTGATGTGAAAAATATGGGAGGGAATCAAATTATTACAATGTGTCTGTACTTATACCGAGTGTTCCCTCTAAGACTTTCAGTGCTTATATCTCAGAAACTATCATTGCCAGTGCGACGAAATTTGGTATACAGATACTTGATGGGGCATAGAATCTGATCAGTTCTTCTACAGGGTGTTCCATTTTTCAGGAAATCGATTTAATTTTGATTTTTTGGTAGACAACCCCGCTAAAACTTATGTAAAATATGTATAACTTTGAGCCAGACTTACACAGAAGAAACTAATACGTCAAAACTATGAATTGTCAAATATTAATGGTATAAAGTATTTTATTTTACATAAATAACGCTAAATAATGTATTATATGCAGTTTACGTATGCACAATGGTGTTATTGAGACTTGTCGATAAAAACTTAGACTTGAGTTGAGGTTTTGGAGCATTCACTGCGTGTGTGTTCCATTACAGTTTCGTTTGTCGTGAATATTGTGTAAAATATTTGTCGATATTTTTAAATTGTTCCATTATAATGTAATAAAACTTCTGTAAATTGATTTTTTTTTGTTACTACAGTGTACATAATAATTAGTTACTCGTATTTTCGTGTCACAAAATAATTTACAGAAACGTCTAAGTAAAGAATATTTGTTATTTCCAACTGCTATAACAATTATCAATTACTTATTTAACAACAAATAAATTCGAACAAAACGACTCCTAACATTTTTTGGGTAATAATGTGAATGTGTTTGTCTTGAACTGAACCTACTATACAAAAAAATATTTATAAAGCATAACCTAGAAATTATTGATGATAAGTTTGTTGTGTCCATATATTTCAGGACTTTATTAATGTTTCTGATGGATAAAGTATGTTTAAGAAGGACTCTACATCTGTAAAATAGTAAACAACGTAGTGATGGGCAAAACGATTACTCACGTGTTGCGTTACAGGCGGCGCCGCTACAGCAAAATACCGTTACAAAATCCCGTTACTTTGTAACTAATTTGCCAGTCTGATCAAAAAATATATTTAGTAATGTAAAAATACCTAGAACAGTTTGTTTTGACGTAAAATTTGGGTATCTTTTGGAGGCGTTTTTGTTTTTTTGAATGTTTATTTTTCAGAATGTGTTCATAATTAAGTATGTTTCAATTTAAATATAAGTTTTAGCGAGGTTGACTACAAAAAATCAAAATTAATCCTGAAAAGTGAAACACCCTGTATAATAATTGATGTTATAATCAGATTATATGTGCCATCTAGTATCTGTATACCAAATTTCGTCGCACTGGCTATGATAGTTTCTGAGATGTAAACACTGAAAGTCTTAGAGGGAACACGTTGTATAATTTTCAATATATTCTTTTTTAAACTTTATTGCTTGACATATTGTGTGACACTAAGACAATTTTATAAGACGATTATCTACATGTTATGAATTATACAAGCTCTGATGCAATTTCTTTTGTCAGTAAAACAGAGAATTATACGTCACACCTGTTCAGCTTCTTTTTAAAATTTAATAGCATAACACGCAGTACAAAAACTATGTACGTAGTTTCGTATACCAATTAAAGTCACGTGCATAAATCTGAAAAAATCATTGTAAGCCTAACTGTAGTCTACATGCAATGTTATATGTTCGAACAAACAATGTAAAATATGTGTTTTATCACTTACACTAGATGAAAATGCTATTTTGGCGAGCCTTTAGAAGCGCACAGGAATTTTGAAAAAGACGAAGGTACATTATTTTTGGTAAACTGTATGTAGATAATGAAAATAACAGTTCTTTTAGAAGTTCTGTTTAAGAAAGGAGTTGAACACCCCCTCCACTCCGCCACTGTGCAAGTTTTTAAACATTTATATCGCTTGTTTTATGCCCCTTAATTAATAAGCATTATCCCCCAAATATGAAAAAAATAAGCATTCCTTTATAAGTTATAATAAAAATTCGAGATCAAAAAATTATATTCAACATACTGTACCTCGGAAACGAAGCCTTCTACGGCATATGTTTATAGAAACTTTTCTTCTTAAAAACATGTGTTCTATCTTCTGTTAAAGTTTGTCTACAAAAAACTGACTCACTCTGTATATTTGATAACAAAATAAATTCCATGCTCGAGTAGGACGTAGTTTTATATTGAAAAACAAACGACCCAATATATAACTGCAGTTAATAAATTAAACAAAAATAATATAATATATGAAACATATCTCCTAGAACTTAATTTTAACATATTATAGTGATTAAGTCTTATATCATAATTTTCAAATTGCAAATTTTGATTGTATCTATAACTAACTTGCTGAATATTTTTTTTTTTAATTTTCTCGATGCGGTCAATATATTTGACATATTGAGGATTCCAAACCAAACTCGCAAATTCAAGATATGATCTAACAAATGCATTGTATAAAATAATTAGAGTTCTAGGATTACAGAAAGACTTAGAAATACGCAAAATAAATCCTAAGTTACGTAAAGCTTTTCCTAAAATATTATTTATATGGTATTCAAAAGATAATTTAACATCTAAAGTCATACCCAGATCTTTAATGTATTGTACTTTATTTAATAGAACAGTGTTGATGGAATATGTATAATTAAGATTACTTTTTAGACGAGTAAATTTAATAAAGCTACATTTTTTAATGTTTAAAAAAAATTGGTATTACAATATTCAGAGAAGAGATTAAGGTCTACTTGTAAATTTTCACAATCGCGAAGAGATGATACAGATTTAAATACTTTTAAATCGTCAGCATATAATATAACGTGTGAATGAGAAAAACAGGTGCCATTATCATTGATAAATAGAGAAAAGAGTAAAGGTCTCAGATGAGATCCTTGTGGTATACCTGAAGTAATTTTGACACCGATATTCTCTAGTTTAATATATAAAGTAAGATAATGGAAGCTTCTATGGAAGCAGATAAACAAATTTTAAACTGTCAAACTTGACATACGTTTAATATTTTTATTACTATTTTGAAAACGAAAACAGCGAGATTTTCGAAACGTCAAAAATACGGAAGTGCGCGATAGTGATGTGATTTATGTTATTTTTTACTTATCTGCTTTTTTCAGTGTGAGATTTTTTGGTTAGGCAAACTTAGTTTCAAAAATAACCATTGACTGATCCGTTTGGCACAAGGGCTTATTTAATTAATCCTTATTTTTTCAGAAGTGTGACAAAAACCCAATAAAACTAAATAAAAACATTTTAACATCTTGCACCTACGGCACTTTTTTTTATTTTTTGTACATATCCACGCTCATGGCTCTCAAAGCAAAGAGCTGTCGTGCTTATATGATTAGTTTATTTAATCAAAGATTATAATTAAATTAATAAGACCGTCCTTTTTTTAGTAACAAAAAGGGAGGGCCACATTATTCTGCCATGAACAAAAGACAACGACCTGATATGTTTGATTACAAAAATACCTCTTCGTATAAATTACGACATTCCAATAAGACGTTTAGTCGTAGGCACAAAATACGGGACGAAAATAGTATATTTCATTAAACACGAATATCTGGCAAGAAAATTATAATCGGGAACCGAGTTCAGCACAGAACAATTAGGGAAAACCTTAATTAAGAGATTTCGCAACGTGGAACTCAAAGAACATTGTCTGCATCTCCTCAGCGCCATGAAACAACCATTTGTCATCGATGAATGGGTATTATTAAAATAGGAAGGGATTACAGCTACCAGGAACGTATATATTTTGTCGATTGCTGCGGATATTAATAATAACTTACTTTTGTGGCTTTTACATACTATCGTATATTCATGACATTTTGACACATTTAAATAATATACAATCAGTAGGTGATAAAGGAATATATTGGTATATAATAATATTTCAATTATGGCATTTAAGCCTTAAGAATCTGAAACAAGATAATTTCATTAATTTTTTTAAAATGTAAGCACACGGTTGGTTAAATTTAAAGAAAAGGAGAAACTTTTTTTTACTATAATTAACATTATACTGTTAATAAATATATATTAGAAAGAAGATATTTTCAACTTACTTCGAGCTATCAGTCTCTTGACATTGTTTTCTTTTTAAACAAGAAATATTACATTTAAATATAAAATTCTACATACACTAAATTTTCTTGTTCAAAATGCATGCGATTAGTATGTAGTAGATGTGGATATTTAGTTATTAATTATAGAAAGAAATTAATATGCCTTTAATCCGTGAGAAAAAATGGAGACTCGAGGTACAGCCGAGAGGATTAAAGACTGGTTAATTTCCCGAATGTAATTCAACGTTTTATCCACGACCACGGCCAAAACCGGTCAATTAGGAGAGTGAAAACCGTGTGAGAACAGATAAAAAATTATGGTTTTGATAATCGTCATATTTGACAAATTCATTTTAATCAAGAACATTGATTGTCAGCTGAATACTAGAAACTCTTGGTATCGTTTCTATGACATGCATTTGTTTATTTGTCAACAAAAGTAAAAAAATTGTAAAATTGACATAAAAAGTAAGTGAGAATGCTGAAAATGTCTTCATTCCGGCTGAAATGCAGCAAGAAGCCCAAGAAACACCATTATGCCTGTTACTTCTTTGAAAAACCACCGGATGAGGAATATTTACAAGTTAAGGTAGAAAATACATGATTTTAATTTATAATATAATTTTTAATTTTGAACTCTATACAGGTTGCAATAATCATGGGAGTCGCAGGTGTTTGTCAGTGCAATAAATTAACCTTTTGTGATATCACCCATCCAAGATCCAAAACAAAGGTAGTTGCCTATACGTACTCATTCCGGATACGAAAACAAATATTTCAAGAAGTTTCACGATCATTTAAGAAGCGTTGTCAGTTAATGCTGTAGAAATGTGTCGAAAATTCATTAATCTGCGACATAAACATGCCGGTGGGAGATTTTTCTTACAATATATAGCTGAAAAATGTACTACACAACATGTAGGCATCAACACAATTTCGAAAATGATTTCAAAAGTAACTGCACTTATTGGGCTCCCTGATCCAGTAAGTTTTACCGTACATCGAATGAGGCGTTCTTCGGCAACATTACTGGCCAATGCTGGGAGTGATATTACCCCTGTGAAGCGTCATGGTGTTTGGAAATCGACTACGGAATGTTGTATTGAAGATTCTCTGTCCAGTAAGATGGCAATTGCTGAAAAGATCCAGGTCCTACCTGCCGAAGTTGTAGGCCCCTTCAGTCCTTCAGAAATTCATTATCGAGTCAATTTAAATAATCCCAGTCAAAATGACAAGATCGTTATGAGATAAATGTTAATGTTAATACTAATAATTCTAAATAAAATGCTAGAAAAATTGAAGCGTAGTACTATGAATTCTAATCCACTAGTGTGTTAAAAGGCCTTTATTTCATGGAAAACAGACGTATTAAGTGGTCGTGGATAAAATATCATTTTGTGTAAATATTCATAATCAATTGTTATGTACTATTTCACACCAATTTCATAAATAATTATTATATAAAAATATAATTTTTTAGTAAGGTACATGATATTGCTTTAAAGTATTTAGATAAGAAAATAAAATATTTACATATTTTAAAAATCATTATGCTAAAAATTGTAGATACTTCAAGATAGCTTTGCTAGCTTTCTACATTCTTTATTCACTTATTTTAAATATAACGGAAAGCTGGTAATAATTTTCTTGAAGCTAAAAATATCGGATACAATTCAGGAAAATAGTTGCTTGATATCGTGACAGATTGTAGTTAGTTAATTTTGACTTGGTTATAAATAAAAAATAAGGCTCATAAATATATATGGCTAAAATAAATAAAAGACATCGGCTTCTTTAGTGATATAGAGCTATATGCATAATTTGCCGAATAGATTTTCTTAGTTTAATATTATGATATATTTATAATAATTAATATTGATGGTATTTGTTGAATAGTTAGTTAGGTTATCTTTTTAAAAATGCTTTACAAATTGATGTATCTATAAGTTTCAGTTTTTTTTTAAATCGAACAATAAGAAATATTTTCTTGTCTGTATATTATTTTAATATATAAATACAAGATTACTATTTTAAATTTACATTGTGTTTTGTATGACTATATGTAAAGACGTGTATTATGTGCTATCTTGTCGCTTTATGACAGTGTTGCAACAAATATTTGTTTAGAAAACTGAAAGTATCAATAATAACTACTTTATTGGCCAATAAAAGCTCATGTATACTTAAGGCAAAATTGCAACTATAACTAAAAAGAAACAACATAAATAAAATTACATACAGAAGTACTGAAATAACAAGTTGTATATGACAATAAATTAGGCGAATGCATTAAAATCCAAATGTATTTGAACAAGTGTTTTCAAAATTACAGTTATGAATATTGCGTTCATCAATCAACCTACTGAAGGTATAATAGGGATGCTAGCAAGAATTTGTATTCGATATCAAAACGAACATATCTTAACTTGTTAACTTTCAATAAAAAAGTATACCTACACTGAAAAAAATGCTAGTAAATTTACATGTTGCACCACGGATTACTGACAAAAATACCAGATACATATACTGTACTATAAAAAAAATCCACATTAATTACACTTTTTATTCCAAATTACAAAATATTTATGTTTGTTAAATTTTCAATCAAAAAGTACACCTACATTGATAAAAATGATAGTAAATTTACATATTGCACCACGGATTTCTGTCAAAAATACGAGATACATATATTGTACTACAAAAAAATCCACATTAATTACATTTTTTATGCCAAAGTACAAAATGTTTATTAAAAAATGAAGTAATAATGATGTAAAATTGCATTTGATGCTTACTAAAATGCACTTACTCAAAATACATTTTCACAAGTGCATGATGTGTATTTACATGTATTGTGTATTGAGAATTTGCAGACAAAATATAAAACGTTCAATAAAATTGTTTGTACCTTATCACATAGTAACGCGAGAGTAAGATGAGGGATTTTACGTAGGCATATGTTATTCTGAAGGTGTTGTGTCATATTTTACAAAATATGACATTTGACCTACCATATATTATTTTATATAATTATTTATTAATATTGTACTTTTAGAAAACAATAGTTCAGCAGTTTTGAAAGATGTATAGGAAAACAAATATTGTCACAGCATGTAATAGTGTCTCAGATATAAAAATGTATTACTACATCTTTATTTTATGTTGAATTTAAAATTTCCAAATGAGCTATAGCAGTAACGCTGGAAATGCCGCAACATTTCTAAACAAAATACTTCCGAAAATTACTATATATAGTTAGAAGGTTAAATAGCAAATAATTTTTTTGCCCAATTGTCAAAAAGACGACTTTTTTAATCGCTGTAATAATGGAAACAAAAACAGTGAAAACATTTTTTTTTCACAGTTGGGGTACTTTTTCACAATCATGTCACTTTTGCTATTGACGCTAACTTCAGATAAAAACGTATTGAAATGTAATAAACCTACCGTAGTAAATACTTTGGACAGTTGGACAAAAAATTTTTATATTTCGTGCGCGAAATCAGTGGTTCATAGCGCTTTCGAATGATTTCTTATTTCGACCTACGATCTCAACCAAAAATTCACATTCTCAAGCACCATTAAAAAACAATATGTAAAGCCATTTTACGAAGTGTAGAAGTTTTGAATATAAATTTCAAAAGTGCTTTTATTTATAACTAATGATGATTAGCAGCCTTATTTATGTTCAATTTGTTGTCGATAGTGGGAAATTAGAGGCCAAATTTCAAAGAAAACACCAAATTTTCTCAATTGTCGACGTTTCGTCACTTATCGTGACATCCTCAGGACAATTACAGATTTAAGTGCTTCACTGTGTTTTCCGAGTCTCGTACATAGTATGTCATATAACAATGTTGGACAGTATAGATAAGTAGAAAATAACGTACACATATATGAAGAACTTGTATTAAAATATAAATCAAATTTTATTTATTTTTAATCAATGATTACTTTGTCTCTTTGTGTGACACAGATCTTGCTTTCATAGTATCTGCAGCTAGCTATCTGCCAGTTGAATTGTATTGGTGGTCTAGGCATTGAGTAGTTACAATGGCCATTTAAGATATAACACACCTTATATGTCGCATTTCACCCATATAATTACAGAAGTTACTAAATCAAGTAAATTTTGTAGGAAATTGTATATTTATCACTTATATGGCCTTATGACCTTTACCTTCCAAATTTTGCTCTTTCCTAACCACCCTTATATTGCACTATGCAAATTTTGTTTACTGTTCTAACATTTGGACAATTTTAGAATATAATATTTGATGTCACAAAGCATTACTCGACTTTCTCTCTGAAAGTTTGGCCTGACGCGCATTTCGCTATTCCGCAAGTCGAATTCTGCACTCGACTCGACAAAATCACACACACACACACAAAGCTCTCAGAATACATACCAGGTTCTTCAGATCCCACACCTGTCACTCGGACCCTTCCGACGGGTTCACCGTTAGTAAGGACCTCGCAAGGACTGCGAAAGGACCACGGAGAGACGCCGGCACGCGGAGAGACGGGGGCCTCAGAGCGCAACTGTTTATCCTCAGATCGGCCGCTGTAACCACGGTAACGGTAATGTGATACCTCGTGGCGGCGGATCGCTGCTGCCGTCGCGACGCCGCGACGGCTCACCCAACGGGCCGCCGAGAGAGACTGGATCGCGGCGGCGGTGCGGCCGAGGGCCGCGTTCGGCGGCCTACCGCTCAGGCGCGTGAGCGTCGCGGCGCAGTCCGCCGACGGGGGTGGGAAAATCGGAGGAAATCGAAATTATCGTTATTCATCGACGGGGAGCACCGGCATAATTTTCAGAAAGGATCCGCAGTAATTGGGCTTTTTAATTTTATTTGTCTCTCGGTAAAGGCTAACACTCCCTCTGAATAAACCGGTTGGGAAAGCGGCTGGTTAAATGAATATTTTTTTAAGGCTAAACAGGTCGTCCAATTAGGCAGAAAGGCAGAAAGGATAGCACATATTTTCTTATTACTTAATTGTTGCAGAATGTTTTAGGACGGAAAGGGATACATTGTGAAGAAACAAGAAAAAATAGCAACTACGTTTGAGTTAATTGTTCCAAATATAGATGATAAATTAGAAAATTTGTCTCTCGGCAAAGGCTAACACTTCCTCTGAATAAACGGGCTGGTTAAGCGAATATTTTTAAGGTTAAAAATTAGGCAGAAAGGATAGCTTTTGATTTGGGTAACATATTTTCTTATTATTTAATTGTTAGAGAATTTTTAAGGATGGAAATGGAAACATCGTGAAGGAACAAAAAAAATAGCAAGTACATTTGAGTTAATTTTTCCAAATATAGATGGTAAATTAGTAAATTTGTCTCTCGGCAAAGGCTTACCTTCCCTCTGAATAAACTGGCTGCGAAAGCGGCTGGTTAAACAAATATTTTTTTAAGGTTAAACAGGGCGTCCAATTAGGAAGAAAGGCAGAAGAGATAGCCTTTGTTTAGGGTAACATACTTTGTTATTACTTAATTGCTACAGAATTTTTAACGACGGAAATGGAAACATTGTGAAGGAACAAGAAAAAATAGCAAATACGTTTGATTTTTTTTTCAAATATAGATAATAAATTAGCCAATTTGTCTCTCGGCAAAGGCTAAGAGTCCCTCTAAATAAACCGGCTGGGAAAGCGGCTGGTTAAATAAACATTTTTTAAGGTTAAGCGCTTGTCTTACAGGTGTGGACTCATTTTGACAATCATTTCTGTTGATTTTGAGTGAAATTTTACGGTGACCCGTTGAAGTAACCTCAATCGGTATTGAGAATTATGCATCACCCTATACGTTACGAGCCTACAAATTGGAGCGGGTAACGAAGTGAAATATCACAACATTCCCTTAATTTAGAAATGGGACGGATGAGCATGCTGAGTAAAATAAACTCGCACAGGGCCGTCGTAATTCAATCCCGCCCGCCAAAGCAGAACTGATTTTTTCGGGAGCACAATTTCAGCCGTCAGATGTAAAATTAAATACAAACAGACGTTATTTGTTTCTATAACCGTTTTCTTTGTAAGCAATTTATTTGACTTGTTCCGAATCTCATCAAAGCACTGCTACTTTCACTAGATAATCCGGGGCGCGAGCGTTACGACCCGCTAAATTATTCAGGGGCTGAAAGGCGGCTCGCTGAACGTTTTAACTTGCGCGGATATATTTGATTATAATAAGAGCCGTTTAAAACATTTATTATACTGAAAGCACACCTCAGTTAAAGTCGATTTTTGACGGATCGTGATGTATCATGCATAATTTAAAAATCCCGCTTGGGCCCCCAGAGCTCCGGCAAAGTGTGGGAAGCTCGCAAAATCAAATTTGCGAGAGCCGGTTGAAGTTAAACGTTGTTTTCATCTTTTATTGAAGTAGACGTTCCTCTCTTTAAATTTTATTATTCCGCCAGAGACACAAATTTATACAACGAATACTATAAATTTGCAAGAGTTCTTATAATTATTTTTTTACGGGACAAAAAATCGAATAGATAAATTTAATTAGACACAGTCCGATGCTTGGAAAACGAAATTTCAAGAAACAACTTATCTGCGAGCTAATGCCCCTACCAGCATTGAATTACACATGAAAAATCTATAGCAAAGAGCCAAGGTCATTAGTCAGCGGTCCCCCAGACATATACCGGTTTTGATCACTCATCAGCATGCCATAGATCAGGTAACTGACGAATAACAATGGTCATGAGAAGCCAAAACGTTGCAAGTTACATCTAGTTGCCTACTAGGTACTGTTGTGCTGGACCTATTTTTTGTCAAATACGTATCAAAAACCCGCTTTGTTCCATTCCATGTTTCTAATTTCAAAATAGGTCCACACTCTCTAACTTATTACGTAAAATGCTCAGCAATTATGTAGCCATGATGCAGCTCCTTTGCATATAATAAATCTAGCTGATGAAGAAATATTAAAAGCCATTAGGCATTTAAAAGACAAATTGACATCGGGTCATGATAAGATTCCAGCTTTTTTTGTGAAAGATTGTTCAAGAGCTCTTTTACAACCCCTATCTGTTATATATAATTTAATACTAAAAACGTCCAGGTTTCCTGACATATGGAAGTTGTCGAGAGTATGTCCGATCTTTAAGAGTGGTAAAAACTCCGAAGTTAAGAACTATCGTTCGATTTCAATTCTCTGTAATTTCTCAAAAATTTTCGAGATAGCTGTCTATAATCGCGTCTACCCTGCTACAAAAACCGTAATATCATGGGATCAGCATGGTTTCATGCAGGGCCGATCCACGGTATCTAACTTGTGCCTACTTACACAATTCATTTCCAATGAACTTGATATGCAAGGGCAGGTAGATGTGATTTACACAGACATTGCTAAGGCGTTTGATCGTGTCGATCACAAAATTCTTTTACAAAAATTGGAGACCTTCGGTTTTAGTTCCAATTTGTGTAATCTCTTTGAATCATACCTTCTTAACAGAAAACAATACGTTACATATCTTGGACACAATTCTAAAATTTTCACGGCAACTTCCGGAATCCCTCAAGGATCCAATTTGGGGCCCTTGCTTTTTTTATATTTTATTAACGATCTAACATCTGAGCTGGAGTGTAAGAAACTATTGTTTGCTGATGACTTAAAACTTTTTAGTAAAATATCAGATATTGGGGATTGTCAAAGATTGCAAAACCAATTATATATATTGAACAACTGGTGCGCTAATAATTGTCTTCAGTTAAATGTAGTGAAATGCAAAACCCTAAGTTACACCCGTAAATTGCACCCAATAGAATATGATTACAGATTAGATCTGGAGATACTTGACAGAGTGGACTCCATAAAAGACTTGGGCGTCTTATTTGATTCGAAACTAACATTTTGTCAACATATCAATGTTATTACTTCATCTGCTTTAAAGATGCTAGGCTGTATTATGCGCAACTGTCGGTCGTTCTCTAACGAAGCAGCTTTAAAATGTCTTTACAACTCGTACGTAAGATCTAAACTGGAATATTGTTCGTTAGTATGGTATCCACGTTATGATTATCTGAAGCTTTGTTTAGAAAGTGTCCAGAGAAAATTTTTAAAATTTATTTCACTTAAAACTGATGGCTTTTATCCAGAAAGAGGTTATGACCATGCTACTTTACTTAACAGATTTGATTTTTCTTCTTTAGAGTTTCGCAGGGATCTAGCAAGTATCAAAATTTTATACAATATATTCCATAATAATTTAGAATGTCCGTCTATATTATGTCAGTTTTCTTTTCATGTTCCTCGATTAAATTCTCGCCAAAATTGTATATTCATTTGTACTAGAGCAAAGTCTCGCGGTCTTAAAATGTCTCCAGTACATATTGTGTCAAAATTTCAATAAAATTTCAGATGTATGCGATATTAATTTTAGCACCTTTAATCAGATAGTTGAAACTGTTGGTCTGAGATTTAATAGCGATAATATTTAATATTTAAGTTTATTTATATTATAGTTTCCATATCTTCTTTGTACAATATTGTTAAGACATATAATATGTTTACGCAATTCACTTTTGTTTTGTAAATAATTTGTCCTATAAATGGATTTTATCTGTTGGGCAATAAAGATTATTATTATTATTATTATTATTACTATTAAAATGTAATTTATTTCAGTTGGAAGTCAAGTTAATGCCATTTACACAGATTTTTCTAAACCATTTGACCGGCTCCATCTTCCAATATTAAATACTAAAAAGTAATGTGTCCCAGTTTGATGACATTGTTTCAGTCATATCTTGATGGTCTTGAGGGTGCCAATTCTCTCCACGGATATAGCTTATATACGGTCGACCGGCTGCGGGAGTCGAACCCACAACGATCTAGTCACCTCGATTCAAGTACTGACGCCTTAAGCCACGCGACCACTGACCGATTAAATATATTTAAATGTTTTATGAAAGTTGAGACTTTTCCGCCAACTGTGTAGAAAATTGAACAATTGAGAAGAGAAGACTAAAAAAACCGTAAAATCTCAATAAGAACAAATTCAAAAAATAAAAATGAATACCGAAAATGCTTGCAAATGACTTTTTGTTAATAATCACTATCAAATGTTTTGGAAAGTTATTGCACATTTGTATTTTGGTATAATTAGCTTACCAACAATTCATCCATACATATAGAGTGAACTTTAGTCCTTCCTGTATTTGGTATCTATTTTGCTTCAAAATATAGGTCTGATCTACAATTGATGAACACCCTTGAGAGTCCTGCATTTTCCTTTTTACTCGATGGAATACATAACCGTTTTTATTGACACCCACTGCACTCATTTAAACGTTCTTCAAAGGGATAAAAAATAAAACGGATTTTTATGCAGCCTCCCTTTATGGAAAGGTTGCTCTATACAAAAGGTACATAATAACCTTTCAACAATGTTAACGAAACTCCCAACGGATTGCACTGACGGCTATATCACCGTTCTCTCGAATTCCTTTTTTATGCGTTGGAAACATCAGCGAAAAGGAATTTTAGTGCCTGAAAACTAGAGCGCGGGAAACCGCCCTACAAGCATTGGAAGTGGACGGGGGAGTCCTTGTTAAAGCAGGGGTGGTTAAAGTAAATTTCAACCCTGTTCGGAGCACCTTGAGTCAATAAAATATAGCGATGATTATTCCAAATACTATAAACGGCTATTATAGAAGAAAAGAACTAAATATGAAATACCATAGAAATAGTATTTGACGATTATATTTATTATTATTTTTTAATAAAAAGAATATTTCTTCCTCTATTGAGCCATTACATTAAAAATGAATCATTCATTCAATTTAATCTTTTTTTAATGAAAAATCTTAAAAGATGCGTTATGAAAAATGAAGTCAATATCGTATTTTTTTTAAATCCATATAGCCCTCGAGTAATAATTATTGAAGTTGTTGTATTTTCGCTGAGCTGCTGTTATCTGTAGCCATGCGATTCCGAATATTGAAATCCGATTATTTTTTGTAGGTATTAACCTTTTTTGTGATGAGAATCTTTACATAAGTTTTTTGTCTATAGCAACTAGGCACTTGATTGATATCGTTTTAATTTATGACGATGTGAAAATTCTTTAGCAAAACTATTTCCCGGTAAATATGTGCCAAATTCAGCTACTTTTAACCGCGGTGTGCAATGAGTGCAGGTGTAATGCAGCTTGAGGGAAATTTGAAACAGTGAACCAGTTTTCAGTGCCGTACGGAAGTGTATTTTTAAACTATTTTCAAAGTGCTGTATTTGATTTTTTTACAAAATTATAGTTGTAAGAGTCTTAAAATGGAAGTCATACTGATTCTTGCAGTTCCAGATAGTCGTCCGTTACGTTTACGTCACAACTATGGCGGATGTGGCCCCCCTAAGAAATACGTCGAAATAGACAACAGATTATGATTTATCATATCCAAAAACATCTATTCCAAAATTTTTAAGTTGATACAGTCACATACAATGTAATTATTAAAAACAATCACTTTTTAAATTCCAACTTTGACACTGTCTTTTTTATTCTCTGAAAAATCTAGAATGCTTCCATAGGCTATTACTTACGGATCACCCTGTATGAGAGAGGGAAATAACAAATTCATTAAAATGAACTAATTTTGATAAAAAGTTAATAAAACAAAACCATAGTTTCATTTTAAACGCTTAGATATTCGCATAATAAATAATATCAGGGAGACAAATCGGATACCCGTGCATGCCAAGATGTTGATTGGTCCACAGCATCCGATCCACGTTTCACAAGGTAAATTCGTTGTTCTATGATTAGCTTATGACTATAAATTATTATCTATGGTAACTTTTAAATGTATTTATCTTACACATTCTTGTTTAATGAGAATTCTCATTCATTATTATATGAATGGTAAGCAATAAATCAGAGACCCATTTTGTTCTATCCTGTAGTATCCTGTTCTAAACCATTACTGTCAGCACATTTTACGTCAGCTATGCAGTGGTGTAAGAGTGCAACCATCAGGAATAAATTTTATAGTCCTACATTTCTTGCAATGCTTTTATTACACTTTTATGGCTCAATTTTTTTACTTAGACACATCTTTTGAGAACGTTAGCAAAATCTGATTATTTTCTCAAGAAACTTTTATGGAAAACATAATCTATATGTTGCCCCAAGTACATCTCAAAACAAATTACATTATACATTAAATATACAATTTTAATCATTTTATAGTTTATCATATTTTGATTATGCGCACATATATAATATTCCAATTGTTGCTTGATCTACTGTTTATTTGTTTACTAGCTTTATTCATTTTTTACAACTTATTCATACTTAATTATTTTTAACACATTATATTTCATAAACAACAACAAAACATTATATTCCAACTTGCTAACAGTAATAAATAGACTACTGAAATTTTCTCAAGGCTTCAAGTATTGGTTAAACATAAACCTCAAACGACAATCGAATATCCGATGATGACATGTATAAAGGGTTTAGGGCGCGAGATCAAAATATGAGCGTAAGTGATGTTGATAGTTTATTAACAAGAATGTACGTGGATAGCATATATGTATAGTTCAATAAAAAGTGACAAAAAAGTACAACTGCGAAACGGAAAATAGAGGCAGAAAGAAGATGGTATTTTAAAAATACGCTTTCGACAAAAAAATTGGGTTGTTACATCTTACAAGACGATACTTTGCCTAGAATATATAGAAGGGTGGTTTTGCGAATTATGCATGACATATGAATTATGGGATGTGAATTTCCGTATAAATGAACTCGAAAAGAGTATACTGATAGAAAAAGACGAAATAAAAGAAAAAAGAAACTATTTAAAATAAATATTAAAAGGTCGGTATCTGAATCGAAGAATATATTAAATTTTGACGAAACATGGATGAAGGGATAAGTTTTAATGTGTGACCGTTATAGTGGTAGTGCAAGCAACCAATAGTGAATAGTGTATATAATATAGTGCAATGTATTCTAAAGTATTTTGTCCTTATAGATGCGAAATTCGTAAATATTTGCGCGAATCATTAACGGTGGGAAAATCTCTCCTTGTAACGAATTTTGTCAACTATAAACATTTTCTATAATTTTCATCATGAAACTGTCATGGTAGATTGTCAGAAGTTCAAAACAAACTTATTAATACCACATAATAATGAAAGTAGCAATAATGTTTGTACTGTTTTGTAAAATTTGTCAAAAGTTGAAATTTCCCCGCCTTAAATAATTAAAATAAAAGCTGCGAAATTCGTGCGCATCAGGTAGGTGTAAGAGGGTGGTGGTGGGCCAACGTCGTTTAAAAGGGCCGCATTCTAATTTGTGAAGAGAATGACACAGGAGGATAGTTAAAGTAAACTGTTAATGCTAGGTTCACTGGATGCCAACTTATTTTTGATAATTTTATGTGCTTCGAACCCTCCTCAAGTGGCACGCCTAGGTAATCATGCATCTCTCACCTCCCGTAATCATATCTGTGCTATGAATGAGTCACTTTCGGTTTTCGACCTTGGGGTAGTATAAGATAATTGAAATTAAGAAATATATTGGATAATATAAGATAAAAATTGGCAACAACTGTTATATCACTATAAATGATACCAAATGAATACTGCAGGTGTAATTCAATGCCGGTCGGGGCATTAGTCCGCGGAGTTGTTGTTTCCTGCAGAATCATTTATAGATTTAATAGCGCGTCGCCCAGGGCGAGAGATCTGCGGTTAAGGACCTACTGCAATGTAGGTCGCTTCCTGCAAGTTGTGCCGCTTAGGTCGAGCAGGGAGTAGCAGGCTACTTATATCTCACCTGTTATATTACGGTTTCTACTAAACATAATGGATATGTAATGCAATTACTTTTTAAATTTAGTAGGCCTATGAAATGTTGCTCCTCGCACGCTTCGCCCGTCGCGCTTCTCAACAAGCTAGCGTTTAGACACTTTCTAGATTTTCGGTCATTGGGTATAGTTGCGTTCGCCTCAGAGACTTTGTCATGTTGCCAAATTTTCAAATTTTTAGGATCAGTATTTTTCCAGGTAAGAATCGGCACAATTCTCGATGGGATCCTGTATATAATTTCTATCTCTTGAAACATGTTAAATTACAGTTGGATCGTCACAAAACAATTATTATTCTCTATTCAAATAAGTAGGTATTTTCGACATTTTGTACAAAACACGTTCCTACAGGAGATCGTTGATGTGTGAAATCGGAAACTAGGTGCAAATTAATTCAAATTGCATAATAAGTGATGGGAACATTAACTTTAATTATTGCAATTATTAATTATTATTGTAATTAGTACGCTAAATGTGTAACAGTCTCATTATTAATTGCTGTACAATAAAATTTAATGAAAACGCTCTCAATTACTTCCTGCTTATTAGAATTTGCTCGACAGCCGTTGGAAATTATTTATTAAATAATAATTGTAATGAAGGGTAAAAATATGTCAGGGGTAATCACAAGGTAGAATTTTAGGATAGATACATAAATCGAGATGTGTTATTAAATTACTATAATAATATCAAAGAGGTAAAAATGGATGATAATCATTTGTTGCCTCATCTATGGCATTCCTACAGATGAGAGCTAACAAGCTCGAAACCGATATATGTCTTATTTAGCTTTTGACGACTGACTGTGGCTGTATACTATTCTTCAGGTGTAATTTAATATGGGGCATTGGCCCAAATTCCTCTTTTTCAAATATCTATACATTTATCTACAAACTTAAATAACGTTACTAAAAAAACGTTCACAACATTCTATATTTGCTATGACCCTAAACTCTATAACATACTCAAATAGAAATAAAAATGTCGAAAATTTTAGAAAATTATACAGTGTGTTCTATGAGCTCTATGACAAACTTCCAGACAGGTGGGTTAATGTCAACATTTTTTCTTATATGAACATTCGTTTTTGTTCAGATTACAAGCATATCAATATATATAATTTCATAATTTAAAGTAGAAGTCTGATAAATAAGAATGATAGTTGATATAACATATTATTATTTGTGTTTAAAGTTCTTCTATACGATCTAAAAGTTTTATTTGTGTATAAATCCGTAAAAATTTTATTCAAGATAATTCAACAAATATTTCTTTCTTTTAAACGGCACTTATTCGGATCGTATCAATATTTTTAAGGCGAACCATGGCCTGCTAAGATTTTTTTATACCACTGTATTTTAATATACCAGTTACAGAAACGGCTATGTGATGTCTCGGAAGACCACCATTATCCGAGAACGGTTCCTACAGTAGCAGTAGTAATACCAACAACAGGAGTCGGATCAATATATGGGTGGTCCCAGAGATATCGATAGCGGGTCTGCTCCCACAGAGCCTAGCTCGAGAAGAACAAGGGCAGGTCAAACAAAGTGACCCGAAGAATCACTAGATATCAAATATTTTTTTGTTGACATCAAAAACTGCTTCTTCTTATACTACTACTGTTTTAAAATGGCGATTTAAGGCCTGCTATGATTTTTTTATACCACAGTATTTCAATATAAACTCTTAGCGATATTTTTATTTAAAATGTGATATGGTGAAATTTGAACAAAAACTATACAGAGTGTTTTCTTATACACGATTTCAAAGTTTTTTTTATCTGCAAAGATAATCTAAAAACTATTTTTTTTAAATTTGAATGTTATCGAAAACTGTTTCTTCTGGTCCTGCCACGACTTTTAATAGTGACCTAAGGCCGATTATGATTGTTTTATACCTCTAAATTTAATAAAACCGCTTAGCGGTTTTTTTATTTAAAATCTGATAAGATGGTGATAATCAAGACACCTCAAAACACCTTCTGTGAAATTTGAACAAAAACTATACGAGACATTTAAGAGAAAACAATATTTGCTAGACTATCGTGAATAATAAAGTTTCTACGGGTTTGTATATAAATAAAAGTAGACACTGGATATTCATTTTACAAATCCTGCTACGTATGGGAAGATACTTAATTTTTCCGTCAAACTGTTATTTGTCTAAATGAATATAATATACAGAGCGAGTCAAGTTTAAATAGTCAAACTAAAAAATGTAAATACAACATACCTTATCTGGCTCTCCAACAAAGATATACATAGTGTACGTGTTGTAATCAGCTACCGCAGAGTATTTGTGGTATTTGACAATAATTCTACTTTGGCGTTAAGCAATAATGGTGTTAAAGTCAGCGTGCCTGGATATTTTAAGTATTTGTTTAATTTTATATTTAATGTACAATTGTCATAAAAGTATTTCTACCATCTGATGAGTTATTTTATGTAGCAAAGAGATTGGACATTATAAAAACTGCATGTTTTTTACCCTGTTCAGTGGCGTACCAAATATGTTTCTCAAAGGGTGTTATAGTCCCCTCATATCTACATCACTAGTTATAATTTTATGGCAGTAGATGATTTACCCTAAGTAATAAGTATCTACAAAATTTTATCATTTTTGAGTAACCGGGTAAATTTGATTTATTTCTTTGAACTTGATACGCTGTATCTCTGTTGGCGAGATAAAATGTTGTATTTACATTTTTTTCTTAAAATTTTATAAAGAATCTCTTCCCGAAGTTTCATTATTTAAACTTGCCTCACCCTGTATATCGCTGAAAACGATCCACGTGGCAAAAATTTGTTAAAAAGAGGTCAAAACGCCGACATCATTTTCTTGACCACTCATTCCTTATTTCGTTTAAAACGCTGTTATCGTATTCCACCGTTTGAAAATATCCAGTTTCCTCTCGAATAGCCAGTGTTTCAGGGACGATAGCATCGCGCTTTGCTGGTTTAGGTTTTCGGAGGGACAGCGATAAGTGTTTTCTTTTCTGCGCACATAAACGGTCGATTTGCCAGAGATGTGTTGGGAGTCCTATTGGGAACCAAACGAGATGAAAAAATAATAATAATACCGAACTGCTGTCGCGTAATACTTGTTTTACAATTTTTTTGTAATAACTGTATGAAAAAAGGGGTTAGTTTGATGTTCATCTCAAAGTTTTCACTCGTTTTGTTATGCTCGTGCAAAAATAGCTATAAAAAGGAAGGGTGTTATATGAACTCTCTCTAAAAAGGAAATATATTAGTATATAGTCTTAGGTAAAATGTGGTTAAAATATATTCGTGGTAAAATTTGTAGTTCGTTTGTTTGTCAGTCGAAATATTTAGTTTTAGGTTGTGGTTAGAAACAACGCTGGGATTTATTTTTAATAATATAAATAAACTACTTAATATAAATCAATATTAGGTAATTCTTCTACCGCCATGATTCTAAGCAGCGATTGAAAATCATTTGAAGGATACAGAATCAAAATAACCATAAATTGAAAATTTTACATTAGAACAACTAGAGCATTTTACATCAATAATATCGTTTTCTTACAGATAAAAAATGTCATATTCAATTATATTTCATATAAAATTATTGTTAAAATTGCAATAAATATATATTTTTGCCAATGTAAGGTAATGTAATTTTACACAGTTTCTGCACTGTTTTTTGATATAGGTATTTAATTTTGATTTGTGGTATTTTAACTTATAGATGCATTCTTAATATTTACTCCTATATTAAAAAATAATAATAATCTCTCAAAACTGCAGCTTTTCTAAAAAATCTCCAGAATTGTACCTATTTTTAAAAGGATGACCGAACTATAACACAAAATTACAGACTATAACCGTACTTAAAAACATTTCAATGTTGTTTTTAGGTGTTATGCCCGGTAACTGATCACTGCCAGTAACAGAATTAAACTGCACATCCCTAGCATTAGCTGGGATTCTTTGACCTGCCCATGTTGTTCTCGGGCCAGGCTCTGTGGAAACAGACCCGCTATCTCTGGGCCCGTCCATATATTCATTTTCAGCTCCTGTTGTTGGATTTCGATTACTACGGTCGAAGCCGTTCCTCGGACAATGGTGGTCTTCCGAGACGTCCCGTAGCCGCCTCTGTAACTGGTCGCATCCTATGCTTCCAAACATTTCTCCACTTTTCACAGTCGACATCTTCAGTGAAGACTCCGCAAAAACTTTTCACTATATATCAAATAACTGTTCAAAGGTTTGCGAAACTTTGCTGTATGGCAGCAGCATTCTAATATCAAAACTGTTAATTTAGGAAATTTCAATTCAATTTTCAATTTAGATGTTTGCCTTAATTTCCATGTCCAACAGAAAGGAAGCAATTTGTTTAAACCTGTGGTGTCCAGTCTGTAGGTTACCTACGTCTGGAGTCCCTTAAGGTTCCAATTTAGGACCTCTTCTATTTATCATATTCGTAAACGATGTTATCTCTGATATAAACTGTAAATGTCTATTACACGAGTATATAGATGACTTAAAGTTGTACTTTGTTATTGATATAATTGATAACTGTCTTAAGCTGCAGCATAATTTGAGATCATTTGGCACAGGATTTGATTCATTTAAATATTTACTTACTTACTTCGTCCAGTATTGATATCATGTGTGTTAGTGAAACATGGTTCAATGATAATTTACCTTCTGACTATTTTGCGGTGTTAAATTTTTATTTGTATCGTAATGACCGGTTAGGTCGTGGTGTTGGAGTATGTATTTATGTCAGAGACTCAAATGATTATAGCGTTATCTTAAACGTAGCATAACGGATGTTGAGCATCTTTGGTTACAAATTAAAATTTTCAAACATTCTATCCTGGTTGATGTAGTATACAGAGTATCAACTGTTTCTATGAGTGCTTTTGTTGAATATTTGGATAATGTATTCTTTTATGTATCTCCACAGTATGACATAATCACACTTTGAGATGTTAATATTGATCACACTTTTGATAATACGGTCAATCAAACGAACCTACTAGAATTACTAAAACATCGAGTACTTTAATAGACGTTATTTATATTAGTAACACTGATTTAGTTGCTCAATCAGGTACACTTAGTGCTGATGTTATTTCAGATCATCGAGCAGTTTATTGTGAATTATATTTGGCTATTCCAAAAATAACTCGGAAGATTATAACGTATCGTAATTTTAAATATTTTTATCGTGATGACTTTAACTATGATTTACAACATATTAACTGGGATAGTTATATATTATTTCAATGACATTTCTTTATAGTAACATTTTGATATACATGCTCCTTTTACTACTTCTAAAATTACTAAAACACCTTAGCTTACTGATACTATTAAATAACTCAAAAAAAAAACGTTATCAGGCTTTAAGTAATTTTAAAAAATCTGAAAGTATTCAGGACTGGTCTTACTACAAATCTCTATGTAACTATACTGTAGGAGCAATAAGGCGTGAGAAAAAAGCATTTCTTAATGCTCAAATATATAATCCAGATAAAAAGCAATTATGGAAGACACTTAATCATTTTAATATTAAAAAATAGAAATTCTGAGATTCCTCCTAATCTTTCTAAACCTGATGAAATTAATCAATATTTTTTATCTGTCCTCACTCCCACAAATAATTGCCCAAACACTTATGACTGGTACAGGAATAGAAAGTTTAATCCTGACATTTTATTTTCTTTCAATATGGTATTCAAGGAAAAATTTCATAATATTTTATTTAGCTTAAAGTCTTATGTTTATAGTATTGATAATATTAACGCCAAGATGCTTCAATTATGCTCGCATATGTTAGATAATTACTTTGTGCATGTTTTGAATTATTGTTTGGAGGTACAGCCAACTTATTTCTTGTGTAACTACAAATAATATTCTAACTTCACAACAATCTGGTTTTAGAAAAGTATTTATTACTGCCACAGTATTGGCTAAGGTTACATACGATATTTTTGGAAATTTGGATGTAGGCAGGTTAATTGCTCTTAGTCTATTAGATTTTTCTAAGGTTTTTGACACTATTGATCAGACCTTACTTTGTGAAAAGCTATATTGTTATGGGATTGATGTTACATCTTTAAATTTCTTTAAATCATATCATTTCAATCGACGTCAAGTACATACAATAAATGAACACTCTCAGTTTGCTTCTGTAACTTCCGGAGTACCGCAAGGCTCCGTTTTAGTCCTCTTTTATTTCAGCTTATGCTGATGATACACAATTATCTTTTTCTTTTGTCAATAATGTTTCACTAGCCAATGACAAAATCAATTATGATCTAAAGTTATTTTCTTAGTACTCTGAAAATAATAATCTAAAAATTCAATTATAAACTGAACTAAAATTGTATATAAATAATCAATCATTAAATTCTGTAAAAATTTTTAAAAATCTTGGCCTACTCCTTGACTCCAAACTTCGTTTTCGTGAACATGTGCCAGTGCTGATTAATAAATGCTATCTTGCTTTAAGGTTTCTTTATACTAATATTAGATTAATTAATTTTAAATTGAGAAAAAAATTAGTAGAACCATTGGTGTTGTCATCGATTTTAAATTACTGTAGTGTTGTATATTATCCCTGTCTTGACAAAATCACACAATATCGCCCTCAAACAATTCAAAATAGATGCTGAACATTTGTTTTTCGTTTGAAAAAATATGATAGAATTTCTGAAAAAATTAAACAATAATGTTGGTTAAATATCAACACCTTTAAATTCCACTTTAGTGTTTTCATTAATGGTATAATTAATTTATCCACCACTTTACTTAAAAGAAAAACTAATACGTCGTAATAAAATTCATTAGATGTTCGTATAAGTTTTCAATTCCAAAATTTCATTCAGCGATGTTTACACGTTCATTTTCTAATAATGCCTGCACTATTTATAACTTAATTAATAGCAGATTTCAATTGGATTCAGTAACTAGTTTTCTACTTATTTTCGATATCTACTTGAAATGCGTCATTAGTTGCTTTCCACCATTTTATTGTTTTTAGTTTGTTTTATTTTTAGATTTTTATTTAATTAATAACAACAACAATATTAAAGCTAAACTTCGCCTTTGCCTATTGTATTGTTTTTATAGTTTACAATACTTTGTTCAACTAACTGCCAGACCTACAGCATTTATGGTTTAGGTATTATATATTTGACAGCAAATGAATGAATAAATGAATGATTGAGTAAATGAATCAATTAATGAGTAATAAATAAATAAATTTATTATAGCAACAGTCACGACTAGGCCGATAAGGCTTAGTTAAATTGGATAGAAATGCAAAGGCCGCCGTAGCTAACCGACTTCGATTCCTCCTGATTTACAATGGCAATCATAGAGTGTTTATGTAACATTTTGTCTGCTCGAGAAATCCCATCGTAAATTTGACAAACGTTCCGGCCGTCTTTAAGCAAAAAGAGATGAAGACCGAGTGCTGCGGGGTGCATATCTTATATCCCGGAGAAAAAACAATGGCCATTACCCGGACTTTTCTCTCTGGCAAATATTAAAGTTT
Organism: Monochamus alternatus; assembly: GCA_037114965.1. Taxonomy (NCBI): domain Eukaryota; kingdom Metazoa; phylum Arthropoda; class Insecta; order Coleoptera; family Cerambycidae; genus Monochamus; species Monochamus alternatus. The sequence continues at coordinate 125,720,614 of CM073426.1, forward strand.
AATTTGGCTTCGGAAAAGTTGAACGAGGGTTTTTAACGAGGTGATTTTTTGTACTTTATTTCATTTTAATTTTATTCGATTGTTGGATTGGAAGTACGGCTGCTCAAGCTGAAACTCTACCCCCAGCCATCCGTTGAAAGAAAAACCAATTTTTTGCGATGTAAATCTATGTTTTCTTACAGCAAATATTTCAACGGTGGCGCTAAATTAATATTATATTTCCCTTTGATTTTTCTCAAAGCTACTAATAATTATTTATGATACGATGCTATTTTGAAACATTACCACGGTAGCGAAACATTTTCAGGATGTCCCAAAATTAGCCTGACAAACGTCAACAGTAGAATCTATGTTCAAAAACAGGTAGAAAAGTTAAAGTTATGGCCCCTTAAATGGGAACCTCTAACAAAGTGACAACATCGTCAAAATTGTATAAATTCGAAATTTGACCGTACCTGCCAAAGTGCCAAAAGTGAAGTTAGATATTTATAGAGTGTTTTCATTAAAGCAGGTTAGTAAATTTAAATGGATTAATTTCTTTAGATAATTATTGAATAGAGCTTTGTCTGTGGAATTGTTCATTAGCGTACCTAGATGTTTGGTATCAGACAACATACATATGATTTCATTGATAGGAATTGTAGGAGATTTGATTTATATTAGCTTAAAATACCTTTCTAATACAGTAAAAAATGTTTAACTTCTTACTTGGAAACCCTATATATATGTATATACGTAAGGAAGCTAGATAGGACAAAAAAGTATTTTTCATTTTTGACCACTAGTTTCTAGACACTTGTAAACTACTAGATTTTAGCAATTAATTTTGAACCTTATCCGTGCAAAATAGATACGGGGTGATTCAGAATTTACCCGAAACACTTTGAGGATATGTGAACCCTTAAATAAGAAGTCGATATCACCAAAAAAATGTTGGAGAGGGGATATGCTCTCTAGATGGTAAAGGAACGAGGTCAGTAGTGTTGTTTCATTTGTTGAAGGAGTGTCGGTCTTTAAAATTTTCAAAATAACTCGTGTGTACAGCAACGCTGAGTTAATGCACATGATTCTTATTTATGGTCAAGTTAGACAAAATACATGTGTAACTTCGCGCTTGTTTGCAGATCGATTTCTTGATCGACACAAGCCAAATCATGAAACTTTTACTGCAGTGGTGCAACATGGACGGGATACTGGTAAATTACGTGCAAATCATGGACGGGATGAAAACCCCGATCGACCACGACATATTTTAGCAGCTGAAGAACAATATTTGAATGTGGTCCGAAAAAATCCGCGAATAAGTACAAGGCAGATTGCTAGACAGGTGTCTAGAGTATCCCAATAAACGGTGTGGCGCTTACTACACGAAGCTTAGTTATACCCATATCATATCCAGAGCACTGTTACCAGTGGATTATCCACTACGAGTTAGGTTTTGTGAGTGGTTGTTGCAGTAAAATGCTGAAAATCTCCAATTTACTGCTGTTGTATTAGTTACAGATGAATACAAAATATTCACAATACACACGTTTAGATTCAAATCGTATATATGTTCCTTCTAAGACTTTCAGTGCGAATATCTCAGAAACTATCATAGCCAGTGCGAAGAAATTTGGTATACAGACACTAGATGGCGCGTAGAATCTGATGATAACATCAATTCTTATACAGGGTGTTCCATTTTCCAAGAAATCGATTTAATTTTGATTTTTTGGTTGTCAGCCCTGCTAAAACTTATATTTAAATTGAAATATACTTAATTATGAACACATTCTGATAAATAAACATTCAAAAATTTCAAAATTTAACATAAAAAAAACGCCTCCAAAAAGTACCCAAATTTCATTGTTTTGTCATGTAAAATGTGTATAGCCTTGAGCCAGACTTACACAGAAGAAACTAACATCGGTGAACGTCAAAACTATGAATTGTCAAATATTAATGGCATAAAGTATTTTATTTAACATAAATAACGCTAATTAATGGACTTAATGCAATTTACGTATGCACAATGGTGTTATTGAGACTTGTCGATAAAAATTTAGACTTGAGTTGAGACTTTTGGAGCATTGGGGTCGCCGTGCCGGCGCAGTCTACCGCTACAGCTAGAGTTACAGCGTGAATATTGTGTATTTAAATTGTTCCATATAATGTAATAAAACTTCAGTAAATTGTTTTTTTATGTTATTACAGTGTACAATAATAATTAGGTACACGTATTTTTTATGACAAAATAATTTACAAAATTGTGTAAGTACCTACCTAAACAATATCCCTGTTTTCCAACTGCTGTAATAATTATTGTTTACTTATTTAGCAACAAATAAATTCAAACAAAACGATTTCTAAAACTTTTAATTAATGTGAACGTATTTGTCGTGGAAAGTCAGATCTGAACCTACCCTAGCCCCACAAAAGGAAATATTACGAAAGCATAACCTAGAAATGATTGATACTTGTATCCACATATTTCAGCACTTAACTTATGTACTTATGTTTAAGAAGAACTCTACATCTGTAAAATAGTAAACAATGAACTACAATTTCTGTATTTCATGATACAAAACTAAAATAAAGCAACTGGTTTTTGCTAGGAAGAATCACCTGCAAATGTACTATACGCAGTAGGTAGGTACCTATCCTTCCTAGCAAAAACCAGTTGCTTTATTTTAGTTTTGTATCATGAAATACAGAAATTGTAGTTCATTGTTTACTATTTTACAGATGTAAAGTTCTTCTTAAACATAAGTACATAAGTTAAGTGCTGAAATATGTGGGTACAAGTATCAATCATTTCTAGGTTAAGCTTTCGTAATATTTCCTTTTGTGGGGGTAGGTTCAGATCTGACTTTCAACGACAAATACGTTCACATTAATTAAAAGTTTTAGAAATCGTTTTGTTTGAATTTATTTGTTGCTAAATAAGTAATCAATAATTATTACAGCAGTTAGAAAACAGGGATATTGTTTAGGTAGATACTTACACAATTTTGTAAATTATTTTGTCATCAAAAATACGTGTACCTAATAATTATTGTACACTGTAATAACATAAAAAGACAATTTACTGAAGTTTTATTACATTATATGGAACAATTTAAATACACAATATTCACGCTGTAACTCTAGCTGTAGCAGTAGACTGCGCCGGCACGGCGACCCCAATGTTCCAAAAGCCTCAACTCAAGTCTAAATTTTTATCGACAAGTCTCAATAACACCATTGTGCATACGTAAATTGCATTAAATCCATTATTTAGCGTTATTTATGTAAAATAAAATACTTCATACCATTAATATTTGACAATTCAATGACAATTCATAGTTTTGACGTTCACCGATGTTAGTTTCTTCTGTGTAAGTCTGGCTCAATGCTATACACATTTTACATGACAAAACAATGAAATTTGGGTACTTTTTGGAGGCATTTTTTTATGTTAAATTTTGAAATTTTTTAATGTTTATTTATCAGAATGTGTTCATAATTAAGTATATTTCAATTTAAACATAAGTTTTAGCAGGGCTGACAACCAAAAAATCAAAATTAAATCGATGGAAATGGAACACCCTGTATAAGAATTGATGTTATCATCAGATTCTACGCGCCCTCTAGTGTCTGTATACCAAATATCTTCGCATTGGCTATGATAGTTTCTGAGATATTCGCACTGAAAGTCTTAGAGGGAACACCCGGTATAGTTTATAGCATGGGCCTTGTCTTCCTGAAAATGTGCCCCTAACTGTCTGACAACGCATGTGTTCTTTACATGATGGGTCACCTCTTTATTTTCAGCTAAATGTTCGAGATTATCTCCATCAAATGCACGGACTACGGTAGATTGGACGTGATGGACCGGTAGCATGATATCCGAGGTCTCTCGATTTAAACCCTCTTGACTTCTCTTTGTGGGACCATTTATAAAATGAGGTGTACCGTACCGAAGTGGAAACCGTCGAGGATTTGCACGATCGTATCGTAGCGAATAATTGACGCTTACAAGAATAGCAACCAGGAGGAACATTCATTTTAGTACGGCAAAATTGGATAAGGCGTGCCCAAATGTGTGTAAACGTGGAGGGACAAAATGTCAAAACAGTTTTTATAATAAGGTTTGTGTTAATTTAATATAATTTTCATGTTTCTGAGGCTTGCTACAGACTATGCGTGAATTCGCGATTCGTTATGCGTCATTCGTGATATGCGTGAAATTCGCGAATAGTGTGCAGGGTCTTGTTCGTTAAAATTATATTCATAAAAACCTTACATACGATGCATGAATTCCTTACAAACCACGCATCGCAAATCACGCACGAATAGTCTGCAGCAAGCCTAATAGTCAAATACCGCAATTCTTCTTCAAAATTGGTGAAACAAAATTGTATTCAAATTAAAGACACGCCACTTTGGTCAGATATATCTATTTTTCATATTTCATATTTCAAATTAAAAACGCTACAAATATTTTTTTCGCCGGTGTCGGTTTGATCACAAAACTATGGAGGTTTTTTCGTGAGAGTAGTATTTTTTTTAATTACAGCAGACCAGATTCCAGCGGCGTACAATAATATATTTTTAAATAGTTTTCAGAATGCGTATATTATTTTTTTTGCATTACCATAATTGTGCATGATTCTTGAACATTCCCAATTTTTTTTTCGTATAATTTCTGAATCGACTATCATTGTTTACGATGCAGATTTGTGTTGTAACTTTCTCCTACTGATTATTTTTTCAGTAATTACTTTGTTCATGGCATAAATCATTTATAATTTATAAGCGTAATTATGAGGCAATCATTTATCTATCTTAGTGCATGAAAGTCGTTGGACATAGAAATCTAAGCATGGTCTCTATCAACTTATTCTAGTGATCACAGAAACAGTAATGGTAGCAATGAAACGGTGGCCGAAGGCATCGTTTATACCCGAGTGAGCAGGACAAATATTTGAAATGGGATAGTTGGCGGGACTGTCAATATGAGAGCGAAGGATTTGCGTCGTCGGGCCGCCAATCCTCTTAAAATAATCTGGTTGGAAAGTGCACATGCATACGTTTTTGCGCGTTAAGCGACACTTGCAGGCATGTTGTCTGTGTTTGGAGCTTTCTTTGGTTTCAATGATCACTACGGCGCTTTCGCTTTCGAGAAGGGCGACGACCAAAACTACTGGCGGAAAAGAATAGTTCTTTGCGGAACAGTAAAGATTTTCAATTGTAGCTAATTTTGCAATTGATTTAGAATGATTGTTTTTAATTTTAAATGTAATGGATTTTTGTAAAAAATTCTAAATTGGGATATATGGAATAAAACGTCGATTAAAAGCCTTTTAACACACTAGTGGATTAGAATTCATAATACCATGCTTCGATTTAATAGCATTTTATTTAGAATTATTATTATTAACATTTATGACTAGGATTATATAAATTCACTCGATAAGGAATTTCAGAAGGACTGAAGGAGCCCACAACTTCGCCAGGTAGGACCTGGATTTTTTCAGCAATTGCCATCTTGCTGGACAGTGAATCTTCAATATAAATTTCCGTTACCGTAGTCGGTTTCCATCCACCATGACGCTTCACAGGGTAATATCACCCTCAGCATTGGCCAGTAATATTGCCGAAAAACGCCTGATTCTATAAACGGTAAAACTTTTTAGATCAGGGAGCACAAGAAATGTAGCCACTTTTGAAAACGTTTTTAAAATTGTGTTGATGCCTAAATGTTGTGTAGTATATTTTCCAACCACATATCGCAAGAAAAATCTCCCACCGATATCTTTAGGTCGCAGATTGATATATTTTCGACACATTTCTACAGCATTGACTGAAAAAGCTTCTTCCATGATCGTGAAATTTCTTGAAATATTTGTTTTCGTATACGTATAGATAACTGACTGTGTTGGACATGGGTGATGTTCAAAAAGGTTCATTCATTGCATCAACAAACACCTGTGACTCCCATGATTGTTGCAATCTGTAAAGAGTGCAAAACAAAACACTCAATGTATAAACTGAAATATTAAAATCGTGTATTTTCTACCATAACTTGTAAATATTTCTCATCCAGTGCTTTTTTCAAAAATTCTTCAATTTGCGTTCTCTCCAGTACCTTTGGTTTATAATTTCTTAATTCTGCTTAATCCTTTGAAATATCAATACCTTTATGCACTTTCAACATTGATTTTAGCATGGAATATTTTGTCCACATAGAAGAGGCAACAAACGGTTTCTCCACATTGAAAAAGTAGGATAGTAGCATCTCGTCTGTTAATTGCTCCTTCTCCTTCGCCCCTTTTTTTCACCAGTTATCGAATCCCACCAATTCCTTCTCGAACACACTTTTGCTTTTCGCTGATAACAGATGTAATATTGCTTCTCACTCATTTTTCTTGTGGATTTTGCATATTTTTTCTAATATTTATGACGTTTTACAAAACTATAATTTTTCATCTGCTCTCACACAGCTTTCACTCTCCTAATTGACCGATTTTGGCCGTGGTCGTGGATAAAGCGTTGAATTTGATTCGGAAAATTAACCAGTTCTTAATCCTCTCGAAAAAAATGTAACTCTCCAATGCTTAGGAGTGACCATTTTTTCTCGTAGATAAAGGCTTGTTAATTCCATTATGCAATTAATAACTATTATTAAGCTTAAGAAGATATAGTATTCACATCGAACTGTCGATCTTGACTATGATTTTCAGGACGAGGAACAACCTTACCAGTATCAAGAAGACGTTGAGATACTTCAACGAATGTTCTTCTATTAGGCATTCGCCAGTAAAGGAAACGATCCAAACAAATACGTCGTGTTCTCGCAGAATTGCAGTAAACTTCTCCATAAATTAATAGCATATAGTGATACGCACATTTGAACGATCAAATTAAAATTGAGGAAATTGTGGTACGCAAAAGCACATCTAACAAGCGAGAAACATAATGACACTTCGCAGTTCAGATACCAACTGACATGTACTCCCGACCGGTCCTTGAGTACATTGTGCCATGTGTTGTTGCCACATTCTGAATAAATTGTAAGAAGGGGTAAACATTGCATTTTATGGTCATTAAATGCACAAAATTATAGTGAGATTCTTTAATTAACTGAAATTTCACTCATGAAATTGAAGATTTGTCAATTTTTTTCTCTAGAATGGTTGGGTTTATAACCCATACTATATAAGTTTGTGTGTTTATTTTGACGTGTACCATCACTTGTTAAATTTATGGCAGTCAAACCTTTAACATCCTGTATATTATTTCAACACATCCAGCTGGCATTACAATAACCGATTCAACTGAAAATAGGCTGGGATTTATAAATTATTCAATAAATTTTTGTATGATTGAACATCTTAAAAAAATATTGTATTGTTAGCATATCTGTAATATTTATGGATTAAAATGAACAAAGTTAAGCTAAATCAGACGTTATACTTCAGACCTGCCAGCCATTATTGTTCGGCAAAAGTTACAATCGTGAAATCAGCGTTAAGAAAACAAACTCCGGGAGCATCGCAACCACCAAGTTCTGCTTGATAAATCAGCTAATAAAAAAATAAATCCCATGCCGAATTACCGGCAAAAATCCCCAAATAGGGGAATAAGGCTTTTAATATTAATAAAAACAGAGTGTACCCGAAAATTAGGTAAAAACCCTTGAGGGATCGCCATGGCAACGCATCTCGGCAAGGATAACGAAAGGATAATGTGTCTGTAATATTAATCAGGTTCCTGGGAAAGTTTGATCCGTTTGTATATAAGATGGTGGAGAATCGAATTCTTGTATTAATAAAGTCAGTGTCGAAATGAGCGGAACTAGAAGATTAATATAATAATACAAGTATTTCTTGATGGTATAATTATATTGTCATGTTTTATTTTCTGGACGCCTGTGTGCTCACTTATAATATTTTTGATTGAAATTTAAAATTTTAATATATTATATGTTTCCAAGGACTATTCGACTAAAAGTAGTTTGAAGCTATATACAGGGTGCCTACTTTTATTTGTGTACAAATCCGTAAAAACTTTATTCTTCAAGATAATCAATAATATTTTTTTTATTTTATATGACATCGAAAACCTCTTCCTCTGAGCCTACCACGGCATTTACGATGGCGATCCAAGACCTACTAGGATTTTTTTTATGCCCCCGAAATTCAATAAAAACGTTTAGCGATTTTTTATTTAAAATCTGATAAGGTGGTGTTAATAAGGACCCCTTAAAACCCCTATATGCGAAATTTGAACAAAAACTATACAGTGTGAGTGTTTTGTTCTACGAGTTATCAAAGTTTCAATTATGTAAAACTACGCAAAAATGTTATTTTTCAAAAGAAAGCAACAAATATTTTTTCAATTTAAATATCATCGAAAACCGTTACTTCTAATCCTATCAAGGCGTTTAACATGGCGATTCAAGGCCTCCTATGGTGATTTTTATACCCCCCGAATTCAATAAAAACGTTTACCGATATATAATTTAAAGTCTAATAAGGTGGTGTTACTCAGGTCATTTCAGAACCCGTATGTGTAAAATTTGAACAAAAACTATACGTAATAATAATAATAGTAAAAACTTTATTTTCTAAAATAACGCAACAAATATTTTTATGTTTTAAATGACATGAAATAATTCCATGACTCAACACTTGATTCATCTAGTGCCTCTTCTCTTTCAAATTCAGTATTTTGTTTTGAGGGTGATTGTAATTAACCCCATCTTATCAGATTGTAAATCAAAAATTCGGTAAACGTTTATATTAAATTTCGGGAGTATAAGAAATTATAACAGGCCTTGGATCGCTATAGTAGGATCAGAACAAGCGGTTTTCGATGCCATTTAAAACAAAAAAAAATGTTGGATTATCTTGAAGAATAAAGTTTTACGAATTTGAACACACATAAACGTGAGAACGTGTAGAATAAAACACTCTATATAGCTTTTATTTAAATTTCACACACAGAAGTATTGAGGGACCCTGAGTAACAGCACTTATCAGATTTTAAATAAAAAAATTGACAATTTTTTTTTAATTCCGGGGGTATAATAGTAATCATAGCACGCCATGGCTCACCATCTTAAATGATGTGATAGGATTATAAGAAGCGGTTTTCGATGTCACTAGTAACATGAAATTATTTGCTGCGTTATTTTGGAAAATAAAGTTTTTACAAATTTTTATAAAAATAAAACTTTGAGGACGTGTAGAAGAACACTATATATAGTATTTGTTCAAATTTCACACACACGTGTTTTGAGGGATCCTGATTAACACCACCTTATCAGATTTTAAATTAAAAAATCGCTAAACGTTTTTATTAAATTTCGACAGTATAAAAAATATCATCGCAGGTCTTGGATCGCCGTCTTAAATGTCGTGGTAGAGTCAGAGGAAGCGAGTTTCGATGTCATTTAAAACAAAAAAAGAAAATGTTTGATTATCTTGAAGAATAAAGATTTTACGGATTTGTACACATATAAAAGTATACGCCCTGTACATACATATTTTTAAAATTTTTTAAATTTGTTCAATGAATTCAATAACTGATATTAAAAAAAATATATTTAATATTAATCCAAAAACTGTTGGCATGAGACCCTTATTCCCAGTATAGATTCTAAACAAGCCATAATTTTTTATTATTTTAAAATTTATGCTCTATTATTAATTGAACATTTTGCCTTAGAAATGGAATTTTTTATCAGCTCAATTATTTTATAAATAAAGAATCAATCAATTTTCTTACATCTATCTTAAACCCTGCGCTAACTAGCTTATTTCTACACACATGTACAATTCTTATGCTAAATACGGTGGTTTCCTTTACCTTGGTACAAAAATTTCTTTTTAAGTCCAATCAGTTCTTTCTTGATCCCTGCTCTCTATATGATTTTCCCGCTTCTTCCTGTCTACCGTTAAATTGTTCCTTGTTCCGCTCTTTTCTTTCCTTGCTATTCCTATCTTCTTCATACCTGTTTTGTCTGCTGCTTATCTCGTACCTTGGTTTATTTGTTGCTTGGCTGTTGACTGAAATCTATTCCTTAGTTCTTTATTTCCTTTTTAAATTTTGATTTTGTACCTACTCCTTATTGAATACTAGACTCAACTACCTCCTTGATGTTCATACTATTTCACTTTTATATACTTTGAGATAATTTTCACTAATTTTTTAATTGGTTTATGCTCTATTTTACTTAATTCTTCATGTGGGAGCAAATTTTTAAAGTTGCTTCCCCTTTTTCACCAACTATCAACAATGTCGCTTCTTTTTTCATCACTAAGATACCACAACTTTGGACTGAATTAATATATTTTAGACTGTTGGAGGCAAACGTTTCAGAAAAACCTTAGAAAACAAGGCTACTCATCTAAAGACAGTACGTCAATTGTTCAATTGATATCAAGTATTAATGTTTTTTTTTTTTAGAAAAAATAGGGACGTTTAGTATAATGAATTTGTATTTGACTCAAAAACAAAGGAGATATTAATGCCTTTCGCTCCGCCCTCAATCAGTTCAGCTGGCGATGTGACGTCACATATCCCTATCGTTCGCTCTATCCCAGCAGACATAACTGCCGTTGACGCTTTGTGTGGAGTCGATGTATTCGTTTCTCATTACATTTTTTGTGTCTTATTAATTTGTGTATACAGGGTGTTCCAAAAATAATGAACAACATAGAACAAGAGTAGACTCCTGGCGACAAAATAATTCGATGTAGCCAAAATTGATGGTTAAAAATATACAGCGTGTAAAGTTAACATTTTATTTTCAATATTTGCAAATAACTTTTTAAAAAAGACAAATATTTGCATACCCTCCGTTCCGTATACAGGGTTAACTTTGACTTAGTACAAATATTTTAAGAGGGATTAGGGAAAAATAAGAATTAACGGAATCATGTGTCAAAAAATTTCCAAACTTATTTATAAAGCGAAAAAATATATTAAATCGTTATTTATTGTCTTTACTGGCCTTCTGTCAGCCGCGAAGTTAGGTATATTCCGCCAAAGTCAAAGATGTCAAAGGTAGTGACATATCACCGTGTTGACACGTGTATCAGTATACGCCGCTTTCAAAGGAAACAGTACATTACACTATAAGGGAGAGAAATGCGTTATTTTGGCAGAGGTGCAATTTGAAGCCCGAGGGCTATAATGCACCGAGGACAAAATAGCATCTCTCCCGAATGATATATACTATTTTTTCCACGGTCACATTAACTTAAAAAGACATATTTTGTCATTATGAAGTAAGTAGCACCAGAAGCATTCTGGTGCTACTTCATTTAGTAGTCGTTGAGTTATTGTCATAACTACAAAATAAACAAACAAAGAGAATTGTAAAATTAAGTGCTAGTTTGGTTTAGTTTAAAGTTTGTTTAACACAATGAATAATTGTGAGTCGGAAGAGATTGTGGAGGCTGCAAACATTGCAATAATCAATTTGCTGCCTACGAAGTCAAGATCTTTATACGACATAGCCTACAATCGGTTCAAAAAGTGGTGCGCCGAAAAAAATGTTCAAGTATACAGCGAGAATGTTTTGTTGGCATACTTCAGTGAAAATGCAAAGAATTACAAGTCTTCCACATTATGGGCGCAATATTCTATGGTTAAGTCATGCTTGATAATTTACGACAACATAGATATAAGCAAATTCCCCAAGCTGATCGCATTTTTGAAAAGAACCGGTGACGGATATCAAGCGAAAAAATCGAAAATATTGACAAAGGGTGAAATCGACCGTTTTCTATCAAGTGTAGATGACAAATAATTCTTAATGATTAAGGTAAGATTACTTTTGTTGTTAGGTATTTCAATTATTAAGTATTTTGATTTTTTATAGGTTGGATTAATTCTGGGGATTGCCGGAGCTTGTCGAACTGATGAACTAGTCAATTTAACTGTAGATGATATTGAGGATGTAGGCTCTTTCTTGATTGTAAAAATTCCAAACACTAAGACAAAGATTCCACGAATCTTTCTGGTTACTAATGAGGGAAATATGATTGAATTGTTTCGAAAATACCTGTCCCTTCGTCCTCCACACGTCAAGTATAAGCGCCTTTTTTGTACAAACTACTACAAATCAGGAAAATGTAGTTCGCAGCCAGTTGGCAAGAACACCATGGGAAAAATTCCGAGTGTAGTAGCTCCGTATTTAAAATTACCTGATGCTGCATGTTATACTGGTCACTGCTTACAAAGATCTTCAGCGACATTACTGGCAGATGCTGGTGTGGATATCACGACAATAAAGCGCCATGCTGGTTGGAAATCAACGACAGTCGCTGAGGGTTATGTCGAAAACTCCATTGAAAATAAGATCAAAATTGCTAATCAGGTTTTAGTAGGTACCACTACTAGCGCAATCACAAAAACTGTAAATGTAAGCGAAAGTAATATTCCTTCTAATATTAATTTTGAAAATTGTACAAATGTAACATATAATTTAAATGTCAATAAATAATTTGAATCTTATCCTTTTTTTTGCATGAAAAACGTTCTCCATAATGTAAACTCCCTTGGAAGCATTATAATCCCTTGGGAATAATCGACTACTTCTGTTTTAATTTTCATGTCATAGAAACTGATTTCTACTCCCGATCGTGGAAAAAAATATTTATAAAATGTAGATTATTATTTAATGGTAGAGACAGAGACCTTACTAATATTTATTTCCAGGATTGACATTTGAAGAGATTTTAAGAATGTTCTATCATTTTCTGTTTTCTTACTCGTTTAAAATGAAACAAAGATGTTTGTGGAGACTTCTCCTTCCATAACCCTTCTTTTTGTTTTAAGCGAGGTACTTACTTGGTCCGGCGATCATTACCAGACGCATTATCTTCGTCGGGAAAAACCACAAGAAATAAGAAAAAATACACGTAAATGTACACAAATACATAAACACACAGAGTCACTTAAAACTTCAAATAAACAAAACATAATTTTATTTTGAGAATAACAATTGTTGACTCAAGTAATTCGTATTGTTTAAATAAAACATAATTAATAAAACAATTCTTTAAACAGACATAGTAGTTTTCTTGAATTTTTAAATGAAGAATATATGAGGAATATATAATGTTGTCAATACAAATGAGCAGAGATGTTTCATTCCCATCTTGACAGCCAGTAAATTTTGACCAAAGAAAAATATTTTCTTCGATTTGCGAAAACAAAAGAACGATCTGTCTTACTTTGTCTCTTTAAAAATATTCCTCTTCTATAATGACAACATTTTCTGTCTCTTCAAAGGTCGCGATAAATTATTGCTTACCCGTCCTAAGTAAAATTACGCAGTTTTTTTTTTGTAGAAAAGCTTTGGTCGGAAAAATACTAGATTACCAAACCTATTTATTTGGAAGTCAAACAGGCATATTATAACGTAGATCAGATCAGCCACCTCGTCCCGCGTGCGGACAAAAACCCTTTTCATATAAATCCCCTTTGAATTATTAGTCAGAGATCTCATCATAAATCAAAACATCTTTTCAGGAATCTATTTCAAAGGGAATTTTCAGTGCACCGGAAATTTTCCAGTGAACTCAACAACTGCTGTTTTATCGGTTACATCTTAAAGTTTTTGTTCTTAAGTTGAAGAGGACACTAAAATTACGTAAAACGTATTATAAGGAGATATTTATATTAAATTCTGAAATATTTGTGATTTTTGTTTGTATTAAACGCTGCAAAATTTGAGTTCTACAGTAGTTACTTTTGTTACAAGTACCTAAAATACATTTTTTTGTTAAAACTCCCAATAAGCACATTCAGCACATTTATTTTCTATAAAATACATCATGATAACCTTTTGGGATTGAGTGTAATTTATTACTAGAAAAATCGAAGAAGATATATCAGCAAACATAAAAAAAAATATTGATTACCGGGCTGAGAATAACATTATGTCTTTTTCAGAAAATGTGCTTTTGGTATATTTTTCAGAATTAAGAAAAAATGAAATCTTCGTAATAATAGTCAATCTATCGATGCTCAGAGCTACTTTGAATGTCTACAACAACATCGACCGCACGCCGACAATTATTATTTTAGATGACAATGATGTTTGCCATTACTGGGGCGTGCCCATATGAATTACTTCAAAATCATTGTTAATATCGAAATGGATAATTGAAGATATGGGAACTGCTTACTACAAAAACAAAAAAAAAATCCTTTATTGTAAGTGGATATTTAGACATATATCGGAAGATCTACACAAACAGATACCTAGTAGCACTTTTGTTATAAATGTTCAAATAGTAAAGCATATAACCAATTAATAGAAATTCATACAGTTGGGAAAATGCTAAAACAAGTTGCCGCGTTTCTCAAATTGAAGGATACTTACGAATAAGCTGGACATTGTTTCCGTAGAACTTCAGTTACACTATTAACAAATTTAGGAACTGATATCACAACTTTAAAAATCCTTGGAGGATGGCAATCTTGAACGGTAGCTGAAGGTTACATTGAAGGCTACCATAACTCGTAAATCAGTTGTTAACAAAAATGTTTCCTTACTGCGATATTTTAAATAATTTAGGCCAGGCGCGCACTAGCAGTTTTTCGCCGCGCGGCAAAAAAGCCGCCAGTTGTTTTGAATTGCATTGCGCGCACTTAACAGCAAATTGCTGCAGCGGCGAAATATCTACAAGTGCGCGCAATACAATTGAAAACAATATGTTATAAAACTGCGGCGCGGAGTTATACCGCAGCGCTATTTTTCCGCGCGGCGAAAAACTCCTAGTGTGCGCCTGGCCTTAAACACTTTGGAGGATTCAACAGTTCATAAACCATCTATTAGTAAAAACATTTCAACCTTCATAGACGAAGTAAACGTTTCAAAATAAACAAACTAAGACGTATTCCCTTACAGGCTTGAATTGTACCTGTAGGCTTATAAGAAAGTTGCATTATTTGTTTCGCTATTTTTATCGAAGTGCGTCAGAAGTTATCGATTGCAGCAAGTAGTTCATAACAGACAAGATATTGACATGGAACACAGCTAATTCATTTTATTTTCACATACTATTTACCAAGGAAGAGGCAACTAATTACAAAATAGATACGTCGCTGCTAAGAAAAAAGAATGAGGAATCTACTCATGTCCCTGCTACCAGGGCTCAGGTTCTTCGGTGAGAAGAGGCGGGAAGCAAAGCAAACTCCCATCTTCCTATCTAATATCTATATTAACTTTCTACTAGTAAGTTTACATTACAACTATACATTTCGAATAATGAACTTAAATTACCTTTACTGAAAACTACTTGCTAAACAATATTTATAACATGCATACAAATTACTTATTATTAATCGTAAAAAACTGTGCTGGACTGTTTCATATCCTGTTTCAAAGTTCAACTTATTGTAACGCATTTAAATTATGAAATCTATAAATTTATCAACGAATCCAGTACACCTTCCCCGAAAAGAAAGAAAAAAAAATTGTACACAAAAGTTATAATACCGTGTAACCCTGTTTTATGTATTTCTATATGTTTATTATTTACATTTACAACTATATTGCAACCCTTATCTTCTAACACTTTATAAGGACCTTTAAAAAGCTTGTCCATTTTGTTACTTTTATTTTCATTACTAACACCATGTCTCCTATTTTATAACTTACTTCTTTATAATTTTTGTCATATACACTTTTTTGTTTTAATTTTGCAGCTAATAAATTAGATCTTGCATCATTCCAAGCCATTTGTAATCAAAATATTAATTCTGCTGGGTAATTATCATAGTTATATAAGAGATCGATTCTGTTTTCAATATTTGATGGAATTCTGTCCGGTGTGCCAAAAACTAACTCATGAAGCGTATAAAGTTTTGAAGTGTGGACCGTATTGTTATATGAAAAACACCAATAAGGTATTCACGAACTCCAATTAATTATTTGCTTCTTTTGCTAGTCGTATGCGTAAATATGCACCCAAATGTTTATGTGAATTTTCAAAGCTTTCTAACGTTTGATGGTGATAAGCTGTTGACTTTAAGTGCTTAATATTTAATAATTTGCACGCTTCTTCAAACGTACTTGATATATACTCTGAACGTAAATCCGTTACTGCTTCAAGAAGTATGCCTAACTTTAATATAAAGTTTCCTATAAAAGCTCTCGCAACTGTGATAGTTTCTTTGTCGAGTATTGGGTATGCTTCTATGAATTTTGTAAGGTCACACTGAATTGTTAAAATATATTTATTTTGTTCACTATCTGTGGGTAAAGGACCAACTAGATCGATAAATTTTTTTTGGAAAGCTGATGAGGCTGCTGGGATTATTGTCATAGATTCTTTATTAGGCTTTGAATGTTTACATCTTTGACAGTCATCACACCTTTGAACAAATCCCTCAACGTCCTTTCTCAGTCCTTGCCAAAAATATCTTCTTTTAGTATTGTTGTACATACGATTTATACCCGCGTGTCCTCCTGTTCTGTCCTTAGTTCTTTATTATTTATACGGTCTACATCTCTTACTATAATTAATTTATTTTTTTAAACAAAGTTACAATGGTATACAAATGTCTTTATATCTTATATGTGTTTCATATCTCATGAATTATATAGGTACACTGAAAGAAGAAGTTATTTATGTATAATGATATTAATTAATAGCAAATACATTCCCTCCCTGGTAATGTTTAAATAACTAAAATTATTCACTTAATTTAATAATATTATTTCTTTATATTAAAATTGGACTACTAGGACAACTTCTTTTCCTTACAGGAAATGTTTCTCTCACTGTATAGTTCCATTTGTTTGTTACTTATCGCTGAATGTTTACTTAAATCATATGTTTACTTTATCAAAAATAATTTGTCAGGCTTGTTAAAAGACATTCCACTATTGGTTAGGTAAGACATGTGATACATGCACGATTGTGCACCTACCGCTCCCCCCTACTGGTTAGAAACTTTGTTTTGTCAGCAAATTTCCTTGACTACCTCGTAATCCCGACCTCAACCCCTTAGATATCTTTTTTTGAGATCCTGCCAAGAACTTCTTCAAAAGATTCTTGATCGTGTTAATGTAATACGGAACAAGGAAGATACTTTATTTAAAGTAAGACAATATGTAAGTAGGGGCTTAAGAAATTGTATTCATGTTAGTGGTAGACATGTCGCTCAGTTATTAAAGTAGTTTTTACTGTAATAATGTTATAAATTTGTTGTTCATTATTAAACTATTTATTTAAAATTTTTGTTGTGGTTAGTTTTAATGAATATTGTTGACTGTTATCATAAAATCAATGTGCATCGAAAGATTCTAAAAAAGAAGTTCGAATATCTCGAAAACGGGGTGGTTTATAGAAATGAACCAAGTATACTTTTTTTGTTTAAAAATGATTGGCAATTCATTTGTGTTATAAAGAATTACAATAAACATAACTACAAAAAAGTTTAAATTCGATTATATGCAAAACATACTCTAAACAGCGCCCTGTGGTATATTGAAAGTGAGGTTATGATAAGATATGCCCTTCAAAAGAAACCTCCCTATTCTGAATTTCAAAGAAAAGCCTCGAAATTGGAAATATGGAAAAACATCAATTTGAAACTTGTCACCATTGAAACTTAAACAAATTTTTAGTTTTTCAGTGTGGCAAAGTCCAAAACATATCTCTTAAGAAGTGTTATAGATAGACAGATATTTCTTTCAGTGTAAAATGTCATTTTGTGTCGTGTTGCTTAATAAGGCGATTTCACAAATTCCATACGCAGACAACGCGTTAATAACAGTAATATCAGAGACCTGCTCATACGGAGAATTTCACTGTTTCTTTTTATGATTTGTTTAATCCGCCTGTTATTATTTCCTTTGTGCGGTCTTTACTCGGCGGACTGAGGTTTATCATTATTATATGTGAAACAGGATTATCCCAGTGGGCGTATTAAAGCATTGTCCTTTTTAATACCGGCGAAGTTGTTTAATAACAGAATTAGTTTACTTTGGCAGGCTGAGAGATTTTTACCGGCGCATGCGCCATTTCATAGACGACCGCTTTTTGTTATATTGAAAGTTCGTAATACACGCAATCATGGCCAGCGGGGATTGTACGAGGATTAGAGTTCTAATTTCCGAAAACTAATACAATTAAATCGGCCTGTAGAAATGTATGCAACGCAAGATTAGAGTTTACATTGTGAATAAAGTTGGATTACACTCTGGAAAAAATATTTATTTGGAAATGGTAATTAATTGGAAATTTATCATAATTATCGCTGGCTTTTTTATCATGGTAATTTTACTTAAGATTTATGAAGTTACTAATGATCTATAAAATTTCAATGTAATTAAACAGATAATATATTGTTATACAAAGTGTATGTGTGGTGTCAATGTATGATCGAAAGATTATGGCGCTCACAATTTTTGTTTTACCTTTTATTTTTCTACCCTGACTAGCTTAAACTCATCTCAGAAGTGGCTTCTTGGTTGAGGGAAATATTTATTTTTTTGTACAAAACTATAGCTTATTCACTTTGCAGAAAGTTCAAATTTTGTTTTTTACATATGTTTATTTATAAAGAAATCAATTATGATACATAAATGGATGATATTCGCTGGTTTTAAAACCTTTACTAGCTCGGAAAATACAATTAATAATATTTCCCATTAAACTTCTGAAGACATGGGCCTTTTCTTTAACTAAGTAATAAAAATCGATATAAACAGTGTTATATACAAATTTTTAATGTTTTGTTTTTCTTGCTGTATATAATTTACTGCTTTTTATGAAAGCTTAAACAACCCACTTACTTTTTGAATATACCACGGGTTGCATATCAGATATCTACTAACAAAATTAACTTATCTACATTTTTCTATCTGACCGACGAAAACTAAACTATTCTACTAAATAAAATGGCAGCTTGTACTTCACGTTGTGACTGTCTGTGTTTGGCGGACTTTAGTGGCCTTTATTTAAATATAATTATACAGGTAAGTCCTGTAATGTTTATTGAATTCATTGATTCAGTTCGTATATTGTTCATTACTTTAAATTTTGTTAGCTAGCTAATTTTATGTATACAGAAATCAAAAATAGTACCTGGTACCTTTATCGTTTAAATTTCTTGGAAGCATAGAAATACTGGCTGGATTTCCATTAGAAGTTCTAAGCTGGGCTTGGTTAACCTTAGGACGGCTGGAAAATCCTAGCCTGTTTAGGATTTCAAATGATGTAATCTCATTTTCTGTAAGTTCAATTTCGTTTTTCTTTTCTGGAAATCTCTTTGCTTTTCGTCAATTTTTGGGGACTCTGGAAAAAACGACGCTGCCCACCTTTTCTTCTTCTCTGTAATCAATCAACAACTTTTTTGTTTTTCCAGTCTATATGGAATCTAGATTCTAGATAGAGAAAACAATTAGTAGTTGTGTGCAAAAAACCACAAAAACTATCAATATTCGTGTGAAAATGCTAAACTCTCTGTGACGTCACACTAGGGACTAAGCTAGCGCGCAAGAATTAGTAGTTAGGTTAGGTTTTTATGTAATAGTCTGCCAGGTCTGCCTACTCAAGAAATTCACGAACCACTAAATGGCGCTATAAAATTCAAGATGTCGGATGTAAGGGTGATCAACAATTTGTGATCACAAAGCTTTTAATTGCCAGGGAGGTTGTATTTTATGGTGTAATTTTTTAGGTGAAAGTGTATTTTAGGAGCTATCAAACTGTAATGTAAGATAAATTCCTAGAGTGCATGTACAGGGTTAATTATGACAAAGCACACATATTTTAAGAACGGATAGAGAAAATTAAGAATTAACGGAATAACCCTTCAAAAAAAAAATCAAAACTTATTTATAAAGCAAGAAAATTTTTTTTTCGAAATTATATTAAATCTTTATTTAATGCCGCTTATGCAACCCGTCCGCCGCACTTTTAACGTTTACAGAATCAGAGTAAACAACCAGCAACACGACGGTAAAATTCGCTGTCATGTTATAATTTAATTCCTGTGTTTATAGTTTTGTGTTCTTCAGTTTTTAGTGCCTTTTTAAAATTTTAAACGTTTTATAGTTATTAAATAAAGGAATTTGTGTTGGGTGCAGATATTTTCCCACAATATAATTCGCCGGAAAAAACGACGCTGCCCACCTTTTCTTCTTCTCCGTAATCAATCAACAACTTTTTTGTTTTTCCAGTCTATATGGAATCTAGATTCTAGATAGAGAAAACACTTACTTTTTGTACTTGTTACTTAAATAACTATTAGTGACAGTATGTGTATCCGAATTAGAAACAGAAATAGGAATCACTCCTTCTTGCTGTCACTCATTGTGCGTCGTGTGCTTCCCTTCTTGCATTGAAAAATTAAATTCAGCTTAAAAGCTGAGATCGAAACAGATCTCGAAAACTGTCCTCCCGTGCTCGCGCGAAGGCCATGTTTCTCATAATTGAAAACTTGACTGGGGAATTAGCACTTAAATCTATTGCAGAATTTTAATGGATAATATTTCATAGGATTACTCGGTATTCGTCCTGGGAGAAGTCTTAATTAATTCCACTTATTCGCAAAGGAATTCCGCAGCTTCCTTAGACCGAGTTTTAGTAAAATTTTTGTAGTTTCTGCGTATTATCCTCACTAATAATAATGTCGCTGTATTTAATAATTATAAGTCTAAGCGTACTACAGATGCTCAGGATTATTGCAACAAATCTCCATGTTCTTAACAGGGTGCAAACTTTGCGTCAGTAGCAGTACTTTCTTTTTGTTTTTACTTTTTACACATTTACATCTTTATTAATAAAAGTTCTCTTACGTGGATGATTGGGCGTTATTTTCTACGTTTACCAGGCTTATATTATATATAAATTTCCTATATAGACTATTAATTTCTCTTACAACCAAAAATACCTTATTTTGAACTTTGATTTATAATTGTGCAATAAAACTGTAAAAATACAAAATACATATTTGGTCAATAGGGATGTTCAGAAAAAAAAGTCTATTGAACAGTCACAAAACGGCTGAAAATACCTTTCACAATCACAAGCTAATCACAAGTTTTACAAAAATCAAAAAAAAAATAGTAGTTGTATGCGAAAAACCACAAAAACTATCAATATTCGTGTGAAAATGCCAAACTCTCTGTGACGTCACACTAGGGACTAAGCTAGCGCGCAAGAATTAGTAGTTAGGTTAGGTTTTTATGTAATAGCCTTGACTATATACACTAAGACTAGTCAATCTAATGGGAGACCTTGTTGGCTTGAATGGGAAACCAACTCTCGCGTAATGGGAAACGAACTCAAAAAGAACGTTTACGCTTGGGCTATTTGCTAATAGATGGCGCAATATTAGGTACTAAAATGACATGAATTTGGATATATAATTATGAAAGCTCCTCCCATCGAAGATGATTGGTTTATACATATTATGTTATGTACAATCGTTTGCAATAATATTGACACTCTTTGAATTCAATTTTGCTATTTCTTTTGAACTGCTGACGTATTTGTAATGAAATCTAGTTTCAACTTTTAACATTAGTAATTAGTTGTTTCACTTACCAATATAAATTTAAAGAGTTTCTACTCAGAACTTCGAGAAGTTCAAAAACTGTTTTGAGAGAGTGTCATTGTTATTTCAAAAGCTTGTATGTACTTAAAATTCATAACTTTAATGACATTCGATAGGATTATTGTTTATTTTATTATTAAGTGAATGTGTTAATCATGAGAAAGCAGGCAGGAAATAAATGTTAATTTTTAAAATGTAAAAAAACTAGATGAAACATTCCAGGAATAAAACTTTTCCGCGCAAGGCGAAAATCGACTATAATGATAGATTTTGAATTCTGATAAGTAATTATAGTAATTTTATCACGATTTTTAATTAAAAAAAATACAGAAGTGCAGTTATCCAGTTCATATTCACTTTCGCGTATCAATGAAAGTTAAAGCTTAAAATATATTAACCGCCAGATAACACTTTTATCATACTCCTCCAGCTTTGGTAAATTCAAGTGAAGTCATTCAATACGTGTCGATAAAAATATACAGGGTGGGCCATCAATAAGAGGACATAGAAGAGGAGTAACATCATTGGGAGGAAATATGAAGATATAGCTAAATATATCTTCGTAAAATATTTCTGTGGAAAAAGATACAAGGTGTCAAAGTTGAAATATTTTTATTTGTGTTTTCTTTTTTTGTATTAACGCAAGTATCTCTCAACTGATTGAAATTTAATTCAAAAAAATTAGTAGGTATCAATGAGTCGTTTACTTTTTTTAAATGTCCAGAGTAACTTTGGAAAAAAACTCATATTTGAAAAAAAAATTATCTACATATTTACTTTTATGGACAAAAATAACAACAGAGCAGTAAAAACAACTTAGCCCTTGAGTAAACTCTCTCTACTTCTACATGTCTTAATTAATTAAACTAATTATTACAGCTAATTACAGAAAATTTTCAATATTTTCAATTTTCTAATGCTCCTAAGAGATTTCCTCACGTCGAAAAATACATTTGGTTGTTTTAGATCAGTTTTCTGGAAAACGGTAGGAATTTCGTTAACAAAAAATAAGATAGAAATTGTCAGCATCTGGCAATGGTCTATCTGTTTTAATAGGTACCTACTACATAAATTATGATTGCTTTTCTTAAAATATGTTTCCCTACCAAATTTGATGACAATCGGTTGAGCGATCCTAGTTATTAAAAAAAAAAAGAAAAAAAATATGTAAACCTGTACTATTTCCACAGCAACATTTTAGTAAGGCATATTTAGCTATATCTTCATATTTTGCTCCAAAGCTGTCATTCCTACTCTGGCACATCATTAATGGTTCACCTTATATAATACTTACAATAATAAATTTTGAAACACATTATTTTCTGATGAGGCCTGTAAAGTTTACAAATTATTTTTACTAAAAACATTAGAGCATGTAAATTTATTTAAATTTGCATGCGCAAATGTTAAATTATTTGAATTTTTAAATTAATTTAAATTTAATTTTAATTTAAAAATTACTCTTCAAAAAGACTACAAAATAATATTTATTTCACACCATCACAAAATTATACTTAGATCAAACATTGAAAAAAGATAGTTGGTGTTTTAGAATTTTTACTAATGAATTTTTCGCAAAATAATAATGCATCTTATGCAGTAAGAGAAACCCACACGATAATCTTCAGTTCTATATGTCTCTTTATAGAAGTAGGTATGTCGAATTCATTTGAATTATCTTAATATGTTTAAAGGAAATAAAACAGAAAATGTAAATTTTGGCATATCGCTGAAAACTCTTTTAACAATCTTATTTTTCTTTTTTTTTAAATTAATTTACAGTTCATATTCTTACTTCTCTAATGCAATAAAATAAACTGCTTATGTTTCAAACTTTATGATCTGTGGTTTGAATATAAATATAAATATATTGCCACAATCTTATTATTTAGGCAGGTATATGAAAAAGGGTCACGCGGCCACGCCCTCGAAACGCCTTCACAGTTTTTTGCGGATTAAAATAGTAGCGCTTTATTTCCTTCGTTTGAATAAATGCGTATTGTTACACAGTACGACATCTACCAGGAATTATGATAACTATTTAGGTCTTTATTAAGGATTGACCTTCTTGGTGTAAATACTCAAGGGTAATAGTCTGCCAGGTCTACCGACTCAAGAAATTCACGAACCACTAAATGGATGTAAGGGTGATCAACAATTTGTGATCATAAAGCTTTTAATTGCCAGGGAAGTTGTATTTTATGGTGTAATTTTTTAGGTGAAAGTGTATTTTAGAAGCTATCAAACTTTAATGTAAGATAAATTCCTAGAGTGCATATACAGGGTTAATTATAACATAGTACATATATTTTAAGAACGGTTAGAGAAAATTAAGAATTAACGGAATAACTCTTCAAAAAAATCAAAACTTATTTATAAAGCAAGAAAAATTTTTTTCAAAATTATATTAAATCTTTATTTAATGCCGCTTCTGCAACCCGTCCGCCGCACTTTTAACGTTTACAGAATCAGAGTAGACAACCAGCAACACGTCAATAAAATTCGCTGTCATGTTATAACTTAATTCCTGTGTTTACGTTATTGTTTTGTGTTCTTCTTCAATTTTTAGTGCCTTTTTAAAATTTTAAACGTTTTATAATTATTAAATAAAGGAATTTGTGTTGGGTGCAGATATTTTCCCACAATATAGTTCGCCGGTTTGTTTTTCTAGGTTATGGAACAAGACTGCCACGGGTGCATTAAAAGTTTTCTATTATCTGTTAGTACCTACCTATTCTTTTCGTTCGATTTTCTTATAATAAATAGCCATTTTATCTAACTGTACCTACGGGAAGCGTGTTTTATCGATAGTGAATGGTTGTAATGAGTGAAAATATAGTTTTGCCAGTTTGTAACGAAATAATGAAAAACGAATGCAAAATACTGTAGCTAACTGAATTAACTGTTATCTATCTATGAGGTATTATTACTAATAAGAATGTTAGATTTTGTCGTTTCTGCATTTAGAAACGCTGCAAAAACGACGGCATTGTACTTGACATTGTTGACAGATGTAAGCTTTATCTATGGATCTATGCTTATCGTAGGCGCCGACTTTCCGCAGAAAAGAGGGCTCCTTTTTTTAATATCGAGCTAAAATTCTTTTTTTTATTGTCTTGTAGGCCTTCCTGAGTACGTGGTTAAAATTTTTGTACTTAGTCATAGTTAACCCTGTATATCGTGAATTCCTAGTATGTTCGCAATCTCAATCTTTCATATGCAGATATAATTGTTCGGTTCTAGATATCTATAACAGATATCTTGGACTACTTGGGGGATCGTGTGCGGCCTCTATGAAGATGAGGCGAGGTATATAATTTTGCATGGGATAGAACATGAGAAACCCCAAGTTGTCAAAAACCTGTGTTTACATATGTCTGCTTTAGTTTAGCCACCCCATGAAATATCTATTTTGTTAAATTGAGCCAAATTAGTAGCGTAATGTGCAATATAGATTTAAAAACATCCTAAAATATTTCACAACATAACCTTGTTATTATCTGGCATAAATTAATCTACAGGGTTAACCATGACTTAGTACAAATATTTTAAGAAGGGATAGGGAAAAATAAGAATTAACGGAATCACCCTTCAAAAAAATTCCAAACTTGTTTATAAAGCCAAAAAATTTTTTTTTCGATATTATTTTAAATCCTTATTTAATGCCGCCAATGTAGAGTAGGCAACTAACAAGCAAGTCATGCAACAGTCGCTCAGTCGGTATCGCTGTCATATCATAATTCAATTGCTGTGTTTACGTTGTAATTTTGTGTTCTTCAGTTTTAGTGCCTTATTTTAATTTTAAACGTTTTATAGTTATTAAATAAAGAAATATGTGTCGGGTACAGAAATTTTCCTACAATATAGTTCGCCGGTTTTTTTTTATAGGTTATGGGTCAAGACTGCCGCCGTATTATTAGTACCACCCATTCCTTTCGTCAGATTTTTTTATAATAAATAGGCATTTTATTTAATTGTACCTATGGGAAGTGTCTTTTATCGGTAGTGAGTGGCTGTAATGAGCGAATATGTAATTTTACCAGTTTATAACGAAATAATGAAAAACGAATGCAAAATACTGGAGCTAACTGGATTAACTGTTACCTATCTATCAGGTATTATTACTAATACGAATGTTAATTTATGTCGTTTCTACATTTAGAAACGCTGCAAAACGACCGCATGATGGTTGACATTTGTTAAGATGTAAGCTTTATATATGAATCTAAGCCATCTCAGTCGATTCTAATCATAAGTGTCGACTTTCCGTAGGAAAAAAGGGTTTTGCCCAATTTTTTAAATATCAAGGTTCTGGAAAAAAAAATTTTATTACCTTTTAGGCCTCCCTGAGCACGTGGTTAATTTTTTTGTACTTAGTCATAGTTAACCCTGTATAACGAAATGTTTTCATGTGCTTTGTTATCGATTTTTCGATTCTCCATTTAATTTTCCGCTGATTATAGAGTTTCGAGTCTACGGGAAATTTACCCCGGAAAATATCAGAAGTAGGTACAGTAAGAGGAGCATTGGGGAACAGCACATACTTTGACCGAGCTTTTATGCCAATATTCTTGCGTATGTTTTGCATTTTTGAATTTTTATAGCTAAATATCATACGACCTCAATAAAATTTGCAAACTTACTAAAAAATACAGAAAATTTTCACTACACATACAAAACCGATTTGTTGGATTATTGCTCACCCCCACACCCGATTTACTACAAATTGTCTTATGCAGATTCTGTACTTTGCTTCATTTAAAATAAAATTATACCATTTTCAAACTATTCTGGTACTATTAATACAGAATAATTATAGAAAAATATTAAAACATACACGAAACATCACACTTCTATTATGCAAATAATTTGGTGTTCACCTCTACAGCAGTTCTGAAATCTATCAACAGATGTCAGCCACTTGCGTACCGTTGTGTCTTTTGTATTCTTCGTTTTGTAGTCTTTAACATTGACTATGTGATTTGTAGCAGTTCACGTTAAGCGAATAAAATGAAATAGTACAGATACTTTCTTGTTAACAGCGATGTAAGCCATAAATTCTGTGCTACAAATTGGTTTTAGAAGTTCGATGCGAATCTGAGGTGAGATGTGCGTTACACGTTTTTGCAAAGGAGCTAACTTTAAATTGAATACCTGATATGAAGTTAGAAGTAGCAGAAATGAAAGGTACATAGGAAGATTTTATGGAAGCGGTAATAAAAATATAAATGTATAATCTGCAAAAGTATATGCAGTACAGAACATAAAATGAAATGAAAGATATACAAGGTGATTTTTAAGTTGATCATAAAATAATTTTAATTATGTATTCTACCCGGAAAGAAAGCTCTCTAATATCATTACCATTATCATTATTCACTTACAATACAATAATTCTTCATTTAAGAATAAAAATACTTCAGGAAAACTGCTATACTTAATAGAGGCAAAGTTATGTTTTTTTTTAAGTATAATTTCTGCTAATATTTGTCGTGATACAAAACTTTTGGAGACTAATTGAACAACTGAGTGAAAACAGACAAGAGGCTTGAAACAAAGATTTTAAAAGGATAAAACTGAAATTTTCTAGGAAGAGTTGATTACAGTCAATTTAAATGTGAACTGTTTGCGGCTGCCTCAGGTGTTCCTCAGGGGTATAATCTTGGCCCTCTAATATTATTGATATTTATTGATAATCTTACAAAATTTATTAGCTGTAAAATGTTTCTTTTCGCCGAAGACCTGAAAATGTATTGCAAAATTGATGATGGCAATGACTGTGAATTTTTACAGTCTCAAATATTATTAATTGAAGAGTGTTGTGAAACATTTAGTTAATTTGAACCTATCCAACTGTAAAATGCTTACTTATTCTAGGAAACACGAACACATATTGTTTCGTTATTCCTTAAACAATACTGTTTTTCAGTGAGCGTACAATAAAGGCTGGGGCACATCGCTCTGATGCCACGCCACGCCATGCCTCGTGACGTGGTGTGGCATGTACTTTGTGTGTACACTGTTACCATGCCATGCGATGCCACGTTAAGTTACATTCGACAATTCGATCAATTTAAGGAATATTTCATATCAAAGGAAGGTCAAACTCAAATTGTGAGTATATAGGATGAATACATTTAAGTACACTAATCCATTTTGTTAGAGTTATGTTGTTTCATTAACAATGTGCTGTGAGAAACATATTGTGTAATATGTTCCTAAGCTTCTCCTCTCATAATATGTTATCTATATTGCTTACGTTTTATACTATAGAGACATTCATGCTCGCAAATCTTTAAAATCATATTCACGTGCACCCTGCTACCACGCGACATCACGTTACACCACCCGACGTGATGCAAATCTAACAACAGGGGATTTGAGACACGCATGGCATGGCGTGGCGTAGCGTGGTGTAGCGTCAAAGCAATGTGCCCACAATATATAATAATCACAGACCATAAAAATACATAAGAATACACGGTGTCAAATCTTTCTGATGTTGTATCACGTGGCGTGGCGTGGCGTGGCATCAGAGCAATGTCTCCTCGGCTTAAGAGATTTGGGCATTGTATTTGACTCCGAACTGAGTTTTTCTGAACATATTAATAATGTAGTTAAATCCTCATGTAATATACTAAGTTTTATTATAAGAAATTGTAGTTCCTTTTTTAATATCAATGCGTTAAAGATGCTCTATTTTTCGTTTGGAATTGAACATGAAACTCATTGTATAAATATTGAATGACTTGAAAGGAAATTTTTTAAATTTTTTCCTTCAAGTGTGATAGTGTGTTTACCATTCGAGGCTACAACCATGAACTATTGCATTCTAAATTCGATATTCTCTGATTGAAACTAGGACAGCCTAATAGTGTATTATTTTTGTACAATTTGTTTAACAACAATATTGACTACACGTCATTATTAAAATATTTTAATGTCAAAGTTCCTAATTTTCGTTTTAGGCAAAATGATACTTTTTGTTTACCAGCAGCAGCCGTATAGAGCATATTTTAAGAAAGTCTCCAGTTTATATCATGTCTCATAATTTTAATATTTTATCTGATCATTGTGGTATAAACTCTTCTATTAAATCTATAAATAGAGCTATAAGTTTTTTGCAATTATAATTACTTTGTATTTGTTTTGTTTTTCTTTCTTTTTTTTTATAACGTTCACTGTTATAGTTGTATTTAATTCGATTCAAATTTTAAACGTTTTCTTGCGTCGCGGAACTAGCCGTCTTATCGGCATAGTTTTGTTTAATTTAATTTTTCGCATGAGGAGAGAGAGAAATTGTAGAATTTAGTGTTAGAAGTTTATCAAGGTGTTCGTATGTAGTTGATCAATTCTTGTAAATTTTATCCACAAAAAGGGCATTTACATCGAACTATGAAAATGTAACTTATGGTAGTAGTTGCAGTGGTTACATTTGGTTTCGCTTTGGGCAGATTTTGTTTAGTGCACATTCTTTGGTGTTAAAGGAAAAACGCCTTTCTACAATAAGGATCCTGTGTGGAAGGTTCGTAATTTTTTTTGTTTTGTATACATTTTACTGGCTTCATCTTTGAATTATTGTTAATATTACCTACATAAACTATTAGTTTGTTACAAAAACAATACAACATGTTCTTTAATCACATAGATATACTTTATCTGTCACTAAATTGTGTAAACCGCCAAGCTATTCAAGTCTTCAATAATATTTGATATTTATATAGGTATTTGCTTTTACAAAGCACAATATGTAGAATGTTATATATTATTCTCTTTTTTATATTTCACTTTTTTAGCTTAGTTGTAGTATAATTTAGCTTAAGGATTAGCTATATTTTTATTGTCATTACACGTCATTGTACGTACCTGTATTCTGTATTCTATATTCTGTCATTTTTTAGTTATTGTGCACCCTATAATTGTAATGCTTGATAGCATTATGTTGGGTTGCCTTGCATAAAATAAATAAAAAAATAAATAAATAAGTTTTTACAATTTTGTAAAGAATAAATCAAAAAGGGCAGTTCGAAAATAATTTAAAAATACAATTCAGCGCGGCACTGGAAACTGGTCCACTGTAAAACTTGGTAAGGCGGCAATCTGCGACCGGACAAAAAATATAAAGAAATACTAAAGGAAAGAAATAACCAATTTGCCGCTACTAGTATTAATAATGAATAGATTTAATTTGTGGTTTTAATTATAAAAAATTATTTCACATACCTGATGCTGCAACATTTTGGGCTCGTCTTACACAGTTTCTACAAACACACACAAATGTTTTTCCTTCTTGTCCCTTTTGAACTCGTAAGTTATTGTCGGCAACTATGATACGTTTCCGTAAATCATCAATAGTATGTATCCAGTCAGAAAATCTAATCGTGGCGGCGTGGTACCCATCCTCCTCGTCCAATCCCTTGGTGTTAATGCTTGGACATGCCGTACATAGTATGGATATAATTGAACCTCGTATATGATACGTCACACTGCTGCAATAGGCCGTGGAAGTCCAGAACCTGAATATCTTCCACGATTCGATTTCAAATTTCCCTAGCGTTGCACTGCACTTACACTCACTGTACACCGCGATAAAAGTAGTTGCATTTGGCACATGTTTACCGGGAAATCGTTCTGCTAAAGCACTTTCACAGCGTAATAAATTAAAACGATATCCATCATACAAGCCATTTTTGGCACTTGACAAACTACTGTAAACACTGGCGTCGCAAAAACATTAGCGTCTACAAAAAGTAATCGGATTTCAATATTCGAGTCGCCTATCTAAAGACTACAGTGGCCTAGTAGTGTAAAGGTCGAAAATACTACAACTTCAATAACTCGGAAACTATACGGATTTTATAAAAATTTATTTTCCTATCTCGACTCCATTTTTCATGACACATCTATACGCAAATTATTTTAGATTAGTTCTGAATCCCCTGCATAGTACACTAAATGCTTGCACTATATATTTCACTAAATTGCGAAAAATGTTTGCTCTTAACACGACCAAATGCCGTGTTAAGAGCAAATTGTTTAACGTCATCTGTGATGTAAGTCGTCTGAATTCTTGCCACAACTATATAGTAATTAAGTAATTTTTATTAATGTATTAATCATATTGTTATGCTATGTGCTTGCATGCTAATTACTTAATAAGTACTCGTATTTAGTTGTACTGTAACATTTTTTTTTCCTTATATCTTTTATTATTTGTACGTTACATTTGTATAATTTTTTGTCCGGTAAATGGACTCTTTTTCTTTTGGGCTAATAAACATACGTAACATTAGCAAAATTTAATAAAGTGGAATGAAACATTCCTTACTAAGTTTCACATATAGTCAAGGGTTTCACTTATATCCGTAATTACCTGCCAACGCGAAAACAAGTAACGTTCAAGGACGCGAAATAAAGAAAGTGTCACTTCAATGCGGCTCGCACTTAGAAAAAGAAATATCAGGGTGGGCCATTAATAAAACATAACCTTAAAAACTCGCATTGATCGGAGAATGGGACTGAGAATAAAACATCGATATGATATCGCAAATAGAGGTGGAAACGGACGCAAAATAATCTGTTCCGCGCTAAAACAAAGCTGTACACATAAAGAACAGCGATAATACAAGCGCCATCGGGCTAACGAGATTACTACGTTGCAGGCCGGAAGTTTTTTTGCTTTGTTTCCCTTTTTCAGGAACGGTGGTTGCGTTTAAATCCGCGACAGACGGACAAGGAGTGATACGGTTTTATAGGTGATACTCTAGAATAAGATTAACTAATATTTAACAAATATTTAGACCTTGTTTATACATAGTCTAATGTTTACTATTATAGCTTTTCTAAGAGTATGTGCTTGTTTGGGGTTTTGAATTTAGTTTCGTGGGTTAACTCAGTCTCGTACTTATTTGATTTTTTTATGGGTTGCTGACAGCAAATTTGGGTGCCAGTTCCTGTGTGCTTTTTTTATTGATATTAAGTGCCTTCCACCTAGTACTTTGATTTAAGTTCAATTGCATGAGATTCTGTTTTTCTCAAATGATGCATTTAAAATCTGTTTGATTTTTTATGTCCAGTATAGACATTTTTGTCGGAATAAGTTTATTTAGTAATTTAATTATGAAATTCATATATTATTTAATTATTTAATGAAAAATTGATTGATTATTATATGAAATAGTTTAGATAAACAAGTCTTTGGTTCTAATAGTTACACTATTATCTTATTTCTATGCAATCCTACTCTACTTATTTAAATTACTATAACAATAAAAGAGTTACATAAAATAGAAAAGAAATACGATCTTTTTAAAATTTTTAACACACTTCTTTACTTTTTACCTTGTAGTCTCTTTGGTTATGACAGTACTTTTAATTTATTCAGTCCATCTTTCTGATCTTCTTGGTCTATGTTTCTGTTGCTTTCTTCCGTCATCCATAAACTAATTAAATGTAAATTTCTTCGTTCCTGTTGCTATTTTGTACTAGAAGTCGCCTATCTTGCTTAAGTTCCCTCCTCCAATGGATAGTATTTCATATAATTCACTCTTGTTGTGTTTGGAAATTCTGCTTTTGGGAACCTTTTTGATTTATTTTTACTTTAGGGTACTCCGCTGGATATTTTCTACACTGTATATTTTATTTAAGCACACAATATTGTGTGAGTTGGATCTAGAAGTACGAAAAACAGAAAAACATTTTTCTTACCACGAAAGAATATTTGACGACGTCGCAATAATGAACTTTATAAGACTGTCAAGACTGGAGTGAACTCAACAGCATTTATGACACTGATATGGCTTATTCTTTTTTTTTCAATAATTTTAAATTCCATTTTGATGTACATTTTCCTTTGATGAGACGATATCATAAATCTTACAGTAAAGATAAAAAGTGGATTGACGCGGATGTTCGACAATCAAGCAAAAAATTAAAGGATTTGCATGCGCTACTTGTAACTTTTCCGGAGTTCAAACCGGCATATAAGATAGCTAAAAATAAACATAACAAATTAATATCAGATAAAAAAAAATCATATTTTTAAAATATGATTTCTACTTCTAATAATACTATGAAATGTTCTTGGAATATTGTATCACGACTTACAAATAGTAGTAAAAGCGATTTGGGTAATATTGAGATAATGTAGGACAATGAAGTGGTTAGTGAGC
Source organism: Monochamus alternatus (assembly GCA_037114965.1). Lineage (NCBI taxonomy): Eukaryota > Metazoa > Arthropoda > Insecta > Coleoptera > Cerambycidae > Monochamus > Monochamus alternatus. Next base: position 125,753,346 of record CM073426.1, read on the forward strand.
CGAGTAGAATAGCAAACTTATTTAATAGTTTCTTTATTCAAGCTGCAGAGGATGTAGTTGGTCAGATTTGGAATAAAATAATTGTGAACATAATTTTATAAATGATGCAAGTTTTAATGATTATAGAGAGTTTCATCTTTATTCATATGGAGAAGAAGAACTATATGAACTTTTAAATGTTAAATTGAAAAATAAACATTCTAGTGGATTTGACGATGTTCCAATATTTCTTGTTAAACAAATATTGCCATATATCATACCTCAGTTTACGTATCTATTAAATTTATCTTTTTGTAATGGCACTTTCCCAACTTACTTAAAAACTGGTAAAGTGATACCTTTACATAAAAAAAAGATCCTATGGTGATCGAAAATTATAGACCAGTAACCATACCTAGTGTATTTTCAAAAATTTTTGAATACGGGTTTTTAAATAGACTAACCTTGTTTTTGGACAATTATAAGGTTATTTCTAATGCTCAGCATGGATTTATATAGGGAAAGTCCTCTGCCACTAATTCATTTTATTCTGCAATAACTAACATGATTGATGCAGGCGAGTGCCCTGTTGGGATATTTTGTGATCTTAGCAGGGCATTCGACTGTGTCAATCATAAAACACTTTTATACATATTGCAAAGATGTGGAATTCAGGGAAGGACTCTCAAATGGGTAGAAACATTTTTGACAAATAGGAGAATTTTCACAACGATTTCAAGCATCATTGGGAATGAAAAAATTATTTCAAATTTTGCCATTGCTCAAGTAAATATGGGTGTACCCCAAGGATCTGTTTTGGGCCCTATTCTTTTTTTTAGTTTATATAAATGCTGTGGAGCAAATTTCACTCGAGGTTCATTTTACATTATATGCCGATGATACATCTTTAATTGTATCTAACAAATCCGACGCCATACTCGAAAATACATGTAACGAAGTACTCAAGAAGTTGATAGATTGGTTTAATCAAAACATTGTTTCTTAATGTTGAAAAAACTTTTTATTTGAGATTCCATAGTCCACAAAAAAGTTGTTCTAATTTAAATATACATAAATAAATAATCATACTCTATCACTACCTAACGGTGCTATCAACCCAAGAGGGTTTACTTATAGATGAACATGTTTCTTGGAAATCACATTGCGACTGGGCTGTTTCAAGATTAAATTCACTTAATTATGTGAATAGAAATCTCCGAGTGGTTTTAGCTGAGACACAACTAGTTATGCTATACTCTGCTCATGTTGAGAGCTGCCTAAGATATGGATTAATCTTTTGGGGTCTATCTAGTAACACCCACAATGTTTTTATTGCACCAAAGCGCATATTACGAGGAATAAAAGGTGTATCAAACACTGTTAGTTGTAAGAATTTATTTAAACAAATTAAAATTTTGACTTTTCCATCTTTGTTTTTATTTGAAGTGAGTGTATACAATAATAGGGACAGCTGTTTAAGGCACAATCATATACATAACATAAACACAAGAAATAATGACAAATTCTATTTACCTCGTTGTAGAGTATTGGCTTCAGTTTTTGCCTTGAAGGTTTATAATTGTCTTCCACAATATGTTAAAAATGTTTTAACAGTAAAATCTTTCAAAAATAGATTAAAGGAATATTTATTAGATCAATGTTTTTATAGTGTAAACGAGTTTTTTATCAATTAATTGTTATTTCGTTAGCTTATGTGCATATTTGTACTTTGTTTATATACTGGTTACTTCAGTTTATTGACTGAACTTGACTGAGTACCACTATTATAGGTGCTTACTATTTATCTACTTGTATATTTTGTTTGGACATTTTCTATATGGTTGTTAACTGTCGTCAGAAATAAATATTATTATTATTATTATTATTATTATTATTATTATTATTATTATTATTATTATTATTATTATTATTATTATTATTATTATTATTATTATTATTATTATTATTATTATTATTATTATTATTATTATTATTATTATTATCATGTTTCCATTTAAACAGTTTTTGGTCGACTTTTACTGTTTTACGTTGTTTTTTAAAATTATTTTAACCATTTTAATTTGCGAGTAAATTACTATATGAATTTTTCAATAACCTTATTTTGTTTTTCCAAAGTGTGTACAGTGTTGTTTGGTGCATTTACCCACTATATTTTTATTATTCTAAATTTTACAAAGTCTTCTTGCCAATTATAATAAATTACTTACCGTTTTTAGTCACTTTAATTAATATTATTTTATCATGCCTTTCATTTCTCTTTTACTGGTAAATCACCATTTGAAAAGATTTATATTTATTAATTTTATACAATAATTCTAAACTTTCAAACTGAATCTTCCTATGTTCACATGTGACCCTTAATTTTTTATTATCGGTACATCTTATTTATCACAATATACAGAATGGTTTTAAATACTAAAGCCATAAGAACTGATGTTTTGGAAACTAAATGCACTTTCTTCTATGACGTTTTGTTTGAAGAAGTTTATTTATTTATTTTTATTTTTGAGATACAAAATGTTAAAGTTTAGAAAAAAAACATTTTCTGTTATATCTCATAATTCCTTAACGGAATTCCAATAAAATTGCAACTCGTGTATACATTTCTGTAGGTCTAATTAAAAATACCCAAATGTTTTAGTGTATATCTTTTTGATAATTTCATAGCAAAAATGAACATTCTAAAGATTTTTACATAAAATATTTTCACGGAACAGTTGGCGTAGTGGCACAATTCAAATTGTTATCTGCAGACAATTGGATTGAAACAATTTGCCACCGTTTCTGCAGAGAAAAGTAACAAAAAATACCAAACAAAAAGGATATCCTGCAAGTACTCGGGCCTGATGTTTTTAACAGAATATTACAGAGAAAATTCGTTGAAATTTTATCAAAGGTATCCGGAAAATCTCTATTGTATCTGAAATTTCAATAACACCGCCTCGTTGAGGGGATATTTGTCCTCGGAACTGTCCACAATAGATCCAATCCACAGATACGGTGAAAGGCGCCGATAGTTTAGAAACATTTACGTTTGGATGGTTCGGGTCTATTCACGTCATGAAATTATTCCTAATGCCTTGTTGGAGAAATACCACTGAAGTGTCCTTTTATTTTCCAATGTACCTGTGGACAGCGTAGAGACGATATAAAAATGTTAAAACTTCTTAAGAAAATAAATTTCTATTAAGAACTGTATACAGTGCTGGTCATGGCTTCATTACAAAGTTAGTTATAACGAAATAGAAAGAAATAAGTTCTTAATGTTAAACAATCCGATTAATATATGCTAATACGAGTATCCAGAAGAGCAGACTATCTTTGTATAAATCATGCAATTTCATTGCAGATGCGTCCCATGTAATACAAGATATTTTATAGTGGTGGTTCCTATAAGAAGGTTCCTATAACTAATTGTTAGAGAGTTAAAGTTGCAAGGTTTAGTCATATAAACATCTTATTGGCATCAACACAGCAGCTAATAGCGTGAAATAGACACATTTTTATAAAACATAGTTGCTGTATAAAAATGATATAATTGTGTTTTCTACAAAACTGTTAAAAGTGAGCTTTTTATTTGTCATTTTTGGTGTTAAAAATGTAATTTTTTGACACGCGTGTTAAAAGTAAGTTACTTTTAACACTTAAGTTACTTTTAACACTAGTGTACTTTCTTCCACTATGAGATCAATCCACCTGAGCCGTCAATCAACCTAATAAAGAGAAAACGGTGGTGACGTTGCTCAAGAGGATATGTCTAATGTCACATTAGACATATTCATTTTTTCAACACAGATTATCTTATTGACGAGATTACAGTGTTCTCACAGAGTGCATGGAGTGTTGTTTCGTCTTCCTGTTCCCAACCCCTACAAAGAGGTGTTTCACACTTCCTCATATAATAAAGGTGCTTTCTTAACTAACAGTGTCCAGTTTGAATACCTGTCACCAGACCTGTCCTAGACACAGCAAGGTACTTTTTGGATGTATCTTTGCTGGGAACTCCTTAGCAAATTGACAGCAATTTGTTTCATTCCACCCTATTCTTAAACTCTTTACTGGTGTTCTCTTAGATAATTTTAACAGATGCTGAGAACGGAAGCATACCGGAGGGACCAGGTCCAAACATATTGAGATCCGATGCCAGCTTGCCAGCCACTTTATTGCCATTGTACCGACCGTGTCTCTTTACCCAGCATACAGATATGCTGTTGTTGGTTGAGACCACTACGCAGTGCCCGGTTTGTGCCACGGTAGCATGCCTATCGTGGGTGAACATGTAAGGATCTGGAATAAATTCCACATTCAGCACCTTCCTTAATTTTTGATCCGTTTGTGAAGATGTTGATTACATCTTCGCTGGCGGTCTCTTCATTCCTGATATGTACCGGGAGAAGTACTGTCAGTGTCTGCCTGCAAAAGGGGCAACTTTCTGACGACCCCATTCCACAGACAACCCCTAACTTCTCCACATCCTACATCTGGTATAATAGCAGTAATTTTGAGGCGAAGTAGGCACTTCTTTTAGATAAATATCCAAAGGTGGCAGAAATAGCATCACCTCCATCGTTCAGTACCTATTACTTATTACATAAAACTGTCCGTTTCTATACTTTATAACTTCTACTGTTGACGATCTATCATATCGATAATTACGTGTGAGCGGAACCTTAGCCGTCCTAGTGAAACCACCACTATTACTAAATTCGGTAGTTTGTTTCTCATTTGTATGCAATAGTCTCTCAAGAATCTCGTAAGAATCAAGCAAGAGCCTTGCAAAACTAGGAAACAAGAAATTTGTGAGACTCTTGCAAGACAATACAAGACTTTAAAGAAGCTCTTGTCTTATTCTGCAAGAAAGACAAGACTTTTACTAATCCTGCAAGATTTCTTATTTCGGCTAACTTTGCGTTATCACAATATAGAATAGTATTTTGTTCCAAGTTTCCATTTCTGATAGGTCTTTCTTATCATAGTGTATCGTTAGGATCAGAAAATCTAGGTGAATTTCCACAAATAAACTCCGAGTTTTATTGTAAACAACGGCGTTAGTAGAGCCCCATTTTACTACCGCAGTGTAGCCGCGGGAAGGTCGAAATTAGGGAAGAGAACGCATATTTTATGGCGCTCTGCAAATATATGTTTTATTGCTTTGACACGGAGAGCAATACGATTATAAGGTACACGGCTTAAAATGAGGTAAGTGCAGGTTTACGCATGATTCATCAGGCTGAAAATGATTATGTTGGCGGTGATTCACAATATTTTTGTGAGTTGGAACAACGAAGCATTCCTAACATATATAACCTTTTTACTGAATCTTGTCATATAATAATAAAATTAATAATAATTACTAATAATATTTTATATTTACTAAATTAACTCAGACTGAAAGCTACAGCATAGTATAAATGTATCCAGTTAAACGTTTCTAAAAAATTGGGAACCAACTGATAATAATTGTTTGAGTGTATCAAAATTTAGATCACATAAGCGAGAAATTTGATCAAAATTAGTTGACATGGTGTATACAGGGGATTTTGTAAGGACATTTGTTCTAACATTACGACAGTAAAATATGCAATAATCACGAGATTCTTGTGAGAACTTTCTACAACTGCAACGATTTGATATCGAATCTCTGTAACAGGAGGCTATGATCAAATTGTCTAGCGGAATAAATATTATCAACACGGTATGCCATGAATTTTAAGAAGCAACGTTGAACACCTTCAAGATAATTAACTAACTAACTAATTAATTAACTATTAACTTGATGATATCAGTGCCATATAAGGCTAGCATATTCTAATCTGGAACGGACTAAGGAAAAGTATAAACATTTCAGAGCACTAATAACGATGTAGAGTTACGGACAATAAAACCCGAACTTTCAAAGACGGGACTGGATATTCTATTAATATGTTCGGAAAATGAGAGTTTAGTATCAAATATTACCCCTAAGTCTTTAATATTGTGTGTCAATGTAGCAAAGAATCATCAAATCCAAATGATTTCAATATCTATAATAATATAATGTCAAAAGCCTTCTCAAAATCTCTATATATTACATCTACTTGGTCTTTACTATGAATATGATTTGAGACAAACTGAGTAAATTCAACTATGTTAATTATAGTAGAACGACGTGCAATGAACCCATGTTGATTAGAAGAAAGATAGGTACTGACATTTCAAAAACCTTAGCAAAGTTTGACAAAGGGCTATAGGATGATGTTACCATTTTTCACTACTATACTAGGAATTAGATCATCGCTGCAAGTCATTTTATTTTTCAATCTCTTGATAGAATTACGAATATTCATTTCGATAAATTTTTCCACATTAAAAACTTAAATGTTATTATATGATACATCTAAATTATTGGCTAGATCAAAATTCTGATCATGTAGAAACATTTTAGCATACCTGTAGTACATGATATCTGAATATGTCTTCTTTATTATTCAAAAAAATTAAGCTCATTCAAACCACAGAAATATGTGATAGAAAAGTGCAGTTTTCTTTTCAGCTATTGGTGCGATTGATTCCACTTGCTTCCCTAACATAAACTGCCTGTACATGAAGAAAAATATGTCAACAGAAAAAGATTTCGTACTCTAAACATTCAGACAGTATGCAATTTTCAAGAGGAAGGTTTTGCTCAATTTTCTGACTTGTTTATTAATATCAAAAATAAGTATGTGCTCAATTATTTAGCATCTACTTCACTTCTTACTGCGCTCCTGCTAAGAAAATGTAATCTGATTTTACAAATACCACCCATTGCATCATATTTTGGGTTTTAAGCAAAATGGTAAAAGTGGAAAGCTTTCAGAAATTGCGAGCAACTCATCGTACTTGAACATGGAATTTATTAATTTGTTCTAGTATAGCTCTCATGCGTCTAATTGTAGGTTACATAATCCGTTAGTTGAACGTAGAATATAGAGAGCAGCATTAACAACTTTCCATACTATTGGAAATAGGTTTAATATTTGAGCACTATACTAGATTATTTACATGATTATCCACAAAAACCTACTATTATACGAAGGCTATTCAGAATCATGTCCGACATTTGCGACCTTTTTCCAACTTATACGAAAATGGTATACGAACCTTATAATCAGCTAGCCTTTCATAGTGCAGTGTGAATATCAATACAATTAATTTTGTTCAGAATGTATTTGATGAGATTAACAAAACAAATATGAATAAAGGTGCCGATTCTGGCAGCATACCCTCTTATTAGAAACTATGCTAGAGCATTATACATACCTTTGAGCATTCTATATATATGACATATCTCTTCGAACGAGATGGCCATATTCGCAATGCCATGGGCAAGCCAGTTTCAGGAGGACTCGTGTATATCGATTTGAATAAAGCTTTTGATAAAATTGACCATAATTTATTAATTGCTAAGTTAGCTAGGACTGATATACCTGGTTCACATCTTACGCACATAACAGATCTCAAATAGTAGCAATTATAGTCATTTATCTAAATCAGTTCATATTTTATCTGGTATTTCTCACGGGACCCATCTTGGGCCCCTATTATTACTTATTTACATTAATGATAGAGGTGGATTCAACATTCTTTGTTTGTCCTCTATGGTGATGATCCAAACATTTTTTAAACGGTATGTTTAACTGTTCAGTGGAGTCGGAAGTGGGTTTAAAGTTGTAATATTATTATAAATGATTTCAAATATTTAAAGAGGGCGCCAAGTGATTTGTATAACCATAATTTTCTATCGTAAGTTAAAATCACTAAAATAAGATTGCCAAAGCAATGTTCCTAAAGGCAGAATGTATATATAAAAACCACACTTTAACTATTTAATATATTTTTATAACGTGAAGTAGGTAGCGCCCTCTACAATTGACCGCAAGTTGGAGATTATTTTTCGTGCCAAATTTTCTGTATTTACTAGAATTTATAATGAAGTTATTGAGGAGAAAATAAAATAAAATTGTAACTTCAACACTAGATTGCGAACATCTTCAGTTCTGTATAGATCGCTTGGTTGTATGGTGTGAATTAAATCATCTGTCACTTAATATTTCCAAGTGCAAATCTATGTCTTTCACTCGCAAGATTAATTTTGTTGCATATGAATATTCTATTGACGGCTACATCATTAGTCGTGTTGAGCTATATAAAGATTTAGGGATTACCTTTGACATTAAATTTACTTTTATCGAACATATTAATAATATTGTATCCAGTGCTTTCCGGACTTATGGTTTTATATACCGCAATTGTAGAGATTTTACAAATGTGGTCACGTTGAAAACTTTATATTGTTCCCTGATCAGGTCTAAACTCGAATACGGTTCCATAATATGGTACCCGATTTATAATACGCATCAGCACCGGCTGGAATCAGTTCAAAGAAGATTTTTAAAACTTCTTGCATATCGACAAGATGACGTTTATCCTCTTCAGGGTTGTAATCACATTAACCTATTGAATCGTTTCGGATTAGAGTCGTTGGATTTACGTCGTAACGTATCTCTTATTCGTTTTCTGTATAATCTTTTAAACAACAGAGTTGATTGCCTCATACTATTGAGTAATGTTTACTTTCGTATACCACGTGGGTACACGAGGCAACAAAGTTTGTTTTACTGTGATTCCCCTAGAACTAATATACTAGCAAAATCTCCTATTTACTTAATGTGTAATTTGTATAATAAAATTGCTAAGGATTGTGATATTTTTAATGGCAGTTTAAAGTCTCTGTGTCTCTGTGTTTCTCACTTAGCGTAACTTATTCATTTTTTGTGTGTTATATGATTTTGTCTCTTTATTAGTGTATATTATATGTATTTATTTTAATTTCTTATTACCACTTAGTTATGTTTATTACTTATTCCTGTAATTGGGTGTTCCTGTTGGAATAATAAAGATTATTATTATTATTATTATTATTATTATTATTATTATTATTATTACTAGGAAATTATAAAATTTTGGGCTAAGGTACTTGATTTAGATCATATTTTGGTTCTCGTATTATATGGTAGCATTTTTTCAAAAAATTGAACAGACATCTTGTACGTGCAAATAGATTATTATTGTTATTTGGATCACTGTGAAAATTTTTTATAAAATGTGTTTTGGGTATTAACATTGTCAATCACAAAAATCTTAACATGACATTGTCCATTTTTTGCTTCAGTCTGACACCATAATCACAGAAATTTTAAAATGACATTGTTCATCTCCTGCCTCAATCTGACATCATAATTTAGAAACACTGCTTATAGCTCATGATTTAAAATGGAAAATGTTAAGGCTGTCTATTACAGGTGCTAATGTTTTCCAGGCACTCTACGCAGAACCAATATTTAGATGTCCCGAAAACTCCCAGCGAAAGGTTTCCAACCTCCATCGCCCCTTGTAAGGGTCCGGCGTCGGCATTTTGTGGAGCGGCTGGCAGAAGATAAGCCGCGCTCTAATGGACCCGTATTAAATATCTGCTTGCTTTCTTACTATCATTTTTCATCATCTACGTCATGTCGTATTGACGAGCCGTCGAAGTGGCTGGCTTTATCGAAAGGCTTGGAAAGGGGACGACCCATCGTTCCGCTCCATATACCGCTCGAATCTCGATCCGCACACTCTTCCGAATATTCCTCCGGATCAATTTACACCACTCCACATTCACTTATGACCTATCGAGTTACAAATATTTGGGGTCCCCGGCGAATCGGGAATTACGTCTCAACTTGTTTATTTTCTGCCCTGGAAGGGTCTCGAGAGTCGGCTCCTGATTCTGTTCGGGATTTCGGGACGAGTTCTGAAGAATAGTAATAATATTGTTGACACCGAACTTTGTACACTTGTTTTGACGATACGGATAGAGGCAATATAAAAATATTAGCCACTTTCCTACGTATTACTGAATATAATGTAGCGCTTAAACTTTATGAAAACTTTATCGTCACAAGCTTTTTATTTATGTTATTTAGGCAATTTCACTTTGTTTGGAATTTTACTAGTGAAATAAATGAAGCACAAAATTGTAATAATATATATCTACGCTGTTTATACAGGGTGAGTCAGTCATAATATAATTAATTTTATCCACGTATTCGGCCTAATAAAGACAGAAACTCGAAAAAAAATTTTTGTCGATCTTTAAAAAAATAAACAAATCGCCCTATAAAATTCGGTAACACGACGCTTCTGGTACGCTACAAACTTTCTGATGGCGCAGCCATACGACAATCGAATGCCGGAGAAAACATCGTTGCCACAGCATGTTTACATACATAATATCGTCTTGACACCTCAGCGTGTTATTTAAATTTACCACCATTTATTCGCACTTTCTGCATTTCCCACATTTCCTTCCCCCCAGATTTGTAGATCACACCACACATTTGTTTATCTAAATTTGTTTTTATTAATTATTAATATTTAAGGAAAATTCATTCATGTATCTAGATAAAAAAGTCAGCTTTACTCCTTGTCATTAAATAACAGTACAAAAACTAGGTAACTAAGTTATTGACCTAATAAAACGGTAGGTCAAGATTCGATAACTTTTATGAGCATCAGATCAGAGGCGTGCCGTTTTGGTTTTGGACAGTTTTTTTGCTGACAACACGAAGGTTTTTTATTACTTAGTATTTAAACACGAAACACTTTTCATCTTCTCTTAATAATTTATCCATTAGATATATTATGTTTTTTATTTAATGTACCTAAATGGTTTATTACTCGGTTTATTATTAGATACGTTAGAGTCTTCTAATTTCAATGTAAAATATTTTTTAAACTGTGATCAAGCTAATTTCTTTGCAGTCATAACAGCCACATTTGGTCGGACAAAAGTCCAGACGCTAGTCGTCGGTTTAGCTTTCAGAGGCGATTTGTTGCCAACGTATAGGCAGGAGTGTACGAGGACCGTATATTCTACCGCAAAGTCTGAATAGACCGCCTTACTTGCAATTTTCAATAGAATTATTTGATTATTATTATTTGATTTCATTGGATATTAACATTTTAAATTATTATTGGCTGAACTGAGCAAGAAAAAATATGAGATCCTAAAATAGTACTAGGAAAATATTTCAATTTGGCAACGTAGTATCAGGTCGACATCGAGTTGAGCTGTGAGCTATAAACGACCAAGGCTGTGAGCGGTCAGTGACAGTCTGAATAGGGGGTTTACATAATGATTTGAAACTATTTATTTTCGGCGTAAATAAGCATTTAGATTTTTTTTAATCCCGTATTCGTATTATACTCATTATTCCCTATCTCCTCTTAAAATTAATGACATTATGACTGATTCACCCTGTATAATGACAGTAATATGAGATTCATTTCCATAACATAACGACGTTGTTTATAGCACCATTGCAATATATATATTTATTGCACGCATTTTATAAAAAAGCACGCAGTTGTATGCTTCAATAAAACTTAATCCACCCATTTCTGAATTTGGAATCAGTACCTATTAGTTAAACATCAAGTAAGCAAACTAATTAGACTTACATGAAATATTTCCCTTTAACGTAAAAAAAAACTAATAAAATCCGTGATTATTTTATTTACATCTATCACTATTCCGTTAGACTCATAGAGTAACACCCCACGGCATAGTTGGCTGGTCGATGAACCGCTAGACATAATCAGTTGTGAAGGAGATATTAACAAACAGCTATTGCTATTAACAAATAGTTATTACTAACAAAATCGAAATAAATTCTGTAAAAATAAGTTTTTCTGACGAAGATTTACCTGCAAATATCGAAGAAAGTGCATATAAGGCAATTTTAGGTTGTCGCACAGAAGTCTCGCGTACAATAATATCTCTTTGGTGGCAAAAGGAGAGTTGTATACAACTGGATGGAGCTCCTCCGCATTTTGGAATTTTGGATAGAGTATGGCTCAATATCAATTATCCTCAACGATGGATTGGCAGCTAGGGAGGAATGACATTAATAATGACATAGTTAATGGTATCGGACGGTGGCCTGGCCACCTAGGTCACCAGATCTTAGTCCTGTAGACTTTTACGTTTGGGCACTATTAAAGCGAAAGTCTACGCTAATCCCGTATTAACAAGGGAAGATTTAATTTTATAATTTTAAGAATTCAGCAAGCCTGCAATGATATGCGGCGAAATCCACATGAAGTATCTGCTCCAATAATGCGTTAGTGAGAAGATGTCGAAAATGTATTGAGGTGGGTGGACTACATTTCGAGCAATTTTTGTGATTTTATCCTTAATTTTCTTTCTTTTTGTTATTGTTGTTGCCACAATTAAATTTCTCATTTTCGTTTTTGTTTACTTAATTATTTTTCAGAAATCATTAGGTAATTTAATTTTTTACTGGCAAACGGTGTGTCAAACGAAAAAAGTAAGGAGCCCTTTTCTGTTGCAAATTAAACAAGGATTCTAGAAATAGTTTTGTTTCTAAAAAAACATTAGCGTACTATTTTTTTCATTAAAATCTCCCGAAGATCTGTCCATACGCACGGCACTGGTGGAAAAAAATAATATTTTTTACGTAAAAATATGTATCTAGATTACCTATTCAAAGGTTCTCTGTCTGCATCTAAAGTTTCCGGTTTTGAAAGTGGACCTCCCTGTATATGACTTACCGCAAGTGAATTTAAAATTCAATAAAATACTTTTTCTAATTTTGACATATAAAGTGACACTTGATTGACATTACGAAACGTCTTACTTTTTGTAACTAGTTGCATAAAGTAAAATTTTATGCAATTGGTGACGAAAAATGTATTTCAAAATTAGTGACAAAAAGAATTATTCTATTTATTAAACTGTTATAATACAAGTTAAAAACATAAATTATAAATTAATTAATTATTATAAATATTGATAACACAATTATTGCAATTATTCAAATTAATTCCCGACGACATATTTTTGTCATTGCTCGAACTTGCTGTTATTTGGGAAGCGGCGCACATTGCATTAGATGTTTCACCAAATATTTCTTGCGCTATAAGTTTTTTATTATTCATGGAATTTTCAACATATCCCTTCGCAACAGAGCTAGATTTCCAACCTCCGTGCCTCTTTAATTTTAAAATATCAGCGCCACTGTCTGCTAGGAAAGTGGCAGAGCTTCTTCTGAAGCAGTGGCCAATATATAGAACAGGATTTGAAAGACCAAGAAATTGTGCAATAACTTTTGGCAGGCTGCTAAATGTGTTAATTCCCACAGGATTTCTGGTACATTTTCCATTCGCATATTTTACAAAAAATCTGTTGTGTTTAAGAACCTGGGGACGCAACTTAATATATTTTCTTAATATTTCAATAAGATTCGTATTTTTCAATGTCTCCAGTGGTAATTGCAAACTGCCGTATAACTTTTGTTTTTGAATGTGGGATATCAACACGAAAATGGCTTCCTTCGTCTATAACATTTTCAACTGGAAGAAATGTTAATTCTGCTTTTCTGCATGCTCCTGCCATTCCAATTATCATTGCAACCTTAGCCATTAAGAATACTTATTCTTTGTCATCAGCTTCCACTAAAAATTTGGCAAAATCTTCTTTAATAAAAACTTTTGACTTTTTAGCACTGTACCCGTCCGCTTGCCTTTTAATATATGCTACCAAATTTGTATATTTTTTAATATCAATATTCCTTTTCAGATTTAGTTCAGATCTTAACATTGAGTAAAGTGTCCATAATGTGGAAATTTTTAGATCTTTCTTACCCTTAAAATATGCAAGTAAAACTTTCTCATTAACATGTTTAATTTTCTTCTCATCACACCACGTAACAAATTTTTCGTATGCCAAATCATAAATTGCCTTTGACTTTTTGGGAATTACTGATAATAGAGCATTACCTGCTGCCTCTTCAATATCGCTTGGTAGCTCTTCAGAACTTGAATCACTCATTTTTTAAAAATAAAACTAAAAATATATCAATCTCGCTAAAAACCTTCCGTCTAGACTTTTTTACAAAATGTCAAACTGACAACTAACATGAAGTAACAGCAACAAACTAAATTTATGTTTTCCAAATTTTTGTCAATTATATTAAATTTTATTTTTTTATTACTTTCTTCAAAATTAGAAAAAATCTTGTGACTTTTTGCGAAACTCACTTCGTTCGTTCCGCAAAAATCTCACGCGTTACACAAAATTAGGCATTTCGTAACTGATGGCATAAATAGCTATTACTGACCACAAGTGATCTAATCTCTTATCAATCGTATATATGTGTAGAAATATTATTTTACACCAAATAAAAAAATGTTTTAGGCAATTAATTTTTTTTAGCAACGTAGTTTACTCGAAGGGTTTTTTGATGGTCTGAGTAATCTTTACTTATAATCAAACAAATTACAAAGTACGTAGGGGAGAGTTTCCATGATTTGGACGGCTTATGAATCGGACACCTTCGTTTTTGCGTAAACCCCGTTTAAATTTTATCAATTTTATATTATCCGCCTACACGTCATATCCGGTGACATCTATCAGACCCGATCCAGCACATCATAATCTTGGAAGAGGTATGTAAAAATCAAAAGTATTTTAATATTTGGATTTAAAATGTTAAGGTTATATTAAAATAGTTATGGGTTCCATGAACTGGACACATGTGTTATTATGAATTGGATCCGTCCATTTCACGGAAAGTAAAAGTGACCAGTTCATGGAACATGTTGAAATTTTTTCTAATTTAAACTTTTCATAGGCTGATATAATGGAAAAACGAGTTTGAAAGTCGGATGAAGAAATTTGGGACGCAGTCGAGGCAGTTGTAAAAGAAAATCTTTCTATTAGAAGTGTTGCCAAGGACACAGATATTTCTAAATCTCAAGTGGCTCTCTTGGTTAAAAAATATACAAATGCTCCAAATCAAAATTTTCAATATGTTCGGAATATTTGGAATAGAAAAACATTAACTAATGACCAGGACTAGTTTCTTAACTTAAAACTACATAAAAAATATACCATGGTTTAACAACGCCCCAAACCAGAGAACTCGCTTATTAGATTGCTATTGCAAATAATATAGTAGTATCATCAGAGTGGATTAAAAATTACAAGGCAGGCATATATTGGTTTCATGGATTTATGAAGCGCAAGACATTGACTACGTCAACCTGAAAGCACTTTCCTAAGTCGAGCCTCCAGTTTTAATAAAAATAATACTTCAATTTTTTTTTCAAAGGACCCTGCAATAATCTTATGGAAATTGGGTTTCTGTCAAATTGTCTGAATTTTTGATATGTTGTAGATTTTGTCATCCTGAATAAAAGTCTCCATTGGCACAAAGTACCAAAATGAACATTTTGGCAGCTACGGAGCTGCCAAAGCTCCCCTGACCCGTTACAAAACTATTCATTTTCAATACTATTTACAGATGTCAAAAGCATATTTTAATTATTCTAATATATAGGGCAATGTTTTTGAGGTCACTAGATTCAACCCTCATGTCAGATTGGACAAATTGACCGTTGACAGCTGTCAATACACTGTCAACGAAGAATAGAAACGTAAATATTCTCTTTTCACATTGAGAGTTTGTGCTTTTGAGGGATCTGAATTCAATTCTCATGCCAGATTGGCAAAATTGACAGTTGACAGCTGTCAATTGACTGTCAACGAGGAATAGAAAAGTAAATATCCTCTTTTCACATTGAGAGTTTGGGTTTTTGAGATCGCTGAATTCAATTCTCATGTCAGATTGGACAAATTGATCGTTGACAGCTGTCAATTCACTGTCGACGAAGAATAGAAAAGTAAATATTCTCTGTTGACATTAGGAGTTTGGGCTTTTGAGGGAACTGAATTCAATTTTAATATCAGATTGGAAAAATTGACAGTTGACAGCTGTAAATTTTTCCAATCTGATATTATAATTGAATTCAGCTCCCTCAAAAGCCCAAACTCTCAATGTGAAAAGAGAATATTTACTCTTCTATTCTTCGTTGACAGTGTATTGACAGCTGTCAACGGTCAATTTGTCCAATCTGACATGAGGGTTGAATCCAGTGACCTCAAAAACATTACCCTATATATTAGAATAATTAAAATATGCTTTTGACATCTGTAAATAGTATTGAAAATGAATAGTTTTGCAACGGGCCAGGGGAGCTTTGGCAGCTCCGTAGCTGCCAAAATATTCATTTTGACACTTTGTGCCCATGGAGACTTTTGTTCAGGATGACAAAATCTACAACATATCAAAAATTCAGACAATTTGACAGAAACCCAATTTCCATAAGATTATTGCGGGGTCCTTTAGAAAAACTCTACAATAAACACAATTTTCTTCCTAATATGACATGGAATCTTAATGAAACTGGTTGCATGATTGTTACAAAGCCACCTAAAGTAATAGCAGTTAAAGGCTCGAAATAAGTAGGCCAAATTTCTTCTGCAGAGGGAGGAACTTTTGCTACTACATTATTTTTCATTAATGCAACTGGTGGGGCGGTTCCTCCCGTTTTTGTTTTTCCACGGGTTTATTTTGAAGACAATATGTTAAAAGGTGCTCTTGTACCTGGTTGGATGACAGAGGAAATGTTTTTAGAATCACTCAAACATTTTGTGAAATACGATCAGTTGAGAAGAAAGCTTTAATTATTATGGACAACCATACAACGCACGTTAACCTGCAAGTGGTTGATTTTGCAAGGAATAACCATATAATTATTTAAATATTTCCTCCTCACTGCAGCCATAAACTGCAGCCTCTTGACGTCGCAGTATATGGTCCTTTTAAATCCACAAACAGGCTATGAATAATTGGTTAACCTGCAACCCATGAAAAACCGTAACATTGTACGAAGTTGCCAAGTTCGTGAACCCAGCATTTAGTGAGTCATTTACTATAAGCAATATATGTAATAGTTTCAAAAAGATGGGGATATATCCACTAAATTCTAATGTTTTCACTGAGAATGACTTTCTGTCTTCTTTTGTCACCGCTAAGCCTAATGACTCAATAATCCAGATAAATGACATGTTAGAACAAGGAAGTGCAAATGGCTCAAATGAAACTGAACATAGAGTTGACGTCCTTTCAAGTTCTGTTTCATTAAGTCCTTCTGTAACTTGTGCCCTATGCGCCTTCTACCAGTATTACAAAACAAGAACGAGAAGAATTAGGAATAATTTCTCCAGAAGTTACAAGACCTTATCCCAAAGCACCACCACGTAAACAATCCAAACAATTGCGCAGAAAAAAGTGAAAATGTTCAATCATTACAGACACTTCTGAATTTTTAAAAGCTGAAGAGGAAAAGCGATAAGTTTAAACATGTTTTAAAATCATCTGAAAATATTGTTTCTAGTGACTCTGACACAGATACACAAATTTCTATTCATAATGAATCGCCCACTCCAGATTTACAAGAATATTATGCTCAATTACAGCAGGAAGAAAAAGATACTTTAATAGATAACCAAGATTGTGAGAACTAGTGTGAAGATAATAATGCTGTTTGCACCATCTATGATGGAGAATATCGTCTAAGCAAAGAAGAATAGTATCAGTGTCGGCTATGTGGAAATTTACATTATTTTTGTAAAAATTGTTTTTAAATTTAATTAACAAAGTTTTATTTTTGCTATCAAATCAAATTAAAAGTAGAATTCAAGTTTATTATGATTTATATATTACTGTCCATTTCAGGATACACTTGTCCGTATCAAGGGAAGTTGTTAATGAAGTGGACATTGTAAAAAAAATAAATATACATTTTTTCAATATAGGCATTCATTTTCACCGCTGTTTTAATGTAATTTCGACAACATAGCATTTTTATTAAAAAAAACAATGCCTAATGACAAACAAAAAAATGCCCATTTCAAAGAGACTTTCTCCTACTCTTCAGTTTTCTGTTAATTTCGCAAGAACGAGCCCTGTGGATCGATGAATTTTTGTAATTGAATTCTTGTCGCAATGAAGAGTTCGGTTTACGTTTACTTACTGTGGATACGACCGCTCTTTATTACAATTTTATTTTTTGCCCTAAACCGGGGAACGACGTCTGGACACATTAAAAATAGCGAGGCATTTCGTTCGGCTGTTATTCCAGCCAGCAGCCCCGCGATGAGAGGCATTCCGCTACCCAAATGAAACTCTGTCGCGGGGAATACGCCGTTACGTAATATCATTTCCGATGCAAGTTATAACGCCGTTCCGGAACAGAATCTTGGTAAGTGGCAGTAAACGGAGGTCTATTGTGACAGCAGAAATCTCTCCTTACAGATGCACTGCGAAACAACGTTATTTTTCCCGGTTATGGCACTATTTACATCTAACTGAAGCGGTGATGGAAAGGGCTCTGAGAGAGTTTCATTACTCGCGTTGCACTGTGAGATATTTTACTGCACTTTTTGTTCAAACTTCATTTCTGGGAAAGAGATTAAATCGGCGTGGAGAGCCGAGGCAATTGATTGTTTGTCGAGCTAAATGTGCGCTGAAAACGCGCAATATAGGGCGAATATCTTTATTTGATATTACAACAGAATGAAAAAAGTTTACAGTTAATAAAACATGAATTAATTTTCGTTGGTAGGTTAATGCAGCAAAATAAAACTAATCTGATTTGAGTATACCTTATAAAATTATAGCAAATTTTCACTCAAAATCAACACGGTTGGCTGTGAAATTGATTGCGTGATTGTGTTGAAATAGTTATACTTTCGTTGAGTAACGTTCATTTAGTTATTTGATGGTTAAATAATTTTTTTTTATGAAATAACCGTAGAAGTCAGATGTCCCACAGGGATCTATTGTTGATCCCTTATTATTTATTTTATTCATTAACGATATCAATGCTGACTTGGATGTAAACATTCTAGTTTATACTGATGATGTTAAGATCATTTCTAAGATTCAGTCATATCTTATCTTATTAATTTGTGGTGTATTAGTAACAAATTGCCTGCAATTGTTGTTATACTGTTGCAAGTCTCGTATATCGGTTCATTACTGTAAGTTGGACAACATTACTTTAAATAGGCTTGAAACAATACTTGCGTCAAGAATTCAGACGTCTTACGTCATGGTTGACATTAGGCAATTGTCTTTATTGTCAACGTAATATTCGATATTTGCTCGCGTCAAAAACAACAATTTTTTGCAATTTAGTACAATATAATGCAAACATTTAGTGTAGTATATAGTTTTATTACTCTCAGTTGCAGTTTTTTCAATATTTTGACAAAAATATAATGAATTATTCATTTGTTCGTATGACGTAAGTCGTCTGAATTCTTGACGCGGGTATATATGCGATTTATGTGCCACCTTTGATTCAAAACTATCCTTTGCGCCTCAATGTTCAAAAACTGTCAGTAGTTCTTACAAAACTTGGATTTATATTAAGGCATATGAGAGAATATAAAGATATGAATACCTTTAAACTTCTTTTTATCACGTTTGTTAGAGGTAACTGAAGGATTAATCTATTGTATGGAATCATATATGCCGTACATAACATGACAATTAAAGGGAGTAAAGGCGTTTCTTTAAATCTGCAGCTTTGTCTCCATTAAGAGACACACACCTTACAACTATTTTTTGGATAGGTGAGCAGTTTAGAAAACAGGAGCAGTATAGCAGCTGTACCTCTTCTGTTTAAAATTTAAATGTTTCTTTACGCTTTTTTTGATTTATTTGATCAAGTGCATTTTTACGATACTCATTACATTACTTAAAATAATAACAAAATAATTAATTAACAATAGAATTACTTAACTATGATTTATTATAACAAATGTTGGGAACGAAATTGCTCTCAAGCAAGAGTAGATCTTATCACATCACAATGAGCTATAATTTGTCGACGTAAGTGCTCCTCAAATTCAATGTGAACCTTGTAAAATAATGTCTTAAGATGTCCTCAAACAAAAAAAATCAATAGGGTTCATATCGAGTAATCTGGATGGCCAAAGTTGACCTGGTTCTTAAGTGCCTCGTCGAACCATGTTATTACCAAATCTTTCATTTAAAAATTCACGAGCAGTCAAATTAAAATGTGGGGGAGCCCCGTCGTGAATAAACAACATTTCTTGTCTTAGCACATAAGGAACATCGTCAAGTAGTTCAGACAAAACGTTTTCAAGAAAATATCTATAAGAAACACAAGTTCTAGGTAAAAAGAGAGGTCCAACAAAAAAATTTCCAATAATACCCACACCACACATTCAAAGAAAACTGATGTCAAATCGAGATTCCAATATGGCATTAGGGTTTTCATCGGACCAAACATGTTTATTGTGGAAGTTCATTATATGATCTCTGGAAAAATTAGCTTCGTCGGTAAGGAATATGCCAGCGGTAAAGTGAACATTTTGTTCATTTTTTTTCCAGTGGCAAAATTGTAGACGAGCAGGATAGTCTTCCGGCAGTAAAGCTAGAACGCTTTGTATGTGATATGGGTACCAAACTAATTTATGATTCATATTAAGATTTGCAGCAATCTTCCTATAGTACTAGTACATGGACATTCTTTAATTTCATGTAGAATAGTTTGTTCTAACTCAGGCGTTCTAACATTCAAAGGTCTTCCAGCAATTGTACCTTCCTGAAATGAACCTAACTCCAAAAGATGTTGAAAAACATTTCTCAACATTCTTGAATTTTAAGTTGGATGATTTGGAAATATTTCCATATAAATTCGCCTAGCCTCAGTACCATTTCCATCTGCAAGGCCATAACTATAAACTATACTGACCATTTCAACATATAAATATGCATAAGCCATTATTTAAACTTCATATAATTTTTTAAATAAGCTTAATTTGACAATACACAATATCAAATAAGACTTCTTATTATTATTGTTTCGCATGGCATCGCTAAAATATAATTAAGTAGCTGTGTGGAAATGCACGTTATCAGATAAATCCATTTTGTTCTTAATCGGTTTGGAATACAAAGAAGTATAAATAAACATTTAAATTTTACACAGAAGCAGTAATAGTAACACAGCTGCCATACTGCTCCTGTTCATCCTCTCCAAGAAATAGTTGTAAGGTATGCCTCTCAATGGGTAGACACCATCCAGAGAAAAAACTGCAGGATTAAAGAAACGTCTTAGTACCCTTTCAACTGCCATGTTATGTACCACATTTCCGCCACTGGTAAGTTTCTGGTAATGTAAACTGATGACAATACTTGTTTCTGGATTGCATGATGTTGAAACTCATCATTTATATACCTGTTAGTATGAATATGCTTACCGTAAACATAGACTAATGTCTAAAAACAGAGGAGAACCGTTTCCTTCCAATTTCATAGTGAAGTTGATTCTTTTACGTTATGTCCATGATGTCATATCTCGCCATAATCAAACCTTTGGTTTTAGCAGTGCTAATTTCAAAACTTCTCGGATGTTCATAGAAGTGTTATTTTTCAACCATTCATTCACAATCATTCAGAATTACCACAAAAATACGTCTTAGTCTTAAATATTCAGTAGGTACTCTGAAACTTCTCCATATTTTTGTAAATTCTCATTGCCTGGGCTGAAGTTTGGCGGAGAAGCGAAGTTGCTAAGAAATTTCTTCTCGTCCTTAATTATAAATTCTGGGAACCCCCCACCGGAATCGGTATAAGCCACTTCCAGAGCTCGGCTGGTAATGCGGAGGAAGTAATAGTTTGCATGAAAAGGCATTCGCGGAACTATAACAAAGCAAATTAATGGCTGTACGGGCTGCTCGAGAGCAACCGTTAACACCGCTCGCTGCCTTATTGATATACTTATACAACTCCCCATTGTTTTGCGCATAACAAACTGACAAGTTCAGCGGTGTCTCGAAGATCTGATTGAAATTCAGCGAGAGTAAAATAATGTCGTGTCTTACACGGGTGTGGGAGGACCGGGGGGCTGTCATGTTCGATAGCTGAAGATTGATGCTCCTTATGGGCGAGCTGCGTCGCCCCGGTCTCCAGACGGATGCGCCCTCGCGTCGCGGTGCATTTATATCGAGGCGTCAGTGCCCCAGTTACATTTTTGATGATTGCGGGTGGGCCCTGCTGCTGCCTATCGCACCATTTGCATAAAATAATTGGTCGCGTCTGCCCAAATTGTTGCTGATTAATGTTTCCTGTTAGAGTTGGTATCGCAGAGTGATTGCAAGTGCCTGGCATTAATAATAATGTAATCAGCAACAACAAAGAATTTAAAATTCTGTAATAAATCCGCAAACTGCTGCAAACCTATCTATATTGTGGAAAAATTATAACTAAATAAACCTGTTGTATCTGCTAATGATAATAATATGATTTAAAACCAAAAACATTTAATACGAAAGAAAACTCTGTATAAGCTGCTGAATGGGGAATTTCAATTTTGGCCTGTCTGATGAATTAAATGTTCTGCAATAATTGATCGCGTCTGCCCAAATTATTGCTGGTTAATGTTTGGTACCGCAGAGTGATTGAAAGTACCTGGCATTAATAATAATGTAATCAGCAATAACAAAAATGTAAAATCCTGTAATAAATTCGCAAACTGTTGAAAGTGTTGCTTTAGAAGCATCACATTGTGGTGTAATTAAATCCAACAAACCTGTTGTATCTGCTAATGAGCTACATAATATGATTTTAAACAAAAAAAAACGATTAATAAAGAAGAACATTCTTACATTACCCCCAGAAACGAATAAAGCTGATAAATGGGCAATTTAATTTTTGGCCTTTCTTAGCTAAATCAAATGTTCTGCAAGGATCAAATCTCTTAAACTCTTGAACACTATGGATCTGTATATGAGGCCAACGAAATGACAGCTTCTCTTCAAAGAGTATTCCTAAATCTCTAAATTCAGTGCATCTATTTATAACAGTGTTATTTATTTGGT
This sequence comes from Monochamus alternatus, assembly GCA_037114965.1. Lineage (NCBI taxonomy): Eukaryota > Metazoa > Arthropoda > Insecta > Coleoptera > Cerambycidae > Monochamus > Monochamus alternatus. Next base: position 125,776,192 of record CM073426.1, read on the forward strand.
AATAAAAATAAAAGGGTGACACTTTCCTGTTAAAAGATAAGACCAACCATTTGGATATATTTAAATTTAACTTATTCATAAGATACCAGTTATTAATAGCGATTAAATCATGTTGTAACAATGAACAATCATAGTTCATAGTTTGAAACAGTTTCAAATCATCTGCATATACAAGTTTATGAGTTTTGACTTCATCCAGTAAGCTATCTAAATTGGATCCCTGAGGGACACCCGATATAGGAGCAAATTGTGGCGATTCAAAGCCTTCATACTGAACGTACTGTTTCCTTCGCAATAAATAGGAGTTCATTAAATTGTAAAGCTGCGGTGAAAATCCGCAGGCAATGACTCTGTTCAAAAGAAAAGAATGATCAATTTTATCGAACGCCTTTTGAAAGTCAAGATATACAGTATGCGCCAAAAGTATGAAATAAATTCAATAAAAACGAAACAATTATTTTTTGGGAAAAATCCTCGAACAGGTCGATTTTTAATTTAAAAAATACATATTTTAGCGTAAAATGCGATTTTCAAATGTCATTTGTTTTCGAGTAATGACGTCATCGATTTTCTTTTTAAATGGCAACACCATATTTTTTTCCTTGATTCTAAAAGATCGTTTAATCTCTATCAGACAGTACTAAAATTTTGCCCTCTTACATAGGAAAGTTTTCGAGGAAATGACGATTGAATGTTAGAAAACGTAAATCAATTAAAATAAAGCAAAAACGTTATCAAGTTTAGTTTTTCGAATTCCATAGTTCTTTTATGGATCACGTAGGTGAAAATCTTTGCAAAGTGTCATTGTCACACCGACTTTCTAATAAGTATTGTAAGCGACATAGAAATTATTATTCAATTTAAAGTATTATGGCACATTTAACTGTTACTCAAAGAATTGAAATTTTAATTCTTATCGGATGCGGGAATATGACTAGAACTCAGCAGGAAGTTTGCGATTTATTTAATGAAAAATATCCAGATCGCCCTATCAGCCAATCAGCAGTCAGTAAGGTAGAGTCTAAATTTAGAGAAACTGGCAATGTTGTAAATATTCCAAAACCTGGACGTCCAAGCATTAATGAAAATCAGAAACATAACATTTTGATAAGTATGGTGGATAATCCTCATAATTCTTCATGATTGGTTTCATTAAACAATGACACTAGTCAGAGCACAGTGCTAGGTATCTTGAGGAAGGAAAAATGTCATCCCTACAAAATTCAACTTGTGCAGGAACTCAATGAAAATGATCCCGATCGCCGCTTACACTTTTGCGAAATTCTAATGGATTTATGTCAAGGAAATAGAAATTTACACCGGCAAATACATTTTTCAGATGAGGCCACATTTTGTCTGAATGGTACAGTAAACCGTCAAACTTGCAGATATTGGAGTCGGGAAAATCCTCATTGGATGGCAGAGGCACATACCCAACACCCTCAGAAATTAAATGTGTGGGCTGGAATAGTTGACGGCAGAATAGTAGGGCCTTTCTTCTTTGAAGGAACCCTTACAGGACAAAGATATTTAGAGTTTCTAGAAAATGACCTTGTTCCAGCCCTTGCAGTAATTTTTCCTAACGATAATGACCCTGACATTCCTGACGATACCATATGGTTTCAGCAAGACGGTGCACCTCCGTACTATGCGCGCCCTGTACGAGATTTTTTGGACAACTGTTTTCCTGGGAGTTGGATCGGCAGACGCGGACTGATAGAATGGCCTGTAAGATTGCCAGATCTTACACCTCTTGATTATTTTCTATGGGGATACTTGAAGTCAAAAGTGTACATTAATAAACCACGTAATTTAGAAGAACTTCAAAATCGCATTCGGGACGAAATACGCAGAGTTACCCAAGAAATCATTCATAATGTGCAAGAAGAATTTCTTCACAGACTTGCGCATTGTCAAGAAGTTGGTGGATGGCAATTCGAACATTTAATTTAAGTATAAAATTTAATCAATTGTATTTTATTTTACATACCTCAGAATTGTTACTTTAAAATGGATCAAATTTACGTTTTCTAACATTCAATCGTCATTTACTTGAAAACTTTCCTATGTAAGAGGGCAAAATTTTAGTACTGTCTGATAGAGAATTAAACGATCTTTCAGAATCAAGGAAAAAAATATGGTGTTGCCATTTAAAAAAAAAAATCGATGACGTCATTACTCGAAAACAAATGACATTTGAAAATCGCATTTTACGCTAGAATATGTATTTTTTAAATTAAAAATCGACCTGTTCGAGGAGTTTTCCCAAAAAATAATTGTTTCGTTTTTATTGAATTTATTCCATACTTTTGGCGCATACTGTATAACGTCAACTTGCATCTGATGATCCAGGCCTTCAGCAACATAATGAGTTAAAGACTATAGAGAGACTATATTGTAAATGGTTTAAATTAAATGTAAACAGCTAGCTTGTGCCTAATATATTATTTTTCTATTTTGTATTCTGGGTAAATTTGGTAACAAAATTCGATATAAGAATGAAAACTTGAAGTTAATAATAAGAAGTCAAAATCTAAAGTACGATAATAATTTCAGGTGGTAACCTAAATAATACCTATTATAGGTATGACGAACTTATGGTCAATTTATAATAAAAAACCATTTAAGAAAGGAAGAGAAATGAGTAAATCCAATTTATATTAAGGAATTAAAATTTTATTTAAGATTCATTTATTTATAGATCCTATAAATAATTTTTGAAATCTCACATAAGATAACTATCTCAAAAAAGTTATCTCTGGAGTTTGATATCACACAAGTATATTTTGTGTTCGAAGGTTGTCGACATGACTGTAACTGCTCAATAATGAAACACAATTGAATATTTTCTTCATAGTTCCCTTTTATTTATTTACACACATCTATTACTAAATCTATTGCCTCGCATAGTTTTATTAGTACTTTGTTCTGCTCATAAACAGAAGTACATCTTCTAAAACATTTGCTGTATTTAATACTGGTAATTTTTTTGAAACTTGCTTTATTGATATTTTTACTATATACAATTAGCAATCAAATTTTTGTGCTTCAGGTTATGCGATAACATCCATTCAATCATGAAATGATTACAGCAATAATACCACATGGAATCTTTTGGAAATCAATAAATGTTGCGTCTAAGCAGACTGTATACTAAGAATAAAAACAAAAACTTACCCAACTGGACAAATGTGCACTTCAACGATGCAGGTAGGGGTAAAAAGGAAAGAAAAAAAGGAATAGAAAGGTTCACTAATGTTTATCAAAATTTACTAGCGAAAATACGTACTACGGAACTGCCGAAAAATGTTCTACCCGTTTATATTGTATCGAAGTGTGTCTCTTTTTTAAAAATCAATAGTTTCTTAGCAAAAACTACTCGCGGACTGATAAGAATGAGAAATAAATACAAATCGATACAAACAGTGGCCTCTACTGATACCTATTTTTATTAACTACAGTTTACTATTTCTAAAAGGCTCGAACAATAAATGTCAGATTAACAATTCTGTATCTAAAAAGGGAACAGTTTAAAATGTTACAACTATCACAAATAGAATTGCAATTATTAAACACCCTGACAAAAGGTGACTTCAATAAAATATTAGTTCTAGATATACGAGTATGAAAAGTAGACCAAGAACGATTTGACGTTCTTGGAACGAGAGAGTAAAGTTGGTTTAGAATTTCTGGACAGTCGATCTTATTATATAAGAGAGAATACACAAATTTAAGCTAATAGCACCGTCATCTAAAATTTAACCAATTAAAACCAAACCGACTTAGTAAACAAGGAACAATATATTTCAAACATTTTCTTTGTACTGTAACATGACCCTCATGAAAAGAGCTCCAAACAAGCGAGCAATATTTGAGCTTGGATCTTACATATGGAAAAAACAAGGTTTGAAAAACCTGAATGTCATGGAAACCCAACCTTGACTGATTATAAATTCAAGCGCTTTAATGGAAGTATATACTGTGTGCTCGATGTGGGACACAAATCTTAAGTCAAAGTGTCCTCCAAGGTACTTAGTTACATCACTGTGAATTAGCACATGCAAATAGATTTCATAATTGAACAATATTTTATTATAGTTTTCGGCTTAAGTGGATTGATCTTCTAATAAGAGGCCTAAATGCTGTACCCTCCCCACGATTTGAGATATATTACACACAAATATTATTGGATAATAGAAAACTTTGAATGCAGCCGCGGAAGTCTTGTCAGGTAACCTAGAAAACCAAACCACCGACCTATATTATAGGATAATATCTGTATCCGACACAAATTCCTTTATTTAATTACTGTAGAATGTTTAAAATTGAAAAAGACACTAAAAACTTTAGAAAACACAAAACCACAACGTAAATACATAGGATTTTAATTATGACAACGAATTTTACCGTAAAGTGTTGTTGGTTGTCGTACTCTGTCAACGTCAAACGTGCGAAATAAATAACCTCGCGGCGGACGGGCCACCTTAAGCCGATTTCAAGCGAATGACCAATGATAACTGCGGTTATTCTCTCAGAAGCCCTTAGTTATGCCCTATTCTGACCCTCACGATAACCATGCTATAACCACACGTAACGCGCTAAAATGCAATTGGTTATCGGTTTCTGTTATGATATGAAATAGGGTGACGTCGTTACGTGAGAAGTTTTGTTTATTGAGGTTATATGAGAAGTTGATTTGATGTTAGTTTAATAATAATTACCTAAAGTAAGAAACAACGAGTGACAAGTGACAACTCTCGTTATACCTAACCGAATATGATCGTATCGTTTTATTATAATTACAGAATATATATAGTATTCATTTTCAAATTGAAGAATTTTATAGTATTAGCTGAAACAACAATACTGAAATTTCTGAAGTTAGCAATGGTAATCACAGATTAAACAAATGGTACCTAATTTAGCACTTTTATAAAGTATAAAATATATTATTCAGGCCTATGATTGAACATTCAGGTTAGCGTAACCGATGTCAGTTAAGTTACGATAACTGGGTGGGCATAACTGAGCTCTTAACCTAAATGGAAAGATCGCTATGATCGAACAAGCAGTTATCTGTGCCTGTTATTATGGCCAGATAACCTTGTCATGGAAGTTAATTATTTAAAATACGTCATCTGTCATCACTCATATGTCAAAAATTGTCAATTAACGCAATTAAAATTTAAATCATAGGTACTTAACAGTGGGCACAAGTGGCAAGAAGATTAGGGCACACGACCCAACGCCAATATGTAGAAATGCTAATTTTCATTAAATGTAAGAAAATATTTTTGGGAAGCAAGATAAACCCAACGCATGTTAATATAAGTAGGTAGGTATTTTGGCAAATTTTTGAAATACATGTAAATTATTTAGTGCATAGACCGCAAACAAATCCCCAACAGTGGTGGTAGGTAAGAGAAATATTTCATATTAACTTATTGATACAATTATTTAAATTATTTTAGATTAATGCAGAGTGGAAGCAGAATGTAAAAAGGAAGAGCAGAAAACTTTATCAGGATCAAAAACTTGTAAAACCTAGATGCACATATTCAATATTTATACACAGTTTAGGTGGGTAATCAAAAATGTATTTTTAGGCATATAATCTGTGCTACTGTGCTAATTACAATTTACTACGCCTTGGTGGAGTCCATGTTGCAATATATTTTAATTATAGGAGGATAGTATAGGATGCAGCATATCAGTGTTACTGTAATCCATTAGAAATTATTGTCAAAAACACATAACTATCTAATAAAAATAATATTTAAAAAAGATAAAATGTATTATTTATACCTACTCTTTATAGAATCTAAATTATTACCAATAATTAAAAACTAGGTACCTAACTTTTGTCATTGTGCCTTTCTCCTATTCATAAACTAATTATTAATAATATTAGGTAATAATATATATTTCTTTTTGTTTGTTAATATTCATTTAGGTATCACTATCACACTCAGAATAGCAATTAATTGTATAAAATTGTAATCCCACTTAGAACAAACTTTAGTTTTTTTTTTTTAGGTTGTATTTACTGTCAAACTATTAATACCGTATATTACTAATTATGTAAAACTATGATATGGTAATAAATTGATACTGAATTGTGCTATAGACAAATAATAAAATTATACATTATATTAATATGCCAAATATCATACGTCAATTACCAGAAATAAAATTAAAATTTCTGACCAATAAAAAGCTCCAGTTACGTTTAACGGCAGGTTATTTCAAGCAGTTTCATAACTGGGTCACGTGATAATTCTCAAGTTAAGTAACTGGGAAAAATAAACTTGACAGGTGTGTCAATCATACGAATTTCTGATTAACCTACCAGTTACCGTTAACAGGCCTGTTAATGCTAACTGGATGTGTTCGATCATAGGCCCGATTGACATTTCAATAAGAGAGACGGAGAATAATAACCAGCTCCCGACTACCGAGTATTTACCGGTTATAGAATTTCAAACTCATGACATCACAAAGGACTTTTTCATGACGTCATCAGGAATTTGACGTCTATAACCGAAGCGCTTAAATGTATGTGGTAAATACTATTCATTACCGGTAATTACTGGTAATTCGCTTGAAATCGGCTTTTGTCGGCCGACGATAAATAGGGATTTAATATAGTTCCCTTTATAAATAAGTTTGGAATTTTTTAAATCTGTATCCCCTTTTAAAACGTTGATACTTTCTCATAGTTAACCCTGTATGTAAAGTATTTTAAGATCTGTAAGGATTTCAAAGTGGACAATTGTACAAAATACACATATTTCCCCGAATTCTTAAGAAAAAAATTCTCGCTCACTCAGATAAATTGGTCCTTGTGAGATTGGACCTGCAGACCACTTCCTCCACGAAATTTTAACCCCGTTTTTGCACCTAGGAGACAAATTCATCCGCACGGTCCATCCTCTGGCGATGACACACGATCAATGCGCGCATTTTCAACAAATAAGATTTCCGTGTCCATATTGTCTTCTGACAAGGGATATATTAATGGAACTGTCACTAATAGAATGGAATGGAAGTAATAAATAGCTCGAGTTTAATGGATCGAGAGGATCCGGATTCTTTGTCGGAGCTTTTTCTCGCAGGTGAGACGTCGTTGTTTCGTCTCGTGTTTTAAGGAAACACACATTTATTTGATAGAAGGAAATAAATTAAGTAACGATACAATGTTATAAAACCGAATTAGGTACCTACATTAACACCATTTTCATAGTGCCACATTTTGATCTAAAAGATAGAACAAATTTCAGAATCGCAGTTCGGTTTAACCAAGGTATGGCCGCCTTTAATTCTAGTATATGACAACCTTTATTCAATATTCTATTTTGAAATGGCAAGAGATAATAGTTATTTTCAGGGGTATTTCTTTCAGTTAATTTATTCTTCTCAAGCAGATTATTTAAATTCGGTCTAAGAACGGGTGCAATAGTTATTGTTTCGTATTCATTTTTTTTATGTTTAAGTTTAATATATATTATAATTAAGTAGGTAAATTGTTGGTTGCATTCAAATAGAACCCACTATTTCTTTATATTTTTTGTTTTCTTTTTGTATAGTACTTTTTTGCGCGATCTCGGCTTGCGACTACCATACTAGATATATATATATACTCATGTTAGAGACGCTACCTAACGCGCTATACTAACGCTCGCTTAACTTTGCAATTTTTAAAAATTGCCTTGTGTGTGTGCCGCTTGATTCCCGTTCCTGTGCTAGCCTGTGCTCTCCTGTATTGCATAGCTCTGACGAAGACTGAGGGCCCTCGGAAACCATCACCATTGGAAATTCGGTAAGTCGCAAGCTTCGCTTTTTCAAATTTCAAATTTACGTGCCCAGTTCCATTAAGCTAGAGCTGTGGAGAATTTGAGTAAAAACATTTGGTCCTTCGAGCCGCGATTACGTAATATTTGAATGCAATTAAGTAATTTCTACAAATTAAAAAAAAAATATATATTCAGTTTTTAAAATCGCCGCCATATTAGTTTCAGTATTGCCGTTACAATTTCGACGTGGTTCGTCCTGCCCTTGCTTCGCTAGATCTTGGTGAAGGAGTGGGAAAATTTCATTTGCACGCTTCTTAAGTTTGAGTCGCCGCACGTAGTAATTAGTTAAAAATTTGATCGCTGGCATTTATTATCATATCCCGGTTAGTACCGCTAGTTTTTGACCTGCTTAGGAATTGCTTCAATTTTCGCTTCGCTATTCATTGGTTTTCGCTTACCTACTTATTGTATACTTTTTTCATCGTTATTATGGCTGAAAAGATTAAGAAAATTAAAGCTTTACGCCAAGTTGAAATTTATAAACTTGAAAATATATTGCAGACTGCAGAAAATGCTCGCACCGAAGTTAACGCACGCGATTTGTTTAAAGTTATGCATTCTTCCATTGAGGATATTAAATCGGAATTTAATAAACACCATGTCGCTTTAATTAACATAATTTTTAATGAAGAAGATGAATTTAAAGATGCTGTTGCAGTAATGGCCGATTTTGATAAAACTTTTTTCCAAATTAAAACAATTTTTAATGCTCTGTTCTGTGCAGATCAATCTAAAGTAAATATCGCTGAAACTTCTAGTCACGTCAGTCTACCTAAACTCCAATTACTTAAATTCAAAGGTGATATTGAATCTTTTCCCGCGTTTATAGATATGTTCAATTCAATAGTGCATAAAAATTCTAAATTAACTCCAATTGATAAATTTAGTTATTTGATATCATCACTAGAAGGTCCCCCACTCAAAATAGTTAAATGTCTACCAATGAGAGCCTCTAATTATGAAATTGCTTATAACAGTCTTGTGAAGCGTTATCAAAATAAACGGTTGCTTGCTCAAGCACACTGGTCTGCTATAGAGGAAGCTCCGGTACTGCGTTTTGAAAATCCACATGATTTACGTAATTTATTAGACATATTTTCCGAAAATTTGGAAGCTCTTCAAGAATTACAACATCCTGTAGACCAGTGGGATTTTATTTTGGTACATATGTTGTTAAATAAAATACCTCAAGAAACTGCTACCCGATTTGGGTTGCTTCATAGCGATACTTCTGATACCATGCCTAAGTATAAGGATCTTTCTATATTTCTTACTAATCATTGCAATGCTTTAATTACCGTAAAACGCTCTTATAAACCCAAGAGTAGCTCTAAAGAATCTATTAAAGATGTATCCATGCGCCAGATGTCTACTTCTAAATCGTTTTTAAGTACTACAACTTCTCACAATTGTATACTTTGTCATAATAATCACATTATATATAAATGCCCAGACTTTAATGCAAAAAGTCCTCAAGATCGCTTTCAGTTTGTAAAACAACATAAACTGTGTGTCAACTGTTTAAGTCATGTTCATAAAACTATAGATTGCCAGTCTAGTTCTTCTTGTAGAACTTGTAAGAAGAAGCACCACTCGTTGTTGCATTTCAATCACCCTGTTGATTCCAACAGTATACAAAATTTGCCTTCAACTAGTGAACAAGCTTCTGTACATGTTTCGCAATCGGAAAATGCCACACAAGCACTAACTAGTTGTTCCCAAACGCCTTTAGATGTTTTACTCGCAACTGCGTTAGTTAAAATTCGTGATATTTGGGGAAATTACCAAACGCTTCGCGCTATTATTGACACTGGTTCACAAACAAGTTTTATAACTGAAAAATGTACTAATCGTTTAGGTTTGCCTAAAAATAAAAGTTCTTCTGAAATACAAGGCATCGGTGAAGTTGGAATAACTTCCCAATTAGGAGGTGTTTCTTTATTAGTTCACTCTGTAAATGAAAATACCTCTCTCCCTGTAAATGCAATAATTTTGCCCCGCATTTGTTCTGATCTTCCTCGCGCTGCTATCGCGAAAGAAAATTGGAATCATATAAAAAATTTAACGCTCGCTGACCCTGAATTTTACAAACCACGCCCCATCGATTTACTACTAGGTGCTGATCAGTTTCCATTAATTATGCGAAATGGTCGTATTTTCGGAAAAAATAATGAACCGGTTGCAGTCAATACTATTTTCGGTTATATACTGATGGGTAAATTTGAAAATACCCAGTTTCATTCTAACCTTCAAACACTTTTATGTGAAATACAAAAACCCGCGCTAGATGAAATTTTACTTAAATTCTGGGAAATAGAAAATATTCCGAAAAAATCTGTACTTTCGCCTGCTGATGAATTATGCGAAAAAATATATTTAGAAACGGTTTCCAGAGACTCATCTGGCCGCTTTAGTGTAGCTTTGCCTTTTCGTAACGAGGAACCATATTTTTCCAATAGTAGAGAAGCCGCTTTAAACTGTTTTCTATCATTAGAACGTCGTTTGTTAAAAAATCCCGCACTCTACATAGAATATTCTAATTTTTTACAAGAATACTTGGATTTAAATCATATGGAACTAGTAACCAATGACATAACTTCAGATAAATCCTTTTTTATTCCACATCATTGCATTTTTAAACCTGATAGTCGTTCCACCCGCCTTAGAGTGGTTTTCAACGCATCTTTTAAAGTTAATAATGTATCTCTTAATGACACCCTTTTCGTGGGACCGAAGTTACAGAAAGACATCGTACAAATTTTATTAAATTTTCGCTTACATGAAGTTGCTTTAACTACTGATATCTGTAAAATGTATCGCCAAATCGTAGTAAAGCCAGAACACCAAAATTATCAACGCATTTTGTGGCGTTTTGATCCTTCACGCCCTGTATTAGATTATCGTTTACGTACGGTTACCTATGGAGTTTCTTCCGCACCTTATTTAGCTTTGCGTACTCTTTTACAATTAGCTGAAGAGGAAAAGTCAAACTTTCCTCGCGCTTCAGAAATTCTGAAAAATGACACTTATGTTGATGATATTGTATCCGGTTGCTCATCAGTTAAAGATGCTATATCTTTACAGGGTGAATTGACGAACTTATTAAAAAAAGGTGGGTTTCAGCTTCACAAATGGGCAACTAATAAACCAGAAGTATTATCTAACTTATCTTCAGAATTAATCAATCCCGCTTCTCTTTCTCTGGATAATGATGAAATCACTAAAGTTTTAGGTTTGTGTTGGCAACCTTCATCGGATTCATTTACGTATAAAATTACATCTATTGAAAAATCTTGTACAAAGCGACATATTTTGTCTGAGTTATCAAGAATATTTGACCCGCTTGGTTTTTTAACTCCTGTAACGTTCTCAATAAAATATTTGATACAAAAATTATGGGTTTTAGGTCTCAACTGGGATGATGAACCTTCAAATGAAATAGTTCGCGCTTGGAATCGGTATAAATCAGAATTGCCATTAATAACTAATTTTAATTTGCCTAGACATATTAAAATACCTGAATTAAACCACCATAAAATAGAACTTCACGCTTTTTCTGACGCTAGTGAACGTGGCTATGCCTCTGTGTTATATTTACGTACTTGTGTTGATGATATGTATTTCATTTATTTTCTCTGCTCTAAGTCCAGAGTGGCGCCGTTAAAAACTATGACTATTCCTAGATTGGAATTATGCGCCGCCGTCTTATCCGCTGAATTAATTGATTTTGTTTTAAAAACTTTCGCTAATAAAATTAATTTTTCTAAAATATTTTCATATACAGACTCCACTATCGTTCTATCGTGGATAAAAAGTCATCCACATAGATGGAAATCTTTTGTAAGTAATAGGGTGAGTTATATTCAAGAAAGAGTAGATCCGCTAAACTGGTATCACATAATTTCTTGTCAAAACCCGGCCGATATTGCCTCACGAGGGGCTTTTCCTTCCTGTTAACCAATTCATACTGGTGGGCCGGTCCCGAATTTCTTAAGAAATCCGAAGATCATTGGTCTAATTTGCAAAATAACTTTATTGATACCTCTGAGGTACTTGTTGAAGAAAAGAAAAATATTGCACTCATTGTTTCGGTGGATAATAATTTTTTAGATAATTTATTAAGTAATCATTCGTCTCTCAATTCTATTAAACGCATTCTAGGTTATATTTTACGCTTTTTAAATAATTGCCGCTTTCCTAAAGAACAATATAAAGGACATTTTTCTTTTAAGGAACTTCACAATGCTTTAATGACTTTAGTTAAATATGACCAACAAAAGGCTTTCTCGGAAGAAATTTCCAATATTACCAAAAATAAAAAACTTCCAAAACCCTTTCAAAAATTAAATATTTTCCTTGATGAAAAGGAAATTCTAAGAGTGGGTGGAAGATTACATTATTGTGCGCTTGCTTATGATAAAAAATATCCGGCATTATTACCTAGAACTAGTAGATTGACTTATTTAATAATTGAAAATATACATTTAACATACTTTCATGCCGGTCTCCAGACTGTTCACTTTCTTACTCTTCAAAATTTTTGGATTTTATCCGCTAGGCGCGCTATTAACCATGTTTTATCTAAATGTACAAAATGTTTCAAAGTCAATCCTAAACCGTTTCAACCTTTAATGGGTAATTTACCTAATCCAAGAGTGTCGCCAAATAAACCGTTTTCACACTCTGGTGTAGACTACGCTGGGCCTTTTCACATAACCTTAAGTAAAAATCGCGGAGTTAAGACATGTAAAGCCTATGTGTGCTTATTTATATGTTTGTCGACAAAAGCTATTCATATCGAACTAGTATCTGATTTAACCGCAGAAGCCTTTTTGGCTTCTTTACGTCGATTTATTGCCCGTCGCGGACGTGTAAGTCACTTGTACAGTGACAACGGTACGTGTTTTGTTAAAGCCAATAAAGAGTTACTAAATTTGACACGCGATGCAGCTTCGTCTGAGTCTATAGAATGGCATTTCATACCTCCTTCTGCTCCCCATTTTGGTGGACTGTGGGAAGCTGCCGTTAAGTCTATGAAAAAACATTTAATTAGAGTTATTGGTTACCAAGTCTTAACATATGAAGAATTTTACACTATCCTATGCCAAACCGAAGCAATTCTTAACTCGCGCCCTTTAACGCCCTTAAGTTCAGACGCAAATGATTTTTCCGTATTAACTCCGGGTCATTTTCTTACTATGGAACCGCTTACTGCTGCACCCGACTCCGACTTAAGTCATATTAAATTAACACATCTCAACCGTTGGCAGCTGTTACAAAGAATTCACCAGGATCTTTGGAAGCGTTGGCATGCGGAATATTTACATACTTTGCAACAACGGCAAAAATGGTTGAAAAATTCAGTTTTACCTGAAATTAATTCTTTAGTCTTAATACAAGATGATGCACTGCCTCCGTTAAAATGACGTCTTGGCCGAATTAGTGCTCTGTATCCAGGAGCTGACGGAGTTGCTCGAGTTGCAGAAGTTACTACTGCAAATGGAATTATAAAAAGACCCTTAATCAAACTTTATCCTCTCCCTGTTTCTGCCTTCGAAAATGCATAGCATTTTGGTGGGCCGGAATGTTTCGTATTCATTTTTTTTATGTTTAAGTTTAATATATATTATAATTAAGTAGGTAAATTGTTGGTTGCATTCAAATAGAACCCACTATTTCTTTATATTTTTTGTTTTCTTTTTGTATAGTACTTTTTTGCGCGATCTCGGCTTGCGACTACCATACTAGATATATATATATACTCATGTTAGAGACGCTACGTAACGCGCTATACTAACGCTCGCTTAACTTTGCAATTTTTAAAAATTGCCTTGTGTGTGTGCCGCTTGATTCCCGTTCCTGTGCTAGCCTGTGCTCTCCTGTATTGCATAGCTCTGACGAAGACTGAGGGCCCTCGGAAATCATCACCATTGGAAATTCGGTAAGTCGCAAGCTTCGCTTTTTCAAATTTCAAATTTACGTGCCCAGTTCCATTAAGCTAGAGCTGTGGAGAATTTGAGTAAAAACAGTTATTTAACCATCAAAAGCAGTAAGGGTTGTTTCCAGTAGCCCTTAACGCTTGTGATGCTTATTAAGTTTTCTGCACAATAACCAAATTAGGTATATGGTTTAAGGTTGCGGTATTCTAAATAAGAAAGTACCTCGATCGTTGACAGACAATGATATAAAACTGTGTACCGGGAAGTGCTGGATATCTAGCAGGGAAAACTTGAACTACAAATATTTAGAGAATGTCACAGTTGGAGTGCAGAAAATAACGGGTAGCCGAAACTGAGTTTGAAGGTCATGCGTTCGATCCTGCGGCAAAATATTTACAACCCTATCATCTAAATGGAATATCGATTTTTCCGTATTCTAAGTTTCAGCGTTCAGATGCAGTTTATCCTTTGCAAATCTGTGCTTTGCAGTAGCAGTGGTTTTTTGTATTCTTTATGTGTGTGTAATACTAGTGAAAATTATAGAACATTTTTATTAATTGAAAGTTCGTTGGATTTAGAAAGGTATGTATATCATTATTTGTAAATTGAATTAAAGTAATAATTAAATAATAGGTACTTAATAATTATATATTTATATGTAACAGGAACAGGGGAGGGGATTCGAATTTTTAATTTATCAAATTTTAGGAATACATAATAGTTATTTATGCAACAAGTACAAAAAGTAAGTGTTTATTACACGCGACATGAAATTGTCCTACGAGGCCGTCAGGCCGAGTGGACAACACGTGTTTATGTTGTTGTTTTGTGTTTTTCTTCAGTTTTTAGTGCCATTTTTAATTTTTTTGTATATACTGTTTAGTTACGTATTATCCAAATTTATAAAAAAATAAATTCAAAATCAGGATAAGCGTCAAATTAACGTGAATGCAAAGAAACATTAGTGAAGGGAACAAAATTTAAAGAAAAACAATATACTTACTCGCAATAAAGTTATTAGAAAACATTAACTAAAAATAATTTTTTAGACGCCTTGGAACTCGAACAAAAATTTTATAGAACAGTGTGATATTAATTTTTCATGTAAACTGAACTCTCGAAATCATATCCGAACAACCTGTATAATGTAAATATATTTTTAATTCATTATTTATATTTAATAATGACTAGTGAGACAATTCACAGAAGACAAATAGCAATACACTTTTTAAAAAATTTGTGTACCTGCAAAATAAAAGATAATAGTAAAAACAATCGTTTTATGTTTCAACCTTACCCTGATATCTATTACATCTTTATGTGTGTGGTGGGTTTAAAATATGTAAGCAAACTTATACGGCAAAAATTAGATGTCAAAATATATTGCTGAGATCCAATTTACCTAAATGTCAACCTCCAACGAGTTACAGTCATTTACAAAACGAATGCTAATAAATGTTTTAAAGTAAATGTTAAAAAATCCCCCGACGGCATGAGAACAATGTACACTAATATACAGGTAAGCGTCATTTGTTTTCTGCATCCCTGTATACTCCATATTACGATAGCCAGCAGTATCAGTGGACAGATAATTTAATTTGAAGTGGTTGTCATTTCACTTTAAAAATTTTAAAATTCTGTCAATTTTGAGATTTTTGACTACATTTTTTTCAACACCCTATATTTTAAAATTTGAATTAGATCGATTTAATTCTCTGAATTTTGCAGGAGTTTGGTTTGGAGTTTTAAACACCTGTATTTTTTCGTTAACAGTGTTCCAACAGCCCTTAGTAAATATTAAAGAGATTTTTTTAGTTCCCATAATTTTGAGGTGTTTTTAAAGATCAAAATTTTTTCATAATTGCATACAGAACATCTTTCGCACGTTCAATAACCGTTCCGAAGTGGAAAAATCGAAAATTTATATCAATAACAATGCAATCAAATGCATGTGGTATGTTTAATTCGTCTTGATTTCTAATATGATACTTAATGCCAAATTTTGCTCGCCCTGTAAACAGAATTTACTTTACCGCCACCTCTTAGTCAGAGGCTGAACTATTTATTGCTAAATTGTGTAAAATTTTTATAGTTTGTAACAGACTAGATAATGAAGTTGGCCGAACTTGCTGAGAAAATGACCCTT
Source organism: Monochamus alternatus (assembly GCA_037114965.1). Classification (NCBI taxonomy): domain Eukaryota; kingdom Metazoa; phylum Arthropoda; class Insecta; order Coleoptera; family Cerambycidae; genus Monochamus; species Monochamus alternatus. The sequence continues at coordinate 125,792,130 of CM073426.1, forward strand.
ATGGAAAAATGCTAATAAATTTTTAGGTACTGAAATTTATCAAACTAACTACTTTTTAAAATTGATATATAGTTCTAAATATTCCTATAACATAAACTTACTTAGTGTTACATATAAAATTGTTTAGGTATATGCACGATAAATTAATTGATAAACATCTGACATTAGATTAGCAGCAAAGACCAATATGAAAATACGTTTTTTAAAAGTTAAAACTTTGTTTAAACTATATTTAAATAGTAATAATGAATAGACAGAACTTTAAAGATTCTATTTGTGTGGTTATTTTTGTTCTTCGAGCTTTATTTTTTGAGATTTCAGTACCTAAAAACACTACAAATACGGGTCATATTTTGCCAGAAATACGGCGACCTTGAATGATTTTAGACTTAAATTTGTTTAATGACAGTCAGTGGCCGTGCGGTTTAAGGTGTCAGTACTTGAATCGATGTGGCTATACCGGTGTGAGTGTGGGTGCCAGTCCCCCAGCCGGTATATCAGCTATATTCGTGGAGAGGATTGGTACTCCTCTCTGCGGGTATGGTAGAGTGGACAAATATTAGCTTGGGTCAATGTGACAGATTGATACCGGTCGACATTTATAACACAACTTATTATTCCTTTGAATCCAAAATACGTTAAATTGACGGATCATACAAAAACAAAAACACTTCATAAGAATGAAGGTCTAAAGGGGAGGTCAAAGGTCAAATAATTTCAACTCAGCTAGGGAAGTGGACATTTTCGGTTACTAGTGGCGATCAGCTTGAAAAAACATTCTATATTAACATCACGGGCAGTACCCGTATAGATAAGTCTTTACAGGATATATATTTTCCAAGACTATTGTCGGAGAATTTGTAAAAAAACTGATTTGGTTGTATCATTTTAGTACCCTCTATATCATGCCGTTAGGGAAAAAATATTTTGACTTGTTAAACATATTGCTAATTTTATGTTACTAAATTTAAGGACACCTTGTATAACAAGCTTTTGTTTGTTCTATTTATCTTATTTAGACAGTTTTATAATTTAGTTATACAGGGTGGTCCGTTTGGTTCACTATTGGCATCTCGGAAAACGTAAAATATACGGAGGGGCTCAAATTAGAAAAAAGTTGCATCTTTTGATGACCATTGAGATAAACCAAAGAGAAAATGCTATCTAGGGTCTTTATGTCTTACCAGAAAAAAAAAGATATATGGTACAGAGGAATAAGAATATATAGCAAATCAATTTTTATTAATCAACATTTGTGTTAACCAACATTCAATTACTTTGTTCTTATGGGCGCCATATTGAGCATTGACAGTAAAAGATGTAGAACAATTACAAACAGGTCAATATGTAACATTGCTATTATATTTGAAGAATAAACTGTAAAATTATAAAAATATAATAATTTTATTAAAATATCTAATTGTTCTCGATGAAAAACAAAATTCATTACTTAATCAAACAAAAAATACACGAATATTGTACAAACCTTACTTTACTTAAAAGCGGCAGAAATTCTATCGCGTAGATCTTTTATATTTTTCAGGGATTGTAGTAAAGTTTATCTTTCAGACTATCCCAAAGAAATAATTTGATGGGTCGAGACATGGCCTCCGTGGAGGCCCAGGCGGTGAGCAACAGTCCAATTACATATTTGCAGAATTATAAGGTTCTGCGCGATTATGCGACATGTTTCTCAATTTCTATTACGTATAATTTTATAGAAGACTATTAGTGGATTCCTCATTTTCATCCTTAAAATATTTAAATACTTCTGAGAAGGAAAGCTTTCAACAATAATAACAAAGTCATCAACTGTCAAATCTATCAAAGTGTTTGATGATTTTTCTTTTACTTCATGAATAATTAGATTTTTTATTTAAATTATTGTATTTTTTTAATTGTATAGATTATTCTTCAAATAAAATAGTAGTATTACATATTGACGTGTTTGTAATTTTATTCTACATCTGTTATTGTCAAAATCCAATATGGTGCCTATAAGAAAACAAAAATTGAATGTTGAATAACCGAAACTAGTGGCCTTAAAAATTTTCTTTCGATGAAGCCCTTTGTACCAAATTTAACCACTTCTGTTGATAATGATGCGTTGTCTAAAATTGCTATTTTCAGGTTATTTACAATATTTCAGATATCTTGTATCTGTTTGATTTATTTTAATGGACATCAAAAGGCGCAATTCCAATTTGAGCCACCCTGTATGAACTACGGTTTCCGAGATGTCAATGGCGAGCCATGAAAAACGGACCACCCTGTATGAACTACGTTTTACGAATACCATAAAAATTTATAATATAAAGAAAATATTTGACAAAACACAAATAATTTAATTTAGTTTGTAAGATCCCGTAGCAATTGTAAGTAGATGAATTATTTTATTTCTGAAGATGAGAGCGGTATTTTTCTCGAAAAGTATAGTTTAAACGAGATCTTGCAGTCCTATTCATTACTTTTGTATGATGGCTTTATGAGAAGCGTATGGCATACTTTACTTTATTTGTATTATTAGTTTGCATTTTTAATATTGTACTAAGTCTTGTAAAATTTTCATGTAGCGCTATATACAAATATCTGACTAATTCAAAAGGTAGAGAAATGTTTTAATTTATGTTTTTAATAAGATTATTGTGTTCGCTATAAAGCAGACTCTTGAAGTTGTAATTTTCTCGGTTTTATTTTCTTTACGTGAAGGTTTGCAGGCGCTGGAAAAGAAACATTCGACTTATCTTAATTTATGCTCTTAATGCTTGCAAATAGCAATCCTCTATAAACTGCTTTTCCAATAAAATATAAACGTTCCACTTCACTCGCATTTAAATGTGTACAAACACGATTATTAAGATAAACAAAATATTACAGATTTTCTTTTTCGCAATCATTTATTATTTACGGTACGCGAAATGCAAATTCTTACCTCGATACAAACGCCTTCAAACTCAACTTCAGTCACGTTTTTTCTGCTTCCACATGCCCTTATCCCTTAAAGTATGTTTTCTGTCTCTTCAGAACTCGCATATTCCGTTCTAGGCATGAGGGAGTTTGATATTTCAAGGTTAAATCTCACTTTATAACTTCCATTCCCTCGGGGAAGACTAACGTGTTTATTAAAAGAAAGAAATGTATTTCATACCAGAAAGAAAATTCTTGGTGCCTTCAAATATGAATGCTTCAAAAGGAAAGACATATTAATATAAATATTTACGCAATTTAGGTTTTTGCTGTAATAGAAAGTGTTTTTATTTCATTTTTTAGAAATACAGTGATCCTTGAAAAGCGGTTTCTTGTTTTCAAATTAAGATTACTATGGAGAATTTCAAACATAAGTAAGGAGTCACATACCACCTGGTCAAATGATCTGCAAATACAACCTACAGATATACTCTCTATTATTAGCTGTTGTCAATTTTTTTACGGTACGGTTGTCTTTAAGCTAATATAAATAAATTCTCATATATTGTGGTTGAATTTTCTATTTTTCACAGTCTCAAAAGTGATCTCTAGTATTTATAGAACAGTTTCGTTAAACCAAGTTATGGCCGGTTTCTCAACTAGTAGATATCTATTAAATAAACTTATCGATTCCATAAACTGGAGATATCCCATGAATTCGGTTTCTGAACCATTCAATAATGCTTATCTATAGCATAAGTTATCGAACACATATCCAAAGAAAAATGGGAAGATATCTGTCCAATAAACATTAGCGCACGCGCGCAACGATTTAGCTGTTGCTTGTTTACATCTTTATTGTAAGGCTCAACTCAACTTTTTTTTATATTTTCGTGACGATAACTGTGCAATGGAAAATTCTGATTCGTCTGCCTCATCAGATGAAGAATATTTCAATATAGTCAGATATCTTGAACGGCCAAGACGTTATCGTGAAAGAGAAAACCAGTATGAAAAATACAGCGACTCAGAATTTCGAGAGAGGTTTCGTTTAAGGGCGCCGTATTCTTGAAATAGTGTTTTCTACAAATACAAGTAATTTTAGACATTTAAGAACTGAAAAATACAGAGGTTAGCAAATAACAACAATGTTATCTCATGCCACTAGCGAATATTCCGAAGTAAAATCAATATATAACGTCAGAAAGCGATCTATCCAGCAAATTTTTAGGTACTGAAATCTTTCAAAATACGTATTTTTTTTAAATTCAACTATAGATGCAAACATTGTTATAACATAAACTTACATAGTTCTGCATATAAGATTGTTCACTTTTGTTTATAAGTATGTGAAAATAATTGTTAAAATGTGGGGTTAGAATAGCGAAATAATGTGTGTCATACAAATGCATTTTAAAAGTTATTATATTATTTGAAGAGAGTTTAAATAGTAAAAGTGGATAAACAAAACATCAGTAATTTTAATTTTAATATTACTTTTGTTCTACGTGTTTTATTTTTCAAGATTTCAGTACCTAAAAAACATCACAAATTTGATCATTTTACGGAGAGAAATACGGCCACCTTAACGAAAGAAACTGTAAATTTACTGATAGATTTAATAGGAGAACTAGTATTCAAGTGTCTAGTACCAGAACAAATGCACTATCAGTATTAGAAAAGGTTTTAATAACTTCGTTTTCATGCAACAGGTTTGTACATATTTTTATTTAGTTAATGTGATGTGCTATCATTAGGTAGGCGATAGTGGCGCTATCTACAATTATTTCTTAAAAGTGTCTTACTTCTATAAATGGCATCTGCAAACATCTGTGCATTTGCTAGCTCCCTCTATGATTATTGCAGATATTAAGATATCCATTCAACTGTTATGTATTCAACAAAATTTGGAGGCATGCGTTCAGAAACCAATATAAAGTTATTGGTCTGATAAATTTATGTACTCGATAGTTATCGAATGGATTGCGCGAAATATTGAGAAACCGGCCATTTTAGTAAATTTAGCTAAATTAATTTTTATTTTAGATAATTATTAAATACAGCTTTATCTATGGAATTATTCAACAGCATACCTAGATGTTGATATAAATGAGCGCTTAAATACCTTTACCGTACAGTAAAAAAGTTCAATTTATGTTATAATTTTCATGTAAGCAGGAAATCTGCTACTATTGTGTTTTTATACTATGATTCTGGAAACATTATTATGTCCTATTGCTTCTGCCGAACAAATCAATTTTATTAAAAATGGTTAGCAGCAGAAAACAATTTTTACTGAATTAATACAATTATACAGAGAAAAAACATATTTGTGGCAAATCAAATTCAAGGCATATATGGACAAACATAAAAGGAACATTTCATATGAAGTTTTGCTATAGAAATTGGCAGAACTTGATTCTTAGTTTGCTCACTAATCAGGCTATGGTAGGCACCAATACATATAATCTTTATTATTACATTTTCACATTTACAATAAACGGAGTGATATAGGAAAGTATGTATACAGGGTGCAACTTTAAGTGGGGGGTCCCCTTTTGAGGGGTAGTTCCGTGTTCCCTAGATTGCTAATCTGAATTAGTTCCTTTTTACAACGTCCGAGTTTCACTTCGGAACCATGTCTACGGTGTTGCCAGTTAGTTTTTATCAGTTATCACGTATGTTAAGTAACGGATATACAAAAAGGAAAAAAAATGCAATAAATCATCTTGTAAATATGCTTTTTTATGGCATTGTGACTCAGCAATCATACTTTTTTTTTAATCCTGACAAAGAATGGATCCTAAAACAATTTACGAGTGTTGTAAAAATCTATTGTAAAAGTACGTAAAAATTACAATTTTTTACGTACTTTTACTTTTCACGTACGTATTTTTTTATCTATTAACTGATTATTATTATTAAAGTATTTGTTACTACTTTTTTAAGCACTGTATTAATGTCCCTTAAATAACCCTGACATTGACCTAGTTTATAAAATAAAAATACCGCATAAATACTGCACACAATACATGAAACTAGACAAGCATGAACGATGGATATTATACATCGGGTATCTCCTAAAGGGCACTTTTGCTTGCGCCTTGCTGCAGCAAGTGTTATTACTTTTAATACTTTGTGGTGTTGATTTCTTATACACAAATTGTGCCCGACAGTGGTCAAAATCAAATTTGTATTTCTGTTCCTATTCTATTGTGCATAATTATTTGTATCCAATTTAGTGTATTATAGTTCATGAACATGTGTTCAATTATATTAAACAAAATATGTATCGTTTTATGTAAAAAGGATAGAGATATGAGAGAGAAAGCAAGGGTGCCTTTATTTTATTATTTACTTATTATTTTCTTATTTATTTTAAATGTTACATGAGTAAATTTTTTAACAAACCGGTAATTATTGCTTCGTATGTATAGCTATGATATGACAACTGGCGTGTCCCAGTCTTAATGTCATAATTCCCTATCCCAATTTTTTAGATTCCCCATCTTCCATTTCAATAATTAAATATGACAACAATTTATAGATAATTATATATTAGACATAATTTGTATTAAATAACTAGCATTAGTATTTTTTAAGGAAATATTCATGACAAGTTTGCTCATTCCAACCGTTCCCGGAAATTGGGTTTTATATCGAATTGGTCGACAATACTACAACAATATTAGTCCCTTTCATCTCCCAGATACAATCGTTAAGTATTTGGCGCCGTTATATAATGAACTAATGCCAGATCGATTGTAGCAGTTAATGTGGCATTGTGCTGGCCGCTATCACCAAATATTAGGCTGACCGAATTGGAATTCTGATTCGATGCACGGCCTTGTTTGTCAAACAGGAATTTCAGCGAAACGTCAACTTCGTACAGGGTGTTTCATTAGCAATGGAACACAGCTTAATAGGAGATAATAGCGCCAAAATTTGATTACTGAAACAAGCATTCCTTAATTAAATGTTGACTTTTTTTAATCAACAGTGATATAAAATTAAAACAGAAAAACGAAATTTGGAAATAGTAGTGAAGGCATTTCGTACAATTTAGTTTTGTCGATATAAATGGTGTCCCGTTTGCGCTTCAAAATAACAAGAGATGTTCAAATTTTCAAAAGAGACGATTACTTGAAATTAATGAAATTCAGACAAACATAATTGTCTGAGTTACAAGATTAAATCCAAACATGATTATGAATACAACGTGACATTATTGGTATAAAGTTCAACAAAGAAAAGAAAACGAGAATAAAAATAAACACAAAAAGTAGACCAAAAATTAATCTACGTATATGTCGAGTGCAAATAATTATCAAGACTATGGTTGAAGAAATGAATCGAAGGTAATGAGATCACATAATTTGGTAATGAGTTCCACATGTCAAAAATAGGATTCCATAATAAGTCCTGACTTGTGTGGTTTTAAAAATTTTCATTCCTTGACTTCAAATTATGATCTCATAGTCTCATATCGTAGTATCACTGTGTTACGAATGAAGATTTCATTTGGGCAGTGGATTTTGTCGTGAAGAACCCTGTGTCTTTATAAAATCGTCACGCATCCTGTCCTCCAGCGACTGCATATTTAGAAGAATAGGACGTGTTTCACCTGCGACATCCTCCAACTGCAGAATATCTTATTTAAAACGGAAGACCATATGGTTACACCAATTTCAAGATGCGGACGAATACATGCATTATAAATCTTAAGAAATGTACCCGTGGAAAGAGTAAAGTAACGTTCAGATAAACGTTAGTGCAATGGCACTGCAGTTGTACTGTTGTATTGTAATTGTATGGCGTTAAATATTATTACCCTGTTTACATAAAATTACTGTAGACTTAAGAAGTTGGGGAATTTTTCCGCTGTAAGTTGGCGACATGCAAAAACTCAAGATTCTTGACCTTCAGATAGGTTATGTTTATGTTTTGTCAACTACATCCCTATCTACGCAAATTGTTGGTTTTTATCATTCGCCGAATAGTAATTAAAAGCCTACCCTAGATAAAATATAAGCCTACAATCTGCAGGAATAGATGGTTTATTTGAATGTTTGGTTAAATCACAGTATACTAGTATACTGTGGGTTAAATGAGGCCCCACTAATTTCAGCAAGTCATCAAACACTGCCACTGTCATTCGGGTGAAATGAAAAAATACTCGGCATTCTCATTTCGCATTTCTTTATATAAATTATAGAAATCACCTTGCATGTGCTTTCTGCGGTTAGGTCGCACCCACCATCTCCGAGTTCTTCTTTTCATTTTTTTTGCATGTATACTTTTTATACATACTGACGTCGCTGCGAATGAGAGCAGCAAAAGTAACTGTTTCTAAACCAAACAGTCTTCTTCATCCATTTTTTTTAGAAACAAATCAATTCTAAATTAAATATCTTAATTAGAATCTAATTTAAAAACTTAACCTGCAAAAATGTGAATCTTTTGTTTACTGTCAAAAAAACAGTTTTCTGATTGGTCCTTGTATGATTGTTGGAAAAGGATTGGTAAAAGCTAAAATGCTTTTAGCTTCTGCCATACAACTGCAGTACAAAGGCGTTACTGTTAAGTTTATCTGAACGTTACAAAAGTCACCCGTATTTCTCGCTGTTTTACTTCACTATCTTTGAATATTTGCAGGTGGGATGAGTTAACATTCCTATTATTTGCTAAACCCTAGATTATTCAGTTATTAAATGTCTAAAATTATTTATATTTCCTAGAAAACACTATTTCAAGAATACGGCGCCCTTTTTAATAACTTTTCTGCAGTACCAATGCAACCGCACTAATCTTATGTGAATGAAACTTTACGAATCATATAAATTAATTAGTTACACCTTCGCACGATTTTGGACACATGAGCACTGCAAACCAACGATTCCGTGATGGTAACGCCTAAAACAGGGCAGTATTTAGGTTATGACCATCAATTATGCAGTTCAGTTTTGGATTGTTTTTAAATAAATGCAATACACAACATATAACGGGATTAACTATTCCGAACATCAAATGTTAATGAGATCAATATCTTGTAAAGTTGAATTCGGTGATGAGAAAAGCTACAGATCGTCAGCAGAGAAAGTGATCTAGTAATGAGGTCAGATATATAAACTAAAAATAGGATAGGACCTAGCACCTTACCCTGGGGTACACCATTCAGAATATCCCATTTCTCAGAGTAACAATCACTAACCCGCACTGTAAATTGTCTGTTATTAAGAAAATATCCAATCCAGAATCCAAATAAATTGTGTCTAGAGGTCCACCGAAGTCCATTTATAATATTCATGCATTCAGAGCCTGAAGTAAACTGGACACCACTGACCTCCCGGGTATTCGTTCCATTAACTTACAAGGAACATATAACTAATAGGTCTATAATTATTGCTGCAAAGTTTATCGCCCTTTCTGTAAATAGGTGTAACAGATGCGACATTCCAATCATCTGGTACAACTCCGCAATCTATAGATTTAGCTATAATTTGATTAAAGGTGCGGTTAAACTATCTGCACATTTGGACAGCAAAAATGTCAACTGGGAGTAACAAAACTATATACTACACAAAATGTTTGCATTATATATTACACTAAATTGCAAAAATGATTGTTTTTAACGCGACCAAATATCGAAAATTATTTTTATATATTTTTAGGTATTAACAATATTGTGTGAAACTAACTACTCAGTGGATAGAAGCCCCAACCTGCGTTGAATTACACCCACAATATCTACCCATATATTCCTTATTATTAGCTTTTGTAACATTTTTTACTGTATTAGAAAGGTATTTTAAGCTAATATAAATCAAATATCCTACAATTGCTATCAATGAAGTTATATGTATGTTCTCTGATACCAAACATCTAGGTATGCTAATGAACAATTCCACAGACAAAGCTCTATTCAATAATTATCTAAAGAAATTAATCAAATTTGCTAACCTGCTTTAATGAAACACTCTATAAATATCTAACTTCACTTTTTGGCAGTGGGAACACGACAATTCAACCACAATAGATGAGATCTGACCTATTTCTGCATTTTTAGGATTGCTTCTTCAGGTGGCCTCCTTTAAATGGATTCAAATATCTAACTATAAAAATTATTATAAAAATTAAAATTATTTGAAGTTAAATATCGACAATAACAAAAAGTGACAGCCTGTCAATGAAGTGGTTGAATTGTCGTGTTCCCACTGCCAAAAAGTGAAGTTAGATATTTATAGAGTGTTTCATTAAAGCAGGTTAGTAAATTAGACTAATTTCTTTAGATAATTATTGAATAGAGCTTTGTATGTGGAATTGTTCATTAGCATACCTAGATGTTTGGTATCAGAGAACATACATATGACTTCATTGATAGGAATTGTAGGATATTTGATTTATATTAGCTTAAAATACCTTTCTAATACAGAAAAAAATGTTACAAAAGTTAATAATAAGGAATATATGGGTAGATATTGTGGGTGTAATTCAGCGCAGGTTGGGGCTTTTGTTCACTGAGTAGTTAGTTTCACACAATATTATTAATACCTAAAAATATATAAAAACTTTCACATAAAAAGTGAAAATTATTCAAGTAGGTATTGTCATATTTAATTCATTGACAGGCTGGCACTTTTTGTCATTGTCGATATTTAACTTCAAATAATTTTAATTTTTAAAATAATTTTTATAGTTAGATATTTGATTCAATTTAAAGGAGGTTACCTGAAGAAGCAATCCTAAAAATGCAGGAATATATTTATAGAGTGTTTCATTAAAGCAGGTTAGTAAATTAGATTAATTTGTTTAGATAATTATTGAATAGAGCTTTGTCTGTGGAATTGTTCATTAGCATACCTAGATGTTTGGTATCAGAGAACATACATATGACTTCATTGATAGGAATTGTAGGATATTTGATTTATATTAGCTTAAAATACCTTTCTAATACAGTAAAAAATCGAAAATTATGTTGACAATAAAAACAATTTATAACGTCGACCGTGACGTAAGACGTCTGAATTCTTGCAAATGAGTTTGCGTATATTTGTAAAATGCTTTTAGGCCTCTACCAACCAACTAGTTTTCCAGTTAGATCTAGATTTTTGCACGAGACCAGTAAGTCTATTAGAAAAATTTCAATGAGTTTAGTAAGCTTCCAATGTCGCAGACCTTTTGTAACGCTGCCAAAGTGCTTTTCTGCAAACACATAGCAAGGCGTTCTTTGTTAATCTAATTATAGATTTCATTATTTTTATGGGGATGTATGTATGTATAACGTTTGTAATAGAGTTGATCCAGCTACACCATAATTTGTCACGGTTATTGTTGTTCAAACAATCTTGGAACCCATTTAAACAATTCAAGTGTTCATTCATGGTCACAAAATCGGCGTTATAGAAATTGTAATTGTAATTCTTAAAATTTTTAAATGGTTCTAAATGAATTGTATGGTTCCTTTATCATTTAAGATCAATGTGTAACAGCTATATTGTAAAAATTCAACAAGACGTATAAATAGCCATATTTTGAAGATGGGTTTGTATCCTATATATCTCAGTTGAGAAAATATTTACCTTACACTGAAATGAAAAATCGCTCGAAATATCTCGAACACTGTTGAATATTTTGATTTTTAATTAGTGTACCACATTTATTCAAAATATCTAAATATATCTTTTTTTATACTTAGCGTGTAGTTTACTAAATTTGAGAGTCATCTTTACTATTTACCACTTGTATACCAAGCATAATACCTCTATAAGCACGCACAGAGTTCAGTGAACATAAATTTAAATCTAAATACAACAACAAAAAATATACAAAAGCTGATAAACATATGAGACAAACTTCCAGAAAGGAATTCCGTCTTGAGGAGGCAACTAAAGTTTTCAACAGTTTTAACTTGGAAATGAGATGTGGTCAACTTCCAATTAATAAATTGTATGTAATTCTCGTCTGTGAGGTATCCGCGGGATTCACACGCCCTTTCATTGAAAACTTGAGAACTTTAAAGTTTTCCCTAAATGCACCGGAAGCTGCCAGAGAAACATATTTTCCAACCATACTGGGAAGGTCGGAGATACTTTCATTACATTTACATCAACAATATTACGAAGTGGTATGTTAAACCGATTTATTTATACCTAACTCTACCTTATACAGGGTGTCCCAAATATAAGGCCATACCATTAACCACATATTTTTTGGACAAAAATAATGCGATTTTCCTTATGTCATTTTTTATTTGTACGTCCCTGTTTCAATATACAGGGTCTTAAAGTTGCATTTTAAAAACTATTTTTGTTAATAAAACCATTGTTTTCTAAGATACACACTTAAAATTTTGTACGTACTTTTATCTTATTCCGGCATATTTATCATGTAATTTTGGTGAAAAAAATCGAACGACGAATGGAGGTAACTGAGGGATGTAGTTCCCTTTATCCCTTCCAATTATTTTTTTTTCTTGAAATATCAAACGCAGAATTTTCTTCCGATCATTTTATCTCCTTTGTATTTTTTTGTTTAAATACTCCGTTCTGGAGAAAAACGGCAATTTGTAGTGCCCATAAATCTATAGTTCAATATCATTTTCAAGTTCGTTTCGTTTCAAGTTCAACTGAAATTTTGTGAATATACCTATCATTACTATACCTTGGCAACTTAGCAAATTGTAATACTTACTAAATGAATATTTGCTATTTAAAACAAAATGGGTAATTCTAAATGTTATAAAATGAGGAATACTTATGAATTGAAAAAATAATATGGCATTAAAATCTCTTATCAACCAAAAAATAATAGTCTCATTTAGTAATAGTAACAATGAACGATCAACATAATAACTTTTTACCTAAATAACATTAAACAAAATAATTAATTAATGACTACTAATTTAACAAACGTTCTACTTGCCCATCCTCCTCATTAACACATGTACGTACCCTTATAAATAGTGAAACCCTTATATTTTGAAAGATATTCTCCTTTTGCGTAAGTTCATCAGCTGCCATTACTATTCTCTCTCTGAGATGGTTAATGTCGTTTATTTCTGCACCATATCTTTCATGTAACCCCAGAAAAAAACAATTGATTAAGGTCAGGAGATCGCGGTGGCCGTTGAATAAGTGCGTCTTGTCCTCGTCCAATCCAACGATTTAAATACTGCCGGACTACCATAATGGGGTGGAGCACCGTCAAGCTGCATCCACATATCGGTCACGTACGATAACAGGTAAATCATGTAAAACATCTCGGAATTTATTTTGCAGAAAATTTAAAAATGATGCTGAATTTAAATTATTTGGTATGAAAAGGGGAGCCAACAGAATATTATCCACTATTCCCGTGCAGACATTAACCCTGAATGTAAATTGATGGTGTGCTACAATGGTTGCATGGGGATTCAAATCCGTGCATATTTGTAAATCCATTTCTTGCCTCATCCGTGAATAGAATTTTTCTTACGAAGTCCCTATCTGCATCATTCTGTGTTAACAACCAACGACTAAATTGCATTCTAGAAGCAAAATCTTGGGGTAGAATATTATGTACGGGTTGGATGTGATACGGGTGCAAACGTTGGGATTTTAAAGTCCGATAAACATCCATTTTTGTACAATTTTCTATTTGTCGAAAAACGATCTTTGTCTTGTGCTTGGTTCTTCTTCTACCAGTGCTAAGATTTGTTCCTTTTGTTAAGGGCTTAATTTTCTATGTAGGCCGCAAATTCCGAACTTCTGATCCATAAACTTTCCGGTTTCACGAAGATGCCGATCCAAATTTAAGAAAACCTTCCTTTTAGGATGTGATCTGTTGGGATAAGGGAACTCACTATTTTTTCCTGACATTCATCAGCCGCTAATACATTTGTAACCCATCAATACATGTCGTTTTTCTCCAAAACTGAGCAGTTAAGCAAAAAATTACAAAAGAGATAAAATGATCAGAAGAAAATTCTACATTTGATATTTCAAGAAAAAGCTGCAAAGACGTACTTAGAAATAATTGCAAGGGATAAAGGGTACTGCATCCCTCAGTTACCACCATTCGCCCATCGATTCTTTTCACCAAAATTACATGATAAGTATGCCGAAACAAGATAAAAGTACTTGCAAAATTTTAGTGTGTATCTTACAAAACAATGGAATTATTAACAAAAATAATTTTTTTAAAACGTAAATTTAACACCCTACATATTGAAACAGGGACGCCCAAATAAAAAATGGCATAAGAAAAGTCGCATTATTTTTATCCAAAAAATATGTGGTTAATGGTATGGCCTTCTATTTTGGGACACCCTGTATATTATCGTTCGTCTTAAATAAGTGGTCCAAGCAAACAGTGTAGAACGATGGGATATTTTCGGAGAATCCAAGGATACATTTAGAAAGAAATGAGTGCCTTTGTGTTTTTTTTTAGTAATTCAGACAGTTTAAAATATAGGGTTTGCTTCAATAACACTAAGGGACTAGATTGAAACTGTAGAAAATGTTCATCCAATTACTTCTTACTCATATTAACTGGGAGCATATTCATAACCTACCTCGTCAGCTATTTTTGACAGTTTGAAACAGGTTCTTATCACTTATTGGAACAGACCTACAAATTCTCTTACATTTTTGCTTTTTTTATGAAGTCTTAGTTTATACAACACTTAACTATATTTGAGAATAAGATATCTGCGGATTTTATTTTAGTCACAACCGATGAGACAATATGTGAGATGAGAGATAAGTGGTCTGCTACGTCCTGCTCGGCCTAAGCGGCTCGACTTACAGGAAGCGACCATTACAGTAGGTACTTAAATGCAGACATCTCACCCTGGGCAACGCGCCATTAAATCTATAAATGATACTGCAGGAAACAACTACTCCGGGTACTATACTCGCGACAAGAATTCAGACGACTTACGTTATACGAACAAATGAATAATTCATTATATTTTCATCAAAATATTTAAGAAACTGCAACTGATAGTAATTAAACTATATGCTACACTAAAAGTTTATATTATATATTGCACTAAATTGCAAAAAATTATTATTTTCAACGCGACCAAATATCGAAAATTACGTTGACAATAAAAATAAATGTGTAACGTCAGCCGTGACGTAAGACGTCTGAACTCTTGACGCAAGTATAATAAAGTAGCAGACCATTTATATCTCACCTGCACTCAGTTTATATAATAATAATAATAATAATAATAATAATATCTCTACCCCTTATTCTAATCACATGGATTAGCCCAGAAGTCGGAGACTTGTGCGGGAGAGGGGCCGGCACATTATTATTAAGCAGGCCGCATTTGCGCCCAGGAACGACTTACGTTGGTAGGCCCTAACCACTATTCAGTGTAGAAATGAGGGAAACCTGGAAAACCTCATTAATTAGGGGGGTAGTCAAATATCAACCGGTATCAATCTCTCACATTGACCCAAGCCAACATTCTTCCACCCTACCATACCCGCAGAGAGGGCGCCAAACCTCTCCACGAATATAACTTATATACGGTCTACCGGCAGCTGGGCTCGAATCAACACCGATCTAGTCACCTCGATTCAAGTACTGACGCCTTAAACCGCGCGACCACTGACCGACTATATATATGTGAACATACATAGGAAGGAACAGCCAGCTCAATTGCCGGACATCTTATCTATGGCATACTGATGAGGGTTATCAAAACCGGTCTATGTCTGGTGGGATGGCCGACAAGGGTTCTTGGCTGTTCAGATAGATACTGCAGGTGTAATTCAATGCCGGTCGGGGCATTAGTCCGCGGAGTAGTGTGTGAGATCTTTTCTATCGTGACTGTGTGCTAATAATATGTTCTAATTGAACTTGGAAAAGTCATTGAATAATTTCAGTATACCAGGTTGTATAGGACGTCCCGATTTCGTAGTAATTGTTGGGTATCTCGGAAACTGTAAGAGATAGAAGGATGCGGTTTTTGCAACATCGGAATACTTTCTTGAAAAATTTAAAATACCGCAATCAGAACTTTCATAGATCTCTTTGTTTTTGAGATATGACGACATTATGATAAGGTTTTTTTACATCGAGTTCAGTGGCGTACAACACACATTTTTTGGAATGGAACACCCTCTATATTTTGATGCCATCCAATTGCATTATTATTTTCTTTTATAATGGTATATAATAGTTATAGTTTATATTTGGAAATTTGGGAAAAACCTTAAAATTGATAGATGATTGAAAATTGACATGCCTTTTTATATAATTGGTTCATGTACTGTTAGTTAATCTAGTTCAATATCTATTCTCATAAAACACCTAATAAATAAATTACTACTGGAGCTTCATGTTTATAAAAGTTATCTACATATGAACGAAAATTCATATACGGAATTACGTAAACATGATTTCCATTACAACAAAGAGAAGATATTGCATCTACTTTCTTTAATTTTTCTACCAATAAATTGTAGGCTGTTAACTTCAAACATTTGAAGAAGCCACGTACTCATGTCAGTAATTTTTTACATAAATAAGTATTTTCATATAAGAAGTCTACGAAATATGTTAACCAGAAAATTTCTCGTCATTCTAACTCTTGGTCTGTACCCACAGAAACACGGCTTGACTTTCATGCGAGAAGTTAACCGGCAGACCTTAACAATCTCGTCTACAGTTGCATAAACCTCACTCACTTTTCTTTCCGTAGAGGTTTTTTCCATTATTGAGCTATTAATTTTGTTTTAGTGAAATTATTAGATATGGGAAGTAGGCATTTGTTCTTTTATCTAATAGCAGTGATAGCGTGACCCACTTTAATTTTACTACAACAGTAAATGTATTCATCAAAATTGCTGTGTTACAGAAATCATAAATCGAGATTAAGCACAGGATGAAACTACCGATATCTTGTCTAAACGTGTAAAGTTCCACATTATCCGGCAGGCTGTAAAATAAATACCGGCTATCTTTAAGGAACGAAAGACGCCTGGTAAAAGGGAAGCTTGAAACACCCATAAAGTTCGATCGTTCCAAGACGCTCCAAATTAGAATCAATAGATGGACTTTTAGATTTATTTTCCTCGAGCAACTGCTTGGCGGCTAAGTATACCGTTCACTTTGCAGCTTCACATGCAATTTGTTAATCTGAATCAGTTTGGAGGATTTAAAATTGAAAATATAGCTCAAAGGACTTTAAGAAGCGTTGAGATAGATTTTCGCCATGAGGAGGAAATTTAGATATTTGATTTATTATTACATTGTAAAACTATTTTAATGAATAAAGATTTCGGGAAATCGTTTGAAATATATTTCAAATTTAAATTGTTTTCTGTAAAAACTGAAGTTTAGAATAATTAAACTGTAGTTTTCATAAATGATTGTTTCAACTATTATTTATCCGTTGTCTTTATTAAATATTTTAGGATTCTGTCTAGTAAAAGACAAAGAACTACTAAATTCGTATGCATATTCAAAAACAGTTAACATACTGGTTTTTAAGCTTTTGGTTGGTTGGTTGGTGCTATTATTTGATATGTAGTGATTTTCCGGTTTTTTATGCCTTGGTAACTCGTGACTGACAGTAACAGAATTAAAGTGCATATTCCTAGCTATAGCTGGGATTTTTTGACTTGCCTTTGTTGTTCTCGAGCTAGACGCTATGGGGGCAGATCCGCTATCGGTACCTCTGGTCCCGCTCATATATTAATTTCAGCTCGTAATACCAACATTACAACTACCACGGTCGGAACCGTTCTTCGGATAATGGTGGTCTTCTGAAACGTCCTGCGGCCGCCTCTGCAACTGGTCGCATGCTTCCAAACGTTTCGCCATTCTTCACTGTCGGCATCTTCAGTGATGACTCCGCAAAAGCTTCGCCGTTCAATTGCTGCTTACATAAAAACGTTAGAATAATTTGATCTCTTCTACTATGAAATCGTGATATTATAATCATCTCGAATAACAAGATAACGGTCAAACGGTAGAGTGGTGCAATATTTCTTCTAATAAAGGTATTTAATAAATTTATTTTGAACGGTTTCATTGGTTTGCTTGGACGACTGTGTGGATGGAAATCAGCAGACAGCGTCATATTCCAGGCTCCAGGTGAGTACGAACAAAAATAAATACTATGCTATCAATGTTTTTAAATTCATAGGTTGCGCGCTTAATATAACTTAACCGTTTATATACTTCTGCAGTGATAGTTTTAATGTGATTATTAAATAAATCTTTTATAATTAAACATCTAGCTATATAGCTATTAATTTTATAGGAGAAAATGATACGACCCTTGGATTAAATATGATGTTATTTTATATTTATCTAAATTAAGATAATTTATTTTTGATATATCAATCATATAAAGCATCCAAATCCTGTCGCATAGTTTTCACATCCTTATTAGATTTAATTTCTGTAAAAATCTTGAAGTCATCTCTAAATAGTAAACTTCCAGAATGAATACAATTGGGAAGATCATTGACAAATACTAGGAAAGGATAGGCCCAAGATTGGACTCCTGTGGCATTCGAGACTTTACCAAGAATATATGAGACTTCAGACCCTTATATGATACGAAGATGATAGAAGTATTATTAGATGATCACTAAGTCCATAATGCATCAATTTAGTTAGAAGAATATCATGATTAACTCTGTCAGCTTTAGCAAAGTCTGTGTAAACTTTGCCCACTTGCTCATCCTCATCCAGGACCTGACTGACTTCATTAACAAACCTAGCAAGATCAGTTTGTATGGACCTCTTTTTACAAAACTCATGTTGATTAAGAGAAATATAGTGCTTAAGATGAGCATGAAGCTTCTCATATAAAATATATTCATAAAGTTTGGCTACAGCATTTAAATTAGCAATTGGACGATAATTATTGAATAAACTTTTATCTTTTTTATGAATTGGAAGCAACATATCTGTTTAGTTGTGTGCTATTGAAGACTAATCATATGTGGCTAACGGTATAAATGATATCCAATTGTGATAAATTTTACACCATTGTTGTTGTTGTTGCTAATATTCTGTTGCTGTTTTTGGTAATATTCTGTGTTATTTATGAATTGTTGGTTTCTAGCCGGTAGTATCTCTCCAATGATAGAAGAATAAATCAATTGTACACGTGTTTACAAATTTTCCTTCTTGTCAGTCTTTTCTTAGACAAATGAAATGATTGTTCTGTTGTGCGTGAAGTGACACCGACAACGTACTTCCAGAAAAGATCCGTCTTCTAAATTTAGACCCAGTTTTTACGTTGGATCGATCGAGGATGAAATTTTAATTAATTTATCGAATCCTCTTCCACGTTAATACAACTCCTGTTGTCCTTTAGTTTACTGTCTCCTTCCGATCGGGGAATCCTCGCAAGAAGAATCGAACGGCTCATCGAGATGGAGCTAATTGTTTTTATACCCCATTCACGGACTTCGTTCGCCAGAGAAAAGCTCACTAATTCGGCACTTTCAACTTCTATTATTTCGGTCTTTATCTGTGTTGTCATGTATTGCCGGAAGCCAATAAAGGCCAGGTCAATATTATACTGCAAGTATTGTTGAACTCTATATAGGATAAACTATGACTAAGTTCAAACATTTTAAGAGTGAAACACAATAAGTATGGTAGCAACTACCTTACTAATTTTTATATATTTTTAGGTATTAATAATATTGATATTTAGAGAGATTTCAAAAACGTTAATTCATTTGACTTCTGTTTGCCCCGATCGTTGTTTTTGTCTAAAGAAAGGTACTCCGCCTGACGACAACGCCCAGGTGGATTTCCTCCATCGAGAAAAACCACAGAGGGAACAAAAAAACACAAGCACGGCATTACAGCAGTTATTCCATGTGGTTCGAAGAGAATTCGTCATAATATTTTTCTCTACCCGCAAAACGTCTTTGGTATTACGCTGTCACACGACAATATGCACTTGTCACACTTCCTATAAATAAACAACTTATCTGGCATCTCGGCATTTGAATGCTCATAAATACACAAAATAAGCGAAGGATACATTTTTTGAAGAGCAAGTACTTAAAAATTATTTCAAAGTATAGTCTGTTTGGAAATGAAAGAGAGTAATAAAACCCCGAGATAAGAATCGGCCATGGACGTGGTAATATTTCGTTTCCGGTAATTATCGGGTAACACTAATGCTAACAGGTAATGGGTGTACATTAGTATGTTTTACTGGATACATCATAGGGCAGGAGCCAGTGTAGTGACAAATCAATCCAATCTTAAAGCTGAATATACGAAGACGTGCTAGTGTAGTAGAGTAAAATTCGACTTGTGTTTAGTGACTATTGTGCCAGTGGATATAATATTGTTTGGGTAAAATGTCGAGCTTATCAGATTGCGTACCTGCTAACAGCGTGAAAAAATGTGCGCTGTCTCAGAATAAGAAGATTATTATATTAAATGTATTTAATGCATTGAAACACCAAAATCCTACCAACAGTGTTGACGACATCGTGGAAGAGTATTCCAGAATGATAGAGATTGGAAAATCGACTATCTACAGACTTTTAAAGGAAACAAAAAATGAACAAGATACTGTAAATCCCCCAAAATCATCTACAGGGAGGTCAAAAGTCGTTATAGATGATTTCTTCAAAAATGTCATTGGCAGAAAAGTACACTCATTTTATTTTAAAAAAGAAATATCAACGCTAAACAACATTTTAAGTGAACTTTTAGAGGACAACGATTTACCAAAAATCAGTAGAAGCAAATTATGAGCTGTCATACGAGAGTTGAATTTTTGCTGGGAAAAACAGAACAGGAAGTCAGTTCTTATCGATAAAGATGAAATTATATGTTGGCGAATATCCTACTTAAGATCAATTAGAAAATTCCGTGACGAAGGGAGGAATATTTATTATCTAGACGAAACTTGGGTGAACGAGGGATATACTGTACCAAAAGTATGGCAAGATAAAAATGTAAAAAGTTTTCGACAAGCATTTTTGGATGAACTTTCAACAGGGTTCAAGGCACCTTCAGGTAAAGGACTAAGATTAATAGTGACACATATAGGTAGTGCCAGTGGTTTTGTAGACGGCGGTTTACTTTTATTTGAATCTAAAAATACAGGTGACTATCACGAATACATGAACGCAGATGTTTTCGAAGAGTATTTTACACAGATGTTGGATCTTATTCCTCCGGGGTCTGTAATTGTCATGGATGATGCCAGTTACCATTCACGGTAGACCGAGCGGACGCCTGCGACTGTTTGGAGGAAAGCCGATATAATTCAATGGTTATCCGGAAAAACAGTTCTTTTGAAACAAATATGGTGAAAAAGGAACTTTTGACACTTGTCAATCTTAAAAAACATCAGAAAAAATATGTTATCGATGAAATGGCAACAAATCGCCAAATAACGGTACTACGGTTACCACCTTATCACTGTGAACTTAACCCAATCGAATTAATCTGGGCGCAGGTAAAAGGAGATGCAGCGCGAAATAATACGACGTTTCAATTAAGTGACGTGAGGCGACGTGTAAAAAATTTCTTGCAACGAGTAACTGCAGATAACTGGCAAAGATGTATACATCATGTACAAAAAGAAGAGGAGAGCATGTGGGAACTCGATAATTTAATTGACGTTACTGTGGAACCTATCGTTATCAATCTAGGAGACGAAGATAATTCATCAGAATATTCAGAGGATGAATTTTATATACCTACTTTTATTTTCTTTATTGCACATTTATACAACACTACATTTACTCACCATAATTTGAATTTTCAAAATACATATATTTTTGTGTGGAATAAAAGTCTATTCATTAAATTTAAATAAATATTTTGATAATAATATTGAATAATTTTATTTGAATTACTGAAAACCCTCTTAACCCGGTTATGATGCTTAAAGTTGTCTCATGTTTTGAAATGCTGTTTTTATATTGTTTACTTATTAGAGAAATGGACCGAGAAATTGAAGCGGCATAGACAAAGACGGATTGTCGGGAATTAAATTTTAGCTACCTGCTACAATTTAGTCCGGTCCGATCACGCAAAGTTTTTTTAAAAGTACACCTCATCTATACGGATAATACATAATATAAAAATATTGAATATAAGCACCAGTACTACATTTATTTACGATTTGCATACATAATAAACTTTTATTACCCTCTTTCATTTCTAAACAGGCTATAATCGGTATTTTATTTTTGACAGAATCTTATACAGTCGTCATCTGTAGGTCACTAATGTCATTGAGGAATAAAATTCTATTAATACTAATAATAGCAATATTAACAATAATTAACGATGTTTTCACACAATAATTACTACTATTTTAAACTATAACATCCCGAGATGTTTACAGTGTGCTGTAAAAATCCTTTCTTTGACCATTAGAATATAATATTTTAAGGTTTGACCAGTGTTCTTTGATGTTTGGAGAGCATGCAACTAGCAATGCAAAATTCTAGGTTATGGTTCAGTTCATTCATTCTTTTAAACGTTTTATAGTAAATAAAGAAATTTATGGGTACAGGTATTTCCCTGTAACATGGTTCGCCCTATGCTATGTGCTGTTTGTTCTAGAGTTGAGGGCAAATCCAACGGATCTACGGTAATCGTAGAAAATTCCAAGTTTTCCATTAGTAGATACCGTTTTCATTGTTTCTACATTTTACAACGCTGTAAAAAATGACTGTATGGTAGTTGACATATCTAAGCTAACTGGGACGTGCCTAATTTACAGGGAAAAGAGGATTTTCACCATTTTTTAAACATGGATCTATAATTCTGAAATATATTTCTATATATTACTTTTAGGCCTCCCTGAGCACATGGATAAAATTTGGTTACTAGTTTAGGTAAAAATTTATCATCGTCATAATTTTCAATAATTGTGACCAAAATGCACCTAAATCACTCTATTTTTTTATATATATTTTTAGGTATTAATAATATTGTGTGAAACTAACTACTCAGTGTACAAAAGCCCCAACCTGCGTTGAATTACACCCACAATATCTACCCATATATACCTTATTATTAGCTTCTGTAACATTTTTTTACTGTTTTAGAAAGGTATTTTAAGCTAATATAAATCAAATCTCCTACAATTCCTATCAATGAAGTCATATGTATGTTCTCTGATACCAAACATCTAGGTATGCTAATGAACAATTCCACAGAAATAGGTCAGATCTCATCTATTGTGGTTGAATTTGTCGTGTTCCCACTGCCAAAAAGTGAAGTTAGATATTTATAGAGTGTTTCATTAGCAGGTCAGTAAATTAAATTATTTTCTTTAGATAATTATTGAATAGAGCTTTGTAATTTTATTAAATACCTAACTTTTTTCATATATATCGTTAATAGATGTACACAATCGATTGAATATACGAATGATTGATATAAGATGCATATTTTCTTTTACACAGTGGAATAAACATCAAAGAAAAGTAAGTTACACAATAAATTGTTGACAATGTATATATCATCTACCCAAGAATTTATTTCATGGCAGTCAAATTTCCGTCCACATTTCTGTTATTACGTTCAATATCCCCGGACGTATTTTACAAGGGCAACAAATAGAAGAAATAAAGCGAGCCAGTTTGTTCGCATTTAAGGTACGATTGTCTTTACTAAGAAAAATAAATATTGACAAAGATTTCGACCATCTTTCAGAGGGTACGAAGCCAGTGCTTCTGTGTACTCTAGGAGACTAGATGTTTATTTTGCGCCGCTATTTACATTCCGATGATCAGATCGTGGTTGAGGTGCCTTAGGTAATTCGAGCAGTGGCGCGCCTCGAAATTTCGCAGAATAGAAAAGGAATTTGTTGTTGAGAAGAAAGAATATAATACAATTATAACAGTTCTACCGTATTCAACTAATATTATCCAGGTGGCACACATTTAATGGATCAATATTGGCAAAATATTTAAACGGTGGCCCAATATTTGTAAGAATTTGCCATTTTTGGAATATTAATGGTTTAATTTAGTGAACCAATATTTCAAAAACTATATGAAATTAATATTGGACCATGCCGCATGGGTGATTACAGCAACCTAATAAATAACAAAAATTAGTTGTTTTGAAAAAGTAGTGTCAGAATTGTATATTGTAATTCATATTCTAAGAGTATTTAATTCAAAATGAGCTCGGTAAGTGAAGATGAGCATTTACCAGGGGAAGTATTGGAAGAGGCACAAAGTGCTGTTTCACAGTTAATCCCCAAAAAGTTGTCGAGACAGTACGAGATTAACTACAACGAATTCAAATGATGGTGTAGTTCGTAGAAAATTCAAAATTATCCCAAGCGGTATTACTGTCATATTTCGAACATAAAACTAATCCTTCGACGTTATGATCAGTATATTCAATGTTAAAAACTGCACTAAATGCCAAAGAAAATATCAGAAAACTTCCAAAACTATTCCATATTTGAAAAGCAAATCAGTTGGATACCGTCCAAAAAAATCCAGTCCAAGAGAAAAGTGAGACATTTTTATAAGAAGCACCTGATAATACATTTCTGCTAGAAACGGTAATTCAAATTAATATAAATCGATCACTAATTTGAGATAACTTTTCAAGTCATTTTAATAATGTTATTATGTTTGTGGATTGTTGAGAAAAGAGTTACTAAAGATAACGACAAGACAAAGATTTAATTATTATTATAAGAATTCCCGATTCCAAAACTTATTCTCCGAGATGTTTTGTGATTTCAAGTATATACCGAAAATACTGTGCTTTACTTGTTTACCAAGTGGTTGGCACCATCAAAGTAAAGAATGTGGTAAAAGAAATAGCAACTTATCTCAATTCGCTTCATCCGGAAACTTATACAGAACCTACTACTACCACTAAACGACTTGGGGGGGTGGCGTTCTAATACGGTAGCGGATACATATATAGAAAATTCTATACAGGATAAAATTTCAATCGTAAATTAATTGTTACCATCTTCAGCAGAGCCTACGGAACTTGCCAATAATACAAGTAAATTTAAACAATTAGAACAGTAGCCATTGACTAACTAAACGACTACAAAACTAAAAACTATAATAACTGATATCACTGAATCTGACTTACTGCAATATCATCACTCTCAATTTACATGTAGTAATAAAATCAAATTTCGAAAAAATGTCATATTATTGTAACATTTGCTTTATGATCTACAACGAAAAAGACTTTGGCAGCTAAGTGACAAAAAAGACTCTCTTTGTCAAATGTCAACATTTGATGACAGTTTTCGAAAATGGTATATTTTACATTGGCCAATGCAAAAATATTTGTTAACACAATACACTGATTCAACAAACACAGTTATAAACTAATCAAGAAGTGTAGGTGTGATATTATGAGCCATATTTTTTTCAGTGTACATTAATGCAAGGTAAATCCTTCTTTTTGGTTTTGGGATTATCACAAAATGAGTAGAAAAAGGTAACGGTAAGGTAAAGGTAAAGGGAACTGTTTGCTGTTTCAAGGGTACATGGATGGCAAAATGAGCGTTCTCAAATTATGTAAACCGAGAAAAGATCCTTGACTTTATTCACTGATAAAAGTTTCTAAATCTATAAATTTTTAGTTACAATTTGTTGTAACCGATTATCTGCTATAAGTGAATTTAAAATTATCACTCTGGATCTTAATGGGAATCGAAGCTGCGGAGCTACTGACTAAACTCATACCGTCTTAAATTTTGAATAGCGCTCCCATTTTACTGTTTTTCTATGTAAAGCAACGTTGTTATAACATGCAAATTGTTCTGCAGTCAAGATTTCATTATATTCATTTGCTGGCTTATTAGGTAATCCGGCTTCCGAGGCAAAGGAGAATTTAAATGTAATTATTCACAATGATGATAAAATATTCGTAAAATTGCAAGTCTGCTCTTAAATACTGAGTAGCAAATTTCAAACTGACTATAAATTTTATTATAAAATCAGTAATAGGTATCTTCCTATAGAATTCTTACAAATAGACATGTCCACAAAAGCGTTAAACTGTATTGAAAAATCAAAAAGTTTAATGTACGGGAAACCCAAAAGAAACATTAATATTTGTATAACCGTGTGAAAGGTTCTGTGATGTCACAAGGCGACACAGGTCAGCACGCGAGAATTACGGTTAGGTTACACTGAGAAAAAAAATCACTAGTGATAGGTAAACATTTGTTCCAGTCAAAAAGGTTTTGTTGACTATAATGCAGAAATAATTGAAGTTAGCTGTATTTAGACTATACAAGCATAAATGTTGTACTTACCTTAAAGTGCATACCCATCTAACATAAATAATAACGATAATTAGGCCACAATATATAACCCCAAATACCCCAAAGTAAGTATATTATGCAATGTATATAATGAGATATAGAAATAAGGTATTATTGAATTATGCAAAATTGACACTTTTACTAACATTGTTTTGAAAACTAGATGAATATGCATTTCTTTCTGATAATATGAATCTACTACATTATAGAAAACTCGCTAAGTTATCTTTATGTTAGAGAGAAAGTTCATGTTTTTTTATTTTACATAACCTCATCGTTATAAATTTAAAAAAAATCTGCGAAAACACGTTAAAATTATCGCAGTACGAAATATACACGTACATGACACTCGATCAAAACAGTTTTTAAACTTCTGGAAGTTTTGAGTAGAAATTTCATTGAATCTCGATTAGTGAAACAACTAATAACTAATTTTAGAAAACCAAAGTAGATTTATACAAATACATTAGCAGTTTAAAAGAAATTGCAAAATTAATTTTAATAAGTGGCATTATTATTGCAAACGATTTTACATAACCTACTGCAGCAAAAATCACGTGGAGCCCAAAACAAATCGACTGAGCGTATCGTTTATTTATACCCTCCCGTGCCAAGTTGTCACGCATGTCATATGTAGGACGATGGTGTTTGGTGAACTCAAATTTCAGAGTCCATTTCATAGAGTGAGGATTGCGTGAATGGTGGTGGAATCACGAGCCGAGCGAAGTGACCTTCATAGAATGCATACGTTTTTAGGCAAACTCCTAACATCCAGGGTATACTGACTGGATATTATTTTGATTTTTGGAATGGAAGAAGGATTTAAAATGGCAGATTCACATAATCTACCGACTGCATACATTACTGCGGTGTCAAAATGTTTGGCCATATGACAAATCAGGCTGAGTGTAAATGCAAAAACTGTAAAAGCATCGTCTGCTAAATCGCGACGCCTTTTACTGCCTGTCAAATCACCTGAATTGCAATATAGAATAGGGCAATCCAACGAACTGTCAAATCACTTTAAAAATGGCCGCTGTAGGACAAACAACTCGACATATGACAAGCAGAAATTTGTGATTTTGTGTGGAACTGTGTGTTTGGCTCATTATATTTTATACCAAGGATAATTCAGACTATCATAATGGTTTTGTTTTGTTGTGCGAGTCTTCCATGTATAAATAATTGTTAAAATCAAATTACGTACCTCTGTAATAGTTTACTAATTAATTATATATAACTGCCAATATTGTTATCAATATATTTTTTTATTAATATTATATATAGTATTCTCCAGGACCCTGAATTGCTAGGACTGGCGGGGGTGTAATTATACTACTAGTTGGAGAAAAAAAAAGAACTTAGGTACCTATTTATAAATAATATATTTAAAACTTGTACACTGTATTTAATTTTTTCTTGAGTTAGGTATTGCTGTTTTATTGCACTAAGCCACTTTTGCCGTCTTATATGAGAGTTCATTGAGATCAGTTCTGTCTATAATTCAATGCAGCAGGAATCCTAAAAAATCTAACTTGATCTTCTCGCTGTCCTCTACTCCAACAATTCATAACACAACAAAACAAAACCATTATGATAGTCTGAATTATACTTGGTATTCCGAAATAGGTATAAAATATAATGAGCAAAACACACAGTTCTTCACACAGACCAATAACTAAAAGTTCTACACAAAAGCACAAATTTCTGCTTGTCATGTGTCGAGTTGTTTGTCCTACAGCCGCCATTTTTAAAGTGATTTGACAGTTCGTTGGATTGCCCTATTCTGTAATGTAGTGTAGTGTGAGACATCATGCTATAAATGTCACAATTGACATTTCATATTGGCACTACAATAGTTTTAATAGAACTTATTTATTTAATTTGGTTGCAAAAATGTACGTATTTTATCTACTATTTTAAA
Organism: Monochamus alternatus; assembly: GCA_037114965.1. Lineage (NCBI taxonomy): Eukaryota > Metazoa > Arthropoda > Insecta > Coleoptera > Cerambycidae > Monochamus > Monochamus alternatus. Next base: position 125,820,230 of record CM073426.1, read on the forward strand.
ACATTAAAATACGCAGCACTGATACCGTTTCAATAATTCACACAACGTCATTTGTTCTGTAGTGTGTCACTGCGCTCGGTATGTCACTGCAAACGGACAATGGAAGAGACTAGAAAAAGCACGGCTAATGCGATTTAGCCGACGATGGTAAAAGTATTTTCCAAAAAATTTCTCGGTCTGCGAGATATTAAATAACACTAATATGATATGGTTGATTTTATTAAAAATTAATGTCCATTTACTTAAATCATACTAAACAGTTACAAGTAAATTATATTAGTATCTCACTGACTATTTTATTATTTTCAAGCTGCATATGTCTATATAACAATATTATTGTGTAGAAATAGATGCTTATTATGCAAAAGATAAAAAGAAGTATAAAAAATGTTCATTAAAACTTGTAAAACAGATTCAAAGAAAACGTATAAGTGACCGCTGAGTTTTATTGCGAACGCTCTCACATCATTAGGATATTTTGATTTTCCATTTAGAAATTTATCTCAAACTCATACTTCTAATTTTAGTTTTTGCTGATTGATTTTTCATTTGTAACAGTGGACTACTTTATTTGCATCTTACATTTATTTCAAAAATGATATTTTAGAAAAACGAAAATTTATAAAACTATACTGAAATAAATAACCTAACCTAACTTATAGTAGGTAAAAATCTTCATCTCTCCGGTACTGTTTGCTAGCCTCGTTAGTTTCAATGTTTATATCTTTAGTTTCTTATGAAAAAAAAATGCATTTTAATAGTTAGTACGTATTTCTTCATCTACTATCATATTTTATTGTAATAATTAAAATATACTGAACAAACGTATTCATTATGACCATAATTCACACAAAACAATGTTAAGATAAATAAAATATACGCATATGGTAACTACATTAATCTAGTCATAGATCTGCTCTAATCATCGGCCTATCCAAAGGATATTGGGTGAGAGAACAGCATTGGTCGGTTAGGTGGATGTGTTATAGGGATTAACATTAGTCTACCGTAACATGGCGACAAGATGGCGTAAGTGTCATTAGTTAGGCAATTTAAACCATGCACTGATATACATCGTGACTGTGCTGTAAGCTGTGAACGTTTGTAATCTCTATCACTATACATATCATGTGCTGCGTCATATATTCCAACATATTCTTTATTTGTCTATAATACAATTATGAATTTTCAAAACATATTTTTATTTTATTTACGGATACAGGATACAGGATATGATTTTAAACCAGAATTGATTTAGGTAAGAACACCGAGAAAAAAAATTGTTAAATTTATTCAAAAACTGTTAGAATAACAATTTTTCACGGTTGTTTATGGTGAATCGAAAAACTACTTCACTTAAAAATGTTAAGAAATATTTGTTAATTCGATATTTCATTATTGTTTTAATTCGACTTAAGTATTAGGCACAGAACATCCTAAAAATATATTTATTCAATCCATGATACTGATTCTATTGACTGAAATAAAGATTTAAAACAGCAATTACGAAACTGTTCTAAAAAAACATCACATTGTTAATCTAATATTCGAAAACGGAAGTTAAATTTTGTGTTTGTCTTAACAGTTTTTAAATGTTATAGTGCGCGACAATATCTTTTGCAAGATAAATGACGTCAGATGCACGAGGCTAAGAGAGTTTATCTCTCTTCATCCTCATTATTGTACTGTAGGGTGGACGGCTGGATGCCTTGTAGAGGTGGGCACCAGAGCATCTTTCTTCGCTCAGCCTCGACTGTGTTTGCGGTCAATACCGGTGGCTCTACTATGAGCCTCCTCTATCTCCTGACCTGGCAAACCCCGCCGGTAAAGGTTTTTTAATTTTCATCAGTACGATTATTACATTCAATTGCATGTACATTATTTGATGGTCTAGTCTAGTAGAATTTTCTTACTTATTTCAATTTTTTAATTGATGTTATCATCTATGTACCTTTCTGCAACTGTAGAACTCTTCCATCCCCCGTGTTCAATTGTATAACATCACCTTCACTATGGACGAATAAAGTAGCCGATGTTTGGCTAAAGCAATGCCATGTGTATAAATGACACTCCGGTAGGTGATAATTACCAATATCGTTTGGCATTTTACCAATAACATTCATTCTTACCACTTGATAATAATAATAAGTTGATAGAATTATCTTGAATGATATTTGTGACAGTAAAAGTTCAACTTCTTCTTGTCTCTTCATCAGGAATAGTAACTATCAAAATGGATTCTTTGCCTTCAACATCTTTAGCAAACATTTTTACTAATTCGTCACGCCTGTAGGCATCCAAAATTCTAATAATTATAGCTAGCTGTAATAAGTTATTTTTATTAAGTTACAGATTTTACAATAATCAATATGTATAAAATTTACCCTTTTTATATAAGAATATTTCATCATCCGCTTCGTGCTAAAATCTGTATATTTCCGCTTGCCAAAAGTTTTGGATTTCTTACGCTTATATCCAACTCCTTCCTTCTTTAAAAATGCCGTCAACTTTTTTAACTTGCAAGTCATTATCATTCTTGGTAGATAATTTGGCTTTTAGCATCGAGTAAATCGATCATAATGATGACGATTTTAGTGTATTTGCTTTCTCACAAAAATAGACGAGGAATACGTTTTCTAAATATGTATAAATTCCTTCTACTTATACCATGTCACAAATAGGTTATATTGCTTCTTTGATTTTTCTGGCAACAAACCTAAAGTTACGGTTTCTGCAACATTCTAATTGCCAGAAGTGCATTCGAGACATCACTGTCACTATTTTCAATTTCCATTATTTTATCAACTAAAATTATCTCAACCAAACTGCGCAAATTTTACAAAATTTAATGATTGTTAAAATTAATTAAAATGGACGCTGTTTACATGGTTGCTGTTGACGACGAGCGTTTGCTAGATTTTATGGCTCGACAAGCGACAAAATGGCACTCATGTGACACACTGTCAAGCAAAAAACCCTACTTTAATTAATGATTGTAGATAATAGTTATTAATAATGTAAGGGAATTAACAGTCTTTAATCCACGAAAAAAAATGGACACTCGAGTTACATTTTATTCCAGAGGATTAAAGGCTGGTTAATGTAATTCAACGTTTTATCCACAACCACGGCCAAAACAGGTCAATTAAGAAAGTGAAGTGACAGCAGGTGAAAAATTATATATATTATATTATTAATTATATTATTAATTTATTTTAATCAAGAATATTGATTGTCAGCTAAATACTACAAAGTCTTGGAATCGTTTCTATGACATGCGTTTGTTTATTTGTCAATAAGAGTGAAAACATTTACAAAATCAACACAACAAATAAATGAGAAGGAATTTGTAGAATTTGATAACTGGTGAAAAAAGGGGCACAGGAGAAGGAACAGAAGAGGTGCTACTATCCTACTTTTTGAATGTGGAGAAACGGTTTACTGCCTCTTCGATGGGGACAAAATATTCCATGCGAAAATCAATGTTGGAAATGTTGTATTGACATTTCGAAATATGGTAAACTTACTTCATATTTGAAAGTAGAATCAAGAAATTGTTGAACCAAAGAAGACAACGATACTGGAAGACACCAAATCGAAGAATTTTTGGAAAAAGCACCGAATGAGGAATATTTACATGTTAAGGTAGAAAATACACAATTTTAATATTTCAATTTATACATCGAGCGTTTTATTTTGAACTATTTACAGGTTGCAACGATCATGGGAGTCACAAGCAGTCACTATTTCCAAGACAAAGGCAGTTACTTATATGTACTCACGATCATGGAAGAAGCTTTTTCAGTCAATTCTGTAGAAATGTGTCGAAAATACATCAATCTGCGACCTAAAAATGCCGGTGGGAGATATTTATTGCAATATGTGGCTGGAAAATGTACTACATAACATGTAGGCATCTACACAATTTCGAAAACTTTGTCAAAAGTGACTGCATTTCTTGGGCTCCCTGATCCAGCAAGTTTTACCGGACATGGAATGAGACGGTCTTTTCTGCGATATTGCTGGTCAGTGCTGAAGGTGATATTACCACTGTGATGCGTCATGGTGATTGGAAATCGACTATGGTAGCGGAAAGTTATATTAAAGATTCACTCCAGGTCTAAATCCAGGTCCTACCTGGCAAAGTTGTGAGCCTCTCCAGTCCTTTAAAACTTTTTATCGAGTGAATTTAAATAATCCCGATGACAAGATCCCTCTTGAGATAAATGTTAATGTTAATAGTAATAATTCTAAATTCCAATCCACTAATATGTTAATTTAATCCTCGGAAAACAAATGCATTTAACCTTCTTAATATAGTGGTCGTGGAGAAAAGTGTTTTGACATTTTTACACTATTTATGCTTTTCAAGTTTATAGTCACCCTGAATTTGGAAAATATCAGTACTGTGCAAGAATACAATTATTAATATTGTTATTTACATTTAAACCATACTCTAAACTCTACAGAATAATTTTCAAGCAATAAGATGACCCTTGTACAATGCAGGGACTATAACACCAGTGCAGTTATTTCAAATCTAAATTTAAATCTAACAAAACAAAAACCCGCTCACGTAGTCCCCGCCTGGGGAGGATTTCAACTCCCGCTCCCCGGCAAATGTAGGAGGAGGATTTTCCTCGTTCAAACTGGAACAATTTTTAATTCTCTTATCGCCGTGTAGTGCGAGGATTTCTTCTTATACACTTCCACCCGTCCAACATATCCATTGTGTCTGTGCCCTAATAGCATTTTTATGCAAACTGTTCAGCAAGAACATGCGAAAGCTTCTTAAGAAATGATTTAAGAGGAATCGATTTAACGGTCTTGTTTCCAGATAGCAGCAGCAGTAACGGAAAATAGGTCACTACTGATTCAATATGAACAAAACGAGGGGAAAAAGATTTATAATACTAATAAAGACAGGTAACAAAAGTTTGGTAAAAAATATGCAAACAAACTACAAGTTTTGAGTATAATGATGTTGATCCTGCATCTATACAACTTTTTAAATAAAATGTTTTATTAAGGAATTAGGAATTTATTTATCGTTAACGATCGAAGAAAGTTTCATATGGAGGACGTGATGCCTGAAGTAAGTGAATTTCTTTATATATTTGTATATCATGCCTCTACGGTTATCTACTTTGACAGAAAATAATAGAATTTTCAATAGCTGTCTCATATTGTTAATAAACTTAAAATTTCTACAGAGACAACGCGAAATAAAATAAGTTCGAGATGGTTTTCTTCACGAAAAAAAATCGAAAGGAATTGAAATTTAGCACATCACCATAATTTACTATTTTGAGTAACTTTTTCAAGTAACATTTTGTTGTATTTTCAGCGAAAATGGCACTTTACCTGAAACCAAAACAGTTTGTACTCAGTGCATTGAATATTTCGAATAGGATTACTTCGAAAACGGTCTCTTAAATTATTAAACATTTATTTATTTACTTGTTCAATCTAGACAGTTCTACAGGTTTTCACCCAACTACAGAAGAAGAGGGTGCAGAATGTAAAATAACTAAATCCCTATTAAAGAAATACGATAATAGAGTAAACAAACTGTACTTTTGAATCCATTTTCCTTTTGGGACCACCCGACGCACTGCGACAATAGAACAAACAGTTGGAAGTTGGTAGTCTTATTAGAACCAACTCTCAGAATCGATTCTCCATATTGGAATAATTAACAAGATTCGAATTACAATAATCAGTCGTAATTTCTGTAAAAGCATTGAGGCAGCCAGTTTCCTCCCGACAAGAACATCTAAAACGACGTAATTAGTTATTGTGCTCATACACAGTAGAAATAACGTTCTATGCACAGTTACCGGCTGGTATTTGTTTGTGTTAATTTTTTAAGTAACGAAACAAAATCAACACTTTATTATTAAAAAATCTACATTTTTTAAGTACGGATGTACCTACCAATTAAAGACTTTAATGTTTATTTTAAAACAAATTAAGTGGCTTAAAATGTTACTATTGTTATATAAAGTTCTAAATTATGGTGAAATTTAAATTGAAATCTGATGCGCTGATCGGTCCACCTTGAGGGGGGGGGGCTAGGTTCTACGTTGGGAGGGGCTTAGCCCCCCTATCCGCCGCCAATGTCATCTACATACGAAAGGATACGGTTTTCTTCTAATTAAAAGTGGATGGGAACAATCTTGATAATAAATAAAAACAATCAAAGAAGGAGAAAAAAACAAAACCAAAACAAATTTAAAAAATCAGATACAGTAAAATACTACAAAATATACAATACAATGAAGCAGTGTACATTGCAGAAAGGTACAACAAATATATTTATGAACAAGACGAATGTATAAAATAGGATCTAAAAAAAATTAAGAAAATCCTTTTTTTAAGAAATTATAGGAATATTTAAATATGTCAATTGTGTTCTGTAGGCAATTATAATTATTTTACAGGGCGGCCAAATAAAAACGAAACAGAGCCATTTCCAGGAAGGCGTCGAGATTGTAGAAAAACGCTCAGACCCGTCGATTTTAGATTAAAGTAGAACATTCATTGCTGGTATTTTTGACTCCGCCACTTTCACCCCCAAGTAAGAGTAAGCATCACCCCAAAATATATAAATGGCATTGGGGTTGAATAACATTTATTTTGAGAGCTCTTACAATTCTTTTTACAACAGATTTTAATTTTTTTAAAAGTTAATTTACTGTCAAAAGTAACACTTAGAGCCTTAATAGAGTCACATCGATTTAATATCATGTCATTAATATTGTAGTTGTAAATAATTGGAGATACCTTTTTTTGTGAAGGTTACAGCATTGTATTTTGCGGCATTCAAATAAAGATTATTAACAACGCGATAGGAATTCATGTTATTTAAGATAATTTAAAGCAACAAGAAATAGTACTTATTGTAAAAATATTGTATAAATTATATATCATTCATAAAAATCATAAACAACAATGGCCCTAAAATGGAACTTTACGGTACTCCAGATGTTACCTTTATCTCATTTGAAACAAAATCACTATGTTCAACATACTGTGTTCTATTAGACAAATGTGACATGAAAAAAATTAAAAAATGGCAGCATTAGTCAATTTAGTGAGTATTCCTTTGAAACAGTTCATTAATGATATGATATGTTATTGTGTCTAAGAGGCTAAATGTTGAATATGCCATCAATATATTTGAACCAAGCCTTTGGCTTTGTTGATTTCAGGGTCGTTCTCGAAGATTTCTATAGAGATATTCCCTAGCTTTAAAGATGAGGATGAATTTATAATGGGTGCTTCTTCAGTCTTTCATCCATCTGGTGCACACTATTTCAAGTTTGCTAAATTTTCATCTTGGTAGTAATTCAAAGCTTATCACGGTAATAAGTACATAATTGATCATAGGGGTATTTTTTACTCAACAAGAAATAAATCAATAGTAGACGACAATAAAACAAATCTAATAAAAGTGATTACATGTTTACAAAATTATTCTGCCTATACAGTGACTTTATTGTAATGCATTATTTAATTACTATGCGTGCGAGCATGTCTGTTTTTAACGGATATTCTACTTATTATATTAAATTTAATTTTATTCATAAAATAATTAATTTCCAGTCCAACAAAATGTATTGAATGGAGCAAAATTACACCGCTTTTGTGTACAAATTGTTTCTGCATGGGAGATGCCCCGTACACCGTTCAAACAAATCGCTGGAATGCGATTTAAATTTAAAATTATCGTCATTACATGAACTGCCGGATAGTCGGACTCCGTGCATAATAAAATAAATAACAAATGATCGGTGCGCCCATTTTTTAATCGGGATGATCTTCGTCAGAACAGAATAATTTTTAAATCCCATAAATTCAGTGGAGGATAAATCGGACAATAAAGCTTTTGTTTTTAAACTGTTTTTCTAAATTCGTTGAATACTTTGTATGGTCGGCATAAATTTGAATACTTTCCTGATTTCTGTTACAGACGTTTGGTGTTTGTTGAAAATTTGGTTTTAAAAATATAGTTATAGGAGTGCTAATTTTCCAGGAATATCCATTAAAGTAGACGTGATAGAAGATGTATACATTATTCTTGTTAGAGCAAAGTTTACCTATAACAATAAGTTAAAATTTGCTAAAACTGAATTATTTCCTCAACTTTCAGAGAAAAACAAGTTAGAAAACATTGCTACTCATTTAAAAAACAGTGAATTGTATTGTTTCGTTTTGAAACGCATTTCGTCAAAAATACCACCGGCACACAAAAAAGTGTCTGTAATTTTGACCAGACTCACTTTTTATGTATTTTGACGTACTGAATCCGAATCTGAGGTTCATTTTGCTCTAACACCCTCAATTTTAAATAAATCACAAAAAAATATATATATGTTTTTTCTGATCTTGATCAACTGTGCTTCTTATGTATTTCGATGCGCTCAATTCGAATTTGGGGTCTACTCATCCATCGTCAGCTAAATCGCAGCAGCTGTGCTTTTTCTAGTATGTTCTTTTGTCCGTTTGCAGTGACTCACCGCGCGTGGCATCATAAATGACGTAGTGGGACATAGTCGTCAATTGTTTCATAGAAATAACAAATTCCAAATATCTATTAAGGCGTACGTTTCTTTTTACGTCTCATTTTTAAATTTATAAATTGTTACAACCTAAAATAATAAGTACTGTGTTTTTATGGTGCTTCGCTCCTCGGTCGCGGCTAAGCTTTTGAGGAGTTACCACTGAAGATGTCGCCAGTGAAGAGCGGCGAAACGTTTGGAAGCATGGAATGCGACTAGTTACAGCGGCGGCTGCGGGACGCCTCGGAGGTCTACCATTATCCGAGGAACGGTTCCAACCGTAGCAATCGTAATACCAACAATAGGAGCCGAAGTCAATATATGGACGGGCTAAGAAACACCGATAGCGGGTCTGTCCCCCACAGAGCCTAGCCCGAGAACAACCAGGGCAGGTAAAAGAATCCCGGCTAATGCCAGGGATGCGCATTTTAACTCTGTTTCTGGCCGCGACCAGTTACCGAGGTTACGCATAACAACAATAATATCTCTACACCTCATTCTAATCAAGGGGTTATTATTATTAATTAATAAAATAATTTGACGTTCGTGTTGTTACAACTGTTAAAAATTTTGTCCACTGACGTGTAAATACATTTGGGCCCGTCTTACCCAACTAACACAAATATTTCTTCTTGTCCCTATTAAACTCGTAAGTTATTGGCAGCAGCTATGATTATGTTCGCGTAAGTCATCAATAGTCCATCAACTTCGGTGCGATACACTTCATTTCTTAAATATTCCCACAAAAAGAAGTCTAAAGGATTTAGGTCAGAAGATCGTGGCGGCCATAGTACCGGTTCTTCTTGTCTAATCCATCGTACCCCTCGAATTTCATTAAGGTGCTCTCGTACTTTTGTCGAAAATGAGGGGGAGCACCATCGTCTAAGAACTACGCTGGGAGTCGGACAGCTTAGAGCACATTATCCAGAAGTCCAAGCAGATCATTTCGAAGGAACTCAAGAGCCCCATCCATTCGATTTGGTAATATGAGAATAGTCCAGTCCAGTGATCATCGACAATCTGTCCACAAATATTTAAGAAAAAACATTGTTGGAAACGATCCCTTTGAATCGCATGCGGATTTTGCAAATTTCAAACATGAGTATTATGAACATTACCCATCCTATTCCGTGTAAAAATAGCTTCACTGTATTCCAGCTGTAAATCTGGAATTTTGGGAATTTTGTTGCAGCAATCATTCACAAAATCTAATTCGTAACGAACAATCTCTTGGTATCAATGCTTGGACACGCTGTACATACGAATATAACTGAACCCCGTGTTTGATGCGTCACACTGTTGATTGTTGAGCGATTAGCCTGGTACTTTTTCGCGGATTATCTTCAACAATCTCTAAAATGTGTTTCTCAGTTCATTGTACAATGAACTATGCAGCTGATTGTTGAAAAGCTATTTTCTCGAAAATGGCCAATTTCTGAGACTAATGGTAACTATACCTGTTTTCCTCAAAAACTATGTAGTTTTAAAATTTTTTTAATAGAAAACGTAAAGCGAAGTCCAGACTATGTAACAAAACATGTTTTTTAGCAAAGTTATACAACTTGTTAGAGAAATGAGAGGAAAAATGTTATATAACACAGTGTTGTACAACATTTTTCTTGTTATATCGCAAGTTTTATGTTATCCATAAGGTGTCGGTAAAGATCAAAGTAAGTTATAAAACTTTGTTGTAAAACATGCTCTGACTTGTCTACACTTAAAAATATGTTATTGAAACATTGCTAGGTTTGGGGTAGTATCGCGAGAACTGTCGCACGGCTTGTACCTTCGTGAGTGATTTTGCTTTGCTCTCTTCACGTGGAGTTATTTACACAACGGAATGGTCAAAAGAGCTGACTACTCAGTTAATTGAGCTATTTCGCGAGCAACGAGTATTATGGGATCCTACATTTATGAATTTTAAAAACAGAAATAAAAAGCACGACGCATGGACTGAACTAGCCGCAGAATTTAAAACAGATACAAATGAAATAGAAAAAAAATGCACATGCTTATTGGACAATTCCAGCGAGAATTGAAAAAAGCAAGAGTGGCGATGAAGCCAAAGGAAGAAGAGCGCTCACAGCTACATCCTGAGGTGCAAGATGATACAGAAAAACGTCAAGAAAAAACTGTAGATAAAATCATTCCACGTATACCTATAACTAAAGCCACCAAGAAAAAGGCAGTAGACACGAAATCTGGAGAAGCGTATGAAACAAGTAGCCAGTAACATAAAAAAGTGAGATGACTTCGATGTATATGGTGAATATGTAGCGAACACCTTGCCGAAGATCAAGTGCAAATCAGTGATAAGCTACGCCAAATTTGAAATAAACAATGCTCTCTACCGAGCAGAATGTTCAGATTCAGGCATGTTTCCACCTTCGACATCCACCACGCCGCACACTACACCTGCACCCTCTGCTTCTCCAGTAACACCAATTCAATCAGACACTGGCACTCAATTATACAATGCACCTGGGCCATCCACCTTTCCGTCCACTACACCTACACCCACTGCTTTACCAGTTGAAACACCGATTGAAACAAACATGGACACTCAGTCATGCATAGACAAGACAATACTGAGGATGAATTAAAGTTTACACAAATGTTACTGCAGTTATAAAGTGTGTATTTTCTTCTATCTGAAACTAAGTTAATAAAAAGTTTAATAAAAAGTATACTTACTTTGATTCTGTTGCTCAAACAGTCAATGAGAGCGTCACAAACTTCTGGCACAATATTCGAAATACTCTGCTTAGAAAATTTGAATAAATAGCTTAAACTTTGGTAGGAATCTCCAGTTGCTAAGAATCTCAGCGAAACTGCTAATCTTTCTCTTATTGGAATTGCACCTCGAAATGATGTGTCCCTCCTGCCTATTTTGTGACCGATTTCATTTATAAGGTATTCAAAATCAATACTTGTCATTCTTAAAAAGTTTTTAAAACTACCATCACATTTAATGTTTCCTGTCGATGGGTCTGTGTCATCTATTTCAAGATCAGTTAAAAGAGCTGTACCACTATATTTTTTTCGATCATTTAACGATGCTCGAACCCAAAATCTTCGTTTAGACAGCCGTCGCCTACACAAAATTACACAAGCTGCTGCTGCCATGATTACATCCTCTACGTTTGACACCATTTCACATACTACCTACCTATAGCTACAAATGCGCACTATTTTATTTCGATTTTTGCTATATAATCTGGATGCTTCTGTTATATTAGAACAAGCAAGTTACACGACAAAGTTGTACAACACATTTGTTGTACAACTTAGTTATTAACATGTTTTGTTATATAGTCTGGACTCCGCTGAATAACGTTAGGTCCAAAAAAGTTACAATCAGGTTTACTCCACAAATATGGCGGATGTGGCGTCCTCTAGGAAATACATCCAAATAAACAACATATTATGAATTTTCATATCCAAAAACATCTATTCCCTAATTTTTAAGTTGACACAATCAAAGACAGTGTAATTATTACAAAAAATCACTTTTTAACTTCCAACTTTGACAACTTTGGCAAGTTGACTTAAATTGTAATATTTTGAAGTGTTACTATATAGTATGTTTCTATGGACCGTTACTTACGGACCACACTGTATAAATAAAATAGACTTTCAATGAGCAACTCATAAATTCAACTGAAAAAGAAAGTGTATAGTTTTGGATAATGAAGTTACATTAGTAAAGTATGTGTAAAATTCCTTTCATCTTTTTAAACTTAACCGACATATTTTGATTTATGGTTAACAACAAAATTTCCGTTCCTTATTTTACTAAATATCGATTAAGAACATGAAGGGGTAAGAGTAGGAACGCGATCCAAATACCAGCACCAGTTCAGGCGAGATTTTGCGTAAGATAGCGTGCTCGCGCTTTACGTAGTTAACTGCCTGCCATTAGTGGTTTATAGTCCGATATAACGAGACTAATGACGTCAAGGAGAAAATTCAGGACGAGCCTAAGTTACGGCGTTAGAACAAGGGCCTTGCTCGAGAGACGTTCAGAACGTATCATAAAAACCTCAGCGAAATGGAGGCTTTGCGAAGCACCATGGATAATGTGAATGATGAGTTGTTGTGTAACGAACTTCGGAGAGTTGGACAATGGCGTGCTTCGTGCATGTAAAATCTCAGTCGTTAGGAAAAGAAAATGCCGTAATCTACTGAAAGAAAAAATGTCTGTCTAACAGACATATAGGGTGTTTCTTTAGCAGAGGTAAAAAATGCAGGAACGTATTCTGTGGCCAAAAATAAGGGCCATTGTCCAGTTACAGCGTGTCAGAAATGAAAAAAGTCAGTTTTTAATTTCTAAACCGCTTGAGATAATTTAACCAAATTCGGTGCACATTTAGTATGACAGTAGGTATGAAAAAAAAATTACCAGTGGCGGAGGTTTATCTAATATATAAAATTCTCGTGTCACAGTGTTAGACGCCATACTCCTCGGAAACGACTTGACCGATTTTTATGAAATTTTATATGTATATTCGGTAGGTCTGAGAATCGGTCGTAATCTATATTTCATACCCCTAAGTGATAAGAGTGGTCCACCCCAAACAATTTTGTTTCATTTTTTGGACAAAACTTTTTATTTTTATTTTTTTATGATGTGGCATTAAAAAATACATACAACTCTTAATTTTCACCCTTCTATCACAAACCCATACTTTTTAATAATAAATTTAGTAATTTAATCATTTTTAACCCTGGTCGATAACTGATCGATTATCACTAGATCAGTTATCCCCGCCAGGCGTCTACCGGTGTCACTTCTCACCCAGTAAACAGCCCGGAGTAGGGATGAAAACGAAGCCGGTCTCCTCTGTCTCTCTCACACAATAAGTCTTCTCTCACTCCCTACACAGTTTTCGACCATTATTATTGTGTATGAATCGAGCGTAGTAGTGACGTTTATAATTATCATTTTACCTTCTAAGTGTAATTCTCAAGTAAATTTATTATTAATTTGCTGGTCCATAATTATTTATTTCCTATTTATTAATTTTAAGTGTAGTTCTCATTATTAGTTAATTAAGTGATCTACATAACCTCAAAAGTACGCAACACGTGTCACGAGTTTCCGCCAACAACGGCTATTATTGTACTATATGGCTATTTTTTGTACAGTGAATAATGCCAACAAGACGTAAAGGGGCTAATTTGGGCTGTCAAACAAGTAAAATTGAAGGCACGGGAAATAATTCAAAAAATGAATGTTTCGTGTTTTGTTATTCTTATAGGCCGTCATCGTTAACAGTGCTCCATTCCTCTTTTAGTCATATACCACATCTCCACACACTTACAATAAGTTAGCTATTTTTTATTTAACTGTCAAAATATTTACTAGAAATAATTCATATGGCAAAACAACGTTTGCCACCTAGTCTATATATATAAAAATGAATGTTTGTCTCTATGTCCTTTATAGAATCGTAAACTATGCATTTGATCATGTGATGATCTTTAGCAAAGTTGTTTCTAAGTTGGTACGACCAATTTTCGACAGATGGCGTAGTTGGTGGCGTAGCAACGCGCGCAGGGTACTGCTAGTTACAAATAAAATAGGTCATAATATGCGCCATTGTATTATCTTCACTTTTTGTTTCTTTATTCTTATATTCTTGAAATTGCAGCTCGAACATGTGCAAAAATTCCAGGAGTAACTCTTATCTCATTACAACCGGCTATAATTTGTTGACGTAAAGGACCCTCAGATTCAATGTGAACTTGTAAACTAATGCCTTGAAAAGTCCCCAAACAAAAAATTAATAGGGTTCATATCGGGTGGCCTCGGTGACCAAGGTTGGCCTTGTCCTGTAGTGCCTCGTCCAATCACGTTATTACGGAATCTTTTATTTAAAATTCACGAGCAGCCAAACTAAAATGTGGGAGACCCAGTCGTGCATAACCCACAGCCTTTGTCTTAGTGCATAGAGAACATTGTCAAATAGTTCAGGTAAAACGTTTTCAAGGAAATGTCTGTAGGCACCGGTTAAAGTTCTTAGTAAAAAGTAAGGCCTAACAAGAAAATTTTCACGAATACCCACTCATACATTCAAAGAAAACTGATGTTAAAGTCGAGATTTCATTATGGCGTTAGGGTTTTAACGTGCTTATTGTGGAAGTTCATTACAGTGGACGTATTCAAACGAGGTCAGCCGCTGATCTGCTAAGTAAGAAATTCAGACTGAATAAAACGCTGACTAAATGCTAACTGTTAGCCACTGAGTATTTTTGTAAGCCAAGAAATTTGCGCTTACTTCGTAAGCGAAGCGCTGGCGTATTTGTGAGGTTATGTTATTTATTTGCCTTGTTGTTATTCTAAGTATTTACAATTTTTCAATTGTTACACTTTGGAATTTCATTGTTTTGCTCTGGGTTTGCCTCTTATAGAATATAAATAAAATTGTTTATTACCTATTACATATTTTTTTTATAATTCGCCTCATCCCTACACAACCGACAAAAAATATGCAAGGGGCATCTGAATCAAGCTCTAAAAAGTCATAATTTCACAATATTTTCTCATATTTTATTTTTAAAAAAGAACAAGAATATGTGATAGTTAGCGGCTGACCTCGTCTGAATACGCCCAATATCTCTGGAAAAATTAGCTTCGTTGGTAAACAATATGCCAGCTGTAAAGTCAACATTTTGTTCAATTTAGCGCAATAAGGCTTGAATCCCTTGTATGTGCAACGGGTATAATTGTTGATGTTAAGAACGGACCAAACTAATTTATGATTCACATCAAGATTTGCAGCGATCTTCCTAGTATTAATATTTGGATCTTCTTCAGTTTCGTGTAGAATAGTTTTTTCCGACTCAGACTAGAGGTCTTCAAAAAATAAGACCTTTCTGAAATGCGATTGACTCCGAAAGTCGTTGGAAATCATTTCTGAACATTCTTGGATTTGGAGTTGGATGATTTGATAATCTTATATAAATTCGCCTGGCCTCAGTACCATTTATATCTGCAAGGCCATAAATGTAAACCATATTGGCCATTTCAGCATTTGAATATGCATAAGTCATTATTATAATATTTAAAATAAATAAGCTTAATATGACCATCCACAATATTAAATAAAATAGAAAACATTTGAAATTTCCCAGAAAATCCTTAAAACTGTAACATATGACAACATTGTAATCTATCCCCTCCTGCTGTTCATCTGAAAGTATTAGTCATAATGTGGCTAGTGTGTTTGGTTTTTCTGTACATAATGCTTGCTTGATTTTTGTAACTGTACATAAATAAATGTGGACCAATTTATGATAACCATTATGGCGAATCTGGGCAAAACTCTCTGATTACGAGACATCTGCACAGTAAAAGTTTTTCGTAAGCAACATATTAAAGTCATTAGTACCTTGTAACTAGGTACTTTACATTTTCGCAGTACTATGTTGCCCTTTTCAACTATTTCAATTAAATCACTCGCGCAACTTGACACTCGTCAATCGATGTTAACTTATCTTGGGGTCTAGGAAACGCAGTTAAATTTATACTACTACTTTTAGAATCACCTTGTACAATAGAAAATACTTTAGGAAGTAAATACTTATTATATGAGCCAAGGATACAGTAAACTTGAAATGAAATGTATAACGAATGGAAACGAATTCGGAAACCATTCTTTCTACTAATCTTCTAATTAGGTTACACCGTCACCGACCACAGATTGAAAAGTAACGCTCTAATGCAAACATAGTGTGATTAAATTTTCGCAAACATCTAACCAAATGAGTTATGCATATAGAGAGCGCGCAGCAGTAAATTATAGAAACACTTAATTGACAAACATAAATTTACATCATGCAGGTGTTGTCCTCCACATTATCTAATAAGCTTCTCTCGATGATAAAGCACTCTAAATGAAATATGTCTGATTCGAAAGAACGATAAATTAATTCACTGAAACAAAAAAAATGTTTCTAAACTCAATATCCTGTTGAGTGAGGTATAAGAAATGTCTTTCTGATTGCTCAACATAATTTGCAATTCAAATAGATTAAATAGAGACTAGCAGAATAAAGCAATAAACGTTTCCTCGCCAATAAAATTCCCTGCATTTATTGAGCTATCGCATTGGCTAATTGTGGAGTAATTTACTTACATAGGATCAGTACGCACGGGAAGATAGACTAAATCAACGCTGCCAGTGCCGGCTTTAGGACAATTTTTGCACACAGCCAGTACGAAGCCGTGAACTGAAACATGCACTCTAAAAAATATCTGTAAAATTTCAATGACATTATTTATATTTACATTATATTTACCATATTAGCTATGGGCAAAATTATACAGGGTGTAACAAAATTCCAAAGTCCTGATCAATAAAACTGAGTGACTCTGTATAATATTGTTCAGCTACAATTAAGAATGTAACTTTTTATTTCGGTTACCCATATTTTGTGTTTAGGTATTTGACATTTTAATATTATTCACTTACATGACTATATCATCAATTATAATCTGTTTATATATATTTTACATAATAAACCGATAGTACATATTTTGTTTTCTATACAGGGTTAACTATGACAGTACTTACAAAAATTTGAACCACGTGCTGAGGGAGGCTTAAAAGACAATAAAAAAATTATTTCGAAATTCTAGCTCGATTTTTAAAAATTGGGCAAAACCATCTAATTTTTAGGAAAATCGGCGCCTACGACAATCAATCATTGTCAGAGATGGCTAGATATGTCAACTACCATGCGATCGTTTTTTACAGCGTTGTCAAACGTCTGGGATGTAATAATTTAAATTTAAAGTAGTACTAATTATTTTATGCAAACATAGTCGATTATTGTTAATATTATTGCTATAATTAGTATTAAGATGTAAGAATTTAATTCCCCAACAACACAAGAAGTTTAAACTAATTGCAAAGAAGAATTAAACAAAATACAACAGAAAAATAATAAAGTAACTTTTATTTAAGTCAGTAATTTTATAAATAACACTTTAATAATGACTTATTAATTATTATTATTTAATTATAAATATTCACAACGCAGTTGGAACGTTAGTGAAACTAATTCCAGAAGAAATCTTTTTTGTTGAACTTGTAGTAATATTCCCTGACATGTTATTGGTATTACTCGATTCTCCAAGAATATCACCGGAAATTGTTTTTTATTTTCTATAGAATTTTCAAAATATCATTCTGCAACAGAATTTGACTTCCAGCCGCCGTGTTGTTTTAGAATCTGCAAGAGAACTGGTCAAAGATCTTCTGAAACAGTGCTCCGTGAATAATACACAATTCGGCAAACCAATCATTTGAGCAATCATCTTTGGTAACTGACCAATAGTATTAATTCCTAATGGTTGTACACCACATTCACCATTTCTATATCTAACAAAGAATCTATTGTGTTTAATATTTTCCGGGCGTAGGTTTTTATACTTCCTGATAATGTCAGCGAAGTTTAGTCCTTCTATATCTCCCGGGGTGATTACAAATTCACGAATTACTCCAGTTTCTGTATTTGGAATATTTACTCGAAAATACGTCTCCTCATCTGTAACATCTTCAACACGTAAATATGTTAATTCTGGCTTCCGACATGCACCGGCTATTCCCACAACCAACCCAACCTAAAGCAAAAAATGCGAATTAGTAAACTGACAGCTAAATGAAGCAAGTATAAGTTACCTTAGCCATCTCGCAATATTGACTTTTGAAAAAACGTTTGATTTCTCAACGTGGTATTCAACGGACTGCTTTTTGAAATATGCTATCAAATTATTGTATGTTTTAATGTCTATACCTTTTTTTTAAAGACAGCTCAGTTCTCAATATGGACACCGTGTCCATAGCGTAGAAGCCTTCAAATTCTTCTTACCTTCAAAATATGCCAATAGTACTTATTCATTGACATGTTTTGCTTTCTTTTGTTCACACTTTTGTACCGCTTTGGATTTTTCAGGAGTCAGTGAACATACGGCATTTTTTGCCGCTTCTTCGGGCCATGTCAGTACCTCACTTTAAACAAAAAGAACGGTCGATGGAAGGAAAGGTCCAGAGCAACAAACATCTTTGCAATTAGAAGTTTTTATTTAAACAAGTAAGAAGACAGAAAATGATCTCATCAATAATCTTAAAATCTCTCCAAGTATCAGTCCTGGAAATAAATATTAGTAACCTCCTTGCGTTAACATAGCTTGTGTCTCATTAAATCATTAAATAATGGAGAATCTACATTTTGTAAATTAATGTATTTCTTTCAAAGCGGCGTAAATTGATGCACGTGTCAACGCGGTAACTTGTCACTACTTTTGACAGCTTTGACTTTGGCGATAAATAAGAGTTTAGTATTGTTAATTATTATTTTTTGCTATCTCCTTTTAAAATATTTGTACTTAGTCATAGCTAATCCTGTATGGAAACGCTCCATAATAATATATAGTACAAGGGAATTTAATTTGACTATACATTCCTCTTGGAGCAACTGCAATCCAATAAAATATTTTTTTTACAAAACTGTTAAAAGTGGGCTTTTTAATTGTCATTTTTGATGTTAAAAATGTCATTTTTTGACACGCGTTTTAAAAGTAGGTTACTTTTAACACGCGTGTTAAAAGTAAATCAAAAGCACCGGTTGCTACGAAAATTTTGGTTCATAAACATTGCGATTTGAGCGGTATTTTTTGATTTCTTATTTTTATTGAGTGTAAAGTTCTTCCGATTGTTTTGTAGAAAAAATATTGTATGATATACGTGTTAAAAGTGATTTTATTTTGTTCGTGAAGTTAAGAAACTCGCTACGCTCGTTTTTTAATCATCTTCACTTACAAAATAAAATCTTACTTTTAACACGTATATCATAAATAGCTATTTTCGTTGGAAACTAGACCTACGCTGTTTCCTGCTGCCGGCACTGGCCAACGCGTCAGCATGCAATGCAGCGCATCCTGATCGAGGGACGGTATCCTGGTGGTCGCAGTCCATTCAATTTCGCCGATCCCTCTATTTGAACACATCCGATAAGGCTCCACGTTATCTGCATGTCGAGCCCGAATAAGATCCAATTGATATGCTAAAACGTTTCGTTTCATATTGAATTGTGTTTGCGGGAAACAAATTAGATTCCTGCAATAAATCGTATTTGCGCTCGTACAAAGCAAAATGTGTGTGTCTGTGGGTGTGCATGCGTGTATGCACTCTAGATTACTCTGTATGTATGTTCAGTAAAGTACTTTCTAATTGGAGTTCAGCTAATTTCGGTGAAATAAATCAACTTTAAGTAAAACTACGACTAAAAATGTATAGCATGAAAATAATTATTATTAAAATGCATAAATTATAATAAAGTAATTGTAATTTTCTACACTAAAGTAATTCATTACCACGACTAATTACTTTTCAAAATTAACTTACTTATATGGTAATTAAATTAGCCTGATAGTAATTTAATTCCTTTTTTAATAATTTCGATTCAATTACGTTTACTCTCAAGTAGTAGTGCAATAATTTTTATGGTAATGAAATTACTATATATAAATAATTAGCAGATCAAATGAACTTTCCTGTGAAGTTCGATCGTAATTATATGAGGATCCAGTCCGAAAATATTACATAATTATTTACATTGTAGTACATGCTTCTTCTACTCTCGAGCACAAGGTTCAAAGAATATTTTAAAAATCAACCCTGTCTCGTTACCGTTGCAATTTGTCTGTAAGTTTTAACGTATAGGGCAGATTGCCAAGGCCAATGTTGACGTCACATCAAAATATTAACTTTGTGGTTGAAATTTCCTCCAATGAAGATATTTTATGATAATTTATTACCATCAATATTATTACTAGGTATGTACATATAAAATTTTACTCCTGGATTAATTTATGATTGAAAATTCAAATTGAAGCTAATAATATTATATGTGCGTATACCCAGTCAAATAAACAGAAACAGAATAAATATTTCCGAACGGAACTCAATTCAAATTTCAATTCACATGCACTACTGAATTCACCTGAAACGATAACAGTGTTATCAAATGGAATACTTATGTTGTGTTTATCAATATATTATGATTAACTTGATTTACATGTAGTGTTGGCTTTGATTTTGATAGGCTAAATATGAACATAATAATTATTTTTTTAATTCGTAACTCTCTAATATGGTGTAGTATGCCGTCTGTAGGGCTTTATCTTTTGCCCGTGCAGATCAACAAAACACAAAACAATTTCGACACCCTATTGCATGAAGATTTGTCTGAATACATATAACAAAAAGCTTGTTCCCTAAGAAACCTTTTTAAGATACATTTACGTCGAAGTATTACTAACAAGTAAATGTGTTCCATAGTATAGAATATTATTTCTATTAGGTTAATTGAAATAGTTAAATATTCCTTAGAAGTTATCAACAAAGTTGAAAATAGGTTCATATTGTAATAAAAATACAACTTAGCAAATTGAAGGATTTAATATAACAAAATAACTAGTTATTACCTTATTTTTAGCTACTAGTTGAAGATAAAATAAGTTTTAGTTTAATAAGTACTAGATGTATTGAAGAAAGGCGAAATGAAGTAAATTACAGCTTCGTCTTACGCGTTATTGGAATGATAGCATTTGAAAACACAGAAAAGGTAAACAATATTACTCTTAGTTAAAAATTATTGACTCAAATTTTGGTATTATAAGATTTTGTAACATTGACTATTTTTAAGGCGGAAAGTAGTAAATCTCTTTCAATTTAGGTTTATTTTACTTGTGCAGCAGCCTATTATGCTTAAATGTTAGTTGGATATCCGATATGAGGTTACTTTCCTGTATTATGTATTAAATAAAATAGTGAAGGAGTCGGTCATACGTTGTTTTCTTCTTTCTTCGCTGGAAACAACATTCTGGTGGCGACAGCGGTTCCCTACAACAATTCCATTAGCGTTAGGAAGTCAACACTGATAAGACTAGGAGTCCGAGAAAATTAAATTAGGCAGAGTCGTTCTAAATTTAATTACCCGTCGGAAAATTATAAGAGCTTTCTTTATGGAAAATTAGGACGAGAGCACTCGATTCACTTTAGCGAATCGATAACAAATTATAGAGTGAAATAATTAATTTAATGGTTTAATCTCAACTTGTCAGGGGTAATTATAAAAAGCTATCGTTTATTCCGTGATAAATTGGATTCGTAGGATCCATCGAACGGTGATTTT
This sequence comes from Monochamus alternatus, assembly GCA_037114965.1. NCBI lineage: Eukaryota > Metazoa > Arthropoda > Insecta > Coleoptera > Cerambycidae > Monochamus > Monochamus alternatus. The sequence continues at coordinate 125,842,000 of CM073426.1, forward strand.
TCATACCGCCCGAGGAATGCTAAGAGTATTTGCTTGGGGAGCGCTGGAGAACGTATCACTCTGCGCCGTGATAGTGATTAATCTTCCCATTATTAAAAACTTCAAATGTGGGACCATTTGCACGGTAAAAAATATTTTCAGTGCTGATACACTAGCAAAAAGTTACCCGCTTCACACGGCGCAGAATGTATTTCAAATTCCTTTTTAAAATACAGGAATAGATTAATTAGTTTATCATGGCTCAATATTTTGTTGCTCTTTGTTCAAAGTGATATAACAAAAAAATCAGGGGAATCCTCTTATATATTTTTAGGTATTAATAATATTGTGTGAAACTAACTACTCATTGGACAAAAGCCCCAACCTGCGTTGAATTACACCCACAATATTTACCCATATATTCCTTATTATTAGCTTTTGTAACATTTTTTTACTGTTTTAGAAAGGTATTTTAAGCTAATATAAATCAAATCTCCTACAATTCCTATCAATGAAGTCATATGTATGTTCTCTGATACCAAACATCTGGGTATGCTAATGAACAATTTCACAGAGAAAGCTCTATTCAATAATTATCTAAAGAAAATAAACAGTAAAAAAAATGTTACAAAAGCTAATAATAAGGAATATATGGGTAGATATTGTGGGTGTAATTCAACGCAGGTTGGGGCTTTTGTCCACTGAGTAGTTAGTTTCACACAATATTATTCATACTTAAAAATATATAAAAACTTTTACATAAAAGGTGAACATTTTTCAAGTAGGTAATGTCATATTTAATTCATTGACAGGATGTTACTTTTTGTCATTGTCGATATTTAACTTCAAATAATTTTAATGTTTATAATAATTTTTATAGTTAGATATTTGATTCAACTTAAAGGAGACCACCTGAAGAAGCAATCCTAAAAATGCAGAAATAGGTCAGATCTCATCTATTGTGGTTGAGTGTTCCCACTGCCAAAAAGTGAAGTTAGATATTTATAGAGTGTTTCATTAGAAGTTTAGTAAATTAGTTTATTTTCTTTAGATAATTATTGAATAGAATATTGTCTGTGGAATTGTTCATTAGCATACCTAGATGTTTGGTATCAGAGAACATACATATGACTTCATTGATAGGAATTGTAGGAGATTTGATTTATATTAGCTTAAAATACCTTTCTAAAACAGTAAAAGAATCCTCTTATGACTTGTATATTTTTAAGAATTTGGAATTTGGATAATGATATATGTTTCTTGGTGAAGTGGTATCTGATTGTATTCATTTCACAAATGTAAGGGTTGAGGATTTTGAGTGTGCACTTAAGAAACTAAAGCCTAAACGAGCTGCGGGGCCTGATGTTATCCCATATTATGTAATTAAAGTATGCAAAGATTATGTAATTTATCCGTTATTATTATTATTTCAAAAATCCAATAATAGCGTTATATCATCCACTAAATTTAAGCAAACTCATAAAAAATATGACATAACTTTACTCAGTAATTATCGTCCAATTGCTACTTCAAATGCCGTAATCGGAGTTCCGCAAGGGTCCAATCCTGGGCCTCTTCTTTTTCTAGTCTTTATCAATGAACTTCCCAAATGTATTGTCTGACAGTTGACTCTTTGCAGATGACTTAAAGATTTTTAGAGAAGTTAAAGCTGATATGGATTTCGATGCTTTGTGTGAATGGTATGTCAATCTCAATTTAGATAAATGTAAAACTATGTCATATTCGAGGCCCAAGGATCCTATTGTTTTTTCCTATAGTAAGTATATAAACTGTAAGGTTTCGTTAAATGTGCAACCTATGATTTTAAAAATATGAATACCATAAAGTACTTACATAATACCTTTGTTTGTTCTCGCCTAGAATAGTGCTGTCATTTGAAGTCCATATAAACAGTCGTCAAACCGTTGAAACTGCTCAAAATAATTTTATTAAATACCTACTATAAGAAAGATAGCACCAATCCACCGTTTGATCATTATTTTCCTATCTAAATGTACTTAAAGTACCGCGACTTGATAGTACAAGGGATCAAATTATTTTAAAGTTTTTGCATACAATTATATATAGTATTATGGACAGTCCTTACCTACTATCTAAATTACAACTCTATGTTCAGATTACAGAACATGTCCCCCGTACTCCGTCTTTTAAGTTTTCTTATGTTATTCTCTTGTGAACAGATTTAGTATTGTAGGTAACAACTATCTTAATGTTCTTACTTCTGGAGTTTTTAAATTTAAAAAAATGTCAATGCCAATCAATTGATTTATTCTCATTCTCAGTTGTGCCCGTCCCCTATAATTATTTAGTGATGTTTGTCATATGTATGTATATAAATTCTGATGTTATACTAGATGTTATCTTTTATACTCACCCAATTGTTGCTCTGTTTTTCGTAAGAAGCATGTAATTAGGCTATAGCCTGTTTGCTTCAGTATTATCAGTATTAAATAAATGAATAAGATATCAAAAATGAGAACAATAAATAATTACTTGGAATAATTTCGATACACCAAGCTTATCCACAGAATTAAAATAAATTACTAATAGGTTTTATACATGGTCAGTAGCAGTAAAATATCACTTTAACGCCCGAGGGCCTTATTAAGACGTTAACTACTGTAGCTACTGTAATCCACTAAATATTCACTCTTCTTTATCTAATGGTGTGTTACTTTTATTGAAGAAAAATATCATTTTGTGTACCACATTTTATGAAAAGAACTACAAATAATAAATTACAATTTAATCATACTAATATAATTATGGATTCCATTTTTATGTTTACGAAACAATTAACGGAATTACTTACAAAAATATTGGGACAGAATTTGTCCTGTTCATTTTCTGCTTGCTCAGCATGACTACTTTTTGTTGTAACATCAGTAACACTAGTATTTTTGGTAAATTCTGCGGAAAATCCAGAGCACCTACTAGTTGAAAACATAATAGTGCCAATAATTTCATTGCTATTTCCTTTGTTGGATACTGAATTTTCAATACAGCATACAGCAACAGTAGTTGACTTCCAACCACCATGGCGCTTAATATTAATTATACCTGCCCTGCTCCATCGTCAGCTAATAGAGTAACCAAAGAACACCGAAAACAATGCCCGGTCTTTGGGTTTGGTAATTTAAGATAGTTTGCTATTTTGTACGGAATCTTACCATCGTATTTTTCCCAACCACTTGCTTGGAGCATTTATTATTCTTATAATATACAAAACAACAAGGCTCAGTATCCGGTTGACAAAGAGACGCATATCTTCTGTACATATCCAAATATCTTGGTGACTTCTTTTCATTATCAATTATTATACTAAATATGCTATGTATTTTAGTCTTAGATTATTTTATAGTTACTAGCAAAGTTGTATCTAAATCCTGAATATCTGCTATTATTATGTTATAAAACTGTTCTCTACAACAAGCTCCATATATGCTAAAAATCAGTGTCACCTAATTAACAAAAATAATGTAGGTACATAGGTAGGCATAGTCAGTAGGTAGGTAGGCACAATTAGCTGTAAAAAATTTCGTTTGCCACAAGCTTCACAATACTTACAACACAAATGTGAGCAGGAATTTTTAAAACAGAGTGGTTACGTTAACAAAGTAAGACCTATGTAAACTACAACTAAAGTACTAAAAGATAAACCTGTCAATTTAATCATTTTTTACTTTCACCGGGAGGAATAAACATGCAAAAAATTATCAAAACAAAATTATATTTAATTGGTGTTTATCTTTCTTTGTCACGTAGTATATTTTTTACTATAGAAAGGTATTTTAAGCTAATATATACTAAATCTCCTACAGTTTCTATCAATGAAGTCATATGTATGTTCTCTGATACCAAACATCTAAGTATGCTAATGAACAATTCCACAGACAAAGCTCTATTCCATAATTATCTAAAAAAATTATTCTAGCTGAATTTACTAACCTGGTTTAATGAAAACACTCTATAAATATCTAAGTTCACTCTTGAAAATGTGGGAACTCGAAAATTCAACCACAATAAATGAGAAAATACATATGACTTCATTCATAGGAATTGTAGGAGATTTGATATATATTAGCTTAATACAGTAAAAGTATGTTACAAAAGCTAATGATAAAGAATATATGGGTAGATATTGTGGGTGTAATTTAACGCTCGTTGAGGCTTTAGTCCACAGAGTAGTTAGTTTCACACGATATTGTTAATACCTAAAAATAAATAAAAATACGTAGTATATTTATTAAAAAACTGAAACATTCTAATAATGCAATTTAAGAATGTTACAGAACTTCCTGTTGACAATAAAAGAATATACAAAACAATTTGTAGGTGTAGAACGTTTTCCTCTGCAAAAAGTTACCTACATTACATTTACAATCATAACATAACCTTAACCAATCTCAAATAGAGCGTATGGTTTACTTGGAAAATAATAATTTAAAGCTACAAAAGTGCTACACATACAATAAAAGTTAGAGGTAGGTTGTGTTTTTAACTTGTAATAACTATTGTGCCCTTTTGAACACGAACAAAGCAAACAGAATTTACACATAGATATATTACACTTAAATATTTTTATCGAAAAATATAATGAACATACTAAAACTCCTGTATAGGTACTACATCTAAATATAAAAATTGCAGTTATGCATCTTTTGTAGTCGCAGGTGTACATGGATCGATATTCCAATTCAAGTCATCTCGTATGTAATAGGCTATACATATATGTAGATATTATTGGAAATAATTGAATATAAAAATGAATATTTATTAAAAGTTAAAAATAGTTATTTGTTATACAAGGGAAAAAATCATTAATATTAATATTTTTAAGCGTCTATAGTCGATTTTTTTCTGTAACGGGAAATCCAACGATTTAATATTGTTCCAATACATGTCAGAAGAAAATTAAAACTTTAAACTGGCAGGTTGTTCTACTCATAGCGACATTAGACTTGCGTTGCTAAGAAAATCTTTAAAATAATCAAATATCTGTCAATTTAATTCTGTGATTGATTTTTAAAAACTGCGAATTTATTTATTAGTTATTTTGAATATTCAAAGTTCAAAAATGGACATTTCTGATTAAGAGTTTTCTCCTACACACCGGAATTAGTACAAACATCACTAAAATTATTGCTGGGTAAATCACGACAAATTTACGAAACAGCGTATTCGAGACTTATGGAATGGAAGGTGAAAAATACATGCAGTTCTTTCTTCACAACGGGGTATTGGCTTATTTTTCGGAAATCAACAAAAGCCATTAACAGTGTGGTCGAATTATTTAATGATTAAAAGTACGAATAATATATTTTAAAACTCATTATCTTCGTGTTCTTATGTGTATATGTCCGGGAAAAAAATATTCATTTTTTTCCAAAGAAAATGTAATTCTATAAAAAGTGACATTTTGCTATTTTTCAAGAGAGAAAAAATGTCAAATTTCTTTCCCGTCGCAAAAAAATATATATTCTAGATATATTTTAGATACCATTGAAACTGTTCTCAATAATATTACTATAATCGAAAATAATTTAAAAATACATTTATGCACGGCACTGGATTCTGGTCCAGTGTAAAACCTGACAAGATAAAGCATGCAATCGGCGAAAGGACAAAAAATTGAAAGAGATTCCCATGGAAAGAAATAAATAACATCTATTTTATAAAGCACTACGGTGCGATACGTTTCAATTTTTGAATATCACCACCAAAAGAAGTCCAAATGATTTAAAGTCAGAAGATCTTGGCGGACATGGTACCGGTCCTCCTCGTCCAATCCCTTGATACTAATGATTGGACACTCTGTACATGGTACGGATATATTTGAGCCTCGTGTATAATACGCCACACTGCTGAAATAATCCGTGGAAGCCTTGGACCTCCATCTCTTCCAGGATTCGGTTTCAAATTTCCTTCGCGTTGCACTACACTTGCACTCACTGCACACCGCGGTAAAATTTATATTTGCAGATGTTTGCCGGAAAATAGTTCCGCTAAAGCATTTTCACTTCACCATAAATTAAAACCATATGCATCAACACCGAGTTACTATGCACGTATGCCATTTTTGTCACTTGAAAAGCTAATGTCACAAAAACGTTAAAACCTATTCTCCGAGAATTTGCCCACTAAGATTGCTAAAAACGACCCAAAAAATCATTACAGGCGCGTTTTTGGGCCGCTTAATTCAGACACCTGATGTACCGCGGGACCTGGACCTGAACGTGGTCTCGGAGGGTTTTTCAGACACGACCGCAACAAACTCACCAAAAACCATCTCATAATTTGACACATTCATTAATGTGTAACTCTCGCCTAGGGTCTTCGAAAAAGTTGTTCCAGTCCTGTAAGAACGAGGAGAATAATCTCCCGCCAGATCTCCGAACATTGCCCAGCGGCCTTTTACTTTTCTCAGATACTTTCTCCTAATGCCAGGCACTGTCCACGAATGCGTAGAACGAGAAGCTGGCGGCAGTAGAAAACCAAAATACATTATAAAAGTTCCATAGTGATTGTGTCAGAAGAAGCCACGGAGATGACGTTTCGGATCAGGTTCCGGTGCACCAGGGGCTCGGAGGGTCGTTATCGACGTGAAATTCGGATTCAACGCCCCAAAAAAAACCCCATAACGATTTTCGGTTCGCTTTTTTTGATTGTGTCAGGGAAAACCACGGAGATGACGTTTAGGGTCAGGTTCTGGTGCACTAGGTGTCCGGGGGGTCAATTTGAACTTCATATTCGTCATCAGCGACCTCGAAAACCCCCGACTACCCGATCTGGGCCAGTTCTGACACTTATTTACCAAGTTTTGACATCTTCCAAGAGGCCTCTCAAATAATGCATTTTTTGAATGCATTTTTGGCTGCAGCAATGCAATTTCCGATTTGTCAGAAATTCCATGTGGCCACATTTTTTACAAATAATTTTTGGAAGAGAATGCAGAGAACCGCATTCCGATCCGTCCACCACAACTAGTTTTAGAACTTTTGGACTTTTTACTAGTTTATTGCCTCGACTAATAAGGCTGATTACGTGGAAGAGTGGCATTTAGCCGGACGGCGCCAGTAATTTTGTTCTTTTATGATTTACTGTTTTGAAAAATAAAGACAATATATTATTATATTATTATTATTAATAACTTTTTACTCGGAAACTATAAAGATTTTACGAACTTCTTTTTTACGGTATTGACTCTAATTTTCCTGACTCATCTATTCCACAATTTTTTTAGTTAAGTTGTGAATCACCCTGTGTTGACTGTTTGATTCTCCTGTGTCAAATTGTTTAATGTTGAATTCAAAAGAAGTGAAAACTGATGAATTCACAGCACACAGTCAGCTGCGAGTTCCATAGAGACAAACAAATCTGCTCGAACATCTTCGAAATAAATATAACACCTAATATTTACCGTATCTATTGACTCGAAGTTGACATCGGATGCCGGGCGTCCCCGACAACAACTTTATTAAGGTGTTACCCCAAACGGGCGTCACCATGGCGACGCCAGAAGCCGTCTATGTGGGCCATACGCCGACACAAAGGACGCGCCGCTCAAGAAAGGACTCATTTAGCGCCTGCATCGGCCGAACTTGCGCCGCCGGCGCCGTTGAAACTTATTCGGCGGAGATTATTGAGAAATATTTAGCTGGATGAGAGAACCGTTTGCGATAATTAATGAAAGAAATTCCATACTGGAAATTAATAAAGTCTTTGTCACAGAACTTATGTTTCTGGTCAAAGATATACCAGGTGATTCTTACAAATACAATTTTATGAATAAAATAGAAAAGAGTATTTGGAAAATGATTTTGAAAATACACTTTGTAATAAATTCAACTATTGATTTTAGACTCCTTTATTTTAAATCTCAAACATACAAGAAGTTTAACAAAAACCTAGCTGATAAGAAACAGTTGCTACTTATTTATACGCTTAGAAGAAATATAAATACACGACATAAAGGCATAATTATCTCATTTCAAGTAATACAGTATAATATAATATACAGTATTCGCCAAAAGTATGGAATAAATTCAATAAAAACGAAACAATTATTTTTTGGGAAAAATCCTCGAATAGGTCGATTTTTAATTTAAAAAATACATATTTTAGCGTAAAATACGATTTTCAAATGCCATTAGTTTTCGAGTAATGACGTCATCGATTGTTTTTTAAATGGCAACACCATATTTTTTCCTTGATTCTGAAAGATCGTTTAATTCTCTATCAGACAGTACTGAAATTTTGCTCTCTTACATAGGAAAGTTTTCGAGTAAATGACGATTGAATGTTAGAAAACGTAAATCAATTAAAATAAAGCATATACGTTATCAAGTTTAGTTTTTCGAATTCCATAGTTCTTTTATGGATCACGTAGGTGAAAATCTTTGCAAAGTATCATTGTCACAACGACTTTCCAATAAGTATTGTAAGCGACATAGAAATTATTATTCAATTTAAAGTATTATGGCACATTTAACTGTTACTCAAAGAATTGAAATTTTAATTCTTATCGGATGCGGGAATATGACTAGAACTCAGCAGGAAGTTTGTGATTTATTTAATGAAAAATATCCAGATCGCCCTATCAGCCAATCAACAGTCAATAAGGTAGAGTCTAAATTTAGAGAAATTGGCAATGTTGTAAATATTCCAAAACCTGGACGTCCAAGTATTACTGAAAATCAGAAACAGAACATTTTGATAAGTATGGTGGATAATCCTCATAATTCTTCACGATTGGTTGCATTAAACAATGACACTAGTCAGAGCACAGTGCTACGTATCTTGAGGAAGGAAAAATATCATCCCTACAAAATTCAACTTGTGCAGGAACTCAATGAAGATAATCCCGATCGCTGCTTACACTTTTGCGAAATTCTAATGGATTTATGTCAAGGAAATAGAAATTTACACCGGCAAATACTTTTTTCAGATGAGGCCACATTTTGTCTGAGTGGTACAGTAAACCGTTAAACTTACAGATATTGGAGTCGGGAAAATCCTCATTGGATGACAGAGGCACATACCCAACACACTCAGAAATTAAATGTGTGGGCTGGAATAGTTGACGACAGAATAGTAGGGCCTTTCTTCTTTGAGGGAACCCTTACAGGACAAAGACATTTAGAGTTTCAAAAAAATGATCTTGTTCCAGCCCTTGCAGTAATTTTTCCTAACGATAATGACCCTGACATTCCTAACGATACCATATGGTTTCAGCAAGACGGTGCACCTCCGCACTATGCGCGCCCTGTACGAGATTTTTTGGACAACTGTTTTTCTGGGAGGTGGATCGGCAGACGCGGACCGATAGAATGGCCTGCAAGATCGCCAGATCTTACACCTCTTGACTATTTTTTATGGGGATACTTGAAGTCAAAAGTGTACATTAATAAACCACGTAATTTAGAAGAACTTCAAAATCGCATTCGGGACGAAATACGCAGAGTTACCCCAAAAATCATTCATAATGTGCAAGAAGAATTTCTTCACAGATTTGCGCATTGTCAAGAAGTGGATGGCAATTCGAACATTTAATTTAAGTATAAAATTTAATTAATTGTATTTTATTTTACATACCTCAGAACTGTTACTTTTTTATGGATAAAATTTACGTTTTCTAACATTCAATCGTCATTTACTCGAAAACTTTCCTAGTAAGAGGGCAAAATTTTAGTACTGTCTGATAGAGAATTAAATGATCTTTCAGAATCAAGGAAAAAAATATGGTGTTGCCATTTAAAAAAAAATCGATGACGTCATTACTCTAAAACAAATGACACTTGAAAATCGCATTTTACGCTAAAATATGTATTTTTTAAATTAAAAACCGACCTGTTCGAGGATTTTTCCCAAAAAATAATTGTTTCGTTTTTATTGAATTTATTCCATACTTTTGGCGCATACTGTATAACGCAGCTATAAATTCTACATGAATATTTACTAATGTATACAGGGTGTTTATTAATTGAATGCCGATACTTAAGGGTATGAATCCTTCGGTCACTTTAAGAAGAAAACTTAATATCAACATATGTCCTAAACCTCTTAATTTTTGAGCTACATGGTGTTACACTTTTAAGAAAAATTTACTTTTTTGTTATAATTTTTTTATCACTATGAAATTTTGTACACACCTATTAATCATTAAGGAGCATTGTTTGATGTAAAAAAGGTTTTAAAATCTTTGCCAATGACGTCCGTACATGTCCGTACAACTGCTGGTTTTATTCTGCTTTATTTTAAATTCCAAACATACAACAAGTTTAACAAAGGCTGATAAGAAACAGTGGTTACTTATTTATACGCATAGAAAAAATATAACACATTCTGCACGGCACTGGAAACTGGTCCACTGTAAAACCTGATAAGGCCGCAAAAAAACTGTGACCGAGTACAAACATTTTAACCACGTACACAGGGAGACCTAAAAGACAATAAAAACATTATCAGAATTTTGGTTAGATATTTAAAAAGTGAGGCAAAACCCTCTTTTCCTACAGAAAGTCGGAGCCTGCGAAAAGCATCTTCTGATATAGCTTAGATCCATAACTTGCATCTGTCAACAATGTCAACTACCATTCGTGTTTCATTACAAACTGGCAAAACTACATTTTCAGTCATTAAAAGCATTCACTATCGATAAAACACACGTCATGTAGGTACAGTTAGATAAAATGCTCATTTATTATAAGAAAATAGAATGAAAGAAATAGGTACTAATAGATAATAGAAAACTTTTAACACCCGTGGCGGTCTTATCCTATAACAGACCGGCTAACTATATTGTGGGAAAATATCTGTACCAATTAGCAGTACGATGCACTCAATTTATCCAATGAAATATGATATACATATGTAGTAGAATAATCTTAGAAACCGCTTATTGCGACACTTGTTGTTTAAGCCGACCATATACCTCGTGATTTTTCATCGGTTATCATGACAAACCGTCGTGATTGGTTTTTGGTTTTGTCACTGTGATAGGGTAATGTGTGGGGTGGAACCACACATTTCGGTTTTATCACGATCAACGATGACCGATGAAAAATCATGAGGTCTGTGGCCGGCTTTTGTAATTCTTTTAGTCAATAAACTTTAGTTTTTAAAAACAGTACTCTGTTACGGAAATACGCGTAACTTACATAAATTCGTTTATTTAATAACTATAAAACATTTAAAATTAACTAACTCTTATTTTTCTCTATTCCCTCTTAAAATATTTGTTCTAAGTCATAGTTAACCCTGTATAGGTATCCACTTCGGTGTGATACACTTCATTTTTTAAATATCCCTACTAAAAGAAGTAAAAAATCATTTAAAGTCGGGAGATCGTGGCGGCCATGGTACCTCCTCCTCGTCCAATCCTTTGGTATTAATTCTTGGGCACACTGGACATGGTACCGATATAATCGAGCCTCGTGTATGATACGCCACACTGCTACAATACGCTGTGGACGCCCTGGACCTCCATCTCTTCCACGATTCAATTTTTCAAATTTTCCGTGTCACATTGCACTACACTTGCACTCATTGCACACTGCGGTAAAAGTAGCTGCATTCGGTATATGTTTACCGGAAAATCATTCTGCTAAAGAATTTTCACATCCCCATAAATTAAAACGATATCCATCAATTCCGAGTTGCTATAGACGTAATCCATTTTTGACACCTGAAAAACTAATGCAGACTTACATCACAAAAACATTAATACCTACAATAAGTAATCGGAAAGTCGGCGCACTTGTCCGTGGAGTAGTTGTTACCTGCAGTATCATTTATAGATTTAATGGCGCTTCGTCCAGGGCGAGAGATCTACCTGCTGTAATGTAGGTCGCTTCCTGCAAGTCAAGCCGCTTAGGCCGAGCAAGAAGTAAGCAGACCACTTATATCTCACAAATGAACTGCTCCACAAGAGTTAAGGAAATTCACAAATCTTGAGTTTCCTTTAAAGGTTGACAAGTATTGTTCAAAAATATTTTTGATATCCTACCTTGAATGTTTACTAGTTTATACAAGTGGCTTTTTTGTTCCTCCTTTGAAAGTATGTTTTATAGATGGTCTTCCTCGCACTTCAATGACTGCCTGGCAACGCCTTTGCATACTGTCTACGTAGCCTTGATTAATTTCTCACCACAGGCGTGGTAAAAGCCCTCTGAGTTCCTGCAGTGTATGTAGGGATTCATGCAAATTTAAGGCTCTTTGTAGTTGGCCCTATGCGTGCTCAATTGGATTGAGGTCTGGCGAGAGAGTCGGCAGTGCCAAGTGTGGAATACTATAAAATTCCAAGGCATCGACAACAATTCTCGCACGATGAGGTCATGCATTATCATCAAGAAATAAAAAAATGGCCCAATTGCAGCATGAAACAAAGGGATGACATTGTTGATGACTTGTTCGACGTAGATGTGTGCATTCATGTTTCCACCAAGCACCAACAACTTTGTATGCCCATTAAAACAAATGCCTCCTCAAACAGCAACTGTACCACCTCGGAATGGATGAACTTCCTGGATGGCTCTACGATTTCTGGGTACCAAAGGAAGGGTCCATACTCGAACACACCGACTATCTGAAAACCGTCCATATTTCGACTCATCTGGAACAATACAGACCTCCATTGATCATTCCAATTCACGTGTTCCTTAGCCCATTGCAACCGAAGTCGCAGATGATTTTGTGTCAGTGGAACTTCTGTCATAAGTCACCGTGAACGTAAATTAACATCTCGCAGTTTTCTACGAACTGTTTCAATTGAAATCGCGACACCAGATGCGTTTAAAAGTCGCTGTTGCGTGATCCGATACTTACTCAGAGGCTCTCTACGGGTGGATACTGTTAGAAACCGGTCTTGTGCAGGGGTAGCAGATCTTGGGCGTCCACTCCACGGTCTTCCATTGACATTTCCTGTTTCTTTGTATCGATGCACAAGCCTTGAAATTACGCTTTCACTGACCTGAAAGAAGTTAGCAACTAGTTAGACTCTGAGGGCGTCTCACCTCGATCATTCCAGTAGCCCTATTGGCTTCAGCTGCACTCAGTTTACGTCTATAGTCTGTTTAGAAATGAAAGAGAGTAATAAAAGCTTATTATGTATGCAAATCGTAAATAAATGTAGTACTGGTGTTTATACTCAATATTTTTATATTATGTATTATCGGTATAGATGAGGTGTACTTTTAAAAAAACTTTGTGTGATCGAACCGTACTAAGTCATAGCAGGTAGCTAAAATTTAATCCCCGACAATCTGTCTTTGTCTATGCCGTTTCAATTTCTCGATCCATTTCTCTTATAAGTAAACAATATGTATAAAAACAGCATTTTAAAACTAGATGTTACTTTAAGCATCATAACCGGGTTAAGGGGGTTTTTAGTAATTCAAATAAAATTGTTCAATATTATTATCAAAATATTTATTTAAATTTAATGAATAGACTTTTATTCCACACAAAAATATATGCATTTTGAAAATTCAAATTATGGTGAGTAAATGTAGTGTTGTATAAATGTACAATAAAGAAAATAAAAAAGTATGTATATTAAAATTCATCCTCTGAATATTCTGATGAATTATCTTCGTCTCCTAGATTGATAACGATAGGTTCCACAGTAACGTTAATTAAATTATCGAGTTTTCTCCTCTTCTTTTTGTACATGATGTTTACATCTTTGCCAGTTATCTGCAGTTACTCGTTCCAAGGAATTCGCGCTGCATCTCCTTTTACCTGCGCCCAGACTAATTCGATTGGGTTAAGTTCACAGTGATTAGGTGGTAACCGTAGTACCGTTATTTAGCGATTTGTTGCCATTTCATTGATAACATATTTTTTCTAATCTTTATTAAGATTGACAAGTGTCAAAAGTTCCTTTTTCACCATATTTGTTTTAAAAGAAATGTTTTTTCCGGATAACCATTGAACTATATTGGCTTACAGACCCCGGAGGAATAAGATCCAACATCTGTGTAAAATACTCTTCGAAAACATCTGCATTCATGTCTTCGTGATAGTCACCTGTATTTTTAGATTCAAATAAAACTAAACCGCCATCTACGAAACCACTGGCACTACCTATATGTGTCACTATTAATCTTCGCTTTTTACCTGAAAGTGCCTTGAACCCTGTTGAAAGTCCATCCAAAAATGCTTGTCGAAAACTTTTTACATTTTTATCTTGCTATACTTTTGTTACAGTATATCCCTTGTTGACCCAAGTTTCGTCTAGATAATAAAATTCCTCCCTTCATCACGGAATTTTCTAATTGATCTTAAGTAGGATCTTCGCCAACAAATAATTTCATCTTTATCGATAAGAACTGACCTCCTATTCTGCTTTTCCCAGCAAAAATTCAACTCTCGTAAGACGGGCCATAATTTGCTTCTACTGATTTTTGGCAAATCGTTGTTCTCTGAAAGTTCACGTAAAATTTTGTTTAGCGTTGGTATTTCTTTTTTAAAATAAAATGAGTGTACTTTTCTGCGAATGACATTTTTGAATAAATCATCTAAACGACTTTTGACCCTCCTGTAGATGATTTTGGGAGATTTGCAGTATCTTGTTCATTTTTTGTTTCTTTTAAAAGTCTGTAGATAGTCGATTTTCCAATCCCTGTCATTTTGGAACACTTTTCCACGATGTCATCAACACTGTTGGTAGAATTTTGGTGTTTCAATGCATTAAATACATTTAATATAATAATGTTCTCATTCTGAGACAGCGTACATCATTTCACGCGTTTAGCAGGTACGTAATAAGCTCGACATTTTACCCAAAAAATATTATATCCACTGGCTCAATAATCACTAAACACAAGTCGAATTTTACTTTACTGCACCAGCACGTCTTTGTACATTCAGCTCTAAGACTGGATTGATCTGTCACAATACACTGGCTCCTGCCCTATGATGTATCCAGTTAAATATACTAATGTACACCCATTACGTGTTAGCATTAATGTTACCCGATAATTACCTGAAATATTACCACGCCCATGGCCGGTTCTTATCTCGAGATTTTATTACTCTCTTTCATTTCCAAACAGACTATAGGCATTATTACAAAACAAAATTTTTAGGTCTTAAATAAGAGTTGACTATAAACTTGAAACAACAACTGTTCCAAAATTCTTGAAAAATAAGAACTAGCCGAAAACTGAAAAAGTCACTCAATAATGAGCAAAAAAACCCCTCAGATAAGAAAGTAAACATTTTATTTATTATTTAGAACTATTTGCAAAACAAAAAACGTCAACCTTAAGAAGAAATCACGATATTTGCGAACTTCCTTAACTTTTGTGGAGCATTTTATCTTTTGTTTGGTACAAATTATCATAAAGGCACTCATATTCCATTTCCACTATTTCACATTTTATTCTGTGATATGAAACGAGTTCTGAAAAAACCATTCACGGTAAATATGTTTAGGTGTATTTGTGTTTATTATGCAAAAACACTTGATATGGTGGGCATGCGATTTCGGATATCTTGAATGTATAGAGTACAACAGAAATATTAAGAAATTCTCTGAGATTCCAATTTATTTTTAACGGAAAAGGAAAAATGACAGGTAAAGATGGCCTCGTAAAGGTGATTCTATTATTTCCTATCAGTTCTACGTTAAATCATTTCTTTTGTAGGAGCTGGGGTTTTCAAATTAATCGCGGACCAGCCGGCTGACAGCCCCGATTGACGAGTCGATGAATTTAAAATCCACTCGATTGCGAGCGAGAGCTCCCGCTTCTCTGGAGTCCGGCGCTGATATTCATTCAATTAATCAACACGAAAACACGAGATCGGAAACTGGCGGGGTCCCTCAGCGATTGTCTTTCCAGTCACAATTCCCACACTGAATTATTTTTCGTTTAGAACTCTAATGAAATATCGCCGGATAATTTCGGCCGATAAATGATTTAGCCGGCGGAACGTGATGATTTATCAGTTTTAGGCGGCGGTCTTCGGCTAATGCAATGGAGGACCCTCTCCTGCCAGTTTCGGCCGGTAATGAGGCCCGCTTCTGCCGAATCTGATTGTTTGTGTAATTAGTACCAGGAAAATCAGAAGAAAGTTAACTTTACGATAAAAATGAAACTTAATACTGAGATGAAAGTAAAGCTTACACCGGCACACACAATAAAAAGTGGTCTGTGTTTTTGACCATGCCCATCACATATCTTTACACAGTAAAAAATAACATTGAATGAGTTCAAACTAATTTATGACTGAATTAATTTGGTGTTGAATTGTGAAGAAATTTAACATTTTAATAAAATAACACCAACCGTTATAGATATTACACATTTTTTAGTAAGTGGCAGGAGAAAAACAAAGTTGGGTACTATCAGGTACCGATGCGTAGTTGTAGTTTTGTTATGTATGATACAAGTCACTGCTGACTGTGGGCTATAATCAAAAGTGTATTGTTCTAACCCGATCAAGGACCATGGACCGCAATTGCAAATACTATTTATATTAATATTTTCCTATGACAGTTTGCTTGAAAAGGTATGGTCCCAACTAACATATAAGTGTAATAGTCTACTACATAAGAAAACTAAACCTAAATTGATCGACATTTACTACTTTCCAACACAAAAATAGTCTTCAATGTTACAACATTTTATAATACCAAAATTTTAGTAAAAAATTTGTTAACTAAGAGTAATATAATGACTTCCAAGTAAAATGAAAAATATGTCAATTTATATAGTTTGAAATTACAAATTGTTTACCTTTTCCGTGTTTTTAAATGCTAGCATTCCAATAACGCGTAACACGAAGTTATAATTTCCTTAATTTCGCCTTGAAATCTGTCTTCAATATCCAGGGATTTTTAAAATTATTACAATAGGTAAATATTTACATATTTTAAACAGTTTTAAACTTTCTGGAGTTTAATAACTTCCAACAATATAACACAATTCTTAATGCTTTTAATAGGATATTAGATTTTTGTATTTCTGACATGGAATGTGATGTGTCTCGTGATTCGGTACCTATTGTGAATGAGGATGATTATCACCCGTCTCTATCAATATCAATCAATTTAAGCAGCAAGTTAAGAAATTTCCCCACAAATATTAATAGCAACAGATCTTATAATTTTAAAAAAGCAAATTTTATTGGTATTTATCAAGCTTTATTTCATACAAACTAGGAATTCTTAAGCAACTTTAACGATATTGACTCTGCCTGTACTGCTTTTTATGAAATTATTTATGGCATTTTAGATCAATGTATATAAAATGTATAAACGTAGATATCCATCTTGGTACACTGATGATATCATTAATAACATTAAACTAAAAGCTTATTATTATAATAAATATAAAAAATCGCAGAATAATTTATTTTTTTAAGAATACAAGAGACTAAGATCTTGTATCAAAAATCAATTATCTAATGCATATAAAAATTATTTGAATTCGATATAAAACAATTTAGTAATTAACACAAAGAGTTTGTGGTCTTTTATTCAGAATAAAAAACGTACTACAGGTATACCATTTAACATGTTCCTAGATGATCAGAATTTTGATAATCCTATTCAGATAGTAAATAATTTTGCAACTTATTTTTCTAGTGTATACTCTACTTATCTAGCTAATGACTTTGATGTACCGGATAATAACATTCAAGTTTTTAATGTGGAAAAATTTACTGAGATGGATATTCGAAATTCTATTAAGAGATTGAAAAATAAAGTGACTTGCGGCAATGATCTAATACTTAGTTTTTTAATTAAGGACTGTTCTGGTGTATTTTGTACTCCACTTCTCCAATTCATGGCATATCGCGTTGATAATATTTATCCTGCTAGAAAATTTGATCATGGCCTCCTGTTGCAGAGATTCGATATTAAATCGTTGCAGTTGAGGAGAGTTCGCACAAGTCTATCTTTCTTGTTTAAAATATTTCATAACCTCATTGATTCACCAGAAATTTTAAAAATGTTCTACTTACGTGTAGAAATGTCCTTACGAAATCCCCTGTATACACCATATGTCAATTTATTTTGATCAAATTTCTCATTTATGTGACCTAAATTTTGATACACTCAAACAATTAATTATTATCAGTTGGTTCTCAATTTTATTATTATTATTATTATTATTATTATTATTATTATTATTATTATTATTATTATTATTATTATTATTATTATTATTATTATTATTATTATTATTATTATTATTATTATTATTATTATTATTATTATTATTATTATTATTATTATTATTATTATTATTATTATATTTATTACGAAATTGTAAAACTTATTTTTTTCGTTAACTATTAGTTAAAACTAAGATAATAACTAGTTAGTCTACCCTGTGAAATCCTTCATTTTGCTGAGTTCTATTTTTATTACAATACGAACCTATTTTCAATTTTGTTGATAACTTCTATGGAATATTTGATAATTCAATTACCCTAATAGAAATAATGTTCTATATATGGTACAAATTTACTCGTTAATAATACTTCGACGTAAATATGTCTTAAAAAGGTCTTTCAGGGAACAAGCTTTTTGTTACATGTATTGAGACAGATCTTCATGCAATAGGTGTGGAAATTGTTTTGTGTTTTTGGCGATCTGCAGTGAAAACCAACATGTGTCGTATGGGTAAATCAAAAGATAAAGCTCTATAAGCGGCATACCACACAATATTACAGAATTTTAAAAACTAATTAAAAAATAATTATGTTCATATTTCATCTATCAAGATCAAAGCAAACTTCAGGTTATGTAAATCAAACTAATGACAATATATCAATAAACAAATTATAAGTATTCCATATGATAACACTGATATAATAACTCAGATGAATTCAGTAGTGCATGTGAATTGAAATTTGAATTGAGTTCCGTTCAGAAATATTTATTATGTTTTTGTTTATTTGCTTGGTTATACGCATACATAATATTATAGATACCTAGTACTAATTTAGTTCGTAATAAATTACCATAAAATATCTTCATTTGGAAATTTCAACCACAAAGCTGCATGTTATTTCTAATTGACTACTCACTAAAATTACGTTAATACAGATAACATTAGTTAATACATTAATGATGAAATATTATTAAACACTTTTTGTCACCAAATGCATTCAGTTTTTATTTTAGGTTATTTTTCTGGATAGTAATATTAAAAAGAAGCAATAATAAACAAGTATATTTATAAGGCGCGTTATTTTTATGAAAGTTTGGGCATCACATTACGATTTGTTGAATGGAAACCCAAAAATACAGACTCTATATTATATTAAAATGTAATACCTGTAATACATATACCTACTCCTACTCTACTAGTAGCTTTGTATCCTGACTTACAGTCTCTATATCTCTTTCTTCCTATCCCTGTTCTCTATTAGAATATACAGTGCTTTCGAAAATTAACGAATAAATTAATTATTTTTGAAATTGAGAAGTTTGCGAAAAAATCCCCTGGAACGTCGATTTTGTTTTTTAAAAAAAGCACTTTTTAACATACGACCCATATTTGTGACGTCATCGTTGTTCGAGATATGACGTCATCGACAATTTTTTTTAATAGCAACCCCTAATTTTGACTATCCCATTTGAAAGAGCGTGTCATTCTATATACATACATCATGAAAAATTATGGTGTTACATAACAAAAATTTCAAGAAAATAATATTTTAAGATTTTAAAATTTAATTTTGACAATACTGTCACAGATAAATTAGCTAATCTGTGCTACAAGTACAGTAGGAGTTAGTATATTTATAGATATTTAAATTTTAATATAATAAAGTCTGTATTTTTGGTTTCCATTCATCAAATTGTACAACCCAAAAAATTTTTTCGTATAATGTCATGACCAAACTTTCATAAAAATAACGCGCCTTATAAATATACATTTTTACTATTGCTTTTTAATAAAATTACTATACTGAAAAATAACCTAAAATAAAAACTGAATGTACTTCGTGATAAAACGTGTTTAATAATCTTTCGTCATAAATGTATTAACTAATATTATCTGTATTAACGTAATCTTAATGAGTAATCAATTAGAAATAATGAACAAAACATATAGTGTTTATTACAACATGGCCGCTCAAATATAATCAACTTTGAAGTCAATTTGTCTGTAAGTTTTAACCTATAGGGCAGATTGCCTCTGCCAATGTTGACGTCACAGGAAAATATTAACTTTGTGGTTGAGATTTCCTCCAAATGAAAATATTTTATGGTAATTTATTACCAATTAAATTATTACTAGGTACCTACATATAAAATTCTACTCTTGGATTTATTTGTAATTGAAAATTCAAATTAAAGCCAATAATATTATGTATGCGTAATAACAAAAACAAAATAAATATTTTCCAACGGAATTCAATTCAAATTCCAATTCACGTCCACTACTGAATTCATCTGACACGATAACAGTCATAATAATACTTATATATGAAGTGTTTATCGATATATTATCATTAAATTGATTTACATAACATCCAGTGTTGGCTTAAATTCGTTTTTTACAACTCTGTAATATTGTGTAGGGCTTGGTTTTCACTGCAGATCGCCAGAACACAAAACAATTTCTACGCGCTATTACATGAAGATCTGTCGGAATACATATAACAAGAAGCTTGTTTCCTAAAAAGCCTTTATAAGACACACTTACGTCGAAGTATTATTAACAAGTAAATTTGTACCATAATATAGAACAATATTTCTATTAGGTTAATTGAAATGGTTAAATATTCTTTAGAAATTATCAACAAAGTTGAAAATAGGTTGATATTGTAATAAAAATAGAACTTAACCAATTGAAGGATTTAATAGGGCAAAATAACTAGTTATTACCTTATTTTAACTACTAGTTCAAGACAAAATAAGTTTTACAAATTCGTAATAAATATGTAAATATTTACCTATTGTAATAATTTAAAAAATCCTTGGATATTGAAGACAGATTTCAAGGCGAAATTAAGTAAATTATAACTTCGTCTTACACATTATTGGAATGTTAACATTTGAAAAAATACAATAGGCAAACAATATGTAATTTCGAATTGTATAAATTGACATATATTTCATTTTACTTAGAAGTCATTATATTACTCTTAATTAATAAATTTTTGACTAAAATTTTGGTACTATAAGATTTTGTAACATTGAAGACTATTTTTATGGAGAAAAGTAGTAAATCTTGATCAATTTAGAATTAAGTCTATTAGGCTTAAATGTTAGTTGGGATAGGTCATGAAAATTTTTGACCAATTCAGAGGTCAAATTAACGTAATTTTAACTTTAAATGTTTATTGGGGTGCAAACTGGAAAGTGAGAATTTGTGTCATGAAGTTGTAGTAGAAATAGGTCTGCATCCGATACAAAAAAAATGTTGATATGCTTCTTATTTCAGAAAACCTATGTTGAGTGTGTTATTCCATGATTATCATTTCCTTAAATCTTCAACTACTTACCTACTAACTATAAAATTTTGAAAAATAGATCAAACCTCAAATTATTGATTTAAACAGTTTATTCAATAAAGAACGATTTGAACGAGTTGAATTGCCACCAGCGGTCAGTGAGAGTCTGAAAGGGTTTAAATAATGATTTGATTTGATTTCCGGCGTAAATATTCATTTAATTTTTATTTTAATTGTGTATTCGTGTTATACTCATTATTCGCTATCTTCTATTAAAATTAATGACATTATGACTGAATCACCCTGTATTTATCCCATTAAGCGGCGTTTCCAAATGCGTAAAGGTCCATTTATACCACGTCCGCAGCGTGAGGTCTGTGGTCGTTAAACCGAATTCCATCCAATTGCGGTACCGAAATGGCGTTAATATGACAAACCTTTATCATCACAATACATAATTATAAATAAAATTTTATGGTTCCGGCGGGGGGCGCGTTATAGAAGAGACCATTTTTGGGGTTATTACAGTCTTGTATTGCAGGCAATCGGAGTGGCTTTATATGGCCGTATAAATTCTCGCGCCGTTTTATTGTACAATGTTGCTCTATAAAATATGGACGACAGTATCCTGCTTTACTTTAATTGTCTTGCAGTGTAACTACTGCTGTAACGTACGACTTCACTTGTTTGTTGATTGGTGCTCCGTTAATGCATTTTTTATCTTGGGTAAGCTTAGAGTCAAGGTGTAACAAAATATGAATTTAACCTTACCTATACAGGGTTGTCCGCTATTAATGGCCCATGGAGACACTCAAAATAGTCGTCTTGAATTAGTTGGTGAGCACAAATTTTTCGTCTTTTTTCCCTAAATTTCGAAACAGATTTTTTAAATTGTTCATTATCAGGTTGTAATCTATTTCAAAAACTTCCTAAATATTCTCGTTGTCCAGCACGTCCATTGAAATTTAATTGCCGTCCCAGTACAGTCTCTCATATCTGAATATGAAAAATTAGTGAGTCTCAGAATTTTCTAATTTTGTAAATTAATTAATTTTACCCAAAATTGGATAAATATCTTCCATTTAGAAATATTTATTACTGTATTGGAAAGGTATTTTAAGCTAATATACAGTATGCGCCAAAAGTATGGAATAAATTCAATAAAAACGAAACAATTATTTTTTGGGAAAAATTCTCGAATAGGTCGATTTTTAATTTAAAAAATACATATTTTAGCGTAAAATGCAATTTTCAAATGTTATTTATTTTCGAGTAATGACGTCATCGATTTTTTTTTAATGGCAACACCATATTTTTTTCCTTGATTCTGAAAGATCGTTTAATTCTCTATCAGACAGTACTAAAATTTTGCCCTCTTACATAGGAAAGGTTTCGAGTAAATGACGATTGAATGTTAGAAAACGTAAATCAATTAAAACAAAGCAGAAACGTTATCAAGTTTAGTTTTTCGAATTCCATAGTTCTTTTATGGATCACGTAGGTGAAAATCTTTGCAAAGTGTCATTGTCACACCGACTTTCTAATAACTATTGTAAGCGACATAGAAATTATTATTCAATTTAAAGTATTATGGCTGTTTAACTGTTACTCAAAGAATTGAAATTTTAATTCTTATCGGATGCGGGAATATGACTAGAACTCAGCAGGAAGTTTGCGATTTATTTAATGAAAAATGTCCAGATCGCCCTATCAGCCAATCAACAGTCAGTAAGGTAGAGTCTAAATTTAGAGAAACTGGCAATGTCGTAAATATTCCAAAACCTGGACGTCCAAGCATTAATGAAAATCAGAAACAGAACATTTTGATAAGTATGGTGGATAATCCTCATAATTCTTCACGATTGGTTGCATTAAACAATGACACTAGTCAGAGCACAGTGCTACGTATCTTGAGGAAGGAAAAATATCATCCCTACAAAATTCAACTTGTGCAGGAACTAGATGAAGATGATCCCGATCGCCGCTTACACTTTTGCGAAATTCTAATGGATTTATGTCAAGGAAATAGAAATTTACACCGGCAAATACTTTTTCCAGATGAGGCCACATTTTGCCTGAATACTACAGTAAACCGTCAAGCTTGCAGATATTGGAGCCGGGAAAATCCTCATTGTATGGCAGAGGCACATACCCAACACCCTCAGAAATTAAATGTGTGGGCTGGAATAGTTGACGACAGAATAGTAGGGCCTTTCTTCTTTGAAGGAACCCTTACAGGACAAAGATATTTAGAGTTTCTGGAAAATGATCTTGTTCCAGCCCTCGCAGTAATTTTTCCTAACGATAATGACCCTGACATTCCTGACGATACTATATGGTTTCAGCAAGACGGTGCACCTCCGCATTATGCGCGCTTTGTACGAGATTTTTTGGACAACTGTTTTCCTGGGAGGTGGATCGGCAGACGCGGACCGATAGAATGGCCTGCAATATCGCCAGATCTTACACCTCTTTACTATTTTTTATGGGGATACTTGAAGTCAAAAGTGTACATTAATAAACCACGTAATTTAGAAGAACTTCAAAATCGCATTCGGGACGAAATACGCGAGGCGAAATCATTCATAATGTGCAAGAAGAATTTCTTCACAGACTTGCGCATTGTCAACAAGTTGGTGGATGGTAATTCGAACATTTAATTTAAGTATACAATTTAATCAATTGTATTTTATTTTACATATCTCAGAATTGTTACTTTTTTTATGGATAAAATTTACGATTTCTAACATTCAATCGTCATTTACTCGAAAACTTTTCTATGCAAGAGGGCAAAATTTTAGTACTGTTTGATAGAGAATTAAACGATCTTTCAGAATCAAGGAAAAAAATATGGTGTTGCCATTTAAAAAAAAATCGATGACGTCATTACTCAAAAACAAATGACATTTGAAAATCGCATTTTACGCTAAAATATGTATTTTTTAAATTAAAAATCGACCTGTTCGAGGACTTTTCCCAAAAAATTGTTGTTTCGTTTTTATTGAATTTATTCCTTTCTTTTGGCGCATACTGTATATCAAATCTCCTACAATTCCTATCAATAAAGTCATATGTATGTTCTCTGATACCAAACGTAAACGTAACAATTCCACAGACAAAGCTCTATTCAATAAATATCTAAAGAAATTAATATATCTAAATTTACTAACCTGGTTTAATGAAAACACTCTATAAATATCTAACTTCAATTTGACAGTGGGAACTCGAGAATTCAACCACAATAGATGAGATGTGACCTATTTCTGCATTTTTAGTATTGCTTCATCAGGTGGCCTTCTTTAAGTTGAATCAAATATCTAACTGTAAAAATTATTATATCAATAAATTAAAATTATATGAAATTAAATGTCGACAATGTCAAATTGATTAATCTATCAATGAATTTAAACATCATAACGACCTACTAAGTTAATAACAAAATTATACCCTTTACTATTATAACTAACTACTCTGTGGACTAAAGCCCCAACCAGCGTTGAATTACACCCACAATATCTAATATGCCTTATCCGAATGTTGCTGGTTTCAAAAATAGAGGACGTTCAATGCTAGAATTTTATTTTGAAATATCTCAATAACTTTGAAACCTGTCGGAGTATTAAAAAAAATGGCACAAGTATGTTTTTTAGCACGGCAAAGCACATTTACGTCACAAATACAGCGGATGTGCGCCTTCTAGGGAATGCGTCGAAATAGACAATAGAATATGATTTCTCATATCCAAAAACAATTATTCCCAAATTTTTAAGTTAATACAGTAAAACACAGTGTAATTTTTACAAAGGAAAATCCCTTTTTAAATTCCAACTTTGACACACTGTATCTTTCTTATTATTAACATTTTATTAAGGCAAGATGGCTTAAATCGTAATATTTTGAAGTGAAAAATTTTGAATGTGTCCATACAGGGTGTTTAAAAAATACATGGTAATATTATTAGGTCTGATAAAACATTGAAAAACAAGTGGAGCTTGTTTAATAAACATATGTCCCAGAGTCACTCATTTTTGAGATACAGGGCGTGTAAGAAAATTTTAAATAATCAAATTTTGGATGTAATTGTTTTAATGACCAATAGATTTGGTCTTACGTCATGGCTGACGTTAGGCAATTATTTTTATTTGTCATCGTAATTTTCGATATTTGGTCGCATTAAAAACAATCATTTTTGCAATTTACTGCTGTATATAATGCAAACTTTTAGTGTAATATATAGTTTTATTACTCTCAGTTGAAATTTCTTAAATATTTTGTTAAAAATATAATGAATTACTCATTTGTTCGTATGACGTAAGTTGTCTGAATTCTTGCCGCGAGTATAGCTTTAAAGTAAGATCCATTGGTTACCTAGGCGCCCATAGGTAATGCAACAAAATCTCATTTTAACCTCTAATATTTCAAGAACATCCAATTTTCTGCTAAATTATCAGCCGTATTTTTTAATCGCCCTCTATATTTCCGAACCCCGTCCTACATGCACCTCCGCATTAAGCAAATGGTTTCCCCTTATCTTGGCATCCTCGGACCATATTTCCACGACAGCACATTCTAATAACCCCATTCTAAGGCCTATTCACTAAAACTAAAGCACTTTATTATTCTCAGCTAATAATGTATCGATTTCGGATGAAGTATGTCCTTATGTCTTTATTTTCAGCCGGTCCTCCGTTCTGTTTAATTAAGGGTCGGCGTACAAGGCGACTGGACAAATACTAAGTAGGATCGATAGCAAAACGAACATTGAAATGGACATATGATATGTGATGTTCGTGCAATTATAGTCAAGACTGCTACAACGTAAAACAAAATCAGCATCATTTACAGGTAGTGGTAAAATAAAAACTATTAGTGTCACCGCATTGTAAATATTCAAATTTAATACTGATGGATCATAATATTTTTAAATTTCTGTTGTAAAATGGCGACCTTAAACATCTCAGACATCTAACTCTTTAGTTAACATTCATCAAACAAGTGGCCTTCAATTTTCCAATCACTTAAAGGTGGTAATAACGTTGTTTAGCCACTTTATTCCTTAATTTGACATAACCTCCAATTTGCAATATATTGTAACCTCGAAATTGCCTTAGCGCGGAAACACGTCACGTAGACAAACAACTTTTTTGTAACTCTTGATTATACAAGAAATATCCTTCAACAAATTCACAACTGTCAAATGCTTTACGTTCACGTTTCAGTCATTTGCTTTCGGCTGCTCTATATAAACTGACTATGTCGACGGAATTGATCCGCTTATATAGATTTTTAGAGTTCTCGAAGTTTCTGCGGTCTCTAGAACGTGACGAGAAACAAATAGAATATAGCCTGGAATATTCCGGAAAACGTCAAAATAGAGGTATTACAAAAATTATAAATTCCAATGAAACAGGAACATAATTAACAAACTAAAAGGTAGGTGAGCGTAACAATATTATGTAGTTCTCACATCGCGCACATTTTTATATCTAGTGTATATGCACTGAGTTTTAAAATAGTGTCTACAAAAGACAAATAAAGGGTTTGTTTCTGTGTCGTTCTATACCTATGGGAAAATGGCGGAACATTATTCTGGTCAGGACATTTAAATTATTATCAAAGAGAAACTTTAAGATGCAATCCAATACGTGCTTCCGAAGACAATTGGTCTTGGCTTAGATGCATTTTAAAATACTCAGAATTATGAGTTGTAGCACTTTATGTTTTAGTTTTCTATAAAACGTAGTCGAATGCAAAAAATCTTCTTTCCGCGAAGTTTTTTTGTTGCTATCCATCTTGCACACTGACACAGGATAAAGCTAGTAATAAACTAATGTGTTTTGTCTAGAGTTAAAAGCTCATCTAAGATTGGGATAAGGTTACTGCATAGTGGATTTTGAAGGTAGTAGCTACTTTGTAGTAATTTTGATCCTATGTAAAATCACTTATGGATGAAGCAATAACGTGACGACAACTGCCACAATTGTATAATCAAGTGTCGCCATTAAAGGTTTGTTAAAGATGCTCAATATGTCGCTAAAACTATTACAAATACTTTAAAGCTACTGTCACTTCTAAGCAATGTGTAAGTGATATGTCTTGGTTGCCGTTACCTTTAATATTCATTTGTTTGGGCAACTTTAAGGTGCTTCTACTTAATTTTCATACGTTACGTAATGTAACCGCCCCACACCCTCTGTTCTTCGCCGTTCTTTTCTCCCTTAGATCTATTGCCACTGCCTCTATCCATCGCTTGCTCGGTCTCCTTCTTTTTTTTTGTAGTAAGGTTTACTCCTTACATTTTTTTAAACTGTCCTTTCATCTTTCTTCCGTTCTAGATGCCCTAGCCAAGGCACTCTTCTGGCTTTCACAACTTATTCTATTTTTGGTGCTTGGTACATTACATATATTTCCTCACTATTTCTCTTTACTCAGCCTCAAAATTGTTTCCTACATTTTAAATTTTACTCCTCTGGATAAATTTTTTGATTTCATTAAGTGGTTGATTGCTGCCGAAATTCTGTTATTGTTCTCCTATTAATTTCTTAAATCCTCATCACACTAAGCTGTTATCAGCGCCCCCAAACACACATATTCCTGAGCTTCTTACTTTGTCTCTCCGTGCTTCGTTGAAAATGGTTTTTTTGTTCTCCTATTGTCAAAAGTTTACTTTTGATTTATCTGCGATTCCACTTTACTTGCTTCCTCCAGAAGTTTGCTCGTTACTTTCTCTAATTCCCTACTATCTCTTGCAATTATGGTCACGGCATCTGCATAACTTACTATTTGGTGACTTTTAAACAATATGTGCCGTTTCTGTTCAACTGACTCTTATGATCTTTTCTAGTATTAAATTAAAGAAAGCGTTGAGAGTGGGTCTCCTTGTCTCAGTCTTGTGTCAATAGTAAAGTTTTGCGAACATTTACCTTTTATTCGCACTTTGCTTTTAGTATTTTCTAAGGAAATTTTCAATAGCCTAAAAAATTGTTTGTTTCAATATTTTACTTAGTTTATTCCTTTTGGCAGAATCATATGCTTTCCTGAAGTCCACGAATAAAACCATTGCTTTAATTCCATATTGATAGCATGTAGTAAGGATTTCCTTAACCATGGCGATTTGGTCCGTTGTTGGCCCCTTTCTAAAACTTGCTTGATACTCCTCTATCTGCAGACAAAAATTAGACATCCTTATTGGAAGTCCATTTAGAATATCTCGGTAGTTTTCAGTATAATTTTACAGCACACACCGCTTCGATTTCTTTGAAAGTTCTCTTGGCGGTTTTGTAAGCGTAAGATTTTAAAATTATCGCCATTTCACGGCGTACACCCGAGATTCTATTACGCCTCCGTTCGACAGGATGGCAGCGGGAGCCATTTATAATTATTTATCCGCTTGATGGACGACAGGAGTTCAATTTGTGACTATCAGGCGCAGGGTCCCGCAGCCATTAACCTGCCAATGAATTCGGTCCCATAAAACCGCCGGGCTGCCCTTAAGTTAATTGGTTTTCGACCAACTTCGACACGGCGACGTTGATGAAGGGCCCTCGACGCCCTTACACCAACATATTCACAGGTTAGCGCACAAAGGACGCCACGAAGCCTCCATTGTCCCGAATGAAATGCAACTATGCAATTCCGTTTTTGCGGGAATTTGCATTTTAGAATTTGGGGGATTATTATTTAGGTTAAGTGCACGGGCGGACGGGATCCCTAGATGAATATTCCACGAGCAATGCGGCAGCGGCTGTAACCCTTCTCAATACTTTTTAAGAAATTAACTTGATGCCCTTTTTATATGTGCTAACACGC
Organism: Monochamus alternatus; assembly: GCA_037114965.1. Classification (NCBI taxonomy): domain Eukaryota; kingdom Metazoa; phylum Arthropoda; class Insecta; order Coleoptera; family Cerambycidae; genus Monochamus; species Monochamus alternatus. The sequence continues at coordinate 125,871,232 of CM073426.1, forward strand.
AGAAGTCACTATTCATTTACATTTCACAATAGCCCAGTTACTACTTTTCCAGCATTAAATTAGTGTTGTGTCTGTACGCTGTGTGGACAAGGTACATCTAGTGGCCAGACTGTCACTGACCGGAGGTGACAGTTCAACCCGGTCTCGGCTTGATGCGACGTTACCAAATTTAAGTATTTTCCTATAGTACCTACTTATTGTAATATGTAATTAATGCTATAATTTATTTAAAAAAATATGCAGTTAACATATTAAGTTTCAACATAAAACATATTTAATTTTGAAATTACAAAACTCCAACGGATTAAAATAATCCATTCACATTTCATTACCTAAGTAGTGAAATAAAATCCAATACTCACTAGGTTAAATCATTAAGAGAGGCGGAAACGTTTTTTGTATTTAAATACAGACAGCAATGAAAAACCTTCATGCTGTCGACAAAAAACAGTCCGGGACATACCTATTCAATGATAAACAATCCGGCTATCCGAGTCTTAATTTATTTAGGTCAATAACCTTGATTTTAATGTATATTCAATTACAAGCGCTGAAGAGCTATAGAACCACAAAATAATAATAATAACAACATCGAATAGGTTGTAATCGGCACATTTATCACGTCTAAAAAGTTGGTAATTCAAATTCTCGTTTAATACGTCACCGGCGGAATAAATCGGACATCGTTCGGGTTCGTGTTCCTATGCAGACGAGCTCGCCGTCGAATTGCATCTGGAACAGATGCACGCGGCCCGACTTCTCTATCTCCTCTTCATCCATTAGTTATTCTTTTTGAGTGCTAAAGTTTGTCGAATTTCGTACGTTTGTATCCCTTCCTAATACTTCTTAAGAAATTAACTTGATGCCCTTTTTATATGTGCTAACACGCAGAAGTCACTATTCATTTACATTTCACAATAGCTCAATTCCACTATGTGCTACTTTTCCTAAATTAAATTAGTGTTGCGTCTGTTCGCTGTGAGCTACATCTAGCGGCCTTTCACTACTCCAAGCCGGACTGAAAAGCTACAGACACGAAGCGTTCTACATCGCAGTAGAAACCATTGAAATCTGTCGATCTCTGTCGCGTTCGGCGAAAACGATATTTTGCAAACACGGAATTCCAAGAAACAACTACTCTGTGTGCTAATGCCCCGAACCTGAAAAACCTCTAGCAAACAGTGAAAGTCACTCGTCAGCCGGTATCTATCTGGTGGGTAAACATAAATACACGTAAACATACTTACTGTTAATGGTTTTCTTTAGAGCTCTTTTCTCAACACAGAGTAAAATGTAAAATAGTTAAAAGTGTTCAAAATTACTGCCGAAAAGCGTTTACAGTACAAACATCTCGTAGGCAGAAAGTTTTGTCTATAAATTAATATGTCATGCAGCTAGTCATGATTACTATAAATTGTTCCGTTTCTGTTTATGTATACAAATATCAAGCAAGCACTGGGTACAGAAAAATTAAACGCACTAGCCGCACTACTACTATTACTAATGCTAATTGGAGATTAACAGCATGTAATACATTGCATGTCAAGTGTTGCAGTTTTAAGGATTTCATTAATACCGATAAAAAGCAAATTACGTTACAGGAGCTTTTACTTAACCTTACTTTGTAATTTCATAAGATCATTCTAGAAAATGTATATAAAATTTCAAAGAAATTATTAATATTTACATAATATTTACCATATTAGTTATGGTAATGTTATAGTTGTCTCATGCAATTTTACAAATGTTAAGGAAATTTGCAATATTAATTACTTAAAGCAAGTAATAATCCTGTTATTCATGGAATATATTGTAATAGTTTAGCAACAAATCCTGTAAAGTTTTAAAAATAAATTTAATAAAAATTACCAATATTTTGTATTTTTACAGTTATAGTTATGGCAAACACATTCCAATATATGAGCCTGTAGAGAAGACAAGACGGCCGGACAACCCAAAAAAAAACGTGCAAAAATTTTTTGTTGACGGAAAATTTAAAAAAACGCAAAACATTCGTCACCAAGATAGACCATTACTACAAAGAAATGACCTCGCAGTCGATTTCAAAATTGCAAAGTAGCTATTTTCTATACAAGTTGGCAACACGTTAAGTGCCTAAAACACCCATTTCGCAACATGTATCGAACAAGATTTTTCGTAAAATCATCAAATAAATATTCAAAATAGTTTCGACATAATCTTCATTTGCATTTGCTAATATGACCGCCAGACTATTTTATTTAAACAACTTTAACTGGATCAGTTGCTATGGCACGATATTTACAAACTATACAAACAATTTAAGAAATTCTGATATCTGTGAACGTTTCTGAACATTAAGCCCCAAGATATTTTAGAGTATTTACAGTATCTTTAAAATGTACACTCTCTACATTATGGAGTAATTATTCCATGTTGCAAACTACAATTTATTTGAATACAAATATGGATATTAGTAAATATACCAATATTATTGTTTTCCTCAAAAGGAAATCAAGTGGTTATAGACCCAGAAAATTCAGCATATTTTCCAAGGAACAAGTGGAAAGGTTTATCGAAGAGGCAGATCCTGAAAAATACTTATTCCAAAAAGTTGTCTTGATTGTTGGTATATTTGGAGCCTGTAGAAGAGAAGAATTAACTTATTTATGTACAGAGAACATTGAAGATGCCAAGTCGTTCATTAAAGTGGCTATTTCCAATACAAAAGCTAGTGTTACTAGATTATTTACAATACCAGAAGGAGATATAGACGGAGTAAATTTTTTGGAAATTTTCGCAAATATGCAAGTTTATGTCCATACACCATTGATCATAACCGATTTTTATAACGTACAGGAATTCAAAATATCAATAGGTACAAATATCATAGGTTCAATTCCTAAAAAGATTGCCGAATTTCTTAGATTAGCCAATGTTACCAAGTATACTGGGCACTGCTTTAGACAATGTTCTACAACCTTCCTTCTAGATGAAGGAGCCAACATATCGAGGCTCAAGAGACACGGAGGTTGGCATTCGACTTCTGTGGTAGAGAGGTACATAGAAAATTCCATACAAAATAAGCAGGCAATAGCATGGAAAATTTGCTCAGTGCACCAGCAGCATCGGGATCTTCTTTCAATATAGAAGTTATACGAAGTGAAGAAAAAAATATATGTTCACCTAATGTCCAATTATTCGATTTGAAAGATTGTGTTATTAATATTTATAATAAATAAATAATTTAAAATTCCGTTATTTCATTTTACTTTATGCACATGTGCACACTAGATTATCATTTAGATACTGAAATGACAATCGAAATCATTCATTATTATACAACGATTTTATGAAGGTCTTATAAAAATGGATCCAAAAAGAGCAAGCATTGCTTTTGGTAGAAAATAACCTTTCTGTCTATATAAGACGATACTCATGAACTATATATATGTATATATATATATATATATATATATATATATATATATATATATATATAGGAACCCATAAAAACATTGATACAAACAAAATACCAATTCATTTATTTATTTTTTAATTTTTCTTCGGTGGTGGGATTAGTGGTAGTACTCTAGATATTTATTAATATGTGCAGGGATAAGATTACTGTTATTTTATTGCGCTTACATTAAATAGTACTGTGGTTGACGTCCGCTACCCGACATATTTAGAGCAATCGGCACTCTGTATTATCACAAGCCAATAGAAATAAACAAAAATAATACAAGCGACAAATTATTATCCAATAAATAAATTTTTGTGGACAAGATAAGGGCAAGTAGTGTTTAAATAAAGTCCATACTAAATACCGTTCGGCAGGATTTCCAATAATTCTCTAATTCTACCTAAAATCATCCATGACAATGTCGACACTTCGCAGAGCACTAGCCGCATCGGCAAATTAATTTCCGCCATTATCTTCGCCTGCTGTGATTCGGCCGATCGCGTTCGACACATGCCCGAATTTCTTATCGCGATGTCTGATCGGATTTGCGAGGATTTACTCGACGAGTTCAATTTAATTCGCGCCATCTAGGCGCCCTGGTTCTTCTTGCCGGGATGTGTTGATTCCGTTACGATTCAATAATTTCTCTAATCTGATCCTCCCGATATGCGCCGCATATTGCCTCAACCCTTGGATGTTATTTATCGACTTCTCCCCGTCTGACTGACGTAAACAAAACCTAAGGATCTGTCATTTCGTGCGATAATATGTGCCCTAGTCGACGAGGAAGACAAAAAAGACATTTGGATAACTTAAAACTACTTAATTTTGGGTAAAATGGAAATTAAAAAAAGGTATACCTACAAAGGGTCCCTAAATGGTGTTTACAAAATTGTGTTACCTTCTTTAGATCAAAATAATTATAGTCCAAGATCCTACTGCAAAGTATCTTCACCCAAATGTTAATAGAAAGAATTTAATTGAAACATGTGTTTCTTTTACATTCTAATACGAATTGGCTAGGTTGGCTAATCAAAGCCGGGTCCTAGAGGCATTAATTGTGCATTAAAAATATTAATTATGGAGCTGAACTACAAATTAGTTTAGTGCAATAAAATATATACCAATAGAAAATTCATAGTCTGCGTTTTAAGAATATATAAAGTTGTCTGTATATTTTCGGGTCTAAAGTGTGAACCCGCTCTGCGAAAAGTTTGGGTGCACGAAATAAACCAAAACGTGCAGCTATGCGCTCAAGGACGGATTTACTTCTAGGCTATCCGTTGATTCTTATAATTGTATAATGTGTTTTTTGAAAGAAAAAGTTATTTGTATTCCCAATATACCTACATATTTCAAGATTAATATACTAATATCTTTATTAGTTATAATAGTTTATGATTTATAGTTTGATGTAAAATATAAAGTTAGGGTGATTTAAATTATGAATTTAATCATGATTTAAATTAAAATAATAATAATAATAATCAAAGCAAATGATGTTGATAAATTTATTACATGAAAAATAAATAATTGGTGAACGGAACGTCACTCTAAAGGTACTGAAAACCCATGCAACTCAGGCTGAACAATTAGTTGCACAAAGAAATTGTTATACCTAGGGACGTGTCTTTTGATTTCTGGATTACCATGAGCTTGAAGCAGCCACCAATTTCTTTATAGAAACATGTTTGAAAGGCAGAGAACGCGCATTAAATTTATTAGTAATGATTTGTGTCTATCGTGTGTCGAGGAAAAAATAATGTTTTTTATTTAAATCAATTTTTTAAATAAAAATCACATCTTGACCAACCCTAATAAAAAACAGTTATTTTTCAATAATGTTTTGGGTGCACTCATGTATAATGTTCCTTGGCGACAAACAAAGAACCGAATTATATAGCATACAACATTGCACCTAATTATCTAGTCTTATAAGATGCTAAAAAAGGGTGCATATGACAAGATAATTTTTATTTTGACGATATGATGGGTGGTTCTGCATAAAATAGACGTCCAAAGTTCCTCCAAGCTTTAGGCCCACTACAGACTATACGTGTATTCGTGATTCGTCATGCGCGATGCGTGATATGCGAGGAATTCCCGAATAGTGTGTAGGGTCTTATTCGTTAAAAATCCATTCATTACACACTATGCACGAATTCCATACAAATCACGCATCGTGCATCGAGAATCACGAATTCACGCATAGCCTGTAGCAAGCCTTAGAATACAGAAATAGATAAATATATTTTCTTTTACTAAATGATATAATTTCTTGTCAACGTTTTTTTGCGACTAACGGTGTCTGTTCTGACCCGTTTTATATCACATTGTTGGCGAGTCAATTCTCGAATAAATCCCAAACAGTAAATACTGCCCATTCACGTACATGCACAATTTCCAACAGATATAATTGCGATCTGTAAACAGTGTATTTATTTAAATTACCATAATACAGATCAGATAATATTATTCTCTTTGACAATATGAAACCTGTTCTTGACTCAGTGGAGTAACATATACCCCCATAGAGCCTGCGGGAGGATGGGGAGACCCAAGCCTAAGACCAAACAATCCACTGCCCTAAAACAAACTAATATCAAAATTAAACGTTAAAATTAAAAAAGCACAAAAAATAATTTACAAATAGGATACTGTAATTTTGTATTGCGGCCATTGTTTCAAATAAGTCAACGGATTTGCAAATTATTAAATAACAACAAACCAACAAATTTTTATAATATAGTATAAGTGTGCCCATAAATAATATTTTTAATACATAATTAAAGACTCTAGGACCCGGCTTTGATTAGCCAACCTAACCAATTCGTTTTTTTATATATTTTTAGGTATTAACAATATTGTGTGAAACTAACTACTCTGTGGACTAAAGCCCCTGCGTTGAATTACACCCACAATATCTACCCATATATTCTTTATTATTAACTTTTGTAACATTTTTTACTGTATTAGAAGGGTATTTTAAACTAATATATATCAAATCTCCTACAATTCCTATCAATGAAGTCATATGTAGGATATTTTCATTAAATCAGGTTAGTAAATTTAACTAGATTCATTTTTTTAGGTAATTATTGAATAGAGCTGTCTGTGGAATTGTTCATTAGCATACTTAGATGTTTGGTATCATTGATAGGAATTGTAGAAGATTTGATATATTTTGGGTTAATATACCTTTCTAATACAGTAAAAACTAGCCAATTCGGGTTAAGATGTATATGAAACATATGTTAAAATGTAATTCTTTCTATTAACATTTGGGTGAAGATCCTTTGCAGTGGGATCTTGAACTATAAGCTGATTGAAATAAGTCGAATTAATTTTTAAATGTTTTTTCTTCATAAATTTAATTCTACTATGTATTGCTAAAGTCCGCACTTCGTTCGCAGATGATCAGGGGCGCACTTAGGACTCTTAAGTTAATTTGCGAAGAGTTGGTTCCTCTAATGAGTTTTTAGTCACGAATAATAAAACAACAATGTTGAATTTCAAGCTTGAAATTCAACATTGTTTAGTTCAACACAACTAGAGGAAAGAACCCTTTGCACATTTTACGGAAGGTCACTATCCTACACTCATCTTAAGTTATACCTACAAAAAGTTAAAATCAACATCTTGTATTGGTAATTTATAATATCCAACATTATTCATTTTAAGTGTATTAGTTTACAAAACACTCTACAAACTATTCACTTGTAGTACTGGAATAAAACTTAATAACCAGAAACTGCTGCAAATGTTCAGGTGTTAGGCTGTGGCGTTTGTTACTAATAATCCATTTCGGTTTCAACGCCCACAGAGGCCACTGGGTCGTATTTAAAGTATATATAATCTTTCATGGATGACACATTTAGGGTGGGTTCAGAATTACCTTCTTTACTATAAAAAAAATCTACTATACGGCATATCAAGAAATCCCGAATTGTGCAAACTGCAAACCAATGTAATTTTTTTTCTTAGCACGTTCAGCACTGGGAAATAAACTGTCGCAAATAAAAAATATATTTACTGCGTTATTCATTGAATATCCTGTTGCTGTTACAGTTGCTTCAAGGCGGCGAATAACTGAAAGTATCCGTGAATAATTAAAATGTATGCTGAATCTTCGCGAATTCTAGTTCGTTAAATAACCGTTGAATATATAAAATGCTTCTATGTATCCCAACGTACGGTTCCATTGCAACTGTTTTGTTTTACGAGTAGTAACCTGCTGTAAATCTCAACATGTCTAAATAAAAGCAACACTCTTGAGCCTCAATTCTCAAATGCAGTGAACTAAATTCCTTTTTTTTAATGATATATACCTCTCTTACTCTCAAAGGATGGGGTGCAATGGATGTGTTTTACGTTTTCGTCCTCTTTATCGTCGTGTCATATATATCTTGCAAGCATCCAGCAATAATTATTCACCATATATTTATTCCATCTCCCTTGGTAATGTCGCTCTGTATTCTTCAGGTTCTGATAAAATCTTTCACCTTGTTATTTACTGAAAGCGCTAAGATTCTGTGGGAAGTAGTCAATATAGATTTCAGATAAATCAAGCAACCCGGTTTCTCATAGTTTTCCACCATTTGCCCTACATTTTCCCTGTAGTTTAGACTTTCATGGTTCCCCAAGAATTTCTCCATTTGAAATTCAACTCTTCTTGGCTATTCTTTTACTATATAGTGGTTTTTTCTATATCTACCATTCACAGAAGAAGCACGGATATTTTGTAAACTTGATTGACGTCTCAATAAAATAGTGACAACTTTCACTTTCACACTTTAGCTTAACTGATTCAGTGATGATAAACAGAAGATTTGATTCTACTCGCATTTTAAGCAATATTTTTCACCATTTGGTTACAATGCCTATTGCTTACGAAATCTTATAGTTTGAATTGGTATCTCGAAAAAATAAAATAAATCGAAACAAATAGAAATGGGTTTTTGAAGGGACAGAGTAGTACTGAGTGGTAGCAATATTAGAAATTATCAAAAAAATTTGCTGTTCTTATAAACATTACCCCAAATATTACTGAAAACCGATTTTTGGCATATTGGGGTTAAGATACGTCATATTGCTAATGTGCTTGCTAGAGCAATTTTACGGCTGGATTTAGCTGAAATGGCAAAATTAGGTACGAAAAATATCTTCAAATTATTCGAATATTATAACTACAATTGATTTATGTTTCGATGCATTTCATTCAATAGTCAAACATGGCGCATCACCTTATTCAGGTACCAAAATGTCTTAATATTGTAAACATTTGGAAAATTTAAATATTCTTTATTTGGCATAGCCAAACAATACACCAACGCAGAAAAACCCGACATAGTATTGGTTATTAAATACTTCTAAGGAAATGGTCAAGAGTCTGTCACAGCATGCTCTGATAGGCTTCCAAATTGTCACATATTAAGTAATCTAACGTTTGCTGCTGCTCATTTTGTTCCTAAAACTGTTGATTATGGAAGACAATATATTGTATAAACTCTTCAAGGTGGAAACCAAATTTTAGAATGTGTTGTAGTAGAACTAGAACTAAGCAACAGGCGAATAGGTAGGGAAAGATAAATTTTTGAAGATTATTAATTAAAGAAAAGCTGCTACCTGCATACCATAAGATGGTAGTTCAATATTTCTCACTCCATGATCCAAAACTGCGCCTGGGTTTTTAGTTAAAGAGGAATATACAATTTTTGTGGGTTGGGATAATTGATCATTGTATTATTGGTCATTCTACAGCAAATATTAACAGAACGTTTTTTGCATATGTATAATATAAACTAAATGGCTTACCAGATGTTGAATAATTTTTTTAGACACTACATACATTTTTGGGTAATAGCTCTTTTATTTTTAATTTACATATAATTTTTTCAAACTTACGTAGTAAAATAAATTTAAATATTGAATGGTTAAACTGTGAATTTAAAGTTGGCAAAATTTATGACTACGCCTGTTCTGTTTTGAACTTAGTTTTTATTATTTTTTTTTATTTAATTTATTTGTTTCAAATTGATAAATTCATTATTAAGAAAAATGAAAAAACACTTACCTCGACGTTATTTGTGGTACACTATTCAAAAATCCATATTGTACAGAAAAACTGTTTTACCTTTCAGATATTGTTTCAAATAAAAATATATATAGGCCTTCTCGTCAGATGACTGACACATAAAACAGAAGAAATTACTTTCTCCTGAGCAGAAGGTTCTTTATTGCCAATTTGGAAACCTTCATTTTCAATATTTTATAAAGCAAACCTACGCGCACATACAAGAAACATCGAGCTGGGTAATGAAAACGTTTGATATATCAATCAATCAATAATTACCTCGTATATCTAACGCATGAAATTTGTAGAACATTTTTCCATACTTTCTAGACGAATATAAGAAATTTACCAGTGCGTAAATACGAGCATAAAGATGTGTAGAATATTCGTTTGGAAATCAATAAAGTAAGAACTTCATAGAGACATGATCAGCCTAGCCCGTATCCAGTGTGCCGTGTGGGGTAACGTGACAAAAACTAGGTCAACAAAACAATGAACTACAGTGTAAACAACAACATAATGACAATGTGTAGGTAATGTACCAATTGACACTCGACATAAATATGTCACCGCGAAGTTTTCAATTTTATTGAACGCATTTCCATTATTTTCGATTCAAAGGTAAATATGGTGCAAAAATCTGACTAGTTCATTTTGAAAGGAAGGAAATGTATGCTATTATTTAGTAGATTGAAATGGCAACTAGGAACAATTTAGTTAACTGGTACCACACATTTCGAAAACACTTAAGGTTAGAAAACTTATTACCTACCTTTAAAATTTAATCCTGGCTTAAATGTGTGATATATTAATCCAGGATGATACACAACTTATCCAAACAAATCTTGGGAATCAATTAACAACCAAATCGTGGAAGACATGGAGGTCTAGGGCGTCCACGGATTATCACAGTAGCTGAGGAACACGATTTAGAGATTGTTAAAGAGAATCCCCGAATAAGTACCAGGCAAGTCGCTCAACAAGTACAAGAAATTTCCCAATCAACAGTGTGGCGTATCATGTACAAGGATCAATAATACCAATAACTTACTAGTTCAAAACGGACAATAACCAAAAACATATGTGTTAGTTCCTATAAGCTGGGTAAGACCGACCCAAATGTGTCGGCACGTCGGTGGATAAAATTGTCAACAGTTATTGTAACATTAGGTATGTCAAATTATTTTATTAATTAAAACTACAAATAAATGTTATTAATTAATAATAACAGTTGCGTCAAAAGCAGTTGAATTTGCTGATATAAAATAGGTGTTATAAAATTTAATTTATTTCTTTCCTTGGGAAATTATTTTGTACATTCATTTATTATTACTATTTTGCCTTGCGCAAGGTCAGGTTTTACAGTGGGCCAGTTTCCGGTGCCGTGCAGAAGCATATTTTTAAATATCGTAAAATTTGCGAAGTGCTCTTTTGGATTTATTTACAAAATTATATTTGTAAGAATCCCCTGTACATTCAAAAAGTTTTTTTTGATAAGTTGTGTGAATCATTCTTTATATCCATTGACTCGTAGTATTACTAATTTTATTAAATACATATTTAAATATTTAAAATGGTCAATAATAATTGCACGATATTTGCATATTTATATATGTATCTACAGGGTGTTAAGAAAAGAATGTAAAATATTTAAGGAGGTAATAGTATGAACCAAAATAAGCAGAAAAGTCTCAATAAACATGGGTCCGCAAAGTAACGGTTGTGGAGATATGGAATGTTTTATGTTTTTTAGCCCCTTTTCATTAAACATTTGGATGGGTATTGTAGGTGACAGGTTTCTAGGCCCTGTTGTTTTACCAAACCGATTAACAACATTATGAGTTTCTGGAAGACATTCGTTTGAATCAGAGGCAACAAATGTGGTTCCAGCATGATGGTGCTCCAGCTCATTTTTCCATGGCCGTTAGAGAGCATTTACACCAAACTTGTCCACATAGATGGGTAGGAAGGGCCGGACCTGTTTTATGGCCTCCAAGATCGCCTGATCTGAACCCTCTAGATTTCTTTGTTTGGGAATATTTGAAGACATTAGTATATGGTACTCCTGTAAATAGCCTGGAAGAGCTGCAGCTACGGATTAATCAAAAGTGTCAAAAAATCCAAGGAGGGTGTTTTCGAAAGAGTTCGAATATCGTTGAGACGAAGATGTCGTGCCTGCTTGGAAATGGACAGAGGGCACTTTGAACATCTTCTGTAACTTTGTTTTTTGTTTGTTAAAAGCTTCCTTTGTCGGTTTATTCCTAATAAAATAAAATGTTTGAAAAACGAATAGTGATCCGTATCTCCGCAACCGTTACTTTCCGAACCCATGTTTATTAAGACTTTTCTGCTTATTTTGGTTCATACTATTACCTCCTCGCTATTACACTCTTTTTTTAACACCGTGTATATCACAAATTTCAAAACTGTAGACGGATACAGCAGTCCAAAAAAAATCACAAGGTAATTCACCATATTTACTTATTTTGTAAACAAAAAATGCATTAAAATTTACTTAAACACTTCAAAAACAAGTCGCTTGGCACTTTGTGTTATCTTTTTTTTTAATTCTGATATGAAATTTATAACAAACTGACACATGGCACCTAGATTATTGTTTTTTAAATAGCATTCCAAAGTTTGTTATAGGTAATAAATTTATCTTGAAAACGGTGCATCAAGAGGAAAATGTCCGAGAGATACTTTTTAAGCAGAATTAACTTTGCTTGAAGAGGGCCATCCCAATTTGTTAAAAAATCAGTGGAGTACAATTTTTTTTCTAAAACTGAGTATTTAATGGCAGGAACGCCATTGCTAGTATATTTCAAGAGAAATTTATACACGTAAAAGTAGCCCTTCACTATACTGTTGTGTATAAAATATCACCTCAATATCTCGATTGGTTTTCGAGAAATGAAAACTATAATATACAGGGTTAACTATGACTAAGTACAAAAATTAACATTCTTATTAGTAATAGAGTAATCCAACGTGCTGTCACCTTGCTGTCAAATCACTTTAAAAATGGCGTCTGTAGGACAAACAGTGCGGATTTGTGTAACACAACAAAACAAAACCGCTATCATAGTCTAAATTATCCATGGTATTACAAAATAGAGATAAAATATAAAGAGCAAACACACCAGTTGTCAGTTCTACACAAAAGCACACATTTTTACTTATTATCATATGTCAAGTTTCAAGTTGTTTGTCCTACAGCCGCCATTTTTAAAGTTATTTGACAACAAGGCGACAGCATGTTGGATTGCTCTATAATACCAGATAGGTACGTAACAGTTAATCCAGTTAGCTCCACTATTTTGCATTCGTTTTTCATTATTTGTTTACAAACTGGTAAAACTACATTTTCACTCACTACGGATAAACACACTTCCTGTAGGTACAGTTAGATAAAATGCCTATCGAAGAAAGGAATGAGTAGGTAGATTCTAATAGATAACAGAAAACTTTTAACACCCGCGGCAGTCTTGTCCCATAACCTAGAAAAACAAACCGGCGAACTATATTGTGGGAAAATATATGTACCCAACATATATTACTTTATTTATTAACTATAAAACGTTTAAAATTAAAATAAGGTATTAAAAACTGAAGAAGAACACAAAACTACAACGTAAACACAGGAATTAAATTATAACATGACAGCGACACCGACTCAACTGGACCGACTGCCGACTGTTGCATGAGGATTGCTTGCTGGTTGCCTACTCTGATTATAAGGATTTAATATAATATCGAAAAATTTTTTTTCGCTTTATAAATAAGTTTGGAAATTTTTCGAAAGGAAATTTCGTTAATTCTTATTTTTTTCTATCCCCTCTTAACATGTTTGTACTTAGTCATAGTTAACCCTGTATAAACTTTTTTCTTATTTTTAAACATAGAACCTCCCCTTAGATTATCTGTATATAATATATATTATAATAATAAAGGTCTTTATTGTTCATAACTAGATATCAAGTAAAACAACATACAAACAAAAATAAATAAATAAGAAATGTGAGGGTGAGGTTCAGGCTGATCTTAAATCCATCTGTTATACCACCTAACCCTATTCGTAGAATATATAAACATAAACGTAATTTAACTTACATTGTAACCATTAACCATTTTAGTATAAATGTTCCATGTACCTATCTAAATATGATCAATATAACAAAAGAAAGTTAATTAAAGTAATCGTTAAGCATCCATTAAGGTAACCTCAAAAATATATTTTTTAAACTTACTGAGTGACATAGATCTTGTATGATAAGGTTATTAGTTATTTTAGCAACGCTATATGAATATGATCTTCAACAGAATTGAGTGTCATGCAGAGGAGGTGTTAGATATTTATATAGCGCTTTAATATTTAAAATTTGCAAATTTGTTTTGATATTATAATTCTATTTATGCAAATACTGACTTTTGGATTGAATTATGATGCATGAGATTTTCATTTTCAGCTTTTTGCATTTTTTTGACACCAATTGCACGTTTCTAGGTTAAGTTAAGTTTGAGGTTATGCCAAAATTTTACTTATTTTTACAAATTTCAACTAAATTTTGATAAATGGACTAATTTTCAGCATGTCTGTCCATTCAATGCCTTTAGTACAACCTTTTAAACACCTTTTACACAGTCTTTAATCGTTTTTCAGATGTAAACGAAAGAAAGTTTTGGAGTCCTCCATTCCGACAAGCATTATAAAGTCTACACAACAATTTGAACTTTGGTTGAAGTTTAAACACATTTTATGGAATTATGAGGGCCTTATACATTATGTACATATGATTTTGCAGTCCTATATACCTTTATACTTAACAACTTACAAAATTCTAACGGAACACAAATGTCAACATTTATATGGTACAGAAAAGTTTTCACAGATGTATAGGTTTAATCCACACATACCCTCTGTTTACAGGTATACTCTGGTTTGTTTACCTACCAGTTTTATTGCATGAATCAGTGATAAATGTGAAACACCTTCATCAGACGTCGAAGATTGTCAAAATTTGACTCTTATTATTAAATATGCTCATGCTATAACTTATAATTGACATTTAATATTGTAACATTGTTCTTTACTATTCTTTATAGCTTAATTGTGCTATATGAGTGCATTTAAATATTTTTATGAATATACAAATTCAATTTTAGTTATCATTTTGACAGTTGAGACGTTTTGTCGTGAAAATTTATTAACCCTTAAGTACTATCAATGGGTCAATCTGACCCACACGCAAGTCGAAGCTTGTCAATACCGCGTTATAGGTTACCGTTGATTAACGAGCGTTTCAGTATTCTCCTGACAGGCGACGGGACCGCATCCTATGTGATAGTGGTGAAAAATTTATTACCGGAAGTGCCAAAAATCAGTAGCTTTGGGTCAAATTGACCCAACAGTAGTATTTGTGTAATATTTTTTCTATAAGGTAAACTAAGTCAATTTGTCTTTAAACTGTTATCTATTTTGTAAATATTTTTCTCTTTTAGCAAAATGAGTAATCACAATCGTTCTATGACAGACGAAGAACTTCTAGCAATTATAGAAGACGATGAATTTTGGAGAGATCAGGAAAATATAAATCCTGAAGATGATCAAAAAAATTCTGAAGAGGGTGCATCGCTAGACAGATGCGCGTAAAGATATATTGGAATATGGTGACGAAAGTGATGAAGATGAAGAAGATGGGTAAATATTGAGTGAACACGATACAGAAAGTGAAGAGGAGTGGATACCGAACGATGTTGAACGAGATGAGAAAGACGGTACTGAAGAGTTAGGTATTGAAGATGAGAACAATGATCAACAGCATGAGTCTGACGAAACCGGACCGGAAATACAGCGTAAATATTGGTATGGTAAAAAAGACAAAATGAAATGGTCAAAGGAGGCTCCAAAAAAGGCTAAAACGTTATCGACCAATCTGTTAATATTTTTGCCTGGATTAAAGGGACAAATCGTTCAAAATCTGCCGTCGAAGCCTTTGCAAAGTTCGAGGTATTTCTTTGACGATACAATGATAGAAATTGTCAAATATACCAATCAAAGAATAAATATGGTGTCTGCAAATTATAGCAAAGTAATGAGAAATAAAAGTTCTCGGCATCAATATATTCCAGCTTTCATAAAGACAACAGATAGAAGTGAAATTGAGGCAGTTATTGGTCTTCTGTATCTTCAAGGTGCTTTTAAATCAGGACACGAGAATTTAAGATCTCTCTGGGCAACTGACGGTACAGGGCGGGATTTATTCCGGGGCACCATGTCACTTGCCAGATTCTCCTTTCTTATTTGTTGTCTTAGTTTCGATGACGAAACTACAAGAGCCAAAAGAAGAAAAGAAAATAAATTGGCGCCCATTTCCGACATATTTGAAAAGTTTGTAGATAATTCAAAGACAAATTATTCTCCTGGTGAGAATCTAACTGTAGACGAGATGCTGGTACCCTTTAGGGGTCGATATGCATTTCGCATGTTTATTCCAAACAAGCCAGCAAAATATGGCATAAAGATACAAATACTTACAGATTGTAAAATCCACTATATGTTAAATGCTCACGTTTATACTAGAAAAGCTGTCACAGAAAACAAATCTGTTAAACAGACAAGACAAAAACTTTCCCATCCAACTGAAGTGGTTCTCCAGTTAGTAGAACCAGTAATAAACAGTGGGAGAAATATTACTGGGGACAACTGGTATTCCTCACTTGAATTAATGAGAGAGTTAGAAAAGCTAAAATTAACATATGTGGGAACAGTTAAAAAAAACAAGAGGTTTATCCCTTTGGAGTTTATGCCTGCCCCTAGACGCAATATCGGTAGCAGTTTATTTGGTTTTACAAAACATGAGACCATTGTATCATTTGTTCCAAAACAACGGAAATCTGTGGTGCTTATTTCCAGTATGCATCATGATTCAGAAGTAGATGACTCGACGAAAGCCGGAGTAGACGCATTAGATCAAAAATGTGCTAACTATAGCACTTCCCGTAGGACATGAAGATGGCCTATGGTGATATTTCATGCGCTTTTAAACATAGCAGGTGTCAACAGTAGAATGGTCTTTCAGTTTGCTCAAGAAGGTAAGGAAATTTCAAGATTTGAATTTCTTAAAAGACTTATGCAAAATAGATTAACCACCAAGTTGCCACGCAGTTTTAAAGCTATAATTGGCAGCATGACAGGAGATGACTACTACCCACCTCCAGTACCTAAACAAACAAGTACTGCTTCAAAACGAAAACGATGTGCCATATGTCCAGTAAAATATGATAGAAAAACGAATTCGTACTGCCAATCATGTAAATTACCAATATGCAAGCAATGCTCCCAAAATATATGTCATAACTGTATTTAACATTTTTTTGGTTAATGGTAATTCTGTTTTATGTTTTAATGTTCGTTTTTTTTTTTAATAAAGAAGTTTTGACAAACTAAAAAGAAAATATGGGTCAGTATGACCCAACAGTAGCAGTTGCGTTATCATTTTTGTATGATAGTATTTAAGGGTTAATTACAAAATTTTTACTTATTCTATCTATACACATTTTCCATTTAAATTCATTATGGTATCTCACACCTTGTTAGTGGCTATTTCAAATGTATTTAATCTCAAATATTTCGTTTTTCTTCGACCCTATTATGTTTCGGTGCCGAGAAAAGAATCGATTAAAATTTATAATTTAATAAAAACATAACACTACCTACCTTTCATGTTAATTCAATTAATTTGCTTCAAAGTATGGCAAATATAAGAATTCCGAATTCCACATCTAAGATATAAAAGTAATTTTACAGTTTCAAGTCTGGTACCATCATCCAGATTTGCAAGTGTAACACAGACGAAACAAATATCGGCGTGTAAAACTTTGTACTTGGGCCTTACTTTTCCCACAAACGGAGTGCTTTTCACTTTGCCGGAATCGTTGGCCTTTCCGGCCTACAGGAGATAATCCGGGCGAATATCTATTAAGTCAAATATTTATTCGTAAAGTTTAAAGCGCCTCTGTGATTAAAACTCGCCCGCGTACCCGCTCGACAAATACGTGGGAAACTTTATATTGCTCGGTACCCGGGGAAATTTTTAATTAATTGCCTTACACTTTCCTCTCTATTGATTGTGTAACACCCGAATCAACCCTTCTATGAACTTCCGCTCCGCTGCCCGGAAACATCCCCCATCAAAACCATATTAGCAATAACACAGCCTAATCTGTCCCACTTAAATTATAGTTGCGTCCCCTGAGTCCGACCGTAACGAATCCCGGAGTTTACAGGGTGGACCGCTGCCGGGAAGTTTAGGCATTCCTTCGCTCACGAAAAATGCCTTTGTTACTACACTGAAAAAACACTTTGTTCATAATTGACTAATTTTCATGTCCCTTTTTTTTCTTAAATGTGGGAAAAAATAGAGTATACAAAAATAATAGGAGTCTCTCTTTCCTATCGACGAAAAGCTATCGTTCACCGAACACACAAATATCATCACTAAGTCTGCTTCTAAGAGTTTAGGTTTTGATGTACCGAATTCTAAAATTTTTGCAAATTTAGATACGCTGAAACTATTGTACAGGGTGTCCGGAAATTATGCGTCAAGACTTCAGGAGGGGATTCCTCACAAGAAATTAGAGTCACTACTATCGGAGTAAAAAGTCCAGACCCCTGGGTTTGGAAGCCGATATTGTCAAAACGTAAGAGCAAAAAAAATTGAATTTTGGACCATAGGTAGCCTCAATATTATTGTTATGCACAATCAAGTCGGAATTTGTTTTTGAATATTCGTTTTTTAGTTATTAGAAATAATGTACCAAAAAACACGATTTTCGGGCGGCGAAACGTAATCCTGTCACTACAATTCGTCTTAACTTTTTTATTTATAGGCTTTAAAATGTGCAATTTTAACTAGTAATACTATGCTCTTTGGAACTGTGTAAGTATATCTTCTAAGAATTCCTTATTTTTTTATCTTGCGTAAAACAGAAGTTGATGGTATCTTCGTAAATACAGTATCTTTTTTTAAAATACAAAAAAAGTCATAGAACATATAAAAAACTTAACAAAGAAATGTAACAGTTTTGTGAATTAATGCACCTGTAAACAGTGTATGGGTAAATATAGTTCCCAATTATTTCTTACGCGTTTGCCTATTTGAGATTTTATTAACTATAACATATACAGTTTCAATTTATTATCTATTTATATCTCATATACATTGTCAAAGTTGATCATAATATAAGATTCTTTCGCATTAGCTTGAATATAAACGGGACGGGAATGGTATATTTTACATACATATGTCTAAGTTGTCGTCATCATCTGGTATTTCCTCGCCACCATCATTACTGTTATTGTCGTCTTCGGCGTTCAAGTTTATCACTACTACTACTCATCTACAGCAGTATCCACTAAATGTTCTTTTTCCCTGTATTTCTGTTCCAGTTTTGTGGCACGTTCAACCCAGTTAGGCCAAACAGAATTTGGTATATTTTCCATGGCCGATTGACAGAGGTTCAAAACATCTTTTATTTTAAATGTAGAATTTCGTTTAGAAACGTCATTTTTAACATAAGCTCATATTAGTTCAATAGGGTTTAATTCACAATGAGCCACAGGAAGCCATAAGATTTTCACCATATCTTGTGGCAAATCCTTTGTAATCCACTGAAAAATAACAATAACAATTTATATTTTATAGATAAATATGTATGAAATAAGTAAATATTATCTAACATCTTATCAAAGCTGAACTAATAAAGTACCCGACACTGGTCACGGCGCCATAGACGGGCGAGTACAACCCCGCAACGCCCCACTGTACCCCGCTTGAACGGAACGCGTAATAAATAATTGAGAACTGTATTTACTCATACACTGTTTACAAGTGCATTAATTCACACAAGTATTATATTTCTTTAATAAGGTTTTTATATGTTCTATGACTGTTTTTGTATTTTTAAAAAAGACGCTGTATTTACGATATCATCAACTTCTGTTTTACGCAAGATAAAAAAAGAAATAAGGAATTCTAAGAAGAGAGACTTAAACAGTTCGAAACAGCACAGTTTAATGTACTACCAGTTAAAATTGGACATTTTAAAGCTTATAAATAAAACAGTTATGACGAGTTGAAATGACGATTACGTTTCACCGCCCGAAAATTGTGTTTATTGGTACATTATTTCTAATAACTAAAAAACGAATATTTAAAAACAAATTCCGATTTGATTGTGCATAACAATAATATTGAGGCTACCTATGGTCCAAATTTTAATTTTTTTCGCTACTACATTTTGGCAGTATCGGCTTTCAAACCCAGGGATCTGGAGTTTTTACTCCGATAGTAGTTTTATAACAATTTTGTCAAAAAAAAATTTTTTTTTTAGTTTTTCTTAGATACCTTTTTTATTTGTAATTTGATTTTTTCCAAGTCTTTCCTATGTATTACTAGTGCCCTTGTAGATTTATGTTCGAAATATGAAGCAAATATTCCAGTGCCAAAAATTTCTAACCTGACATTATTCTTCGATCCATGGCCCACAACTTTTTTATTTTCACCGCTTTATAAATTTGAACAGCACCATGTTAAAGAGTATTAAAAATTATTTAAAAAAGTATCTCTTGTTGCGATACAATAAAATGAACTGTTTCTGAGAAAAACCACTTGTTAACGCTGCTTTAAACTGATTTTTAAGATTTACAAAGGAGGCTTTGAAAACAATAACTTAGCTACTTATTGTGATCATTTGTGTGTAATAAGTATCGTGATTAAAACTGATAAAATGAATATTAATAATAATTATAATTATAATAAATATTCAAATGAGGAGCTGCGCGACATACATTATGGCTTAGCTGCGGGAAATGCATCAAGAGCAAAACGTTTGTATCGAGATGCATTTCCAAACAGAAGAATTCCACGACCGCAGTTGTTCAGTACTGTCCAGGTGAGTTTGGCTCTTTTAAGACGTGGCGGTTTAATATCGGTCGCCCACGACGAACTCGAACTCCTGGGGCTGAGGTTCGCGTTTTGGATGTAGTTGATAATAATCCTGATGTAAGCGTCAGGTTAATTGAATCGCAGGAAAATATATAAATATTCCCAAAGGCTCAGTCCATGAAATTTTGCAAGAACAACTCCTGCATCTATTCCACTATCAAAAGGTCCAAAAGACCCCACTCCCTAGAGATTCGATTTTACGACTGAATTTTTGCAGGACAATTATCCATGATAGCAACAGAAATTTCATCAATTCAATTCTTTTCATGGATGAAGCTGGATTCGGGCATGATGGTGTAATAAATCTACATAATAAACATTATTGGTGTGACGAGAATCCTCATTTAGTGGTGGAACGTGGGTTCCAGAATAAATATTTTCTGTGAATGTATGGACTGCCATCGTGGGAGATGATTTAGTTGGGCCACATTTCTTTCCTCAAAGGCTTGGTGGTGAGGTTTACTTACACTTTCTATAAAATGATCTACCAGTTTTGTTGGAAAACGTTCCTATTGGAGGGCAATGTGGCTGCTGTATGACGGTGCACCGCCTCATTACAGTTTAACGGTGAGAGAGCACCTCAATCAAATTTTCCCTGAGAGATGGATAGGGCGTGGTGGATTCATAGAGAGGGCTGTCAGATCGCCCGACTTAAACCCGATCGATTTTTTTCTTTGAGGCCATGTTAAGTCACTGGTATACAGAAGGCCTTTGAATAACGTGGAAGAGCTGAGGCAGAGAATTATTGACAGTTTTGCAATAATAAGAGCAAAAGAGGGCATATTCTTCAGGGTTCGTCGCAATTTTTTGAGAAGAATGAATTTGTGTGTCAAAATGGAAGGACAACATTTCGAGAACTTATTACAAGAGCATAGACTAAAGAAAAATGTTACTTACTAATCTAGTTAGTGAATAAATTTTACATTGATGAGTTGAAACTGTGAATATCAGTTTAAAACAACGTTAACAAAAAAAAAAAATTCGAAGTCGTTTTTCTCAGAACGGTTCATTTTATTGTAACGCAACAAGAGATACTTTTTTAAATAATTTTTGATACTCTTTAACATGGTGCTGTTCAAATTTATAAAGCGGTGAAAACAAAAAAGTTGTGGGCCATGGATCGAAGAATAAGGTCAGGTTAGGCCCTTTGGCACTGGAATATTTGCATCACATTTGGAACATAAATCTACAAGGGCACTAGTAATACATAGGAAAGACTTGGATCTAAGGAAAACAAAAAAAAAAACAAATTTTTTAAACGTATCTTCGTTAATGTTGAGTTTTCGAAAAATTGCTATAGGTCTTCGTGATCCTAATTTCTTGTGAGGAATCAGCTCCTGAAGTCTTGACGCATAATTTCCGGACACCCTCTATATAACATTCGTCCACTCTAAACTTGAATACGCTTCGGTCGTTTGATCTTCTATAGGTGTCGCGAAAGTAAACCGCCATACATAACCATGAATTCTACATCGAAAAATAATATTAGTTTGCTATTTAAACTATAGCCCAACTTCATCCTTTTCACTATCAAAAAGCTTAACAAGAAAAAGATTTTGCTCCTCGTGTTGCTTTTTGTAATAGGATGTTAGATAATCAGGCTATACTAAATAACGTTCTATGTCATTTGTCCTAACTGGCATTATTAGAGAGACGAAAATCCTTATATAATAAGAAGACATGACTTTAAACACAGATTTTCGGTAAATTTATGGGCCGGTATTGTCAACAACAAGTTAATTGGGGCGTTTGTTTTTCCCGAACACCTAAAGGTCGACAACTATTTATATTTGAAATGAAATAAATGAATTAAATACTCTTCTTGAGGGTGTACCACTAAATATAAGGCAAAATATGATTGTGCAAACGGACGGAGCTCTAGCACACTATGGAAGAAACATACGCAATTGGCTGAATACAAATTATCCAGGAAGATGGATTGGACGAGGTGGACCTATTGCATGGCCAACTCGTTCACCAGATCTATCGTGTCTAGATTTTTATCTTTGGAGCTACATGAAAGAACTCGTGTACCGTGATGAAATTAATGACAAGGAAAGTTTGATGGAGAAAATTGATGATGCAACGCTTAAGATAAGGCAACATTTACAAGAATTTAACGTGGCTAATTCGATAATTAAGCGCTAAGAAGCGTGCATCAGAAGTAATGGAGGCAATTTTTAGCAATTTGTTGTATGTTTTATTAATAATTATTAACTAAAAAATATTTATTTCAGTGATTTTTTTCGTTATTTTTGCAAAAAGTATAAGTACCTTCACCTGCAAATATATTTTTTTAAAATAAAAATTATAAAATTATATTATATTAATACTTTGCTATAGAAACACCGAATTAATAGTATTTGTAATACGAATACCTACCTTATTAATAAATAGCATTATGCTGTGCATTAAAACATTTTTTATTATTTTATTCGAAAACAGTGCGTTGTACAATAAAAGGTTGAGGGAACTATTTACTTCAGAATTGAACAGAGAATTAAAAAAAGAATATTTTAAGAAAAAATCAGTGGCGTACCATTTTATTCTTCAAAAACGTTCAGTGGCATTCCGCTACGAGCCCCACTGGTAAGACCAAAAAATCACTTTGCATTGCAAAGTATGTACCTTCCATAGCTATCGACACTTCAAAAATTTCATTATAATATCTACAACGGTTTTAAAGAAATTTAAGTTTGTGTTTTTTCCCCTAGAGGAACAGCTAATGAGATTTTGTTGTGTAGTTTTTCATCGCGTAGAGCAGTTTGTTCAATACTCTTCCTATTGAAGGTCATACATAGATACATTAAATCTGAGGAGCTTCTTTCGCAAATTTTTCTTAGAGTACCTACATTTAATTCAAGAAACAATCATGTTTTGAAACCACCTGTAGCTCTCACAAACGCTATGATTTCGTCACCATTATTGCTATTTACCTGTTACAGTTATGTCTTCATATATTCATAGATATTTTATTTTTAATATGTTTTCTTTTTAATTTTATTTTTTTGACTAAGCTTAGTTTTAAATTGAAAACCTTACTATAATTTTGTATCTACATCTACTGTATTATGTCCTCATCCCGTAACTGGGTTAGTCCCGTGGGATATTGTATTTAAAATAAATAAATAACATCTTTCTCTACGTTACTTCGGTTTCCAGATACAGGAGGTTTCAACTTAAAAAATATTTATTTTGGGACATTCTCTGTCAACTTGGCCACACAATTGATGTGAATGATTGTTTATTAGTGTACTAATGTTTTCTGGGTCGATAATTACGAATCCATAAAAGAATTGGATAATTCAAAATCGCGGATCTAATATGGGGGATACTTTTGAAATTGATTTTGTTGACGAAAGATGATGAAAATGGGTACCAAGGGATTTTCGGGGTAACTGAATATGAATCCGAGGTCAAAATGTGAATAGCTGATCCAAGATGGCGGTCAAAATGGTTGAAATGAAAAATTTTGTATAGATTGGAATGTACTTTTTATTGTTATATTGTTTCTTCGTTATAGGCTACACTTTTGCCAAATAATTCGCAAGGTCTAAAATATTTTTCCAATTATTTGGCAAGAGTGTAGTCATACATAACAAAGACGCAATATAACAAGTCTATACAAAATTCTATATTTGAACATTTTTCGCCGTTATCTTGAATCCACCATTTTGAATGTTCAAATTTTAACATCGGATTCATGACCTTCGACCCAGAAAACAGTACACTAATAAACAATGATGTTCATAATATTTTCTAATACTTGTTCATGAATTTACATTTCTAGACATACAAAATAAATGCCTTGTGGACTGTTACAGTGCCGTTATTTTTAATTAGTCAAAATCCTCACACTGCATTAGAAAGTAGACCAGTAGCGCAGGTACTTGATAAAACTACATTCTTAATAATGTTGAGTTAGACTATTTACAACCCTATACCAAATTCCATTAAAATTGTCTTAGGGGTTCTAAAGATATTTGCAAAAAAACAAAATTTTATCTATCATTGAAAGATCGTGAATTGTACCTTTTTATTTTGTACCTTATACCGTGAAAAATACTTAATAATTTACATCTTTTATTATTGGCACAGTGAAGATAATTTTTTTCTAACTTGCTCAGATTTTTTTAAACTGTTCTAAAACAACAAAAAATTTCTTGAAACCTGCTTATTGAAACCAGGGCTCTAAAAAGTAATTGCATTAACAATCATTACATTGTAAAACGTAGATATCAGTAGTTGATTCAAATTGCAATAAAACTATATAAAGAAAAATTAACATAGGATGGTCCAACCGGTAAAATCTTGATATTGGTCTATAACTATCGTACTGGAGAAAGAAATATAAGTATTGTAAAATTACAACGTATCTGAAATGGAAAATAACAGTCATATGTGTAAAATTACAATTAACTTACATATAAATGTATATCCATTGCTAATTTACAATTTAATAGGTGTGTGATGAGCTCAGCTGGTGAAATTTACATTTTCCTTGCTACGAGTCTATCTGTAACAAAAAGAATGCATTGTAAGATATCAATTAAAGTGCTATAAAGGTGAATTTAATAAAATATGATTTTTGGAAAAACTACAGAAAAATTACATAAGGAATATGTTCAACTTTACATTTAGTGAAATATAACTGACATGTCTTCAAAAATTAGCATCTGATTATATTAACGCCTCTAAAATATAGAGTAGGTATATGCCAAGGCAGAATTTGTCAATTTTGGAGATGGTCTCGGTCATTTCTATTATTATTAACAATCCTATTTACTTATTCAGTACACATGCCTTTTAGTTATTTTACAGTATTAAGCATACCAATACGATTTGATTCGAAACCAAATTGAATACAAATAGATTCTCCATTCTCATGTTTGTTTATGTGTTACATGACATTGGTTAATTTAAACCATATATAAAGTAAACGTTTTCCATCATTTCCTGAAAATAGGACAATTTGTTCATTATATGCAAACAAACAATAAATTATGTTGTTTATAAAATTAAAGCAATCTTTTTCTATTAGTAAGGGAAATAAAAAAATCACGGCTCTACTGCAAAATATATTATTCTCCTGTTTGCATGAATTATCCTACTTCTCTTTTATTTTATCAATTTTGGATTGCAATCTAATTATTGTCTGAAAATATTTTTATATCTCTTATCAGTCAGGCAATGTATGGTCAGATATAAAATCATTCATTCCTATTTTCTTTCTAACGCCGAGGGTACCGCAGGGTTCCATTGCTTTTACCCTTCATTAATGACCTTCCGGATATGGTTTCTAATGGTTGCTTCACAGATGACTTTAAATTGTTTACAGAGATAGATAAACTCCCGCTTTGACTGCCACCACCTGCGTCAATGTATAAATCATATGACTTCGTGGTAATAATTAAATAGCATATCGATGGCTTATTTGCAATAAGGCGTAACCCCAACCAGGCCAAGTTTTCAGGACGTGTTAAACATAAAAGCGTAAAAGATTATATTAAGATTTGGATTTACACATGTTTAATGGCTATGTTTTATATAATTTTATGTTCAATTTGTTGTTTTAGATTATACAGTACAGAACGAATGCGTCTATATATTGACGCGAAAATCTCTTAAAAATGTGGGTTACGTCTTATTGCAAATATGCCATCGATATACAAAAAAATCAATTTTATTAGCCATGATTATTTCGTTAGTGATAAAGCATCAATCGAGTGATTTATGAATTTGGAAACAACTTTTTTATGGTATTATTTACTTTTTGTTGAGCACATTCAGTGCCTTTAAAACATGGTTTTCTGTATCAAAACTGTAGAGACTTCTCTAATATTCAAATATTTTGCACCCTCGTTAGATCAAAAATTGAATACACTGCCATCATATGGTATCCGATTTATGAAATTCATCGTCAAATTTGGAATTGGTTCAACGATAATTTTTTGAAATTTCTATTTCTATGCCTACATCATGAAGGATTTTATCCACCAGGATAATTTAGTCTACAAGATTTATTAAATAGAATCCATTCTGAATTGCCAGAGATTTAACATAATATTTATTTTTTATGTAGAATCCTTTGATTGTAAAGTTCTAAGTTAATTATTTTTCGTTGTTCTACTGACATATGTAACATATTAGATAAATGCCATACTTCACTTCACAAATTGGGGCAAATTATAACATTTAATGATGATCTTCGTTTAATTTAGTATGAATCATATTTGTTATAGTGTCCTTAATTTTAATCGCGTATACGGAAAGCCTAATAAAGACACAAAATTGAACTCGACCTTTTAAAAGAGAAGCAAATTAATCCATAATTCCCGGAAACACGGCGCTTCTGCTACGCTACAATTTTTTAATGAAGCGTTCGAGCGTTGAAACGAAATAGTGTTGCCACGCCAGAACCACGTACACCCATATAATAATATTGTTTAACACTTCAGGGTGTTTATTCAAATCTATCACCGTCAATCGCATGTCCCGCATTTATTTCACACCACATATATGTAGGGGATACATGGAAAGAACAATGCAATGCAACTCGCCACCGTCAGACTATTTCGGATTGATTCGTGTGTCAGTCGTAATGGATAATTTTACGAATTTCGCGAACTTTTCAACGTCTTTGAGACACCAGATCTTTGATATCGCGACATGAATTATAGTGCATCTGGAAAATGACATGAATGTGATAGAAGCTGTTGAGGAGCATTCTACTCATTTGATAAGTACCATTTGAAGCCGGTTGGAGACATCCTAAAGCATGGTCTTGAGGATGTTACGAAAAAAACATAAGCATAACTAGGAATATATTAAAATTTGGCAATCTCGCATTAGGCCGAGTTGATTTGGGAGCTGTGAATGAATCGAGGCGGTCAGCGGTCAGTAACAGTCTGAAAAGGGGTTTAAATAATGATTTGAAAATATATTTTTTTTCAACGTATACAGGGTTAACTATGACTTAGTACAAATATCTTAAGAGGGGATAGGGGAAAGTAAGAATTAACGGAATCATCCGTTCTTTTCGTGTAAGGTATCTACTTGGTCCGGCGGTGATAACCAGGTTGATTACTTACGTCGAGAAAACCACAATGGATAACAAAAAAATATGCGCACATGTATACAAATACATAAAAACACTGCCACACGTTTACCGCCAAGGCATTACAACAATGTGGTTCAAAAAATATTCAGCATACTATTTTGCGTACGCAGAAAACGTTGTTGGTATTACGCTGCCACACGATAATATGCACTTGTCACACTCATAAATCATAACCTTATCCGTCATCTAGACATTTGAATACGACATGTTTGTAAATACACTAAAAAATACGAGAACAATTCAATTTGCAAAAAGCAAGTACTGAAAAATTATTTCAAACTAACCAGAGTACCGTAGCCGTATGCAATATTTTTTGACGTCTGCAGACGCCATCTGTAGGCCACTAATGCAAGGTGTACTTCACCCTAATAAATTCTTATGTTGGGGAATTTAATTCGATTAGCAAAAATATTAATAGTGATCGACAATATTTGCATAAAATAATTAGTAATATTTTAAACTATAACATCCCAAGATGTTTACAGTGTTCTGTAAAAATGTTTCTTAGACCCTTAGATATTTAGCTCGCATGTTCTATTGCAGCTAACCGGATTACGTGTTATCTATCAAATACTTAGGCATTATTATTATTAATAAATTGTTTATTTTCGTCGCTTCTACACTTGACAACGCTGCAAAAAACGACCGCACGGTAGTAGCCATCTCGAACGGTGATTGATTGCCATAGCCGCCGACTTTCCGTAGGAAAAGAAGGTTTTACCCCATTCTTTAATCATTCAACAGAATTCCGAAACAATTTTTTTATTGTCTTTTATACCTCCCTGAACACGTGGTAAACATTTTTGTACTTAGTCATAGTTAATCATAAGCATTTGCAATTTGTTTTAATCGTGTATTGGTATTATACTCATTTTACCCTGCTTCTCTCGAAATTAATGATATTATAACTCAAGTACTCTGTATAGTGTTAGAATCTTTTAAAGATAACTCCTTCTTGTATTATTTACAAAACCACAGAGTTCAACACGGTTTTTTCTCTCTCTTACTAAATTGTGTCCACCCTGTTCGCTGGGAACGAGCTGCGCTTACTGCAGATTTTCGAGAGATATGCCGAAAGGCAGGCGGCCTTTCAGTAGTGCTGATTAATTAGGTGAGTGTTGATGATCTCGGTCATTAGTATGATTCATGTCGTCACCGCCACCATGGTTTATAATTAGGGCCGACTCAACTTGTCTTGGGATCCGAAGTTCAAAGGGTGCTTTGGTATGACCAGAAAATTCAGTCGGAAATTGAGAGTTTCATGCAGCTTGCTTTAACTGCTTTAATTATGGACTTGAACTTTATAGAAAGTTTGCAAAAATCGATGATCTGTCATCAGATTTAAATGTCTGTCTTGGTTGGTCTAATTCTTTTTTAAAATGTTCTTATATATACATCATGCTTTATTTTTGATGTAAAATCTTGTTTAATAAATAATTTCATATTTTGACACTTTCAAGTAGAGGGTTTATATTAAAATAGTAACATCTGTTACAGTTTACTGTGTAGAACACATTAATAGTTTTTTACAAGCAAATCAGGAATAAAAAAGTCAAATTTTAAATAAATTTCGTGATTTTTCAGTAGAAATCTTGTTGAGGACTGCTGATTCACTTCAATATTAAAGCTTTTATGAGCCATAACATTGTGTAGAATGGATGTGTATTCCACAGCGTTACCAGTGTTTAAGTATGCCAAAGAATGATTGAAATAACTTTATAAAAATGTTTCTGGCCATCGTCTCCCAACTGACATTTCTATACCTTACCAAAGAAGTATGTCTGTGTATGTACATGAAATTGAACTGAAAACATAAAACAGATTCTCTACTCATAGCTCATAGCTGTCCAGAATTTGATCTTTATCCATTTTGATTACATTCCAAATGATGTCACAATGCTATCACTACACTAGTCAGCCTTTTCACTGTTTGACTAACACTCCATATTTTACTTAATTACACTGTATTTCCAAATATATTAATTAAAGATACATGACACTTAAAAAAAGAACACTCCCTATGAAAATAATAAAACGATTTAAATATGTTTTATACGTTTTATTTTCACTTGTATCTTGCCATGCAGTCCCTGCACCGGCATCACTACGAGACATTGTGCCTACTGCCCATCGCCCGGCTCCTGACACCTGTGCCTAAGACAGTACACCTTTGTGCAGAATCTTTAATAATCTGTAATCGGATTGACTTTTTGCAATGCGATGAATTTAAGAGAAGAATAAAAAAATGTGCAAATTCTTATGTTCGAGGTTATGTGACAGGACGGCATAGAAAAAATTATTGTGGCAGAAAATTGACATTAATGTGTTATGTAAAAATGTTATGTAGTTTTTCGTTGTTCTTCATAAAATAACTTAAGGAAATAATCTGTGTCTCTTTCTAACAGTGTGCAATGGTATTAACTTGTGAATTGTGGATAACTGTTTATATACTTGTATTTTCAGTAAGTAGGTAAAAGCTTACCTACTTATGCACGTTTATGTATAATTTTTGAAATCATTGAACAAAGTAATTTCCTATCTACCTTAATTAGTAGTATCCAACCAGCGGAAATTAATTTTTTAATGATTAGTAAGGTCAGGTAGGAAGTTAAAATTTAGGTTAATATTACCGCGTAGCGTACTACCTACACAATTTTGCTTATCGCTCGAAACACGTATTTTTAAATTAGAGACAATCTTGAAGTTTTAATTTACGTTAAAGCAAAAATTATGTACATATATATTTATTTTAGAGGTGATATGGCAACCTCGCCTTCAGCAGAACATATGGTTTATTAGTTCGTCAACGATTTATATGGTCAGCGTTCCTCAAAATGTGGGTATTTCTAAAAAAATGAATATCTTCTTAATATTTCGATTTTTTAAAAATTACTCCACTAGAATTATCTATATAACGAACTACATCTGCAGTTAAAATATTTGTACTTATTTAAGATTCGCCCTGTACAGTAGACTAGTTTCATTTTGATCAATGACTTATCAGAGGTTATCCACAATTAAAAATGTATGTGCAAAAGTGTAGGAAACCTCTTATAAAATCGATAATCAAATGCAATCGTGACCACAATGCAAATATTTCAACCATTAAAAGTTTAGATTAATTTAGAATTCTTAAGTTAGTTTTGGTTTCATAGAAACAAAATATTTATCCACTCACAAAATTAGTGTTAGATCATTACTTGTTTTGTTGAACATATTATTTTGAAAGAACAAGATTTTCTGGGCAAATTATGGCCTGATCTTGCAATTTTATGGTGAGTCATTTGTAAGTAAGTATAAGATTTTGCACTGCTATGGAATGAACGTGTACATATTACATTTGTTGTCTGTGTAATGCAAGTTTGCCTCAGTTTCAGCAATATAAGAGAAGGAAAACCACTCTACATGTTTACACGAAACACTAAGTTATTTATATCTCCACTTATCAAGCTATCGATCAAATTTGAGGAAACTATTTCAGTACAAAAATCAATTTAGTTCTGACACCAGTCACGAAGGTTCTGAATACTGCATCAATGGGTTGTTCCTGTCGATTTCAAACTCTTGGTCGATATTTGGATACATATAGACAAGTAGGTCTTTTATTACTGATGTAAAAATAGTCACGTCTCTTTCATTAAGAATATTTTTCTACAGATAATTCCATCAACAAAGGATTCAATATTTGTTTAACATAAAAGTAATCTAAATATTACTTACAAAAATAGTATATAGTAAGAGGGGGTTTACTGTCGGACAGAAGGATATTACTGACGAGTCGGAGACAAGCCTGTCACCCTCTGGGTGGAGACAGTAGAATGTGTTACCTTGCGTACATTATTATATATTTGTTATGCATCTGCAAATATATCACATAGATATTCAAATTTCGAATACAAAAAAAAAAAAAATCTCAATAATTTGTCGTAAGCTTTGAAAGCGCTTCCATGACTACGTTTGTTGTGAAAATTAATGTGCTTCAAACGCATTAGCAGCTATTAAGGAAGCCACCAGCGTAGCTTCTAGGTTATTGCCAGAAAAATCAGAAAGGTGTAAGCGTGAATAAAGCGACTAGAAAATCTGGACAAAAAAATGGTGTGATTGGGGTAACAAAGGTTATGTAAAAAACTTGTTGAGGACCGCTGACCAGACGATGTTTCTGAATCACAAGTGTTGCAGATTGAATTTGTGGTTTACAGCGTTGCCAGTGTTACACTAATGTCTTGGCTTCAAGAAAGTTGTAACCTCTATGTATACATTACATTAGTAAAGTTGCAATACCTATAACCAGCTATAGAGGTTAGAATTTAAAAATGTAATAAATAATTGAGGAGGAAACATTACTTTAATGTGTTGTGTGAAAACCATAGTTTGTCGTTATTCTTTATGCATGTATAATTTTTTCAATCTATCAACAAAGTAACGTCATTAATTGGAAGTTGGTATCAGATGTCGAACTTGCGGAACTTCATTTTTAAGTCGTTTATGGTAATGTCAGCTAAAAAGTTAAAATTTGGGTTAATATTACTGCTTAGTGTACTATCTACCCAATTTTATTTATCTTATCACTTAAAACAAGTATTTTTTAATTCAATCTATGCAGAATAACGTTAAAAAAATATTTATTTTAAAGATGATATGGCAACCTCCCCTTGAATGGATCATCTGGTTTATTATGTTACGTCAGTACTCTGTATTATCTAATTAGCGACCCTCAAAATGTGGGTATTTTTTAAAAAAATTAATATCTCCGTAAATATTAAAAAATTTTAAAAATGCCTTTTGCTAGACTCTTCAATATGACGAACTACATTTGCAGTTAAAATATTTGTACTTATTTAAGGTTCACCCTGTATTGCACTAAATTGCAAAAAATGATTGTTTTTAACGCGACCAAATATCAAAAATTACGTTGACAATAAAAACAAATGTCTCACGTCAGCCGTGACGTAAGACGTCTGAGTTCTTGACGCAAGTTATATTAACAATCGAAACGAAAATGTCAGATTGGTAACAGGCAATTATTTCAAATGACACACGCCTACTTCAAAAACATGAAATAAACAAAATATGCTATAATAAAGTATTGTCTCAATAAAATGGCAAATAATCGTATTTAACCCCACATATTATAATATATTAATAGAAAGAGAAAAAAAATAACAATTTTACCTAAGGTTTGTATTTAAAAAAAATAACTTTAGGTTATAACTCAAAAATTAATAAAGTTAGAAAAAAATAGGCACACTATAAAAGGGTCTGAAAAACGTATTAATTATTTTACAAACAACCAAGTTACAGACATCTATCGAAAACTGGAAAATTTGAAATTTGTTTATTACTCTAAAACAAAAGGCGATATGTAATTTTGGTTTTGACCATTACATAAATAGCACAGTAGTCTTATAATTCAAAATTATAAGACCAGAAATTTATATAAAATATATATAGCAGTTATATGACGGCAATTTTGTCGTATTATTGTTCCATTTGTTTCCACTTGTTATTTTGCTGTTTAAAGTACATGTGAGAATAATGTAATCCTTACAAGAAAAACGTTTTATAGAAATTATTTAAACTATTTTCAGAACGTTCTTGTGTCTGCACTTATACAGTATTTTTGCTTCAAGAGGCCATTTTACTGTATAATGTATATAGTAGCAATCTACACGACTGACTATAAAGCGTTGTAAATCATTTTTGTAGTGATCGCAAGAGAAATATTTAAGAAGATTCTTACAGCAAAAACAAAAGTATTTTATAGGAATTATTTAAATCACTTTAAGAAATTTCTTACGCCATTTATGCAGGACTTTAGTTTCAGAAACTTCTTTAGCTGTATAATTACAGCATTTGTTTTATAAATGTTGTATTAAAATATTTTTGCACCACAATAAAGCAAAACCAAACGATTTTCTACAAAGCATAATGATCTTATGTTTAGTTTTTACATAACATTACAGTATTTTAAATGCTTCTGAGGTGACACAACTGCTTTATTATTTTAGCGCCATGTTTATTCACTTAATTCCAATTGCTGTTCAGCGTCCATCTTGAAAAAATTCAAATAACTTATACGTGAAATTCTTCATTGAAATAACTTCCGTTGCCCATTAAAAATAAAAGTGTTCATTATATGGAATTTAGAATTCGAACTGATGATATTTTTTAGCAGCAAATGTACACGTATTTAAATTTTCAATTTCTTTGTGGACGAAAATAGTATCTTTATTTTTTAGTATTATGCAGGCGCGTTATGACTTTTCCAACTACTTTATTTGTTTATCACAGTAAAATTTTGTACTTGAAGTTCAACTTTGAATTAGATATTTAATATGAGTAATATGAGTTTATAAATATAACATCGTATACCTAATATAAAGATACTTACATATAATAGACATATGTCGTAAAATTTAAATGGGCTTGTAAATAAAGCATAATAATTGTATAACGTTTTTATAAGCCATTATCATGACAATCATGCTTTATTGGAATCGTATAGTTTGTTGTATCAATGCTCTAAGCTCATTGCTAAAACATAACTTGTCTTTATATAGAAGTCTTAAAACACATATAATTTTTATACAGCAATTATGTTTTATAAAAATGTGCCTATTTCTTGCTATTAGTTAATAATATAATAATATTGAGTTGATGCCAATAAGATGTTTATGCGACTAAATCTTGCAACTGTAACTCTCCAAAAATTAGTTACAGAGATATTCTTAACTACTGCTATAAAATATCTTGTGTTACTTAGGTAATTTTCTCTTAAAAAAAGATATCGAGAGTGGGGGATTCATTTTTGTCTATCGCTTATAGTCAACGAGATAACTAGAACCTATAAAAACATCGAAATTTGTCCACCCTGTACACTTAGAAAGTGCCTAGAAATTATTTATTCCAGGCATTCCGAGGGAATTACTTGCTCAGACGCGAATTTTCCGATAAAGAATCCGCCCGTCAGTAAATGTACTTCTAAGGGACGTAAGTATTATTACATCATCCGTGAAGACGTGCGTAAAAAGACCTGGAGGTTACGCCGTATTTAAAAAGGACCATTTGTAACTGTCGCCGGCAAAATGGCCTGCATTAGTGGTGCGTCGGGAAAATGTCATCACACTTTGTGTAAACCGGCCTGAATGGAGTGTATCCGGGATCCTTTGCCCCCGAGGATGTTTTCATAACTTCTTCTTTCATTGAATTTCATAATTCCGCGTCCTTAAGTGGCTCGCGATGCCTAACCGGTTATAAATGATGTCAAAGGGAAACTTTTTAATTCGCCTGATATTTTATTTAGGAAGTTCCGCGGCCTCACCCGAAAATAAGATATTCGGGACAAATTGGATAATTTTGCAGAAATTTAGACAGTTTATTACACCTAAAGTACTTGTTTAAAAATACGTGTTTTCGGTTTATCTACTTCAGAGGCTCTCAAGGTTTTTTCGTTCTTCGCATTCTGAAAATACTTGACTAATGACTAATCGCCAGCTTGTACACAAGCGGGACGGGTGAAGCGTGCGAGGAGCAATATTTCATAGATATGTTACACACAATACTGGAGTTCGAACAATGTTCGAAAAAAATATGCAAAACTAGTTCTGACCTCCAAAAGATTCTCACACCCGAAATTATACATTTAAACGGTTTCTGCATATTACAAAATACAGTGAATTAGTTCTGGGCATTATAAATTGTTCAAAACTAGTTTTGTGCATTTTGAAATGATCAGAATTAGTTCTATTCATTTTATGATAGTTTAAAAGTAGGGTTATGCCATTTTTGTCATTATATTTTCTGAATTCAAAACTAGTTTTGCATACTTTTTCGAGTATTATGTATATCGTAACCTTCAGAAAATGAAGGAAACTAGATTTGGTCATTTAAAAATGCACAAAACTAATTTTGAACAATTTATAATGCCCAGAAGTAGTTCTGTTATTTTACAGTAGTCAAATGGCGTTTAAGCGTAAAATTTCGGGTATGGGAATTTTTCTGGGCTCAGAACTAGTTTTGCATACTTTCTTCGGACATTGTCCGAATTCGAATAAGTTAACGTCGACTGAACCTAGCACGTTAACAATTTACTTTAAATGTGTCCCTTGCGCCATCCTCTCTACAAATTAGAATGCCGTCCTTTTGGATGGCGATTGCTCACCACCACCCAGTTGCACCTACCTGATGCGCACTCCGCGGATATCACACTGATGCCTTATCCTCATGGACGTGAAATTCACAGAATTTTGCACGAATTTTACAACTCCTATTTTAATTATTTATGGCGGGAAAATCTCAACTTTTGACAAATTTTGCGAATCAGTAAAACACTACAAATATTATTGCTACTTTTATTATTAGGGGTGTTAATAAATTTGTTTTGAGCTTCTGACAATCTACCATGACAGTTTCATGATGAAAATGATAGAAAAAATAGTTGACAAAATTTGTTACAAGTAGAGATTTTCCCAACATTAAATAAATCGCGCAAATATTTGCGAATTCCGCATTCAAAAGCACAAAAGTCTTTAGAATACATACACACTATTCACTATTGGTTACTAGCACTGTCACAATAATTGTCACATATTCACACTTATTATACCATATCGTACCGCTTTCCGCATGATCTTCATGCATCCATGGTTTGTCAAACTTTAATATATTCTTCTTCCAGATTCTTATCTTTCAATATTTATTTTAAATACTTTCTCCGCCATATCACTATTTCCTCTTTTTCTATCAGTATACTTTTTCCGATATCATTTATACGGAAATTCACCTAATTCATATGTTATGCATACTTTGCAAAAGAACACTTGTATATATTCTAGGCAAAGTTTCATCTTGTAAGATATAGCAATACAATTTTTTTGTATCAACTGTCGAAAGCTCATTTTAAAAATACCAACTTCCTTCCGCGAGTTTCCATTATTTTCCGTTTCGCATCTTTACCATTTTTTTATTTGCACTATACATACAGGGTGTCTACTTATATTTGTGTACAAATCCGTAAAATCTTTATTCTTCAAGATAATCAAAAATTTTTTTTTTATTTTAAATGTTATCGAAAACCGCTTGCTTTGACCCTATCACGGCATTTAAGATACTATGATTTTTTTTATACTCCCGAAATTCAATGAAAACGTTTAGCGATTTTTTATTTAAAATCTGATCAGATGGTGTTAATCAGAACCCTTCAAAACCCCCGATAATCATAGCAGGCCTTGGATTGCCATCTTAAACGCCGTGATAGGAATATAAGGTTTTCGATTTCATTTAAAACATAAGAATATTTTTTGCGTTATTTTGGACAAATAAAGTTTTTACAAAGTTTTATAAAAATAAAACTTTGACAACGTGTAAAAGAGAACACTGTATAGTTTTTGTTAAAATTTTACACATACGGGTTCTCAGATGACCTTAGGAGATTTTAAATAAAATATCACTAAACGTTTTTATTGAATTCGGATGGTATAAAAATAACCATAGCAGGCCTTGAATCGGCGTGATAGGATTAGAAGTAACGATTTTCGATGACATTTAAATCAAAAAAATTTTTATTGCGTTATTTTGAAAATTTTTACGAATTTTTACAAAAATGAAATTAAGAACGTATAGAAGAAAATAGTCTATAGTTTTTGTTCAATTGTCACACATAAAGGTTTTGAGGGGTCCTGAACACCACCTTTTCAGATTTTAAATAAAAAAAATTATAGCAAGTCTTAGATCGCCATCTTAAATGCCGTGGTAGGGTCAGAGGAAGCGGTTTTCGATGTCATTTAAAATTAAAAAAAATGATTATCTTGAAGAATAAAGTTTTTACGGATTTATACACAAATAAAAGTAGACACCCTGTATATGCGACTCACGTATATTTGTGTTAATGAAACACATATTTCACTTACACTCATATTTTGACATCGTGCTCTAAACTTTTCATACATGTCATCATCCGATATTCCTCATTTGTCCTATAAATTGTGGGCAGGTTTATAACATGCGCCACTATCTACAGTTTCGGTCTTCTAGTATAGATGCTTACTTAGACCGTATTTACTTCAAAAATTAATAAATTCAGCATCTCTAGGGTAGGTCTTCTCAAGATTTTTTATTAATTGT
Organism: Monochamus alternatus; assembly: GCA_037114965.1. NCBI lineage: Eukaryota > Metazoa > Arthropoda > Insecta > Coleoptera > Cerambycidae > Monochamus > Monochamus alternatus. Next base: position 125,909,001 of record CM073426.1, read on the forward strand.
TGAATTTCAATCTTTCATATACAAATTTTGCTAGACCCTTCATATAATAGTGGCTGTAATTCAGGACGGTGAAGATTTAAAATCACCCGTGTGAATTATAGCCATTATATGCAAGTAGTTAAATTTATCCAATACTATTCACAATATTTATTACAAAACGCATTCAGAAAATACTTAGATTCCTTTTTTAACTCAACGTCAACTTATTTAGAACGTATTTACTTTAAATATTAATAAAGTCAGCATATCTAGGCTACGTTTTCCCAAGAATTTTTATGAATTGTTGAATTTCTTACTTCCTAATCAAGTATATTATTCAACGAGCATATAGTGATAGTTGTAATTCAGGAGGATGAAAATTCAGAATCACCCGAGTGAATTACAACCATTATGTGTAAGTAGTATATTATTCACTTTTCTTTATTAACTACTCAGTACACTACTGAACACTAATTACAATTCAACTAAACACTTATTTAATTAATCGCTATCTAAATCACTTTGAACCTCCAGGAAATTTCCATCTAAACACTCCAATTCAAGACTCTAATTCAAAACTAACTGACTTGGCCGTTTATTCTTCTTTTATAGACAAAACGAATATTCCATGTATTTTCTAGCATCTCTAGATTCATTTTCTCGAACGACTCGAACGCTTCTCGTTGATTCTCCATTTTTCCAGTCCCGCTTCGATACAGGGCATTTTGTTTGTTTACCAGAATCGCGATCTGGGCAACCTTACCATTTCGCGGTACCACAATCGTCGAATTGGGTGTGAGTGGGGCAAATTCTGTGACGATATTTTATCTAACATATTTTAGCAAACTTTTATTAAAAAAATTAAATAATATTTTGAGATTTGTAATATAAATATGACACATAAAATACAATTCTAAACTTCAAAGCGCCTTACCTTTTAATATATTAACTAATCTGTTTCAGTTTCAATTTTTCTTAGTAAACGAAATTGCATAGGTAAAAAAAAAACATTTGTTTGCGTAAAAATGGAAAATCGGTAGATCTTACATAGGGTCTAGAGATTCTCTGTATAAAATCAGTTAGGACGTTTAAAAACTGGTAAATTATTTATAAATTGTTTCTTTGACTGTTACTCTAGAAATAGAATTTTAAAATTGTTTTCCTGCGACTATTTCTAAGGTTGCATGACTTTTAAAATTTGATTATATCTTCATAAAGAAAAGCTTTAGGAGAAATTATCAAGAGTAATGACGCTATGGTCATACAAAAGTAATGGACTATATGAATTAAATATTAAAAAAATACAACGTAAACGAATTGGAAAAGGCTTACCACACTGTCTGCTTGTAGTAAAGGAAGAACCCTTCAGGATGTAGATCGGCACATACACAACAAAAAAACCTTTTTTAAAAAAAAAGTAATAATAATAATAATAACTCGAAAATACAATATTTAAAATGAAATTACTATTTATATTACGTTGTTGCAATAAATGAATGAAAAGATGAATATGTGAATAATTTGCGGTGAAGCTGCAACATATTCCAAATAAAATTTTACACTCTGATATTAGACGGATGTCCATGGGCGTACGACAGAAAAAATGGAGGAGGCAAAATATCCCCTTCCCCCTCAACGTCTGTTTTTAGGCGTCGTTTACAACAATATCCTTAACCACAAGAAGTATCTATTATAAATTTCAAACTTTTATGTGAAAAATTGGCAAAATTATTGCGAAACATTTATTTTAAACGTTCATCTTCAACACCCGGCATCTTTTAAGAGGGGAAATTTATATGTAGCTATGGGATGACCTGTCTTTTTATTTCACCCTATACGTATAGAGTTATCAATTTAGTTGTAATTACAGTCTGCAACAAGTGATACATCTACTCTAATTGTGTGGTATCGATGCCCAACCTATTTTTCTAATATGTATATAAAAAATCTATAACATACAGGGTGATTTTAAATAAAGTAGCAAAAATGAGACCACAGACTCCTTAGGTAAAAGTAAATCGTTTTAACCTAACATACCTATAACCCAAGACGCATATCAAAAAAGATATAGGGTGTCAAAATTAAAATTTTATTTTCGATATCTATAGATGACTTCATAAAAAATCAAAATATTTACATAAAATTTGTAAATCAGGGGTTTTTGTGGGCGAGAAATTCAAATTTGTTTCTAATTTTGACGTCACTACTAGAGGGCGCCACTTGTGGCACATCATGTTTCTTTTAAATGGAAGAACTTTTTTGCTGCTTAGTGTATCCATCTGATTATTGAAACAGTGGATTCTCCTATCTGTTATGTCTGAAAAAGGTAGGTAGGTTGAAATTGTTAGGAGTAACAGTTTTCGAAATAATCCTATTTAAAATATCCAGTGCACCGACTGAAAACTGTTTCTGTTTCAGGTAAAGTGCCTTTTGTACTGAAAATACAGCAAAATATTACTTGAAAGTTGTTCAGAACGGTAAATTATGGGAACGTGTAAAATTTCAAAAAGATCGGCCTGCCTTAATAAAATCTCTGTACTTCCTTTGTTGAAAAGTGGTTTCATCAAACCTCGCTGATCTTCTTGAAGTTTTGTACATCTCCATAATTTACCATTCTGAACAACTTTTTCAAGTAACCTTTTGCTATATTTTCCTCAGAAAAGGCACTTTACCTAAAACCAAAACAGTTTTTACTCGGTGCACTGAGCATTTCAAATAGGATTATTTTAAAAATGGTTACTCCTACCGACTTCAGCAAAGTATACCTTTTTCAAATAAGATAGGCAGGAAAATCGATTGTTTCAATAGTCAGATTATTATGTAAATATTTGGATTTATCAAGAAGTTATTTACAAATATTGAAAATAAAATTTTAATTTGACACTGTATCTTTTTTATTACGCGCCTTGGGATATAGGTATGTTAGGTTAAATCGATTTACTTTTACCTAAGGAATCTGTGGTCTCTTTTTTGCTACTTTATTTAAAATCACCCTGTATAAAAGCAATTTAATTGTCATATATTTAGAATTTATATGTTTTGTGAAATAGCTAATTTAATACCGCGAGTGCAGACCTATTTATTAAAAAAGAAATCCTCGCTATCAATGATGAAATATATGTGCCCTTCTTTATTCCAATATCCTCAGCCTGATACTTTTTCCACTTATCTCCGAGACTTCTGCACGGAGATGTTTGCCGAAAATATTCCACAAAGTTAGACATAAATTATATTTTCACACCAATTTCGTTCTCCCATCCAACTGGAATATCGAACGTATTAGCTTCAATTTGAATTTACAATTTTCTTCAGTAATATATTATTATACAGTCAACTTGACATATATTCGTTACACAGGCCGGGAATTCAATAAAACCAGCCCTTGTTTGCAGTTTCAATGTGGGGCTAATATAGCCAAGTCTTTGTGATATTGTCTTTAGCTATTACCTACCTCTTTTGTGAGGTGAGATATGTATCCAACATCTCATAAGGGAATGTAAAAAATTTCAAAAGACACCGCAACTAAACCGTGGGATACAGAGGTGCAATATATTTTCAAGCAAGTGACATCAATAAAAATCATTAGAATATGTGGATATATGCATAATATATTATCATAATAGGTGGTGTCTGTTTTAGTTATCTAATTCGATATTTTTCAAAGTGGGGTGTTTATTAAGGAAATATTTTATATCTCGTCGTCAAATTTGTATTATTTTACCTCGACCATACTCACTGCTCGAATATAAAAACTTGTATCGGAACGGCGGCTACAAGCTGTTATTAGAATGCAACGTTGTAACATCTCACAAAATAACATAACCGTTTTCTGTAAGTAAGTAAGGAAGACAAAGAGGGAACTTAGATTATTACTTGTTTACTTTGGTGGCAGTGCAGGACAGTACTTTTTGGTGCTAGGTGATTTCACAGGCTCGAGCGTGATTATAGTTTTTACTTTTGTGATATGCTAGGTGTTTTTTAATTGCTGTTATCGCAGGCTCATTATAAATTAGTGCTCAAGTTAGTTGTTTAAACAGTATTGTGAATAATATTATACATATATTAGTGTTGTGAATACTTGTACTGTGCTGTGTTGTTGTCTGTGAGTGTTTGATTTAATCTATCTAGTACTTTATAGTATCTAATTACTTTTTTGCTTTAAAAACATTGTGGTATTAAATACAGATACAATATTTAGAGCTTGGAAGGATTTCTCGGAAGAACATCTAGAAGGTTAGGACGGATGACGAACAAGCTCAGCTAATTAGATATGATGTATATAAAAAATAAAACACAATGAGGGAGATCAGAAGACGTTAGAACAAATGGCTCGGCACAAAAAAAATGAAGAATATCTTAAAATCCTAAAATGCGATCCTAGTTTGCAGAAAGATGAGTTGTTGCATATAGTCAAGAGCAATAATTTTGAAAAGAAATAAGTTATTGAAAGGATGGCTACTACTCAGAGACATACCGACATACCGTTGTTTTGACTATACTGTAGGCTAGTTTGTTACAGCATGTTTAATAGTAGTTCTAAAAATCAAGGAATCAACAATTGTGCTTCCTTCTCGGATTCTCATCGTTTAGTTCGACAATAACATCAAGCGTTTTTGTTCCAGATTCTTATTGGCGACGGAAAACAGTGCTTTTACGTCAATGCCAAGAACAGAAAAGAAGGGTTTATCCCTAATAGAAAGAAACTCCCCAAGCAAAAGCTACCTTGCCCACCTGTGCGAATTGGCGTTGTACATCTGGTAGGATAAATGGTGTTTAATCTGTTATGAATTACTTCTGAAGAGTGTAACGATTCCTGCCAAGGTGTATGCCTTCAGTTTTATTATCCCTAGAAGACATGACCAAGTAATTTTTCAGAATGAGATCAGCCCCAGTACTGCTATTATATCACAGAAAGAAGCAAGAATGTTATTAGACATCTGCTCTATTCTCCATAAGATATCTTTTTTCCGCTTTCTGCCAATTAATAGTAACGTCGCCATTCAAACTTGGTTTGGTGAATTCTTCCTTCCCAAACCATCAGATTATTTAAAGCGTGCAATAGAAAAACTGCCGGAATGTTGGAAAGCAATTGTAAGCAATGGAAGAAAATATATCCTTGATTAGTTAATGTATTTTGTTTATTAAAATACACAATTTTTATTCAATAGAAATGTACATTAACGCAATATTCCTTTTCATTTCGTGAGTGCAGCAGACGATAATATCGTCCTCATTTTCTAGCAAATCCCTGTGAATGCTTTAATATTACAAACAAAAATACGTTCGGATTTAATTAAATAAAACAAGAGGGAACTTGGGAGAAATACGAAATGTATTGTAGGATTTAATTATCACACGATCAAAGATAGGAAGGAACTACTTCCTAAAACTTGCCGGAAATTCCAACCACCTATTAGGAACTAAGTAGTTTACTATCTTATTACCCTCCCGAACTGTAATGACCCCTAGGTCGTGTTAAGTTCATTGGTCCCTTACGAGATAAAGCGACCCACAAATAATTTCATTTATTTACACTCTTTTATTGCATTATCCTTGGACGCAGAAAGGTTTTTTTAATGTTTTTCCACTCTACAAGGTCCTTCCAGTTTTTCTTTTAGAATCTCGAAAATGTTGCAGTTTTGCCTGCAGTTTCTTAGTTTTAATTGAAACATAATCACAATAGTAATATGTACATAATCTTGAAAGTAGGATATTAATAATACATTTCAGTTATTATAGATAACATGTTTTATTTATGTATACAGAGTGTTTAAAAATATAGGTTTCAAACTTTGATACATATCTAGCATCAGAGTAACACTAACTGACACTGGAATTTTTAAATAGTAACTATTACGTAACCGCCAACAAAGCTACTTTCTCGTATATATACTTCATACTTCATACAACAAAGTTACAGTAACCTCTTGGTACTTCTTGAAAGTGGCAAATGATCGAAGCAGCGACCAACTCTTGTTACTTATTATTATGACTTGGTTGCACGCTTTCATAGTCGCTGTGACGGTGGGAGAACCTTAATTGTTTGTTTACAGTCGTGGACTTGTATGTAAGTTGTATCACCTCTTAAATTCATCATGATCTGAATTCTGCTGTGTAGTTTTCCAAAGTTGAAAATCTTTTCGTCTTTATGAATATACCACTATATCATATTTTTTATAACTAATAACTTAGTAGTAAGAATGCGAACATCGCATCAAATATCAGTTATATTAAAATATTACTAAGAAGTGGCAGTGGAAACAGACAATGTGTGGTAGTTGCATTCACAACTTTATTGCTGTTTTAAAATAACGATACAGCCTCGTCTGATAATTTTTAATAGATATTACTTAAAAGTTATATATTAGCAGTTTTCGTTACAAAAGCTAAAGTATCAATTACTCTCAAGTTGCGCAAACGACTTCAAAGTAACTTTTGTGTAGTTGGAGTTGAAGTTATTTTAAAGTAACAGTAAAATTCTGACTGCCACACATTGTCTGTTCGAAGCTATCATTGCAACTTCTTAGAAACATTTTTCCTGCTAACCATTCGGAACGCGGTACGTTCGACGTTTACATTGAACGCATTTCTTGAATTTTATCTTCTAGTAGCATGTGCTTTTTCTTTGTGGTTTTTCTTGTTACCCCTGCTGTATGTTTTGTTCTTAGGATTTTTTGTGGTGATTCGATACAGATATTTAATCTGTAGTTTAGTATAGATATAGGTTTTTGATGTCCATAGCCATACTTAAGATAGTTATAAAAAATATGATACATTTCACACGTGACATAATCGAATACACATAAGACAATGAGGAACATCATAAAGATTTTCTACTTTGGGAAACTACAAGGTAAATTTAAATGGTGATAAGCACTTTGTAGATGATGTTCGTGATAATGATTAATAATTCTGCAAGTAGTAATAACGTTGAACTAATATATAACAAGTTCGACGACTTTAAACAAGCAAACAACTAAGGTTTTCTCACGTTCTGAAAACTTAACGCTCGCCCCACCGAGACGTTTTCAAAACCAGGATAGTGCGTAGTAGTGACTGTAGCTTTGTTGTATGAAGTTATTTATACAACAAAGTAAGAAATTTAGTCGCGGTTACGTAATAGTTACTTTTAAGATTCGAGTCTCAGTTAGTGCGATTTTGGTGCTAGTTGGGCTATTTCCCAAAGTTTGTAACGTTTTTTAAAAATATTCTGAATTAATTATTTATTAATAATAATAATAATAATAATGTTTATTATCGGAAAAAAATTACAACTGACTAAAATAATTAATTTAAAGTAAACATTATGGAACCCACAGAAGGTAAAACCTTTTTCGTGGGGTAACACAATAATGTAATACAACAAATACCACAATATAAAAACAAACATTATAATATTAACAGGTTACATTTTATGAACACCAAATATTGACACATGTGAACACACACATACACTTAAAAACAATAACACATAACATATACAGAAGATGGCAAATTTTTACTGGTTATATTTGAATAAAAGAAACTAGTTGATTTTTGTTTCAATTAACTGGTGTATTAAATTCCGTGGTTTACTAAGAATCCATTTTTTTACTTTAGATTTAAACAAATAATAAAAGTTTAATGTTTTTAAGTTTTCAGGTAAGTTATTAAATATTTTTGGGCCAATATACGTGTAATGTCTCTGTCCTATTGATTTGCACATTTTTGGTACATATACACAATTTTCTTTATGGCGAGTTTCATACAAGTGCTGAATTATTTTTATTTCTTTTTTATTTTTGTACATATTTTGCAATACGGTGTAACAATAAAGTTGTCTAGGGTCCAATACTCCACACTCCGCATACAGATCGTCGGATGGGTAACAGTGGTTTTTATTATATATAATCTTCAAAATCCATTTTTGCGCAATTTCTACATTTTTCAGCTACTTACTCCTCCCCATCCAACGATACCATACATCAAATGTGGCTGAACCAAAGCATAGTACATTATTTTTAAATGCTTCAGATCCAAAATATCTTTGAGATATTTGAATATCGGAATTAAACTTCTTAATTTCTTTATTATATTATTAATATGCAAATTCCATTTTAAATGATTATCTATTATTATACCTAAGTATTTGATGGAATTACTAGATTTTAGCTCTACAACTGTATCTGCATAAGGAACCTTAATTACTTTGTACTGTGGAAGACCATTGGCATAACTTGAAAATGGTAAGTAAAGTGTTTTATCTACATTTACAGTAAATAATTTATAATTAAAGAAGTCTAGCAAACATTGAAAGTCTCTTTCCACTTTAAGTTTTAACAGATCCCAATTAGTGTCTTTGAATAAAACTGCCGTATTGTCCGCAAAGCTTATTATTTCTGCATCAATAGGAATACTAAAAATATCATTTATATATATACAGAACAATATCGGACCCAACACAGTTCCTTGTGGCACTCCATAACTGATAGATTTTACAGAACTACTATTCCCATTTAAGTTAACTGATTGCTGTCTGTTAGTTAGATAACTTTTAAACAGTTTAAGGGATGTTCCTCTAAAACCAATATTTTCTAAGGTGTCTAACAATTTAAGGTGACTTACTGTGTCGAAGGCTTTCGCCAAATCGACAAATATGCAAATTGATGGGATAGCTGCATCTAAATTTCGGTATATTTTACTAGTTAGGTCCAATCGTTGGTAGATTTTCCTGCCATAAATCCATATTGCTTATCAGAAACAATATCATATTTATTCAGGAAAGATGACATTCGAATTTTCAATATCTTTTCAAATATTTTTGCCAGGTTGGAGGATAAGTGATATAGGCCTATAGTTGCTTACCTCTTGTTTGTTACCCGATTTATACAAAGGTTTAATAGTAGCTACCTTCAAGGCAGATGGAGAGATGCCTTCTTCTCTTCTTTTACTTTTTAATGTATTTATAATTTTTTTTACTTCTTGTACGTCTGTATATTCTAGTACAAAAGAATTTTGCCTGCGAGACTCGGGCAGATTTATATTTCCTGGAGACTTTATTTTACTAGCTAATTTATCTCCCACCTGACCAAAATAATCGTTAAAACGGTTTGCCACTTCCAATGTATTGGTTAAAATTTGTCCACTCTCATCTTTTATACTGTTTATATTTGTTTTAGATTTGTTTTGACCGTGATAATATGCCACATCTGGTATGTAACTATATAATTTTTTTTTATTTTTGCATGGTGTAGTAACTATGAAGACCAACTTTGTGGACATGCTGTAATAATTTAGCAATTTTGTCAATTTTCATTAACATTATAACATTCGAGAGAATCATTCACATCTATCTGTCAAAGCCTGGAGACATTACAAACAAATTTGCGCTGTACAACACGATAACGTCACAATTTGTTTACGCTCGATAGCCCTAGACCATGTTTTGTGCTCGTCGCTATTTTCCACTCTGTAGACTAATTTCGTTTAAATTCGGGTTCGTTAAATAACGCGATTTAATTAACATGCCAATACCACACCCCATTATGGCGACCTTACCAGGATAACAACAGTAACTTTGGGCTTACATTGTGAATTAATAATTGGCTCATATTTACTGCGCCTTCCTCGATGTTTACTTAGTTTCTTCCGCACCTACAAAAGACCTTTTAGACGTTATTGAGAACGACTTCTCCAAAACAAATAATGTATACCGGATGATTCAGTCATAATGTCATTAACTTTAAGAGGAAATAGGAAAAAATGAGTATAATACGAATACGCGATATAACAAATTTAAATGTATATTTACGCCGAAAAAAATTTTCAAACCATTATTTCAATCTCCTTTTCATACTGTCACTGACCGCTGGCGGTAATTCAACTCGATGTCGATCTGACGCGACGTTGCCAAACTTAAATATAGTACCTACTTATTGTAATATGTAATTAAAACTATAAATTATTTTTTAAAAGTATGCTATTAACATATTAAGTTTTAACATAAAAAAGACATTGAAATCACAAAGCTCCAACGGATCAAAATAAACCATTCAGATTTCATTACATAAATAGTGAGATAAAATCCAATACTAACTAGGTTAAATTATGAAGAGAGGCTGAAACATTTTTTATATTTAAATATAGACAGTAATAAAAAAACAAAAACAGTCCGAGACATACCTATTCAGTGATCAACAATCTGGAAATCCTGGTCTTGACCTACCATATTTAGGTCAATAACCTTGTTTTTAAAATCTACTCAATGAAAAGCGCTGTAGAGCTGCAGTAGCAATAATTAATGGCTTATCTATTTAATCCTGAAAGTGAAATGATATGTTGCTCCAAGGGTTGTAACAAGGAATTTTCGGAATTAAAATGGAGGTGATCTAGTCCCAAGTTTTTGTCGGCAATTGTATGTCCGTTATTCGCACTCAGGATATTTTGGCTGGAAAATTTCGCAACTGATGACGTAGTGTACTGATTCCAGTCCACAAGAAGAACAAAGAAGACCAATGGCAAAGGTGAAACTAAGGGATACTTCTCAGAAAGAGCATCCACAGATAAAAAGATTTCTAAATTTACGGTTTATAACTAAACCTTATCTTAAAACTGATCCTAAAACCCTAGAATAAAAAAATAGAAACAATTAGGTATCACTTACATCTATAGTGTTAATTTTTTGTACAACTCACCTTCTGTAGAAGGGTTTGGATTACCGGAGAAAAATTGCATAACTCAAAATTGTTGGTGATAACAAATCTAGCATATAGACTTTGTTAAGTGTAAGTGGTTTCATTAGATCCCATGAAAATGGTAAAACGGCAAAATTAATTACACCACACGTTTATTCTTTACAGTCATAACCAACTCCTCGAACAAGAGTTCTCTGTTCTACTCAAGTAGAAGTAGAGGCCATTTTTTGTGGCTTTAATTTCATCGATTTTTAAAAATGAAATGTTGGTTGTCTATACTATGAAATAATTAAGACCAGCTGATTAAAACCAGCAACCAGGAAAACACGATTTTGGAAAAATAGAAAACTGTGTACGTGCTTTCAGAAAAAGAAAAGTAAATTGAGACGAAAGAGACTAGTGACACGAAATAGAAAATATCTGTAAATGTGGTAATGTTAGTAATATTAAGTATATAAATACTAATATAAAATAGTAATGTAAACCATAATCGTAGTATGTTAAAATGCTATAACTTTTATCTCGATAAACTGGATTATCAAGAACTTCTGTACATTGAATTCTTAACCGTCTACATCCATATCGCACTCAAAAAGTTCAAGAGCTATTGCCTCAAGATTCATGTGACCTTTTGCAGGTTTATCTTTCCTCTGGATATGAATTTGTACAAGAACTTCACTGATGAGGCTTGTTTCAGTCGTATAGGAATTACAAATGTTCACAACTTTCATGAATATTCAGATGTAATCCCAATGCAATAACGCCTAGACATTTTCAACTCGAGTTCAAATGTTTGGGTAGGTATTATTGATCGTTGTTTGATGGACCACTTATTTTGCCAACTCGATTAACTGGCGAAAGTTATTTGGAATTTCTGTAAACTACTCTTCCTGATTTAATCGAAGATTTATGGTTACCACTTAGACTAGAGTTTTGGTTTATGCATCGCCTCATTTTAGTGCTACTGTCAGAGATTTTTTGAATTTTAAATTTCCAAATAAATGGTTAGGACGTTCAAGATTTATAGCTTCACTCAACTGAACGTTATAAAAATAGTACTTTAAATTAATTTTCAACTATTTCCTCTAAAATAAAACACGAAAATATTTCGAACTTGACATTTTAAAATGTATCGTACTCACACTGTACCTTTAAGTCATGAAGGAGATTAATTGTCTGTTTATCGCCATCTTTGTCGGTTCATTCTTCATGGAGAATTTTTCCGGCACCATTGTTCTAAATATTTTTAATACGTAATGTTTTGGCTATGACTATGGGAGAAAAATGAGGTTTGGAGAAAAATGGGTGCCCGTTTATTTAAAACGTTCAAGATAAGGCCCTGGCAGCGATAAAGATGAAGGATAGATGCTAGTTGCAGAAAAAGTGTTAGTCTTTTTGCCAGATTTAGAGGCAGTAGGGAAATTAGGTTTCTATATCAATTCAACCGCGCGAAGGGATGGTAGAAAACAATTTATTAGTAAGCTACAATGAGAAATGAAATATTTAAATCAGAAAAATCTTTAGATCGTCTTTAATAATTTGTTAGTAAGCTGTAAAAATGCACAAAGAGAAATGGAAGATTTAAATCAGAAAAATCTGTAGGTCGGGGTTTTCCACGGAATTTTTAAATAATTCATAGCTGAACTCAGAAGTAATCTAAAAAATCTAAGCTAATTGCAAATATCTCTTACTGTGTCAATTATACAAATTTTCTAAAGGCTGACAGGTCATTTAGAATAACAATAAAAAGCGCATATATTCACCTTATGTTTATATTCGACATTATAAACATCATACCCTGCAGAATTCTTTAAACTGTCCACCAATTCAAGCACTGCAGGTACTTGAATTGATGCAAATTACTAAGTAATTTTTACGGTGTTAAAGTAAGTAAAAACGCACATTTCTCGATCGTTCAATGGGGAGCCATGTCCTTTATTTAATACATCTTTTCGCCAAAAGTTAAAGAAAATTATTCGATTACAATATTATAGTTTGGCTTTACGCTAATAAAAACCTCCTCCTTCAGGATGAATTTCCTTTGTACATAATTGTTTTACTAAAAGTGTAAAAACTCATTTATAAAATGCCAGAGTTAAAAAAATGCCTGCTCATTTTCCTTTAATCAAGGTCCTGTATATGACACTATCTATCAATAGATAAAAATACGAAACAATGCATACTAAAAGAAACTCTTATATTTTACAAGATTATGTACATTATAGAATACATCGAAAAGAAAACATACCTGACAGTAAAACTTTTAAGTTAGCTGCAACAACAGTTAAGCTATAAATTTGCAAAATGCTCTAAACTGTTCGTTAATATCCACAATAATAAATAGATTAAGAGTTTGTTTTATTAGTTTCAAAGTACTCGTACATAATTATTATTAGTTTTTTAAATGCGACTTTATTTTTCTTATTTTTTTGTTTATTCGCGATCATAGAAAAAATATTGTTCCTAACTCCTGCGGAAACTCGACTGTCGGCGTGTGAGTATCACTTTCCACACTAGTTAGGAAAACAACAAAATACTGATGATGATAACAACGATACTTTACTTATACTCATGTCTTCAAGATATAAATTGATTTTAAATCGTCCAAATGCGTTGTAAACTTTAATTATGACCTTTATAAATGTAGAAGTATTCATTAAAGTACAAAAAACACAAAACACAAATTAACTTGTGAAGGAAATGTCAGTAAATTTGATATATAACTTCAAATACTTATATCCATGTCTTCAAGTTATAAAGTGATTTTAAATGGTTCCAAATGCCTTGTAAACTTTAATATGACATTTATAAATCTGAAAGTGTATTCGTTAAAGTACAAAAAAATCACAATTTATTTTACTTATACGCATAAAATTATTTTACTTATACCCATTTGGAACTACTAAATTGATTTTAAATGGTTTCAAATGCCTTGTTTTCTTTAATAGGGTCTTTGTTAATGTAGAAGTGTATTCTTAAAGCACAAATAATTACAATTTAACTTTAGAAATGTATATAAATCATTAACAAAGAAATGTCAATAAATTTCTGGATAATAAGTTACTTATATCTATATCTTTAAGTTATAAATACATTTTAAATGATTCTAAATGCCTTGTAAACTTTAATATAACCTTTATAAATATGGTAGTGTATTCGTTAAAGTACAAAGGTAAAATTTGTATGCGTTCATACCGTCCTGACGTCCCTGGAACAACATAACTAATAACCAGAAAAAAATATTGTTTTCAACAAAAAAAATTTTTTAATAATTTTGTTGCAATATTTAACATATTAACATTCAAATTTCCTTGATAGATTTGCCAAATAAAACAAATTTAAGGTGTTATAAAAAAGCTAAACTTTATTTGCAAATAATTGAAAAAATAACAAAGCTCTGAGCAAAAGCGCGTAATTTTTTTTTAAATAACAGAAATAAGCCAAAACAGAAGAAGCATTATCTATTGAGACATTAATAAACATAAAAAAATATATAAACTTAAAATTAAACGTCTTAGAAAAAAACGTGCATGGGTCTATGAACGCTTATTGTTCTTCACCTGTCGCACATCCTATACACAATTTTTTGCTACATTCTAAACATATTGGTCTTTTGCACGAGAAACAAAGGTAAGCGGTCTTCCTTCTCTTTTTGGCAGGACATAAAGAACATGATTTTCTTTCTCCTCGATCTAATTTATCAGACTGATCAGCTTCAACACAATATACATTTTTTTCTCCCAAAATACGCACAAATAGATGACCTTAGCTCACGAGGTAGTCGGTTATTGTGGATGCGAAGTCTCATGTAGGGCTCATTCAACTGTTTTGCTACAGTTTTCATAAATTCCAATCTTGTCAAAAGTTCCCTAACACGTAATGATTGGTGCATAATCTAAGCATTATTAGTATTCATATCTAAAATTCGAAAAAAAATTGCTATGGTCATTTTGCCAACATTTTATTTCTTCTACTGTGGTCTCCCTCAGTTCTGTTCTGGATGGATCAGAGAACTTTCTTCTTGAACTTATGATCTTCTTGTTTGTTCAGTGAATTACTTGTGCTATCATATCTTCTGTAAAAATAGATAACCAGGCATTTACAGGATCCATATTTTTTGTTGGAAATCGGGAAGTTGGTATTTTAATAATATTGTGTGCTGGAGTTCTTACATTTCTAATTGGAGCAGTAGCTGACCATTTAAATCTGTTTCTTTCATAGTAGTACTTTGGTACAGAACCTTCATCTTCATCCTTACTTGCATGATCCTCAGATTCTTCATCTGAAGATTGATCGGTGTCAATGTCTTGCCGATAGTCGGGTTCTTCATCTGCAGATTGAACGGAGTTGGTGTCATGTTCACTTTCGAGAACAGCATCATCCTCTTGGTCTGATAAATCTACATCACTGTCCAGAGAGTCAAAAATACACAGAACTTTTTCTTCGAACTTAGGATCATCATACCTTACACGTTTCGGTACAGGAAGCTTATCCATTTTTAACTGCACAACAAAATATACGACTAATACAAAAATGGATAAAAAAGTAATTTGTTACGTACTTGCCGTCGTGACGTCCCAAGGACCACGAGCACACTGTCACGTAAAAATTGGAAATAGTAACGCACCTACACTAACGATCCCGGGTCGAGACCATACTGATTGGAAGGTACTGAGACGCACAGCTGAAAATTTTTAATAATGGAAGGGATACACAGCAAAATTTATTGGCGTGGGTCCCAGGGACGTCACAACGCCAGTTAAGGGTTAACTTTAGAAATGTGTATCGAACATAAATAAAGAATCGCCAATAAATTTGGCATATAACTTCAAATACTTTACTCATGTCTTCAAATTATAAATTGATTTTAATTTGTTCCAAATGCGTTGTAATCTTTAACATGACCTTTATAAATCTGGAAGTGTATTCGTTAAAGTACAAAAAATCACAACGTAACTTTAGAAATGTATATCAAACACTGACAAGGACACTCAATAAATTTGATTGCAAAATCCTACTGAATCAGGATAGTTATCTTTTATCATCTCTGCTACCGCAGATCGATACAGACCCTTCCAACATCTATATAAATATGGAGGAGAACTAAAAGAACAATCCTCTATCTGCAATATTCCCATATACGAAGCAGCGTTTTATACACAATAACTTTTATCGAATAAAGTGATATAGTGATGGAAATAGTGGGATTTATCGGAGTCGGCGGTTATCATTTATACAATATTGCGGCTGCAGCCTCGCACAATAAGGATTACATTATACAGAGATTCCATTCATCGCAAGCCCTCCGATGTATATTGCAGGAAGCGCGCGGCGTTGGAGTTCACACATGAGTTCCTCGCGATCTTGTTCCGTGTTTCACGTGTGCATTCCTTTAATTTATCATCCGCAGGGGCTCGCGGGGTATCGAACCGGTTCGGTATTGTGACGAGGCCATTTATCAACGCATAACTGGGGGAATTAGAGCCCGGTGAGGTGTGCGCCAGCTTTTGATGCCGCTCTTAAATGCTGCGGGATTGCCCACCGATTTCCACCTGTCTTAAAACAATATACTGTTTCCTCAAATATTATACAACTATTTCAAGTAGATGAATATATTCGAATTAATGATACACGCATGGTAACCTACGCGTTGCCTACACATAGAGGAAGATTCAGAACTTATAAAAAAAATGTACATGAGACTCTTACAAATACAATTTTGTAAAAAATCGAAAAGGGCTGGCGGTCCATATCGATTCCGGAACTGTTTAAAAGTTCTTTGGAATGTATGTAATGGTTCGTTTGCTATTCATAGCTGTAATATGCAGCGTACCAGATCTCCTGATGATGATGGATCTATGGAAGCAAGAGCAGTAAGTACATTACAGTCGCAATGTATTAAAACAGTTTCGATCCTACATTAACAGAAAATGCACCACCTAAAGAAATTTTAAAATTTCATGTTTACTTTAGGTATTTTTGTATTAAACACTTCCCAGCTAGCAAAGTAGTTCTATAAATTTAGAGTAATAGGAGTTTTATATTCTGTTAATATTTTATAGTTGTATTTAGAATGCATTAATGTGGCACATGAGATTATTTTGCCTTCAGAAATTGAATTGTCTTTTAAATTTGTTGCAAGAACATTCTTAGAGCATAATTTATAAAGCATTTATAACATAACTGCTAATGTAGTGTGTACAATAACACAATTTTGCAGCAACGGTGCTTATAGAATTAAATTACTGTAAAAACGATGCAAAATACTGCTTTATAGAATAATTATACCAACTCCTGTGATACTCTTATAAAATTATTCCGTAATGTCGCTTATAGTTTAATTATAGAACTATTGTATAAGGCGTTGTTAAGTTACAATTCTGCTGCGGAAAACAAATTATAAATATGGAAGCTGCTATCGAACTTAAGAGAAAAAGCTGTTTAAAACAGTTATAAGAGAATAATCATAATACAGTTGTTATAGAATCATTATAAAGTAAATAAGTAACAAAAGCCTTTTTGTTCCATAAAGAAACGCTATAGAACTACCTTTTTTATATAAGTAGGTTTCCCATACCCCCATCTGACGAGACCTGCCTGTAAGTACGAAATATTTTGATCAAAGTATAATGGGAAAATTTGTATAACATAGTCGTTTATTTGATTGCTATTAGAAATTGATTTTCGTATAGAAATTTAGTAACATATTTAATTCATTCCAAACCTTATCTATTTGCACTTCTAGATGTTGAAGTTAAAGAATTTTGTTAGATTTATTAAATGAGATTGAAATACCACAATAAAATATGGCAACACTGTGGATATTAACTGGCATAGATCTCTTATAATAGTTGCTTACCAAGTATATTTGCTCCATAATCATTGCAATAGACACAAAAATGTCATATTAGTGAGAATCCATTGGAAGTACAAGATAATGCCTCTCTTTCTGCGAAGAAAAAAATCGTAAATAGAAATATCTATATAGGTGAAATGATAACAATAATATGGATATACTTACTTTCTGACAATTTTATATACAGTTGGTTGTTAAATTTATCAATATATAAAACATTTCTTTTTATTAAATTTCCAGCAGCATATGAAATATAAGGTTAATTGAGGGCGCGTCAAAAAATTACCATTATGTACTACATGTTAAACGATAAAACTTTTTCCGCATTAAAATGTACTGCTCCCTGATGGACAAACCAACTAAGGAATTCGTAATGTGAGTAGTACTCCTATGCAGGCTGATTAGGTCCATCTTATTGGTTCTTATTGGCCCATCCATATTATTTCTAACAGAAACATTTTGTTTTTAGGAGATACAATTAAGCGATTTTAAAGTTCTCTAAATAGAACACCATGCAACACAAAAATTGTATAACGAAGTGCTATAGAATTTTTAAAAGATTGCTTTCTAACTGTGTTATAAAAATTCCTTAAGACCTGTGAAAACGTTTATTCAACAATTCTATAAGTATTTCCTGCAAACCTTACAGAACCGCTATAAAAACCTAAAAGGTTCTATAGAACTGTGCCCATTTTTATGGTATAAGTGTTGTAAGAACGTTTTGAAAATGTCCTTAGAACAAACATTGCTCTATAAAATTTGCTCTGGAAACGTTTTTACGATTTTTATAGAACAGGAAATTGTTAGCTGGGTTTGCAAGATAAGTCTACTATAAATTATACTTTTTTAATAGTTTCTGCTTACTACAATGAGGAAAAAACTTATAATTTACCTATATTACATAATAAATGTATACAAAATGATACATTTAGAATATTTAAAAAAAAAAAAAATTTTCGAAAAATTCTAAAGGGATTCAATAAAAAAATGAAAAGACGAGAAATTGAAAAAATTTCTTAAGCAAAGAAATAAATAAAATTTTATGCAATTTTATATCAACAAATTCAACTACTTTTGCTGCTATTGGTATCAATAATTAATAAAATTCATTAATTTGTGGTTTTAATTAATAAAATAATTTGACATACCTAATGGTATAGCAACTGTTCAAAATGTTGTCTACCGACGTGTAAACACATTTAAACACATTTGGGCCCATATTACCCATTTTCTACGAACTATCATAAATGCTTCTGGTTGTTGTCCGTTTTGAACTCTATGTTATTGGCAGCGGCTATGATACGTTCGAATAAATCATCAACAGTGTCCACTTTGGTGCGATACATCTCGTTTGTTAAATATCCCTACAAAAAGAAGTCAGGTGATCGTGGCGGCCAATTTATCGTACCTCTTGAACTTCATTAATGTACTCCTGAATAGTTTGTCAAAATGAGGGATAGTGTTGTTGTGCAAGAACCACATTCGGAGTCGGAGTCGGGAGTCGGACAACTAACAGCACATCATCCAGAAGTTCAGGCAGATAATTTCGAAGGAACTCAAGATACTGAGCTCTATATATTCGATTTGGTAAAAATATGAATTGTCCAATCAAACTATCATCGACAATCCTTACCTAAACATTCAAGAAAAAGTGTTGCTGGAAATGAGTATTACAAATGTTATACATCCCATTCTATATAAAAATAAATTCATCTGTAACTGCAAAAAGTTGTTACATTTTTAAGGTATTCAAAAAGCGTTTTGTCAAGTTCTGTCAAATTCATTCATTATGCGCTCCTAATGCAAGTACAAACGCTCCGCAAAATTTTATACAGTAAATAATTTTGGATAAAATATATACGTATTTTGTGTCACCTTTTCGTTATGTTCTTGAAAACAGAATCAAATTGAGCTCGTACGTTGATATTCCCAAATAATGCAAATCGCATTTGATTATGAATATGAATCAGAATCAAATCCATTACTCATGACTAGTAGGTACTGAATAGCACAGACGCACAAGGAAAACACAGAGGCAAATGTCTATTAAAATGTCTTTTATAAATTGTTTCTACGGCTTTGATTAGCAGAATAACCGCTGTACTACTTCACTTTACCCAACTTGAATTGCAACTTCTACCACGCGAAATAATGACTGATGGATGAAGGAGGGAGATAAATCGGGCCTCGTATATCTGTTCTATATTGAAGGTGGGCTCGTCTGAATAGGATAACGGGCCCGAATGATATTCGACTGATTTCGTCGTTAATTTGAACTGCCAACTTTTAGCTATGCCGAGTTTGCTGGTTACAGCCTATCTGATGTCGGCGCTGATTACTGCAGTTGGCATTTATTATAAAATTCTCATAATTTCCTATTGATTACACCGGGTTTTATAAAAAGGCAAATTTAATTAATGTTTGTTTCGTTATTATATAGCGGTTCTGCAGCTCTGCAGGGCTTATCATTGGGTATACATTCAAACAAGGTTATTGACCTAAATACGGTATTGATCACTGAATAGGTATGTCTCGGACTGCTTTTTGTTGACAGCACAAAGGTTTTTTATTATTGTCTGTATTAAATACAAAAAACGTTGCAGCCTCTCTTAATAATTGAACCTAGTTAGTATTGGATTTTATTTTACTATCTATGTAATCAAATGTAAATGGTTTCTTTTGATCAGTTGGAATTTTGTAATTTCAGTATTAAATATTTTTTATGTGAAACTTAATATGCTAATTGCATACTCTTAAAAAATAATTTACAGCATAACATATTACAATAAGTAAGTACTATAAGAAAATATTTAAATTTGGCAACGTCACATCAGGCCAACACCGAGTTGAACTACCGCCAGCGGCCAGTGACAGTCTGAAAAGAGGGTTTAAAATAATGATTCGAAAATATGTTTTCCGGCGTAAATATGCATTTAATTTTTTTTTTAAATCGCGTGTTCGTATTATACTTATTTTCTCTATCTTCTCTTAAAATTAATGACATTATGACTGAATCACTTTGTATAAATATAAAAAAGAGGTTTTTGTTTAATGGTGGCCGTGATCTTTTACCCGGCTTGTTTTTTCTAAGACATTATCCAAAAGCCTTTCTCTATCTCCCTACGATTTTTACGTTGGCTTTGCCGTCACCGTGGAAAGTCGTCCATCACCGGGACTCAATCACTGCGAATGGCCGACCGTTTTCCGCTAATTGTCGCATCGATCACCTGAACTTTCCGCCGGAATATGACTCCATATATCTCGCGTCGTTTGGGCCCTTGCCCACCAAGGACGCTATTGCTTTTGTTTATTGAGGGCAGTACGTTATCCTGTCGAGGAATCGGTAAAAGGACGAGTGATCGTTCCCGTTGCTGCGTGTAAAAGGAAAAGTCATTAGTGTCCGCTAGACTATGCTTGTCAATCGACGATGTGCCACGTATGGGGTGCAACGCCCGCTTAAGTTGAAATAGGGGTTGGGGACAATGCATCATGATAGATGGAGAATAATGAACAATTAGTCAGCAGTAGCTGTTGATGTGATGCTACACTGTCACTATTTTAAAGGAGGTCCCAACAAACATTTAAAGTTAAAATTACGTTAACTTGACCTCTGAATTGGTCATAAACTTTTCATGACCAATTCCGCATATGGAAAGTTTATCTATATTCGTTGCCCTTTTTCCTTATGTGGGGAACAAAACTAAAGTAATATGGAAGTTAATAATTGGTCGGTAAGGATTTTATTTCAATAAGATAATTGGACCTAAAAGAAATACGGACCAATTCTATGTTAAAATTTCAACACATTATCACCAAAATATACTCTAATTATGCCCTTTATATGACCTACTTTTGCTAGAGAGAGACAACATTATATGTTTGCTTATATACATTCTAATAGCGAACAGGGATAGGAAGAGAAAGATAGAATATAAGTCAGGCTACAAAGCTACAAGTGGAGTAGGAGTTAGTATATGAGTATTTATAGATATTTAGATTTTAATATAATATAAAGTCTGTATTTTTGGTTTCTATTCAACAAATTGTACAACCCAGGAATTTTTTTCGTATAATGTGATGACCAAACTTTCATAAAAATAACGCGCCTTATAAATATACATTTTTATTATTGCTTCTTAATAACATTATTATCCTGAAAAATAATCTAAAATAAAAACTGGATGTATTTCGTGATAAAATGTGTTTAATAATTTTTCGTCATAAATCTATTAAATAATATTATCTCTATTAACGTAATTTTAATGAGTAATCAATTAGAAATAATAAACAAAACATCTAACGTTTGTTACAACATGGCCACTCAAATAAAATCAACTTTGAAGTCAATTTGTCTGCCAATGTTGACGTCACAGCAAAATATTAACTTTGTGGTTGAAATTTCTTCCAAATAAAGACATTTTATGGTAATTTATTACCAACTAAATTATTACTAGGTACCTACATATAAAATTCTACTCTTGTATTTACTTGTGATTGAAAATTCAAATTAAACCAATAATATTATGTGTGTGTAATAACAAAAACAAAATAAATATTTTCGAACGGAATTCAATTCAAATTTCAATTCACATGCACTACTGATTCATTTGAGACGATAACAGTGTTATCATCTGTAATACTTATGATGTGTTTATCGATATATTATCATTAGCTTGATTTATATAATCTGCAGTGTTAGCTTCGATTTTGGTAGGCGAAATATGAACCCAATAATTATTTTTTACAACTCTGAAATATTGTGTGGTAAGCCGCCTATTGGACTTTATCATTTGATTTACTCGTACGACAACAAGTAGGTTTTTATTGCAGATCATCAAAACACAAAACAACTTTAACACCCTACTGCATGAAAATATCTGAATACATATAACAAGAAGCTTGCTCCCTAAAAGATCCTTTTAAGAAACATTTACGTCAAAGTATTATTAATAAGTAAATTTGTACCATAATATAGAACAATATTTCTATTAGGTTAATTGAAATGATCAAATATTTCTTAGAAGCTACCAACAAAGTTGAATATATTTAATATTGTAATAAAAATAGAACTTATTAAATTGAAGGATTTAATATGGCAAAAATAACTAGTTATTACCTTATTCTTAACCACTATAGTTGAAGACAAAATAGGTTTTACAATTTTGTAATAAATATGCAAATATTTACCGATTATAATTATTTAAAAAATCCCTGGATATTGAAGACAGATTTCAAGATGAAATTAAGTAAATTATAACTTCTTCTTACACGTTATTGGAATGTTAGCATTTGAAAACACAGAAAAGGTAAACAATATGTAAGGGTCACCTATTGGACATGATTGGTCGCACACTGCTGCATTTACAACACCTTTCAGATGCTTTTGAAGCTCTTACTCATGGAGTTCAGATAGCATGGAATAAAATGCCCCAAGAACTTATCGCCAACCTTATTAGATCTAAGCCCAAGCGTATCAATGAGTATGATTTTTACAGTAGGTTCTGTGATTTTGCTGAAAATGTAACCATTCAATAATTTAGGTGGCCCTGAACCTGTTCACCAAAAATTATTTAAGTCTACTGAACATATGTAAGTGTTTACCTTTCTTTGTCACGTGATTATCTATGTATCGATTACAAGGTTTATGGGCGTTAATGGGTATTAAAATTTTGGGGTTGTCAGGTAAAGCTGATATGAGGGAGATTCAGCAACCCCAGAAACATACCTAATCTGCTTTTTTTTATTTGTATACATATCCCTCGATTTAACCTTGAAATGGCCGTAAAGCTAACCTGGTGGGGTTAAATGAGCCCTGAATCCAACGACTCGAAAAAGATAAGTGTATGTTGATTTTGTCGATTTTCCTAACTATATTTCGATTTGTTCTTGGAATGACCTTGAAACTGACCTGATGAGATAACCCTATAATGACCTTGATTATTAGGTAATGGAGCTAAAGAACTCCAGATTTTGATTGAGCAAGTAAATATATATAATTAGGATAGTGACCTTATTGTAAAATTTATTTAACAGGAAAATGGTAGGAAAGAGGTCAACTCCAAAAAAGACTTGTGACGCCTCTTTTTTTTCTTTTCTCTCTCTTTTTAGAATCTTTCGCGTGTATCCCGATTGCGAACGACTATTTGTAATTTTCGTAGCACCGGATATGACGTCACCAGCGTCCGGTTCGGCCGTCAGATTTGTGACGCACCTTCTCGGACTAAATTATATTGTGCTGCGGTGTTCGGCGGCGGTAAGTGACATCACGGAAGCGCAATTCAGGATATCTTTTCGGTCAGTCTCGAGCGCCAGTTTCTCTATGTTTAACGTGGGAGAAACTCCACGTGAACTCACCCTCGGTTAGAGTAAGTACTCGGGCAGCTACAGTGAAGAAAGTTAAATTCCAGGGGTCTGTTGTATTTCTTTTATTCCCAGAGAACAACAAAACTAGTTTTATCAGTGTAGTGATAGTTTTACTTTTCAAATAAACAGAATTGTCAGTGTAGAACGGTAAAAATCTATTTAAGTTCTTTTTTGTTAGATCGGAATTTTATCAAAGTTACTGATATGAATGAATACGACACATTCTTTCTTTAATAAATTTATTTGATGAAATGGAAATAAATAATAACCAGTTAAATAGTAATAAAGACTATATGAATTTGTCTTTAAATCGGATGCATAATTTACAATTAAAAATAAATAAACGGTCCTAAAATCAAAATGCTAGCTAAATATATTTTCTTACAATTTTCAAACAGAATATAAAACGGTCTGTTTCGGTGCTGAAAGAAAATATAAATTAACTACGAAATACCCTTAAAGTAAAACATACGGCATGAAATACTTTATTGGCAGAAAATCTTTACAAACAAAATACAGACTTAACTATAAACTTATACCTAGAGGACGGTTCCAGCGAGGTTCTGAAAATAAAAACAAAATGTATGGATTTAGCAAAAATCTACTCTGAATTTATTTCGGCCCTGTAAATGCGAATAGAAAGCATTAGTTAAAAGCGGTTTTAAATTAACTGTAGCCAAGGAGAAAGCGCAAGCAGTGCAGAGTAACAATATACAGCAATTGTTATTAACAAAACAAGTAAGCGAACAAATGGGAGGGTTTTGGTCTAACGGAAAATAACGCAGTTTTCGGATGTCTATCCGGAAGGATAGAAATGAGTGTACGCGGTGTATCTCCCTTGATGGCGGTGTTGTGCACAGCCAAACCACCTCGGTGAGAACAACCCTGTACAACTTAGTCACCAACGACTCCTTAGTGCGGTGTTGTTCACAGCCAAACACTTTGGTGTACGTTCGGTGTACCAAAACGGCGTATATTAGTCGTCGGCGGTGTTGTCCACAGCCAAACCGACAACGAAAACGTCGTAGGGCTCACTGGCGTTTATCACTCGCCGGCGGTGTTGTTCACAGCCAAACCGGATGAGGACAACGTCGTGAAACGGCAGACAGTCGACGGCTCGGTCAGGTAGCGGTGTTGTGCACAGCCAAACTACCTCGTCCGTCAAAAGTACAAGCCAGCCCGTATGAGTTCAAAAACACCCAAACGGCGTGAAAAGGATAGGATTCGGAGGAAGGTAGATTGCTTACTTATTTCCTGGGCACTGCTGGGCTCTGCGGCTTCTCCTGGCTCGGTTGGTTTTCTTGGGCTGATCGGGAGAACTTCTGGATTGGTTCTTCGAGAGATGTTTTCCAACAACTCTGCCTTCTGCCTTTCGGTTCCTCACTTTTGTTAACTTACTCCCCACCTGACAACCACAGGTCACGGTGGGAGATGCGCGTGCGGTGCGTGATTTCGGAGTAGGGCATCGACGGTTTAGTAAAAATTAGTGCCTACTGATAAAAAATTCGAGCGCTCGCTGGACTTAATCTAACAAAATAAAATATTATTGCTGGAAATTAAATTTACATTAGGGATGAACCCGGGTGGTTCATTACATTCCCCCTTTACTTCGGTTAAAAAAAAATAAAATAAAAGAATTTTATTTGATTTTTTTTTCAAATTCTAACTTAAAATTTTATTCAAAAATGCGTGAACTAAAATATATCCTATTAAAGGGTGTGCCTCTTTTCAGGGTATGATACTTTATTAAGGGACACTTACCCTTTTTACAAACAGAAATAATAATAATTCGAAAACTAAACAAACTTCTCAGTGGTTCCTTCTCGGAGTATCTTCATACTGTGGTGGTCTTATCCATGCGGGTTGGCATCAGCTCCTTTACATAGAGGCAGCATTGGATTGCCTTCCTGCGTTGATCCATGGCGTCTATCGGTTAGGTTACACTTTCTCTTACAGCTTCCAGGTTAGATTTCGGCATGGGTTTCAAGTCTTTAATATGTATCCGCTTTACTTTAAACCCAGTGTCAGATTTTAACTCATACACTACGGGAGAAATGACTTTGGTAACTGTGTATGGTCCAGAGTATTTCGGAGCTAGTTTTGATGCGAAACCTTTAACAGCAGATGACAACGGATTTTCCTTTTTCATTACTCGGTCCCCTACGTGACAACGCCAGTCACGTCGACGCAAATTGTAATAATGACTTTGAGAGTTAAAGGCTAGGGCCAATTTTATCTTTACTAGATCGAAAACTTCTTGCATTCTAGATAAACGGTTAGCTCGGTCGTCACGGTCAGTGTTGGTCTCTTCTGGAACAGCTTCTTTGTTACGGTACAATGCCTTTGGTACTTCCAATTCTCTACCGAAGTTTAGGAAGGAAGGTGTGAATCCGGTAGATTCATGGCGGGCACTGTTGATTGCAAACTTGAAGTCAGCTAGATGCTGATCCCAGTGGCGGTGGTCCTGTTCACAGAATTGTGCCATCATTGTCTTGATCGTACGGTTTGTTCTTTCAACAGGATTCGCTTGCGGGGTATACGGTGGTGTAAAGCGGTGGTGTATCTCTAAGTCTTGGAGTAGTTTTCGGAACAACCGGCTGTCATATTGCGTTCCGTTATCACTTATGATCTCTTTAGGGCATCCGAAACGACAGATGATTTCCTCGTAGAGGGCTTGAGTAACGTT
The DNA here is from genome assembly GCA_037114965.1 of Monochamus alternatus. Lineage (NCBI taxonomy): Eukaryota > Metazoa > Arthropoda > Insecta > Coleoptera > Cerambycidae > Monochamus > Monochamus alternatus. Next base: position 125,935,558 of record CM073426.1, read on the forward strand.
TCGAGCAGTTGCACTTCGGAGAGGTCGAAATTCCACCCACTTGGTGAAGCGGTCCTGAAACACAATTAGGAAACGGTTGCCTTTATTAGACCTTGGTAGTGGTCCAACTAAGTCTGTGCTAACGGTCTCCCAAGGTTGTCGAACCACGGATGGTTGCATCTTCCCCGGTGTTTGTTGTTGCGATGTCTTGTAGCGTTGGCATTGTAAACAGCTTCTTACGTAATTGGTTACTTCTCGGAACATACCAGGCCAGTAATAACGAAGTGATATTCGGGCAATAGTTTTGGCAATGCCCATATGGCCGGCGGTGAGCACATCATGATTTTCCTTCATTACGGATGGTCCCTTTGACTTTGGTACGCATAATTTCCAGGGGTCACTAAGTTCTGGTTCAGTTAAATCCCTAGAATTCCATATGTGTCTATATAATCGGTTATTGCGGATGCAGTAATCCGGAAATGCCTCTGGATTCTTTTCGACTTCTTTCTTCTTATGTTGATACCATGAACATTCGGGTGTTCCTTCTATAGAGCATAGTCCTACGGTGTCTCCTGTAACAGTATCGGGTATGGGTTGTCGTGACAAAGTGTCAGCTACCCGATTTAATGCTCCTCTTCGGTACTGGATATTGAAGTCGTACTGTTGCAAAAATATACTCCATCTTGCTAGTCGGCCAGTCGGACTTTTAATGGAATGCAACCAACGGAGTGATTGATGATCGGTAATGACGGTAAAGTGGTAGCCTTCCAGATATGGTCTCATTTTTTCGATTCCCCATACTATCGCCAAGCATTCTTTTTCTGTGGTGGAATAGTTTTTCTCGGCAGGGTTGAGGGTGCGGCTGGCATAAGCTATGACACGTTCGGTTCCCTCGATAGTTTGTGTCAATGCTACTCCTAGACCAATATCTGAAGCGTCGGTCTGTAAAACAAACGGTTTGTCAAAATCAGGGCATGTCAATATAGGGGCTTCGGTAAGGCATTTCTTTAAAGTTTTAAACGCCTTGTCCTGTTCTACAGTCCATTTCCAACGTTGACCCTTCTTTAATAGTCGTGTTAGTGGTGCAACTACCTCTGTAAAGGACGGGACAAATCTGCGGTACCAGGATGCTGTACCTAAAAAACGTCGGACTTCGCGCACATTTTTCGGTGTTGGAAATTTATTAATAGCGTCTACCTTTTCCGGATCAGTACAAATTCCATCGGAAGTAACTAAATGACCTAGATATTTCAATGATTTTCTACAAAATTGGCATTTGTCTGGATTCAACTGTAAGTTGGCCATTCGTAGTCGGCGGAACACTTCCTTAAGATGTTTTAAATGGTCTTCAAATGTTTCTCCTAGAACAATTATATCATCTAAGTAAGCAAATGCATGTGGTTCCAGTTCCGGTCCAATAATGCGATCTAATAAGCGCTGAAATGTAGCCGGGGCGGAATGGAGACCAAACGGCATTACATTAAACTGAAATAGACCTCGTCCGGGAACAGTAAAGGCGGTGATAGGTTTGCTTTCCGGTGATAAAGGTATTTGCCAATATCCCTGTTTTAAATCGATGCTCGATATATATCGGGCTCGTCGTAATTTATCTAGGATGGCATTTATGTATGGTAGAGGGTATGCATCTTTTACGGTAATTTCGTTGATTTTTCTAAAATCGATGCAAAATCTTGGACGTCCATCCTTCTTTCGTGCTATTACTATCGGTGAACTCCATGGGCTTGATGACGGTTCTATTATCCCCTCGTTTAACATGGAATCTACTTCTTGATTAATAATGGCCTGCATTCTTGGATTCTGGGGTCGGTATCTTTGCTTAATTGGTTCTGGCTGGGAGAGACGGATGTGATGTGACACTAGTTTTGTGGTGCCTTTAATTTCGGAAAAACTAGGTAATTCTTGGTCCAGGAATTGTCTCAATCGGGTTTCTTCATCTCCGGTTAATTGTAAAGATAATTGTTTTACAGAAGGATACAAGGATATTGCTGGCATCGTGTGAACTTCTTCGTCATTGAAATAAATCGTGTTAGTTTGTAAGTCCATCTTACAATTACATTTTTTTAGAATATCTATTCCAATTATCATATCGGAGGTCAAGTCAGGTAAATGAGGTATTAATTCGGAACAGGTTGTCCTACCTATGGAAAATACTATGTGATAACCACCATGAACGGGTACTCTGTGTCCATTTGCCAATTCTATAGGTGGTGTTGCCATTTCTTGGAATGGTATATCTAACTCTTGACAATATTCCGCTATTCTGTTACTAATATAAGTCAGTGAAGCGCCTGTGTCTATTTGTGCTGAGAAATTCCTATTTCCAATTTTTATTTGAACATACGGTCGCTCGTCTACTCCAGCGATTCCTGAATGATGCGAGGTTGAAGCATTAGTGCATCCGCAGTCACGTGTCATCACACCATTTCGTCCACATCTTGAACAAAATAGTCTGGGTGGGGCTCGGCATTCGTATCGGTTGTGACCAGCTTGACCACATCTCCAGCAAGTAATTCTTGGGGCGGCGGTAACAGGTGGTGTTGATTGTTCGGGCGGAATATTTCGTATTTCTGGTAGTTGTTCAGGAGGATTTCTTTGAACAGGATCTGGTCTTGGTCGGTTTGTTTCTGGTAAGGGCCTAAGTTGTGTTGGTGGATTGACTGGTGGTTGATCCCTAGGAGGCGGCCTATTTCTACGTTCTATATTGTAGCTAAAGGGTACATGACGGGGTTTAAGCTCTTTGCTTAGAGTTTCAAATTCGTCGATCCGGGCTACCAGCTCACTAATATTACGGATATCATTTTGTCGTATGTATTGTCGATATTCGGGTAGCATATTTGCATACAGACGACGTAAAGTCCTTTCTTGTGAAAACATTCCATGGCGTCGAATTAAGGTTTGCAATGCCACTACGTATTCTCGACCAGATTCACTCGTGCTTTGCTTGCGCCGGTGTATTTGTTCTTCCAGAAAGTCTTGGTAGTCTGCCGGTAAATAAAATAGTTTGAAATCGGCTAAAAAGTCTTCCCATGTACTCCAGGATTCTCGATTGTTTCGGTACCATGCTAAGGCATTGCCCTGGAAAACTTCAAATAAGGCAGGTAGTAAGTCAGAGGTTAACATTTCACTCTTTTCTTGTAGTTCATACAATTTTTCTAGAAATTCTGCGGCGTCGGTTTTTCCATTAAATTGTAATTTCCAGCTCCGTACCTTGTCACAGATGTCACTTATGCTACGCTTCTTGGCAGTCCTTCTAGTTGACTCAAAACGAGGCGGCATAGATTCGGATACTGCTGAAGAGGATGCCTCATCTTGGTGATTTTTTCCTGACTTTGGTGGGCCCTCCCTGAAGAAGGTTACCAATCTCTTTCTTAACGTCGGTAGCGTTCCTTTTGTAGTCAAAGAAAACTTTTCTAATTCTTTCACTAGCTCATCCTTTTTGAGCGTATAAATCCAGCTTACTCGTGCTGGCGGTGCCCCATCATCGCTAGAACTGTCAGATTCTCGTTGTTGCTGATTATTTCGAGCTGTATCGGACGGCATTTTGCTAGTTGTTGAGTCCTGTTATATTCCGGAATGATAATTTCAACCTCGAATTTCCTAACTCTTAAACGGTAGCTTAGATCGTATCGAGACTAGCGGCAATCGATTGTACACCCTCGATTTACTTAAGAATGAGGGGTCACTTGCTATACTTTGTCCGTGTCCTTGATCTGGAAAACTCCGGGTGAAAAATCCGGGTTAGTGGCTAAATCGGCGTTTGTGATCTGTTTTCACTTTTATTAACTATTCTCTATCAGGTTTTGTCAAAATCGTGTTTTCCAGTGATTTTTCGTCTATATCTTGGTAACAGAAGGTCGGATCTTTCCGGAACTGGTTCCAATCGCTTTATCACCCTCGAAAATTATAAAGATGATACCTCACACGCTACTAACGTGGTTAGGAAAGCTTCGGGTAAAATCGGCCAAAATCGGCAATTTTCGGAAAACGATTGTAAATCCTCTTCTAAGCGTTGGTCTTGAATATTAGCCTTCTATCTCGAACAATAAGGGAAAAATCAGCTTCTATTTCCTCCGGGAAAAGTCAAATCTGCTTGTTTTCGGTTGCAATCCGTTTTTTGACTCAAACTCTATACGGAGCAGTTATTTTTACAGCTCCAATATGTTCGAAACAGGTTGTGACAAATTTGGGTAAAATTGACAAATTTCGGTTTTCGGTCATAAATCGATATGAAAAGTCTTACACTAAAGTTAAATTTTCCCTAACCTTAATATTAACAAAGAACAGGTAGTGAAAATTTTATTAATGGTAATAGTCTTAATTCGCAAATTTTTAAGATGTACTTACACTGAAATTTCTGTTTTCAAGTTTTAGTCAATAAATAATGATACTTTAATTTAAAACAAAAGAAAATAACACTCCCTGGTTTTATTTAAACAAAGGAAAACAACGGTCCCTGCTCGGGCGCCAAATCTGTGACGCCTCTTTTTTTTCTTTTCTCTCTCTCTTTTTAGAATCTTTCGCGTGTATCCCGATTGCGAACGACTATTTGTAATTTTCGTAGCACCGGATATGACGTCACCAGCGTCCGGTTCGGCCGTCAGATTTGTGACGCACCTTCTCGGACTAAATTATATTGTGCTGCGGTGTTCGGCGGCGGTAAGTGACATCACGGAAGCGCAATTCAGGATATCTTTTCGGTCAGTCTCGAGCGCCAGTTTCTCTATGTTTAACGTGGGAGAAACTCCACGTGAACTCACCCTCGGTTAGAGTAAGTACTCGGGCAGCTACAGTGAAGAAAGTTAAATTCCAGGGGTCTGTTGTATTTCTTTTATTCCCAGAGAACAACAAAACTAGTTTTATCAGTGTAGTGATAGTTTTACTTTTCAAATAAATAGAATTGTCAGTGTAGAACGGTAAAAATCTATTTAAGTTCTTTTTTGTTAGATCGGAATTTTATCAAAGTTACTGATATGAATGAATACGACACATTCTTTCTTTAATAAATTTATTTGATGAAATGGAAATAAATAATAACCAGTTAAATAGTAATAAAGACTATATGAATTTGTCTTTAAATCGGATGCATAATTTACAATTAAAAATAAATAAACGGTCCTAAAATCAAAATGCTAGCTAAATATATTTTCTTACAATTTTCAAACAGAATATAAAACGGTCTGTTTCGGTGCTGAAAGAAAATATAAATTAACTACGAAATACCCTTAAAGTAAAACATACGGCATGAAATACTTTATTGGCAGAAAATCTTTACAAACAAAATACAGACTTAACTATAAACTTATACCTAGAGGACGGTTCCAGCGAGGTTCTGAAAATAAAAACAAAATGTATGGATTTAGCAAAAATCTACTCTGAATTTATTTCGGCCCTGTAAATGCGAATAGAAAGCATTAGTTAAAAGCGGTTTTAAATTAACTGTAGCCAAGGAGAAAGCGCAAGCAGTGCAGAGTAACAATATACAGCAATTGTTATTAACAAAACAAGTAAGCGAACAAATGGGAGGGTTTTGGTCTAACGGAAAATAACGCAGTTTTCGGATGTCTATCCGGAAGGATAGAAATGAGTGTACGCGGTGTATCTCCCTTGATGGCGGTGTTGTGCACAGCCAAACCACCTCGGTGAGAACAACCCTGTACAACTTAGTCACCAACGACTCCTTAGTGCGGTGTTGTTCACAGCCAAACACTTTGGTGTACGTTCGGTGTACCAAAACGGCGTATATTAGTCGTCGGCGGTGTTGTCCACAGCCAAACCGACAACGAAAACGTCGTAGGGCTCACTGGCGTTTATCACTCGCCGGCGGTGTTGTTCACAGCCAAACCGGATGAGGACAACGTCGTGAAACGGCAGACAGTCGACGGCTCGGTCAGGTAGCGGTGTTGTGCACAGCCAAACTACCTCGTCCGTCAAAAGTACAAGCCAGCCCGTATGAGTTCAAAAACACCCAAACGGCGTGAAAAGGATAGGATTCGGAGGAAGGTAGATTGCTTACTTATTTCCTGGGCACTGCTGGGCTCTGCGGCTTCTCCTGGCTCGGTTGGTTTTCTTGGGCTGATCGGGAGAACTTCTGGATTGGTTCTTCGAGAGATGTTTTCCAACAACTCTGCCTTCTGCCTTTCGGTTCCTCACTTTTGTTAACTTACTCCCCACCTGACAACCACAGGTCACGGTGGGAGATGCGCGTGCGGTGCGTGATTTCGGAGTAGGGCATCGACGGTTTAGTAAAAATTAGTGCCTACTGATAAAAAATTCGAGCGCTCGCTGGACTTAATCTAACAAAATAAAATATTATTGCTGGAAATTAAATTTACATTAGGGATGAACCCGGGTGGTTCATTACAGACTTCTTTATTTACTTCATCGACGTTTCGGTTAACATAAAATGCTCAGAGATGCCTAAAAGACAATAAAAAAGTAATTCCAGAATTTTAGCTCGATATTTAAAAAATGGGGCAAAACCCTTTTTTCCTACGGAAAGTCGGCGCCTATGATAAGTATCGACTGAGATGGCTTATGGCTTAGATCCAAGTTGACTTTACATTTGTCAACAATGTACTACTACCATGCGGTCGTTTGCAGTGTTTCTAAATGCAGAAACGACAAAAATTAACATTCTTATTAGTAATAATACCTGATAGGTAAGTTAATCCAGTTAGCTCCAGTATTTTGCATTTGTTTTTCATTATTTTGTTACACTGGTAAAACTACTTTTCACTCACTACCGATAGACACACTTCCCGTATGTACAGTTAGATAAAGTGCCTATGTATCATAACAAAATCGAAGAAAGGAATGAGTAGGTAGGTTCTAATAGATAACAGAAAACTTTTAACACCCGCGGAAGTCTTGTCCCATAACCTAGAAAAACAATCCGGCGAACTATATTGTGGGAAATTATTTGTACTCGACACATATTCCTTTATTTTTTATTAACTATAAAACGTATAAAATTAAAATAAGGCACTAAAAACTGAAGAACACAAAACTACAACGTAAACACAGGAATTAAATTATAACATGACAGCGACACCGACTCGACTGGACCGACTGCCGATTGTTGCATGACGGTTGCTTGCTCGGTTGCCTACTCTGATTCTCGCATTGGCGGCGTTAAATAAGGATTTAATATAATATAGAAAAAAAAAATTTTTCGCTTTATAAATAAGTTTGGAAATTCCGTTAATTCATATTTTTTTCTCTCCCCTCTTTAAATATTTGTACTTAGTCATAGTCAACCCTGTATAGGTTTAGTCCTTCGGACAGACCACATTTTCTTGTGGTGCTGTGAAATTGTTATAACTAGAATTGTCGAAGTAAAATAGATCGCTAGGACGATAATGTGTACAGAACACTGGACGTTTAAAGGAAACGACTTCTAAGGATTCCAAATATAGTTGTATTATAAATGCCAAGTGCCAACCGAATACATCGTAGATTATAGTCGAGGCAATGAAGCACTAAAAAGGTCAAAGATAGGAAATCTTTTAGGATAGGACGTATCGGAATGCGGTTTTTTGCATTCGTTTGCAAAAATTATTTATATCATTCGTACCTACTTTGTACCTATTACAAACCGGAAGTTGCATTGCTGCAGCCAAAAATGCATAAAAAACGCATCATTTGAGAGGCCTTTTGGTAAATTTAATAACTTCGTAAATAAGAGTCAAGTCGGGTACCCGGGGGTTTTCGAGGTCACTGATCACGATTATGATGTTCAAATTGACCCACCGAACACCTGGAGCTCAGGAACGCCGACGAACGTCATCTCCGGGGACTAACCCGAACTTTATGCGAGAGAGGAGAGAAACTGGACACCCGGGGGTTTTTTAGGTCGCTGAATTCGAATATACCATCGTCCAACGCCCCACGGACACCTGGTGGCCCCAACCTGGACGCGGACGTTATCTTCGAGAATTTTTATGGAAATATCGACAATAACGAACCGAAAATCGTTATGGGGGCTTTTTGTGTGCGCTGAATCCGAATTTAATGTTGAAAGCGACCATCCGAACACCTGGTGCGTCCTAACCTGGCCCTGAACGTCATCCCCGAGGATTTTCCAAACATAATTGAAAAAAATTGAAAATCGTTACGGTGGGTTTTTTGGCTCGCTGAAATCAAATATGGCACCGGCCAACACCCCACGGACACCTGGCTCTGAACGTCATCCCCAAGGGGTTTCCAGACACAATTGAAAAAGACCAACCAAAAATCGTCCCATAATATCATACATTCATTCATGGGTAACTCTCCCCCGGGGCCCTCAAAAAATGTGACTGGTTGGTCTTTTTCAATTGTGTCTGGAAAACCCTCGGGGAAGACGTTCAGAGCCAGGGTAGGGCGCACCAGGTGTCTGTGGGGTGTGCGTCGGTGCTATATTTGAATTCAGCGACCCGAAAAATCCCCAGTAACGATTTTTGGTTGGTATTTTTCAATTGTGTCTGGAAACCTCTCGGGGGTGACGTTCAGAGCCAGGTTAGGGTGCACCAGGTGTCAGTGGAGTATTGGCCGGTGCCATATTTGATTTCAGCGAGCCAAAAAGCCCCCCGTAACGATTTTTGGGTGTTTTTTTTTCAATTATGTCTGGAAAACCCTCGGTTTTCCAGACGATGACGTTCAGGGCCAGGTTAGGGCGCACTAGGTATTCAGAGCACACAAAAAGCCCCCATAATGATTTTCGGTTCATTATTGCCGATATTTCCAAAAAAATTCTCGAAGATGATGTCCGCGTCCAGGTTGGGGCCCACCAGGTGTCCGTGGGGTATTCGCCGATGGTATATTCGAATTCAGCGACCCAAAAAACCCCCGGGTACCCAGTTTCTCTCCTCTCTCGCATAAAGTTCGGGATAGTCCCGGAGATGACGTTCGTCGGCGTTCCTGAGCTCCAGGTATTCGGGGAGTCAATTTGAACATCATAATCGTGATCAGCGACCTCGAAAACCCCCGAGTATTCGACTTGAGCCAAATCTGACTGTTATTTACGAAGTTATTAAATTTGCTAAAAGGCCTCTCAAAAGATGCATTTTTGCATGCATTTTTGACTGCAGCAATGCAACTTCCGGTTTGTAATAGGTACAAAGTAGGTACGAATGATATAAATAATTTTTGCAAGCGAATACAAAAAACCGCATTCCGATACGTCCTATCCTAAAAGATTTCCTATCATAATGCTTCATTGCCTCGACTATTAATAAAAAATCCTACTTAGAGATTGACATTGCGCTTCCTGCAACGTTACAGCAGCTTATTGAGTAATTATGGTGTTTTGCACTTGTTGAAGTTATAATGGCTGTTATATTAGTTTGACCTAAGAACAGTTCCTTCAATGAAAATTTAATTATACTCCAGGATTTTCATAATTCATGAGCGGATGAGTTTTAATAAAAATTCAACGAGCCAGAAGGAGAGCCGAGAGCTGGTGATGCTTTAATCGTACACGAACAGTTACGGAAAGAAGTTGAAGAGTTTAATACTAAATTGTGATTTTTACATCAGGTGATATTTGATATACTTACTGGGTACTGAATGGGTATATTCCATAAATCTCCAATGTAATTAAATAAGATACTAATATCAGTTTATCAGAGAGACATATGCGAATTAGTTATGAGTGAGGCATTTTACCAGTAGGATTAAAAAGAGGAATATTTTAATTTTATGGTTGATTTATTGTCGAATTCGTTTTCTAACTACTATATGTAACGTTGTATAAACAAACCGACCATTATTGAGTAGAGAAGCTGCAGGCGCATGCGTTGAAATGTGTTTACCATAACCATCTCTGCAAAAATACATAGTGTTGCTAATTTTTATTAAGTTTACAAAACTTTATACATTTGTTGCTAAAATTACAATGTGAAATAGAACTATTACACAATTTAGATGCTATATGAATTAATGTTGTAGAAAAAATTACTAGAGATACCTCTGAAATTACCATAACTGATATATAATTTATATATACTTGCATAATAGTAAATATTATGCAAATATATAAATAACGTGGGTCGGTCAGAGGTCGCGCGGTTTAAGGCGTCAGTACTTGAATCGAGGTGACTAGATCGGAGTTGGTTCGAGCCCAGCTGCCGGTAGACCGTATATAAGCTATATTCGTGGAGAGGTTTGGCGCCCTCTCTGCGGGTATGGTAGGGTGGAAGAATGTTGGCTTGGGTCAATGTGAGCGATTGATACCGGTTGATATTTGACTACCCCCCTAATTAATAAGGTTTTCCAGGTTTCCCTCATTCCTGCACTGAATAGTGGTTAGGGCCTACCAACGTAAGTCGTTCCTGGGCGCAAATGCGGCCTGCTTAATAATAATATGCCGCCCCCTCTCCCGTACAAGTCTCCGACTTCTGGGCTAATCCCTGTGATTAGAATGAGGGGTAGAGATATTATTATTATTATTATTATTATTATTATTATTATTATTATTATTATTATTATTATTATCGTCTTTGAAATTTTTTACAGTGTATCGGTCGCCGGAGACACCACGTTGTGGTTCTAGACTTAAATAAAACAAGTCACAAAAAATGCCACAAATAAATAATTATAAAAAATATTTTACTTCTTCCTAATACAAAAAAAAAACACTAAAACGATATTTTTCTTTTCGTGATATGTTTAATTATTACTTCTGCATGCATAATGTATCTTGTTACCGGAAGTCAACGAAACAAAAATTACTTCGTACAGTCCATATGCCACGCGTACACATCTACGTCATCCGGTATAATTGTCAAATGGAAATAAAAACCACCTCCGCCATTTTTTCCCGTTCCTCGGCAAATATTTGCATATAATGTGGCGCACGGAAACACACAACAATAAAACTGCCAGCAACTAGCTACTAGACGCGCGGATATGTCATAAAATTGCGGCTGGCAGCAGCCACAATGACCGCCTCCGCCGTTCCTGCTGGGAGCGACAGGCCGTGAAATGAAGTGCTAGGCAAACTAGACCGGACCGCGGTCCTGACCGCCGGCTTGCTTTAACTCTGTTCATAGGACACTTGATCCGTCCGGACCTGGCGGATGCGAAAATATGCACGGTCTGCAGGGACGTTCATTAAATTTTGACTGTGAATATTACAGAGACTGTAGCCATCTTCCTAAATTCAAATAGGGTTTCAGGAAAAAAAAATAAACTGTGTCGAACATTTATATTTAATATTCCACAAAACACGCCGATGTTGATTTACATGCACAATATCTAACCCTATATTCTTTATTATTAGATTTTATGGATTTTTTTGTATTGTAAAGATATTTTTGCTAATAAAAATCAATTTTCCTACAATTTCTATTAATTAAGTCACCTCAACTATCAGCAAAGTAACACTAACTGAGACTGGAACCTTCAAAAAGTAACTATTACATAACCGCCACCAAATTTGCTACTTTGTTATATAATTGCTGCGTATTTGCAACTACTCCTGGTTGCTTTACAGTTATATTACTCCTAAATAGCTCTTCTGGTCAATGGAACTACCTTAAAGTTTTCAGAACTTGAAAATGGCAACGGATTTCAGCAGCGACTAACTCATTTATTTATTTATTTATTTACTCTTAAAATATCCAACGGGTATAACTCACTTAAAGGATAATTAGTTAAACTAGAAAAATTGCAGTAAGAGAAAAAAAATACTTAAAAAGATACCTACATATTAAAAATCGATTGTATAAAATAAAATATAAGTAGTATAAAAGTCTATACAAATAAAAACAGTTCAAAATCTAGTAAAAATAAAAAGTAATAAACCTGAAAGTTAAATAGTCAGATAATACAAAAATAACATAAGAATTAAAAAACAAATAAAAATTACTAACAAATTAAAAATAAATAAAAAGAAACAAGAATATACACATGCCCTATTGAAAATACTTTTTTATATCACGTACATCACAAGAGTTAATGTCAAAACCTTCCATATTGTTGCTATTGTTCAGCATTTGATACAAAGGCGACTTTAACAACATAATATTTGTACGGGCAAAGAGTAACATAAACAAATCACAATTCCTAGAGTTCAATCTGGGAACTCTAAATAATAAATCTTTGGTAATGCATTCACATCTAATTTTAAAATGGATTATTTTATATAATAAAATAATACCATGCATGGTACGTCTACTGGCAAGACTGTAGATTAAAACGGGCACAAAATAATTCTTGTGGAGTACCTTGAGTAGAATAAACTCCATCTAAGATATATATGGCAGATTTAAAAAATCTTCGTTGGACTCTTTCCATTAAAGATGTATATGTAATATAAATTGGATTCCATATAACTGAACCGAATTCAGTTTGTATCTAACAAAAGTTGTATACAATAATCGCAAAGTAGACTGATTCCTGAAATCTTTAGAGTTTGGTAAAATAATTCCCAAACTCCTGTATGCATTGGATAAGGAACTGTGGATGTGCTGCAAGAAAGTCAACTGAGAGTCAAAAATAACACCTAAGTCTTTAATGCTATCAGGCCTCTTGAGAATGCTGTCTTGCAACATATAATCAAACATGATAGGTACTTTTTTTCGATGAAACGACATAACATTACACTTGCTGATATTAAGAGGCAACATATTTCTGTTACACCAGTCGTTAAGGGAAACAAGATTATTCTGAAGATTCTCACAGTCCAAAACAGAGTTAATTTGACAAAATAATTTTACGTCATCAGCGTATAATAGGTAATATTAAGATCCACCGCAATATCGTTAAATATATCAAATAAAAGAGGTCCAAGTATGGACCCTTGAGGAACACCTGATGTTTGGAGAAACGTGTCATATTTGAATCCACGATATTGCACATATTGGGATCGATTACAGAGGTATGACTGAAATAATTTTACTAAACCAGTACAGAGGCCTACGTTGTTAAGTTTATTTAACAACTTAGGGTGGTCAAGCCTGTCAAACGCTTTAGAGAAGTCTGTATATATAACATCAACTTGACTTTCAACATCAAGAACTGCAGAAATGTATTGAGTTTTACATAATAAATTAGTAATTGTGGAACGACCTTGAATAAACCCGTGCTGTTCGGGAATAATAATATTTGAGATATGAGATGACATAAAGCTGTGCAAATTCGAACACTTTACAAAAATTATTTAAAATAGCAATAGGCCTATAATTTGTAAATTCATTTTTTGCTCCTTTCTTATGGACAGGCTTTATACGTGATACTTTCCAAATATCAGGAAATACTCCATACACAAGTATAAGATTAAAGAGGATGAGTAAAGGCTTGGAACAGATTACAGCACAATCTCTAAGCAAGAATGCCGGAATTAGATCAGGGCCCATACACATATTGTTTTTTAATCTCTTAATAGCTTTTATTATATCAGTATCCGAGATTTCCATTAAGTGCAAAATATGACAATTGTTACTTATCTCATATTATTAAAGTATGACTTCAAAGTTGCAATCACTTTCAAGTAGCTTTGATAGTTGCCATGACGTTCAGGGAACCTTAATTGTTTGTTTAAAGTCGTGGAACTTGTAAGTAATATTTATTAGTTCAAACAACGTTATCGCTACTTTTAAAACTATTAAGCACAGCAACTGCAAAGCCCCTAATTCCGTCTTAAATTCACCACGAAGTAAATTTTACCATTTTACCAAAACTGAAAACGTTCACGCTATTTGCCATTGTGTAATGCCTGTACGTATTGTATCATATCAAGTGTTTAGCGTACTTTTGGTCTTTGTGGAATATATATCATATTTGTTTGCTATTAACTTGGTATGGAAGTCAAAACCCCTATATAAAACTATACTTATACTAAACTATAAACTTTGACCTGTAATAAATATGTCGGTCAAAACACCACAAAAAAAAAGAATAGAACATGGGCCACAAAGAAATAAAAAATTGTGTTAAAATAATAATGCACGGATAAGTATTTAAGTAGATACAATTCAAGGAATGTGTTTACCACTACATTACAGAAACGCTACAGCCTCGTTCGATCCTTTGTAGTAAGTATTACTTGAAAGTTACTTATTGGCAGTCTCTGATACAGGTGTTAAAGTATCAATTACTTTCAAGTTGAGTTTCGTAGAGTAATCGACGTCAAAGTAAGATTTACAAAATCCGCTATTTTGATAGGCAAGACTTAGGTCACTATTACTGCAACATATTAACCTTAACTTCAGAAATAAAGCTCTTGTCATTATTTCTGCATCAAATTTAATAAACTGATGCATACAAATTATTGTCATTCCAACGAACAAAAAAAATCACTTTCACCATCTAGAGTATCACATTCACACATAATATTATTAAATATTTCTATTAAAACAAATACATTATTGATCACAACGTCGAGCTAGTAAGTACCAAGAATTGATATTCGATAACTAAGTTCTTCAAAATGTAATCGTTGTTATGCCGTTGTAGTGGAATTAAAAGGCAGTTATCAGATTTTGTGCTGTTGTAAAATCCTATTTCAAGTTAGTTAGCAAGCGTTGCTGTATCATTACCAAAACCTGTTACCTAAAAAATCAGTTAAGAACCAGTTAATTTGTTCAACGCAAGTGGTTAAGTGATAAGGGATAACATATATTTAAGAAAACTAGCGGGAACCAAAAATACTTATTCTTGAACCAAACTATACACTAAATTCGTGGTAGTTTTGTCATTATTACGATTTGTAAATAATAACTCAAAGGAAAGCGAAATACTATGAGTAGAATTCGAGAAACAAAATAAACCGATCAACAGAGCTGATTATTAACCAAAGTAAATTGGTCTGTCAGTTTTGGTTGAGAGATCGAGTAGGGAAGCCCAAGGAGTTTGTAGTACATCAGGTCAGCAGTGTTATATGACGGCATATTATACAAAACACAAATGAATCATCAGTTGCAGACTTATTGGCATTCAATGTTGCCTAGCTTTACAGACTGATAAGTTCACACTTGTGCGTTGTGATGTCCCAATAATGTATAATGTCAGAAATATATTTATTATAAAATATAAGTATCTAAAATGTTTGGCAGTTTTGCAGCTCTACAGAACCTCTAAACCAGTCCTTATTTTATAATGTTAAACAATGTATTCTAATGAATACAAAAATTCACATGATCATAAAGAATGCAAATGATTACCAGAAGGACTATAAATGCTTTTGAAGATATAAAATTAATAACTACAGCAATTGTATGGAAACAGAAGAACAGATATTAAAAATAAAAGTGATAAAAAAATCGAATATCAATTGGAAAGGAACATGAATTTTCATATTAACATGAAACGAACTGTACTAGTAAAATAAATAACATAAAATGGCGAAATAAAGTGAACATAAAGAATTAAAATAGACAAAGTGAATATGTTAAATAATTAAGATTAAATAAATAAAATTTTAATAATTTAAGTTGCAGCAGTTACAATAGTTTAAGTTCACATAATGGTTGATTTTTATTTTAGTATGATTTTGGGAAGATAAACTTACGATGTAAATTATTAATAATATAATTGAGCTGCAAATGTCAATTATGTGAATAGAATAATAGTCTAGTATTATAATAAGGACAATTGTGATTAAATAATATTAAAATTAACTTGAAAATTGCGAATCAGAGTTACAAAAAAAAACTTAAGAGGTATCCAAAAATCAGATGACCGAATGTCTGGTATGATGATGAAAATAGGCGAAATTTTAAAAATAACACATTTAACATAGTTCTGTGAGACAAAAATAAGTACAAGTATCACAAATACAAAAACCCCGTCAAATAAAGTGACAACCTACTGCAATACATCTGTCAGACATCAAGATATAAATAGTTCCATTTCGAAGCGCTGTAATCGACAGTAAGCATGGAAAAAATGTATGGAACCAAATATACATGAGTGTAAACGGAGCAAAAGAAGAAGAATCAACCCTTGAAATCATCAAGTACTAATTTTCCTGAAAACTAACATTTATCTCGATATATACAAACTTATAAAGTGTTTAAACATTCCTAATGAAATCACTGATAAGTTTAGACTACCTAAAACATAAATAAAGAGCTCATAAAAATTTAATAATTTCCCATGTAAAATAAGCATCTGTTAAAACTTACTTATTATTAGATAGTAAGAGTTAAAGTTAGATTCTTTATCTTTCCACAATTTACTAAATAGTTCCAATTTTATAACAAGAAATAATGTTAATACGTACCTTGTGTTAAAATAAAAATTATCCTTTTGCTTTATCTCACAATTTGGATAGACCAGAACGAATAACAAATACCCAATTTTAGAACTGCCTCTAGAGAAAAGAAACTCATGTCTCATTAATTCAATTTATAAATCATTTGAAGTTTTAATATATTCTTGAACTGAACCGAAATTCATACATAACTATTTTTTTTTATATCAGATCCTGAAGATAAAGAGGACTGGTATTTGGCAATAAAATTTGTATCAGAGCATTCTTAAAAGTTAGAAAAGAATTCATCAGATAGCAGTTAGGTAAGCATAGAAGCATATAAAGTATTATTGCTAGCTAAACTATTTTTACAGTACTTTGTTAACATTAGTGTAGCTGTGGGAAATGAAAGTCAGGTGACTCCCATTACCCGCAAGTGATCACTATTGTCCGCAACTATGCATGTTTGGTTACGTTATTTTTATTTCTTTCTAGATGCCGAAAGTACGAGTCAGGACAACTGAAAAGGCTTCCCGGTCTTCTGATAGCCTGGAAAAAGCTATACAGGTTATTGATGGAGGTTCTTCTATAAGAAATGCTGCTAAAGTAATGGGAATCCCTTTTTCAAGTCTTCAAAAGAGGGTGAAAACAGATTCTACCTAGACTACATCTAGGACGATTCACTGTCTTTATTTCTGAGGCAGAAGCCGAGCTAGCAAACTTGGTAAAGAAAATAGCAAATATTTTCTATGGTTGCACTGCTAATCAAATCAGAAAAGTGGTTTTCGAATATGCTGAAAAATTGAATTTGAAACACAATTTTAACCAAGCTTCAAAAATGGTTGGACGCGATTGGTTACATGCGTTTATGACTAGAAATAACATATCTATTCGAAATCCGGAGACGACCAGCATAAATAGAATCACGGCATTTAATAAAACAGAGATAAGTCTGTTCTTTGAGCTACTTGGGCAGCTGATGGAAAAGCACAGATTTGTTGCAAAAAATATTTATAATTTCGATGAAACCAGTATTTCAACGGTTCAAACTCCTGGAAAAATTTTGGCTACAAAAGAACAGAAGAGAGTGGGATCCGTAACCAGTTGGGAGAGAGGAAAAAACATCATCTTGTTGTGTGCTATGAGCGCTGCAGGTGGGTACATTCTACCTATGTTTATTTTCCCTAGGAAAAGGTTGACTGCTCAGATGCTCAGATAACGGTTGGATCAATGAGCATCTCTTTGTTGAATGGTTGGCGCATTTTAAACAGTACGTTAAGCCGTCTGCAGATGAACCCATCCTTTTAATACTAGACAACCATGCTAGTCACATTTCTCTTTCTGTCTACGAATATTGCAAGTCCAATCACATTCATATGTTGTCTCTGCCACCACACACGTCTCATAAAATGCAGCTCCTGAATGTTTCTTTTTTTGGTCCACTCAAAATTACCTACAAAAAAAAAATGTGACTTATTTTTAAAAAGCCATCTTGTAGAAAAGATAACCCCTTATGATGCAGTATCCTTGGTTAGAAAAGCATTTAATAATGTTGCGTCTATTAGTAAAGGAGAAGCGGTGTTTAGATCAACTGTAATATTTCCACTAAATCCGGAAGTATTCACTGAAGAAGATTTCCTCGCTGCAGAAATTCTCCAATCTGAGACCATTGCAATCCCAAATTGCAATGAATCTCTCGCAGCTACCAATATGATTCCCAGCACATCAAAAGAAATTCACTCACCAGTTCCAAGCACTTCAAAACAAATTGATTCACCAGCAGAATATCTAACCAATTAGTAGTCTCACTTGATTCTGAACCAGTTGTTGTACCACCAGTTTCTGGCACGCCTAACCAAATCAGTACTACATTGCATGATTTAAACAAGTTGCCAGAGAAAACATCTGTTATTAATGCAAGACAGGGCCGAAAGAAGCAACACGCTACAATTTTAACTTCAACACCAATAAAAGAAAATCTGGTAGAACAAGAAAATAATAAAATGAAGAAAAAAGGAGGCAAAGGAAAAGAAAAGAGATGGAAAGGCAAAGGACAGGGAAAAAGATTAAAGATACAACTAAAGATACAGAAGGGTATTGAAAAGGCAAAGCGCCAAGTATTACAAGAATCAAATGAAACTTCTGCATCAGATGTTGGCACTGACGACTTATGCCAGGACGATGAGGATGACGATGCAGAAGATACTGGAAACAGATGCCTAGTATGCGACGAATTCGGAAAAAACAACGAGACGGTGGTTCAGATGTACCTCATGTGGGCTCACGTGGAGTGCACTGGATCGAACTCAGCTGCGATATGTGCTAGATTTTCTTTGACTCCGATTGCCCCCAGGGTGATCACCATTACCCCTATGTTGGTGTAATGAGAGTCAAATCTGTTTTTTTTTTAACTTTTATAATTTCCAAAGTTAACTGCCAAAGTGACTGAAATTGATATCTAATGATAGTTCAATAAGTAAATTATGTTTAAAGGCGGTTGCAATAAATACCTTATTTTTAATTAAAATTTTATTTGAGTTCTCGCTTAAGTGACCCCCATTACCCTCTATTACCCTATATTATATTATTATGTAATAATGCTCTTACGCTTTAACTTTCGAACTCAGTTAACTTATGATTTATTCAAATTGACAAATCAAAAGACTAAGACTATAAATATATACATTAAGCCGACTGGATATGAATAACACACAACAATTTGTTCATTTGTTTGTCGAAAACGTGCATCTCTTTGTACGCGTTTACGTGCAGCTTACAAACAAACCCCTCTAACCCATTTCCCGTGTAACCTAAAACGCACTGATGATAAATCCTTTCATTTCGGCATCACGTTTAAATTATCTGGACGTCAACAAACAAGCGGAATTATTGATGTGAACACATGCTTTAACATGTTACACCGCGGATGCATGCGCATTTGTCAGAAAAAAATCCATTTGAGCGGACAAAAAGATATGTATCGCGTATTTAACAGGCAGTAGGGCAGACTAACATATCTATCGTGCAAAACAGAAAAGCAAGCAAGGGACAAAATAAATTTTTACGCAAAATAATGTATTTAAGGGCAATTTTTAACGAATTCATAGCACAGCATTGGCAAATCTAAATTTGTTACAGAGTATCATAGGAATTTTAGATGGAATGGCAAGCATTTAATGGCAGCCTCATATGCTAATACTTTCATTTATATTTCAATCATTAAGAAGATATTAATGTAGTTTTATCAAATTTTCGAAGAAATTAACGTATCGAGGTACTCTACTCTCTGCAGTACAGGGTATAATCTTAAACTTCATAATATGGGCCTACTGTGTTGATAAAAAAATTAAATAACATGGTGTTAAATGAGATAAGGTAAAGTCCATTTTCAATCGAAAGTATTTGGGATTTGGCAGAAACGACTATGACGTCATCAATTTTATTTTTTTCAGAAACATATCCAATTTTTTTCCCTGTTAAAAAGCTCTCTTTTTTCTAATAAACTTTTATTAGATACATTTTCCTGTACTAATTCCCAATTAAAAGTTATAAACAATATCGTCTAAGAGTGTCAAAAGAAATACCACCTAAAAGTCACATTAGCGGTGGAAGGATCAAGTAGTCGTTGGAAATTCATTGAATGTCCAATTTCTTCGTCTGACTTCTTTGTGGGCTGCGATTATTAACATTTCGCCGTTCAACTCATAATAAGCATTTATGATTTTTTCTTTCAAATGATTACTATGTCGCGAAGGTGTTTTCTAAACCTTATTTTTTAAAACTCCTCTATAAAAAAATTGAAAAGTGTTAGATTTGCTGACTTTCCGGGCCACTGAATAGGTTCATTTCCCAATTCATTTTTCTGGGAAAGTGTTATCTAAATTTTGCCGCATAATCCTGGCCTTGTGTAGTGGAGGCAGCACCATCGTGCTGACATCATAAGTTTCTCCTTATCTGCAAAGGCACATTCTCCAGAAGTGTGGGAAATTCTTCTTGTAGGAAATTTAGGTAACTCACGCTGTTCAATGTAGGTTCATAAAAATAAGGTCCAATTAAATTCCTACCGATGATGCCGCATCATGCATTTACTCCAAAATGGCCTTGGTTTTGGACTGGATTTACAATGTGGGGATTTTCAATGGACCAGTGGTGTTCCTTGCGTCTGTTTTGCAAACCATTACTGACAAACCAACTTTCGTCCGTCCAAAGAACATGCCGAAAAAGGTTCTTATCAACAGTTTCTACACTTATTACAACTTATAAAGCTATAAAAGTAAGTCTGTTGTCAATGTGACGTTCAGACAAATTATGAATTTTGTAGTCATGATACCCATTGGTCTTTAAAATTCGTTGAATGTTTGATTTATCCAAATTCAATTTCCGGCCTGCCGTATAAAATTTCTTGGAAATACTGAATTACTTCTTACCCTTGGATCAATTATTTGATTCTTCCAAACAGATAATGCTTCTTCATTTCTTCGCAAGATCTAATTTTGTAAAGGTTCTATGATCAGAAATGAGGCGCTCTGGATACATTTCTCGATATAACTCTACAGCTGTACTTGAATTTTTTTGTGACTCGCCGTAAATTAGCAACATATCAACTCTTTCTGAACATTCAATTATTTTCCAACGACTACTTGATCCTTCCACCGCTACTGTGATTTTTAGGTGGTGTTTATTTTGAGACTCTTTACAACGATATGGCTTATACATTTTTAACGGGAATTAAATAAGACAAAATTCTCTAATAAAATTTATTACTTTTTTCTAATAAACTTTTAACGAGAAACAGGAAACAAATTTGAGTATTTTCTATCAAATCCAAAAATAATACTTTTGATTGAAAATGGATCTTACCTCATCCCATTTGACATCAGTTGTCTCAAATTGTCTTTTAATTTTTTGTATCCTCACAGTTAGTAAGCCCGTACTATCGAGTTTAAGATATCCTGTACATGTAGTTAGGTAACTTTGTAACTCTGAAGCATTGAGTAAATGAATGGCATATTTATTACTTATGGCCATTTCCACCGTTTGTTTTAAGCTACGCTTACGCTTTAACGAACCTTAAAAATACAATTTGCCTTCCACCGTTTACTACACCCGACATAAAATGTCTTAAACCTTCTTAAATATAAGCCCTCGAAATTCTAGGCTTATCTCTTTTAACGATAGTTAAAGGTTCTACATAACCTAATTTAATAATTTGGTTTTATTATTTTTTCACTGAAAAATAAACAAAAAATAATAAACTATGATGATGATATTTAATAATGATTTAGATATATTAAAAATAATAGAGTATGGGTTTCCTCGAAAAGTGTACGAGAGAAGTGATCACTTCCATAACGATGGATAACTTTTTTTAGAAGATACCGGCTGTATAAAGAAACAGCTACACATTTTGACCTTAATCGAAGAAGATCATGAATATCCAAGTAATATGTAAACTCTTAAAAAGAATCACTGATAAAATTACAAAAAAAACATTTATTTTTAATCTTTAGTAATAATTCTGTATCGCCAATAAAACGGACTTCCTTTTTTTGTTTTCAAAAAACTTTTTTAATGATTCTGCTGTTCTGTGAATATTATTTGGTGACAGTGAGTTAAATTCACCGGCTATAATTTTTCTTGTACAGACATTACCGGTTTTTTATTCTCCACCGTACTTTTATAATTTGCTATTATGTTAATTAGTAATACTTTTTCTTCATTGCTAAAATTTGCCAATCGTGGTTTTTTTTGGAATTATTTCCATTATAAATCCTACCAATTCGAAAACAGAACTTAACAGAACAACATAAAGTAAGAACAGTGAGAGTGAAGTGTCACACTTTTGAGGTTAAGAAATAGTCATGAAGCTAACAACTTGTGCAAAAAAACGAAAAATTATGAATATTGGCTTTTTAGGTAGACTTTAGAAATGAAACTTAATAATTGTACTATTTTAAACTAGGCCTAAACTTTAAACCGCCCTTAGTTAACTACACTTAAAAGGCAATGCGGTGGAAATGGCCATTATTATCTAAATTCTCAGAGTTGCTTCTTATGAAGAGATCGACATCTAAACCGACGATGCAAGTGGAACAGAAAATCCAAAAGAATAGAAAAAATTTTGAAATATTTATTTATGTTTCTTGAAGTTACCAATACTAATACTAGAAAAAAGCATTGAAAATCTCAATATGAGAATAAATATACTGCGGATCTTCCTCCTGTTATTGCTTCCGGGGCCCACTTATACGCTGATGACTGCCAATTGTATTTTGCTCTTAGTCAGCAAGATCTGCCGATAACAAATTTGAAGCACTTAAAAACTCTATATTAAACATCCAAAAAACAATGGTATGATTATTGGAACTAATGTACATTGTAGTAAGGTAAACTTGTCAAACAAATGAATTTTGAATAATGTGGGAATTCCAGAAAACACTAGCAGTACTTGCTTCCTGGAAATCCGTGTTTGCAAAATATCGACAACTTTCATTGGTGTCTACTGCATGTGTATGTGGCTTTCAGTCCGGTATGGCCGATATGTCACGTACACATGGTCCCTTCTATCGGATTAGACAGACTAGATTATTCGCCAGATATCTCACATGTGACATACTGATGAGAGCTAATAATGTCTGGTGGTCTGTTGACGAGTGACTCTAACTGCTATAGGTTTTGCAGGTGTCCAGCCAATGCTGGTTAGAGCATTAGCTTGCAGCAACTAGCCTTCTTGGAATTCAGTGTGTACAGCAGAATATTGCTTATGGGTATAGTCCCATAAGACAACTTAAAAAATATGCTTTTCAAGTCTTCACTAGAAAAACATGAATTTTCCAAGCTGTAAAAAACACTTTGAAGAAATGAAGAATTTCGAGAAAGTTTCATATTTAACTCATATAAAATACATTGACATAACTGCAGAATTCGAAAGCCGATTTAGCGACTTTAGAAAATCGAAGGAGATATTTCAGTTTTTCCTCAGCCAGTTGTTATTTCTGTTGAGAATAGAAGCACAAACTGTAACTGTTTTTGTCAATAGCAAATATTAATGTTAATGTTAATTTAGTTCTTAAGTTTTCATTATTATTATTAGTTGTACTACTTGTACTCCCACTTCTTGTTGCCACAAGCATACATGCGGAGTGGCAAAAGTTAGTTACAGTCCTAAAGCAGCGAGGGGCGGTCGAGAGACGTCTCGCCTGCTTCAGTATTGTGTAAATAAAACCTATGGATTATAAATAGTTGGAAATAAATAAGTATATAGTTATTTGTTAAGTTATTTATGCCCCAACAGTTAATATTGATACATTTGTTTGTAAAAACCAACATCCCCAAACTTTCCACTAATTTGTTTAGATATTTATTTGAATATATAAAATTAATCATACAAACAAGCACGATTGTACACGATGTATTTTATGATTCAGTCCTCACAATCGCAATTTTATTGAAGTTGCTTGCAGCTTAAAGTCCTTTGAAGTTGGACAGTTCTGTATCTAAATCATGATTGTTCTTATACGTTTTGTTGTGTCTAAAGCAGTTTTGAAATTTGAATAAAAAAGTAAATCTCAAATTTGTTATTCTACGAACTTTGGCGTGAATAGAAATTTAAACGATTCCGTCTAAAGAAAATCCAAGCATTTGTGTGCTCATGTTGCGATAAAAAACACTATGAATATTGAATGCCCTTTTTAATTCGCAATTTAGTAAGCGACACTCGAAGAATCCCCGGGAAGCATCGTATCCTCTAGATTGAAGTCTACATTAAGGAGCTCATCACGGCGAATTTTCTTTGTGAAGCCGGCGACAATACGACGAGGGGAACGACTAATATTGGCACAAGTTGCTGTTTAGAAATTATAATTTTCATTATCTGGCTACTAATTGCGTCATTACCGGCATAATTATCATAGCGAGCGAGAGAGAGCGGGCAATAACTCGGGGAAACACAACTTTCGGATGTCTTTCCCTTCTGCGGTTCCCTTCTGGGGGCCCGTACGGCGTCGCGCCACGCCGAAAGATTACTTACTTTACATCTAATGAAAACTTAAATTCTTAAGTTTCAACAAGTTTGTACCGAACCAAGGAATAATTACGTCGGTTAAATTATTTTAGCTGGTGCCTTATCAGGACTGAGTTTCGCCTTCCAGGGGTTGATTTGTCCGTTGAGGATACCTCCGCAACTTTCTGAATAAAAGGCTGTTCGGTGATATGCACCAGACGTGCATATGAGACTAGTTATACTAAAATTATAGGTATACGGGTTTTTAGGCTTTCACGACCGGTGAATATAGTGATTTACCGGATTGTTATGCCGTGACCTCGGTAACTGGTCGCTGCCAAGAACAGAATTAATGTGCACGTCCCAAACCTTAGTCGCTGTTGGCATCTGCAGTGGTAACTCCATAAAAGCTTACTGACTTAGCGACTACTCAGTTAACGTGGTTTTTATAACCCCGAAAATCACTATATAATAATAATAATAATAATATCTCTACCCCTCATTCTAATCACAGGGATTAGCCCAGAAGTCGGAGACTTATGCGGGAGAGGGGGCGGCATATTATTATTAAGCAGGCCGTATTTGCGCCCAGGAACGACTTACGTTGGTAGGCCCTAACCACTATTCAGTGCAGGAATGAGGGAAACCTGGAAAACCTCATTAATTAGGGGGGTAGTCAAATATCAATCGGTATCAATCTCTCACATTGACCCAAGCCAACATTTTTCCACCCTACCATACCCGTAGAGAGGGTGCCAATCCTCTCCACGAATATAGCTTATATACGGTCTACCGGCAGCTGGGTGCGAACCAACACCGATCTAGTCACCTCGATTCAAGTACTGACGCCTTAAACCGCGCGACCACTGACCGGCATAAACATTATACATATTTCTACCATGGGAATGAAGTACGTATCTATATATTTTATAAACAATTTTTCCGTAAAATTATATGTAATTATATAAAGTAGATATACCTATTTATGTAAAAATTATAGAGAGGATTTCAAAATTAAACGATATTCTATTGATGAGTTTGCAAATGTTTCGTTACCAATATAAAAAGAGTTTTAAGTTAAGAAAAGCGTAAACTTTCAATGTCCATGTCAATTTTTCTTTTTTTGCTTAACTTTAGAATTTTCTCAGAGCAAACCTACTCTATAATTACACACGTATTCAATCCTTTATTTTGAAAAACTTTTCTTAATAACATGTAGACGCATAATAATAGAGAAAGCGCGTTAGTGATGAGAAAATCCGACATTAAGCAACAAATTAAAATAGGTCTAGGACATTAGTAAATATTTTGCATACTATCCCAATTTATCATTATAATGTTTTGGTCGTATCTTATAGAGAAAGTCATTCTTCTAGCAAAAACGTTAACATTTTTCATAAATTTCAAAGTTTACTTGATTTTGCCGCTTTGAGTCATAACAGATTTTGTTTGCAGGATAGAATCGCATAAGGCAACATCAAAACTTTTGTATCTTACAAGAGTGGTTATATCTTGTTCGATTCATTCATCCCATGAATAAAATAATAACCATTAAGATAAAGGAATGCTGCTGCAATATAGGTCGCTTTCTGTAAGTCGAGTCGCTTAGGCCGAGCAGGATGTAAGCAGTTTATATGTGAACATACATATGAAGGAACAGTCAGTTCAATTGTCGGTCATCTCACCTATGGCATACTGATGACGGCTAACAAGCCCGAAACCGGTCTATGTCTGGTGGTGTGGCCGACAAGGGTTCTTGGCTGTTCACACAGATACTGCAGGAGTAATTCAATGCCGGTCGGTTAATTAGTCCGCGGAGTAGTTGTTTCCTGCAGTATCATTTACAGATTTCATGGATCATCGCCCAGGGCGAGAGGTCTGCGTTAAGTACCTGCTGCAATGTAAGTCGCTTCCTGTAAGTCGAGCCGCTTAGGCCGAGCAGGAAATAAACAGATCACTTATATCTCACCAGACCTATTAATAGATTACATCTAGACATCAACTTCATCATGAATTTTAAAAGATACTTTTTTGTTCCTAGATATCCAGATATATTTATGAGGAAGAAACCGGATGACTCATTGATAGGTTCAAGCATAAAGCATCATATATACATTGAGTATATTTGTGAGCCAGAATACAAATTACATCATACACTACCGCCTCTCGTAAGAAATAACACAGTAAAAATATTTGGCAATAACAGGTCTTCAGTAGGATATCTAGTGTCAATAAAATTTTGGCAGACAATAGATATCCAAAATATTAAAAGAATTTCAATGTATGATGTACACTTCTTAACGTCGACGTGTTAACTTGCCTTGCTGTTTGCTCACGCCGAGTTCTAATGGCTATATCGATGTCTTTCTTAGCAAGCAAAGTTCAAAGAGGAAGTAACTATAACCACCACTTTACCATACATTTCCAATATGATAGAAGAATTGCGAAAATGCTACACAAAAAAGCGTGCGCACTACTTTCACTCCAACGTGTAAAATAAATCAGCAATTTCGCAACCTGAAAAATTGAGTTCGTTACAAACTCGGGAAGTGTATTTGATGCCATGCAACGACTGTCATAAAGTAAACTTGAGAATGTCCAAAATAACTGTAGAAACGAGGAAAAAATTACACGAAAGGCACATATTATTATGGTTACATACCAGCCTGAAAAATCCGCCGTTGCTGAACATGCTTGGAAAGAGGGATACATTTTTTCGCTAGAGGACACTAGAGTGTTGGTTCGTACCCATAGGTATTACAATCTAACACGAAGAGAGACTTTGGAGATTCTTCAACACCCGAATAACATGAACAGGGACAAAGGATTGAAGATTAGTCATACTTGGATGTCTTTGTTTAAGATCAAACACTTGTTCACTTGAACCGGAGCGTACCTGAACCAGCCACCCGTAAGACGCCTGAACCAGTCAACCTAAACACTGAATTAACCAATCTTGATGCACCGCCTAGTATAAAAGCTCAGCTTAGACACCGCGGAAACCATTCAGCCGCCCAAGTTATGAGGAGCACTGAAGGTGCCATCTGTTACGTATGGCGAAACATCTGTGGTTAAGCGTCTACCACTGCTAAACAGTCCAGAAAGTGTACATCATTCAAGTGATACTAGCCGTGAAAACCTACGAACTACAGTAATTTCAATATAGATTATAACATCAAATAGTAAATTGGAACGGTTCGCCGAAACATCAATACCTACGGCAAATATGGTACTTATGTAACAATAAGAGGAATTAATATCCAGTTCCATAGTTTCTTTGAAGGAGGAAAATATTCATCTCTTCAAACAGCAAAAAGCCTAAACCAATCACTTGGCAATTAGTTCAGAAATTGTATAATTATTGGCAACTGCCATGAAAGCCTGAAAACTAAGCCAATGTCGTGGTTCTTCTATCCTTAACTTGAATTACATCAACAAGAAATACGTTTTTGGTGCTTAAAAAATGACGCTCGATAAACCGAGTTACATTTTAAACGTGGCGTCGGAGAAACTTTCGAGGGGGAAGGCAATTAGTCTGACCAGCTCGTCCGCTACAGAAGAATAATTGGACGTGAAAATTAAGTTTTTTATTAAAAATATATTACGCACCGGCGTTACTTTTAGGGCGGCGACGGTTCGTTGAGTTTTTTAAATTATGGCGCAGGATAATGCGAGATAATTTTGTTACAAAGGTAATAAGACCAAAAAGTTACTTGTGCCGTGGGATATAATTGTCTATGTGTGCGTTGTGTAATGGGACAATTGGAACAGCGAAAAGCGAAGGGAGAATAACGTAATTGCTATTTGTATATCAGATTTGCCTGTGCTTTTACGCTTTTACTTAGTACAAAGCAAATTTTTCTTGGAAAGCATTTCATTAGTACATTTACAGTAAAAGTAAAGAAGCAAAGCAATGATCGACTTGTCAAGACTGGTTTAATTTTTAAACAAAATTTATTCAAAATAATAACTCGGATGTCAGAATTAACTTTGTTCTAGGCTAAAAAATTAATCACTTAATTAAATCAAAATCATATGATGGTGATATAATATATAATATAATAATTTGTGATATTATAATATCTAATACCCAACTAACATTTAAGCGTATAAGACAAGAAAAATAATAAATAATAATAAAATAGGGTCATTCCATTTGAAATCGTCTAATTGACAACCCATTTTAGATTTTGGTGTAACTTTGAAAATCTCTTCTCTAGGTTCCCAAACAACAAAATTTATACGATTTTGATTATTAAAAGCGCTTGTTTAAATAAAGACTCTTAAAAATTGCTATTTTTAAGCTTTATTAACTTTTGCTGTAAGAAAAACGGCTCGTACATGCACTAATCATGAAAATAACAAAACAAGTGATATAGTCATTTAAAGTTGAAGGTAAGAACAGTAGAGTCTGTGAGTATCAGATTTTTATCTCGCAGTCAACACGCTCGTTTCATAGCCTGAATATTGGCATTTTTAAAAATTTCAAAACTTCAAGCAAAGTTTTCTTCTATAAAGAGTGGGCTACTCAGGTCAACTTGTGGCTGAATTTTGTCTATATGTATACTTAATTCCCGCGGAGCATGAATTTTTAAGTCTCAACAGTTAAGACGCTAGAGTCGATTGAAATTCACGAAAAATGACTAAAAAACATTTTCATTTTCAGCACGCTACTATTATTCAAAGGGATCGTCCGAGCAAATTATCTTCATTTGCACTGAAACTATTATCTTTTCCACTCTGAATTCCGTCTTGATCATTCAAATATCTTCAAACGGAAAAATTTGACAGCAAAAATTAATAAAGCTTAAAAATAGCAATTTTTAAGAGTCTTTATTTAAATAGGCGGAAACAAGCGCTTGTAAAAATCAAACTCGTGTAAATTTTGTTGTTTGGGACCCTAGAGTAGAGTTTTTCAAAGTTACACCAAAATCTAAAATGGTTCGGCAACAATTTTTTTTATTTTCAGACTATTTTATATGGAATGATTCAATAGTCTTCAATGTTACAAAATCTTATAATACCAAATTTTAGTCAAAAATTAGTTATCCAAGAGTAATGACCTGCAAGTAAAATTAAATATATGTCAATCTATATGGTTCGAAATTACAAACTGTTTACTTTTTCTGGATTTTCAAATGCTAACTTTCCAATAACGCGTAAGATGTAGAAGTTGTAACTTAATTTAGCCTTGAAATTTGTCTTCAATATCCAGGGATTTTTTAAATTATTGCAATAGGTAAATATTTAAATAATAATTCGAAATTGTAAAACTTATTTTGTCTTCAACTATTAGTTAAAATTAAGGTAATAACTAGTTTTGCCCTATTAAATCCCTGAATTTGCTAAGTTCTATTTTTATACAATATAAACCTATTTTCAACTGCGTTGATAATTTCTAAGAAATATATGACCATTTCAATTAACCTAATAGAAATATTGTCCTATAGTATTATACCCATCGTGGATAAGATATTTGAGATTATCCTTAAAAACATGTACAGGACAACTTCGAAAATAATCAACTTTTATATTCGGTTCAGTATGGGTTTTGAAAAAATTGTTCGGCAGTTTCCGCCGTAGCCAAAGTAGTAAGTGACATAGTTCAAGGTCTGGAAACTGGGGAACATGTTGGTATTACGTTGTGCGACCTCTCAAAGGAGTTCGACTGTGTTCGCCATAATATGTTATTGAAAAAAATGTTTCGATATGGAATAAGTAGCAAACCGTTTCAGTTGATCCAATCTTACCTGCAAAACAGGAAGCAGTGCATCATTACTGAAAAGCAAATTTCGAACTTTGTGGGGGTGGAAAGTGGAGTCCTTCAGGGTTCTGTCCTGGGACCTCTGCTATTCATTATATATATTAATGACTTGTATTTATATCTATTGCCAGAGAAAAGCGTGTACTATGCGGATGACACTCTCTGATTGTTACTGGTAATGATTCTTGTGCTGTTATAAAAATTCAAAACCAGTTAATTGAAGAAGCCAATGTATGGTTTTCAAACAACTATCTCAAACTAAATCAGGATAAGACACAGAAATTGATAATATCTACTAATATCAGTATATCAGGGAGAGATGATGCGGTGCTTCTTGGTGTAATGATAAACTGTGGCTTAAACTGGTCTTCTCATATTGAAAAACTGAAAAAGAAACTGTCTCCTACCATATGCCTTATTCGGAACTTGAAAGAATATACAAATAGCAGTACATTGTTGACAGTGTATTTTTCATTGTTTCATTCTCATTTGAGTTACGGTTTTTTGTTGTGGGGTGGGGATTGTAGGCATGTGGATATATTTCGCATGCAGAAAAAAATTGTTAGAATTATCGGTAATGTGGGTTATTTAAAACACTGCAAACCACTTTTTATTAATTATAAAATCATTACATTATCATGTTTTTTTATATTACTACAACTATGTGAAATCCATAATAATGAAGATAACTATAAAATAAACTCCGATTTTCACAGTTATAACACAAGAGGTGGTAACTTAATAAGACCCCCCAAATACCGTCTGAGCAAATCAGTTAAAAATTCATTGAATACTGCCCTTTGCAACGTCTTACAACAGACAATAAGACAATTAAATTCAATGAAATTCAAAGTAAAGGTAAAAGGCTATTTAATTTCATGTGCTTTTTATTCAACACGAGAATACATGGATGCCCTTGAACATGGAGATACATTTCTTTAGACATAATGATAATTTTATTATTGTTTTAAATTGTTTGTTTTTCGTGTACTTTGTTTGTTCGCAATATATATTATTTTGTTTTATACTGTGTTATGAAGTATGAACTAAATTGTTGTTACTTTTGCTATTGTGTATATGTTTGACTTGCCAGAAATATATCATGGTCAATAAAACTAACTAAACTAAGCTAAACTATTATGGTACAAATTTACTTGTTAACAATACTTCGACGTAAATGCGTCTTAAAAAGGTCTTTTAGGAAGTAAGCTCCTTGTTATATGTATTCAAATAGATCTTCATGCAATAGGGTGTTGTTTTGGCGATCTGCAATGAAAACCTACTTGTATCGTATGGGTAAATGAAAAGATAAAGCCCCACAGGCGGCATACCACACAATATTACAAAGTTGTAAAAAACAAATACTATGTTCATATTTCGCCTATTAAAATCGAAGTAATCATATATCGATAAACACATTATAAGTATTCCATATAGTAACACTGTTATGATCTCAAATCAATTCAGTAGTGCATGTGAATTGAAACTTGAACTGAGTTCCGTTCTGAAATATTTATTTTGTAAGTAGAAGAGTAGAATTTTATATACACGTACCTAGTAATAATTTAGTTAATAAATTACAATAAAATATCTTCATTTGGGTGAAATTTCAACCACAAAGTTAATATTTTTCTGTGATGTCAACAGTGGTATAGACAATCTGCAAACTTACAGGCAAATTGACTTCAAAGTTGATTTTATTTAAGCATTTATATAGTAACAAACACAAGATGTTTTGTTTGTTATTACTAATTGAACACTGATTAAAATTACGTTAATACAGATAGCATTAGTTAATACATTTATGATGGAAGCTCATTAAACATATTTTAATACGAAATACATTTAGTTTTTATTTTAGGTTTTTTCAGGACAGTAGTATTATTAAAAAGCAATAATACAAAAGTATATTTATAAGGCGCGTAGAAGTTTGGTCATTACATTATATGAACAAATTTCCTGGTTTGTACAATTTGTTGAATGGAAAGCAAATATACAGACTTTATATTAAATTAAAATCTAAATATCTGTAGATACCCACATACTTACTCCTACTCTACTTGTAACTTTGTAGACTGACATATAGTCTCTCTATCTTCGTATCTCTGTTCGCTATTAGAATATATTAAATTAAACATATATCGCTATCTCTCTCGGGCAGAAGTAATTCATATAAAAGGCATGACTAGGTTATATTTTGGTAATAATGTCTTTTATATTTTGATATTTTAACATAGAATAGGTCTGTATTTCTTTTGGTCCAATTATTTTATTGGAATAAAATTCTTGCCGACCATATTACTTCAGTATTTTTCCTCGCATAAGGAAAAAGGCCAACAAATATAAATCAACTTTCCCTATACCAAATAGGTCATGAAAATGTTTTGACTAATTTAGAGGTCAAATTAACGTAATTTTAACTTTAAATGTTTGTTGGGTAGGACATTTTAAAGTTCGACATTAGCAGGGAATTTTCATTAAGTCATTGAACACACTGTTACGCAGGATTTTCCACTGAAAACAATGATCATGGTAATCTCTACTTTTCGACTTTACATGACCATTGCAATTTTTTTCTGATTGTAATAACACGATCACAATGCGTTCAATTATATCGCATTCGATGAAATGTGTAGTGTTGAATCGTGAGTCGACTTAATATAGCGACATCAATTCCACTGATAAAACATTTTTAGTTCGTCATTTAACCGTCAGGTATTATTCGCGGTAAAATGAATGTTGCAATGTGTAGTCTATTCCCTCACAGTCCGAATGTAAACCAGGCTATCGACGCGGAGGGCCATCAAGCTTAATTTGTGCAGCCGACAAAAATCTAATATGATTAAAAACCATCTGCTCTCTAATTTGGCCGTAAAGCTCGCTGCAGGAAAGCCCAGTCATAGATGTAACTGTTTTTCAGGTTGTACGACAATGATATTTCATTGCTTTCTAAATATATTTGTTCTAATATACCATTACCAAGTACCATTATTTTGTTGTCAGTAACTAAATATCATCATATCATAAATATTTCTGTGAAGCCTATACAATGATTTATAATAATTTTATTGTTACTTTTACAGACAAGAGAAAATACCTACGAATACGATCAAAATGCGTTCAATTTTGTTGCATTCAACGAAATGTGTAGCGCTGGATTGTGAGTGGCCGGCTTAACGTAGCAACATCAAATCCACTGATAAAACATTTTTAGTTCTCCATTTAACCGTCAGGCATTCGCGGTTAAATGAATGCTGCAATGTGTAGTCTATTCTCTCATAGTTCGCCTCTAAACCAGGCCATCGACGCGGAGGGCCATCGAGCTTAATTTGTGCAGTCGACAAAAATTTAATAGGATTAAAAACCATCTGCTCTCTAATTTGGCCGTAAAGCTCGCTGCAGAAAAGCCCAGTCATAGCTATAACTGTTTTTCAGGTCGTACGACAATGATGTTTTATTGCCGTATTATTATTGCTTTCTAAATATATTTGTTGTCACGGAAAGTGTGTGACTCCATAGCAGGGAAGTCTGGTGCTTCCTCGAAATGTCACGAAAAGTCCTCCACCCACCTTTAAAGGTATAACAATAATACCTGTATTATATTCTTGGGGTACTCTCTTGGCTCCTGCGAGAGATAATGAAAATCAACCTATTAATATAAATACAAATTTATTGAAACCATAACAACAACCATACTTACAACAATGAGACCTTTGCGCTAGGGAGAATCTCTTCTAGAGATCTGAGTCAGCCAACGGCTGACCACCGACCTTTGGCCAGGGACTGGCTGACATTAGCCCAGTTTAGCCCTGAGTACATCAGAATTATACTACCTATTGAAACAATGGGAACAGCAAATTTGGCTTCAAATAGCAAAAACGCGCGATCAAAATGCGATCAATTTTGTTGCATTCAACGAAATGTGTAGCGCTGGATAGTGAGTGGTCGGCTTAACGTAGTAACATCAAATCCACTGATAAAACATTTTTAGTTCTCCATTTAACCGTCAGGTATTACTCGCGGTTAAATGAATGCTGCAATTTGCAGTCTATTCCCTCACAGTCGCCTGTAAACCAGGCCATCGACGCGGAGGGCCATCGAGCTTAATTTGTGCAGCCGACAAAAATCTAATAGGATTAAAAACCATCTGCACTCTAATTTGGCCGTAAAGCTCGCTGCAGGAAAGCCCGGTCATAGCTGTAACTGTTTGCTTATAATTAACTTGATGCGAGATAAAACAGTTTATATTTGCCGAATCATTTTAGCCGCGGCCGCGTGGGGAAACAGTAATCCGGTTTGCGACCCTCGGAGGATACCAGTCGCGCCGTTTTGTCACCGGAGCTATTTGTATTTTTTTTCCGGGATGTTGCGATACGCAAATAAAATGATATAGGTCTCTATTGATTCAGACTCATTTTCATCCACTGTTGTACACTAATGCTTATCCCGTATAATCCGACGCTGGAACCAGAAAAAATTGGTACGCCTCCGGAGTTGTGAAATGTAACTTTATTATCTTCGATGTCATACTAGCGAATAATAATAATATCTCTACCCCTAATTCTAATCACAGGGATTAGCCCAGAAGTCGGAGACTTGTGCGGGAGAGGGGGCGGTATGTTATTATTAAGCAGGCCGCATTTGCGCCCAGGAACGACTTACGTTGGTAGGCCCTAACCACTATTCAGTGCAGGAATGAGGGAAACCTGGAAAACCTCATTAATTAGGGGGGTAGTCAAATATCAACCGGTATCAATCTCTCACATTGACCCAAGCCAACATTCTTCCACCCTACCATACCCGCAGAGAGGGTGCCAATCCTCTCCACGAATATAGCTTATATACGGTCTACCGACAGCTGGGCGCGAACCAACACCGATCTAGTCACCTCGATTCAAGTACTGACGCGCGACCACTGATCGAATGGGGGAACTTACAGAAAATGTAAAAATTAAGACGGGCGATTGAATATACAGGGTGAAACAGACTCAGAGCAATAATAAAAATAGTGGGAACAAAGTCATTGTTACAGGAAATGTCGGATTTCAGATCATATCAGTTTGGCCTAGAACACATTAAAACTTCCTATCGTTGTTAGGAACTTTGCATTTTTCCTAGGACGTACTAGCATCGCCTGATAGTTTTTAGGATAAACTAAAATGGTCTGATTATTATTAGGAATTACCCGAATAAAAATTTGTATCCAGAACTTTCGATGATCAGTGATATTAGTGTTCTTAATCGGAATCGTACCGCTATACCTATAATTTCATTAAGCTCTGCAGCTACTAATTCTTCGGGTAAAAACCAGGGATGTCAATGCAATGTGGTACAAATGCATGTTTATATAGAGAACGCCAATTATTGTGCATTTCAAAATGTCACGGACCCAGTTCTTGCAGAAACAAATCAGGTAGTTACCCTTCTCTTGTTTATTATTTTTTGTTATATTATTTGAATCACAGTTACCTTCAACAAATAAATAAGGTAGTTCTCCTTTTGTTATTTATTTACTGTTTAATGAAGAACTATATTTTTTTGTTATATTATTTAAATCATTTTTACCTTTGACAAATGTGTTCCATTTTAGGTTTATAGATAACTTTGATCTCTTTTAAATATAGCGCTTTTAAAGATAATGCTTGCTTTGCTTCATCCTTTTACCCTGAATTAATTATCCTAATATAATGCATTTTTTTCTTCAATAGGTAATTATAGTTATATGAAAGTTCGCTAGGATGAAAACAAATAGCAGTGATGTAACAGATTTTGTTGGATTACAGGATTATTCAATTCAATTTATCTAAAAAATATTGGGAATAGATGCGTCATAGAGTGGAAAAATGGAGTCAATATCGTAAAATATGTTTTTCTAGAATCCGTATAGTTTCTGAGAAAAAAATTATTGAAGTTGTAGCATTATCAATCTTGCGTCTGTAATCTCTAGCCAGGCGATTCCGAATATTGAAATCCGATTACTTAAAGTATAAACGCTTTTGTGATGTGAGTGTTTTCATTAGTTTTTCAAGTGTCAAAAATGGCTTACATGTATAGCAAATCGGAGTTGAAGTGAAAATGCTTTAGCAGAAGGATTTGCCCGTAAATATGCGCCAAATGCAGTTACTATTATCGCCGTGTGCAGTAAGTGCAAGTATATGCAAAGCGGGCGTGACATGGAAAATTTGCAACTGAATCGTGGAAGAGGTGAAGGTCAAAGACGTCCACACCGTATTGCAGCATTGTGGCGCACAGAGGCCCAATTATGTCATCTATTACTTATGACATTAAAAGCACGATTCCACGAAATTGGACAGAATATCTTTTCACTGTGTCAATTATATTATAAGTTTTCTCCAGGTTGTATACCAGTTTCTATACTGACAAGTCATTTAGAATAAGAACAAAAACATCATTTTCTATATGAAAAAGTCATATTTCACATTCTATTAAGAAAATCAGACTTAAAATTATAAGTGAAACTCCACGTGTTGACAACCCATAACATTGAAGTTGCATCCAATGCTTCTAACAGTTTTCCTGCTCTTTACTGTCGGCACGTTCAAATACTTTCTAGAAGATAGATTCGAAAAAGGTATTTTTTTTCTGACACTATAGGTGTAACATATTCTTAACTACTTTATTAAATAAGATACCTCTATAATTTCTTCTTCGTCCCTATACAAGTCACAATTTATTAACAGAGAGGTCATGATACATACTGTCCTTATCACTATCATTGCTTAACAAATATGCTTGATATTGAACGCATACATCAAGCTTTTGTTGTTCGAAATTACCTTTAAGGTATTGCGCGGAAATCATAGTTTTTTGTTAATCTTCACAAAACAATTTAAGGGGATAATTTGTGTAATTTTCTAACAGTGTCCAATAGTATTAACTAGAAATGTGGATAACTGTTTAAATACTTTTTTTTTCTTCAAGTAGGAACTGACAATATTTAACATCGACGTTCGACATTTCAGAAAGAGACACAAACAACTAAATAGAGTTAAACGTTGTGGAGGATCACAGAGAGAATTACATCGCGGCTTCTATTTGCGATAAATCTCCAAAGGGGTGAAAACAGGTGGGAGTACAAATTGCATCCGAGACATTAAGAAGGAGCTCCTCCGGAAACATATAATATATATCGTGTACCGAAACAAACGCCGCAATTCCGGGGGATGAACTTGTAAGCTTAATCTGAGCAATTGTGTCTGGGACTTTTACAGAAATGCCTCAGAG
This sequence comes from Monochamus alternatus, assembly GCA_037114965.1. NCBI lineage: Eukaryota > Metazoa > Arthropoda > Insecta > Coleoptera > Cerambycidae > Monochamus > Monochamus alternatus. The sequence goes on from CM073426.1 coordinate 125,972,743, forward strand.
GACTTTTATGCACTCCTGCTCGACGCAGATCAGCATAAAACTAGGCGGTGTTAACTTAACGGCCCAGGGAAGATTAGATTTTAATGAAAATGTAATGCATAGTAATAAAAATAGAAATAAAGTGTGTTCACTGAATTTTCCTGCAGGTCGTGATACTCAGTAGGGTATAATTACAAATAATCGTATAATATAATAAAACATTTATTGATGTACTATTGTAAATAAAGAATATTTCGTAGAATATATGAAAGTTGAAATTTGTTACTAGCTTTACAATTTCATTGCTAAATGTCAGAACTTGTATCTCACTGACAGTGATTAAATGTAGTGCAACAACGGATTTGAAGACCAATACATTTGAAGTTTCAAAAAGAGCTTTCAGTTTCGATTAAGGGGAATAAATTAGTGAGAGAATATGAAATTTCTAACGAATTTATAGAATATTTTACAAATATTGGTACAATATAAGCTAAAAATCAAATATAGTTAACCAGAAAACTATGCTTTCTAATTCATTTTTTCTTAAGAATACAAACAAGGTAAAAGTTTTAGAAACAATAGAAACATTAAAAAATAAAAATCTCCAGGATTAGATGGTCTAAAATCGGAAACTTTAAAATTTATTGCAAAAGAAGTTTTATCTCCTCTAACTTACATCATTAATAGGTTATTTGAAAGTGGAATATTTCCATCTTCATTTAAAATTTCAGTAATTTCGCCAGTATATAAAAAAGGAGAGAGGATGTATCTAATTATAGACCTATAAGTTTGATATCATCTCTTGCAAAAATCTACGAAAAAATATTGAAACGAAGGCTTGTTCATTATTTAAATAAGTATAATATATTATCTGGAAAGCAATACGGCTTTGAAGGGACAAAATCGACACAGAATGCAATTGCTGCCTTAACGGCTCAAATCTACAAGCCACTAGATGAAACAGTACCTGCAATTTGTTTCTTTGTGGATTTTGCCAAAGCGTTTGATACTGTTAGCCATATCCAACTTTTAGAAATTTTAGAGGGAATAGGTATAAGAGGCTGATTCCTTACTAAAAAGTTATTTAACTAAAAGGGAGCATGCGTTAAAATTAACAGCACATTAAGTAATTTCAAAACGGTGGAGTATGGAGTGCCTCAAGGTACTGTTCTCGGACCCTTACTTTTTGTTATATATTTGAATGACCACTTTGAACTGCCTACAGAAGGTAACATAATAAGTTCTGCAGATGACACCGCGGTTTTTTTATCGTAGTGATACATGGGAAAATTCAAAATTAATGTGTGAGAATGATTTTACAAACATTATAAATTGGTTTAATAGTCGTTTATTAACAATAAATTTTGAAAAAACTTCTTATATTCCTTTTACTTCTTTTGGTATTAATTAAGATTGATCCCGTGCGCAATATTAAATGCTTAGGAATATTGATTCTCATTTGAATATTAACAGTAGATCAGCTAAGATTGTTGTACTACGCCTTGATTGAAACTCATTTAATTTATGGCATAGTTGCCTGGGGAAGTGTAACGGACAATCATTTACAAAACTTACTAATAATTCAAAAATATATAATTAAAATAATATTTAGTAAACCACGAACTTACCCTACAAATGAGTTATTCCTTGAGTGCAAATTATTAGATATTCGACAATTATATTGTTATTCTGTTTTAATAATGCAGTATAAACGTAAATAATAATAATAATAATAATAATAATAATAATAATAATAATAATAATAATAATAATAATAATAATCTTTATTATCTTTTATGACAATACATAATATATTGTATAAGACTAGTCAATAAAACAAACAAAACAATAAAAACAAACAAGACACGTAAAATAAATATAAATAAAAACAATATAATATTACATATTAAAAATTATGGTCATATAAAATATTCATCAAGCCTATAAAAACATTTGTCAATGAGATATTCTTTCAGCTTTTTCTTGAAGGCAACTATAGTTGGAAGATTTTTTATATTTATAGGCATTAAGTTAAAAAGCTTAAGCCCTAAAACCTTAGGTGAATTGGATGCAATAGCAAGTCTGTTGAAAGATACATAAAATTTATCTTTTTGTCTCGTATTCACGGCGTGAAAATCCTTATTTAAGATAAAATCATTTTTATTGGAGAATATGAATAAACAAAGTTCAAAAATTAACAGAGATGGTAAAGTTAAAATGTTATATGTCTTAAAAATATTCTTACAAGTTGTAGTATTTGGTACGCCAGCTATTGTCCTGATAATCTTTTTTTGTAAAATAAAAACTTGATGTGACCTAGCAGAATTACCCCAAAAACACAAACCATATCGCATCCGTGATTCAACTTCTGCATAATATAGATTAATAAGTTGATCACGTTTCAGAACAGTTCGCAGATTTTTAAACTGAAATATAATAGAGTTCATCTTTGAAATCATGTAATCACAATGAGGTTTCCAAGTTAGGTTTCTGTCTATATACAAACCTAAAAACTTAACATATTCAATATCATTAGAAATTTTTTTCCCATTTGAATAAATATCTATATCATTACATATTTTTTGTCTATTATGGAACCTCATTGCAAACGTTTTGTTTATGTTAAAATAAAGACTGTTTGCCTGAAACCACACACTCAAACTGCTCATAACATTAGTACACATTGATTTTAACAAAGTATCACTATTATTTGACAAAATTATGGATATGTCATCTGCATACATAGTAATTTGTGCAGATAAAGAGTCAATATCATTCATGTACAATAAAAATAAAATTGGGCCTAGTATGGAGCCCTGCGGAACACCCATACTAATTTCGGTTATTTCCGAATTAACATTTCCTTTAAAATTAAGACCATGACTCATAAGTGAAACATATTGTTTTCTTTTAAAAAGAAAAGTTTTTAACCAATTTAATGCGTTACCTCTTATGCCATAAAAATGCATCTTATCCAATAATCTGTTATGGTTGACGCAGTCAAGAAGAACTCATTCCAGTTCATCATACATAATATAATAATAATATCTCTACCCCTCATTCTAATCACAAGGATTAGCCCAGAAGTCGGAGACTTGTGCGGGAGAGGGGGCGGCATATTATTATTAAGCAGGAACGACTTACGTTGGTAGGCCCTAACCACTATTCAGTGCAGGAATGAGGGAAACCTGGAAAACCTCATTAATTAGGGGGGTAGTCAAATATCAACCGGTATCAATCTCTCACATTGACCCAAGCTAACATTATTCCACCCTACCATACCCGCAGAGAGGGTGCCAATCCTTTCCACGAATATAGCTTATATACGGTCTACCGGCAGCTGGAGTCGAACCAACTCCGATCTAGTCACCTCGATTCAAGTACTGACGCCTTAAACCGCGCGACCACTGACCGACCCAAATACAATACTAGATATTAAGAAGGCATGTATAAAATTATTAAACCCGAAGAAACAAAAATGCAAAGATCTTTTCTATATTTAGGACCTAAAATTTATAATATCTTACCTACCGAAATAAAAATTATTATCTCATATAGTATGTTTAAATCTAAAATTAAAAAATGGATGTATAATACACCAAGATCACAAATACACAATTTGGTTGATACCAAATATACTTAATTATATGATGTTCCTTTTATATATTTATAGCTAATCTAAGCGCAAGTGTTGTATATTTTGTGTATCTGCATACATTTTGTTTACTTACCTCGAACATGACCAATCTGTTCAACTTTTGTCTTAATAGTTATTTATGCAACAAGTACAAAAAGTAAGTGTAAATGCATTTAATGTTAGGTAAATTGTATCCACGCTCAAGATTCGCCTTTTATGGTATTTCAATTTATTTGCCAGTTGCATGTGTAGTGTTAATGTATAGATATCATATATAAATGGAAATTATCGCAGACATTATTATTATTATTATTTTATTATTATTATCCCAGTAAGTTAACTGAAGTTTAATAGTTATTTATCTAACAAGTGCGGGAAGAGATAGTTTTTCGCTCGCTTTTCCGCTTGAACGACGCGAGTTCGGTCAGCAATCGAGTGCGGAAAAGACACTTCCCGCACGTGTTAGATACAATATTTTTCCTATGATCTTGACAATTCTTAGCAGGCGAAGCAGTTTATGTTAATTATCAATTATTAAGTAGTTATTTAATCTAATAGAATATGTTAACCAAAAACATTAAAATTAAATATACAGTTTGTGGCATTTTGTTAATTCAGTGCTGAGGCAATAGTGACTTGAGAATGTTCTTCAGTAGCGGAATTCATTGTTGACAAATTATGTGAGTATGTGCTACAGAATTAGCTTGTAACTTCAGTGATGTGAATAGCTGCTAGATGCTATTCTTAGTTACTGTTGATATAATTCAGTTACAGCTGCGGATTTCCACCCACCACGTCGTTTTATGTTTGTAATTTTTGACCCGGAGTTGGTTAATAATGTGGCAGAAAAGCGCCAAAGATAATGTCCTGTATATGCTTCGGGGTTTGGAAGGTCTAAATAACCAGCGATGTTAGATGGCATTTTCCCAAAGCTGTTGATACCCACACATTGCTTAGTTCACTTACTCCCTTTATAGATTAAGATGAATTGATCGTGAGGAGTATCTCTAAGACGCAAAATAGCAGAACTTATTGTTTCTTCGTTGTAAGAACAAATTTTCTTAAAACATTGGTTTTCGTGTTTGGTATGGTAATAGCAAGCACGTCCCCTTTGTCTTCTAATCGTGGATCATCATATTTGCTAGTTATTCGCGGCCAGAGGCACCCGCATTTCCAAATATCGTGGCTACTTTGGTCGTAAGATATACGTTGTCTGGAGCATTTAAGAGAACATTTTCTATTTCCTTTCTTTCTAATGCCTTTGGTTTTTTTGGCCTGTATCCAATATTTCAATATGGACTACTACTAACGACCATATAGTTGACGGAACGTTTTGCAATATCGTGGAAATAGGCCAAACATACCTCTTCTTTTAAAGATGAAGTATTCTTTTCCATGCGCCATTGGTTGAAGTCAATATCAATCATAGCAAATTCTTGATTTTGTAGGAATTAATGCATTGCATCATTAGCGGTCTCCAATATCTCTGTCGAAACATCATTGAAAGACTTCTCACTCATTTTGGGTAGTATACAATTTAAGAGAAATGAAAAATAAATTAAGCTCAACCTTCAAACTGAACTGATTGAAAATTTGAAAGCTTATGTCAAAAAATATTAACAATCAAAACTGCATGTAGTTATAGAAACGACAGGAATTTTTATCGGTGATTACTTGTGACCAGTCTAATTCAGCGTTGCAGCAACTTTACTGCTATTTACTGGTAGACGGTAAACTGCATCAAGCTTGAGACAAATCTAGCTTAAACTTTTTCGCTTAATGGTGCCTGCATCCGCTGAATTACGTTGGACACAAGCATTATCACAACAATACGATAGGCCTGCCGTCATATAATGGACATAATTAAAATTTATTATGGTAACAATCTTCTTCTACGTTTATGCAAAAAACAAAACTTTATTTAACTATATTTAGTGGAAAAAGTGGTTCCTTATTGCACTAGTGCAATAAAATGTTTATTGTATTCATATGTCAATCTACTACAGCGTTTTGTCATCGTGATAAACATAAACGTTCAAATCGACGTCATATTTTCCTACACATAGTGTCATCTAAATAAAACCTTTTTCTGGTTTTTGCGTGAACGTAGAAAAAATATTGTATGCAACTCGTACAAAAAGTGCTTATTGGACTCGACGTGTGAATTTCACGTTGCTTGCAATAAACACTTACTTTTTGTAGATTTTTTCGCCGTTTAAGGAAAAATTTCAACAAATATATGTAAATTTTCCTTATACGGAAATAATTATGAAAAGTTTTTGACCAATTCAGAAGTCAAAACGTAACATTAATTTTAAATGTTTATTGGAATGCAACAAGATGTCTGAAGACTAATACATCTGAAGTTTAAAAAATATCTGTAAGGAAAATGGACATCTGTAACAATGCAATCTTCACAAAAGCTATGTTCTTTTTTATCTAGTGGCGTTGGAAAATTAAGCATAACAATGCAGAACGTTTAAATGAAAAATTTTCTAACAAGGACATTTAAAGCAAAACATAGCCCACATTGTGCCTGATTGCAGCAAGAAGGATGCATTTAAAACTCACCCTAATTAACAAATGTAATTTACAATTTAAATTTGGCCGCGCGGCTTGGGGATAGTGGCGCTTAGGCTGTTAAGGCCGGGAGCTAATTATAAGCGTACACCTCATTTAGTTGGCCCAATTACAGAGGTAGAACTGCTGTTGTGTGCAGTGTGGTTCATATGAGGAGCGAAACACCTTTCGAAGGCATCGGAATCAGTTAACAACTGGATTGGCGACTACAGAAACAGTCGACAGGTTCTCATAACTATTTATACAGGGTAAGCCTAAGTACAAAAATTTTAACCACATGCAAAAAATTATTTCGGAAATCTAGCTCAATGTTTAACAAATTGAGCAAAACCCTATTTTTCTTCGGAAAATCGGCGCCTATGGCAATCAATCACCGTCCAAGATGGTAAAAATATGAAAACAAAGAATATACATATTTTTATGAATACTAATACCTAAGTACTTGATAACAGTAACAGTTAATCCAGTTACATATAGTATTTTGCATTAGTTCTTCGTTCCTTCGTTGCACACTTCCAAAGATACATTTTCATTTATTGCAGATCCGCCACAATTATCCACTAACATACCCGATATAACTTCTTTTATTTAATTGCTATAAAATGGTTAAAATGATAAATTAGTCACTAACTGATCTATGTTACTAGTTCGCATACTCCTCAAACATCAAAGAACATGGTCAAAGCTTACAATAATATAATATTATATTGGTCCAAGAAACATTTTTACAGAACGATCGATTATTGTCGATAATGTTGTTACTATTAATATTAACAGAATTTAATTTCCCAACAACACAATAATTTTAAAAATTTATCGGCGTGACATACACCTTGCACTAGTGGCCTACAGATGGCGACAGCAGACGTCAGATGCTGTCATAAAATATCTCATACTATTATTTATTAATTATTAATTTGAAATAATTTTTCAGTACTTGCTTTTCTCAAATTTAATTTTTCGTGAATTTACAAATATGTTGTATTCAAATACCTAATCGATGGATAACAGATACGGTGCTGATTTATGGGAAATGTGACAAGTGCATATTATCGTGTGGCAACATAATACGAAAGACATTTTCTGAGTAGACAAAGTATGCTGAATCCTCTTTGAACCACATTAAACAACTGTTGTAATGCCTTGTAGAGTGCAAGATGCCAAGTTTGTTACCTACGATTCATGAAGTGAAACGACTTCTTAAAAACATTATTGTGGATTTGCGAAATGCTAATAATTCGAAACGTCATATATTCATATTGAATACCTATTAATTTACCAAAATGTATAAACGTTGCATTGAAATAGCAGCATGTTGTCACCGTGCTCAGTTTTTATATTCGAACGATGAACTAAAGTAAAATAATACTGATTGATGATGAAATATAAAATATTTCCTCAATAATCACCCCGCTTTGCATAATATTAAGTTAAATGAGTATAATCTAGATACTCATTTCTAGATACTCTAGTGATTTTTATGTCACTTACTTGAAATTATTTTGCACCGCTCTGTTCCATGATTTTTTTGTTGGCATCCTTTTTTTATATTCCTTAATATCGTTGAGATAAACTGCAACATATTTCATAATCAAGTTATCATTCAAAGTACAAAATACATAATGAAACTTCGGAGATGATTAAAATAGTTCTTTGTATAATCTGTGGTTACGAAGATAACCATCGATATTTAAAGTACCGCAACATAAAATTAGATTACACTTCAATAGTGTTTTGCCTAATGATGTTAGATGCAGTCTGGAAGCCTTCATCTTAATAGAGAGAAGGAACTCTAGGCACTCATTAGATTAGGCGACACTGCATACGTTCGTTTGTCTTGTGTCTTTCTTGAAATTTAGGACTAACGAATTTGAGTACGGGTCTTATCGAAAAGGATTATTAGTGCCGCTAAAGTTTAAAATTATTTTCAAAAATTTGTATACTATGCATTATTCTAAAGTCGTTCATCACTAATTTGGTTTATATCACACGTTAAGTGTATCAAAGAAATCATCAAGTAAATCTGATACGCTAAATGTGGTACGTGTTTATATCTAGTGACCACTGACTAATCAATGTTGGACCTAGAATGTAGAAAGAGGATTTAGGTCGAGTTTACCTCGACCTATCCATAATTCGGGAAACACCTGATCTAAATATTATTCCTGGATTTTCAACACACAGTCAAGCTGACCGAATCCATGAGTCCCCACACTCACAGCCCAAACCAAGCTGTAGTCTAATTGCTTTAGCAGTAGGATATATGCGATTACGCAGTTCTTCTTTAGTGTTAGCTTCGGTAACATACACATAGTTTTTAAGTGACAACAAAAATAAATGTGAAGAGGATTTAAGCCGGGCGATCAAGGCGGATATCGTTGGGGAAAACACATGATCCAAATATTGTCGCACTAGTCGAGCAAAATGTGATGGACCACATATGCTGTTTAATACTGAGATTAACTTCTTCAAGGAGTACCGGTAAATTATTACGCAAAAATTGAGAAATAAAAAGTATCAGTTAACCAATTTTCCAGAATAAAATGAATAATAAGTTCTTGCGTGTTATGAAAAATGACTACCATTACGTGTGAAAATTGCCTCATCCGTAACTAAAATGTTCATGGTAAAATTTGGGTTTAAGCTTTGCTAATTTAACAACCACTCGCAAAAGAAAGATTTTTGGAAGTAAGGCTTGTACTCGATGCACGTGAAATAAATATAGTAAGTCGTGCCTTAATGTTCGTCAAACTGTGGATTATGATATCCCAAACTACGGTGCAATTGTCATAGTGCTTATGACAGCTTGCTCCTCGTCGGCATTTAAAATTTCTTCCTCAAAAGTTACAGTTTGCTTAGGTCTGATGACGCTACCCTGTTGCCCAGTCCTCGGCCGCAAATTTCCAGTTACTCTACCCCTCTGAACCACCCGTAAAGAGGCTTCAAGTCTCGGATGATAGCTTTGGGGAAACCTTTGAGCATAAACATGAGCTGCAGCCACTGAATTTTGATGTGATTCTCTGTATGCCAATATTATATCCATAAGTTCTTCGTTTGAGAAATTATGCGTCATACTTTTGTAATCGCTTGAAAACAAAGTCAAATACGACCATATTATAACTGATAACAAAATACTGCTACAAATACCAAATATATGGTCCTGACTTTTTAGTTTTTACAAACAAAAATTTCATCTGATATATTTTTGTAAACTATAAAAAATATTTTACTACATATTTTTCAGTATTCGTTATTATTTGTTATCGCTATATGTTCACAAGCTTATGCGTGTAGATTAATTTATAATTTATATAGCTTAAGCACAGTATGAGTTCATAAATTATAAGATAATCAAAGAAAACTTCTTTATTGAATTATACAAATTTGGTGTATACAAAACTAATGCAGTGGTTTTGAGGGTTTCATGTCTGGTACTGTTATTTAATCTAGAGTAGTTTTCCGGGTTGTTATGCCATTATCTACGTAACTACTATACAGTACTGGTAGCGACCAGTTATTTAAGTCGCGGCATAACAACCCAAAAAAACACTATAAATCAAAAGCTAGTGTGACTTTTATAAAACAAAAGATGGTAAAAATACAGGGTGTTAAAAAAGAGTGTGAAATATTTCAGGAGGTAATAGTATGAAACAAAATAAGCAGAAAAGTCTTAATAAACATGGGTCCGCAAAGTAATGGTTGCGGAGATATAAACCACTATTCGTTTTTCAAACATTTTATTTTATTTGGAATAAACCGACAAAGGAAGCTTTTAACAAACAAAAAACAAAGTTACAGAAGATGTTCAAAGTGCCCTCCGTCCATTTCCAAGCAGGCACGACATCTTCGTCTCAACGATATTCGAACTCTTTCGAAACCACCCTCCTTGGTTTGGATTTCTTGACACTTTTGATTAATCCGTAGCTGCAGCTCGTCCAGGCTATTTACAGGAGTACCATAAACTAATGTCTTCAAATATTCCCAAACAAAGAAATCTAGAGGGTTCACATCAGGCGATCTTGGAGGCCATAAAACAGGTCCGACCCTTCCTACCCATCTATGTGGAAAAGTTTAGTGTAAATACTCTCTAACGGCCATGGAAAAATAAGCCGGAGCACCATCATGCTGGAACCACATTTGTTGCCTCTGATTCAAAGGAATGTCTTCCAAAAACTCATACAGTGTGTTCTGCAGAAAGTTGAGATAAGCAGCGCCTGTTAATTGGTTTGGTAAAACAACAGGACCTAGAAACCTGTCACCTACAATACCCATCCAAATGTTTAATGAAAAACGTGCCTGATGTCCAGATTCTATTAGAGCATGAGGATTTTCATCGGTCCAAATATCCGTATTGTGAAAATTAAACACTCCCATTTCTTGTGAACCCGGTCTCATCAGTAAAAAGAATGTTTGCAAGAAAACGAGAGTCTTCAGCATCATGACGTAGAAACCAGCGGCGAAAAACCAAACGTGCTTGATGATCATTTATTGAATTTAAGGCCTGTACTCGTTGCACATAGTATGGATAAAGCAGTTGCTCATGAAGGATTCTCCAAACAAGAGGACCACTAATTCCTACCTCGGCTGATATTCTCCGCACACTCGTACCTGGATTCTGGTCTACCAGTGCTAGAATTTCTTCTTCTGCTCTAGGAGTGCATACCGACCTTAAAAGGGGCTAAAAAACATAAAACATTCCATATCTCCGCAACCGTTACTTTGCGGACCCATGTTTATTGAGACTTTTCTGCTTATTTTGGTTCATACTATTACCTTCTTAAATATTTTACACTCTCTTTTAACACCCTGTATGTTATGCTACAGTATTTATTACTAAGGTGAGCATCTTTGAACTCATACTATTCTTGATCTCACTGATTCTATTCTGTTCGATATATACTATACAAGTGTTCTAACGTTATGTTAGTTGTTAAAAGGAATTCCTAAGATTTTCCAGACTTCTCACTATGTTTCCCATTCCGCTTCGTCTCAAAATTTGATCCTCATAACTTGCAAGTCAGAAATTATCTCAGACACCCATTACTCAAACTGCGGACTACTGTGCCGCATTGCAAGTGCATCTGTTGTGCATATCTCCTCGTCGAGAGGCGCGTCGACACCTCGCATTACCCAGATGGTTGTCTGCCAGAATATCATCGTAACTCCTCACTGAATCTGCAACCTGCCAGCACACCAATTACCGCCCGTCTGTGAATGCAACTCCGATCGCTGTGGATGTATGACGGGGTGTTACATGTTGGTTGTTGTGTATGGAGAACTGCTTGCCGATGTCAAATTGCACGTTACTAACCTATTACGTTTTGATGAAGCCAGAATGGTAATACGAGGTAATGTGAAGTGTTTATGCGTTGAAATTACATTGCTTGCTTTTTGTCACTTTCCCATATACAGTATGCGCCAAAAGTATGGAATAAATTCAATAAAAACGAAACAATTATTTTTTGGGAAAAATCCTCGAACAGGTCGATTTTTAATTTAAAAAATACATATTTTAGCGTAAAATGCGATTTTCAAATGTCATTTGTTTTCGAGTAATAACGTCATCAATTTTTTTTTAAATGGCAACACCATATTTTTTTCCTTGATTCTGAAAGATCATTTAATTCTCTATCAGACATTACTAAAATTTTGCCCTCTTACATAGGAAGGTTTTCGAGTAAATGACGATTGAATGTTAGAAAACGTAAATTTTATCCATAAAAAAGTAACAATTCTGAGGTATGTAAAATAAAATACAATTGATTAAATTTTATACTTAAATTAAATGTTCGAATTGCCATCCACCAACTTCTTGACAATGCGCAAGTCTGTGAAGAAATTCTTCTTGCACATTATGAATGATTTCTGGGGTAACTCTGCGTATTTCGTCCCGAATGCGATTTTGAAATTTTTCTAAATTACGTGGTTTATTAATGTACACTTTTGACTTCAAGTATCCCCATAAAAAATGATCAAGATGTGTAAGATCTGGCGATCTTGCAGGCTATTCTATCGGTCCGCGTCTGCCGATCCACCTCCCAGGAAAACAGTTGTCTTGCTGAAACCATATGGTATCGTCAGGAATGTCAGGGTCATTATCGTTAGGAAAAATTACTGCAAGGGCTGGAACAAGGTCATTTTCTAGAAACTCTAAATATCTTTGTCCTGTAAGGGTTCCTTCAAAGAAGAAAGGCCCTACTATTCTGTCGTCAACTATTCCAGCTCACACATTTAATTGTGTTGGGTATGTGCCTCTGCCATCCAATGATGATTTTCCCGACTCCAATGTTTGCAAGTTTGACGGTTTACTGTACCATTCAGACAAAATGTGGGCTCATCTGAAAAAAGTATTTGCCGGTGTAAATTTCTATTTCCTTGACATAAATCGATTAGAATTTCGCAAAAATGTAAGCGGCGATCGGGATCATCTTCATTGAGTTCCTGCACAAGTTGAATTTTGTAGGGATGATATTTTTCCTTCCTCAAGATACGTAGTACTGTGCTCTGACTAGTGTCATTGTTTAATGCAACCAATCGTGAAGAATTATGAGGATTATCCACCATACTTATCAAAATGTTCTGTTTCTGATTTTCATTAATGCTTGGACGTCCAGGTTTTGGAATATTTACAACATTGCCAGTTTCTCTAAATTTAGACTCTACCTTACTGTTGATTGGCTGATAGAGCGATCTGGATATTTTTCATTAAATAAATCGCAAACTTCCTGCTGAGTTCTAGTCATATTCCCGCATCCGATAAGAATTAAAATTTCAATTCTTTGAGTAACAGTTAAACAGCCATAATACTTTAAATTGAATAATAATTTCTATGTCGCTTACAATATTTATTAGAAAGTCGGTGTGACAATGACACTTTGCAAATATTTTCACCTATGTGATCCATAAAAGAACTATGGAATTCGAAAAACTAAACTTGATAACGTTTTTGCTTTATTTTAATTGATTTACGTTTTCTAACATTCAATCGTCATTTACTCGAAAACTTTCCTATGTAAGAGGGCAAAATTTTAGTACTGTGTGATAGAGAACTAAACGATCTTTCAGAATCAAGGAAAAAATATGGTGTTGCCATTTAAAAAAAATCGATGACGTCATTACTCGAAAACAAATGACATTTGAAAATCGCATTTTACGCTAAAATATGTATTTTTTAAATTAAAAGTCGACCTGTTCTAGGATTTTTCCCAAAAAATAATTGTTTCGTTTTTATTGAATTTATTCCATACTTTTGGCGCATACTGTATGTATATATTGTAATGAACACAAAATTAACAAGAGGAAATATAAGCAATGAAAGGTTCAGTGATTGCATAAAAAGGGAAGAATTTAAAAATGTTTAGCATATTTAGAATACCTACTAAAATATAAAATCAATGTAATAATTTTTGAATGCATGAAACTAACAGATGTCATGAAGGAAAAATAAAATTGAAGAAGCTAAATAAACAGATTTAGCATGAAAATAATATTGTAAAATAATATAATAAATTCTGTGAACAAAATAATAAGTATTTAATTGTAAAATTTAATAAGTTAATAAATAGATACATATCAAAATATAAAAATTAAAAATATTGTAAAATCTAGTATGTAAGTAAAGTGAATTTAAATGTAAAGTAAATTAAAACTCTTATCGATATACCGTGGACGTCGCGTAGTAACGAGGAAAAAAAGAAAAAAGGTTATTGATTTTATAAAATAATAGGGTACGCCATAATTTTTTTTAGTTGAAATATTTTTGAGAGAAAAACGTTTATCTGAGTCCAGCGATATAACCTCCAAGCCAAATCAACATTATTCCCGTAAAATCTAATATCCCGAGGCCGAGGAATAAGCAAATTAGGTGGTATAAGCACTATTTCACCTATACCTGGAGAGACGCCACTGAGAAAACCACACATAAAGGTAAAACTTTAATAATAATCTCTCAAAATCAGATGGAAGCTGCTTGTTAACAATTTTGATAGTTATTTAAGAGTAAATCTGCCAGTTCAGCCACAGTCTATTACAGTCCGTCTTCTTAACCTCGGCTCCTTTGATGTCGAGGTCCTAGATTTCTTTTTTAGACGACTGCAGATTCGCGCGCTCAAGGGGCACGGTGATTTGTCAAGAAATAGATTTTCTCCCACTTCGTCGTGTACAAATAAATTTCATTGGTGTTCATTGCGCATTTAGCCGTGATTTAGACACAACCTGTGGAACCTTCACTCGACGAACTGTATAAACTGTGGTTCAGCTGATGTGAAAGCGCTAAATTTAAAAATAGTAGGAATTAGCAGTAGAAGGTGTTTGCAGACGACCGCGAGCAAATAAGGGCAAGCGCACAAGAAGAATCAAAACCGAGACAATTAGGAAGGGAAATAATACAAGGAATTTGACTAATTAGTATAATAAAGGTTGGTTTATTAGACTTAAAACTTAATATTTGTATTGATAATAATAAGAACATTGATTACATAACTTTAAAATGTAACAAAATGCTTGGTTTCATTGTCAGAGTTTGCAAAAATTTTAAGTCAGTTTTTTCTATTAAATCTATATATTTTGCATATGTGCACAGCATAATCAACTTTGCCTCTATAGTATGGAATATTCCATATATAAATCTCGACTTGAGTCGGTGCAAAATAGATTTATGAGATATTTATATTACAAGGAGAGTGGTGTGTATTCTTTTCAATGTAGCACGTTATTAAGAAACAAGTTTCATATTGTTTCATTAGAAAATCGAAGAATTATTGCCGAAGCTATTTAAACTTTTTAATGGTCTGATTGATTCTCCAGATTTATTAGCCTTGATTGGCTTCCATGTACCTCAACATGATTTTAGAATAAATGCTTTGTTTTATGAGATTTTTTACCGGACTAACTCTGGTCAAAATTCTCCCATAAATAGAATATGCAAAAATTACAACTTGTACTATAGTCATCTAGATATCTTTCATTCTTCGCTCGTCGGTTTTAAAAAATCTTTAAAGGGAATTACTATTGTAGGTTAAGATTTTTTTTTTTATTATAGCAATTATCACTGTACTTTTGTATTTAATTTAAGTATTTTGTGGACATTGTTTTGGGCTGTAAAGCCTGTGATTGTCCCTGTTTTCTATAAATAAATAAATAAATAAATAAATAAATAAAATAAATAAATAAATAAACATTGATTTCCTGAATTATTAATTTCAGTTAGCGCAGGTTGCGTGGGTTAATATTAAGTTAATAATGGAAAATTTAAATCTATCTGTTTATTAAAGTCATTTATATAGTAAAATGCAAAATTGAGTATCATTGTTAAAGAAAGCAAAGTAATAAAAAAATTTTAGCTTGCATTCAGGGCTTTTGCACTGAACCGCCCCTGATCAAAGGATTTGTCATGCTAATATAATATTGATTATACAGTGCTTATCTTGTTTTATATATTTTTTTAAACAGTGTCTGTAGCAACATAAAATAATTTAAGAACTCTTTATTATATTCAATATTAAAGTATTATGCATTAGACTGGCGCTAGAAAATAAGGTAAGTGATTGTATATTTGGTTGATTCTGAGCTATCCAAAGCATCATATTTAACAATATTTGTAAACTAAACGTAAGGCACAAGCACTATCAGAAACATTTGACACTTAACAATATATTGATTTTATCATGTTGTGGTTTCTTTCAAGTAGTACATAGTTGTTTTTTTCTTTTTTCTGGTATACTATCCTAATCTACAGAGTGTTTCAAAAAGGCATGACAATGTTGCTGGAACTGATAAAACATTGAAACTTAAGTTAGATTTTCCGTATGTTAGATCCATCCATATTTGAAATGAAAAGCGTGTAAAGTAATTTCAGAAAATTAAATTTTGGTTGTTTTGTTAAAGCACATATTTCATCAAATTGCTATTCAAACCAGGGAATAAACAACATACCGGAATTTCTCTCATACAAAATATGGCGTATCAATAGAAGACTTCTGGAGAAATAAGTACTATTACAGAGGTCGCCTGGATGACTTTATCACAGTTTTTTGCATTATTAAGAAACTTATTAAGAATATTCTATCCTACTGAATAAGGGTCAACACTGAAAATAAAAACAGTAAACGCTGACACAATGGTATCCCTGTATACAACAATTTGTAGTATTGTTTCATATACTATTATGCTCACAATTTTGTAGTAATAATCTCCAAACATTATTTTACGACAACAAAAATGTTACCAAATACTACATATACTGTTGTACTATTTACTAAATGTTTTGTGATTTTATTGACACAAAGGCTGCAACAGTTTACCAGCATTGTTGTAACCCCTACAACAAGGTTTTATAACAATGTTTGTTAACTACATCAATAATATAATAATTGCCATCGAATTATTTAAAAAAAAACTACACATCTGAGTGAAGTGATGCCGTTTTTTCGCAAAAGTAACCACATTCGTTTCCATTAAACTTTAAATAACCATGTACTTGATAGGCCACAGTGTATTAAACTTCAGAGTTATTTTTGATCATAAATTAACATGTGGAGGATCACATGTAATAGTAAAAATGTTAAAGGTATATCTACTTTACGATTATTATTTAACAGCTTTGTTAGATCTAAACTTAAGTATGAATCTGTAATTTGGTCTCCAAGTTATAACTGTTATATAACATCTTTAGAAAAGGTCCACAGAAGGTTTTTTAAATTTGCAAGTTTTACATTAAATTGAATTTACTCAGCTAGAGGGTTTTTGCAAGGTCTGCTGTTAAGCCGATTTGAAATGAGCAGCCTTATGAGAAGTGAATTCTGTAATATTCTGATACCACTTTGTTAACAACAGTATTGACTGTACTATGCTTGCTTCAGTTATTAATTGTTTCAAATTTGACTTTACAACTTCATTATTGGCTTCCAATTTTGTATCATACGTTCAGTTTTGGTGAAACAGAATATTAATATGACTGATTTTGATCAGATCTCAGATGATTCTGAGAGTGTGCCTTCGGATATCGAAGACATTGCCCAAAGTGCCTGCTTCCTGAAAAATCAAGACAGACGTATAAGCAAAGTTTGGAAAACATGTTGATTGTAAAGGGAAAAGAATCAGGAATAGTAGCAATGAAAAGGTTCTTCCGGCAAATTTCCAATATCTTTCAAAACACAGCAAGCCTTCCTCACACTGGGTAGTATTTTATTATATGCTACGATCAGTTATACCAGTGAATGAAAATACGTATATTAGTAAGTATGTCCATTTAATTAAGCTACTAAAAAAAATTGGAAGGATTTCGGCCAAAAAGATCAAAATAAAGCATAACCCAATTTTTGCTGGAAGCCGACTATAGCACTGACTTTATGATAAAAGTTGTATTAATAGTGAGGCTTGCAGGCTAAATTGACAAATTTACACCTATAAATTGTTAAAAATGAAAGATATTGCATTCATATTATTATTCTGTTTACAAAAACAAAGATATCACGAGATTTTTTCATCACAAAAGGAAACATTGAAGGAATAAATATGGTGGAAATGATTCGAAGATATATAGCAATGAGACCACACTGTAAAAAATAATTACAGTTAAAATAGATGGCAATTTATTTACCACTCATTATTGCTGAAATTTTCTTATCGATTGTGACTTTACAAATAAAATGTAAAATTACGTTGTAAATTTATTTTGTGTTGTAATTTTAGGTTTTGCAATTGTAATATTACTTTGTGATTTTACAATACAAAAAGTATTTTTACAATGTAACTTCCACAATTACTTGCAAGATTGCAAAGTAACTTTACAGGCAGTTGTATAGTTACATTGTAATAATACATTTTATACTATTACTACAATGTAATTTTTTTTATTTATTGTACAGGATGGTCCAATTTGGGCACTTAGGTATAGAATGTTTCTTCTATTTTCCGAAAAGACAGAAAAAAGTAGCCAATATATTTGGAGCTTAATTTTTCAGAAAAGTTGAATAGCGAGAATCACATTTCGATATTTTGATTTGTTTAAGAGATACGTACATGATATTTTTAAATTTTGGTCGTTTTCTGTGGTAACTTTTCCACTTATTATATTAATATTTATACATTGTAAAGACATTTTTTTCTCTATGTGTAGTATCTAGTGGCTTAAGGACTATTTTCTACTTCTAGTTTTCCGCTGCTATAACAACCATATATATGTTTTAATGAAACATCATACGTATGTAATATGTGGCAACATAGAAAAGGCCTAAAATTAAAAAAATGCTATATCAAAACTAATCAAGATATCGAAATGAAATTTCCGTTATTCAATTTTTCTTAAAAATATTCCCGAGACATTTGAACTATAAAAGAAACCTCCTAAATGTGTCGAAACTGACCTAACCCGTACACAAGACATCTTGTTTACAACATTCGAATTCACTAACACTGCTTTGATACAGATACCTTAAAAAATCTGAATAGTAATTCATTTATACCTAATAGATTAATATGCCTACATGAGAAAAATTGAAATATCGTAAGGAATTAACAATTGTTACTTACCTTAAGTAACATATTAAGCTTTTCCATGAGTTTCTCAATAGCATCACTGCATCAGAATGTTACTTCAAAAGAAAAAGGTACTCATATTAAGTAACCTAATTAACATAAATGCCAATTGCTTCTAATGTTAACAAACACCCTTAATAGTAATACTGAATTTTTGATATGATATCCCCAGTGAAGTCAAACATTTCCGAAGCAATAGATTCGTTGTCTATATGCTTTTCAGATTTATATACAAAAAATTAAGTACTTTGAAATTTATGACTCATTTAGTTGAAAATAATATCTACTTATTTCTATTATAGCCTCCATGTATACTTTAAAATCAGCAGAATAATCCTTTTTAAATTTATAATTAAAATTTTTGGATAAATTGTGTGAAAAACATTTGTTACACAAAACCGTACTTTTCGTAACTGATTATATAAATAGCTATTTTGTACTCCGATTACGGCTCACTTAGCTAATTAGTAGTTACAGCTTTATTATATCTTCAATATATTAACTGCCCTTTGCTTATTTTTTTAGCTTAGAAATACATGTACATACAGGTACTGAAGTAATAAAATATTATGGTTTTACAGCAATTTTTTATTAAAATTTGGTACCTGCACATTTAGGTTATTTGTACAAAACAGAACACTTAACTTTATACAAAACATATAACAATGTAAAAATATATTCATAGAACTAAAGTCAACATTTTATAATATTCAAACGAAATCTATGATATTATACTAACTATTACAAAGTAATATTAATTATATAATTGTGCATAGATGTGCATAGGTTCCCAGAACTTAAATCATGCTAAACCTCCATAAGCCCCTGTTCTTCAAATATGTAATAAAATATAATTCCAATAGAAAATAATACATTTTTATATATTATGTAAGATGAACAAAACAACAGTGGGGTACCCGATTTTTGTAGATGCAATGTTTCTTTGTTTCAATAATTATGTATAACTTACATACCTATTACTTCTTAATATCATTGAGGTTATGTTTAAACAAGCACTAGACAAAACTATTTATAGTACTAAAAACACTCACTTGTCACTCTAGATATGTTTATATTGCTAGTCACTACTCACTAAATTAATTATGTAAGTACCTAGGTCCTAGGTACACGCTGGATTCATCGAAATGAAGCAAGAAATAATGAAGGCGTCACCACCCAACGCTCTCAACGGTATAGTGCGTTTTAAAATTAGTAGATAGTACCTTCACACACACATTAGGCATATTTTTACAGTTAATTATATAGTAAATTTGGTATGTTCAGTAATTTTACAATGTAAAAATGAATTACACATTGTTAATTGTAAATGTGTTACAATATATTCTATAAATGTACAAATTATACTGTAATTACATAGGAAGTTTACGGTTTTATTGTATATTGGCAGTTTTCTTGTAAAATTACAAGTGTCACTGTAATATCATCATTATTTTTGGAATTATTTTAAGACAATTATAAGGGTATTCTTACAAAGTAAATTTGTAAAGTTACTGGTGTTTTTTTCAGTGCAAGCAACACAGATCATACTCGATTTTTTGTGAGGTATAGAAACAGAAAATGCATCAAGCAGCCAGTTGACATTAATACTTTTGGGAAAATGATATATAATACAGCATTGTTCCTGGGTCTTCCAAATCTTCAACAATATACTGGACATAGATCTGCATCGTTGCTTGCAGATTCAGGAGTCCATTTGTTAACTGTTAAGAGGCATGATGGTTGATGCTCTAACATAGTGACAGAAAGCTATATAGAAGATTCCAAAGAAAATAAGAAGAAAATGACCTCCAATATTTTGGATAACGTTTCAGGCATTGATGGTCCTGCAACAAGTTCAAGTACTCGAGGAATAAACTTACTTTCTAAAAATACAGCCCACTTATCATATGCTGGAATTAATTTAACAAACTGTTAAGAAGCTATAATGAACGTTTACAATAAATAAATGTTGTTGAATTTTTTATAGTTAATAATAACATGTAAAAGTGGTAACTAACTTTGTTATTTTAAAATTTGCATGTTATTATGAATTCATAATGGCACTGAGTAAGGCCATAATCGCATCCAAATGATGCTGCTAAATGTGTCATAATGACACCGTCGGAGATTAATAAATAAAGTAAGCAAGTAGTGGTGGTAAGGCAAAGCAAGCTATGATTCACTCAACATCAACATATTTCTGGTAATTTTGTGATCTTTGAACCCTTCTCAAGTGGCACGCCTATGAAATCTTATGTCTATAACCCTCACTTTCCGTATTCATCTAAGTACTGTAAATAAATCACTATATTATTTTGGAACTCGGATATACAATCGCTACATCTTTTTTAATTGCCTGCACCAATATATTCAGTTGATTTTAAGGAATAAACTGGAACAACTCTGTTCCGAGCTGCGCTATTTCAAAGTTGACCGCGTCTATTTCTTTTCCGATCCATTTGTTGTACAAAACAAACTAGCGCAGTAACGGATTGCCATCGGTTTATCCGCCGCAGCATTACTCTCCTCGGTAATCCGTGAAGCCGTTTCCGGCAGCCATTTTAAATTATTCGGCATTATCATTCGCATAATGCCGGGTCCCGGAATAAAGTACAGCGGAATGAGTGATGAGTTTTACATACAGATTTAGATAACGGAAAATCCTCCGCGAAATTCTAGGGCACGTCACGCACAATGCGAGTCAACTATAAAATATGGCGACGGCTTCATTATAATGTGGCCCGGATAGGCCCTGCATTAGATAAAGAGGCGTAATTTGTTCCTCTCCCGTGCACTGCCGCCGAATTTGCTGATAATGGCGATAATTTTGGTTAATCTGAATATAAATTGGCGTACCGGGTGGTCGGTTCTTCGTTGGAATTTTCTTTATTACTACTTTCATACGATTTTATTCATTTGCAATCACCGTAAGATAAATGCATAACACAGTTTTGCAACTTTTTTTTGTAGAGTATACAGAACTCATAAAAAGTAGTTCTCCTATTAAAGTTGGCAATAAGGAAAAGCAACCCAACGAGGATCTGTAAGGAACTAAAATTGAAATGCTAAAAATTCAGACAAAAGCTATTTTCACAACACACTACACGTGTGTTTCACGTCGCGTACAATAAACACTTACCTTTTGCACTAACATCATAAATAACTATTTTCAACGATCGTGCAAAAAGTTACTAACTTTTGTATTATACATATACTGTACCAAAAGTTTAACTTACTGTTTACTGTTTAACTGTACTAGTGCAAAAAGTAACAATCAAAAATTCAACAAAAAGCAGTGCTTAACATTTATACAAGCCCATGAAACATAATATGAACAAACCAACCCAAGTAGCACACTAATTTTATAATTTAAAATTATATGACGAGAAATTTAAATAAAAGATATATAGCATGACAGCAATTTCATCGTATTATTGTTCCATTTGAGACTTTTTTGTTAATAGACGCTATTTTGTTGTTTTAAGTACCTGTGAAAATAATGTAATCTCAACAAAAAAAACGTTTTATAGAAATTGTTTAAACTATTTTCAGAACGTTCTTGTGTCTGCCCTTACACAGAATTTTTGCTTCAGGAGGTCATTTTACTATAAAATGTCTATAGTAGCAATCTACACGACTGACTATAAAGCGTTATAAATCAATTTTGTAGTGGTCGTAAGAGAAATATTTTATTGATTACGAATGTAATCTAAAAACAAAATTTTTTTTCGTGTAATTTGAGTGTATACTCGCGACAAGAATTCAGGCGACATACGTCATATGAACAAATGAATAATTCATTATAATTTCATCAAAATATTTAAGAAACTGCAACTAATAAAACTATATACTACACTAAAAATTTACCTTATATACTGCACTAAATTGCAAGACATCATTGTTTTTAACGCGACGAAATATCGAAAATTACGTTGACAATAAAAACAAATGTGTAACATCAGCCGTGACGTAAGACACCTGAATTCTTGATTCAAGTATACATATAAATGTGGTAACTATAGGTACCTAGGTACCATCCAAATCCAAATCTTGTTACTAATGAAAGCATATTCATAGTTACCTATGGATGACGTCTGACATTAACAATTTCCGTGATTAATTCCAAATTGTTAGTTTAAAATTTTAATATTTTATTGTAAAACTGTTAAAAATACTGTCCCAAGTAATCAAATCAAATTTTTAATTCAAGTTCCAGATGATAAATATCTAATAATGAATTTAATGCATGCAAATGATGTTACATTTTAACTTTGTACTTCTTGTATTCTGTTATATTTAGATAGTTGCAGTATTTGGTATTGTAGGAGCATGCTGAAGGGACGAATTACAGAAAGTAGTTGCACACTAGTATATTAAGTATCAAGAACTGTAAGGAGAATTTACCGATCGACGACAATGTTATTCGCTTCGCTTAGTCGCCAATATTGGAGTAGATTGGTAAACTCTTTACTGTTCGAGATGCTTATACTATTTTTTGTACGACCATTATATGAATACAAAGGTGGTAACTATCAAAATATCTTGAAAATATTAAAATTATTTTTGTCTCGTGTCTCATATATCCACAAAACTAAGTAGGTTATGTCGTTACCATGGATACACTTTGAAATTTATTTTTAAACGTTAATATATTTGTCAAACGAGTGAGTATGAGCCATAGACCTTATAAATCATGGACCGGCCCTAGAAAGACAGGTCCGCTGTCCTGATGTGTACAAGAGGGATGAAGCTAGTCCGGGCAAAAACAGATATTCTGACAGAAAAATATATAAACATAACCTGACACAACCCTTCCTGTTAATATTGTTAATGATTTGTGTGCCTTTTATGATTTAGTTGTGTTTAGTGTGTTTATTAGCAATAGTTTTTAAAGACTCATAAACTATGGTGGAGTCGGTCTGTCACCGTAAATGTCATACGTCTGTCATTTACGGTTTTTGTTTTTTTGCGGCCAATGATCTGTGAGGTTTTGCCCGAACTAGCTATCTCTGTCGCACAAATCTGAGCATCAACGATTTGTATAGGCAGAAAACGGTTTCGAGCGCGTCCATGATTTATAAGGTCTATGGTACGAATAAGAGCTAGTATGGCGACGGGCGAGGTTGTTTTGTCGGATCTCTCTAAACCGAAAAATTGTAAACGGTGTAAGTCGAACTTAATTGGAGGAATAAAATGTGCAAACTGTGATAATTACTATCATATAAGTTGTGCTAAATTATGTAACTCTGTAAAGTTCATAAACAGTGAAACAATAACATGTTGTGTGCCCAACAGTGATGTTGATGCAGCATTTTTTGATGCCATGGACAATATTGCTGTTGACAAAAAGATAGATCTTGCAGTGTTTAATTATGTAATCAAACAAAAGGATGCTATTATAAATGAACTATATGATAAAATAAAAATCTTGAAGGATCAACTTGAATTGATTGGTAAACCTCCAGAAGTAACAAAAGTAGTGGACACACAAAAACAATCAATACCTTCTGGAAAAACACGTGAAATTAAAAAAACTGTAGATAAGGGTGAAGAACAGAGAAATGGAAATAAAAATAAAAATAAGGTGACATTTCCAAATAATTTAGGTGACAAGGCACCTGATAAAAAATCAACTCATGTTACTAAGGAACAGGTAGCAACTGCTATTATGAGCGAAGAAACCCGTATACAGTGTGACAAATATATAAACTTGGCAAAACAAAATCCATTAAACAACGATGATAAAAACCAGTCATGGCAAGAAGTATCATATAAAAAGAAAAATATGAAAAAACCTATTATTATAGGAAGCAATAGCTGCGTTGAAATAAATGGTAAAATCATAAAGAATGTCCCAAAAATGATAGCTCTGCATATTTATAGGCTGGACCCGACTTTGGAGCCTAAGGACCTCTCTATGCTATTAAATGCACATTTTCCTGAGGTAACATGTGAAGCCCTACAATCTAAGCATCCGGAGCTCTACTCTTCATTTAAAATAAATATTTATCAAGACAATTATGATCGTGCTATGGATCCATCAATCTGGCCGAAGGGAGCATGTGTGCAGCGTTTTTTTCGGATACAACAAAAGAATGTAACCCATCAGAGGTAACCGACATCAATGCACAACTGTGCTATGACTTGATTTTACTAAATATTCAAGGACTAACAATTGACAAACTAAACAGTTTTATTAGTGATTATATAAATAATGATGTTAATTTTATATGTTTGACTGAAACTTGGTGCATTGAGAGTAGTGTTACATCCTTTGTAATACCTGGATATAATTTAGTTAGTTATTATTGTAGATCACAAAAGATACGTGGTGGTGTTGGTATCTGGTGTAGGGCTACTCTTGATGTACAACAGGTTGATCTTTCTAAATATTGTATAGAAAGAGATATTGAAATATCTGGTTTGATCTGGTATGTTAATTCTAGAGTTATTATTCTATTAACATGTTACAGGTCTCCTAAAGGCAATTTTCGGAATTTTATCAGTGCACTTAATGTAATACTTGAAACATTATGTAAACCTGGAAACATTATATATTTGACAGGAGATTTTAATACTAATTCCATGTCGAAACATGATTTTGGGGGTTTCGTAGAGGTGCTTACGTCGTTTGACTTCAGTCCGAGAGTATCTGCGCCAACACGTATAACCCGCACTTGCCAGTCGACGCTTGACCAGATATACACTAATTGTTCTGATAATCATAATGCCATTGTAGTGGAAGACACAATCTCCGATCATAGTATAGTATTATTTTTCATGAACACAATTATACAGAAACAATTTGAAAATGCTTCTCGTATAGATAGCAGAATGTGTAGTAGTATTAACATTAACTATTTTAATACTGCACTGCGAAGCGAAACATGGTCAGACACCTACCTCGCTAATGGTACTGAGGCAAAATTTAACAATTTTCATGATACATTGATGTATCACTTCAATACACATTGTCCACAAATTAGGAAAACTATTCATAGGAAAACAGGAAAAGAATGGGTGAACGAAGCTATAAAGATATCTAGTTTAAAATTGAAACAATTGTATGGTTTGCAGAAAGTCGATTCTAAATTTACACATTTATATAAAACCGCAAAAAGAGAACATAATGCACTTGTCAGTAAAACAAAGAGTGAATATTATTTAAATCGAATTCAAAGTTCTAACAACAAAAATAAATCTACTTGGGAAATTATAAATGAACTAAATGGAAAACAAAAACAATTAAAAAATATAATTTTGAACGTTAACAACACAGCTATCACGGACGCTTGTCAACTTTCCGATCAATTTAATAATTTCTTTATAAATGCTCCGTATCAGTTGCTCCAGAAAATGAAGGTAACTGATGCGAATCTAAATCTAAATTTAACCAACCTTAATAGTAGTATGTTCCTTAGTTTTGTAACTGAACAAGATATTATGCATATTATTAAGTATAAAATAAAAAATAAAACTTCTACAGGGTATGATGGTTTATCGGCTAAGCTAATTAAACAAATTTCAGATAACGTTGTCAGGTCGATCACACATATTATAAATGAGTCATTTCATGAAGGTATATTTCCATCAAGACTAAAGGTTTCACTGGTGTCGCCAATTTTTAAAAATGGAGACACCAAAAATATTGCAAATTATCGTCCTATTTCTATTCCTCCCACTATCTCAAAAATATTTGAGTATGCAATTTTGTTGCAGTTGCTCAAATTTCTTAGTATAAACAATTTGTTAAATAATTGCCAACATGGTTTTCGCGCTGGACATTCTACTACAACAGCCGTGCTATCATATTACGAGAAGATTTTGGAGGCTATAGAGGCTGGCTGTACCCCGACGGGAATTTTCTGTGATTTCAGTCGTGCTTTTGACTGCGTGCAGCATGATTTATTACTAACAAAACTTTACTCCTATGGCATAAGAGGCAACCCATATGATTGGTTTCTATCATATCTTAAAGGCAGAAAACAAATGGTCAAAATAGTGCATAATGAAATAAATAAACAATCGTCGTATACATCTTCTGTATTAAATAACAGCATTGGAGTTCCACAAGGTTCAATCCTGGGACCAATTCTATTCATAATATATATTAACGAGTTGCCAAGTATAATGCAGAACGCTTTCACTACTTTATATGCGGATGATACCACCCTTCTTTTTACTGATGCAAACCAGCAATGCAGTCTAAACAAGATCACTGCAGAAGTTACTAATTTGTGTAACTGGTGTAATGAAAATTCATTATTTTTAAATAGCTCTAAAACCAAATGCATGATTTTCCATACTTCTCAAAATCGTCGCGAATTTCCTACAGATATAAAGTATGGTGATTTAGAGATCCAGAGAACTGACAGTGTTAAGTTTCTGGGAATTGTGTTTGACGATACGTTAACGTTTAAAAATCATTGTGATATGCTTGTCAATGTGTTGAACTCCAAGTGCTTCCAGATTAGAATTCTAAAGAGTGTTTTGGATATTTCTGGATTGTTATTATTCTATTATGCAGAGGTTCAGTCTAAATTAGCCTACGGAATTGTCCTATGGGGAAAATCTTCCAAAGCTCAAAATGTGTTTATTACACAGAAACGTATAATTAGATGTATTGCTGATGTTTCGCCTGTCCAGTCATGCAGATCTCTTTTCAAAAAATATAATATTCTTACGCTGCCTGGTCTATATATTTTTAACATGTTGGTGTATGTTTTTGAGAATAAACACAAATTCATGAAAAATGATTTTTATCATACATATGACACCCGCAATAAAAATAAATTTTGTGTTCCCTATAGACATCTCAGTATTACCTCGAAAGCTTATGATGTTCTTGGACTGAAGTTATATAATCATTTACCAGACATCTATAAAAGCCTACCATCTCTGCGGAACTTCAAGAGTCAGGTTAAAAAATATTTGATTGGGATTAATGCTTATTCAATTGACGAATTTCTTAATTACAAGTGATAAAATAATGGTATCCTCTTTTACTTATTTTGTGTTTGCTCATTGTAGATGTGGATTGTGTTGTGGTGATATATTTTGTGTGTTGTTGTAAAAATATCGTAACATTATTTTGTATTGTATTCATGTGTATATGTATGTTTATATGTATATGTATGTATCTATGTTTGTTTCAAATATGTTTTTTATTTTTTATCAATTGTATATACCTGGTTGGCACATGAATAGTGTTAAATTGACAAATCCTATAGCATCTTTGTACTGCTCTAAATGGATAATAAATGATCTATCTATCTATCTATCTATCTATGACCACTAGTGAATCAGTGGCGACGAAACGTTTCTGATTCAAAAGGTACGTTAAAAAATTTTTAGTAGTAAAAACTTAAATCCGAATTTTAAACATTTGTAGGTCCCATTGATATTAGGCGTTTCGTATTTTTTCGCTTACTACTTACTCCGTTCACTCCTGTCAAAACCAGAACAGTAACTAATTACTTACCGACGCATTTTTGCTTGGCGACCAGTAAATATAACTATGGCAAACAATCGGAAATAGAATGGTCGTACAAAAATAGCTATTAGTAATTTATTACATTAATGTGACATAAATCATATCAGAAAAAAAAACAATAACTGTTGAGTGCTCTCAGTTTCAATTTTAATAATAATTGAATTCGGGAATTGCAAAAGGATACACATCGAAGCCTGTAATTTATTTAACGAACTCTATCCCAACCATTACCCTTACATTACCGATTCCTAAACATTTGCAATAATTTTGATTTGACTGATTTAATAATATCACAGTTTTATGAACTAATATCGTCCTTTAGATGTCGTAAAAGCCAGAAGTGGAGCAAGGCCCAACAGTAAATACATAAGTAGTTTGCTTTACAGCGCAGTAATTTATAGACAATTGCATCCTAAAGAAATTCTCATCTCGGCGAGTTCTGTCTATTACTCCGCGAGTTTCATGGCGTGTTTTCTTCCTTTGTGACTATCAAATAAACTGACTCTGCTGCAAGGCGTGATCCCGACAGAAATCCGCTTACTTCCGCGACCTTTACGACACCGGGTAATATCAGGGAATATACGCGTATCAGTACACATTTAATAACTGTGTCGTGCCGAGTTTTATACTCGGGCTTTACGGCGACATTATGTATAAAATAATGCGATAATGTTTTTCTCCGACTAAAAATAATAAAGTTTACGCCCACTCCGGAGTTAAGTGTCTGTTATTAAAAGCTGTACGGCCGACAAGAGGTCGGTGAAGCACTAGAAGAGTTAAATGTATTAATAAAACGAAACACGTAAAAGTGTAGCACTGTTTAATAAAGAGCCATTGTCGAGTACCGGATAATAAGAATAATAATGATCTTTCAAATATTGTTAATTCCTGGAAAAAAAGTAGTAGACTTTTAAATTTTTCAATTTCTCTACAAAAACGGACGAGGCTCTACAAGGGCCATGTTACACTTTTTTAAATTTAGACTTTAATCTCTGAATTCACACTTTAAACTTTGAATTAGACTTTAAATTCTGAATTCATATTTTAATCTCTGAATTCAGATTTTAAAGTTTTATTCAAACTTTAATCTTTAAATTCAGACATTAATTTCTGAATTCAGACTTTAAACTCTGGAATTCAGACTTTAATCTCTGAACTTACACTGCTAACGAAATTATTAGACAAGGCGTAGCATGCAGAGCCCTCTAGATAGAAAATTGAGATAGAGAAGGACATAGTATATAGAGGAAATTGAAAATTCATACGCGACTGCACTTGTTTGTGAAATGATTTAGCCCACTTGATTTCCTTAAAGATATTTTTACTTCTGGATCTAGAATGCCGAACAGTGTACGTTCAGAGATTAAAGTCTGAATTCAGAGTTTAAATTATGAATTCAGACTTTAAACTTTGAATTTGTTAGGCTGGTAATTTTTTATAGGATTCCAGATAATATGTTTATACTATAATTAGGCATATAATTGTTTCAAGTTATGTCTAGTTCATGTAACGTTTTCTCGAAAAGTCAAGGTGTTTGTTTAATATTGAAACGATTTGCTTCAAATTTTGCACACTTGTTACTTTTATAGAGGCGCAGTTTCTGGTAATATATCTAAAATTGCAGCTCGCTTAGGGGCAGGGAAAACAATTAAATGATAGGTGTCATATTGCTGTGACGGTAATATCAATCCTTATAACCTTTACATCGCTGGGCTACTGTAGTCTCTAGAGTCATCAGAATACAGGCGATTCCGAATGAAATGAAATCCGATTTTAGTATTAACGTTTTCGCGACTGAGAGTTGATAGATACCGTTTTAATATATGGTGAGAAAGACAAAATACTTTAGCAGTTTTTCGTTTGTACGCAGAACGATTTCCCGGTACACATGTGCCAAATGCAGCTACTTTTACTGCGGTAGTGCAACATAGGCGTCACACGGAAAATTTACACGGAATGTATAACATTCTTAATACTCATGTTGAGGATTTTGAAAATTTGCACGCGATTCAACGTGATCATTTCCAACAACGCTTTCCCTTTAACGTTTGGGCAGAGATTATCGATGATCGCTTTATTGAACTATTTATATATTTCCAAATCGAATGGATGGATTTCATTATCTCGAGTTCCTTTGAAATGATGTATCTGCTGTGTTAGCTGTCCGACTCCGAACATGGTACTTGCACGATGGCGCTACTTCTAATTTCCGACAAAATTTTCGGTAGTAGGTACCTTAATTAAGTTTAAAGAGTACGATGGATTGGATGAGGAGGACCGATATCACGGCCGCCACAATCTCCTGACATAAATCTTTTGTACCTAACCTAACCTAACCTAACCTAACCTAACCTAACGTCACCTAATCTAACCTAACCTAACGTCACCTAACCTAACCTAACATAACGTCACCTAACCTAACCTAACATAACGTCATCTAACCTAACCTAATCTAACCTAACCTAACCTAACCTAACATAAATCCTTTGCACTTCTTTTTGTGGGGATCTAGTATACAAAACGGTCTGCTTCGATGCTGAAAGAAAATATAAATTATATACGACATATCCTTAAAGTAAAACATACAGCATGAAACACTTTTAGTGACAGAAAACATTTACAAACAAAAAAGGATTAAACTATAAACTTATACCTAGAGGACGGTTTCAGAGGGGTTCTGAAAATAAAAACAAAATATATGGATTTATAACTCGCGACAAGAATTCAGACGACTTACGTCATACGAACAAATGAATAATTCATTGTATTTTCATTAAAATATTTAGGAAACTGCAACTGATAGTAATAAAACTATATACTACATTATAAGTTTGCATTATATATTGCACTAAATTGCAAAAAATAATTGTTTTTAACGCGACCAAATATCGAAAATTACGTTGACAATAAAAACAAATGTGTAACGTCAGCCGTGACGTAAGACGTCTGAATTCTTGACGCGAGTATAACAAAATCTACTTTGAATTTATTTCGGCCTTGTAAATTCGAATAGAAAACATTAGTTGAAAGGGGTTCTTCATTAACTTTAGCCAAGGAGAAAGCGAAAGCAGTGCAAAGTAACAATATACAGCAATTGTTATTACCAAAACAAGTAAGCGACAAATAGGACGGTTTTTGGTCTAAGGAAGACACAGTTTTCGGATGTCTGTCCGGAAAGATAGAAATGGTGCAGCGGTGTATCCTCTTTGATGGCGGTGTTATGCACAGTCTACCCACCTCGGTGAGAGTAACCCTGTACAACTTAGTCATCAACGACTCCTTAGTGCAGTGTTATTTACAGCCAAACACTTCGGTGTACATTCAGTGTACCAAAACGGCGTATATTAGTCGTCGACAGTGTTATTCACAGCCAAATCGGCAACGGAAAACATAGTTGGGCTCACTAGCGTTTATCACTCGCCGGTGGTGTTATTCACAGCCAAACCGGATGAGGACAACTTCGTGAAAAGACAGACAGTCGACGGTTCAGTCAGGTAGCGGTGTTATGCACAACCAAACTACCTCTTCCGTCAAAAGTGCAAGCCAGCCCGTATGAGTTCAAAACACCCAAACGGCGTGACAAGGATAGGATTCAAAGGAAGGTAAATTGCTTACTTATTTCCTGAACACTGCCGGCTCTGCGACTTCTCCTAGTTCAGTTGGTCTTGGGCTAGTTCTGAAGAACTTCTAAGAACTCTCTCGAGCTGTTTATCAACAACTCTCTGGCTAGTTTGAGCCTGTCGGTTCTCGACTTTTGTTAACTTGCTCTCCACCTAACAACCACAGGTTACGGTGGGAGATGCGTGTGCGGTGCATGATTTCGGAGTAGGATATCGACATTTTAGTACAAAATAGTGCCTACTGATAAAAAATTCGAGCGCTCGCTGGACTTCCGTCATATTAAAATACATTTTTCTCTAAATCTGTTGCCGACATTGAATCTCAACAAGAGCATGTACCTTTTTTATGTAAAAATCTTTAGAGTTTTAATTTTTGCTATTAAAATACAAAAAAAATTTGCACACAAAAAATTTTTGTATTTTTGAATTACTAGCCCCTCTTACTTTATCCGCCCCTGGACAAGCTGTGTTCATTTCTTATTAGATTTTCAAAAAATAAAAAATATTGTGTCAAGTTTCATTAATGTACCTCTACGCGTTTGCGTTTGGAAAGTGATAATTAAAAACCGTCATCAGGAATTAATCTTTTATACCCTGTTTATGGAAAACAAAACGTTTATATATACTTCTCGTCTTATTTTGGTGTCTAGAAAGTTCAATTTATGGTACTATTTTGAATAACCTTTCAAATTTTGAACATAGCTCTGTCTTTCTAAAACCATTTTTGTTGGTAATATTCCAACGCTTCCCACCCTGACACCCGCCGCTGTTGTGGATTACTTAAGCTCGCCTCGCTCTTCTCCCAATAGACGATAAATAAAATGCGGCAGTGCGCAGCCTCCAAGCTAATTAAATTTTATGCAAAGTGTACAAGACGTCAGCGAGCTGGCCCCCATAAATCCAGCGGGCACGCAAGGTATTTTCAACACGTAGAAAATAATTAATAACAGCATATTTTTATGCAGAATGCACGACTTAATTATGCCCGGCCAGACTTTTAGACCGTTTCGCGCCGCTCCGGAAAAATATAACTCCAACTTTAAATTAACACTTCTTAATTTAACGAACCGAAGCATTGTCTAGACGAAAGGATCGTGGAGGGAATTCATTGTAGAGGCTGCGGCGGCCTCGTATGCTCGGTGGGGGCGCTAATTAGGCAGAGCCGGATTCGATCAAAGTTTTTGGAGCCGATACGGACACAAATGTATTGTAGATGTCAATGTTAATACAACTTTAATCAAGACTGATACAATTTAAAGCAAAGTAAGTATATAATAATACTATACAGGTACAGAAATTTTAACCACGATATTTAAAAAATGGGACAAAACCCTCTTTTCCTGCATAAAGTCGGCGTCTAAGATGAGCATCGACTGATATGGCTTAGATCCATAGATAGAGCTTATATCTGACAACAATGTCAAACGACAAAAATTAACATCCTTAGTAATAATACCTGATAGATAGGTAACAGTTAATCCAGTTAGCAGCAGTATTTTCCATTCGTTTTTCATTATTTCGTTAGAAGCTGGCAAAACTACATTTTCACTCATTACAGCCACTCACGCCCGATAAAACACACTTCCCATAGGTACAGTTAGATAAAATGCCTATTTATTATAGGAAAATCGAACCAAAGGAATAGGTAGATACTAATAGATAATAGAAAACTTTTAATGCACTCGCGGCAGTCTTGTCCCATAACCTAGAAAAGCAAACCGGCGAACTATATTGTGGGAGAATATCTGTACCCGGCAGAAATTCCCTCAAGTCGGAATGCTTAATAGATTTGTTTACATAAAGTAATGAATAATGTCATTGACTGCCATCTTGCGAATGTTGAGCTTTCATGTTCCCAGAATTGAAGCTAGACAATTTAACCTGTTTTATTTGCCACCAGCTAGGACAAATATTCTGCAACACTTTCCACTTCATAATATGTGTGATTTATGTAATGAAATTATCTTGCCCGTAGATTTTATGGATTGCAATATTTCAACTCTGAAAAAACTTGTTTTGTAATTGTTATTGTCTTTATCTAGATAATTAGATTGATTATTTTTTCTTATTTGTTTACATGTGTTATGTCTAAGTATTGTGTAATTTACTTCATGTATGCTTTTTTTGTGTGTTTTCCTATTCTATAACTGGGTCTTTGACCTGTTCAATAGTGTAAATAAAATAAAATAAAATAAAATAAAATAAAATAAAATAAAATAAAATAATAAAATAAAAACTAAAACGTTTAAAATGAAAATAATAATAATAATAAAAACTGAAGAAGAACACAAAGCTGCAACGTAGACACAAAAATTAAATTATAACATGACAGCAAATTTTACCGTTGTGTTGCTGGTTGTCTACTCTATCTCTGTAAACGTCAAACGCGTGGCGTACAAGCCGCATAGGCGGCGTTAAATAAGGATTTAATATAATACCGACAAAAATTTTCGCTTCGTTTTATAAATAAGTTTTTTTAATTTTTTTAAGGGTAATTCCGTTAATTCTTAATTTTCTCTGTCCCCTCTTAAAATATTTGTACTTAGTTATAGTTAATTCTGTATATAATACTAAAATTGAAACTACACAGCAAAAAAGCTGGGTAAAATGTTATACGGAATATGCACCATTTTGGGTCCAGGGAATTTGCACGAAAAAAATAATAAAATTTACCCCATCGTAATTTGTTGCTTATTTTCAAAGGCGCTGGACTGTGGTCGACACTAGATGGCATCTTCAGTGCTTCATCCTGAGTGGCGGCAGAATGGTCACCGCAGTGTCTAAACCGAGTTTTTATATTAGTCGATGCTTCAAGGTTGGTTAGTTCAGTGTTTAGGTTGACTGATTCACTCCGGTTCACTTGTTTAATTTTAAGTAAAGGCATCTAAGTATGACGAATCCTCAATCCTTCGTTCCTATTCATGTTGTTTAGGTATGGTAGAATCTTCAGAGCCTCTCTTATTGCTAAGTTGTAACACCCATTGGTACCAACCAGGACTCTAGAGTCTCCTAATACAATTCTTTATCCCTCTTTCCAGCAACGTCGGATTTTTCAAGCTGGTATTAAAGTTGTACATGCCTTTCGTGTTCTTTTACCTTCTACAATTCATTTGGACACGTATACTTATCCCCAGAGTTTGTAACGAACTCAATTGATCTTTCTGGTTGCGGAGTTGCTGACTTATTTTACATGTTGGTGTGAAAGTAGTCCGCACGTCTTTTTTTATTCTGTGGCTCTATCAATGTCTTCTTTAGAATATCCGTTTGCCAGGAACACAGATCGGAGCGAATCTATTTCTTCCTGTTGAGTGTCGATGGTCATCGTCAGCCACGCAAAGTCTAACCATTATCCAATACAAAATCGCTCAATAATGAAGACCCTTGTTCACCGTGTATTAACGTTGGCTGATGATAAACATCCACAGGAACAAATGTATTCGCTCTGTGATTCACATATTTTCAATAATTGAATTAAATACTCAACAAATCAAAGTTACTGCTGTCATTAAAAGTAATTATTTGATAAATCTAGAAAATAATAGTTTCAAAATTTATTTACGTCCTCTCATTTTTTAATTGGAGATTTGGTGATTTAACTGCACAAAAAGTCACTGACATCATTTACGTATATGATTTTCGTAATAGAAATGGCCTGGCAGCCGTGAGAGGACATCCCCGAAGATTTCATTATAGAAGAAAACCATATCACTAAGTATTTGTATCAATCTTCCGAAGATTGAGTGAGCTTGGAATTTCAAAAGCTGGAGCGAAGACAAAATGTTAGAGATCGTGAAAAACTTTTTAGACAATTCTACTACAAATACGCGTCGAGTTTCTGTGTAGTTAGGAGTTTTGTTTCGGGAACTGTATGTAGAGAGGAAAGTTTACGTTTTTGCCAGTGGCTTATTAGAAGAGTAATGATAATCCTTATTTTGTTTGGTCTGTTTTATGGACAGATTAAGCCATTTTTGCGAGAGATGGTATTACACATTTTTGAAATTTGCAGCATTATTCATTGAACAACCGACATGTTAAGAGAAGCAGAAAATTCCTGCACCGATTCGCTATCAATATTTGAGGAGGAAGATTTGAAAACATTTTTTACATTAAACAATGCTCCTTAATGATTCATAGGTGTGTACAAAATTTCATAAAAAAGTAAATTTTTTCTTAAAACTTTAACATCCTGTAACTCAAAAATTAAGAGTTTTAGGACATATGTTGATATTAAGTTTTCTTCTTAAAATGACCAAAGGATTCACACCCTTAAGTATCGGCATTCAATTAATAAACACCCTGTATATGCAATAATTCTTCTACAACTTAATTTAACCATATTATAATGACTTAATCTTAAATCATAGCATTGAAACCGCAAGTTTTGATTATATGGATAATGAAGATGTTGACAAAATTTTTTTTGAACATTTTGAACATTGTCAATATATTTGACATATTAAGGATTCCAAATTAAACTTGCAAATTCTAGATGCGAGCTAACAAATGCATTATATAAAATAATCAAAGTCTTAGGATCACAAAAGGACTTGGAAACGCGCAAAATAAATCCCAAATTACGCAAGGCTTTCCCTACAATATTATTTATATGGTTTTAAAAGGACAATTTGACATCTAAAGTTATCCCCAAATCTTTTATATATTGAACTTTCTTTAGTGAAACATTATTAATTGAATAAGTAAAATCAGAACTTTAAACTAGTAAATTTAATGAAGTTACGTTTATCGATATTTAAAGACAATAGATTAAGATCACCTTGGAGATGTTGACAATCATTAAGATATGATACAGACTTGAACACTTTTAGGTCATCTGCATATAAAATAAACTTTGAGTGTGGAAAAGATGAGCCAATATCGTTAATAAATACAGAAAATAGTAAACAGCCCAGATGTGATCCCTGCGGTACACCTGACGTAATGTTAACAAAATCTGAAGAGGAATTGTTGATTCTAACAAACTGTGACCTATTGGAGAGATATGATTTGATCGTTGAAGATTAGTTACAACAGATCGACCTTGAAAAAACCATGCTGTTCTTCTATAATGATGTGTTTAAAATTAAAAAAATAATTCCTATGTTATAATTGCTTCCAACAATTTACCAAATATTGAGAGTAGAGATATTGGTCGACAGTTTTTTACATCGCTCCTACTTTCGCCTTTATAGAAGGTGGCAATTTTTACCCTTTTCCAAGTACTTGGAAACACACCTTCGGAAATAGATTTATTAAACATTAGATAAAGAGGATTTAAAAGGGACTGTTTGCAACAATTGATAAAAACTTCTGGTAAACCATCTGGTCCAGAACTTTTACTAACGTCAAATCTATTTATCTAATTATTTTTCAATCTGAGAAATACTAATGTGCTTGATTGTTAAAGACATAATTGATTCGACAGAAATTTTAATATTAGAAGGATTCAATGATGAATCATAAACACTACTAAAATAATCTGAAAAAGCATTGGCAATATATTTGTCAGTATAAAATATACTATTGTTGTATGATATAGAAGTTGGTACGTACTTATTTTTGTTTTGTGTAGGTACATGCACATTTCGATAAATATTTTATATGTATTAAACGAAACCTTTTTCATATTTGGCACAAGCAACTCACCGCAAAGGCTTATCTGTGGCAAAACTATTGAATTTAGAAATAATACAGAATTGTGGATTGTATCGTTATTTTTCTTTAAAAAAACAACGTTAAAACATGAAAGGATGATGTTCTAAGTGGCCTAAAACATAGGACTGATATGGATAAAACAAACACACGGCCCATAAATAGGTTCCCAAAGAAGCTATACATAGTGCCTCTTATCCTATACAAATGTTTTATATTCATTGTTTTTTCTTCTCTAACTTAGTTACAGCGGATGGCCCTTTAAAAAATGCGGAAGGAATCCCAATACATTCGGGTCTGATCTCGACATAACCTCTTTCTGCTTTATAGAGTTTTATGGATAAAGACCGAAATCGCATTCTGTCTGCTACACATAAACCCCAAAAGCACAGAAATGCTACGAGCGCCTCGTGTTTCTGGCTGCGGCCCTACATTCGCTCTTAACCGCAATTCTCTTAGATTTTATTCGCGTGCGACGGAGTAAATGTTTGCTGAGGGATGACATAAACAACAACGTCTTGGAGGGCCGCTGGTTTCGCAAACGAACTTGTTTCGTGTAATATTACATTACACAACTTACCAGTGAAGTTTACAAGCCGTTTCCATTTCTGCGGTGCACTGTAAATCCAATAAAAAAACCAAAGCTTTGTTTTGAAAGCTGTCTGCAGTCATTGGTCTGAAAAGCGCGTAAATTAGTAAATAACGCCTTACCAGATATTGTTCATACACAGTAAGAAATCAACTCTACAAGCTACTATTTTGGAAGTAGTAAAATAATATGGTGTAAAATTTTACACGATTTATTTGTAGAAAAGGATAAAATCTATTATTTTAATTATTTGGTCAAATATACACCAATATAAGTAATTTACCAAATCGGGTTAAAATTTTAACGATAGCGAGTAAATCTGTTATGATCACATGCCTAGTGAACGAGTCTTATTAATAAATAAAAAATATAATGTGAAGTAATATAGGTTCATATATTTTCTGTACAACAGCAAAAATGATGTATATGTGATATTACCCAGATTATGCAGTCTTATTCGCATGGCTCCTCAATTAGTACACATGACCAAAATGATGTTTGTAATTTGCTTACCATCAACATTCGTTCTTTCGGCAAACAAGGGGTTGCAACAGCTATAAAAAAGTTGAAGCCTAAACTAACAGCTGGGCCTGATCTTGTTCCTTCATTTCTAATACGTGATTGTAGATTGAATTTTGCTAAACCTTTAAAAAGTTTCTTCAACTTATGCCTGAAATCAAAAACTATTCCTAAGATTTGGAAAACTTCTTAAGTCAGTCCGATATATAAAAATGCTAACAGATTTGATGTCACTAACTATAGATCGGTATCAATCATGTAATTTTTGCAAGATTTTTGAATTTTTGCTTCAAGACTCAATTTTTTCTTTAACAAAAAATCAACTTTCACCTTTTCAGCATGGTTTCTATAAAGGTAGATCTACGACAACAAATCTTATGATTATTACAGAGGATATTGCTGTATCATTGGACGACGGTCATCAAATGGACGTGCGTTCGACCCCTTAGACCACTACTTTTGCTAAATAAGCTGTCATATTTTGACCTCTCTGATGATTTAATAACTTTATTTCGATTTTATCTCGACGGTCGTACTCAATATGATGAAATTCATGGCTTCAGATCAGCCCAATATATTGCTACATCAGGTGTACCCCAGGGTTCGGTATTGGGTCCTGTGTTATTCAATTTGTTTATCAATGATATTGGCTACAAACTAGATACTAACTTTTTATTATATGCTGATGATGTTAAATTGAATAAAAGGATCGAGTGTGTACAGGACTGCATCAAACTTCAGAGAAATCTTAAATTAATCAGTGAATATTGTATTATAAACAATCTTCAGTTAAACATAAAACTAAAAAATTTACACCAATTGCTTATCACTACTCACTAAATGGCGTTCCTATTTCGCGAATAGACATGTTCAGAGACCTTGGCATTCTATTTGACAGCAAATTATCGTTTTCTCCTCACGTAAATGCAGTTATTTCTGAAGCTTTGAAATTTTCCGGTTTTATTGTTTAATGTACACGGGATTATACAAATAGTGCTGCAAGTAAGACTCTATATGTCATATGTGAGATCTAAGCTAGAATATGCGGCAGTAGTATGGACTTCAGGCTATAATGTTCTCGTTGATAACTGATAGACCGAAAATTGTCGGTTTTTAACCAGCACAAGGCTGTCGCCATGATGAATTGGTAAGATGGTGTAATTTTTCTTCCCTCAAAGAAAGAAGAGCATACTTGTTGGTAATGATATACAAGATAGTTAATAACTTTGTTGACTGCTCAGATATTTTATCGAGATTGAATTTGTGTGTACCTAGAGTCAATCAAAGACATGTTAAAGTCTTTTATTTACCAACGCCGAGAACCAATGTTTTGAAGTTTTTTCCGTTATATTTAATATGCGATATGTACAACAGGAAATTTAATTTGGATATTTTTAGCTGTTCTTTGTCAACCATCTCTTGAACATTATTGCACTGAGACTTTTTTTGGTTCATTTCATTTTATTTGTTTGATTATTTCATTTGTATTTATTAATTTCATGTTTACCTCTCTTTGATTGTGTTGTGTGTTCTCCTCTTGATTTTAGTTTTTGTTTATTTGTTTTTTCTTTTTTGTTGTATATTTGTTGCTTTTAGTTAAGATTAGTTAAGTTTTTTATTTATTATGCTTGTTTTTTTGTACGATTAATTTTTAGAATGTTCTATTTTTTACTCTTTATTCTTGCCTTGTAAATGGGTGTATACCTGCAAGGTAAAGATTTATTAAATAAATAAAAATAAAATAAATAAATAAATTACAAACGATCTTGCAGAATGATTTTTAGAGTGCGTTATTTTAACTATCATGAAGTTTCCATTATCTTCAACGTTATTAACAGTTACGTGTATAAGTTCTGCACGACGGCAAGCTCAGCCAAACCAAGAATGGTAGCCACTTTTATCATGAGGTATGTTTCATCTGGTGCTGTTAGCACAAATTTGGATATATGTTCTATAAATACGTCAGCTATTTGCACCAGATATGCAACATTTTCTTTTGTAAGAAAACCGTCATTTTACAACTTACACTTATGTCAATGTTTTGCTTTGTTTTTACTACACTTTTTATCATAAACGTGACCATAGGGTGCCGGATTTACGAACCTTACTGAGATCGGCAAAATTGCTTAAAATTATTTCTTCTTTGACACTTTTCACTTCTTTTTTGTTACACCAGCTTAAGAAATGTGCGTTGAAGTTGACGTTGAACCTAGCACATTAACAATTTACTTTAAATATGCCACCTGTGTCATCCTCTCTACAAATTAGAATGCCGTCATTTTAGAAGGCGATTACCCACCACCAACCACTTACATCTACCTGATGCGGACTCCGCGGATATCACACTTAAGCCTTGTCCGCGTGGAAGCGAAACTCACGGATTTTTTCGCGAATTTTGCAACTTCTAATTAAATTATTTATGGCGGGAAAATCTCAACTTTTGACAATTGGAATTTGCGAAATTGTTAAACACTACAAATATTATTGCCCCTTTCATTATTATGTGGTGTTAATAAATTTGTTTTGAGCTTCTGATAATCTACCATGGCAGTTTCATGATGAAAATGATAGAAAATGTTATAGGTAGTTGATAAAATTTGTTACAAATAGAGATTTTTCCACCATTAAATAAATCGCGCAAATATTTGCGAATTCCGCATTCAAAAGAGGCTTTAGAATACATACACTCTATTTACTATTGGTTACTAGTACTGTCACTATAACGGTCACACGTCCATGTTTCGTCAAAATTTAATATATTCTTCGATGCGGACTCTTATTTTTTAATATTTATTTTAAATAGTTTCTTCGCCATATCACTATTTCTTCCTTTCTATCAGTATACTCTTTTCGATTTCATTTATACGGATTAACTTTTATCTTGTGAAATATAGCAATAGAATTTTTGTTGAAAACTCAATTTAAAAATACAATCTTTCTTCTACGAGCTTCCATCACTTTCCGTTTTAGTTGTACTTCTTTACTACTTTTTTATTTGCACGCATATGCTATTCACGTACAATTTTGTTAATGAAATACATATTTCCTCACTTGCACTCATATTTTGACATCGCGTTCTAAACTCGTCATACATATCATCCGATGTTCCTCACTTGTTAAATAACAACGATTTTGAGAATACAATGTAGAGCTTGAATTATTCTCCATTTTTAAGAATACAAAATCACTAATAAAATTAATTACATTCACAATTAAATTAGATAAAAGATATACCCGAAATTTTGTCCGCCCGAACGTTATACCCTCCCATCATAGCGCTGGAAATGAAGCAGTTGGATTCAACAATTCAACGCAGCCAATCACTGCGGCGCATGCGTACTTAACGTTTTGTAAATATCGAACATAACTTCTTATTTCAAGAAATCTTTTACATCCGTTATTTTACTCAGAAGGTATTTGAGACTTTATTATGACTTTTTCTTTTACTTTTTATGTATTTTCAACTCTTAGAAATCTGTTCGTGTTTTTTTTTTAAACATCATGTATATTTATAATTCAATTCTGTTATAGAAGAATTCCAATTTCAGTGGCACTGGTTTAGCCCCTATTCTTTGTCTGCACCTGTACGAATTGAAATACTAGTAGTCAACTACTTTGCATCAAAGGTAAAATTATCGTAAACTGTGTTGGTAAATTAGAAATCTGCCAACAGGAAGTTCACGCTTCCGCTGAAACATCCCTGATGATAGAGATATTTATGAATAAAGTTTGACAATATTAACCAAGGGAAAGACACCACAGAGGAAACTCGTTATAGGCATTAGTCGATCAATAATTCAATCTCAACTCAACAACTCATTTAATTCTCGATTACTATCACACACAAATCATACGGATTTGAACTTTAGTTTGATTATTAATTACGTTAAATTATTGTATAATGAGGATATAGAAAATTACACTTTTATTTTGCTGTTAACGTTAAAGTGCTTTTTGTCGTAGATAACGG
The DNA here is from genome assembly GCA_037114965.1 of Monochamus alternatus. Lineage (NCBI taxonomy): Eukaryota > Metazoa > Arthropoda > Insecta > Coleoptera > Cerambycidae > Monochamus > Monochamus alternatus. The sequence goes on from CM073426.1 coordinate 126,015,316, forward strand.
TCGTTTATTATGTTATTTAAATAAATTTATAATAGTATATTGTTGTATTAGGATTAAGTGTTACTTTTGTGGTGAACAAATTTTGTATTAGCGAGGCAGAGCGTAGCATAGCCGAGCGGATACGCTACGCTTCGTACAAAATTATGAGACAAAAAGTACACTTTTAATTAGTGCTGGCAAAAACCGGAAAAAAGGAAAACCGATTAGCCAGGTTCCGTAAAAACCATTTCAGATAAAACCGGTTATTCGAATATTCGGTTAACCGAATAACCGGTTATTCGAATAATCGGTTAACCGATTAACCGGTTATTTGAATAACCGAATAATCGGTTAACCCGATAACCGGTTAGATTGACAGATGGGGTAAACATTTTTTTATAAAGATTTGGCTACTTAGGTAATTCGATACACTTTTCAATGAAAATATTTTCAACACTATACGACATCCTGTTATACCAGAAGTAGGTACCAACTTTTTTATTTTAAATAAAACGCCCTGTAATTTCTGCATTTTTGAATTCTATAGTAAACTTCAGTGTTACTTTATGATTATATAACTTTTCTCATTTGGCATATTATTATCAAATATATCATAGCTAACTTTAAAAATTTGTACGTTTGAATTTCCTCAAGTTTGTCAATTAATTTTGAGGACCCTGTACATGACAGGCTAAATATGAATACATCAAAACAAAGCATAACACCTAATAAAAATAAAGATAACTTTTTTATTGTTTCTAAAATATGAATTTTACAAAAAAAATCGAAATACCTCCAAAACCGTTCATTTTAGATGATAAATGTCATATAAAGTGACACTAAAGTTCACTATAGAATTCAAAAATGCAAAAATATACAGGGCGTTCCATTTAAAATAACAAAATTGGTACCTACTACCGAATATACCACTCCTATACTTCTGGTATAACCGAAAGTGGTATAGCGTTGAAAAATGAAAATATTTTCATTGAAAAGATCATACTGAATTACCCAAGGAATCAAACTTTCAGAAAAAAATGTTTACGCTATCTACCAATCCTTCTAGTTGCATGAATAACCCTGTACATTGTCTACTCGAGTACATCTACTATGTGGAATGATGACGAGGAACGAGGAGTGTAGAGAAACGAGAAACGAGATTTCTTTTTTCATAGAAAGAAACCACCGAATAATCGATTATCCGATTATTCGGATGTTTGGTTCAAATGAACAGAGTTACATTCATATTATTGAATAATCGGTTATTTGAAGAATCAAATAACCGATTTTCCGGTTTTGTAAAAATCCGAATTGTCCGAAACCGATTAACCGAACTATCCAAAAAAACGATTTCAGTTGTCAGCACTAAAATCGGTTATTTGAAGAATCGAATAACCGGTTTCCGGGTTTTGTAAAAAACCGAATTATCCCGAAACCGGTTAACCAAACTATCCAAAAAACCGATTTCGGTTGCCAGCAGTACTTTTAATCCGAATGAAACATGCTATTTTTTCTCCAACCGAAATCCCCCTTTTAATTATTAATTTATGTAATTATTTAAACTAAATTTGGAAAATAATACAAAGTAGGTTAGTACGATATATGGATGTAGTCATGGATACTTTGGTAAACATTAGTCGTCATATTGCTAATTGAGTTCATTTGTGATTTTTTTTATCCAACCGACTCAAAACCTATGACATTTTTTTACTGTTAGGAGTTTCTAAGGTTGACATTTTCCATACTGAGAGAAAAATGGTATCAACAAAAGTATTCACCAGGGGCTAAAGTAGGCACTTTTAATCTTTAGATTAAAAGTGTTAATGAAGTTTTAATTTATAAAAGTTTATTCAACAATATTCACAATAATTTTTGTTTATCCACACTGATATTAAATGCAGTTTAAACAAGTATTAAAATTAAATAAGCCACTTAAACTGCCACTACTTGGAGCAATTCTCAAAGCAGTCCAATACCTCATTAATAGTTATATTATTTTCAGATGTTGCTAAATCAGAAATTACAACAGTGCTTGGTTTATCATTACCACTATCAACTTTCAGTATTATTTTCGCAATAATTTCTTTATTCAAAACTGAGTCTATAATGTAACCAATGCATCCTTCCGCCACAGTATTCGATTTCCATCCTTGTCTTTGTCTTTTAAGACAAGTTAGGTCATCACCATTATCAACTAAAAGGGTAGCAGACGGCACTGATTTTATGAATAACAATCACTATTCGATGACACTTCCCACTAACATATCTGAGAAATAATCGACGCTCTATCAATCCGGGTGGACGTAAAACAACACATTTTCGATAAAAACTTAAATAATTATCTCCCAACACAGTAAAAGAACGTGGTCTCTTGGTTTTGGTATTGAGAATTTTTATAATTAAGGCGGATTTAACATCTTCAACATTGTCGTTTGTTAAATTGACTAATTTATCAAAAGGTCATACGCCTGCCACCCCCAATATTGGGACAACCTATAAAGAGACTTTTGAAAAATGCTGTTCTTTTATTTTTAAAGCGTTTGCGTTCATCATCAAATATAAATTATCAGGTGCACTTTTCAAAAGCAATCAACTTGCTCCTTTGTAAATACTCGCGACTTTTTCGGTACATATCCCTCACTTTATCTTTTATGAAAATCACGTAACTTTGAATGTTTGCTTATATCAATCCCCTTCTTTATATTCAATGTTGACCACAACATTGATTATTGTGACCAAAGCGTTGACGCCTTCATTTTATTTGCTAAGTTCGAGAAATATACCATCAATACATCTTCTGAATACAACTTAACGTTTTTTGTTTGCATCAATTTATACAACCTTGGTCATAAATTTCTCGAGATTTCTTTGGGAGAAGATTCAAAGACACCTCTTGCACACTCCAGTATTTCCTCAGGCACCTCTAAATCTTCATTAGATCCCATTTTTACAGATTTTTCAGCAAATTGAACAACAAACAATCACAAATCAACTCAATTAGCAATATTGCGAATAATATTTGACAAAATATCCATGGCTACATTGACATATTATTACTTACCTACTTTCCTTTATTATCCAAATTTGGATTGAACATTTTCAAAGCACAAATTAACAATTAAATGAGGGATTGGAGAAAAATAGCGTATTTTATTCGGATTAAAAGTGTATTTTTGTCTTGCAATTTTGCACAATTTACTATCCACAAAAGTGACACTTACACTATTTATACACTAACAGTATGCATTAAAAAAATATGCTTTTACTGACTGTAGAAAAATTAATAAAACTCTTCAAGATATTGCAGAGTTTGCCACAGGAAGTTTAACAATCACTTGATCTTCGCTCGGGCACTTATTAAAGGATTTGATAAAATTTATTCAAAGAAATTATCTATGAGGAAAAACTTATGATGAATGGTTCGTCCGCCACAAAAGCCGGTGATCAGAAAGCCATTAGGCTCGGATCGACCCTCACTTTTGTCTTAGACGGCCGGGCGAGAGGGAGAAAAAAACCGAGGGTTTTATTGGCCAGAAAAATCAAAATTCATCTGTTGTTTTTCGCGTAGCAGGACCGGATCTAGGGGAAAGTTAATGTTATACAGTTTGTTGTAAAATTGATAAGCTAAAAATACAGGGTCATTCAGTCATAATAATGTCATTAATTTTAACCACGTATTCAGAATGGCTAGCAGTAAAGACAGAAAATCGAAAAAAATGTTACTCGTAAAATTCATTAATTAATTCATCATGCCATCAAAAGCTCCGTACCTATTTTGTGTTACATTTCGTTATGTTCTTGAAAGCAGAATCAAGTTGAGCTCGTACGTCGATATTCCTAAATAATGCAAATCGCATTTTATTATTAATATGAATCAGAATCGAATCCATTACTCCTGATCAGCAGGAACCGAACAACACAGACGCACACGGAAGACATGCCATATCGAAGGCATGCTCGCATTAGGAAAATGAACTCGAACGATGTTCGACTTATTCCGCCGCTAAAGTAATAGACGGGAATTTCAACTGCCAACTTTTAGCTGTGTCGAGTGTGCTGATTACAGCCTATCTGAGTCGGCGCTAATTACTGCGGTTGGCATTTATTATAAAATTCTTATAATTTAATATTGATTACAACGGGTGTTAATAGAAATGCAAATTTAATTATTGTTTGTTTTTGTTATCATTTAGCGGTTCTAAAACTCTGCAAAACAAGATTATTGACCTAAATACGGTAGGTCAAGACTCGGATTGCGGGATCATTGAATAGGTATGTCTTGAACTGTTTTTTTGTTAACAAAACGAGTGTTTTTTATCTGTATTTAATATGCCTCTTTAGGTGTCTTAAAACTAAGATTTAAAACGTAAAGGAAACAAAATAAATGGGCATCGTAGAGGCGGCGAATTATTTTACTAATTTATAGACATTGTTTCTGAAAATAATTGATAATAACTTTGTAATTTGGAACTAAGAAAGTGCATTTTAAGTTAAAGCCTGCTAAAGGAGCCGCTTACGTTCAAATACTATCAGGCTCTGAAATACGAGGCAGGCAAAAACAGAAGAAGTAAGGGTAGTCGGACAGCTGCAATGCGCTTAGCGGAACGGTACAAAAAACGTGTCATCCTCTCTTAATAATTTAACCTAGTGAGTATTGGATTTTATTTCACTATTCACTATGTAATAAAATGTGACTGGTTTATTTTGATCCGTTGGAGTTTTGTAATTTCAATATTAAATATTTTTTAAGTTGAAACTTAATATATTAATTGCTACAATAAGTAGGCACTATAAGAAAATATTTAAACCGACACCGAGTTGAATTGCCTCCAGCGGTCAGTGACAGTCTGAAAGGGTTTAAATAATGAATAAAATTTTTTTTCCGGCGTAAATATGCATTTATTTTTTTTAATCGCTTATTCGTATTATACTCATTTCCCTATCTTCTCTTAAAATTAATAATATTGTGACTGAATCACCTTGCATATTTAATAGTTAAACGGGAAGATAAAGGAATTCGATCTTTCATTAATATTTCAATAACAAACGTTTTACTACCGTAAAATGTGGTGATATATGACAACATTGATAACTGCCTCGTTTACAAGTTTATTCCTTGCTAACGAGTAGCCGTTCTTTAAATTTCACGCCTTTTCTGCGTCGTGCGTATTTGCGAACTTCGAAAAGTTATCCTGTTATAAGTAAAAATTGATTTTTCCTTTACTAAAATCGATTTAGTAATTTTTTATTGAGAGCGTTTTCCTGTAAAAGCCACTCGCAAAAGTGTACTATTTGCCGCAGCAAGAAGAATGTACTCCAGAGGCATCTATATGGCCCACTTTCCCACTGGCATACTTTCTTCCCCGCTGTAGAAAGAAGATTTAGAGAAACTGGGAGAATATAACATCGCGAGAGAAATAGCCGAAGATTTATCAAAAATATATATATCCATGGGTGTTATGCCGAGTGAACTTGCAGGCCAAGGGATAACTGCTTCATTGCCGCGACCTATCCAACGATTGGGATATTTTAAATTAAGTCATTTCCTAACTGTTATTGTGCTGGTGAGATATAAGTGATCTGCTTACTTCCTGCTTGATCTAAGCGGCTCGACTCACAGGAAGCGACCTACATTGCAGCAGGTACTTAACGCAGACCTCTCACTCTGGGCGACCAGCCATTAAATCTGCATACTGCAGGAAACAACTACTGTGTGAACAGCCAAGAACCCTTGTCGGACACACCATCAGACATAGAGCGGTTTCGGGCTTGTTAACCCTCATCAGTATGCCATAGGTGAGATGACCGACAATTGAACTGGCTGTTCCTTTATGTTCACATATTAACTAAGTGCAGGTGATATATAAGTGGTCTACTTACTTCCTGCTCGGCCTAAGCGGCTCGACAATTGTCGGTCATCTCACCTATGGCATACTGATGAGGGCTAAAACGCCCGAAACCGGTTTATGTCTGGTGGTGTGTCCGACAAGGGTTCTTTTCTATTCACACAGATACTGCAGGAGTAATTCAATGCCGGTCGGGGCATTAGTCCGCGGAGTAGTTGTTTCCTGCAGTATCATTTACTGCTACTGTGCTGTGACCATTAGCACCGTCATGGGTGTACCACATGGCTTGGAGTACATCTAATGGTGTATCCTCAAATAATGATAGTTTGCTAGTTCATATCTGTATACGATTTTCATGCTTTCGGACAACACAGTACATTCGATTAGAAGAGTTAATTTGTCATTTGCGATATTATTAGGTGTTATTGTATTAAATATACAGTAGTGTGCTTTTAGTTGATATCTGTATACGATTTTCAGGCTTGTACACAACACAGTACATACGATTAGAAGAGTTAATTTGTCATTTGCGATATTATTAGGTGTTATTTTGTTAAATAGACAATGGTATTAAATAAACTTTAAATAGACCCGTAAAATGGGTATAAAAAGTTCATCTTACCGGGAAAATCGAAAAAATGTAGCATTATGCTGTTATGTACGAATACAGCATGCAGCGCTTAATAAAAAATATTTCACAGTGTCAAAAATGTAAAAGAAACATGTGGTATAGGGCGATGAAGTGAGACGAAACGAAGCATTGCAAGATTGTGAACACCATTTTAATGTAAGTTTAATTGGAAATACAGGTAGGTTTAAGATTATCGAAAAATTAGACTGTAAACAGTCAATTAACCTTTTTTATTAAGATACCAAAATGTATAGAAGGCGTTTAGAAAATCTATGGTAAAGCAAACTTACATTTTTTATCATTTATTGTATTCAGCAGCAGCAAAAATATGAAAAACAAGCGCCTGTTTACATCACCAACACCGTAACCTGCACCTGTATCCACGCAAATAAATCACGCTGAACGGCGTGTAACGTCACACGAATAATATCGCGTTTTCGGCCACGTGATTTCGTTTACACTCTATGGCAATTTATTAATGTTAATATTTTAATTATTATGTCATTATTGACGCCAGACACATGTTCTGACCTTTCAATATGATTGAAAGATTACCCTGTAATACATTTCAAATTAATATAAAATTCATACAACTTGGAATCTCATCAGGAGGTCTAACAAGTTGGATGGAAACTTTTATATCACGACGATTTGATATTATATGACGCACTCACAGCTTTTGAAGTCTACCATCAATTACATATTAAACATCCTGTAAGCAACCGTCACGTTGAGAACTTATATTGGCACGAGCACCCTTTGATTATGAGATGGAATGGCGGCAACGGCGTCTCTGAAGCCGTCCCCGTCTCTAAAAGTTATTTCCCCGAAGTGTACACATCCTATTTAGGACATAATATTGGAACAAGAAGCTGTGTTTGTATAAGGAGGCAAACTAAACACATTTACTAGTGGAACGGGATGTCTCCCCTGAAATTATCTCCAAAATTATTCTCAGCTATGATGTCTAATGATGTATCGCGTTTCCACAGCATCCGGTTCCTGTTAAGGTCTGTAAATAAGGGCCGCAATGCATTGGTTAGGAATTACGTGCCCAGAACTTTTGTTAGGGCGGTGCCGCACCTAGCAACCGTCTGTGGATTCAATACTGGATTGCAAATCAAATCCAATGTTGTTTCTAATTGTACGACATTATTAGTTAAATAATAGAATAATATATTATTCAACAAGCATATAATGATGGCTGTAAATCTCCCAAGTGAAATAGAGCCAGTAGAATACTATAGAATAGAATAGAACAGAATGTATCTTCCTTTTAACATTTGTATAAAAATGGTTACAATTTTTTAAAATAATTAATAATTAATTAATAATTACTTAAATTCTGTAATAAATAATAATATGAGATTAGAAATGTTTGTAACTACTGAAGGTTTAAGACAAGGAGGAAACTTGAGTTCGCTATTATTTATCATTTTCATGGATGAGATAATGAAAAAATGCACATTAAAATCTAAGAAGTTAGCTATAGGCCACGTACAACTACAAAGAGTGGAAATTTCTGAAGACGCATTTGCAGACGATACTGTAAAAATATCAAGAAATGAAAATGACCTACAAATAAATTTAGATATATGGAATGAAGTAGTGGAAGAATATGGAATGAAAATTTATAAAAATAAAACCAAAGTGATGATGATAGGGGAAGAAAAAAAGGAACTTAATGTAAAAATCGATGACATAACAATAAATCGAGTAGAAATATTTTAATATTTAGGCGTAGCAATAAGCGAGACAGGAACACAAGAAACAAATATAAATAATAGAATAAAGAAATCAATCAAACTATACAAGTTTATAAGTAAACAGGAAATATCAAGATCAACAAAAACTAAAATCAAAGTCAGTGTACAGACCCCCATTACCATATGGCTGTGAAACTTGGATTTTGACAGAAAAGCAGAAAAGTAAAATAGAGGCTGTTGAAATAAAATATTTAAGAAGAACGAGAGGTGTAACAAAAAGAGATAGAATGAGAAATGTAGATATACGAAGAGAATTGGGAATATAGTCAACATTAGAGTACATAGAAAGTAGGCAATTAGAGTGGTGGGGACATTTACAGCGCATGGAGAGAGATAGACCAGTAGGAAGAATTTGGGAAGCTAAAATTAAAAAAAAAATAACAAAAAGGGAATACCAACAAAAACATGCGATACATTTGTAGTAAAAACATTAGGAAGAAAAGGCAGAAGTTGGAATGAAGTTAAGTCGATGGCGGCCAACCGTAAGGAATGGAAAAAGTTTGTTTGTGCATAAGCAGAAAACGAACCCTACACTATATGATGGTAGACTACCACTCAGAACAGAATTTCTTTTGTTGTTAAAAATATAAAGACATGGTCCAAACAAGTATACATTGACAAGGTAAGAATCATATACTTTTAAAAAAATTCACGACACGAATAGCTTTTAGACACATTAGCAATTCAACGCATAATTCGTTGCTACAAACACATCCACTGCATGAGAAGTCGACCCTCAAAAGCATATGCCGTATCTTAATCTTGATGACACCTGTGCATGGTAAACTATGATGAGATGCTCTTGTGGTAGAAGACACAGTCAGGTGTCAAAATACCTCACTTTAAATAGCCTAACCCGAGAATAACAAGGACAAGTCAAAGAATTCCAGCTATAGTTGTTGATGTGCACTTTAATTCTGTTACTGGCAACGACCAGTTATCAAGGTCACGTCATAACAACCAAGAAAATCCCTAGATATCACATTTTTCTGCTAAATAAAACCCTGATTTGTAGAAGAATGATTTATTTAATATTAAAAAATATATATTATAAAACCAAAAATTTATTTTTAACATTAATTCAATTTTTACTATTAGAAATTTGTAGACAAGAAGTAGATGTGATGGAGCAGTTTAAGTTTGAATTTTCAATCGTTAAATCCGTGTTGGACCCCATGATCTTCTTTGCTATCTGTTTAATTCTCAATATAGCCTTCTACCGTAGAATACTTTCAGTACTTATATGCTTTAATATCTGCACCGTCATCAACTAGAATGGTGGCTGATGACCTTCTAAAACAATGTCCAGTATATTCTTCAGAATTCTTCCATCCAAGCTTTGCTGCAATAACTTTTGGAATGCTTCCAAAAGTATTAACTCCTCTTGGCTGGGAGGTACATTTTCATTGTCTGTAGGTTACAAAAAACCGCCTGTGAGCTGCATTAGAAGGACCTGTCACATTTCCTTCTGCTATAACAAATTTTCGAACAATTTCTGTTTTTGTACATGGGATCACAACTTTTATGTGGAGGTCATTGTACTGAATATGATCCAACATTAACTTAGTTAATCTTTATGTTTCATCATCTGCAGTAGTTAGAATCTTAAACTTAAAAATTCTGAACCTTTTGGGTTTGCAACCCTCTGAACTTCTTTTCAAAAATGAATGATTATGAATGATGATTAGTTGAGAAACTCTGCATATATCTTGATTTTTCTTACCTGAAATCATAGCTCTCAACATATCTGAAAAACAAAGCTTCTTAGTAAATTTTTTCAGAAAATAGAATAACATTTTAATATTTTTACTGAGAATGTGAAGAAGACCCATACCTACACCACTGGCTTTAGTTCCAAAAAATTATTCATGTCAAAATACTAACCTTTTATTATAGTGGTTTTTAGGCTTTCACGGACAATGCAGTAATTTGATACATAGTGATTTTCCGGGTTGTTGTGCCGTGACCTCGGTAACTGTCAGAAACAGACTTAAAATGCACATCCCTAGCATTAGCCGGGATTCTTTTATGGAACCACCATTATCCGAGGAACGGTTCCGACCGTAGTAGTCGTAATACCAACAATAGGAATTGAAATCAATATATGGACGGGACCAGAGACACCGATAGCGAGTCTGTCCCCACAGAGCCTAGCCCGAGAACAACCAGGGCAGGTAGAGATGTGCATTTTAGCTTTGTTTCTGGCAGCTACCAGTTACCGAGGTCACGGCACAACAACTCGAAAAATCAATATGTATCAACCTTTTATTATGATTATTGTGTACCAAATTTGAAGGTACGTTTGTTTAGAGAAAATAAAATTAAATAATTTTTTAGGAGTTGAACGCCCTGTATCAGAAAAACGGTGTGTTATAGGGGGAAATGTTATAGAGACCATAACTATATTTTTTATGTTTTATTTTTTCTCAAAGTTAAGAAGGAAAAACGGGGAACACCTTGTATTTGCGCTCCATCTCATGTGTTTTAAACTATGAAATAGACTTTCAATCAGTTTGACAATTTTAAATCAAATATTTTTGTGGTAGTACATAGTTTCCCATAAAAAAATTTGAAAATTTGTGAAATTTTTTTGCAGTTTTGTTCTATCAAATTCCATGTCATATTTTTTGGACATCAAAATCGATGAGGCTGTTCTAGAGAAAAAAACAATATTTTTAATTTTTCATTAAACCCCCAGAACTCCCATAAAAATCTTTTTAAGACATAACCTTCAAGGAAATTTGGGCTTGCAATATTACTGACTACTTAGTACTGACCACAGAAAATTTGAACTAAATCCGTCAGGGGGCAGCACACACATATACTTATCCAGCTAAGCCCTGTTTCATCACTGTTACCTTATTTGCTAGTTTATATTAATAATAACCTGAATTTTACAGTGCTGCTTTGATTTTAGTAGACTGTATATGTTCACTTACACGTGAAAAAGCATTTAGCACAAAAACGATTACAAAAAGCAGCGGAAAAAATAAATTGATTCTCCAACACATTATAAATTAAGCTAAAATAACTTACTGCCAATATTGGACCATAGAAATCATAAAATATATAGAACTCCAAAAGAGGTACCGAAAATAGTCGATCTATATAGAACTTATGAGTGGGCTGCGATAACAGAGTAGTTTGATACTAATGGGCGAGAATTTCAAAATATCATAATTTTACGTCCAATTCATAGAAATATATGATTTATATAGTACAATTACGACCATTCCGTTTTGGTTTTAAATGTACGCTAGAACTGAAATGCAATATTAGCAACAGCGTACATAAGTTTTCCCTAATTGGCTGTTTTCTAAGCTCCTCCAGTCTGACTATTTTTGAGTACCTAATGTAAACATTTATTCTATATTTAAGTAATCTTTTCTAGATCTACCATACTAGGAAACGAAAAGTTCTGTATGACATTTAAAGTGCAAATCACATTTTTAAAGGAAAATAGCCGCTAGATATAGCTTTTCTACTTCGCAATATTCAAGGTCCCTACTGGTCCCGTTTAATAGACTTACAACAGGTAACCTCATCTATGACATACTGATGAGAGTTAATGAGCTCGGAACCCGTATATGTCTGGTGGGCTACTTACGAGTTACTTTATTATCTGTTTGCTATAGGTTATTAAGGTGTAATTCAATGCTGGTCGGGGCACTAGTTGTTTCTTGGAATTCCGTGTTTGCAACATATCGTTATCGTCGACTCGTGATAAATATAAAGTGATTATTATTTGTAATAGTATTATATCGTCTAGTGATCTGTCCTTTCTAGAAATTATTTCCTTTCTTTGTTTAGGTTAGCACTGGAAAAAAACAAACAGCGCAGCGCCGCCATCTGAAAGTTCAGCATAATCCAGTAGTCTAATCTTTGTAAAGTGACAGCCCGAGTTCGGCTTGAATCTAATTTGGCGGATCAAAAAGCCTTGCCTGTGTGTGCCCCTCATATCCAGCGAGTTCACTTGTACATGCATTAGTGGTACAAGGTGAGGACTTGTGGAAAATAAATTTAAGATGAACGAGATGTAAAATACATACAGTTTATTCAAACAGGAAGGAAAATTAATTCCTTGTTATTATTATACCGGATGATAGTTAGTGGTATAAATACATACATACTATAGAATATAACTTCATCTAAAGTGAAGAAAAGAGCAATATGCGTCTCTGAATATCAAAGAAAATGTAAAATCAAAATTAAAAATCATCTATATATGCATAAGTTTATAACGATTTGGTTTCCAAGGATATACTACAATTGTTTTAATGGCATACTATTACTTAATTGAAAAAGTATTTAATATATTGACTGAAGCTATTTATTTGTGGCATAATTTTAGTTTTTCTTTAGTTTTATTGGGTTTTTGCCACACTTCTGAAAAATAATAAAAATGAATGGAACAGTCAAGGGTTATTTTTGAAACTAAGTTTGCCTAACCAAAAAATCTCACACTGAAAAAAGCAGATAAGTAAAAAATAACGTGTGATTTTTGTTATTTTTTACTTATCTGCTTTTTTCAGTGTGAGATTTTTTGGTTAGGCAAACTTAGTTTCAAAAATAACCCTTGACTGTTCCATTTGGCGCAAGAGCTTATTTAATTAATTTTTATTATTTTTCAGAAGTGTGGCAAAAACCCAATAAAACTAAAAAAAAAGTATTTAATGTTGTAAATTGTAAACAATTATTTGTAAAAGGAATAAGGGAATATTATGTTTGGGTTTAATATATATAGGAGTTAAGATATCGCTAAAATCATTAATGTTGTTTACTTAGATAACGATTTTAGAGAAAGTAAAGCATAAACATGGTTTTCACGTTTTAAATAGAAAGACCATCTGACTTCGGCGAAGTCATTTGGACGCTCTGATTCATGATGATCCACATCTGTCAACCCGAGAATTCAGTAGTATAGATGCTATTGATACAGAGAAGGCGTATCTGCTATGAATTGTTTCCCGGGAAGATTTATTATAAGAAACTGTAATCTTAATAGTACTATTCAAGAAAAAATGGAGTGATTTTGTAGCGTAGTAACTCCTGCTATTAACATCACAAACTTAGATAATCTCTTTTAAAAGTAACATTCAAACCTGATTTAGTAAATTTTTCACTTACAATCAGATTTATTCAGACGCGAAAAAAAGTGCCAGATCATTGGAACCCAATTAAAAATAATGGAGAGAACATATTCTGTATTTTGTTTCTTGGTTCATGTAGTTTATTTACCAAATGGTACTAAATTTTAACCACCAGGTAGATCGAATATCGATATAGATATAAACTTCTTTTGAAATCCGTTAATTTGATAAATATTGATGAATAAATTTGGTAGGTAGTTTTGTATACTTTTCAACTGCTAACTTACAAAATGAATGTGATGAGAACCATATGTTGCATTGACTAAATATATCTTACTTAAATCACGTTCATGAGAAACAGCAAATGTGAACAGTTAAATTTGGTCCAACTTCAAACTCATCTCGAGTGACAGCTGTGTTATGATGAGATTAACGTGTGTTGTGCTATTACGTTAAGTGACAAGAGATGTACAAACAAATTATAAACCATAAATGTTAGTGTTATTAGACTAATTTGTGTACCGTTTTAACTTGGATTGTCTGCTTCAAGACTTAATTTAATAAACCCAATTTTCTTGCGACATATTAAATAATCGCATAATATCTAGGTCTGCAAGTGAATTAATCATTCTTTTAAAACTGTAGTTAAAGAATTATGACGCCAAGTAGCTGCTTTAATTAATACAGATACTAAAGTCAACGACTTTACATCTGTTACTGATTTAAAATGTACATGTTACGGTCAGAGAATTATTAATAATAAACTATAATATACCTGTTATTAACATTTAAATATAATCCATACTTAAGGGGCCTCTTTAAGCATTTTTAAACTAGAAGGAATATTTGTTGTTTTAACTAGAAGATGCCTAGGAGTCAAAACATTGTTTTGACGTCTGAAATCATAAACGATTGCTCTACACGCATGATGTAAAAGTTTATGAGGATACGTTTCGACATAGACAACAACTCAAGAAAGTACATGGAAACCACTGTTAACATTTTCAATTCCTGAAATAGCAAGCGGCAAGAATACATTCTGGATTTGAAGAGTATCGGACGAATGATTCTTTCCTCTGCAATTAAAACATTGTCCATAATAATATGTCATTAATTTATTATAATTTGAATATTCCCTCAAGTTTCAGACAATATAATTTTATTTAGCCAATCTGTTACAAACCTGTTGTGGATACCAATTTAAATTCCTATCCAAGATAACTAATGCCCAGTGATTTCACGGAACAGTAATCTTTCAATGATTTTTCATCTATTAGTAGATATAAACTAACGTTAGGGTCAAACACAGAGGTCATCATTTCAGTTTTTAAAGCATTAAGAGATAATCATCTGTTGAAGAGAAACCCGGAATTAGTACCACACAAATCACTCAACAAGTACAATGAATGTCCCAATCAACTGTGTGGCGTATCATACAAGAAGCTCAATTATATCCATACCGTGTACAGCGTATCCAAGCATTAATACCAAGGGATTATCCCTTACAAATTCGATTTTGTGAATGGTTGCTGCAACACAATGATCAAAATCCCAGATTTACAGCTGACGTGTTAGTTACAGATAAAGCCATTTTTACACGGAATGGGATGTATAACATATATAATACTCATGGATCATTTCGGGATCATTTCCAATAAAGCTTTTCCTACACTCTTTAGGCAGGGATTGTCGATGATTGGACCATTTATATTACCAAATCTAATGGATGGGGTTTATCTGCCAGGATTTCTGAAATATATGCCCTTAGATCTCCGACTCCTAATGTACTTCTTGCACGATGGTGCTCTCCCTTATTTTCGACAAAATGTTCAGGAGTACCTTAATGAATGGTTTGACTGCTTCCGGACTGTTGGCCACGTCGTCGGTTTAAGACTTTTGACGTTTCGAGAAACATGTCGTCTTCAGTTTGAGATCTTCTGAAACCATTGACGGAAGCCACGGAAGCCTACAGTACCTTAATGAAGTTGATCGAGGAGGACCGGTACCATGGTTGCCTCGATTTCCTAACTTAAATCCCTTGGACTGCTTTTTCTGAGAATATTTTAAGAAAATTAAATGTATAACGCATCATAGCTGCTCCCATTAACTTACGACAAGAACCAGAAATATTTGTATTGGTTCATAGCAACTGGATAAGACGAGTCCAAATGTGTTTACACGTGGGTGGATAAAATCATCAGAAATTTTTTCTATTTTCAACTTTGAAGGTTGACATTTTATTTAACTTGAACCCATGTCAAATTATTTTATTAATTAAAACCACTTAATAAAATTATTAATTAATAATAATAGCGGCAAAAGCAGTTCAATTTGATGATATAAAATAGGTGTTATAGGTGATTTTATTTATTGCTTACCTTGGGAAAATCTTTGCCCGTTAATTTTTTATTACATTTTGCCGCCGTGCCAGTCACCAATTGATTGTTTCACTTTGTGCAAGGTCAGATTTTACAGTGGATCAGTTTCCAGCGCCGGTGGAAGTGTATCTTAAATCATTTACGAACTGCCTTTTGGCACAACATTGTATTTGTAAGATTCCCCTGTATATTCAATGTTTTTATGACTTCAATTACCCTGTATAATAAATTATAGTCCTGTTTCCTTTTCAGATTTGAAATTACTCTACTGATTTACAATATGCAGCTGTTTTGATTCATCCTCTGCACTCTTCATATGTGACACACTCCCTTAACTTAAAGACGTAAACATACATCGCTATCTAGCAGTCACCGTTGATGGATCGCTGCGAATGAGAATTTGCATAAAAGTACACCAGCAATTATAATTCCCCGGGAAGCAGATTGTTTACCGTTTACTGGAAATTTGTTGGGGGGATTCAACCTGATTATTCTCCTCCTTCGAGTTGAATTATGTTTTATAATGAAAGAGCGACTTGAAGTGCGGCGGAGCTTGGAGCTGGATTCAATCAAGAAGTGGTGTTTGCCTTGGGATCAGGCCTCCGAGAAGGCTGGCCAGCTTGCGACTCGAAAGACGCGAACAGGATCTCGAGAGCAAACATCTCGGCGGCAGTTTATGGGCAAAAATGAGTCGCGGGAAATATTTACATCTGCAAAGTGTGCGGACTTTTAGCATAAATACACAAATAGGAGCTCGTTTGGCCGCCCGGCAGATGTGCCTGCCGGTATGGAATGTAATTTCGGATGTTTCCCGGAAATTGCCGATCGATATTCGTTGCATTTTAATTGTTGTTTGACGCGCTGGAGATGTTTTCAATTATTTCTGGCTAATTATCATTTATCTGCCGCGGTAAATGTATACATAAATTTCGCGTCGGCTGATTTCGAATTAATCAGAACGAAATTCTATGAAATTACACCTATACAAAATTCATTACATTAAAACATGCAATTCTAATTTTACATTCCACTGCTACATTTTTTGTCGGTTTCTCTCTAATACAGACATTAATTTGTTACATTAGGTAATCACTGATTTTGTTTAATTGTTTAATTAGCGCAATTACTACAAAGCAGTTAGTTAATCTATATAATAGAAAATGAGAAAGTTACATAAGTATACAGGGTATTATACAAGCTCTATGACAAACTTTGGAAGATGGTAACTGGTTTAATATAAAATATTTTTTCTAATATGAACATAGGTCTGTACTTTTTCTTTAGAAGTTACAAGCATTTTAAATATAAATTCATATTTCAAAGAAACATGTCAAATAAAAACAACAACAACAACAATAAGTATTATGTGTGTCATTTTGTTTATTTATTGGACACGTAGCGTTAAAGTGCTAATTAATTAATTTACAATTGAACAGTACGCACATATTAGAGACTTAAAGCAATGCCAAAGACGTAAACGTAGATATTGACAGCTACGGATGCGCAGTGGTGAATTTTCGTACGTTTATACTTCCGTCCGACGCAAAGTTACGTACTTACGTATATCTTACACGCATTCATATTGAGCCAAACGTAATGCCGATTATAGTCGAATATAGGTGACACAATAGGGCATCTGCACGTGACGTCACGATTTTCAAGGTCGTTGTTTGGAGGATAAACAAAAGTATAACCTTATATTTATTCCAACTTATTATTAAATATTTGAGTGTTATTTGTATTATAAAATACCTAATTATTGTATGGTAGTAAACTGTGGCAGTAATTCTGCAAGGGACAATGTTAGTTTCTTCAGAATTCGTTCTGAATTCGACAGACAAACAATTTAACCAGTTAGCATCTGAGACGAGAAAGGCTTAGATGAAAAGTTTAAAAAGAGCTGACCTTACAGAGTCCAAAATTAAATTTGGAAGAATATGTTCAAAACATAAAAGTGCAAAAATTATACATTTATTATACTATAGGGAAACCTGCAAATTTGCACGAGCAAAATAATCCGGATTGTATCCCCACTGTAAATATGAGTTATACAAAATAAAAAATAAATCATATCAATTTTCTGTGGCTGTGCAAACGCCACAACAGCATATGTATTGATTGTATTTAGTGGCAACCTATTTCAGGACTAAATTTTTATTTATTCTTATTCTGTGGATACGTACTTTTGGAAAACTTTGTTGCCAGTTTTAACTGGCACATATTTCTGCTATTTACGAATTCAAATGTTTTCAGTAATATTTTTTTTGTGAAAAGTTAATATTTTATATAAAATCTTGCAAAATGAATACCATATCGGAGTACCATTTTTTAGTTATAAATAAATATTTCTTTTGTAGGTAATTTAAATTATTAACTGTTTTAGCATGTTGTATATGCATACCTATATACATAATATGCGTACATTTTCGGTGAGAAAAATTACTTTCTAAGCCTTTAGTATGCTTTAAGGGCGTCGTATTCTTGAAATAGTGTTTTGTACAAATACAAGTAATTTAAGAACTGAATAATATAGAATTTAGCAAATAACAAGAATGTTATCTCATGCCACCTGCGAATATTTAAATGTACCGAAGTAAAATCAATACATAACGTCAGAAAACGATCTATCCAGCAAATTTTTAGGTACCTACTGAAATCTTTCAAAATACGTATTTTTTAAAATAGATGTAAGTATTGTTATAACATAAACTTACATAGTTCTGCATGTAAGATTGTTCACATTTGTTGATAAGTATCTGAAAATAATTGTTAAAATGTGGGGTTAGAATAGCGAAATAATGTTTAAACAATAAAAGTGGATAAACAAAACATCAGTAATTTTATTTTTGATATTACTTTTGCTCTACTTGTTTTATTTTTCGCGATTTCAGTACCTAAAAAACCACAAATTTGATGTATGTGTATAAGCACTTTTATTATATAACAAATAATTTACAGTATTTGGATATAAAGTTTTAGGAAACTCTTCTTCATTATCAGATTGAATGTGTATGGATTTATTCCAATTTCACTTATTTTATGTCTATATCTATCAGCACTTTCAGCATCTATGACTTTCAGTGTATAATAATATATTCACTATACATGATTATATAAATGAAGGAATATTGTAGCCACAAAAAACGAAAAATAATAACAATAAACTATAACCAGAACACAACCACTTAAGTAACGTGAAAACATATAATAAATAAATAGTAATAAATACATTTGAGGTTATGATCGCTGTTTGTTTATCCTCCAAGCCAGTAGCCACGCCTACTTTGATCACGTGCCGCAGATGTTCTATAAGTAACAATATCTGATTTTACATATGCCTATCATATGCTAGGATATTTTTGATACGTTAACGTTTGATAAACCGATGCTTTAACATCATTTTTAAAAACCTAACATATCCATGCGTACCTTTGATTTCTATGTTTACGTTAGGACGTACCACTTACTACCTGCAAGTTGCTTTAAATGTCTATTCTCTTTATATACAGGGTGTTTATTAATTGAATGCAGATACTTAAGGGTGTGAATCCTTCGATCATTTTAAGAAGAAATGTAATATCAACATATGTCCTAAACCTCTTAATTTTTGAGCTACAGGGTGTTACAGTTTTAAGAAAAAATTTACTTATTATAATTTTCTTATCACTACAGATATTTTTATGAAATTTTGTACACACCTATTAATCATTAAGGAGCATTGTTTGATGTAAAAAATGTTTTAAAATCTTTGCCAATGACGTCCGTACGAGGTTTGAATTAAACATTTTTGAAGAAAAAAATGCTACGCCAGTTCATTGAGACTGCTTTTGATATTTTATTGCCATTTTGTAGACACCTACCATGCGTGGAAACACTTTTTTTGGACAAAAATTCATTTCTACTTTAACCAGTGACCTCCACGTAGGCATAATATTAAATGTTTGGATAGAAAAAAAACGGTACGTCTCTAATTTTTTTAAATTTTATTTTAAAAATTGCGATTTATTTAGTAAAACGATAAATTCTAAATCTTAAATCTAAAACGAAACGACAAGACAAGAAAATATAAACAAAATAAAGAACCCAAATTATGTATTTACAGTAGTTGTTGAAAGTGTACTCCACCCACACGTATGCAAGCATCTACTCTTCTTCGCATAGACTGACGTACATTTTCAAAAATTCGTGGGGTGTCTCTTATGGTTGGGCAGCATACTATTATACGATTTCGTAACTCTTCTTCGGCTTGAATCGGCACTGCGTACACTAAGAAGACGCACTATCGTGCATTAGCCACATCTGGTTTCTCAATAAAAGAGGAAGGTCTTCAAGCATTGGCGGCAGATCTTCTTCAAGAAAGTGTAAATACGATTGTCCATCTAATATTCTTGGGAGAAAAAATGGGCCTATCAAATAATCGTCAATAATACCAGCCCAAACGTTTAATGAAAACTGTTCTTGATAATTTGATTCAACAATTGAAAAAGGGTTTTCATCCGCTCACAAATGGTTATTATGGAAATTTCGTATTGAGTTTCGAGAGAAACTAGCTTTATCGGTAAAAAGAATGTACTTGTCAAATAACGGATTTTCCAGCAGCTTTTGAAGAAACCACTCACAGAAATTAATGCGCAACGGGAAATATCTAGGGAGTAATGTCTGACCTCTTTGAATGTGATATGGATATAATAAATTTTCGAAAAGAATTTTCCAGTCAAGTACGTGTGAAACACTAAATGTTGCAGCGATTTTCCTCGTGCTAGTTTCGGGGTTCTCCTCAATTTCATGTAAAATTCCTTCTTCAAGTTTCAGCGCTCTTACTGTTGTTTCAGGGACTCTTTTAGCACTGTGGCCTACTTTTAAATTTCCGGTTTCGTGAAGACGTCTATGAATCCCAGAAAATGTTCTCGGATCGGGTAGTACACTATTTGGATACCGCTCTTGGTATATCCTCCTGGCTTTGTATGCATTTTCGTCGGCAACCCCATAAGCAAAATGCATGTCAGCTAATTCACTGATTGTAAAATTTACTATTTTTTATGAAATTTTACCTCCTACTTTAATAATAATTTTTTGATAATGAAAAATCAATGTCAACTTTATTGCGAAAAGAAGCGTCAAAAATTATGAGACTTTACCCATCCTACTAATTTTTATTTCATTTGCTTTAAGGGGGCATTTAATGAGCTTACCGTTTTTTCTATTCAAATATTCAATATCATGCCTACGTGAACGTCATTTGTGAAAGTAGAAAATTAATTTTTGTCCTAAAAAAGTGTTTTCACGCATGGTGGGTGTCTACAAAATGGTAACAACATATCAAAAACAGTCTCAATGAACTTGAGGAAAAAAACTTTTTTGGTTTTAATTTTTTTACGTGAAAATGGTGCGTCGTACGAGAGTACGTCTAGGAACCGAATTTGCTGTAAAATAAATGGAGATTTTAAAAATAATTTTAGTTTTTAGAAAAGGCAGTGGCGTACCATTTTTTTCTTCGAAATTGTTTAGTTCAAACCTCTTACGGACGTCATTTTAAAACATTTTTTACATCAAACAATGCTCCTTAATGATTAATAGGTGTGTACAAAATTCCATAAAAATATCTGGAGTGATAAGAAAATTATAATAAAAAAGTAAATTTTTTCTTAAAACTGTAACACCCTGTAGCTCAAAAAATAATATGTTTAGGACATATGTTGATATTAAGTTTTCTTCTTAAAATGACCGAAGGATTCACACCCTTAAGTATCGGCATTCAATTAATAAACACCCTGTATAGGTATTCCAATGGGAATGCTAGAAAAATAGCCCGATAAAGGCCAACGCGCACTTGTCCTGCCCGGCCGGCACCGCACCGCTTCACGCCGGCCGGAAATATTTCGAAGTAACGCGCACTACCCACATAGAGCCAACACCGCAACGACCGGAGGGAGTATTCCATCTCTTGCACATGTAGCTTCAAGCTCATTTTTATCATTATCAGTTTGATTGTGTGCTACTATACATCCTAAAATTATTATTATAGCCCTTTTATGTGAAGAGGAAGAAAAAAATAATAAAAGGAGGAAGCGTAAGTGGGTGCATGCTATTAATAAAAAAAGGAAAATTGACGGTGAATTTGCAACTTTGTACCCAACTTTAATAGATGATCAGCAAAAATACCACCAGTATTTTAGGATGACCCCCGAACAGTTTCAGGAACTTTTGCAGATCCTTAATCCCTATTTTAAAAAAAAATACTAGATTCAGAGAATCAATATCCCCCCTGGAACGTCTGGCTGTAACATTAAGGTAGGAAATAATATTTTTTATATTAATTAATATTTGAAAAGAAACTACATACAGATATTGTTCCAGTATTATAATTAATCAACGATTTTTGTTTTTAACATCTAACAAACGTTACTGATCTAAAGTATTTTTTTCTTCACTGCTAAGATACAGTGAATTTGATGATTCCATTAAATTATGATACCTTTGAGTATCGTGACATTGTTGTACAAGTCGTACAATTCTTTGTAACCGCTTACTAATATTATTAATTTTTCGTCGTCCATCACGCCCCGACTTCCTTCACCTCCGGCAGAAATATTCTAACTGAATAATTCCATTCCGGTCGGTCCGCCGTGGAGTGGTGCGGTACCGGCTAATGAGCGCCATCACATATGAAAACATCTAAAGAATAAAATTCCGGCCGGCGTGGAGCGGTGCGGTGCCGGCCGGGCAGGACAAGTGCGCGTTGGCCTTAATATCGACGAGGATACCCAAATAGAAATCAACTTGCCCATACAGTCTTTAGAGCATCATTTTGTAGACATTGAGAGGAAGGTTAACTCCACTCCAAAAAGGCCATTCGTCCTACTGGAGTGAATATGCAAATGAAGAAGATATAGCAGTGCTGTCATTGACAACTCTTCAATTAGTGTTTGGCATATAGCAAGTAATCTTCATTTATCACCGAATTTTGTATGGCGTGTATTGATCAGAGAAATATTAAATCTGCCTCATCGCCAAAATGTACAAGCGTTACATGCTGGAGATTAGAATTTTGTAGCTGATTACTTCAACAACATGCACAAAATGATAGATTCATTTTGCTTATCATGTGATCTGATGCGTGTTTTACTAGGGATGGCATAAATAATAATCATAATAGACATATCTGGGTGTTACAAAATCCGCATGCAAATTATATCAAGGCGATTTCAGCAACGTCTCTGTGTCAATGTTTGGGATAACATTTTCATCAATAATTTACTGCCTGTGCATGTTTTAAATGATCGTTTAAATGCAGATCTGTATAGAACTTTCTTGGAAAATAACCTCTTTGATTGCATTGAATGATTGAATTGATTCAAAATATATGATGGTGCACCACCATATAGAGAGTGGCAAATAACTGCTTAGTTAAATGATCATTTCCCGAATAAATGAATAGGCCAAGAATGTTGAATAGCATGGCCACCGCGTTCGCCAGATCTAAATCTTTGAACTTTTATTTATGGAGACATATGAAGCAGCTTATCTATCATGTTGAAATCACTACTCGTCAGCAGATACTTGATAGAATTCAGGATGCAGCAAACCATATAAGGAATGATCCAAATCAATCTGGTAATTATTGTTATAGTAACCATAATTTTTATTTATCAGGCTACTTTGATTGAAATAAGAATTTATGTTTTTTAATTCTAAATTAATACAATATTCCTTCTAGGTTACAGAAAATCGTGAGATGGAGCAATAGTTAAATTATCCGAAATTATTATTATATTGTCACGTACATAAAAAAAAATAAATAAATTGTAAATATGTTCTATGACAAATTAAATATTTTTCAGTTTAATATATATTTTTTACATAATTATTTAAAAGGAAATCAATTTGTACAAATGGATACATATATATTTAAAATTGGTTATTAACTTGCATGAAATGTATATACCATTAACATAAATTAATTGCAACCATTACCCTAGTTCCCTGTTTAATAGGAAATAATCAAAAGCTTGTACTCTATAAATATAATTAATTTATATATGGTGTAAGCTGTCTATTTTCAAATATGAAATGCGTAAATGTTACATAGCAAACTAGATTTTGACAATAATTACTGTTTATTGTTGTCTCCTTCATTGATAGAATATATAGTATGCGCCAAAAGTATGGAATAAATTCAATAAAAACGAAACAATTATTTTTTGGGAAAAATCCTCAAACAGGTCGATTTTTAATTTAAAAAATACATATTTTAGCGTAAAATGCGATTTTCAAATGTCATTTGTTTTCGAGTAACGACGTCATCGATTTTTTTTAAATGGCAACACCATATTTTTTTCCTAGATTCTGAAAGATTGTTTAATTTTCTATCAGACAGTACTAAAATTTTGCCCTCTTACATAGGAAAGTTTTCGAGTAAATGACGATTGAATGTTAGAAAACGTTATCAAGTTTAGTTTTTCGAATACCATAGTTCTTTTTGGACAACTGTTTTCCTGGGAGGTGGATCGGCAGACGCGGACCGATAGAATGGCCTGCAAGATCGCCAGATCTTACACCTCTTGACTATTTTTTATGGGGATACTTGAAGTCAAAAGTGTACATTAATAAACCACGTAATTTAGAAGAACTTCAAAATCGCATTCGGGACGAAATACGCAGAGTTACCCCAGAAATCGTTCATAATGTGCAAGAAGAATTTTTTCACAGACTTGCGCATTGTCAAGAAGTTGGTGGATGGCAATTCGAACATTTAATTTAAGTATAAAATTTAATAAATTGTATTTTATTTTACATACCTCAGAATTGTTACTTTTTTTATGGATAAAATTTACGTTTTCTAACATTCAATCGTCATTTACTCGAAAACTTTCCTATGTAAGAGGGCAAAATTTTAGTACTGTCTGATAGAGAATTAAACGATCTTTCAGAATCAAGGAAAAAAATATGGTGTTGCCATTTAAAAAAAAATCGATGACGTCGTTACTCGAAAACAAATGACATTTGAAAATCGCATTTTACGCAAAAATATGTATTTTTTAAATTAAAAATCAACCTGTTCGAGGATTTTTCCCAAAAAATAATTGTTTCGTTTTTATTGAATTTATTCCATACTTAAAAATCAACCTGTTCGAGGATTTTTCCCAAAAAATAATTGTTTCGTTTTTATTGAATTTATTCCATACTTTTGGCGCAAACTGTATAGCGGTAGGACGCTATATACTCTATCAAAGAAGATGTGGTTCATTTGATTATTTTGAAAAACGTAATAATTTAGGGTTTTGCTTATGTTAAGCAGGACAAATTTTAGAACAAAATAAATCTGCTTATAATGAACTTGCAACGCATTTTTTAACCGTGACTACCTCTATTCATAACGCGTTGAAGAGCTTCCATTTTGGTCGCAGAAATGATACTCGTAGAACAGCGTGTGTTAGTCTTAGTTACTGTATTTCACAGTAAAAACGACAACATTTGCAGTGTTCGGAATATTATAAATAAAGAGCGGCGATACAGGCCTACCCCTTCCCCCTTGAAACTGTTAGACTTGCTACAGACTATGCATGAATTCGTGATTCGTTATGTGCGATTCGTGATATGCGAGGAATTCGCGAATAGTGTGTACGGTATTGTTCGTTAAAAATCCATTCATAAAAACCCACACGATGCACGAATTCCTTACAAACCACGCATCGCGAATCGCGAATTCACGCATAGTCTGTAGCGGGCTTAAACGGTTGGTGTATGGATCTCTTTGGGAAAAAAACAGGTCGACTTTTATTTTCGAAGTTATTATTATTTATGAGGTACTTTCGGGTTTCCCGGAAATAACGTCACCTCTCTTTATTTTAAATGGAACATTAATATTTTTTACTGTATTTGACAATGTCGATATTTAATTTCAAATAATTTTAATTTATTGTTTGTTTGTTTGTACCTAGATGTTTGGTATCAAAGAGCATACATATGACTTCGTTGATAGGAATTGTAGGAAATTCGATATATATTAGCTTAAAATACCTTTCTAATACAGTAAAAAAAGCTAATAATAAAGAATATATGGGCAGATATTGTGGGTGTAATTAAACGCTGGATGGGGCTTTAGTCCACAGAGTAGATAGTTTCACACAATATTGTTAATATCTAAAAATATAAAAAAAAAACTAATATTTTGTTGCAGATATCGAATCTAAGGTAAATTCTGAGTCAGATGATATGGCACAATGCCTGTCAAACCTTTGCAGATCGTTCAAAAGACGAAAAACCTCTCGTTAGACTGAAGAAAATATTTAACAATACGTATGATTTAATTTTTCTTCAATAACAATAATGATACTAAATAATAGTAAATAGAGTAATTGTTCAAAATGTGCTCCCTTACTACTAGCAACTAAATGACGCTAATAAATGACAAAAACCTGGGGCAATGATGAAGTAGCTGTAGAGAAAACATGTAACAGTTGTTGAGAAATTATGGAAAATAATTTAAAAGCAACTTATTTAAAATAAGCATTCTGTAACGTTAATATTTAGTGAAACTTCTGCTAAATTACATAAAAAACGTAAACCATAAAGTGAGTAAGATTAAAAAAGAAAGATTTTATTTGGTGGAAAAAACTACAGTACAGATTTCCTAATGAAATCGAAATAATGGGTTTAAAATGTATTAACTCCGATAAAAATCAAAACGTAAAAATTTAAATTGATATATTTGCTTCATTACAAAAGATGAGAGACGAGATTTACAGTTTTTCTGAACCTACTGACATATACAGGGCGAGTCAGAGAGAATGGCAGCTGGACATAGTAGACACCAAAATATTATGTTTGAGCTCATCATGCCTTATACAAATGTAACGTGTTAAGAAATACAGGATGTTCAAGGTTTAAATTTCATTCTGAAATTTCTCAATAATTGAGGAAGTTTTGATAGCATGTCTCTGAAAATGGGTAGTGTTAAGTTTTTTGGTGTGAGAATTAGGAATTTGGAGCTTATTTTAACGTTACTCCTAGAGGGCGCTAGTTTCTCCGCATTATTTAGGTAAATCAAAACATATTTTTTATCTGTTGATCTATGCTTAAAAAAGCTAAAAATCTAAAAGAACGTTCAATTCTACATAAAAAATGTTCTCCTTTTTAGGTCATCTAACTTTATTGGTTTTTGAGTTATTTGCATTTAAAAGTTTCAGTGTATTTTGTGGCGATTTTCTTTCAGACGCTGGTATTGCTATTTCTTTTCTTAGTAGACTTGTGTCAGATTTTCATGTCAATAAATATTAGCGTTATTCTGCGTGAGCGTGATTTATTATTTCTGCAATTATAGATAAGTTTCAGAAAAAAATTTGAAAACCCTGTACTTAATGCAAACATCTGAACTTTAGTTACAACACTGAGTTTAATAGAGAAAGAGAAGAAATTGTTAAAATTTTTCTGAATCATTTCTTCCGAAGAGTTATTTTTTACTGGTATCAATAATTAACTTATTCGAAATCAGCAATTCACGCACGCGTTTCATATTTTTCCATCGAGAGGTTGAAAGTGGAACAGAATTTAATTTTTTTTTTTTTTTTTTTTTTTTTTTTTTTTTTTTTTTTTTTAGTTAACTACTTATAATTTTATTTAAATACCCATGAACAATCAATGCAATGTTGCATCCATTCTCTAGTATAAGTATCACCATTTCATTTTTTCTTGATAATGAAATTTTTAAAGTTTCACTTTCATTTTTACACCAGCCGATTCTAGTGTGAAGTAAAAATTGTTTTCTTAATATGATCAAAGTAACCTATCGTTACGGCAAGAATTCAGATGACTTACGTCACGAGTAACATTACGCAATAGTTTTTTTTTTGTCAACATAAATAGTTTGTCGTATTAAAAACATTATTTTTTTCTAATTTAGTGTAATATATAGTTTAGTATTTTTGTGTACAGTTCCAATTTGCTTCTTCTTACTTTTTATGACGCTGCGGTGCAATATCTCGGAGATTGTCGCAAGACGACACAAAAAATATTTAAATTTCCTAAAATTCTCGCCGTTTTTATCTAAATCGCAGCAATTTTGCGAGAGAGCTGGCAAAGCCGGGCTCTATATAAACCGAGGGCAGGCCGGCCTGCGGTTTTTTGCACTTGAACAAATCGCCAGCAGACAGGCGAACCCTTTTCGCGCTGGGAATGGGCGCCCGTTAAAGCGCACTCATTTCGGGGGTTGCCGCTTGGAAACAATTGGCTTTTTGTACCGCTTGCAATAATACAAAAACAGATTAATTACAACATCTGTAGCCGGCACAGATTTTCACAAGCATCGGGGTGCATGGCACATATTTAAAACGAGATCCTTGACTCATATTTTCCTCCTATTAGAACTTTAACAGATAATGTTATAAATGTGAGGATACAATTAAATAAAACTTGGGACACGTGGTGGAATGAGGTAAGCTCCATTTTCAATCGAAACTATTACCTTTGGGATTTGAGAGTAGGTATATTTTGATAAAAATAATAAAATATTTTTACAATCTTCATATTTTGTTTAATATTTCGAAAGTTATATTAGTTTTTTGAAAGGTAAATAATGATATCTAGGATTTAATTTCGGATCCATTTATCTCTGCATATAAGTGGAAAAGTATGTCTGACTCTACATATTTTAGTTGTATTCTTACACTCAGCGATCTGTTCGATGCCGCTCTACTCACTCTAAGCCCTTTGTCATTCGTTGTAATATGGAGATATGAGATATTGCGAATTAACAACAGATATCTAACAAAGTTCTGCACTGTTCTTTGTCGTTTGTGAGTGCCTTATTTTTATTCTACAGGCAACGAAGGTAAAAATTTGAATGTAAGGTAGTGCTCGTAGAAATTTATCATGAATTATTTTAGATAATCTTGAGGCCGCAGAAATTAAACAGTATAATGTTACTGAATATTCATCTTGATAATTGGACAAGGTACATGTTTGTGTTTATATTTCCTAACCTATCTTTATAAAGACATTGAGCAACTGGAGGAAATACCAGCAATCCAGAAACCAATATAGTTTGGAAGTTATCAAAAAGTTAAACTAAATCAAATATAAATTACGAAACATTAATAGGTTGTTTCCTTTCAGATTCAGTATATTTCACATATCCAACACATGAAAAGATGGCTATGAGACTGGTCAATTAGCATTATAATAACAATAAATCGTCAGA
This sequence comes from Monochamus alternatus, assembly GCA_037114965.1. Taxonomy (NCBI): domain Eukaryota; kingdom Metazoa; phylum Arthropoda; class Insecta; order Coleoptera; family Cerambycidae; genus Monochamus; species Monochamus alternatus. Next base: position 126,044,204 of record CM073426.1, read on the forward strand.
AAAATCCTATTGTAAATAAACGTTATAATGGAAGAATGGGCTTTAATAAAATCATTAATCAATCTAAAATGCAGTAGTCAATATTACGTACTACACCTGGTTAAAGTATTTGTAGTTCATACTTAGATTGAATATGTTAAAAATATTTGATTTATAAATTTCTTTAATTTATGTAAAATTTGTAGATACATACTGAGTGATTATATTATGAACTGCAATTTAAACATGTTATTCTTTAATGTTTTGCAACAACATGGGGCAACTTGTAACAGTGTTAATATGTTAACAGAAAATGTCTTTTCAATTTGCAGTCTTCAGTGGTCAAGTGGAATAGTTTTCGGTTTGGTTGCCATATCGTCAGTTTAGGCTTCTTGACATTTTGAGAGATATCTATCACTTCAGAAATAACATTGAAAGTTACTTGGAAGGTGAAGGAAATGGCAATATGTCTCTCTAAACGTCAATATACCTAAATCGACAACACAGTAACCAGCCCAAAAATTGTTTCAACAATTAAAGAGGTCTATTTAATTTCAAGCTTAGATCAGAATTAGACTACTACAAAAGCTATTAGAAAGTGGTCCATTGAGGACGTGTATAGTTAATCTAACTTAGATATAATTTACACATACCTGCAATATTTCAAAAAGATGTCAACTTAGGACATATATGGTTAATCTACCATAGGTATAATCTATACATGCATATTGTTATCAAGAAGATGTCGATTAAATACAACTATATTTAATCTAATAAGGACATCTATTTACCTTCTATTGTGGTTGATACATAGTCTACAAAAGACCATCCGTAGACCTTTCGTCTAGTCGTAATATTAACATTAATTGGATGAAACTGTGTTACCTGGGAGTAGTAGTTGCAAAATAATTGAATGTTCATTGTTTAAAGTGCATAAATGTCGTATATTGAAACAGGTATCCATAGTGCCAGATTTCTGATCATAGAACCTTTACAAGATTGGAGGAGACCTTACGATAAAATAAAGATGCATTTTCTGTTAGAAAGGATCAAATAATTGACCGAAGAATAAGAAACAATGTTAATACAGCTAGATTGTTACAGTATTTCGAATAAAATCCACGAAATTCTATAAGGTAGGGTAGCCAGGAATTGTATTTGGATAAATCAACTGTTCAACGAATTTTAAAGACCAATGGATACCATCACTACAATTTCAAGTATTTACCTGAGCATTACATTGAAAGCGGACTTAATTTTATAACTAAAATTGTAGTAAATATAGGAACTGCTTATCAGAACCTTTCTCAGCACATTCTTTGGTCAAACGAAAGTCGATTTGTCAATATTGGTTTGCCAGACAAGCGCAACGAACACTACTGGTTCATAGAAAATTCCTACATTGTAAATCCAGTCCAAAACCAAGGCCATTTTGGAGTAAATGTATGGTGCGGCATCATCGATAGGCATTTAATTGGGTGTTATTTTTATAAACATACATTGAACAGCGTGAATTACCTAAATTTCCTGCAAGAAGAACTTTTTGCACTTCTGGAGAATGTGCCTTTGCAACTAAGGAGACACCTATGGTTTTAGTACGACAGAGCACCATCCCATAAGGCCAAGATTGTGCAGTAATATTTAGATGACACTTTCCCAGAAAAATGATTTGGGATTATTGGACCTATTTCCGTTTTCCAGTATTGATTAGGTTTTAAGAACAGCCGTGGTGAAGTAATATGTTCGCTTTGTTTTGATATCAGTTTATGAAAAAAGCGTACAGGGTAGCTTTGACTTTTACTCTTTGCAATCAACCATTTACTATTTGTACAGCTTTTTGAACTGCCGTGGCAAATTTTAGTAAACACCGGATTATATTTAATTCAATTTGTTGTCGTTATTTTTCTCGATCTGAAAAAAATACAAAAGACAGATAACTGCATCGTCTCCCCTCCACACTATTTCTACAGCAACAATATGGTAGAATTTACGCATAATACCTTCAGGGGTATATTTATATCTCCAGAACAATATCATTCGGTTTACTTCTGACAAAATCAATGAAACCGAACTGGTTTTACGTTTACATGGATCTGTTTGCAATTTCTTCTTGGTTGAATCGCGAGCATCTCGGCCAAGTTTAAATACTATACTGTTAAACGAATCAATCATAATCCATGTTACTGTTGCTTCTTTTAGTATTAATACCAGTTCTTCTACGCTTCTCTGCTCATTTAATTCTTTTTTTTTTGTTCACAGCAAAACTCCATAAATATTCCCCACGTGAATTTGTGACTGTTTGTAGCATTTTTTTCTTTAGTTAGCACGTTAATCGATTGAAAATTCGTATTGCCAAAACGTGACATTTTGAAATTTATTTGAAATGCGAAGTCGTCAAATTTAAATAATATTGGTGTCATGCTGATTGAAAACATCCCTGAATGAAATTTAAATGGCTTTAGAACTGTTAAAGTATGTTCAATTAAAGTATATAGGGGTATAATTATGACTATTCATCTACTTACTATATCTATCAATAAATCAGTTCAGTAGTATATTGGAAGCTTCTAAATTATATTCCTATAATTTATAAAAGGGAGAAATGTGTGTATCGTATTGTATTATTCTTTTCAATTACATAGATTGCTACAAAATAGTACACCAGCAATTTCAAGTCCGCTATTGGTCCAATTTACCGCTGCCCTAATGGATCCGCACTATGTCCCGCTCCATCCTGGACTTTCTTTCCAATGCGGCAAGATGAACAAGTAGAGACCGGCTCATGCAGACGGGTTCCCAACTAATATAAATGCGTCGTTATCACCAGAAGGAGGGAAAATAAATCACTGGACGCAGTTTCCCACTCTGGAAAGGCTCACGTCGCAACTGAGTAAAGGGTTAAGGGAATACAGAGTGCGCGTGTTCCGGAAACCCACGTCAGATTAATGAGGTGAAATTCTTCCTCTTTTACTTCAGTGTAGGCCATGTTCTTTTGTAGTACAATCGAGATCAACTGTTTGACAAAAACAATACTATATATTTTTTATGGGTCAATTGAAGGGATCCGAATTTTCTTCTTCCTCTTTTGACACAAACAATGTCATTCCTTGGTCTTTATGCTTTATTATTTATTTTTCGAGAACAACACAACAACAATCAATCAACTAGTTGACATCTTCTTCCTCCTCTACTACTTTTGGCAAAGCATCACCTCTTGATTCAAATTTTTTCTTTACTCGGTCTGTACTTACATTTTGTGGACGCAATGATAAATACATATGCCTTCTTGGCTACATCAATCTTGCTAATTGTCTTAATGAATGCATGCACTTTCACAAGTGATTTTAAATCAACCCCTTTGTTTATCTTCAACATACTTTGCAATTTCGAATGGATGGCTCACAAGCCTTGAATCTGACGAAATAATTTCAATTTAACTAAAACTAAATTAAAATGTGGAACCTTTGAGTGATCTTGAACTCAACAAAATATCTCAAACATGAAAAATATAATGTAGAAGCATGTAGTTTATATGTAACTAATTTAATAAAGATAGGGCTCTAAAATTCCTCATATCGGCCAAATTAAATTCTAGACAAAGCTCCCCACCCCTCTCGAGAACGACATTGCAATTTATATTGGCCGACGAAATGCGCTCGGGACACATAGAAGTCCGCCGAATAACGGAGCCCAAATTATGCAATATGTTAAATGCGCTATTTTTCCTCTTCCTCTGTCCACGTCGGTAAATCTGCGAGCGTGTCCGCTCCACGTCGCCACTTCCTGTCACCGCCAGACGGATTAAAATGGCACGTTTAGTGTAATAGCCGTGAAATTATATCGTCCGAAAACTAACAATCTTCCCTCATAAAATTTATTTCCAGGTTGTGTGTGGCGAATGGGGGTCGCCCTCTTTTAGAAAAAAGTGCGGATGATGTTATCGTGCTGCTGTCGCCAGGTATGAAAATAATAAACAACATTTGTTGCATTTATAGCTAGACGTGTATGGTACAGAATATATTTTTAACTATTATCGTACCCTGTTCTACTTATTGATTCAACATGGCATGTAAACGGTAAACTTTCAAGACTGATTTATGTTCCAAAATAAAAAAGGAAACAATAGAAACGTTTTCGTAAAAGATTCCTAAGAGTCTTTTGTCAGGTAGACAGAAACCGTTGAAGATGCTACAAATTTAGTATGGTACAGTTTTTTTTGTGTCTTTAATTTCTAATAAAAAAAAAATCAGTGGAGTCAAAATTCAGAAGATTTTGAGAGGTTTAGTCTATCAAAAAGAAGTTATACGACATTTAAGAAAACTGTATGGATGAAAGAAACCATAATCAGGCGCTTGCCTGCAGCAGATTGTATATTAAATAAAAATTGTGTTGCCACTCAAAAAGATAATGTAATCCCTGTAAATCAGATCTACACAATCATTCTCCCATTGATGTTCTTTGGTCAGTTATCAACACATTTTGCTAGACAACATGGTAACCCGAACACTAGTTCTAGTCTCATAATTTGACTATCAGAGCAGAGTTTTGTCTTGCTAACAGGTCAGTTCTGTCATGGCCTGTCACATTGATATGACCAAGATCCTATGTTGACTCTCCTACCACAATAAGGTCAAAAGCTCCGGACTATCTATGTATTTTGTACCAATATATTAATATTAGTTAATATATTTCCATTTGAGATCTGCTTGTGTACAAGCAGAGGCAACGGAGATCATGATTTACTTTCTAAGATAATAAAATAAAAGTTAATCTCCTACTACATGCTACTGATAGATATCCTTAACCCTGGTTCCTACCAGATGATCATATTCATTATTTTAAATACGCAGTTTTTTGAAATTTTTTCCAACACGAATTATCTTGTTGATGAGACGACAGTACACTCACAGTGCATAAAATCCTATCTCATCTTCCTGATCGCAACCGCTACAAAGGTGCTTCACATTTGCTGTTGTCTGTTGAGACCACTACCAGTGTCTGGTAGCATTGCCATGCTGATCTAGTCGTTATGATCACGTAAGATCAGTAGTGATTGTCTACTGTCTTTGTAGATTCTGGTGTTTTTTTCCTCTGGTATGTCTATGCGTAATTTCTTTGGCGGCTATAGTTGCTAATTCCGTTTGTATCACGGTAGAATGCCTGTCCATTGCCCATTGATATTGAATATAAAGGGATCAGGAATAGATCCCACATCCGGCACCCTCCTTCCTTTTTGATCTGTCTGTGAAAATGTTTATTTCTGATAAGTATCGTGTAGGGTCTGTCAAACTCAAATTTGGTAGATATACTGTCAGTGTCTGCCTGCAGAAGGAAGGAGCAGGCAAAGCATGTTTGTCGCGGCCACTTCGTTTAGATGAATATCCAAATGTGGCAGACATGGCATTACCTCCATTGCTATGATAGGTGTTGTTCACATAGCTCGTTATGCTCAGGCAGTCAGCAGATCGTCATACCACATCTGAATAAGTAACAGTTTATCAGCAGCCATATAAATCCACAAAGTAGCTTTAGGATTAAGTTCCTTCATATTTCCAAGAATTGAAAAGAACGCATGGATTTTAATAATTATATATCGATAAGTGATGTCTAGGTTAATATATTTAGAAGAAATAAGTCTTTAGATTTGTTTCTTGAAAGATTAAACAGTGGTAATTTTGAATTAGTATAATATATTTTGTGGAAGTAATTATGGATTCTGATTTTTTGTATGTACAATTCGTAAAGTTCTTGTTCTGTTGTCACTCAAGTCACACCTTGGAATTCTTTCACAAACTGAAGAGTATCTGTATCTCTAAAATGATACCATATACATTTTTTGTTTATTGCACATTTTGCCAGTTATTTTAAATGCATTGTTAATTCGCACAGCTTTTACATGGTCTACTGGTGGGTAATCTGGATGTCGTTTATTAAAATATGTAACAGCTTCACCTACTGTTAGAATTATTACAAATTAATTCATTAATTTTCAATTGATGTAATAATCTTGATTGAAATAAAATAGAAAAATACATTTACTTTACATTTACAAAATTGTCTTAAAAAAAAGATCAGAGTTGCTCAAAAACCGAGAATTATTTTAATCAAAACATATATATTTTTTTAAATTTAACTTCAGATCAGGCGTTTTGAATGATTTTGAGCCAGTTTTGTTAAAAAATGCCTACTATGTATTATTACTTGTTTTTGTAATTTAGCATTGTAAATTGCCTTGTATTTAAAGAAAGTGATATTTTGGTCCTAAAAAGAATTTGGATAAAATCTATTTTATAGACTATTTTGATTTAAATAATAATAATAACAATACCTCTACTCCTCATTCTAATCACGAGGATTAGCCCAGTGCGGGAGAGGGGGCGGATATTATTATTAAGCAGGCCGCATTTGCGCCCAGATACGATCAGGAATGAGTGAAACCTCATTAATTAGGGCGGTAGTCAAACGTCAATCGGTATCAATCTCTCACCCAAGCCAACATTGATACAAGTACTTACGCCTTAAACCGCGCGACCACTGACCAAGCCATACATCCGATAAAACAGAAACTAAAAACTTTATTAAGCTTTCTTATACATTTTTTATTTTTATGGAAAATAAAAGATAAGCAAATTTAAAATGAATATTGTCTGTACCAAAGTATATTTAAACATATATTTAGTATATTTAAACTGTACAAAGTGCTGATACTTTTTTGAACACCTTATATATTAGGCTGTTACAATCTTAAATAAAACAAATTATTATGTAAACTACTTAAAAATACATTACTAGACAGTGTGATTCACTTAAGAGGATAACGACGTAATATTTTGTGTTTTATTTTATTGTAAAGATAGTTAAGCTAAATCAAATCAATTTTCCCTCAATTTATATCGAATAAATCGTATTATACAAATTAGATGACTATTAAATTAGAACTTTTTAAAGTTCTAATTTAATAGTCATTTGCTGGATGTGCACATGAGCCTGTGTTAAGGACGCATTTTCTTTGAGATCTCACTCAGTTGTCGCCCTTACTCCCTAAAAAAGAGACCTCGTCTCCGAAACCAAGAGAGCGCGCCGTGTGGTGTCAGAAAGCCGAAGAAACTTTGTTACTTAGTTAAGTATAAGTCCCGAACCCTGCATACTAAGCAAGTTGTATCCGACGAGAGGGCAGACACCCCTTGGCCCATCGCGACCCCTCTAGAAGTTTTAAAGTAATCAGAAAGTATTATTAATTTTAATATGTCTTCTCCGCTCATGAAAATGGCGATGATGTAAAGATTACACTTTAGATTAATTAATTTAAAGGATTTCTTTTAGAGGCACCTCGAATTTCGGCGTTGCCTGGATTAATTTTTATCAAATCGAGTTATTTATAACAACTGATCGAGGGTGAGATCTCCAAGGATTACATTAAAAAAATACTGAAGAAAGCTTTGCCTTACTTCCTCAACTTCTGCTTTCTCTTATTCATAAATTTCTTTAACATTTTTATGACCGAAATAAAATTTTATTTACAGAATTGATTTATTTTATTGTCCCTTGATTTCTCTAAAGAAGAATTTGCCATTTAAATGACCGTATTCAATAATGACTGAAAATACGAGGTAAAATATTGATGAATTATTGTTTCTGATTCACGACAAGAGTTTTTATAAGGATGGAAATGTATTCTTCACGTTATTGCGAGATACTTTATTATAGTAAATAGACAGTTCATGTTTCTACAGGATGGTTCAAAACTTATCCAAAAAAATTTGGAAATAGATGTCTTATGAAAATGGAATCAAAATCGGAAATTTTATTTTTGTAAAATCTTTATAGTTTCCGAGAAAAAATGACTGAAGTTGTAGTCTTTCCCACCTTTAACCCCAGGCGATTTCGAATATTGAAATCCGATTTCAGTATTAACGTTTTTGCGATAGTGTTTACATTTGTTTTTTAAATGCCAAATATTTTACCGCGGTAGTGCAAAGCGGGTTAGATAGACCTAAAACAGCTATGGCATACTGATGAGAGCTAATAAGTTCGAAACCGGTATATGTTCTGGGGGTCGACGACGAATGACTTTAGCTGTTACTAGAAATTTTTCAGGTGTAATTCAATGCTGATCATTGCATTAGTCCGCAGAGTAGTTGCTTACTGGAATTCCGTGTTTGCACATGCCGCTTACTTATAGGAGGATAAATTTCCTTAAATTGTTTGAATTTCCATGGTAACAGAACACAATACAATCTTGTAATTGGTCACAACACATTGGTGTCAAATTTTCAATATAAATCATAGACCTTATACATCATGGACCAGCCCTAGAAAGAGAGGTCCGCTGTCCTGATGTGTACAAGAGGGATGAAGCTAGTCTGGGCAAAAACAGATGTTCTATGACAGAAAAATATATAAACATAACCTGACAAACGGTTTCGGGCGCGTCCATGATTTATAAGGTCTATGATATAAATACATCTAGTTACGAACGAATTTCCTACTTATTTTAAGATATTACATGAATTTTTAAATCAGTTGTCACAATAGGGCAATAATGAATGATGTTTCTTTTTTTCTAGATTATTTTCAAGTAAGTTGCCTTCTGCTAGAATGTTATGATACAGTTAGTGGATAAAATACCAACAGCAACAGCAACAGCAATTGTTGCTACTATGTAAAGTTTATACAAGACATACCTACACACATACAGTCGGACTAACCAGCTTTGCGCCCGTGTAAAGCGCGTTAGTTGGTCTAACCAGCCTTGCGCCCATTCACGAAACATGCGTTGCTAGGTAGCGAAACATGCGTTGCTAGGTAGGCTGTTTATTTACGTCCATATTTGCGCCAAAAGTTGGACCCAGTATTGTACCTGCCTAAAAATCGCGTAACTTCGGCCTCTAGTTCCTTGCGTTTCCCATTGTTTTTTAGTATTTATATTCAAAAAACAGTACTTTTCAGTGCTACGGATTAGTTAACATATCATAAAGTAAGTATTATACATAGTAGTGAATAGGAGTATGCCTTTTATTTAAATTGGTGCAACAGATGCGTAAATTTTTCGCGTAACCTCCGCTAGTCTGACTAACGTTACGCCTTGTTGATGAATCCGTATGATAAAGTTTATAGAAAATAATGAGGTTTACGATACGAGAGTCGAAATGGATGATGTTTGGACTTGTGCGTTCTAGATATGGCTTATATAAATGTCCTAAACAAGCTAATAAAATTGTAGAAAATAATGTCCTAAATAAGTTAATAAACTTGTATGTAATAATGTTTCTAACGTATGAACGTATTTCGGTAAGTTTTTTTTATAGAAACAGTTTAAACATAATGATTTTTGCTACTTTCACTTACATTTACATGAAAACGAGGTGCTTTTTCTTTCCGTGAAGGAATTTGTTGAAAATCATTTTGATTGCAGCTTAAATGTTTTCAGTCCGTCTCATGAAACGTTCTAAAAATTCTATATTTTTGACGAAACTACTCCCAAAAAAATTGTCAAAAAAATGATATGTATAATAAAGATATGTATTTCGCCAAATTTATGTACTTGGCTTACAAATTTTTCTAAATAAGGCCATGCACAAAGTTAAGAAATCTGTCGAATCTGTTGATAGATTTCAGTATTATTGTAAAGGTTAACAACAAATTGGTAGTCCATTAGATGCATATAAGAGTATGAAGTTTAGTGTGTTTTTTATATTTCTTTATATTTTTTTCCATATAAATAATACCAGAACAGTTTGTAAATAATATACTTTATATTAATGGAAAAATAGTGCAACATATGCATAAGACAAATTGTAATAAATCGCATAAAATAGGCCATAGGTCAAAAAGACGGCATTCTAATTTGTGGAGAGGATGGCATGGGGAGGACATTTAAAGTAAACTGTTAATGTGCTAGGTTCAGTCGACGTTAACTTATTTTTGATAATTTTGTGTGCTTTGATACCTTCTCAAGTAACACGTCTTGGTTATCATGCAACCCTCATCTCTTGTGTTCATCTCTGTGCTGTGAATTAGTCACTCTCTATTATTTTCGACTTTGGGTAATTGATAAAACAAGATAAAAACTTTAAATTTGGAAATAACTCTATCATTGTTATTATCTAACGCCCTGAAATTGGCAAAAACTGTTATATCACTGTTTCTACTAAAAATAATGGATGTTATGTAATGCAGTTATTTTTGTCACTTTTGTATATCTGATCACCTTCAAATTTAGTACGCCTATGAAATGTTGCTTCTCACACGAGTCAGATGTTCGGCGATTGAGTATAATTAATAATGTAAGGTTTGTTCCAACAGCATACAGAACCGTTTATCGTACCGTCATACTTCTGCGCAGTAGATAAAAAGTGTTTTAACAGAGAAACGACGGTGTATGGGGCGATCCTGCTTATGCTCCAACCAAACTTATGATCGTTTAGGAATCAGTTTCTGTACGATTATTTTGGCACATAGTCAGATGTAGTAGATCGTTTGGACTGACTTGCGCAGTACGTATTTGATTCATTTTACGCGTTATTATTTGCTGATAAAGTCTACGATACTAAACAATCACAATTCAAACGTCATTTCGATCCAACTGTTCAGTTTTTTGTGTCGACATTAGGACAATGCAAAGTTAACATCTGCGCATAAAACCGATCCAAATAGTTTGTAAACTGTTCCAGGACGATCTGAGAATTGGGTGTTGGAACAAACCTATAATGTGTAATTGCAAGTGCACCTACATGAAAGTAATCCTGCCGACGGTCATGATCACAACCTCACAAATCATATGGGTGAATGTTTTTGTTGATTACCTTATACGATTTTTTTAACTCATTATTATCCCCATTTCACTTTCATGCAGCTTGGGTAAATAGTTTCGCCAATCTACTCACAGTCGTCGGAGACGAATCCTGCCTGATATTTAATATGTATCGGAGTTAAAGTTTGTCGCATTTTAGCATGATAATGCGCGTTAATCTGAGCGCGCCGCGGTCGCACAAATATCAAAGGCCCGTTCATAATCCCCTGATTAAATCTCTACAGATCTGTCGGTCTGTGCGTCGCGCATTCATAGCCAGGCGACGTCTAACTCTGCATATTTATCAGAGTTAAATATTCTAATAAATGATGAATGCTCCACGGGCACCGGTATTAAGCGGGATAACTCTTATCGCAGGGGCGGGCTGGTTAAGTAGAAGATGAATTAAATCCTTTTCTGCAAAATTACTACTTTTTCTTCAAACGTCATATAAATGACAGCTATTGTGACGTTACTCAATAATATTAATTGCCATTTATATGGCTAGCAGTATAAGTAAAGGGTGTTTCAAACTCGATAGTATAGGCCTACTATGGGGTCTTTTTTCTAATAAACTTTTCTTAGAAATGTTTTTCTATATTACTTCCCGAATAAAAGCAATATAATATCATCGTAAAAAATCTCAAAAGAAATACCACCTAAAAATCACTTTAGCGTTGGAGAATAATTGAATGTTCGCTGTTTAAAGTGCGTATATACAGGGTGTCCCAAAATAGAAGGCCATACCATTAACCACATATTCTTTGGATAAAAATAATGTGACTTTCTTTATGCCATTTTTTATTTGGGCTTCCCTGTTTCTATATACAGGGTGTTAAAGTTCTATTTAAAAAAACTGTTTTTGTTAATAATCTCATTGTTTTGTAAGATACACGCTTGAAATTTTGCACGTACTTTTATCTTATTCCGGCATACTTGTCATGTAATTTTCGTGAAAAAAATCGAAGGGTGAATGGAGGTAACTAAGGGAGCAGTATCCCCTCCAATTATTTCTAAGTACGTCTATGTAGCTCTTTCTTGAAATATCAATCTTAGAATTTTCTTTTGATCGTTTTATCTCTCTTGTAAATATTTGTTTAAATATTCCGTTATGAAATTTTGCATGTTCCCATAATTTACCGTTCTGAACAACTTTTTCAAGTAATATTTTGCTGTATTTTCAGTACAAAAGGCACTTTACCTGAAACGGTAACAGTTTTCGTTCGGTGCACTGAATATTTTAAATAAGATTATTTCGAAAACTGTTACTGCTAACAGCTTCAACCTGCCTACCTTTTTCAGGCATAACAGATAGGAGAATCAATAATCAGATGGATACACTAAGCAGCAAAAAAGTTCTGCCATTTAAAAGAAACATGATGTGCCACAAGTGGCGCCCTCTAGTTGTGATGTCAAAATTAGAAGCAAATTTGAATTTATCGCCCACTCAAACCCTTGATTTACAAATTTTATGTAAATATTTGGATCTTTTAAGAAGTCATCTACAAATATCGTAAATAAAATTTTAATTTTGACACCCTGTATCTTTTTTATTATGCGTCTTGGGTTATAGGTATGTTAGGATAAATTGATTTACTTTCAGCTAAGGAAACTGTGGTCTCATTTTTGCTACTTTATTTAAATCGCCCTGTATACAGTGATATAAGTTAAATATTCAATCTTACACTTTATTTAAAATTCGTTTTTTTTTTAGTTATTTTAATCGTTTTATCTAAAATTTATAACGTTTGAAGAAAAAATAGTATATGACGTTCAGAGGATAAGATACTTTATCTGCTTCGCATGAATTATCTGACGAACGACGTTCGTACATTGTAATATACCTATTATTATTAAGAAATTTTTTATCATCTATTTTTTATATAATTCAAACATGTGTAAATTAAAAATAAATTCAAAACATTAGATACCTATATATACACTACGTGACTAAGAAAGGTAAATCAATTACCCATTAAATATCATTTTATTTTGACAATTGTTTGCATGCTTATTTCTGTCGGTGAAAGTAAAAAATGATTAAATTTTCAGGTTTATCTGTTAAGTTTTTTTGGAGTTTTTATAGGTCGTCCTTTGATACCGTAGCAATCTGTTTTAAGCATGTCTACTCACATTTGTGAGTGTTGTGAGGCTTGTTGTAAACGACATTTTTTTACAGTTAATTACACCTAGACAATGTAGATTTCGGCAAATTTCCTAGCTTAGTGACTTAGAGAGAGAGTGGATTGCTTGGTTGCGCGAAGCAGGTTTGTCGGTGAGAGAAATTTGTAGAAAGACTAATAGATCTTTAGGTACCATATGGAGGCTGTGAGTACAGAAGAAGAAGATCAATTCTCAGAGTTTTAGCGGCAAACTATTGCAAATCGGTGATCAGTGGGATCAAGAATGGAATCAGGTGATCTTTAATGACGAATCTCGTGTCTGCCTGGGGATGGCCGATGGTCTTGCAATAGTTAGAGGCGACGTGGTGGAAGACGCGATGACAAAGAGTGTTATGTCTATCGCACAATAGGTGTTATAGTATAGGGTACTATCGCGTATGTTAGCAGATCACAACTGGTTTTCATTAGAGACAACACGCTGCATCCAAGAAGTGATAAAGACATATGTCATCCCATATCTTCTTCACGCTCTGTGCTTGCTCTATGACGGTCGGTACTTGCTAACACCGTACTATCCATACCGTACGTAAAGATCTGTTAGTCCTTTTAGACATTTCTCTCACCGACAAACCTGCAATGCATTTTTCGAAACATCACTAAAACTATGAAACTTTTCAAGAATTATAGATGGAATCAATTGTAAAAGTGAGTTTGAGACTTTCGTGGCCGGAGCTATTATTTATTATCTATAACGGGTTTCCGCATTCCGCGACGATTACAACTACTACTACTGCTACCACTACCACTACCGCTACCCCTACTCTTCCCACTACCATTACCACTACTACTACTACTAGTAGTTAATGTGCACATGTGTAGCTTTAGCTTGGATTCTCTTGTTTTTGTTATTCTCGGGCTAGGCTCTGTAGAGACACTATCAGCATCTTTGAACACGCTATATATTGATTTATCATTTCTGTTATTGGTATTACGACTGTTACGGTTAGACCCCTCTGATAACGGTGATCTTCCGAGTCGTCCACTCTTTGCAATTGATCGCATCCCATGTTTCTAAACGTTTCGGTCATTTACTAACAGCATCTTCAGTAGTGACGCCTCAAAAATTCCTCTGCGACTGAATGGGACCAACCGTCGTGAAATTTAATGTTGACTGAGACAAGAAATCTTGCATGCTTTGAAAATGTATTGTCTTCTGTTTTATTAATATCTTGTCATTGCTCGATTTTGCAAAATCAGTATTGACTTGTAACATATTTCTTGCGAGACTATTGCATATAAACGAGAAACATGGAAGTTTATTACGAATTTGGTAATAGTGGTGGTTCCTCTCGTTCAGTTACGGTCGACAGTGGTCGATTAGTAGACGTTATAAAATATATAAACGGCCGTAATAAGTAATGAACGAAATAGGCAAAACAGAATCGGAGTTCTTTCAGTCAAGTACCAATGAATTTATAATTAGTTCTAGTTAAGCAGAACGGAACGTAGATTTAATAACTTTGATAAAAAAAGTAAACCACATAAAGAAGAATTACAAATATTAAAAAATGAACAAAGTAAAGGCATTTGATTGATTAAATTTCATATATAACGAATATCTTGTTGATATTCAACATATAAAAGTATTTGATTTAAAAAAATGCTTCTTGATCTTGTCTTGCAAGACCAAGACAAGTTTTCAACACTAATTTCTGAGTGGTACCAATCTTCGTCAAATTTGCGCGATCCGGCACTGCGTATAGGTTGATAATGATAAATCCGGTCGGAACAGTTGCCGTGTAATATAATAATGGCGTGATTACGTAACCGGATTAATTATTCTCCGCGATATCAATTACCGCCGGCAATCTGCAAAATTAATGTTTTAACGCCGTTCTAAACTTGTATAACTCAACTTTATTATTATGTCTATGTGTTATATGCCCGTTTAATTGGATTGATTGTTAACAATTAATTTCTCCCTATCGGCCGTGATTTATCGCCTAACTGCAGCCGCGGCAGCCGCGCGATCTTGATTTGGAAATGACTGGAACGTTCCGGAACGTCAAAACTGTCCGGCGTCGCGTTCCTGTTAATTAATATCTTCGGTGATAGTAGAGTATTGAAATCTTAAATATGCACAGAGAGAAATATATGTAAAATTATACTCGAATTGTCTGTAAATGTACACCAAATTGATCCTAAAATCGTAACTAGAACAATTTATGTAAATAATTACTACATATTTGGAGTAGCATCATTGTGCATTTTGTAACTTAATATTGTGTGATTATTTCTTATAAATTTAAACATCGGGGTCGCCTCCCATGTTTCCAAATGTTTCGTTGCTCTTTACTGTCGGCATCTTCAGTGGTGACTCACCAAAAGCTTCTCCGCGACTAGTCGCGGGGACCATTATTCGAGGAACGGTTCTGACCGTAGCAGTTGTAATGCCAACAACAGAAGCGGAAATCAACATGCTATATGCTATACGATATTTCAGAATATCGAACTTATCTGGAATCTGGATTGGTGAGAGGGTAGCTTAGATCTCATTGGGCCATCCATTAGGAGAGTCGCTAACCAACATATTAAAGAGAAAATGGTGGTGACGTCACTCAGAGGTATCTCTCTAATGTAGGCCACCATTCTCCCAATATGAATACGTATGTACTGTTCTGTACTTCCTGTTTGCAATTCCTACAAAGAGGTGGTTCACACTTTCTTATATAGTACTTGTTTCCTTAGTCAACAGTGTCCAGTCCAAATATCTGTCACCAGGTCAAGATTTATCCTACACAGGCCAGGCACTTTTTGGCTGTATCTCTGTAGGGATGCTCAGGAACGCTTTAGCAAATTGACAGCTATTTGTTTCATCCCACCGTTTCCTAAAGTCTTGGGTGTTCTCCTTTATAATTTCAACAACAACTGGCAGCGGAAGGATATTGAAGGGACCAGATCCAAAAATATTTATACATGATGCACTCCTTGCCAGTTTGTCAGCTTCTTTATTGCCATTGCATCGTTCATGTCCCTTAGCCCAGCATACACTGAGGCCACTACCAGTGCCTAGCGCCATTTCCAGGCTGATCTAGTCGTTATCTTATGATTAAGTAAGATAAGTCTATGGGCAATTTCTTTGGTGGCTATGGTTATACCTGGTAATTCTGTTTATATCATTGACCATTGATATCAGATATATAGAAATCTGGAATAGATTCTGCATCTTCCTTCTTTTTTAATCCGTCTGTCAACTTGTTGATTACATCCTCTCTGGCGGTCTTGCCTTCACTACTAAATGAGTACTGTGTAAGATATGTCAAACGCAAACTGGAGAGAAATGCTGTCAGTGTCTGTCTGCAGAAGAAACATCTTTCTGACGACCCCATTCTACAGGAAATTTCTCCTTCACATCCTCCATCTCATATAATACCAGTATTCTTGAGGTTGCCGCAGTCACCTCTTTTAGATATATGTTCAGGTGACAGACATAACATTACCTCCATTGCTATGGTAGGTGTTGTTTGTATACCTCCAGTTTGCTCAGGCAGGCAGTCCTTTGTAACTGTCTCAGCTGTTCTCTGTTGAATTTTCGGTCAATAAACGACGGTCCCGTAGGCTAATATTGGTTTCACAATGACAGTGTATATCCATATGACCACTTTAGGTTTCTTTTCCCAGGTTTTACGCCTTTTTTAATCTCGTTTTCAAATAAAGATTCCATGTTAGCTTTGCATCAAGTGTGACTACAAGGTGTTTCAAAGGTGGTGCCTTTATTAGTTCCAATTCTCTCTTAATCGTGAAGAAAACCATTTCGATCTACCTGAGCATGATCATCACACAGTGGTTTCTAGGGCTGCTTGCATTCTTTGGCAAAGGACCCTTTCGAATTTTCCACTAATCAGCGTAGTAAGATCATCTGTATAAGCAATGGCATAAATGCTAATTTCCGATAATCGATATTTTGTTTGCTTTTTTTAATACTTTCCCCTGTAGTAGTCTATTGAATAGTATATAAAATAAAATGCCTTTCTTATTTGTGCACCACAAATTTAAATGTCAATATACTGCTTGCCCTATCATTCTATTAATATTTATCGATATTCGGCTTTAGTTATTGTTGCTGGCTCATATTATTAAAATTAATTAATCCCGCAAATCGAATTTGCGTTCAAATTATGTCTTACGTAAACACATTTGTTAGAATAGCTTCCATTCTGATTCAGTTGATATAACCATATTCATCAAATACTCAAATGGCACGTTGGATATAAAATTCCTATGGAATCAAACTAATCTGGTTTCGTTTGTTTGTTTGGGTTTATGAAATACCGTGATACAATATTATATAAGATACAAATTGAATTAACTAAAGTTTTGGTAAACACTATTGTTACGGGAGCTCACCTACCTTTTTAGTTTGTTAATTATGTTCCTATTTGCGTTAGAATTTATAATTTTTGTAATATCTTTATTTTGACATTTTCTAGAATATTCCAGGATATATTCTGTTTGTTTCTCGACACGTTCACGAGATCGCAGAAACTTCGAGAACTCTAATAAAATGTATAAGCGTATCGGTTTTGCCATCACAGTTTCAGCTTACATTGATCAGCCAAACTCAAGTCATGACAGAAACGTCAAAGTAAAGATTTGACAGTTGCGAATTTGTTTGAAGTATAATTGTTGTGTAATCAAGCAGTGGTAATAAAGTTTGTTTGTTTATGTGATGTGTTTCCACGCCTAGTCCACGTAGAGGTTACACTATAATAAACAAGTTTAGTCAAAGTTGTGGAGTTAATCCTAGTTTTTGTTTTGTGATAACTATTGTATTTCTCTCATCGTTATTACTTCTAAAACCATAATTATTACTGTTATAAATTTTTAAAAATTTACTATTTTATAAGAAAAATCAAAGGGCAGTTTGAAAATGATACACTACTGCATGGTACTGAAAACTAGTGCAAGGCAAAGCAAGCAACACGGCTGCCGGTTAAATAAAATTTTACAACGCCTATTTTATATAAATAAATTCAACTGCTTTTGCCGTTACTGTTATTATTAATTAATGAAATTAATTTATGGTTTTAAATAAAAAAATTATTTGATATACCTGATGTTACAACAACTGTTAAAAATTTTGTATACCAACGTGTAAACATATTTGGGCCCATTTTACCCAGTTTATATGAACTAACATAAATACTTTTGGTTCTTGTTCATTTTGAACTCGTAAGTTATTGGCATAATAATTGAGGCATTCACTTTTGAAACAATGGGAACTCGAAAATTCATCTACAATAGATGAAATCTGACCTATTTCGGCATTTTTAGGATTGCTACTACAGTTAGATATTTATAGAGCGTTTTCATTAAACCAGGTTAGTAAATTTAGATAGATTAATTTCTTTAGATAATTATTGAATAGAGCTTTGTCTGTGGAATTTTTCATTAGCATACCTAGATGTTTGGTATCAGAGAGCATACATATGACTTCATTGATAGGAATTGTGGGAGATTTGATTTAAATTAGCTTAAAATCCCTTTCTAATACAGTAAAAAATGTTACAAAAGCTAATAATAAAGAATATATGGGTAGATATTGTGGGTGTAATTCAACGCTGGTTGGGGCTTTAGTCCACAGAGTAGCAAGTTTCACACATTATTATTAATACCTAAAAATATATAAAAAATTGATTTAATTTTTCATGACGCATCTATTCCCATTTTTTTATAGATAAGTTGTGAACCATCTTGCATCTGTAAAGTTCACTTTGGAATATTGTCTCAATGTAGCCTGGAGATGGATAGAATGTAAAATTTTTGTTTCATACTGTTGTACACCGCGCATTCGTTCGGTGGCAATTTCCCTCTCGCGCCCGCGTATTTCCTCTGCAGCGTTGTCTCTTACATTACCTGACCTTAATCCGCACGCTTCCTCAAGCTCGATCAAGTTTCTGTTCTCGGGGACCTCAGAACTAGGAAATGCCGTGAAATCTTCCAGCGAATTGATTGATACCAGAGAACACGGGCGTACATCCGTCTCAATATCGCCACTGCGTTTCGGAGAACAGGCATCGCCACGGTCTCTTGAGGTCATGGTTAAATACACTACTATTCTAGGTACGGTTTCTTCTACTTCCCTAATGCAGACAGCAAAACTTTCCAACTTATAGAATTTAAATGCCTAGTCCAGTGTCACAAAAGTTTCTATTGTTCTAGTTCTCGTTATTACAAGACACTCACCTAAATCTAAATCCCTCACAG
The DNA here is from genome assembly GCA_037114965.1 of Monochamus alternatus. Taxonomy (NCBI): domain Eukaryota; kingdom Metazoa; phylum Arthropoda; class Insecta; order Coleoptera; family Cerambycidae; genus Monochamus; species Monochamus alternatus. The sequence goes on from CM073426.1 coordinate 126,063,365, forward strand.
TTTTCTAGAACCGAAACAACAGTTATCTGCTCACTTTCGACAGTTAATCAGTAAATTAATAATTCAAAAACTTTTTTTTTCTTTTCGTGATGAATTTGACAAGACTCAAAAATTCCACTTGTCACCAAAACAAAAAAACTTCTCTGCCATTCTAATTCCTTACAATAAAAACTCCCGCAGGCCTTTAACCGACGGCGACAATACCTAACGAAATAATCATTGATTATTCAATTTACATTATTGCTAACTGGTTTGTGTTAATTTTGCGGATAGTATTCGTATTCCAACCAATTCAGTTTAGTTGCATAAATACAACTCATGTTTGATTTTGACTTATCTAAACATGTTTCCTGAATCAAGTTTCATTCAAGTTTGTTAATAATAGATATGTAACTTGTCGATTCCCCGATATAGTTCGGTTTAATTGGCACTGTTTCAATTAATTAGTTTTTCGCTCAAACATCTGCTAATAAATTAAGCTAGTTAATAATTCATTTTCGTTTAACATAGTTGTGTTTTCTTGATCAATTTTCAGTGCCGTAGATAGGTGACATAAGTTCCAACTAGTTGACATTATTTTGACTGTCTATATGGTGCCTAGTATTATTACAGGTTACTGAGTTTGCTAAAATTAAAATAAAAATAGTATTCCTTACAAGTTAGCCAGTATTAATGTGTAATGTTTTTCATTATAACCATTTTTATTGCGTTTCGATTATGTACATGGTTTTGCAATAATAATGACACTCCCTCAAAACTTTTGAAAATTCTGAGTACAAATTACATTAAATCTATATTCGTGAGTGAAACAACTAAGAGGTAATGTTAAAAGTTGAAAGCATATTTACGTCAACAGCTGAAAATGAATCGCAAAATTCACTTCAAAGGGTGCCATTATTATTGCAAACGATTGTACATACAATGTGAGCCATTTTCAAATGAAAACAGATCTGTAAAAATGGAATTTATATCCTATTTAGATCGTGTTTTTTAAGATGGAGCAGTAAAAACTTTATTTTATCGTAGAATATTAAAATTTGTTTTTTGTTTTAAAGGTTTCTCTCGAATTTTGTTCACTGCTAAATTTTACAAAAATTGTGCAGCGATTTTTTTTTCTTCAAATTCAACTACGGTACTGGATTCAACATGTTCTAAAACGGTTGAATACCAAATTTAGTAAATAAATGTTGATGATTATTTATGTAAATATATAATTATTATTAACCGTAAATTATAAATTTTTACATTGAATGTGATTAATTACAAACGAAATTTATTTATTACTTTTTAAATTAATTTTTCCTAACCAACATTTTTTTCCAAAATTATTATAAATTTATTTAATAAAATGAAGCTTTAATTAGAATTTCTATAAACAAATAATCATTAATATTTATTTTCCAAAAATGGTACCTATATAACCGTTTTAGGGCATGATGAATTCAGTGCCGTAGTTAGATTTGAAGAAAAAAATCACTAACAGTTTTTGTACAATTTGGCAGTGAAAAAAATTTGGAAAGTATGCTCTTAAAAAAATTGTACTAAATCTAAATGGGCCACACTGTATATATTTTGTGCTGTGTAGTGATTTAATAAATTTTATTATAGAATACTTTATTTTATAAATCGAGATTTTAATGAACATTATATAATTTTATCATTTCCAGTACAGAACATTAAAAATTATCATATTTACCACTTTATATAATATATTTCCAATTAACCATACCATTTTTGTATAACATATTTTATAATATTCTTAATTTGCATTTAAGAATATTCCAATTTTTTTGCATACGTTAACAATAACTCTCTACCTAACTTTTGAAATTTTCATGCACCATTGTTAATATAGGTTAAGATGAAACCATCATATTTGTAAATCTGAATTTCACTTACAACTCTGTATATTCTGAAATTGTTCACATTGTATAATTTATTCGTAGCATAATTATTATTTATTCGACACATAACATATTGAGGTTAAGTCAAATATGGCAAGTGTCAAACTCTTGGTTTTCACTTTTCACAAAGTCGACGTTGTTGCAAGTGAGCAGCACTGATACTTTATGCTTGCATAAACTGACATTTCAAAATTCCCTAAATCATTACCAACTCAAGAACGAATAGTCAGTCACAATGTTTTATTGAGGAAATTATAATAAAACCAGAAGGGAAGTAGCAAACTGCCCTTTCCTGCTTTGTTTCTAGTAGTAATTAGTTTTCCATTTTTATTTCAATTATAAGTACACCGCTTACCTGTGAGAAAATCAACTGAAACGTGAATATTCCATCTTGGGGAGTAATTATTTATTATACACAATTATTTATTTATTATTTAGTATGAAATTCATTTAAAATAAGTTCTATTCATTTGCGATTTAATAACTTCGACTCCGATACTAATATTTTTTCAATTTATGTATATTGAAATTATCAAATTCCTTTGCTCTGAACCAGTGCACCGGTATCATCATAACCTCTTCGTCGACCTCACTAACTGTGACTATCAATTCCAGAGAATAGGGCTGGTGCCGGACATTTCGCCTACTGCCTGTAACTCCTACCTGTTACCTGTACCCACGATACCAGCTTCTTTTTTGCATGCAATTGACACTGCTTTAAAATATTTTAATTTACTTTCTCTTGATGACGAACGTATACAGCAAACTGGTTTTTGTTGTTACATGTTTTGTGTTTATTTTTTAAATCTGTTTCGCCCACTACGAAACTGCAAAGTACGAAATGATTAGTACTGACACGTTGTTTGAGGTTATGTGGCGAAAATGAACTGTAAGGTGTTGTGTGAAAATCATAGTTTTTTGTTATTATTCATAAAATAATTTAAGGGGATAATTTGTGTATTTTTCTAACACTGTTCAATGGTATTAACTTGTGAAATGTGGATGACTCTTTAAATTGATTGATTTTTCAGCAAGTAGGTAAGTTTTTGTGCACAATTATGGATAATTTTTGGAATCACTGAACAAAGTAACTTCCTAAATAATTTAACTAGTAGTATCGAATTTGTGGAAATTCACTTTTTAATCGTAATTATTTATCTTGCAAACGTTATGGCTACCTCGCCTTCAGGAAACCATATCGTTTATTAGATTACTTCAGTGTTCTATCTGGTCAGCGGACCTCAAAATGTGGGTATTAAAAAAAAATAATATTTCCGTAAATATTAGCAATTTTGAAAAATGACTTTCAATTGACGCATATTCATGACGAACTACAACTGCAGTTAAAAAATTTGCACTTATTTAAGGTTGTTCCTGTATTTATTTAATTGCTCTATTCCCAATCTATAGGAAACAGAGGTACTGAAGGAGATAGTAGTTTGCTGGTTGGCGCTCAAACTAAAATCTAAATTTGGTTATCTGCCTTCACTGCCTCTCAAATACTTTATTCTTCCGATTGCTTAAATCACAAACAGTCGACCCCGGCCTAATGCCTCCGATATGATAGCTGCCGTTCAGCTGTTTACCTAACTCTAAAAAACATAGGTAATAATGATGATAAATTGTGTCCCAATTGTCTTATAACAGCAGCTTCAAGGTTTCAAATTTCGCGGTGTAACTGCCAAAAAATATGACACAAGATCACATAAATTGATTCCATGAGAGCAAAGGATTTTGATGATTGCCCTTCTGTATATATCTTATTATGTGATTCAAGTCACACATTGGCGAGGCAAATAAATATTATTTAATTGAAGTAATAAGTTTTCCCATTCGGTCGCAATTAAATTATAAAACGTACAGCGACAGAGTAAAAGATTAAAGAAGCAAGTACGTGCCCGACCGCGTAGACGGCTGGATTTCTGACTGCATAGCTTCCTCTCTGCGCCTAAATAATGAATTAACTTAGCTTCCTTAGTTTAACTTCTTCAATGAAAACTTTCTCGGTGCGTCCTTTGATTCCTATAAATCCATAAGTATTCGCTACGTTAGTCTTTGGAGGTATCTCCAGAATAGGGATGTTCGCAGTTAAACGTCATAAAATGGTTTAAAATAATCACATTGCAAATTTTTACAAAAATTTGTTGTCAAAGCAAAGCGCTGTACTTAAAAATATCAAAACGTCTGTCACGCACCTAATCTGCACTAAAAGTTACTGGCCCATGCTGGACAGATGTGCAAAGTCGTGCAGGTTTGCAAGTCCGTGCAGGTCTATGCAAACGTAATGTGCGCGATCTTTTAGTGGTTAGGTTAGTTTCATGAAATAGTTTGCCAGGTCTACTTTTACCGACGTTGTATCATTTGTGTCCTTTTTCGTTTTGTAGTTTTTTTAAATTTTAGTGAAGGTAAGAAAATATACTAGAATGGAAGGTTTTCAAAAGACAGACTCACATCATCTACCAACTGTGCACGTTACTCTATTGTCAGAATTTCAGAAATGTGCAAAGACTTGAATCAGGTAGTTATATAAAAGCAAAACTGTAAGTACCTATTATTTTATAGAAATAAGTAAGTCGCGTAATGTTCAAAAATTATCTAGGTACTTTTATTACAATGTTCACAATCGCTAAGGGATAATGTAGAATTGAATATCTTTAGGTCATCAGTATATACGGCCAGATGTGTATGAGAAAAAGAAATGCCAATATCATTGATAAATAGGGTAAATAGTAAAGGCCTTAGGTGGAAACCTTGTGGTGTGCCGCAAGTGATTTTAGTAAGTAATTATGAATCATAGTAGTCTATGGGGTAAATATAACATTAGCTCCCTAAGGAGATTGCGACACTGGTATTTTCCAATTTAGTAGACAAGGTGGGATGATGGATTCTATTGAAAGCTTTACAGAAAACGGTGTACATAGCAACAACCTCATATTTCTCGATGGTCTCGATCTTTGTAATGGTTTTCATCCGGATGAACTATGTACTCAAATATTTTGCAAAAATTAAACGGAATAAAAAAGTAATAAGTTAAAATAAATATAATAACGCAAATAGTTTCTTATAAAATGTGACAGGCTACATTCGTAATATATAAACATAATTAGCACATTTCAACATTAACACCAGTACGTTTATGATACTAATGAAATACATAATCTCAAAATTATATATATAGTGAGTAGTAGAGGTTTACTTGACGGATAAGTTAAGGAATAGATTTGAAAAATTAATCCAAGTATCACATAGGCATAGGCATACAAGAAGCCTTTCTTACTTCTTCATCAGAAAAAAAAGATTGAGATTAATAAAAATTTAATGAAGTCATCGATCAGAAACATAAAAATTCAAAAAACCATTGACACAAAGTCATAACTTCTTACATCCATTGTAATATTAAAAATTGTTAATAAATTAATTATTATTAAATTCTAAACTTAATTGTAACATTAAATAATCATCAACAAACATGACCACCAATTAATAACTACCTTATACAAAATTAACCACAATAACCCAGTATGGTTCAATCCAAATTCATTCATAAATTTATTTTTAATAGTGGTGACATCTATATCAAATTAAGCCGACTAAGGGTCAGACATATTGTAAATTATGAATGAATATTTTGTGATAATTTTATTTCAATATAACTTCTTTAATAGGAAGATACTGGATAAACTATGAACTATGCTATGTTATGGCTTACTATTTAGTAGACAACGAAGTGAAATGTAACATAAATCGTCAACAACATGAAAAAATAATCGTTTGTTTTTAAAAGGCGAAAAACGACTATACATTTAGAATTAAATTTATCATAAAAGAATTACATATCCCAAAATATTTTCACTTTTTTGTCTTTGCCTATACTTTATCAAATGCCCTGTAACTTTCCAATATTTTAAAGAGTTATACTGGAATGAAAAAGGTCTATTTTCTATTAGTTTTCTATATAAACTAGGCCACCAACAATGTTGTCGATACCTACCCTTAAATTTAAGCTCATTTCGTAGTCTTTTGGAAAGCATATCAATTTTTATTGATATACTTTCCGCCTGGGAAATAAATAAATCACAACGAATAGCTTTAATACGTTTTTATTGCAATTGCAAGGCTTTTAACTTATAGGTTATAAAAGCGCATTATTCATTGGAAAATTATAGTGCTGGGGATATCGATATTAGCTTAATTAAGTACATACCTGTAGAATAGAATAAAAAAAAAATGAAAGCTAATAATAAAATATATGGGTAAAATATTATAGATGTAATTTAATTCTGAATGGAACTACTTTTTGAGACCAAAAATTGATAATAATATTTCATTTGTGTTGTTTTTATTATTCACATTCCAAGTCTAACCATATGGCAACATGGCCCCATCTATTAGTATGAACTACATCAAATTGTGCTTGGTTTTAAAGGTGTTTTCGCAATTCAAATAATACATATGTTAAACTATAGCGCCACCAAGGTAATTCCTTGTAAGAATATACTGAATATGACCGAGCGCATGTGAAGTTTGTATGATGAAGTCATAGGCTGAATCATGTAATCAAACCCATGTAGATATCACGTACAACGTTTTCCCTACAACTGTCGAGGTTATTAATAATAATAATAATTAGTATAATTATTCTTAATTTATACTCTAGTAGGCACGGCAAACGATGATTTGCCATCATATATTGAGAATAAAGGTTCCAGTGTTGTTTCCAATCTTGTGCCATGGATGAAATACGAACAAGCAATTATTGTTCACTACAGAAATTGGTACAGAGAAAAAAATATATTTAACATAACAAACGAGAAAGGTTTATTAGTATATTTGAACGAACTAAGCAAAACAGAGAAGTCTTCATCTCTTTGATGCTGTTACTCATATAAAAAAATACTTAAATTTGATTACATTCCTGAAGCGAAAATCAAAATGGTCAATTTCTGAGCATGAAAGTAGCTATATTACAAATACGATTTTATATAAATTTTATAACCAATATTAATTTTAAGATAGATTGGATTGGTTTGGTGGACGCATGTCACCGGGAAGAAATCACAAATCTGTAGAATATATGAAAGATGAAGGACTATGCTTCCAAGTCATGATACCCAATACCAAAACGAAAGTGTCTAGAGCGTTTGTTGTAACATCTGGAACTACTAACGGCTTGAATTTAATAAAACTGGTAAGAAAATATCTGAAATCAAGAAAACTGTTATCATATTCGCTTCTTTATTCGATATAAAACTGGTAAATGTACCAAACAATCTATTGGTATACATACTGTTCTCAATGTACAAAAAATGATTGTAAGATTGCCTAATATAAATAAGTATACTGGGCGCTGTTTGCGGCAATTTTCAACCTCCCTTTTAGCCAGCAAGCAGAAGTGATAATATTCCCTTAGAAGCCGAAAATATTTCTTCAACATCCACAAGTTTTCATCAACATCTAAAAATTATGATACAGTCAAAATATATCTACCTTTTAAAGCATGTCGGCATCTGGTATATAATTATCTAATTGTAAAGGTTTTACTGTCAATGTATTTCATAAATGTATTTTCATACGATCTTACACATTTTGTTTATTTAATAAATGTCTAATTTGAATCTAATTTACAATGTCATTATCGCACTGATTGCGTTAACAAATTTAAAAAAGCACATGTGGGATAATGTAAGTCATTATGACATTTTAAAGAACAGCGTCAAATCATGTGACATGTGATGGAATAAAAACGTCACAAAACTGGGGGTGGTCCTTAATTTTTGGGTGGTTATTAATTTAGTGGACGATGGGTGGCAAATAATATCCACTAAAAGGGTTAGCAGCTAGCTAACAGTGGAGATGGGATGGGTATAGAGGAAGAAAACAAGTTTTTAAAGGCCCCACCCGTTTTACAACCCCGAATGATATGATACCCTATGCAGTGGTGGATGTTATTCGCCAGGATGCCTTCGGTCTTACTGCAAATTAAAAAAATGGGAAAACGGCAAGTCTACAGATAAAAGGAACTACTAATAAGATCAATATATAACTATATTAACAGCTATGTATCAAATACCAAACAGTAACAGAGTAAGTGATCGCATCACTATTGACTATTGGGAAACGCACCTAGTGTAATAATAACATAGTGTAATATCATTTTGTAGTTCTAGCATTGATAACTGTCAAGTTAATGGCTAATGGTAAGATTATTAAAATGTCATGTTATGCCAAGGCCAAAGTCAAACATATAATAAATTTATATATATACAGGTGTATACTATACATACTATATGTACTATATAATCTGAATGAAAATGCCTGCCCTAGATCACATGGAAAATAAACATACAGCTGTACTGAAGAGTGTTTACATGGTTACGTAGGCATATTAGTTGAAATGTAAGGTTTTAAATATATCACTTGTAGTAGTTGTATAATAGGATGGCGATGATTCCCAAGTGCTACAGCCTAATGGTGTTGGGATGCTTTCAGATATTCAAGTTACAAATAATAATTGAAAACCAAAGTGAAGCTCATGGTATAACAATGGAAGTAAATATTAAGAGCTAACAATTAACTAAACTAATCGTTAAAATTAATCTTATCTGGTACTGAGAGAATGTACACAGCTTCAGGTCAGGTTCCCTCGGGATGGTAAGGTGAAGCGCACGATTGAATGCACCGTAACGCAGCAGGCACCACACACCAGATCCAAATAGGTTGTGAGGTGGGTGCCACAGCTTATAGCAAGCAAGTAAAGCAAATATATTTCTATAGTCTACTGTCATGCAGGAATGTACGGCAGGACGAGTTTTCAGCTATGTTTAGTTTACTACTATGTTGAGCAGAAAAGGACAGAGTCGGAAAAAGGCCTAAAAGGAAGAGTAAATGCTAAATACAACTACATATGGGTTTTGAAAAGTAAATATAAGTGTTGAAATAAAAGCACACGTTTTAACAACTACACATACTTTAGTTGTAGATTGACCTGTAGAATTTGGAGTTTTACTTTAATCTTTTTGTGGACAAAAGATATCCAACTCTAAGGTTATAAATATACCAAACTATACAGGGTGTTTCTAAATGAAGTAGCAAAAATAAGACCACACATTCCTTAGGTGAAAATAAATCGATTTAACCTAACATACATATATGCCATGTCAAAGTTAAAATTTTATTTTCGATATTTGTAGATAACTTCTTAAAAAAATTCAAATATTTATATAAAATTTGTAAATCAGTGGTTTTTGCAGGCGAGAAATTCAAATTTGTTTCTAATTTTGACGACACTAGTAAAAGGCGCCACTTGTGGCACACCATGTTTCTTTTAAATGGCAGAACTTTTTTGCAGCTTAGTGTATCCATCTCACTATCAAAACAATCGATTTTCCTATCTGTTTTATTTGAAAATGGTATACCTTGCTGAAGTTGGTAATAGTAACCATTTTTAAAATAATCCTATTTGAAATGCTCAGTGCACCGAGTAAAAAACATTAAATAAATGTTTAAAATTTCGTCATTTAATATTTTGAGTTGCCCTTTTCGGCTGCACAAAGCTACCCGTAGCAATTTGTGAACTTCAAAGAAACGCCAAAGAAACCTTGCTAGTGTGAATATGAAAATCAATTTAAATAGTCAACCGTTTAACTCTAAACTTGAATAATTTTCCAAGAAATCAAATTACCTTTGGAATTACTTCGGTTATGTAAATAAATATCACCGACTAATTCTGTTTAAATTGTAACAAAGGGAATCTGTACAAAATTAATGAGTTTTGTGCGCTGGGAACTCCTGGTTGCACTTGTTACGTCGGATTCACGTGGACCGACATGCTACCTGCGATTGTCGCGTTGGAAAAACAAAAGCCGATCGGTATCGATTACATCGAGGTGAAGTTAGACGAGTTTGGTAGGCAGTGACGCGTTGGCCGTGGAAAAAACCGCACTGACGCGAATTATGAAATACACGTGCTCAGGAAAACGATAGCTATATATTCTTTTGTTTCAGTCGCAGGATAAATCGTCGCATAATTGTCGTATAATTTCTAATATACTAATTTGCAATGTTACCAAGGTTATTAAAAACAATTAGGTTGCCTGGTAAATTTCGACCAATCACAGTGCAGCAAACCGGCGCGTCATATGGAGGAATGAACGGAGTGGGACTAGCGTAATATTCAATATCTCTACAATATTTATGCAAAATAAACTGTTCGAAATCGACTTATATTTCGATTTTTGAATTAATTCGGTGGATCAGAATGTGTCGAGATGAGCCTTAATAATTAAAATAGCTTCTCTAATTTTAAATTAACGCCTTTATATTTGAATTATGGATGAAAATATACTTACTTATTGAGCAATTAATTAAAGTCGACATAATGAAATCAAATAGGTACTTTATTACACATTATAGCAATATTTTTGTAAATAGAAAAAATATATTATTATTATTATTATTATTCAAGTGGTTTTTCTTAGTGGGATAAAGACCAAAAATAGAAGAACATCATATTTATTTCATTGCCAACGTTTCGGTGTTATTTTTACACCATCTTCAGGGCTTTACAATATAAAAGTACAAAAAAGTTTTTTAAAAATGAATTAAGTAATTAAACAGTTAAAATATAAAATAAAAGTTTTGTCAATAAACACAAATCGATTTTTTAAAAATTAAACATTTCGAAACAAATACATATAAAATATTTAGTCCTGATCCTGTCACAATTACAATAATAAAAAAAAACAGATTAAAAGACAAGGAAAAATTATAATAACAAAAAAAAACAAAAACCTGCAACCACCAAGTGGCAGCAAATGTTTAATTATATGTCATATAAATAACTTTTATTTATTTATTTCTTTTATTTCACTCACCGAAATTTGAAATGTCCTTTGTCTAAAAATGTAGTGTCAAACATCATTTAGATACTTATAAATACAATTATGATTCATAAAACAAACTAGTGCGATTTCCTTGTTCACACACAGTAAGGTTGTTGTTAATAAAATTCGTTGTTATTTGGCAGGATGAAAATTTAAAAATAAGTTTCAATATGTGTAGATCATATTTCTTTCCTTTCTGTGATCTACACATATTGAAACTTATTTTTAAATTTTCATCCTGCCAAATAACAACGAATTTTATTAACAATCTTACTGTGTGTGAAAAGGGAAATCGCACTAGTTTGTTTTATGAATCATAATTGTATTTATAAGTATCTAAATGTTATCTTCTTGATGTTTGACACTACATTTTTAGACAAAGGACATTACAAATTTCGGTGATTGAAAAAAAAATAAATAAAAGTTATTTATATGACATATAATTAAACATTTTGCTGTCACTTGGTGGTTGCAGGTTTTTGTTTTTTGTTATTATAATTTTTCTTTGTCTTTTAATCTGTTTTTTTTTATTACTGTAATTGTGACAGGATCAGGACTAAATATTTTATATGTATTTGTTTTGAAATGTTTAATTTTTAAAAAAGTGATTTGTGTTTATTGACAAAACTTTTATTTTATATTATAACTGTTTAATTAATTCATTTTTAAGAAACTTTTTTGTACTTTTATATTGTAGAGCCCTGAAGATGGTGTAAAAATAACACCGAAACGTTGGCAATGAAATAAATATGATGTTCTTCTGTTTTTGGTCTTAGTCCCACTAAGAAAAACCACTAGAATAACTAACCAAGACCTCCAATTAAAGAAAAATTATTATTATTGTATATATTGTAGTATTATTGTATTTTTTTTTATTTTTTGAAATTCCTTTTTCTCATGTCTGCCAAGGCGAACATAAAACTATAGCAATATCAAATATTATTACGAGTATAAACAGGTACTAAAAGTCTACCGAACACTAAAATTGTAAAACCATTTTGACAATTTTGACTTATAAGCACTACATACACTGCGAATCACATATATTTTAACGTACATCAAAGAACACTGGTCAAAGAAAGGGTAATCACAGAACACTTTAAGCACGTCGTTTAAAATAGTACTAATTATTATATTGTTGTTATTAACACTATTTAATTTCACAAATTTAACGATTCTGAAGTACATCTTGCGCAAGGGTCTACAGATGGCGACTATCAGACTTTGTTAAAGAAAAAAATCATCACATATTCACATTCTTGAAATCTCTTCAAATATCAATCCTGGAAATAAATATCAGTACGCAGTAAGGTGGGTGCTGTTCTCAGTACTACCATATCATGTTTCTCATTAAATTATCATCTACATTTTGTAAATAAAAGTTTTTCGTCGTAGAGATGACTAAGCGGTACCTTGTCTCTACCTTTGACTTATGCAAAATATAACCTCGCAGCTGACGGGCAGCAAGAGCGATTCCGTTAATTCCTATTTTTCTCTATCCTCTATCTAACACAACCTATCAGCCTTTACTTTTGAAATACCCATCATACTAAAGTTTTCAATAGATTGAATGCTTTCCTAGTGCACTGGACTCATCTCTCTTGGATTCGATGCTTTGATTTTCCCTATAACGAATCACATGTATACTTATTTTAAGTAGGCTTTGAGAAAGAGATGGTTCCACAAACAACTGATACGATGATGACCCGCTTTTATATATCACTATCCCTGGTATCCATGGTCGTGCTCTGTCGCCCTCTTCTGTCTCTGGGCGCTATTAATTAACTGAAATCACGTGGGACGTATGGACGCGTGGATTGGACGTCACGCGGCCCGGCACGAATCCCAAGTCTGTTTGTTTGCTGTGGATTACCTTCCAGTGAGTCACAATCAAATTAACTAATCAAAATATTGAGGTATCAACGCGTGGAGAGGGGTGGGTTTTTGCGCTGCCGTAATTTAATGACATTTATTAATTAGCCTGTCCTTTTTAATAACGGCTTCGAGGATTATGAAAAGCGTCCGGAGGTTTTGTTACCTGGAGTTTCATATATTTTTTGCTCGGCAGCATCGATTTTTCGGTTATTGAAAATGTAATTACGTAATGGCGCGGTGTTTTTCTTTTGTCACGACGTCGAATTTGAATCATTTGAAAAATCAGTAAAAAGTTCAAGGTAGGCGATAGACTCGAATGCGACAATGGCGTACAAAAAATTTTATAATGCAGACTGCTGTCCTGCTGGAAGCACTTGCAGAAGTACTGTTGTACAGAGTCTTAAGTCCTGCTAGAGGGACGTAAACCCTCCATAAAATAAACCTTCTAGAAGTACCCAAATTTTCTCACAGCAGGCTACCCACAGACATTAAATAAAATAATAAATTAAATAATTTAAATAGATATTATTTAGCAATATTTGAGTGTAATGGATATTATGATACTGACAGCTGCCATATAATAAGCAATATTTCCTAAGATATTTATTTTATTCTTTATCTTCTGTAAATATACAGGGTGATTCATTAAGAATGAGCAATCTCTGAACTGGAGATACTACACACCAAAATATGGCGATTGAGCCAAATATGCCTTATCCGAATGTTGCTGGGTGGTCAATGCTAGAATTTTATTATCTCAATAACTTTGGAACCTGTCGGAGTATTAAAACAAAATTGGCACAATTATGTTTTTTGGCACGGCAAATAAGAATTTTTAACTAATTTTGACGTCACTAGTAGATGGCGCCACTTATGGCACAGCATATTTCTTTTAAATGGCAGAACTTTTTTGCTGTTTAGTGTATCCATCTGTCTATTGAAACAATCCGTTCTCTTACCTGTTGTATCTAAAAAGATATACCTTGTTGAAGTCGTTAGGAGTAACAGTTTTCGAAATAATCCTATTTGAAATATTCAGTGAACCGATTGAAAACTGTTATTGTTTCATGTAAAGTTTCTTTTCTACTGAAAATACAGCAAAATTTTACTTGAAAAAGTTGTTCAGAACGGTAAATTATGGGGACGTGCAAAATTTCAAGAAGATCGGCCTGCTTTAATAAAATCTTTGTGCTTTGTTGAAAAATGGTTTCAGAATCAAACCTCGCCGATCTTTTTGAAATTTTGCACGTCCCCATAATTTACCGTTCTGAACAACTGTTTCAAGTAAAATTTTACTGTATTTTCAGTAGAAAAAGAACTTTACCTTAAACGATAACAGTTTTTAATCGGAGCACTGAATATTTCAAATTAGATTATTTCGAAAACTGTTACTCTTAACGACTTCAACAAAGTATACCTTTTTTAGATACAACAGGTAGGAGAATTGATTGTTTCAATAGACAGACGGATACACTAAACAGCAAAAAAGTTGTGCCATTTAAAAGAAACATGCTGTGCCATAAGTGGCGTCCTCTACTAATGACGTAAAAATTTGTTAAAAATTCTTATTTGCCGTGCCAAAAAACATAATTGTGCCAATTTTTTTTATAATACTCCGGCAGGTTTCAAAGTTATTGAGATATTTCAAATTAAAATTCTAGCGTTGAACACCCTGTATTTTTTAAACCAGCAACATTCGGATAAGGCATATTTGGCTCAATCGCCATATTTTGGTGTGTAGTATCTCCAGTTCAGAGATTGTCCATTCTTAATGAATCACCCTGTATATGTAGATAGTTTTAAAGGTAAAATTCGAAAATTAATATTTTTTAAATATATTCGTTTAATGAAAAGATAACAAATCAATCAATATTTTGAAATGAAATGCAGACCAAGAGTTGTTATTTCTACTGCCGAATACAGTAACTAAGACTGACACACGCTGTCCCATGCGTACTATTTCTATGTCTAAAATCGGAGCTATTCAACAATTTGTAACTTCTAAATGTCAATTCACGATTAAAGAATGCGATTAAGCAATGCGCTGCAAGCTCATAATGCTTGACGTATGCAAAATCCTAAGGTATTGCTAATTATTAAACGATCAGCAGTTTCCATAATAATTAATAAATGAGAAATTTATAAGTAGATATAAGAAAGTTTGAAAGCTAAATATGGAGGGGGTGGTTTATTTCACACCTTTATAGCAAACCAAGAATATGCCAAATATGCCAGTAAAATCATATTTTGTAAATATTACATTCCTGCCAAAATTCGTTTATATATTCGTTTATTAAAAAAAAACAGATTTTTGCTTCCTTTTTTTAAGGGGTAACTTTTTAGGGGAAAAATATATGAAAGCACCTTAAAATATTTGAACATTATGTAACACCCTGTATCAGCCATCCAAACCCTGTTTCTCAAAACTATAATGAATTAGATTATTTACTGGTTAGTGAGGTGAAGCTCTGACCTCTGATCTCATTCTAAATGGCATATGACAATATAGCGAATACAAAAATAAATCAATATTATTTCTTTCTATTACTACATCATTTGCTATCACGATATTTCAGTAAACTGAAACTGATGACAAAACAAGAGTATTTTCACAAACTGAGTTGTGTGTGTACCAACAGTTCTGAAAAAAGTTGAAACCTTTCAAACATTTTTTATCACATCTAGCTTTTGAGGACTAGAATCTGTAGGATATACATGATGTGATGTTTATAATGTATAAATATTACAAAAAGTTTGTAATAAACAAGACATATGAAAACGTTCGATCTTTGCGTATTTTCATGTACTACATTTCGAGGGCAAAAATATGAATGCCAATGCTGTGATAATTTTTCAAATATGTGGGAAATGACCATCGTCTGGTATATTGCGTTTAGCATTCCTTAAAAATGACCATAAATAACTTGAGAATACGTCATAGGACATCTATACGATACTGTCAACGCAGTTCTGATTAACGCGTTATCGCAAAATCACGATAGAGGTCGCTAACTTTCTATGGCATACTGATGAGAGCTAATAAGCTTGAAACCGGTATATGTCCGGTAGGCTGCTGATGAGTAACTGTAGCTGTTTGCTGTAGGTTTTCCAGGTGTAATTCAATGTTGGTCGGCGCAGTAGCACGCAGATTAGTTCATTCCTGGAATTCCGCGTTTGCAGATTCAATGTAATTTAACTTGGTCAATAAACACTACCATTACCACTAAAATCAGCCCAAGTACGTATCCCATTTCGGTCAAAATAACATTTACGTTATTTCAAGGTTAAATGTTATATTTCACCTTAAATTTTTGTAATATCTGTCCCCTTGTAACTGTTAAGAAATAACGGCGATGTTATTTCTTACACGTTATGTAGAATTTTAACAGAATTTCTTAAGGACAAGGAATTAGGTGTTGCTATAGTTTAAATATATGTGTGTTATTTGAATTGTGAAAATGGACGGCTTATTAAATTTACATTTAATTCATCGTTTTATAAATGCACATCGAAGTTAAGTTGTAATATTTAAATCCAACGAAGAAAGATAAAAGATTTGAGTAATCTATTTGATTTGCGTGTTGAAAAACTATTTAGATTTAGTTAAAGCAATTTATTAACTAATTACGACCATTTTTACAGTTCCTCAGAGACAAAATGTATTCCGGCACAGCTAAAAGTGAAATTACTGCTTTTTAATTTTATTTTTTGATAGATGGATTCGTTCTAGTATTTACAATATTATTATTTTTAACATAAAGTAGTTACCAGACATGTATTGGGGTGATAATTTTAATTTAAGATTGTCAAAAATCAGTTAGTAACTGTGTTACACAGGTAACCAATGTTGTTACCGAATATTTGTTAGAGATATATATGATGTTTCCGCAAACTCAGCGAACAAAGAAACTCATAAAAATTGAATAAGCTGTAACAAGAACAGTTTAGTTTAAACAGCTTTAGAAAGCAGATGTGTTCCTCAATAAATTACCGTATTGAACATTTACTAAATCTAAATAATTTTTTAAAATTATTCAATCAAATGGATTACTTAAATGCCCATTTTCACAATTCAAATAACACATGTTAAACTATAGCAACACCTAATTATTTGTCTTTAAGAACGTGAAAGAAATAACATAACCAGTTACAGGAGGATACATACTACAAACATTTAAGGTGCTGAAATACAACATTTAACAATGAAATAACGTAATAGTATATTACACTGTTAGATTGGTAAGTGGGGTATAACAGAATCGAGGAAAAGTTCATTTCCTGAGAGCTCATTTTCCGAGAATCTGTTAGCCACTTAACAACACTTTACTGAAATGGCGTGGCCTATCTAGCGTGTTTTGAATTTATTTTGTTGGAAACCAAAAAACAATTTTGTGTTTTGTTGTCAAAACTGTGCTTATAATGGCTGATAAAGACGATTCAGAGGTAGATTCGGACATTGAAGAATCGTATCAAATAGGTTGTGGGTCATTAATTCCCACAAAATCAAAGGTGAGGTATGAAAAAGTCTATGATGCCTTCAGGAAATGGTTGAATGAGAAGAAAGAGGAGATATCTGAAAAAACTTTGCTGGCTTATTTTGTTCAGAGAAATTTAAGGTTGAAGTCTCTGGAAAGCTTATGGGCACAGTACTCTATGCTAAAAATACGATCAACTTAAATAATGGTGTCGATATATCGCAATTTAAGAAGTTTGTAGCATTTCTAAAGAAGAAAAATATTGGACATCATGCGAAAAAATCAAAGGTATTTACCAGAGAAGAAATGAACAAATTCCTGCTGGAAGCCCCCGATGAAACCTATATTATGATGAAAGCAGTGATGATAAGTCGCTGGGGCTCTTAGGCATGATTAATTTATGAAGATGAGAGTTCATGACATTACGGATGTAGGTTCAGTTGTCATTGTTAAAGTGCCTGATATCAAAACACATATTAACCGAATTTTCACAATTACTGACAAGGCCAATGAAAAAGGCTCTTTTTCGACGATTTTGCGAAAATATACAGGATAAGACCTAAGGAGACTAACTCTCCTCGATTTTTCTACTCAGTTCGTCAGGGAAAATGTGTAAATCAACTTGTGGGTATAAATACATTGGGACAAATACCACAAAAAATTGCCGAATATTTAAAACTGCAAGATCCAAAATCCTATACTGGACATGCTTTTAGAAGGACGTCGGCGACTTTGTTAGCAAATACTGGATGTTATGGCACTCAAACGTCATGGGGCGTACATTAATGTATTATTTGACTAACAGAAAATGTAATTTTAGGTCTTCTGGTGTCGCTGAAGGATATGTTGCAGAGTCTTAAGAAAATAGAGTGTGCTGATAAGATTTTACATATCAACAGGGGCAGTGACAATGACTTTGACTCCATTCCAGTATTTGAAGACAGAACTACTGAAGTTTATTCTAATCCTAACATATCTAACTCAATAATACAGAAAATTCAATTACTGTAAAAGCAATGGATAAAAACGAGGGAAACACTATTACGTTTAAGAATTGTACAAATTGTACCTTTAATTTTTACAATAAATGAACCCAGCATTTGTTGGTGAAAAGAATTACTGATTTTTACTTACCGCATTAATGATGTTATGAACTCAAACATTATTTTTTTAATTTCTATGGAAACAGTGCCACAGTGTTGTATATTCAACTTACAGAATGTGTCAACAATGACAGTAAGTGCATATTTCAGAATGATTGTGAGAAAATGTTATTATGACCAAAATGGGATATATACTTGGGCTGAATGTGTCAAATTTCTAGCACATTAAACGCAAAGAAAACATTTAATATATTGCTAGGCGATATACTAAGATAAATAATATTACCTATCACTGAAGCATAGTTTCCGTCGACGTTAAAAATCGCGTAAAAGCAACTTCGCGCAATATAGCGCAGCGAAATTGATGAACACGGCGCTTCGAACATCCATTTTATGGCATATTTAATATAAATTCTTGATGCCTCATTGTTTTAATCGCACCCTATGGTGTTTACGCTCCATCCACTGCACTCCGATGCCGTATAATTTATTTTCATGACCGCAAATCAGATGATTCCGTGGAATGGGACAAACAATAAAATTGTATTAGAGCCGTCACGAAGTCAGCCCCGCTTCATATTTCAATTCTGTCACAAATTGATTTCCGCTGTTTCAAATTGACGCCTTGTGATGGTGATTGATTAAGTTCTGTTACAACTCCTTTAAAATAATGGTGGCTATAATACGCGTACGTGTTTTAGAAATTTTCTGCGTACATGCAGTTGCAAATTAGGTGCATACTTAGAGCGGAGTAATAATAAAAATAGAGGGAACAATAGTTATTTATAATACAAGTGAGATATAGACATTATTATACATGAGTGAGACGAATGAAATAAAAAATGCCGTTATCCCACGGCATAAATACTACATAATTATTCTTGAAACATCAGTATATATTTCTTGTTTTCTTGCAAATATTTCTAGATGTAGGGGAGACCAGGTACGAAAGTAACATATTTTTGTAAAGCAGGATAAATAAAAAATTAACAAAGTTATATAAATTTACTTACTATAAGTCGTTTCCTTGGCATTTTATAAAAAAGAGTGTAAAATATTTAAGGAGGTAATACTATGAACCAAAATAAGCAGAAAAGTCTCAATAAACATGGGTCCGCAAAGTAACGGTTGCGGAAATATGGAATGTTTTATGTTTTTTAGCCCCTCTTTTTATTTTGCAAAAACATTGTGTATTTTCTTATAATAGTTGGTTGATGTTTAGTGAAATGAACAGTACGTATTTGACAGTTGTTCTCAGTACACAAGTTTTCTTTCGCTATGGCTGGTTACTCTAATGTAGAATTAACAGACATGCATTTCATGTATTGTGGTGCTAATGGGAACGCCACCAAAGCGCGACGTCTTTATGTTGACTCTTATCCAAATCGCCAGATTCCTTCATAACGCATGTTTAGAAGAATTCACCAAAGATTGCGTGATACCGGTTCCTTGAGCAAACAGTGCCATTTATCCGGAAGACCAAGGTCGATATCCACTCCTAGAGCAGAAGAAGAAATTCTAGCACTGGTAAAGCAGAATCCAGGTACGCGTGCGCGGAGAATATCAACCGAGGTAGGAATTAGTGGTCCCGTTGTTTGGAGAATCCTTCACGAGCTGCTTTATCCATACCATGCGCAATGAGTATAGGCCTTAAATCCAATAAATGATCATCAAGCACGTTGGTTTTTTGCCGCTGGTTTCTACATCATGATGCTGAAGACTCTCGTTTTCTTGCAAACATTCTTTTTACTGATGAGGCCGGGTTAACAAGAAATGTAGTGTTTAATTTTCACAATACGCATATTTGGGCGACGAAAATCCTCATGCTCTAATAAAATCTGGACATCAAGCACGGTTTTCATTAAACATTTGGATAGGTATTGTAGGTGACAGGTTGTCCTGTTGTTTTACCAAACCGATTAACAGGCGCTGTTTACCTCAACTTTCTGCAGAACACACTGTATGAGTTTTTGGAAGACATTGCTTTGAATTAGAGGCAACAAATGTGGTTCCAGCATGATGGTGCTCCAGCTCATTTTTTCATGGCCGTTAGAGAGCATTTACACCAAACTTTTCGACATAGATGGGTAGGAAGGGTCGGACCTGTTTTATGGCCTTCAAGATCGCCTGATCTGAACCCTCTAGATTTCTTTCTTTGGGGATATTTGAAGACATTAGTGTATGGTACTCCTGTAAACAGTCTGGAAGAACTGCAGCTACGGATTAATCAAAAGTGTCAAGAAATCCAAACCAAGGAGCGTGTTTTCGAAAGAGTTCGAATATCGTTGTTTGTTTCTTGTTTGTTAAAAACTTTCTTTGTCGGTATATTCCTAATAAAATAAAATGTTAGAAAAATGAATAGTGGTCCATATCTCCGCAACCATTACTTTGCGGACCCATGTTTATTAATACTTTTCTGCTTATTTTGGTTCATACTATTACCTCCTGAAATATTTTACACTCTATTTTTAACACCCTGTATAGAAGAAAAATAATATTGAAGTAATTAAAGTTCATATTGATGTACAATTAATACAAAAGTAGAGAGTGTACGTCGTTACAACCTACCCAATGGTATGGGTCAAAAGTAACAGAACATGGGAACGTTTTAACATATGAATAATAGGTAATAACTACGTATCGAAAGTTAGTATTTACAAGGTATTTGTTTATTGATTACACCTATATAAAAGTAAGTTGTAGTGCAGGTACATAATATATTTTTTTATTTAAAAAAAAATAAATAAAAAAATAGAATAATGAAACAAAAATATAAAATAATAATAACTTTTTTTTGGTAATAACAAAGAATCTTATCCCTATCTGGATTTTTCACGGTTGTCTGTCGCCAGACTCGTCCATATTCCATATTTGGGATGGATCAAGTTTTCCCACGATCCGTTTAGGATGTCTTTTTTTTAGGATGTTTTTTGTTAGACATCCTAAATAAAGAGAATGAATTTGTATATTCACACACAGTATAACAAATACTGAAGTAATTAACTGGATATCTACAGAATTATCATTTTAAATATGACAAATACGATCATAGGTATTAAATATGAGGGACGGTTGTAACATGTTACAATCATTTGCATTTCACTGCCGACTCTATGATGATATAATATTATAGACAAACCTCTTTAGAAAGACAATAGGCTTACTGTTACAACCAACCCGTGTTCCTTTCGTACCCGGTTTCTATCTGTGAAAATAAAAATTTTTAGCTAGAATTTTAGTTATAGTAAAGTTAGAATTAACGTAACTAATGCTAATATCTGTTGTAAGAAATGACTATTTTTACTGTCATAAAAATAAATATGTTGTTTGAAATGAATGATGTATGGTGAGTCACATCTAATAACGTAATTTTGATTAAAAATATCTATACAACGTACCGTTACAGTTTCTATGAAATTTTAAAATTGTATAATATTTAAAGTAGCACAAGCTGCAAGTGCACACGTAACAAACTATAATCTTATACTTACTGCTTTAAAAGAGTCCTTATTAATGAGCCGTATATGTTTGTCAACCACACGTTAGCAACACAACTCAAACGTATTAGGTTAGGGGTTAGGTTGATGTGCCTCTGCTCATGTGCAACAGAAGTCACATAAAAACTTCTGTAAAATTTCATAATAAATTTAGTAAAAGAAAATAGTTTCATTGTAGTACATTGTATTATCACACTGTTTCTGCAATTTTCCAATTTTATTACATAAAAACACATACAATTGATTATTCCTTAATATATAATGTAAATTAAAATTTTGTAGTAAATAGTAGAAAGAGCATAACAAAATAGAAAGACCAAACATGGAAATTTCAACTCATTTTTATCAGTGTAGTATCTAATATCCTTCGGCACCTAATAAAATAACTGCCTTAGCATTCTCTTGAAAATAAAACATTGTTCTATTACTACATATGGAATAGGCGACCATCTTTGTCATGAACAGTTTTAAAGAATTTTTGTTGAGCTGTGGCAGAGCAGGTATACGTCATATACGGGGATCTAGCATCGACGTGTTGATGATGACCAGGTGCCGTCCATGTGCTGTGCTGTTAATTGAGCGATGATCATCGTATAGCAGGCAGGCTTTATTTCCTAATCATATAACCTGAATGTATTCAAATTCTGACATTTTATAGCAAATGACACCGCTTTACTCTCTTTCTTGTAATACATAATAACAACCCAAGCAATAAAAAAATTGTTAACAGAAGCCACTCCCCAGGTTACCCTAACACTCGCTGAAATTTTATAGTGAGACAAAACAAGGCGTCATAAATCTTTTTATAGATACCAATAAATGTTAAGATACGTTGTGTATGCATATAAGCAGTAAACTTTAAGCACCGCATAAAATCGAATTTTTGTAAAAAGATAATAGGTCCGCAACATATTGAAAAGATGAAAAAGTTTATTGGTGTATTATCAATAGGGAATCGTGCTGAGAAACGGGGTGGAGCGCTGTCGAATACTGCCATTAAAATTGCATTAGAACCTATGATATAAAGGATAAAACAACTATAATATTTGAGCGAGTAGAGCAAGATTTTTGTACTGACATACAGCATCATTTAAAACTTTCCAATAATGTACTTTAATTATCCTATAAAATATCTTGGCAATCAAGGAATAATTTTGACAATTGACAAATTATTTTTATCAAACAGCCGCTCAAGTAACTTTTTCTTTAGCGCACGGTATACAAACTGATAGGATAGACTACAAGGAAAGTTTTAATTTGATATATTCCATAACTTCATTAGTAGAAATTAATAAAAAATTATACTTCGTGGTTTTTAGGCTTTTACGGCTGGTGCTATTATTTGATACATAGTGATTTAATTAATAGTGATAGGGTAGTTGGAAGCATGGGTTGCAACCGGTTACAGAAGTGGCTGCGAGACGTCTCGGAAAACCACCATTATCCAAGGAACGGTTCCGACAACAGGACCCGAAATCAAAATATGGGCGGGCTCAGAGATACCGATAGAGAGTATGACCTCACAGAACCTAGCCCGAGAACAACAAAGTCAGGTCAAAGAATACCAGACAATGCTGTGATGTGGACTTTAAATAACAACCCGGCAAATCACAATTATCAATAAAACATTGACTTTCTGTAGATTAAATGTAGTAAGGCTACATTTGTTTCCTTACAATAAAATAATAATTTCGGATTTCGGATCGAAATATCTATGAGCCTTTAAAAGGTACAATAATAACATAATAATTGTTTTTTTTTGTCTAAATGTCAAAAAGACGACTTTTTTTAATCTCTATAGATGGATAAAATTATTCATTTTTTAATAAAACGATGAACAAAAGGACGCCGTCGTAAAAAAAATGGAAACAAAAACACGCGATCGTAAAAAATAGTTATTTTTATATGAGATAAAATCAGTGTTTTTTTAATGTGTGTGACAATGTGAATTTTTGTTCGAGACTGTAGGTTGAGACAAAAAAAAAAACATTCAAAAGCACCATAAAACCCTGATTTTGCGCAAGAACTATTAACAAAATTGTTTGTCCAACTGTCCAAAGTATTTGCAACTATATGTTAATTATTTTTCAATATGGTTTTATCTAAAGTTAGTATCGATGTCAAAAGTGACATGAGCGTGAAAAAGTACCCGAACTGTGAAATTTTTTTTTTCAGAATCGCATGTATTTGTTTATCGCCGATAAAAAATGGCAAATTTTGCGTGTCAATAGCGATTCAAAAAGTCCTTTTTTATGACAGTTAAACAAAAAAGTTTTTTTGTGGAAAACGTTTCGAAACTGACAAATTCTGATATTGATTAGAATTTCGAAATAACTCTCTTTTAGACACTAGCGCCTAAAAGTAAAAATGAAATATAAAAAACAATGAAAATATTTGTAAATGATACTGTAAATGAGTAAATTATACTGCAGGAAACTACTACTCCGCGGACTAATGCCCCGACCGGCATTGAATTACTCCTGAACCGCGAAGAACCCTTGTCGGACACACCACCAGGCATAGACCGGTTTCGGGCTTGTTAGCCCACATCAGTATGCCATAGGTGAGATGATCGTCAATTGAACTGGCTGTTCCTTCATATGTATGTTCACATATAAACTGAGTGTGAGGTGAGATAAAATTAAAAAAGATATTTAAAAAATGAAGTGTATTGCACCGAAGTGGATACATACTATTGAATATTTACGGAAACGTATCATAGTTGCTGCCAATAACTTACGATTTCAAAACAAAAGAGAAAAGCAGAAACATTTGTGTTAGTTTCTAAGAACTGTTTAAGCCGGGCCCAAAATTTTGTTATAACAGCAGGTGAGTATGTCTATTAATAATTAATAACAATAGTGGCAAAAAGCAGTTGAATTTGCTGTATAAAATAGATGCTGCCTTTTTTATTTTTTTTTACAAAATTGTATTTTGTAAGAGTCCCCTGCACATTCAAAATTTTAGATAGTGGCATTAGTTAATACAATAATTAAATAACCCCCATCGGCAGCAAATCATACTGATACCGAAAATACTTTAAACACCACTCGTATATACGAAAAGAACTGTAAAGCTGCCCTCACAAGCCGAGCACGAGCAGCGATATGGCAATTCTTTTAGAATCAATAAATACAAATTATGATGAATCAGTTTAACATTTATAGTAGGAAGGAATATTCATCGACCAGATTTTAGTAAGTTAATACAAAATATCGTCGTGCGTATAAATTTTGTGAATATTAAGAAAAACATATATTTTTCTAATAGGTACACGTATAAAAGAAGCTCGCAGCAACACGTATGGAACAGCAATAAACGAAAATTCAGTCGCGAACGCAAAGCCACAGCCAGGAGTTTTTTACGGTTGAAATTGTAAAAGTTTCGTCATTAACTAAAGCGAATTGAAATTGTTACGGCAACTCCGATGCTTACATGAGTACCGTTTATTTCGACGTGTAATGCGCGCCGTCATCTTCGTTATAAAGTTTGTTCGAGTGTGAAACTTTAGTGACATATTGCGACTTAATGTTATTACCGGGGTACACGAGTATAATACGAGCCTACCCTATACGTCGACGCCTCAAGTGCTAAAAACGGCCGTCCACGGGGTACACGAATTGGGTCTATACTTCGAAGGGTGCGAAAATTCACATATTTATTTCCTGGAGATAAATATGATGATGTAATGTTGTTAACAACGCACGCAGAAAAAATTGCCTTGAGTTTACACTCAGTGCGTGAATATATCTAATGTTATCCTTATTAAAGGTGAATGGCACATAAAGTTGATCGATGTGTTGAAAAACCAGACGCAGAACATCGAGGTGAACAGGGTAATTTTCCAATTCAGTCGGTAATATAGAGCACGTGGACAGATCACTGCCGGAGATTATAAAATAGAGAACAGTTGTTATAAACTACACAGAAAAAAATTTAATCTTTGTTTAAGTATATCAATATACTTAAAATTTTACTTAAGTGTGACAGTGTGACACATTTGAAACCGGGTCAACCTCATAAAATTTGGGTAAGACATTTTTTGGCTGTCAGGAGTCTTTATCATTTCCTTACTGCCCGCTTTTAAGAATTTTGCTTCAATATTTGCCAAATTCTTATGTTATTTGTATAACCCGTCACTAAAAAAGCTAAAGTAGAAAATAGTTTCCGTACATGTGGAAGTTGGGTTGAATTTGTTCAATTTTTAAAATTTTAGAATGCCTTTTTGACATTTTCTGGTCTGTCTGGTAACATTCTATGCTACATTCTATTTGATTTTCGGGACCGCGGAAACTTCTAGAACCCTAAAAACCAATAAGTGGATCGGTATTGCTGACAAAGTACAGTTTATTTTGAGAAATTGAACGCGAGTGATAAGCGTCAAAGTAAAGCGTTAACAGCTGTAACAATTTGTTAGGATATTTCTTCTGTAATCAAGTAGTGGAAATAAAGATTGTTTTTCTACGTGACGTATTTCATGGCAAAATCAACGTAGAGGTTACAATATGATACTTTTTCCTCTCATGTAAAGTCTTCTAAGTATATGCACTGAGCAGCACAGTTTCTTTCCAGGTCGAACAACAGTTACAAATTTGACATGTATTACTCAATACATTTCTTAACACTTGGGCAGTTGTGGTGAGGTGTCATTTATACAGATTTTTCTAAGGCCTTTGATCGGTTGGACCATGGTATTCTACTGTCAAAACTATCCAATATGGGTTTAACCAATTCATTATTAATTTTTTTACCTGTTATCAGAGAGAAAATGACAGTAAAGTATCGTGGTTTTCAATCTGAATTTTAACGCCACTTCTGTCGGTTCTCGGTCCCTTGCTATTTTTAATTTTTATAAATGATGTACTCTCTATGCCGATCTCAAGTTGCATTTATCTATGAGAGACTTGAATGACTGTCTTTTACTTCAGTCAAATATAGATAAAATTCAACCTTCGTTGTCTAAAAATCTATGGCCTTTAAACTTCTCTAACTGAAATTTGACGGTTTTTTACTAGAAGAACTAGTCCTGTATAAGAATATACAGTATTATTATAATTTAATAAGGAAATGTGGCGGTTTCAAAGTGGAATATGCTTTCCTTGTTCATAGTTCATGTCAATAAGAGATCATTCGACGTAAATTTGTGGTTTAAATCTAATAATTGTTATTCTGTCCAAGAAATATCTCAAGATATTTTGCTTAGACGGTTCAATCTTAACGATTTTGATTCACGGCATTTATGTAATTTTTTAACGATTAAATAAAATAATTAAATTTATTAAAATTTTCACCATTGTATACAAGGTTAACTATGACTTAGTACAAATATTTTAAGAAGGGATAGGGAAAATTCAGAATTAACGGAATCACCCTTCAAAAAAATTCCAAACTTATTCATAAAGCGACAAAAATTTTTTCAAAACCCCTAATTTCTCGGTGACTATGCCGCCTGTCAGCTGCGAGGTTAGGTATATTCTGTCAAAGTCAAAGTTGTCAATGGTAGTGACAGAGCACCGCGTTGCCACGTGTAACGATTTACGGCGCTTTTAAAGAAAAATGTTTGTTTACAAAATATTAGATTATGTAATGAGAAACACGATATGGTAGCACTGAGAGTAAAACCTACCTTACTGATACTTCCAAAACTGATATTTGGAGATTTCAAGAAAGTTAAATTATTTTCTGTTTTCTAACTTGTTTACATTATAACTTGTCGTTGTAAAAAATGTTGTATTTGCTGGGGACCTCTTGGTTTCCCTCGACCATTTCATAAATAAAAAAATACTTTTTTTCTGTAAGTATATCTATTGTAGTTTAAAAATGCTTTATTTTTATGTCACTAAGTAAAAAAGAAGTTTCAAGGAATTTTAATAAGTATGAAATTGGTTCTTTTTTATTTTCAAGTTAGGTAGGTACATACGTATTTAAAACTCCAGCACGTGTATAACAACATTTGTTGACGTTGTACAATTCGTACAAATGTACGAGGATTTGACATATTCTGTCTATTTGGAAAACGTATTTGATATTCTGCTGCTGCACGATATGCACTTTCGTCGCACTTCCCATAAATTAGTACCATATCCGTAATTTCCGCGATTACACGAATTTGAATGTGCGAAAAGCAAATACTGAAAACTAATAATAGTAACGATATTAACAATTGTTAGGGTAATATTTTCTTTATTAATTAAATAAATACCCAATAACGTTTTACAACTTTCTTTATTTCGCACTTTTTATCTTTACAGGAACTCAACTCTGACACACCTCTTCTTCTTCTTCTTCTTACATTCTTTCTGATCTACATTTTACAAAACATATATTTATGCCTACTTTACTACAGTTTAAACTAAGATATTTTTATTAACAAAATAATTGTCCACACAATAATCGACCATGTTTGCATATAATAATATTGTAGTATTATTATTTTAAATTTCCCGTGGCGTTTATAATGCTCTGTAATATTACTTTTCTGACCACTACTGCTGTTTGACGTTTGTAGAGTATTAGAAACAATGCAACCAACAACACAGTATAGGTTTATATCGACTGACAAGTGCTATGTGCGTGTAACCCCATGTCACGGAGGAAGTGTCAAAACAATACTAGAATGAAGAGACCCACGATCGTACATAAAAGAAGATAATATTGATTGCCATAAGAATATTTATCTGAAGAATATTAAGTTCTCGGTGTAGGCGGACCGAAGACTGAACGACGGCGTTGACATTGTAATTTTAGTTTTCCGTTTTTAGTGACAGTTTAAGTTTTAAACGTTTTATTCATTAAATAATGGATGGTTGCGATATATTGGGACATTTGTATTTTTCCACAATTTTCTTTAAACGTACGTGAAGATATTTCCTAGAGTTGAGAGCAATGCAGTGGAGTGACCGTTATCGGACAAAATTTTATAAATTAAAAACTGCCACGGGTGTATTCGAAGTTTTCTGTTAGTATTTCTTTCAATCAATTTTCTTAAAATAAATGGGCAATTTTATTAACTGCATCTACGCGAAGTGTGTATTTTGTGGCGAGTAATTCTGACGGACATGTAATGAGTGAAAATGAAGTTTTGACAGTTTGGAACGAAGGAACGAAAAACGAATGCAAAATACTGTAGCTAACCGGATTAACTGTTATCTATCAGGTACTTAGGTATTATTATTAATAAAAATGTTTACTTTCGCTGTTTCTACATTCGGCAACGTTGGAACGTTGTGAGAAACGACCGCATGGTACCTAGTTGCACAGAACATATGCCTAGTTGACATATGTAGCCATCTTGGACGATGACTGATGACATAGGCGCCGACTTTCCGTAGGAAAAGAGGGTTTTGCCCCATTTTTTTAACATCGAGCTAGAATTCCAATATAATTTTTTTATTGTCATTTAGGCTTCCCTGAGCACGTGGTTAAAATATTTGTACTTAGTCATAGTTAACCCTGTATAATAGTTGATAGTCATTTTCGGGTACAGAAGTTTGTGGATATATTTTTTGATAGTATTTCACATTTAAGCCACAACTCGCTGAACTGATTTTTTTATATATTTTGGTGCTGTTTATCTTTATATACTTACGTTTTTTATGTCTGTATGTCTTTAGCGGTTTTCAATTTACCAGCGTATTTTATATTAACAGTATGCATATAGAAATTTGCATAGCAAATAGCAGAAGGATGAGAGCTAATTAACGATAAATTTTAAAGAAAATTGTTGTAGTTATTTAGGAGAAAAGTGTAGTTTTAGATTGTGTAAACAGCCAAGTAGTTCCATTATCATTTGAGTACTATTTTATACTTATTAACCTTATGTAGTAAACTGCAAGTAGGACAATCATCTAATCCACGAGGTTTTATTACTAGGAATCACACGTTAAATTAAAAATTACCCCTTTCGAGAAAAATATTCCTTTCGCACTCTGAGAGCTTTTTCATAAAATTTTATTAAGGAAAGCTTTTATGATACTGCAAGGTGCATCCGTAGATATAATAAAATTAATACTGACAACGCGAGGCGGTGTGAACCCGTCTAAAGTATCCATCTATTATAAAAAGGCCTTTTCATATTCGCTTTTCCGTAACGGCCCTCTTGATATATGACTTATTAAAGTTATTAACAGCCGTAAATTCTCTTCGACGGGAAACGCAAATCATTTGGTGTTTTATGTAAAGAAAATGTATTCTTATCATTATGAAAAACAATTACTAAATATTCAGTTGATAATTAAAAAAATGTTCATACAGTTGAATTACACACTGTAAAAAAAGGTACTGTGTAGGTAAGATTTTTCCGTGTGTAATTTAGGATGTGTAAAATTTCCGTCCAGTACAAAATTATGTTCAGTCATGACATCAACACCAAGAATGTCATAGTCAATTAGATCTGCTACTAGGATGTTGTGTGGGAAAGTTGTTCCACCTAAGATTATTCTAGCTAGATGAATACTCTTCACGGTTATGACTTCTCCATTTGCTGTCTCCAAGATGTAGTTTCGGTTTGGCTTTTGCATTCTGCAGTGAGCGACGATGTTGAGTCCTACTATGGTATCAAGCCTGTATTACGAACTATTTTACAATCCCGTCCGCATATACGCCCTGATACTACTAAACTTGTTCCATTAATTTTCAGACGGGTTACCTTGATCTTAACAGTTGGAAGGGCTTGATAGCACCTAGCCAGCTTTCTCCTCCCCAAAGCTAACTAGTTGGCGTTTTCCTGTCCTAACTAGGTGCATTTTTAAGGCATTGATTCAGCTCCACAATTCCAACACTGGATAGGTCTTCGTTTGCTGTATACCGTAGAATCGGTAAGTACTTGTCCTTTCTGGTAGTCGTCCAATAAATTTCTAAAATCGTTTATTGAGCCTTCGTCGTCCTTCTCGGCTTCACGTCGTTCTTCCTTCCTGAATCTGAGTTATTTTCTCTGGAATATTCCAGGGCATATTCTATTTTTTCTTTAGTTTTATTGGGTTTTTGCAACACTTCTGAAAAAATAAAGATTAATTATTAAATAAGCGCTTGCGCCGAACGGATCATTCAAGGGTTGTGTCTGAAACTAAGTTTGCCTAACCAAAAAATCTCACACTGAAAAAAGCAGATAAGTAAAAACTTCACTATCGCATACTTCCGTATTTTTGACGTTTCGAAAAACTCCGTTTTCGTTCTCAAATTAGTAGTAAAAGTATTAAACGTATGTCAAGTTTGACAGTTTAAAATTTGATTTTCGACACCCTCTTGGTGCTGCGGAAACATCGAGAACCGTAAAAACCTATATACGCGGTTCGGTTCCGCCGTCACAGTTCAGTTTATATTGAGCAGTGAAACGCGAGTGACTGAAACGTCAAAGTAAAGAATTTGACAGTTGTAAATTTGTTGAGGTATATTTATTGTGTAATCAAGAGTGACAATAAGGTTCATTTGTCTACGTGACGTTTTTCCACCCTAAATCATCATAGAGGTTACATTGGTGCCATAGGATTCGAACCCACGCCCACATAGTCGACTGCGACGGTGAAATCCAACTGCTTATATAGGTTTTTAAGGTTGAAGTTTCAGCGGCATCGAGAACGTGTCGAAAATCAAATAGAATATGGCTTGCAATATTCCACAGAAAGTCAAAATAAAGGTATTACAAAAATTATCGTACTTAGATATTTGGTATCAAAGAACATACATATGACTTCATTGGTTGACAGAAATTGTAGGAAAATTTATTTAAATTAGCTTAAATATCTTCCAATCCAATCCAATCTGAAACCATAAATTCTTTCTACGTCCGTAAATATACACAAA
Organism: Monochamus alternatus; assembly: GCA_037114965.1. Taxonomy (NCBI): domain Eukaryota; kingdom Metazoa; phylum Arthropoda; class Insecta; order Coleoptera; family Cerambycidae; genus Monochamus; species Monochamus alternatus. The sequence continues at coordinate 126,094,902 of CM073426.1, forward strand.
TAAGTACAAATATTTTAACTGTTGGTGTAGTTCGTCATATAGTTGAGTCTAGTGAAAGTCATTTTAAAAAATTTCAGATATTATTTTTTTTTTAAATACCCACATTTTGAGGACCGCTGACCAGATAGACCACTGACGTAACCTAATAAATTAAACCATATGAATTACTGAAGGCGAGGTTGCCATATCGTCTGTAAGATAAATAATTTTTTAACGTAAATTAAATTGTTGCATTGTTTCTAATTTAAAAACACTTGTTTTCAGCAATAAGTTTGATACAATCAATTAAAGTATTTAGGAAGTTACTTTGTTCAATTATTCCAAAAAATATCCATAAACGTGCATCAAAGCTCATTTACTGAAAAACCAACACTATTTAAACAGTTATTCATATTTCACAAGTTAATACCATTGTACACTGTCAGAAAGATTATCACAAATTATCCCCTTAAATTATTTTATGAAGAAAAACAAAAAAACTATGATTTTCAAACAACATCTTAGAGTTAATTTTCGCCACATAACCTCAAACATCGTGCCAGTGTTAACCATTTCGTACTTCGTAGTTTTCTTAGTGGTTGAAACAAATTTTAAAAATAAACAGAAAACATGATATAACAAAATAACTAACTTGATTGTGTGCGTTCAATATCAAGAGAAGTCAAAGTAAAATATTTAAAAGCAGAGTTAATCGCATGTAAAAAGAAACTGGTGTCGTAAGCACAGATAACAGGTAGGTGTCACGAGGCGAATTGTCCAGCACAAACTCCATCCTCTAGGTCTAGGATTCTCATAGAGGTTATATTGATATTGATACCGGTGCACTAGTGGCAAGTGGAAACAAAATATGTATTATTTGTGGAAAGGGATTTGATAATTTTAATACACGTAAATTGAAAGTTAATATGAGATACTTTTGCATCTTCTAACACCGAACTAAATTAATGGTAACTTTAAGTAATGCACTGCTTTACGCATCTGTTTTAAGATTTGCGAGACTAACGTATAAAACGTATTTAAATCGTCTTATTACTTTCACGGGTAGTGTTTTTCTCTTAAGTGTCTTGTGTATTTAATTAATATTTTTCGTGAAATATAGTGTGGTTAAATATAATATGGCGCATTATTCAAACAGTGAAAAGGTTGACATGCTAAAAGCATATTTGTTAAGTACTGATAATCGGTGATAGTGGTAGTAATGATAAAGTATTGTGATAAATTGGTTGGAGTGTAGTAAAAATGGATAATAACCAAATTCTAGAGCGAATTATGATTGTGAGTAGAGAATTTGGTTTATATTTTACATTTATTGATGATGTATAGGAATGGCAAAGGAGAGAAGATGGCTGTTAATAATATTTTCATAAATTAACATATTTCAATGATTCTTTGACATGTATAAAAGTTCTAGCTAACATTGTTGAAACCTATTCGAAGACATTAGTGTAACATTGGCAACGCTGTGGAATTCTCATTCACCATGACTCTTAAAAATATTAGTTCGGAGTCGGATCAGCAGTCCTCAACAAGTTTTCGATTTAAAAATCACGAAATTTATTTAAAATTTGGCCTTTTCATTTCTTATTTTTTTTGTAAAAAAAAATTATTAATTATGTGTTTTACACAGTGAACTGTACTGCTGGTTAAATATTTTTACTTATTTAAGGTTCACCTTGTATCTATATATATATATATGGATATTTTAGAAAATTATATTACAAACCTGCATCATTTGAAAGTCTCCATATTTAGGCATTTACCTTGATAAGAAATCTGCCGGTGTATTTTTTGATTCTGTAGTAGGAATTTAAACACAATTCATATCATAGTAGGTACTGGAGCTACGAATATAAGGGGATAACCTCTCAACGACCTCTCCATAAAAGCAACGGCGCCACCGCCTCTCCTCTAAACGTTTTTCTAATGCCTGTCTTAGCTATTTGAATAGCTCCACTCGCACCTATAGCACGTACTTACGAACGGCGGGGATGATATTCCATAATTTGGCCTCCTTAAGCCTTCCACGGAGGGTTTCGGGGCAAATTAAGCGAGAAGAAGGGCTTACGAGGGTGTTGAGTTGGATTACTCTGCTTTGGAATTAATACTGTGTGTAAAACTATTGACGGCGCGGCGAAACCCGTGGCCTAAAGATACGCCCACACGCGTAAAACGATAATGGTTAGCAGTGACCATTGTTATTTAGGTTAGCGGCAAGAAATGGCCATCTTCGCTTTATAGACGCAAGGAAAGTTGAATTGTACGGTAAAAATTGCGTTATAACGAAACGTTTACACCATGTTATTCTTTAGAACGGTTGTTCAGGAAAATAAAAACATAAAACAAAGGAAATAAACGTTAAGGTTATTGTTATGCAAATTTGGCGTTTGTTTCACCCAAAATATTTTAAATTAATATACTACAATAGTTTTTGGCAGGTGCGATAGAAATATTAATAAGTAGTTTCAAAAATCAAGATCACGTAATCACTTACTGCACTGAGAAAAATCGTCGAAGTAAACTATGTTGCTAAAAAGAATTAACTGCCGTAAATATTTATTTTATCCGGTAGACATCTTAAATATTGCCCACAAGTAACTATCACTATGCAAGTTTGGTTGCGTAAGTTTGTTATTCGGTGTGCGGGTATGGTCTATTTCGATTTCTTTTTTATTATTTAACTTGTCTGTGTATTTTCAACCATTTTGCCGTGATTTTTAATTATTTATGGAATTTCTGTTTATACAAGTAAGTAGATACGTTTTTGTATGATTTTGTTTTCACATTAACACTTGAGCTATTTTTATATTTACCTATTGGCATAGTAGACTTTGTTATCATAACAATAAGAAAAATGTAATTAGTCATAAATGAGTTTGTTTTACAACGCGATAATAACTGAAGGTGTTAATCAGTATCGTAAAGTGGTTTGTCAAAAAATATTCATTAAAGAGTTATAATGAGTTAAACTGTGATTATAAAACATATTTTAATCTTGCTACTTTTACAACTCATAGTTTATTCTACATGTAAAGTATTGTAAAATAAACCGTTGTAATTATTGTATCTTTATTGTAGATATTTCTTTATCTTGTGATTTGTATCAATAAGTATGAAAAAAAAAAATTGAAAGACATTTTTGGATGCTAAATTATAATGTAGTAGCTCCATATCTCTCTTAGTTTTCAAAGAAAATATACCAAGTGTCATCTTGCATGTGATCTGTATATAAAAGATATAATAATATGTTTCAATAATACCTTCCTTCTATTTCACATTATAACATACATTACAAAATATGCTAACTTTTTGGAATTCTGGCCTTATTATCGTTTTTATTTATGTTAAATGAGTATATTCTTTAAGGTAAATACAGAATGTATATTGTCTAAAATACAGCTAACTTACAGGTTAAAAAGTACGACTATAGCAATATAGCATGTTGAATTTACATTACAGTCAACTAACACTTCTCCTTAATGTATCAGAAATGCATTTAGTTAAAAGTTTTAATAACTATAGCAACACAATTCAGATACTCCAGCAAGAAATTTTAGTTATTGCTGGTATACTCGCGTCAAGAATTCAGACGTCTTACGTCACGGCTGACGTTACACATTTGTTTTTATTGTCAACGTAATTTTCGATATTTGGTCGCGTTAAAAACAATAATTTTTTGCAATTTAGTGCAATATATAATGCAAACTTTTAGTGTAGTATATAATTTTATTACTATCACTTGCAGTTTCTTAAATATTTTGATAAAAATATAGCAAATTATTCATTTGTTCGTATGACGTAAGTCGTCTGAATTCTTGTCGCGAGTATAGTCACATTTAGATGACCTGTTCACTTATGATTAGTTTTTAGAAGACTTGATTTAGCTGCTACAATAATTTAATTGCTTATACCCTCTATTCTATACCATTTTTTTTACTGTGGCAAGTGTATTTTTACCTGGTCGGTAGATCGGCGTGGGTTCGCGCCCAGCTGCCGGTAGACCGTATATAAGCTATATTCGTGGAGAGGATTGGCACCCTCTCTGCGGGTATGGTAGGGTGGAAGAAGGTTTGCTTGGGTCAATGTGAGAGATTAATACCGGTTGATGTTTGACTACCCCCCTAATTAATGAGGTGTTCCAGGTTTCCCTCATTCCTGCACTGAATAGTGGTTAGAGCTTACCAACGTAAGTCGTTCCTGGATGCAAATGCGGCCTGCTTAATAATAATATGCCGCCCCCTCTCCCGCACAAGTCTCCGACTTCTGGACTAATCCCTGTGATTAGAATGAGGGGTAGAGATATTATTATTATTACCTACCGCTAGTGATTTTTTTCTCACTGTGGCTACACCTTATAACTCTATGCACACCCTGTACGTTAGATACCATCTATAGATCTATTAAGATGGCTGGCATCCGCCAGATTCTCAGACTTCGAACACGCTCGTAATATGCTCCAGAATTGGCCGAGGTTCAACCTCCAAATAAAGTAGTTGGGCATTCCGGCCTTGTACGGTGATATTTATTAGCGATGGCAATTTTGTTGCTGTGTTAATCGACCAATTTAATAGGTAGATTATGCGATTATCGGAGTACCTGATTTATCTGCCACTGCCGCCAGTTAATAACATCCGACTGTTGCCAAACGGGTCGCTAGTTTCGGCTCTCTTTATCGCACATCCCCTCATTTCAAACAACTAACAACGTTTTGACCTACACTGTACACTCAAACGTATTTTGTTTATCTAGGTAATTGCGAGCAGATACTTTAAATATTTTTTTCTACGTTCATGCAAAAAAAACAAAACTTTATTGAAATATATTTAGTGGAAAAAGTGGTTCTTTATTGCACTAGTGCAATAAAATGTTTATGTTTAGCGTTTTGTCATCATGACAAACATAAACATTCAAATAGACGTCATATTTTCCTAGACTTAGTGTCATCTAAAAAAACATTTTTTGGTTTTTACATGAACGTAGAAAAAAAATTGTATGCAACTCGTACAAAAAGTTTTTTTTACTGTATTAGAAAGGTATTTTAAGCTAATATATATCAAATCTCCTACAATTCCTATCAGTGAAATCATATGTATGTTCTCTGATACCAAACATCTAGGTATGTTAATGAACAATTCCACAGACAAAGCTCTATTCAATAAATATCTAAAGAAATTAATCTATCTAAATTTACTAACCTGGTTTAATGAAAACACTCTATATCTAACTTCAATTTGACAATGGGAACTTGAAAATTCAACCACAGATCTGACCTATTTCTGCATTTTTAGGATTGCTTCATCAGGTGGCCTCCTTTAAGTTGAATCAAATATCTAACTAAAAATTATTATACACCAAGCTCCGCCCTTTCACTAATGATATTATATTCATTTAATAATTTGTTAATCAAACTTTGAGCTAAGCACCAAGTGTTAACATCTTTTGAAAAATATATCCTGCTTTTTTCCAGTATTTAATGTGGTATATTTCACTCGATTTCACTTAAGGTGGACGTCATAGAATCTATTGTTTAAAAAGTGAAATATGACTCAAACAAAGTTGAAAAACTAATTGTATTAATTTCAAGAAGGGGAGTCAATGTTATTCTTTTTCTGAAAAGGAGGGCGGTGACTTTTGTGCGAAAATAAAACGGTAAGCTAAAAAAGGTTTGCAACCTCTGATCCAAAGTCATTTGCAATGAAGGAATCAATATAATAAATGTTTTTTTCTTTTAAAGATTTATGCAACAATATTTTATTCCTTGCTATTTGAAAAATATCTTCCATGTCTGTATGAATTATGATTTTATTTGTACGTACCAACTTCATAACAAACTGACAAGTCGCTGAGAAGAAATCATTTCCTGCATTCTACTTAACAACTGAATGTTCTGGGATCCACTATTATCATTATTTAAAATCCGTTATACCAGACATTGCTGTATTTACTTTGGTTAAGAAATGACTTTGACTGTTACTCTATTCTGATTTAATCAATTTGAAGCTTTATTCCAACCGTTACTTCATACAAATTTTATCCGAGTTATCCCCCATTCTGCCATCGAAAATAAGACAATCCATTCCACTGAACTGAAAATGCATGCCGGGAATTTGCATTGTCTGACGGCCATCGAGCTCTCCGTGATAGAACCCTTATGTACCGACGGCATTAGCAACTGCAAATACACTTAAATTACCATTAGTGTTTACTATAGCGAGTAACGCGACATTTTCAGTCGACTCTCATTTACTTAGTTGAGTTGCCCGGCAAATATCGAATTCAATTAGAGAACTGCGATACTGCAGCTGCGTGGGCCGTACCTGCTGGGTTGCAGGGATATTGGCAGGAGTAAATGGGATAAAATTGTATTAACACAAGTTAGAAGTGCACTGGGTGATAATGATATTTGTAGGAGTTTGTCCGATAGTCTGAGAAAGTATACACTCATGGTATGTAGCAATTGGTAATGGAAAGAGTTGATAATGAAGTTGGCAGTTATTGGAAGACTAGTGCTAATGTTGCGTTGTATTGGATACAAAGGGTTTGTTCTAACAACAGCAAGAATCGATTCCGAACCGTCTGAAGCTGAGTTGGTCAAACATTACTAACAATTTTGAACCAGTTTTCGACGGGTTTTGGAACAGACCTATGATCAACATGACACATCACCGTTCAAACAATGAACAAGAAAACAATATTGAATAATTGGTGATAATCTAAGGACTTCACTCTCATATGGAAAAATTGTAAACTATATCGAAATAGTCGTTGATGTTAGTGGTGATTAGTAGTATAATTAATATATAGGGTGTTTCTTAAGTAGAGGTCAAAAATAAAGGTTTTTTATTATATAAATGTGGGGTCGTAGGACAGCCATTGTCCAGTTTATTTGTAATTTCTCAACCGTTTTAGATAACTTAACAAATTTTGGTGTGTATATTTAGTGATAATATGTATGAAACAAAAAATTACCAGCTTTAGAAACTTACCAGAGGTGGCGATCGGTCACTATTTGCCAAAAAAGAAAATATATCCCTGTATAACATTACAAATAAAATAGTTCATATGCGCCATTGCATTATCTTATTTTTTTACACTTCTTTGTATTCCAAACCGATCAACAACATTGATTTATTTTATCAAGTGTATTTTTACGTTACTCATTAACAATGGAGTTACTTTACTATGATTTATTATAACAAATGTTGAAAATGGCCACCTTCCGCCGAAACACATACTCCAGATCTTCTTGAAATTACAGCACGAACACGTACAAAAATTCCAGGAATACCTCTTATCACATCACAACCAGCTATAATTTGTTGACGCATGTGCTCTTCAGATTCAATGTGAACCTTGTACGCTAATGTCTTGAGATGTCCCCAAATAAAAAATCAATAGGGTTTATATCGGTGATATAGGTGGCCAATGTTGACCTAGTTCTTGAGTGCCTCGTCCAACCACATTATTACCAAATCTTTCATTTACAAAATCACGAGCAGTTCAAACTAAAATGTAGGTACATAAACCACTTTATTTGCCTTAGCGCATAGGGAACATCGTCAAGTAGTTCAGGTAAAACGTTTTCAAGAAAATCTTTGTAGGGGGCATCGGTTAAAGTTCTTGGTAAAAAGTAAGGTCCAACAAGAAAATTTCCAATAATACACACCCATACAATAAAAGAAAACTAATGTTAAAATCAAGATTCCATTATGGCGTTATGGTTTTCATCAAACCAATCGTATTTACTGTGGAAGTTCATTATAGCATATCTGGAAAATTTACTATGTCGGTAAACAATATGCCAGAGGTAAAGTTAACATTTTATTCAATTTTTTGCAAATTCCAGTGGCAAAGTTGTAGGCGAGTAGGTTAATCTTGTGGCAGCAAGGGTTCAACCTTTGTATGTGATATGGTTATAACTGTTGATGCTTCAGAGCACAAAACTAATTTATGAGTCACATTAAGATTTGCAGCGATCTTCTTAGTACTAATATTTGGATATTCTTCAATTTCATGTAGAATAGCTAATTTGAACTCAGGCGTTCTAACATTCAGAAATTGGACCTTTCTAAAATGAGCCGAACTCCGAAAAACGTTGAAAAACATTTCTGAACATTTTTGGATTTGGATGATTTGGAAATCTTTCCATATAAATTCGTTCAGCCTCAATACCAGTTCCATCTGCAAGGTCATAAATGTAAGCCATATTGGCAATTTCAACATTTGAATATGCATAAGCCATTATTAGAACTTAATAAAAAAAATCTCAATTTGGCAATACACAGTATTAAATAAAATGACAGCTATACAAGGTGATATATTATTTTTTGACAAATTATTAGCGATGATACTCACACCTCCGCCACTGATAAGTTTCTAAAGCTGGTAATTTTTTGTTTCATACCTAATGTCCTACTAAATATGTCTGATTTTGGTTTAATTATAACAAGCGGTTTAGAAATTAAAAAATAAAAACTGATTTTATTTTTCAATTTTTGACACGCTGTAGCTGGACAATAGCTGTCCTAAGACACCCCATCTGTATAACAAAAACCCTTATTTTTAGCCACAGAATACGCCACTGGATTTTGGATCTCTACCTAAGAAACCCTACTCTCGTTATAATGTTTTGCAGTCGTCTCTCTTGCATGAAATTCTTATTAATTATAGTAATATTGAATATCTCACCAATTTTTCTTAAAGAAAAAGAAGTTGCCGGAAAAAGCTACCCAGTACGTTTTTTACCTGTAGTTTGTCGAAGCAACCGCATAGAAATCTGTAATACTACCACAGTCTATTATACAGTCCGGCGTTTTCACGTCGGCTCCTTTGATGTCGAGGTCGCAGATTTTGTTTTTTTACACGACCAAAAGACGACTGCGCATTTAGTCGCGCACATTCGCGCGCTCAAGGGGCACGGTGATTTGTCAAGAAATAGAATTTCTCCCACTTCGTCGTGTACATATGAATTTCATTGGTGTTCATTGCGCATTTAGCCGCGATTTAGCCACACCCTCTAGAATCTTCACTCGACGAACTGTATAATAAACTGTGATACTACTTATTTTTTGCATCATGTCCTGTTTAGTGTAAAGAGATGAGGTATTCACAATAAATTTACATCGGTTGCTACTATATCTAGATAAAAATATTCTCCTCGTAGATACCCATCACGTGTCGGATCACTATACAATACACTCGACAAAACTAGCAGAATATATCCCGTCATATCGCTCCAAAGACATTATAAGTGTCCATAACCGTAAAGAATGGATGGATGAGAACGTATTAAAGTTTCCAATAGAGCGAATTTCGCCGGACGAGCTAATGCAGTCGGTTGGTAATGCCGCAGTAGACATATAGACAAGCCGTTCGAAGGCTGGGACAGTGCCAGGTGCTCTGGTTGAGATATCAAGTTATGGGGACTTACTGGTATCGTTTTCGCGTTAGTGTTGCACTTTCCACTCTTTTGTGGACCTCTTATACCCGTGCCTTCCAGTTTTACAACTTGCTTTGTAATGGATATTGCGGAGAAAGCTAATAATATGTCGATCCAACCTTACTGAAATAAATATTTGTAACCTAATACCTTCAGCTTTAGCTGCTTAGGATTTTAGGATTAGTGAGATACATTTTTGCGGGAGCAGGGACAATGGCAGTATTACTTTGAAAACAATATTGACACATAACAGTAATTTATGTTCGTTTATAAAGGGTTATTCACAAATAATGTTAAGTCAATATTTGCTTGTGGGTCATACTATATTAAGTAACCTTAACATTATTTGCCTAATAATTGGGATTATCCTATAAGATGTTAAGTCCACGTAACATTATAACTTGTAGTCGCAATCAGTGTCAGTGCGTTGCCGGCCCTATTTAAGTGCCGTCTATTGTGTTGTGTAATGAAAATTTCGATCCAGAATGTCGTCAAGAGCTGCAAAGATTTTAGATATGCTTCAAAAAGCAGTTTCCAACACCAAAAATAGTAGAACAGCTGATGAAAAATCTGTCTGCATGATGTGGGATGAAAGGTATTGCTGGTCGTGGAGGTAATGAAGTGGCTTCGTGTTTGCTTAAATGGTCTGAAATTTGTAACATTCCTGATACTGTTAAAGAACTTATTATTTGGTCAGATAATTGTCCATACCAGAACAGTAATGTACAAATCATCATTTGTTATTTTTTTATTCTAAATAAAAAGCCAAACATAAAAACCGTTACTCATACATTTTTAACAAGAGGTCATACACATTTAGAGGCTGATGGTGACCACTTAGTCATAGAAAGAGAGAGAGAAAGAAAAATTCCACAACTGAAAATCGTTACACCATGGGACTGGCAACAAGTCATAAGGTTATGTAGTGTTAAAAAGCCTATTGTAGTGACGGGAATGGAAACAGATGACTTCTTAAATTTTAAGAGTCTTTGCGAAGAGTCCAAAGCTCCCTTAGTTTTACGAAAACAATCAGATTCTGGAGAAAATTTCTTAGTATCAAAATGCGTGTGTTTACAGGTCAGATAAGATAATACTGGTGTTTTATTTTACAAAACCAACTTACAACTTTTAAAAAATACTAGAAATAAAGCTAGATTTCCTGAAAAATTACCAAAAGTACGAGTCAACGTTTTATTTGGTCAGAAAAAATAATCTGTTCTTTATAATTTTAACTTTTTATAATTTAAATTGTATAAGTTATGCTCAAAAACACGTGAAAAAATATTTTAAATTGAAATATCTCAAAACTACTTTTTTTGCCTTAACATAGTTTGGCTCTGAGGCACAGATTTGTAGTATAAACGATTTGATAGTGTTTACATTAGTTTTTCAAGTGAAAACAATGGCTTACGTGTTGAGGTGTTAGGTGTCGAGGTTGATGGAGCAGCTTCTCGTCTGTATACAGAAAAATTTCCCGGTAAACATGTGCCAAATGCAGCTACTTTTATCGCGACAGTGCAACGCGGGCGGGACGCGGGAAATTTGTAACTGAATCGTGGAAGAAATGGAGGTCCAGGGCATCCACTGCGTAAAGCAACTGAGAAACACGTTTTAGAGATTGTTGAAGCATTAATATCTCATTAATATCCATTACGAATTAGATTTTGTGAATGGTTACTGCAAAGAGATGCTCAAAATCCCAGATTTACAGCTGACGTCTTAGTTACAGGCGAAGCAAGCTATTTTTAGACGGAATGGGATGTATAACATTCATAAATGGGATTTTGAAAATCCGCATGCGATTCAGTGGGATCATTTCCAACAACGCTTTTCCTTAAATGTTTGAACAGGGATTGTCCATGATCGCTTGATTGGACCATTCATATTACCTAATCGAATGGACGCTGTCCAGTATCTCGAATTCCTTCGAAATGATCTGTCTGGAAGATATGCCCTCACTTGTTCTACTCCAAATGTGGTTTTTGCACGATGGTACACGCCTTCATTTTCGACAAAATGTTCTAGAGTACCTCAATGAAGAGAAAGAGAACCGACGTTTGTGAATCGTATCCAAAAGGAGGTGATTGACGTTACGTTGCTTTCACAAAATTTGAGTGAATGTATCTCTGGATGGAGGATGACGAACGATATCTCGATGTCCGATTACAGGATGATTGGATTCGAGATGAGATCTGATCTAAAGACAGCAACCCTCCGAAGAATTCCGAGAGCAACTAATTGGGAGATATATCGTAATAGTCTGGGGAGTTCTGTGAGACAGAGCTACCAGGACGAACGGATTATCTCTCATAGGCAGTTAGATGATGTAGTAGAGCACTTAAGTAGTTGCATCATCTCAGCATATAAGGAAGCCTGCCCTCTCAAGGCTGTTGGAGAGCGCAAGGCCCGTTGGTGGAATAGGTCCCTAGAAGACCTCCGCCGGTCGGCCAGGCGCACAATCAACCGAGCCGTCAGGGAAAGAGATGGAACCTCCTGGGAAGACTATAAGGCGGAGAGATTTTATGGGAAGACCCTTACTCTAGGTAAGGAGGTTAAATACTTGGGTGTAACCTTGGATAGTAAATTGTCTTGGGGTCACAGATTGAACGGGTTACCCAGAAATCAATGACAACCTTTTGGCAATTAAGGAAAGTAGTAGGCAAAAACTGGGGACTCAACCCAAGGGTAGTCCACTGGGTGTACACGGCGGTGATCAAGCCGAGGCTGCAATATGAGGCCTTGGTCTGGCTGCCGAGTGTGGGTCGGGTGACTGTAGCCAAGGATCCAAAGGCTGGCTTGCTTAGGTATTAGAGGCGCTATGATGACAACCCCAACTGCCGTCCTGGAAGTTTTGTTGGGGTTGCCACCCTTGTGTGGAGGAGAAAATCTTCATCTGATCTGATAGTCAGGCTGCACTCAGGGCCCTTAGCTCTCCGATGACGAGATCTAGTCTTGTTCAAGAGTGTGGAGATACCCTGGAGTCCCTGACTAGACAAAGGGTGGTGGAGTTGGTCTGGGTTCCTGGCCATAAGGGAATCCCCGATAATGAGACGGCTGACTTGCTAGCTCGTCTCGGATCTGGGGCACCTTGCCAGAGACCTGAACCCATTTTGGGAATTACGCGAGGTAGTATGAATGGTGCCCTCAATAAATGATCCTATCAAACATTAGGAGGGAATTGGAGAAGGAATAGGGGATGTAAGCAGGCCCACGACTTCTTCAATGAACCTAATAAATCTAGGACGATGTGGCTGCTGGGCCTTGGTCGAAGGTCCCAGAACCAAATGGTGGGGGTCCTGACAGGCCACTGCAGACTCAGAAGGCATTTGAATTTGATAGACATATAAGAGAGTCCCTTATGTCCGGAATGCGGAGAGGGGGAGGAAACCCCTATCCATTTTCTGGGATATTGTGCGGCCCTTGGAAAACTAAGAAATAGGATCTTTGGCACCGAGGAGCTGCAAAGGGAAGAGATGAGGGGCTTGCCATGAACTAAGATCCTGGCGTTCATTAGGGCGTCGAGCAGGTTCGAGGAAGGCCGAGGGCGGATAGTGGAGAGGTGAAGAGATGCTAGGGTAGGCAAAAAGGACACAAGTGTGGCCTAATTGCCAGGCTGATGCCGCCCGCACTTTACTACTACTACTACTACCTTAATGAAGTTTAAGGGGTACGATGGACTGGACGAGTGGAACCGGTAGAATGGCTGCCACAATCTTCTGACTTCAATTCTTTGGGCTTGTATCGCACTGAAGTGGACATTAATGCAGCATATCATAGTTGCTTCCAATAACTTACGAGTTCAAAACAGACAAAAAATAGAAACATTTGTGTTAGTTCGTAGAAACAGGATAATACGGGTCCAAATGTATTAACACGTCGGTGGACAAAATATTGAACAGTCGTTGTAACATCAGTTATGTCAAATTATTTTATTAATTAAAATCACAAATTAATTTTATTCTCTTTCGGAAGTTCTGTAAATGTTTTGTCCGTTCATTTTTTATGTGTCTATGTGACTATAAATGTATATTTTAGTCATCCTATACATGTGATATTGCTGAACTTGTTACTGTATACTATTTATCTCATTTTTCGTTTGTTGTTATTCTATTTCATTTTGCCGTTTTGTTTTAATTAATTTTACACTTTTTATTTATTTTTGTTCTTCGTTTCGATGTTTTATGTTACGTCTGACAGTCCCGTTGTACCATGTTGACAAATGGGTAGCGTTGTCAAATGTTATGTTATTTTTTTTAGAAATATAGGGTGTCCGGAAAGATGCGTCAATACAGGACGTGAATCTATACAAAAAATTAATGCCGCAAAGCTCTATAAATTACAAAAAAATTGGTAGACTCACAAAAAAGTTGTTAGAAGAAATGCATAAAAAATTTTTTTATCGCCCTGTAACCCCGTTAGTTTTGAGTTTTCGGGAACTCCTCGAAATATTGTCGCATAATTTCCGGACAGCCTGTATAATAGATTGTAGGTAGATATATTTTCACAAGCTATAAACCATTGAATTAGTATATTAATTCGATGCTACAAATAATAATATAATAATAATATCTCTACCCCTCATTCTAATCACGAGGATTAGCCCAGTCGAAGACCTATGCGGGAGAAGGGGCGGCATAGTATTATTAAGCAGGCCGCATTTGCGCCCAGGAACGACTTACGTTGGTAGGCCCTAACCACCATTCAGTGCAGGAATGAGGGAAACCTGAAAAACCTCATTAATTAGAGGGGTAATCAAATGTCAACCAGTATCAATCTCTCACATTGACCCAGGTGAACATTCTTCTATTTTACCATATCCGCAGAGAGGCTGTCAATCCTCTCCACGAATATAGTTGATATACAGTTTACCGGCTGCGGGACTCGAACCCACACCGGTCCAGCCAGATCGATTCCAGTACTGACGCCTGAAACCGCGTGACAACTGACCGACTATTCCACAATACCAAGTTAATACTACGTTAAATTTTGCTACAAAATTGAATTTAGTAAAACACAATACTGCACTATACAAATTATAGGTAAGTATAGTTGTTCCAGTAAAACTAATGCTTTGTATAAAAAAATTGCAAAATTTATTTAGATACCCTCATGATAAAATGTTTCTGAAATTTGGACGTTTTAGTTTAAACGCTGGATTAAAACTGCTTATTTCAAGCTAACAACTTTCGTAATAATCATGTTATAGTATTCCCTGGTTATATTCCAACACGCTTTCTTTATATCAGCTGTCTTTTATTATCTATTATTATCCTTATTTTAGAATTAAAGTACACTCTAACGTAAATTACACCTATCCGTTCTCTGTACCTTTTTTGTCGTAAATCACGCCCCAAAGAGCGCAAAATAAAGTTCGCCGGCGCAATACCTGCTAAACAAATTGGTTGTAAACTAGAATTATCTTAAAATTCGAGTTAATTAATTAACGGCCCTCGTAAATTCATTTTTACTGCTGAATATTTGCAGATAAGTCCGCTCTCCGCTGAACTTGTAACGGCGAACATTGTTACTAGCATTTTTATCAGGTCAATTAACGGTGCCGATTGTGGGGTACACTAAAAGCCGGCCGGTATAGTCGGTATCTGTTTCCATTCGAGAATTACGGGCCCGCGATGGTAATTAAGGGAGCATTTTAATTACGGTATGTAAATGTTCCTTATTAAAGCGACTTTATTTGCGGAAATTAATAGGAATTCGGAATACGGGAACGGGAATCGTCGCCACGCTAATGAAAAACTGGAAAAACTCGGCGTAGCTGCTAAACAGAGTCATCAACGAATATAAATATGGCGGTTTATGTTTTCCTTTTCCCATTCGCGATTCGGGAACGGTCCGTATCGATTCCGGAACTTTTTTAAAGTTCTTTGGAATGTATGTAATGGTTCGTTCGCTATTCATAGCTGGAATATGCAGCGTACCAGATATCCTGATGACGATAAATCTGTGGAAGCAACAACATTGTGTATAAGCGAGTAGGTACATTACAGTCGCAATGTATTAAGAAAAAATGTTTGGTCCTACATTAACAGAAAGACGTACTTCATATACAGGGCGGCCAAATGAAAACGAAATAGAACCATTTTCAAGAACTGCGCCAAGATTGTAAAAAACGGTAAGACCCATCGATTTTAGATTAAAGGGGGACATTCTTTGCTGGTATTTTTGACTCCGCCACTTTCACCCCCAAGCAAGGTTAAGCATCACTCCAAAATATTTAAATGGCATTGGGGGTTGAGTAATATTTATTTTGAAAGCTCTTACAATTCTCTTTACAACAAACTTTAAATTTTATAATTCCGCCCAATATTTTGAAAAAAATTACATTTTAAAATTTAAATTATGTTTAGTTGCTTACTTACTACTGATTAATGGCCGGTTTCTCAACTAGTAGATATCTATTAAATAAACTTATCGATTCCATAAACTGGAGATATCTCATGAATTCGGATTCTGAACCATTCGATAATGCTTATCTATTGCATAAGTTATCGAACACATATCCAAAGAAAAATGGCAAGATATCTGTCCAAAACATTAGCGCACGCGCGCAGCGATTTAGCTGTTGCTTGTTTACATCTTTATTGTAAGGCTTAACCCAACTTTTTTTGATATTTTCGTAACGATAACTGTGCAATGGAAAGTTCTGATTCGTCTGCTTCATCAGATGAAGAATATTTAAATATAGTCAGATATCTTGAACGGCCATGACGTTATCATGAAAGAGAAAACCAGTATGAAAAATACAGCGACTCAGAATTTCGAAGCTGTTTTACTGATAGATTTAATAGGAGAACTAGTATTCAACTGTCTAGTACTAGAACAAATTCACTATCACTATTAGAAAAGGTTTTAATAACTTCGTTTTTATGCAACAGGTTTGTATATATTTTTATTTAGTTAATGTGATGTGATATCATTAGGTAGGCAATAGTGGCGCCATCTACAATTATTTCTTTAAAGTGTCTTACTTCCATAGATGGCATCTGCAAACACTTGTGCACTTGTGCTAGCTTCCTCTATGATTATTGCAGATATCCATTCAACTGTTATGTAGTCAACAAAATTTGGACGACATGCGTTCAGAAACCAATATAAAGTTATCGGTCTGATAAATGTATGTACTCGATAGTTATCGAATGAATTGCGCCAAATGTTGAGAAACCGGCCATAAATGTTTAAACTGATGACCGCCCGCTTCCATCCAAGAATAAAGATTTTGTTCGAAACGTTCGCGCACATTCTGAAGCATTTCCAAAGTGATTCGACGGCATTCGTCGACGATTCTTTGACGCATTTCTTGCAGCGACGCTGGCTGTGTTTTATAGATTTTACTTTTTAGAAATCCCCACAAAAAAAATCAAGGGACGATAAATCCGGTGATCATGAAGGCCACTCAATGCTTCCTCTTCTCCCAATCTAATTCCTTGGAAAACGTTGGTCTAAATACTGACGAACATTTAACGCATAATGCGGAGGAGCATCATCCTGTTGAAAAATCAAATGATCTTCATCATACTCTTGAACATTTTCAATAATATCAGTCACGGTTAATTTTTCCGGTTGCTGTGTATGCACCTTGTGAAAAACTCTTGGATTTGAATCTGACCAATAGTGGCAATTATGACGATTTACCGCCCCGTTCAAGAAAAAACTGCATTCATTAGAAAAGCAGATGTTAAAAAGGAACTGTGGGTCGTTCCCTGCTCGCTCGCTCACTCATTATTTCGCAAAATTGCAAACGGCGGTCGTAATCATCCTCATGAAATTCCTGGACTAAATATATTTTGTGTGGATGGAATTTATTCTTCTTCAAAATGGTTTGTATGCTAGTTCGGTTGATCCCAGACACAGATGCCAGCTGCCTCATACATTCATTCTTAATGTAGGATCAAGATAAAGTTCTCCCAAAACTGCAACTTCACAAGCTTTATTAACTATAGGTTTTGCAATTTCTCGTTTTTTATTGGCTACGTTCCCAGTCTCTTGAAATTTTTTTCCTAACTCTAGAACATACTTCCTCCTGACATGTCGATCTTGATATTGTTTATTAAATAGCTGAGTTGTTCTATTCTCACATTTACTATTCATAAAGTAAAGCGAAATGATATCTACGCAATGGAATAAACCATAGTGTTTAATTCTCAAAAACACAATTAAATAAACTACCAACCAACGCATCCAAATAATACTTGTTCGTTGTGTGTGTATAGTATTAATTTCTGTTTTTACAATTGTGTTTCTTTTTACGAAAGTGATAACAGATTGCCAAAAAACAATGTAACACAAGAAATACTAAATCTATGCCATTGGCGTACTTAACTCGAATAAGTGACATTTTTACCGGTGCTAATTGTACATAAGTTTCAACTTTAAAATCAAAATCTTATTAAGTATTGGGCGGAATTATAAAATTTAAAGTATGTTGTAAAGAAAATTGTAAGAGCTTCCAAAATAAATATTACTCAAACCCCAAAGCCATTTAAATATTTTGGGGTGATGCTTACCCTTGATTTGTGGTGAAAGTGGCGGAGTAAAAAATACCAGCAAATAATGTCCCTCTTTAATCTAAAATTGACGGGTCTGAGCGTGTTTCCACCATCTTGACGTAGTTTCTGAAAATAGCTCTGTTTTGTTTTCATCTGGCCACCCTGTATGCAGTGAATACTTTGCAGAAGTATCTACTGTTTAAATAATACAATTGAATATAACATTTCCTACATGTACTTCTTTATTAGTTAGTATAGTGAAATCAAAAGTTATAATTGATATTCCATAATAAATGCATACCAAATTATACAAAACAAAAAAAAAATAAATGTTCGGAGGATTCTTACAAATACAATATTTTGTAAAAAAAATCAAATAGGGCAGTTCGAAAATGACAAAGCATGCAGTCGGCGATCGGCACGGCGGCAATGTGTAATAAAAAATGAACGAACAAAAAGCAAATTTGACTGCTTTTGCCGTTACTATTATTATTAATTAATACAATTAATTTGTGGTTTTAATTAATAAAATAATTTGACATACTAATGTTCAAAATTTTGTTCACTGACGTGTAAACACATTTGGGCCCGTCTTACTCAGTTTCTACGAACTGATACAAATGTTTCTGGTTCTTGTCCGTTTTGAATTCGTAAGTTATTGACAGCAGCATGATGGGTTCGCGTAAATTATCAGTAGTGTTCACTTCCCCACAAAAAGATGGGAATGGATTTAAGTCGGGAGATCGTGGCGGCCATGGTACCGTTCAAGCAGCATACTTTGAATGGTCCAATCAAGTGATCATCAACAATCCCTGCCCAAATAATAGTTTTATTTTGTTTTGAAAAGACGATAGAATATCTCAAACTGTGCAAGTAAAAATAAATTAGAAATCTCAGCACTTTTCAAAAAACAAAATAAATAAAACTTCATGTCTTTATGTCTTCACGTCTTTTATTAAATTTTAGGCATGTTTATGTAATGAAGGTAAATCTAAATTAGTTTTATGTATGATTATGTGAAAGTATTTAAATTGTGATTATAGTGGCTATTATTTTGTAATATATTACCATTAACAAAAGATGAAACAAATTAATGTAATAGAACAAAAGATATACAAGTGCTGTTAAAAAAATAGTTGTAACACGTGCAATGATATTTTTGCGACACATATTTAGAACCTGAATTTTTGCCGTTGTTTTACCGTACAAGATTACAAAGTTACTCACGACTTTGTACAAGATTACAAAGTTACTCACGACTTTGTAATCTTGTACGGTAAAGCAACGGCAAAAATTCAGGTTCTAAATATGTGTCGCAAAAATATCATTGCACGTGTTACAACTATTTTTTTAACAGCACTTGTATATCTTTTGTTCTATTACATTCATTTGTTTCATCTTTTGTTAATGGTAATATATTACAAAATAATAGCCACTATAATCACAATTTAAATATTTTCACATAATCATACATAAAACTAATTTAGATTTACCTTCATTACAATGACTAAAAGCAATATGGTCATCTACATAATTTGAAGATGAGCCCTTTTATGCCCGAAATATTTTCGGAACGACCTCTATGCGTAATCTATTGCGTGTATTATTAAAAAACATATTAATTTCATAATGTATTTGACACAATTTATATGAACTAATATTAATTCTCTGTAGCTTTCTAATAAATTTTCTTAGAAGTTCTCGACTCAGACTCATAGTTTTGCTTTGCCTCTGTATAATCGATATTAGTACGCCAACGTTCAAGACAAACTGATGGGTAGCGGAGGTCCCTGCTGCCCAAAATAGATGCGCGACTTATTACTTCGGTAATATGATGAGTAAGCTTTTTATTGATATTAATTACGGGTTAATAATATATTGAAATAACAATAGTTATTTATGAAACAAGTACAAAAAGTAAATGTTTATTGCACGCGACTTGAAATTGTCCAACGAAGACGAGTAGGACAACACTTCGAGTGCAATAAACACTTTTTGTACGAATTGCATACAATATTTTTTCTACGTTCATGCAAAAACCAAAAAATGTTTTATTTAAATGACACAAGTCTAGGAAAATATGACGTCGATTTGAACGTTTATGTTTGTAATGACAACATAACGCTGTAGTAGAATGACAGATGAATGCAACATTTTATTGCACTAGTGCAATAAAGAACCACTTTTTCCACTAAATAATTCAGTAAAGCTTTGTTCTTTGCATCAACGTAGAAAAATATTATTATAGATAAAAATTTGAACTGTGAGGCTTCGATTGTCACATTATCTACCAATATGTGCAGAGGGAATGCGATTTTCCTGCGAGAGGAAAACTGCATACAAGCAGTTTTATCTGCGTTTAATATTAAGGCGTTTTTGTGACACCAGTTCACAAATTCCCTACACAATATATTTAATTGATCTTGCAACTGTTCAGGACTATTTGCCGGTGCTGCAAAGGTGACATCATCTGCATATGGTATTGTACATTCTGCATTAACATGGAAGATCATTCATAAATATTAGGAAAATAAGTGGTCCAAGTATTGACCCCTGAGGGACTCCCAGCTTAAGTAATCACTACTAACTAAGATCTAAACAATCAAAATCTTTCGAAAGATCCAAGAATAATGCTCCAACAGATTTACTTTGGTCTAAGCTTTTATAAATAAATTTAATAAAATCATATGAAGCAGTTATTTGGGTAGACATCATTGTGACACTTTGAAATTATATTGTATTTAAGTATAACAGCACCCTATCACATATCACTCTCTCCATGATGATATTCCCCATGATGACGTAGAATAATCGATGTTAAAACTTTTGCCTAAGCTACAGGTGGAGGTGGGCCTTATTAGGATACTGGGCATTTTTCAAGTAATTTTCTGTTAGAGTTTTAACATTACATTCTGGAGTGTTTTTACATATTATTCACTTAGGCAATAAATAACCAACAATCTACCTTGTAATATTGCGCAAATAATAATTGTTATCAGTGTAGGTAATGAGTTCTCCAGACGAAGTTTTCGCAAAAAAAAACTCCTCTAAACAATTGCCGTTTCATATTATCACGGCACCCTTATTGGAACAACAGCGTAGGTTTTTCTGTGAACACCTGAAAGCGCCCCCGCCCGTTCCAGCCAATTTCCCAAGAAGGAATAATAAACACGATATAATTTCAATATCAGAAGCAGCGCCGGCGTCTGATATGTATTTCGCATTTCACTTCTGCTGCTTCTCTATTGAAGTCGATGTCGAGGAGTGTTTTTTCGCTCCCCCGAGGACCCTAACGCGAAATGGAATCCCGCAGCCGCACAGATAGGATCAGGGCCTGGGACCCAGTCACATGTCAATAACAGGCACGTCAAACGGGGTCAGCCTTATCGATACAAAGCACAGAAGTGTGGCGGCTGCAGATGGAAATTTTTTCTCGTCAGGTATTCATATTTCCACGCTGACAGCCGGTCCGTGAATTGCGTATTTATTTTTTTTATTAATGATGTCTGTGACAAATAAAGGTCTTTATCTACAACTGCTTCATAAGAGCCTCATTACAGCATTTATTTGGCACTGTTTCAGTTGAATAAGGAAGGTCATTAGTGGAGTAATGTGACATATTCCCCCATTAGGGAAATATTAAAAAAAGAGATCACTGCTTAATGGTTATTTCTATTAAGAACCAACAGGTTTATTAATTTGACAATTAATAGATAATTTAACTTTAATTAAATTGAATTACTTGTTATAAATATTAACAATACAACTTTGGCAATTCGTAAGATTAATAACAGATGAATGCAGCTAAATTTTCTTTGTAATAACTTGAAGTAGCTTCAATGACGGCAACCTCTCCTCCAGTAACTTTGTGGCGATTTTGTTTCAAGAGACGTGTCATACGGGTCTATGATCGAACACATTCAGTTAGCATTAACAGGCCTGTTAACAGTAACTGGTAGGTTAATCAGAAATTCGTATGATTGACACACCTGTCAAGTTTATTTTTCCCAGTTACTTAACTTGAGAATGATCACGTGACCCAGTTATGAAACTGCTTGAAATGACCTGCCGTTAAATGTAACTGGAGATTTTTATTGGTCAGAAATTTTAATTTTATTTCTGGTAACTGACGTATGACATTTGGCATATTAATATAATGTATAATTTTATTATTTGTCTATAGCACAATTCAGTATCAATTTATTGCCATATCATAGTTTTACATAATTAGTAATATACGGTATTAATAGCTTGACAGTAAATACAACCTAAAAAAAACTAAAGTTTGTTCTAAGTGGAATTACAGTTTTATACAATTAAGATTGCTATTCTAAGTATGATAGTGATACCTAAATGCATATTAACAAACAAAAAGAAATATATTATTACCTAATATTATTTATAATTAATCTATGAATAGGAGAAAGCCACAATAACAAAAGTTAGGTACCTAGTTTTTAATTATTGGTAATAATTTAGATTCTATAAAGAGTAGGTATAAATAATACATTTTATCTTTTTTAAATATTATTTTTATTAAATAGTTATGTGTTTTTGACCATAATTTCTAATGGATTACTATTAACACTGATATGCTGCATCCTATACTATCCTCCTATAATTATAATATATTGCAACATGGACTCCAAGACGGCGTAGTAAATTGTAATTAGCACAGTAGCACAGATCGCATGCCTAAAGGTACATTTTTGATTACCCACGTAAACTGTGTATAAATATTGAATATGTGCATCTAGGTTTTACTAGTTTTTGATCCTGATGAAGTTTTGTGCTCTTCCTTTTTACATTCTGCTTCCACTCTGCATGAATCTAAAATAATTTAAATAATTGTATCAATAAGTTAATATGAAATATTTCACTTACCTACCACCACTGTTGCGGTCCATATACTATAGAATTTATATGTACTTCAAAAATTTGCCAAAGTACCTACTTCTATTAACATGCGTTGGGTTTACTTTGCTTCCCAACAATATTTTCTTACAGTTAATGAAATTTAGCATTTCTTCATATTGGCATTGGTTCATGTGCCCTAAATTTCTTGCCACTTGTACCCACTGTTAAGTACCTATGATTTAAATTTTAGCATATGAGTGATGACAGATGACGTACGTTAAAGAATTAACTGCCATGACAGGGTTATCTGGCCATAATAACAGGCACAGATAACTGGTTGTTCGATCATAGCGATCTTTCCATTTCGGTTAAGAGCTCAGTTATGCCCACCCAGTTATCGTAACTTAACTGTCATCGGTTACGCTAACCTGAATGTTCAATCATAGGCCTGAATATAAGTCTTCACACACGGTGTTGGACTTCCAACCACCATTCCGTTTTATAGTTAGAAGATCTGCTCCTGTGTTGGCAAGAAGTGAAGTAGATGATCGCCGAAAACAGTGCCCTATATATTGTTGAGGCTGTGATAAATTGAGAAGAAAAGCAACCTTCTTTGGCATTACACTAAAAGTATTTATACCAACAGGAAGTTTCATGCATTTACCACTTCTGCCAACAAAAAATCTTCCATGATCAGCATGACTAGGACGCAGGGCGAGGTATTTTTTTATTACTTGTACCATTTTCATATTTTCGATTCCTCCGGTAGTGATAAAGAATTCTCGGGAATCTTTGGTTTTCATAACCGCTATGAAGATATGAAAAATGTTTCCTTCATTTTTTACGTTTTCTAACAGCAAATTAGTTGACTCGTCCACTCTGCATGCACTTCCAAGTCCAATAATTAAGGCCATCTTAAATTATGCATTTCCTTTGTTAGCAAGAATTTTGTCATCGGCATCTGCAAAAATTTTGAAACATCCTCTTTCGTTAATATTTTTGACTTTTTCGGTTCGTATCCCACTGATTGCCTTTTCAGAAAATCAATTAAATTGTTGAATTTACTGATGTCAACATTTTGTCGCATACAGATAGTAGACCGCAGCATAGAATAGAACGCTCAGAGATTAGATGATTTGTATTTCTTGGATAATTCTTCAAAAAATGCTAATAATACCTTTTCTTTTGCTTCATACTTTATATTCTTAGATGCACAAAAATCAGTTAATCATTTATAAAACTGTTCTCGATTTATTTAGTAAAAGTAAAGTTACTGCAGTTGCAGCAGCTTTTTCAATTTCAAGAGGCAAGTTTTCTGTTTCTGAATCACTCACTATTTCAGTCAATACCACTATTTGCACAAGAAAATGTAAAAACGAAAACTCAATTTTGTTTATAACAAGTTTGACAGGAAGTTTGACAGGTTACTATAACAATGCTTTTGCTTCTTGATTTTGAATCAAAACTTACAAACTGGATCTGAATTTTTCTCAATTTAAGGTAGTTGTAGATTAATTTTTTTGCAGTTCTAAATAAAAATGTATATAGTACACAAGGGATAACGGCATTTTTTATTACATTTGCATAAACTAATATTATGTCTAATATTACCTAACAAAAAACAAATCTTAATTATTACATATAAATCACAATTTAATAGATACAAAATTTGTACGTACACATAGGAAAATTTATATTACAATAATGTCAAGTGACTCAAAACACACAACAGCATACATATTTAAAAATTCTTATTTTTTTCTTTGGAAGTTACTGTCATTAAAAAGTAAATAAAAATGTTTTACAAAAATATTACACAAAAAACGTTATAATATGTCCAATAGAAGTAAGTAATGTATTAATAACAAAATTAAGTAGATATCTTTCCCTTTGTTTTATTTTTTCTTTCTTTTTTATATATCTACAAAAACCCTTCACAAGAAAAAATCTCAATAAATATTTAACAAATGACGATACCAACAAACTTTGTGCGTCTTTATAATTTTTTTTATTAGGTATTATTAAAGTTATAAAAATTATATATTACTGTATTTTTATGTGTACGTAAAATATGACATCGAAAATTATTAGTTTACTCTACTCTATGCCTAAAATGTGCCGTTTTAGATATATTTGATATTTTCTAAAATTTGGACAGATCTTAAAATCTTATTCTTTTCAGTCAGTAAACGCAAAATATTTTATGTTCAATACGGTCCTGACTAAACTAAAATAGTTTTCGTTGTCATTCTATACAATACCGCGATGGTGAATAGATTTATTTTTGATTTCCATTGAGAAGTTAAGAATTGTAAAAAAATAACTGTTTCGTTTACGTAGAGAACGAAATTGAAGAAGTACAGCACGAAAATGGTTTTCGATTGTTCGAGGGCATTAACTGATGATGATCCACACCAAACAATCAGGCTGTGAAAATTTAAAAAATAGGTTTATGAGTACTGTATGGTTTGAACAAAAACAACAAAAATCAACGAACAAATATTTAAGCTTTTTTATTGACTAGTCATTATTTAACTTGTCAACAATACTTTTGTTGCTAAATTAACCTTTGATTCTCATATTAACACTATTACATTTCTTGTAAATAAAAACTTTGATTTCATTACAAGAAATGCTGACCACCTCAGAGAGGTCTCTACAATGTCTACAATGTACAATGAGTTTATCAGGTGAAAATTTGAGTACGCACTTGTTATTTGGAATCCTATATATGTTACTCAGATTTGGACACAGTTCAGAGGAGATTTCTTAAATAACTATCTTTCAGGCTAGACCATGTTTACACTGCAAGAAACATTCCTCAATCTAACATATTGATAAGATTCAATTTAAATGATCTGGCATCTCGATCCACTTACTTTTCACTGTTATTTTTCTTTAAGCTGTTTAATAAATACATTGATTGTTCTGATATACTGATCATTTAATATACCCTCGCTGTGTTCTCGCTCCTATATATTATTATATTTATCAACGCCATATAGCAATGTTATGCAACGTTCATCCACTTATTCCTTGAGTCTAGGAAGCACTTTGATTTGATATTAGTGTATCTAAGATTAAATTATGTTGTGTGTTAGCTATTTTATAGAAGTGTGCACAACACAATTGGTATTTCTTCTTTCAAAGTAATTTTATTATTTGTATATGTTCATTTATTTTTATTCCTCTCGTATCATCAGGTCAGTGTATTTTTAAATAAATAAATAAATTAGTTACCTTACTCAATTCAATATGTAATAATGTAACCAATCAATTTCAGTAAAATCATATGAATGAAACAAATTAAAAATTTAGGTATTTTATAGAAGTGTACACAACACAATTGGTATTTATTTTTGGAAAAGACTTTTATCCATCTTGTTTCTTTTCTGAAACGTTTGATTTAGTTTTGACAACGAATCCTCTTTGAGTAACTATCGATCCCCAAGACCAGCCACAATCTTAATATTAATTTAAAAGGTACTTAAGATTCTTAATACCGCCCGCTTCAGAAAATTACTACGCCCCTATAAAACTTTTATAGTCCTCAGTCGTAAGGACTCAGACCAAATTGACTATGTCAAATATAATAATTTTTAAACGGCTACAGTTTATTCGGTATTTTGGGGTAATTTTCCTTCCTATTGATTGGGGCCAGGATTGCCCATAAAAATAATGGTGATACCTATAAATTGCATCATATCAGAAATGACCCCATTCGACAGCCAGATCTGCAATAAAGCGTTTCGAATATAGATCTCGTAAAGATATCCTTGTTTTATTTGGAATGGTGAATAATTTTACAACATTTTTATAAATCATTTCCAGAGGGAAAGCGTGGTCCTGGGAACGCTATATTGCGGAAATGTTTATTTGCCCATTTTCTTGCTGTTTAGGAAATGGCAGTCATTGAGCTACAGTCAAATTGGATTTGTTGTCCAATTTTCTATTGGAATCAGAGTAAGAAAATGCATAAATATTTTGTATACGTACATGCAGCATTTGTACATTTAATGGGATCATTTAGTATTTTTTTATTACATTTTCTGAATGATTTTGTAATTTTAGTACTAACTGAAAATCAAAAATTACAATTTTCTGACCCCTCTAAAGCCTTTAAAATAATTTGAAAACATGGACTGGCGTAAACTGCTGCGTGACGTCACTGCCTACTGTAGGATGCCGGCTTGCACTCGCTACAATTTACTTGCATTTAGAATAAGCATAGGAGTAGTGGTCATTAGGTCAATATTTAACAATTCTAGAATTCGTGAAGAATTAGCATACATATATTTTAATTATTCAGTTATTCGCCGTCTTCAAGCTATTATGACAGCATCAGGATATTCAATAAATAACGCAGTAAATAACGTTTTTTATTTGCGACAGTTTATTTCCCAGTTATCAGCAACTAGCGCTGAACATGTAAAGAAAAAAATTGATACCGTTTTGCAAAACAATCCGGGATTTTTTGACCTTATGCCGTATATTTTTGATGGCAAAGATGTATATTTTTCTGAACCCACCCTAAATGTGTCATCCATGAAAAATTATATAGATATACTTTAAATATGTCCCAGTGACCTCTGTAGACGTTGGGCATGCGTTTTCAAAACTGAAATTGATTATTAGCGACAAACGCCACAGCCTAACACCTGAACATTTACGTCAGTTGCTGGTTATTCAGTTTTATTCCAGTACTACAAGTGAACAGTTTATGTTTTGTAAGCTAATAAACATAATAAGAATAATGTTGGATATTATAAGTTACCAGCACAACGTAAGGGTTAATTTTAATTTTTGTAGGTATATGTTGTTTTCAATTTATATAAATAGTTTATATAATATAAACAGCACTGGAGATATCATTGGTTTCGCAGATGACACTGCAATATTTTATAAGACATGGGGTAATTTAAAAGAAATAGTAGAGAAATATTAAAAAAATTAAGTGTTGGTTTGATCAAAAGTTATTAACTTTATAAAAAAAAATGTTCTACCTTTTAGCTGTAATGTGTCTAATAGTCCTCCTTTCCGGTCCATAAACATCGTAGATCAGGGAATGCAGTATAGTTTGCAACCTGAAGAAAAAGTAAAATACCTTGGCATATATATATATATATATATATATATATATATATATATATATATATATATATATATTGATAGATTTTTGCGATGGGACTGTCAAAATTACTATCGCTGTTATATAAATTTAGGTATTTGAACAGTATTCTGGAGGAAAAACAGATGCGAATAGTTTATCATGCACTAATTGAGAGCCATTTAACTTATGCTATATTAGCATGGCGTGCAGTATCAAAGGAAATAATCCAAAAGCTTTTTTTGAAAATTATGTTACATAAAAAAATTAGTTATTCTACCGACTTGGTATATAGAGATTACAAAATGTTTGACATCAGGAAATTATTTTATTATAACAGTGTAGTCAACTTTTATAAGAAAAATTATAAGATTATTCAATTGCATAATTATTATACTCGAAATAAAAATGTATGTGTAACACTATTTATGACAAAAATTATTGGAAAATTATATAACAACATTCCAAAAGAAATTCAATCATTAAATTTGCTTTCCTTTAAAATATAATGTAAACTATTCGTTATGACCTCCTCTAGAGTTGTAAATAGTTATATAGAATGAAATACTTACCCCTTTCTGTAATTTAATTAATTAGTTTCAGTGCGAAACTTTGCTGTATACTTAGCACCGTTCCGTTCCATCACTGTTTGTAGATGTATTTATTCGTAAAATTTTTATACTTAAAATTTGAATTTTCCGTAATTATTTTATATTGATTATGGAATAATTCTTTATATAGTAGCATTATTATGTAAGTATAAAAATACATTTTTCTGTGCCTGTACGTCTGTGAACGTATGTTTGAATCTTTGTATATGTATGTGAGTGTATAGTGAAGTGTTGTTAATATATTGTTAGTATCCATTTACCACTTTTTTATTAATTTTTTGCTACATTAGTTTTTACACGTTGTACCTAAACAAGTGTCTTTGTACACTTATCGATTACCTGTTTTATTTACAGTTTAGTATAATGATTATATCTTTAATATTTATTTATTAACACATTTATACAAACTATTTTTGTCAATATAGGCATTTCTGTAAATAAATTATTATTATCATTATTATTTATTATTATGTTTGCACCTCGGTTTCTACAAACATTAACTTGACCGGATAATGACATCATCTGCGAATAAAGTGCAGGCTTTATACTCATTATGATTGCGGTTTTTATTTCAATTATAAAAAATTGAATATTGAAAGTGTTATGAGAGACACGAAAACATAACAATCAAAGTTTAGATAGGTATTGTTCAAAAATATCACAGTAAAACTATAAAATGCCAAGAAAAAATATTTATTTACGTCGGCATCCCAATACGTGACACTTGTGGCAAAAAGCAATGAAGCGCGACATATTCTTTTGAACCCAAAACAAATAAATATGTGTGCATAATAAGATTCATAATAAAATCAGTTTAATATAACATAGTTACGTAATATTTATTCTTGATTCTTAGTTTAGTTAAATTTAAATTTTTAGGTACAGATACCTACGTATCATTAAAATTCGAATCTCATTATTGAAGCTATTGAAATTAGTATGCAGTTTAAATTTGAATGATAAGGTTGAGGTGAGTGAAGGTGAGATATAAGTGGTCTGCTACTTCCTGCTCGGCCTAAGTGCTAAGCGCTAAGTTTCATTTGGTTTACATGTAAACATACATATGAAAGAACAGCCAGTTCAATAGTCGGTCATCTCACCTATGGTATACTGACGAGGACTAACAAGCCCGAAACTAATATATATCTGGTGGTACGGCCGACGATGGTTCTGGACTGTTCACACAGATACTGCAAGTGTAATTCAATGCCGGTCGGGACATTAGTCCGTGAAGTAGTTGTTACCTGCAGTATCATTGATAGATTGGACAAATATGCTTTTAAATAGTATGTTGTGAATTTGAATAGTAGTTAACTTTTGTTAATCTATTTTAATTTAACGCAGAAAAACTCTTGCCCCACTTTGACCTGGAAGAGTATCGAGAAGTAATAGAAGGCAATGACGTCATGCCTTGCGATCGCCTAATTTCAATTTGACCTCGTATATTTCGAAAACTACTTACAGATCGAATTCAAATGTTCTGGATTTATCATACACTTTAAATGAGTCATAAAAATAGTTTAATTTGAGATTTGACCAAACGACTCTATTTTATTTCAATACATTACATTATTTGCGTAAAATGGAAAACATGGAAAATGAATTATAAATATAACCTCTGCTTGTGTCATCTTGAATTCGACAGTGTATTTTAGGAGTTTGTCAATTTCGCCAAATTGTTGTCACTGCAGACATGTAAAGAAAGGTGCACAACATAACTTGTAGACGGACAAACTTCGAGAAATAAAGACTTTAAAGTGAAATTGGGGAATAAGACGAAAACAGTTGAAGTACAAATCAGAGCAAAGTGTAAATTAGGTCATAACTTGGAGATTTATGAAGTTTCGCGCTTCTCGCTTTATTAGTAGATCAAGGAGCAGCATAGTCACTCCGCTGGAGTTGTAAGAAATATTTGCAGTTCTCGAAACTAAATGAAATACGGAAAGTTTCTGGCACATCAATTTCCAGATCAGGACCAAAATTTAAATGAAATGTCACAAAGTTTAACTGCACTTCCGGATTTTTGGAGAGCTCTGAGAAAAGCGGCGATCGAATTGATTTACAAAAACAACTTTTTATACAATACAGTGCGATTACTAAATATACGGTCCAACTAAGTAAGTGGACCGAAGCATATTTTTTGATAAATTTAATCTCATATATTTCTTTAAAACAATATTTTTTCAAAATTTGCCAATTTTGGGTTCGGTAAATTGTTACACGTAATATACAAGATGATTTAGAACATATTTTAAAAAGATTTTTGAATGTACTTTTACAAAATGCAATTTTGTAAAAAATAAATCAAAGAAGTCAGTTCAAAAGTGATTTAAAAATA
Source organism: Monochamus alternatus (assembly GCA_037114965.1). Lineage (NCBI taxonomy): Eukaryota > Metazoa > Arthropoda > Insecta > Coleoptera > Cerambycidae > Monochamus > Monochamus alternatus. The sequence continues at coordinate 126,125,755 of CM073426.1, forward strand.
CCCTTATGTACAGCACTGGAAACTAGCCCACTGTGAAACCTGACAAGCCAAAGCATGCAATAGGCAATCGGATAAAAAATTTAAATAAAGCCCTAAGGAAAGAAATAAATAACATTTTATAACACCTATTTTATACATACATACAATAGACTAAAGGACAATGTTAAAAATAGCCGATTTTTAGCTTATCCGGGGGAACGCATAAATCATAAAAAAATCAATTGATTATTGTTAATTAACATTAGAAATGGCCCAGAAATACGTCAGATAGCTGGGGAAATGTCGCTACACCTATATAAACTACCCTTAAATAGCTTTAAATGGATAATCATTAATTATTGTTATAAAATTCGTGTAAAATGAAAAAAATGCTTGAAAATGATTTGAACAGACAGTATGTCAATATAAAAAGTGATAAATGACTGTAAAAATGCCCATTCAATGGCGAAATAGCACCAATTGTTCTCACTTTGCGAGCGCGTACTGAGAAAATGGCAATTTATCCTTGCGCCCATTTTTCAAGTCGCAATAGTATAAATGAACTTTAAAAGTGATTTAAGCATTTTTTTCATTCTAAACGAATTTTGCAACAATAAATAATGATTATCTATTTTAAGCTATTTAAAGGCAGTTTATATAGATTTAGGGGTGCAATTAATATTTCCCCACGTACTTAATGTACTCTAGTATCAGTTTTTGAATTTTTTGACAGTAATCTATAATTTTTTTCTAGCAATAGGCGTTCCCTTGAACATTTAAGCATTATCTATTTTTGATGTCAAAGTAAGCTCACCATTAGCTTTTGAAAGTCGTTTTTTTAATTTTTAGGGGAGGAATTGACATTTTTACAGTTATTTATCACTTTTTATATTGACATACTGTTCAAATTATTTTCAAGCATATTTTTCATTTTACACGAATTTTATAGCAATAATTAATGATTATCCATTTAAAGCTATTTAAGTGTAGTTTATATAGGTTTAGGGGTAGTAGCGACATTTCCCCAGCTATCTGACGTATTTCTGGACCATTTCTAGTGTTAATTAACAATAATCAATTGATTTTTTTATGATTTATCCCTTTCCCCGGATATGCCAAAAATCGGCTATTTTTAACATTGTCCTTTGTGGTTTTAATTAATAAAATAGTGTAACATATAACAACCAAATTTTGGGGCCGTTTACCCAGTTTCTACAAACTAATACAAATGTTTCTGCTTCTTATCCCTTTTAAACTTGTAAGTTGCTGGCAGCAGCTATGATACGTTTGAATAAAAAATCATCAATAGGGTCCATTTCGGTGCAAAAAAAGTCATATCATAGTCAGTTATTGGTATTAATGCTTGGACAAGCTGTACATAGTACTGATATAATCGAGCCTTGTGTATGATATATACCGTGGACGTCCTGGATCTCCATCTCTTCCACGATTCGGTTGCAAATTTCCCGTGTCACACTTACTACACACCATGATAAAAGTAGCTGCATCTGGCACATGTTTACTGGAAAATACTTAAATTTAATTTAATTAAATTAAAACAACATCCCTTAACACGCAATACATTTTTGAAAGTTGAAGAACTAATATAAATACTCGCACTACAAAAACGGTAATCCTATCGGAATCGCCTGGTTAGAGACTACAATAGCCGTTGTAAAGGTTGAAAATACTACAAATTTTTTTACGGAAACAGATAATGATTTTACAAAACAAAAAATTTACGATGTTGACTCAATCTAATTCCATTTTTTTTAGATTAGTTTTAGAAGTTGTTAACCACCCTGTATAAATTCGAATTAGGTGCATTACAGTACTCTAAACAAGTATCACATAAATGTTGTATAAGGCATTTACGCAGAAAATATTCGTGAGCCTCTGCAGGTGTTAATTTGGCAAATGTATGCTTCCCGACAAAGCTTAAACTATCTTTTCATTGCTGACACCTTCCAAATTGTATGTGTATTATTGAACTTATAAGCAGTAAAAATATAACACAGCACAATACTTTATGATTAAATAAAAAGGTACAAATATTAGTGACTGTAATTCATAAATTTGAATTTCTGTTAATACATCTATTAAAAATGTATTACATTTCAGGATCTTTGGGGAATTAGCTTTATAATCAACGATATCGATGAAATTGAAATTTATCCAGTACAACCGTTTCAGAGAACACTACCCAAACATACCCAATAAATAGCCGACGATCGGCCGTTGATGTTCAGTTGGTCAAGCAGGGAAAATGGGTAAGTATATTTTAGACTATGCTTTAACTGGTACTGGTTTTTATATTCAATGAAATTAGCTTCTAGCAACAATAGATGCTGAATCAAAAATCAAGTTAAAAAACAATTTTCTATGTAATACACTGTTTTTAACGATTCTTTTATGACTAAATTATAATAAAGAAAGATATGCATTATACATTTTCATAACCTTACCCTCTCAGAATAGTCCTATTTCCTGCGGATGAACCTGAAACAAATAGACATCGTTAGATCCCCTAAAATCCAACTATTCATTTGATTCAAATGCAGAGCTGTAGACAAAATGACTTAGGCAATATCCTCCGACGAGTAAATGATACTGCTTGCAATTTTAAATATGTATTGTCCGTATTTGCATGATATGCGGTAAAAAATACATCGCCCTCAATCTGCGAGTATATAGTAAACCCAAATCGAAGCCCCGTTTTCCATAACAATTGAAAACTTTGATTTCCTCTCCAAATAAGCCATTTATATATCGACACTTGCCGAGATATGCCGCTACGCGTAGCCGTATTTCAAAGCTTCCCCGAGGGAAGGAATGACGGAAACTATTCAAAATATACAAGAAGGTTCGAATAAATAATATCACCAGAAACTTTTAGATATCCAACATGGAACATGGACCTAGTCAAAAATGATTCATTGGGAAAAATTTACTAAAGCTTTAAAAATATGTGCTTATTTCTTTATTCTCAACAGGAGAAAATCAAATAGTATACTTTATATCATCGATATAAAGAAATAAAAAAAATCATAGTGTGGTGCAGTATAATTTCAAGCAAGTGACATACAAGCCATTAGAATATGTGAATTTATGCATAGTATATTATCATAATTCTGTAGATATTGCCTATTTATTTAATTGCATCCATACCATGTACAGAGTGTCCATGCATTAATACTAAGGCAATATAGGGGGATAATCCCTAACGAATTAGATTTTGTGAATACAAAGTTTAAAAATATGGAGGAATTTTATTAGTCTCAGAAGACTTTTTTAGTTTTATTTTTTTTAACCCGGTCAAAGTCTACTTTATTAATCTTCATGATGTCTAGCAAAAAACTGAAATATCCACTGCAGATTCGATTATTTATTTTAATAAATAATCATCATTTCCAGAAAATAAGTACATACAGAGATAGCATAAAAATAAGAAGATAATTCAAAGCAAAGGAAAAATTAAGGTTGCATGTGCACACTAATATTACTTTTACCATAGATCATGATCATGAGTAACGTACTTTACTTATGTGAGGTTTCAAATGTAGTTAGTTATTAGCCAGCTTTGAAGTCTTAATTATCTCATTATTACATAGGCGACAAGAGTACACAAATATTATTTTTCAAAGTAAATTTAATTCGATCAAGCTATAGCAAATTCAAGTTATTGGTGGGTGCCTAATTTGTCAATTTATAAAATAACCAAAAAGTAAAGCGATCGATGTTATGTTGCAAGAATAGAACAAATGTTCAAAGTGGATACAACTGTTGGAAAATAAAGCATATGTACATACTTTTTATGTCCATAGACGAGAAAGCAATGAGCAATTTTTAGGGTTTATTATTATTTAAGAAAAAGTTATAGCCAGTGCAAATTATGAAAGAGCATTTGAAACCGTCTCTATCTATACCAGTGGAAAGATGTAAGCTTCATAAACAAATTTACTATTTAGCTGCTCTGAAGAATTTAGTTAGCTAAGGCGTGCCACATCGAAAGTAAATTAGGAGATTATATTACTGATCAAATGAAATAACAGTGAAGGTGGCTTTAAATTTGGAAGCAGTTAAAAAGGATTCTTACGTGTTTGAAGAAGCCAATGAGCTGGACAGTTTGGAAAAACAGTAATAACGTACTATGGTATCTGTATGTTCCTTTGTATAATATTTTTGTGGTAGCATTACTTACTATGTGTGAATTAAAATTAACCAGCTTTTGAATCAAGAAAATTGATATAGTGGAAGCATATATTTGTTTTCAAAGATATAAACCCATATTTATAATACTCTGTAAATCTAATTACATAGTCGACAATCTGTAGGTGCAATTAAAACAACAGTGGAAATAAAACTTGTGAAACATTAGAGCCTTTTAAAAAAGTCACAATTAATTAAAACTCCTATAAAATTTTACGTAACATCAAAGATGACTATTTAAAAACAAGATTATTGAACATATATCTCAAAAAAAATACTACTTATTGCATTGCAGTTTGCACGACGTGAGTCGAGGATATTCAAACGTTTTAGAATAAAACATTTTTGAGGTTAGGTTTTCAATATTACATTTTTGTTTTTTTACTGTTTTAGAAAGGTATTTTAAGCTAATATAAATCAAATCTCCTACAATTCCTATCAATGAAGTCATATGTATGTTCTCTGATACCAAACATCTAGGTATGCTAATGAACAATTCCACAGACAAAGCTCTATTCAATAATTATCTAAAGAAAATAATCTAATTTACTAACCTGCTAATGAAACATTCTATAAATATCTAACTTCACTTTCTGGCAGTGGGAACACGACAAATTCAACCACAATAGATAATTATTGAATAGAGCTTTGTCTGTGGAATTGTTCATTAGCATACCTAGATGTTTGGTCTCAGAGAACATATATATCACTTCATTGATAGGAATTGTAGGAGATTTGATTTATATTAGCTTAAAATACCTTTCTAAAACAGTAAAAAAATGTTACAAAATAAGTAATATATGGGTTGGGGCTTTTGTCCACTGAGTTGTTAGTTTCACACAATATTATTATTACCTAAAAATATATAAAAACTGTTACATTTTTATTATTAAACGAGTGATGTTCAAATTAATTTAACAAAGGAAGGTACTCTTGTAAATACGTGAATATGCACCATTTCATATATTTGTTTTTTAAACTAAAAAAAAATCTTTCTACTTTGTATATTGTACTTTTTTATTTGATTCACTTGCTCATATTAATGAGTTAAACAATGTTAGTGTATCTGAAGGGGTATTTTTGGCGGATCTTTTACAAGCATGAATCGATCACAGTTTCCAATTAATTGATCCATAATTAGATAATTCTGGGACACAAAACAAATGTAAATGGGCCCGTGGAACAGCCGCTAGCATACCTAGATGTTTGGTCTCAGAGAACATATATATCACTTCATTGATAGGAATTGTAGGAGATTTGATTTATATTAGCTTAAAATACCTTTCTAAAACAGTAAAAAAATGTTACAAAATAAGGAATATATGGGTTGGGGCTTTTGTCCACTGAGTTGTTAGTTTCACACAATATTATTATTACCTAAAAATATATAAAAACTGTTACATTTTTATTATTAAAAGAGTGATGTTCAAATTAATTTAACAAAGGAAGGTACTCTTGTAAATACGTGAATATGCACCTTTTCATATATTTGTTTTTTAAACTAAAAAAAAATCTTTCTACTTTGTATATTGTACTTTTTTGTTTGATTCACTTGCTCATATTAATGAGTTAAACAATGTTAGTGTATCTGAAGGGGTATTTTTGGCGGATCTTTTACAAGCATGAATCGATCACAGTTTCCAATTAATTGATCCATAATTAGATAATTCTGGGACACAAAACAAATGTAAATGGGCCCGTGGAACAGCCGCTTGCGCTCCATTGTGTCAAAGGAGCTTTATCCTAAAATATAAATTGGAATTTACATATGAATTAAATTTGTCAATAATGCAATAGATTGAAAAGCGGCATCGGTGATGCTCGGCTGACCAACCCAATCATATGAATCGGCCGATACACCAACGTTTGTCGCTGAAACCGGTAACTATGAAGGCTTTCGAAAGTATTGTTTTTATCGAGCTTTTTGCCTCTATGTATACCACTAAAATGCAATCAATGTAATATTTATATTTTATTCTGAAGGATTTAACCTAATTCAAATTATGCAATTTACAATAAGATCTAACTAAATTTACTATTAAACAAAAATCATACCTGGCACAATGACTTATTAAATAATAATCACAATTCAGTATACAGTATTTTATTTATTTAAGTTCATGTTATAAAGAATATTTTTTATACTTCATTATTTTTTCAAAAGAGTATATTTAAAAAATATTAAATATGGTAAGTAATTTTTAGATATGGAGTAGACATACAATTTGCAACAAACGACAGCCTCTTTGCAGTTCATATACTGACTGATCTGTAGTCATTGTGCTTCTCGCCCTATTGCCATATTCCGCGACATCGACTTTTTTGTTAATTTTGATGTATACTAACGCCTATTAAATGGCAATCAAGCTTCTAACACTCTGTATAAAAATAGTAATAACAAATAGTTATTGTTACTACTACGTATTAATATTTTTATAATACTATTGCTAAAAATCTCCAAAATAATATTGCCTACTTTATATTTCCTAGTTATTTTCTGTCAACTGTCAATTTGTTGAAAACTAATAGTGGTACCTATACTCATCATTGGCCCAATAGAAACATAGTGAGAAACTAAGCAGTTTAATATATTTTTGCACAACCCTGCAATTAGCGAGCAAATTTTACCGTATTTTGGCATTTATGTAAAATGTTTATAAAAGGAAAACCTGTACAATTTGGTTTCAAGTCTCTTCAGATGGATATGTCACACATAAAGAAAAATCTATTTATGGATTGGAAGGACAAGTAGTTCTAGATCTTCTAGCTGCTGTAGAAAATTCGCTACGCCATATGTATATATATATATTGATAATTATTTTCATCATAAAAATTATTCGAGAAATTGCACAAAATGTAATATTTTGTAACAGGGATAGTAGAACAAATAAATGAACTTTGTTATATGTAAAATCTCTAAAGAAAGTTGCAGTTAATGAAACCATACACATAAGTCTTGTTCCATTGTTACTGTAGTTAGTAATACTTTGTCTGTAGAATCTTTAGTATTAATAGATACAATAGAAAACAGCATAAAGATGTTTTTATAAATTTTATAACCTGATATGATAAAACAATACAATTGATACCTTAGACAGCACCATAACTAACTGTTGGAAGCTCTATGTAAAGTAAATAATTTTAATATGAATGCATGTACGCGCCATGCCATATATTACATGTAATTTTTTACTATTTAAGTATTTTTTCATCGTAAACTAGTTACTAGTTTCCAAGAAAGAAGGTGTTAATGTTTTTGAAAATTATCTCTGAAGTTATTTGACGTAGACTCATGAAACTTAGGGAAATGCTTTTCAGCCACATTTAATTTTCTGTCAAATTTCTAATAAAAAAGGACTAGAATTTTCTTCATAGAAACTAAATTTCTAATATTTCCTGGTTTTGAATAGCGTACTGTTTTTGTTATCTGATAAACGTCATAACTTTAGGAATTTTTTGCATTTCCCATTGTAATTTTAAATAGTTCTAAATTATGCATACTAATATAGACATGACATATATACAATTTATTTAAGGCAAGGTAAATGGAAATGCAAATAGAGCTACAAATGTATATAAAAAAGATGCACATAGAATTGAAATTGATGTAAGTCTTACATCAAATTGGAAAATTTAACCAATAATAATTATACTATTACTCTTACTCATGATTTTCCCCGCTGAATGGAATTGTGCCGATGGATGCGAAACATGACAAATATTATTTATTTTTTAGTTCAAGAAAAGATATTTTAAATTATTAAATAACTTTAATGCAGATGAAAATCCCCGCATGATAATTTAAAATAGGATCTAATATTAATTTTCAGTAAATATTGCATTTGACATTGTGGGCCTTGTGGGACTTTTACCGATGGATCGGATAAAATGAACCCTACTCTTAACCTGCTCAATGTTCTGACCTAAATCCGCCTGATTTATTTTTATTTTATGAAACAGTAATAGAAAATGAAGCAGATTTAAGAAACCGAATCTTAAATGGATGTCAAATGGATGTTGTTGAGATCAGCCTCTATACAATTTTTTCTAATAATTCAGATATAATTTGTACTGATAAGTAGGTATACTTTTGAGTTTATTTAAACATTAATTTATAATAAAAAATATATCTTTATTCAGAAGCAATGCACTTTATAAAGAAAATGCAAAAGACAAGAAATTAAATGAGCTATTAATTTTTTTGAAAATCCAATGACGTAGTTTTTCTGAGGGTTTTACATTATAAATGAATTATTAAAAATCGTAAATATTAATTAAAAGTTCTAGAACAGAACCCTGTGGAGCTCCTGACGTCTGAGCGATTACGGCAGGCTTGGCATTTGTAATTTGAACAAATTGGGTTATGTAAATGTAAATGTTTCTGTCAGTTCTATTACATCAGTATGTTATTTGGGATACCTATTAGCTATCCTCTTTCTAGTTCCAATTCTATTGGAAATTTATGTTCTAATTTTATGTTGGCTATTAAATGAATGGTGGTTAATTTTGCATGGTAAATTAAGTATTAAATAAAAAACACACTTTTAAAATTGTCCTTCACTAGAATAAAGTATGAGAAGACGCTCCTGGAGCAAGAAAAGATTTTTATTTTATCGCCGGATGTTATACATCCAATCTGGGAACCGCTTTTTATACCGATAAACATATTTCAGGCCTTTATATGCCCCAGACACTATTGGGGCGCTTTAAAAGTACAAATAAATGAGAAAGTATCGCGCGCCCGGTAAGAATACACATTCACTATATATCCCTTTAATGGTAAATCATATCGGAAATCGGAGAATGATGTCAAAAATGAGATTCGTCGCGTTAGTTAAATTGATACATATAAATGGGTTATATCTGGGGACGATAATGAAAAATTGAATAGTTGGAGTGATAGGACGAAGATACACTAAGAAAAACCAGTCACATTAATATCGCTATTAAAAGATCGTCATTTTGCAAAAGCGGAATTTCAGCCCCGTCTCTCTCATAACTGATAGAAAGTCATGAGTACGAGACGTAGTGTCTACAGATAATGGCTGATTACTGAGCCTATATCGACCACAAGCAAAGAGAGGTTTGCTATTGTTTTTTCAGGTGTCATTTAATACTGACTAAAGAAATAGCTAGCAGAATAGTTTCGTGAAATTCTGCTTTTGCAAATGTCGCAATCATCGATGTAGGAACAGGTCGAGTTTTCAATAGTATCCACAGTGTAGTGGGTCTTTCTCTGCTTGTGGCCGATCTTCAGTGACTACTGGATGTAGACACTACATCTTGCCTATATCATCAATCTATTATTTGCATAGATTTGAAAAGTATTTTTATTTCACCATTCACATACCTTACTATACCATTTAATTGTCACAGTTTGATATTATTACATTTTAGCTATATCTATGAAGTATTGGGCTAATAACTAGAGATAGTGCAGCGCGGAGTTTAATAGGACCGTAGTCAATTTACGAACGAACATATTAATATGTTCACAGAAAATATATCGCAACATAAGAATAAGGATAAGTCGGGGATAAAATACCTATATAAATTAAGATTAATATGTAAAAATGACATAACTTATTCAACAAACCTTAGTATTGAGATATTTTTTTTTTACTGTTTTAGAAAGGTATTTTAAGCTAATATAAATCAAATCTCCTACAATTCCTATCAATGAAGTCATATGTATGTTCTCTGATACCAAACATCTAGGTATGCTAATGAACAATGCCACAGACAAAGCTCTATTCAATAATTATCTAAAGAAAATAATCTAATTTACTAACTTGCTAATGAAACACTCTATAAATATCTAACTTCACTTTTTGGCAGTGGGAACACGACAAATTCAACCACAATAGATAAGATCTGACCTATTTCTGCATTTTTAGGATTGCTTCTTCAGGTGGTCTCCTTTAAGTTAAATCAAATATTTAACTATAAAAATTATTATAAAAATTAAATATCGACAATGACAAAAAGTGACATCCTGTCAATGAATTAAATATGACAATACCTACTTGAAAAATGTTCACCTTTTATGTAAAAATTTTTATATATTTTTAGCTATTAATAATATTGTGTGAAACTAACTATTCAGTGGACAAAAGCCCCAACCTGCGTTGAATTACACCCACAATATCTACCCATATATTCCTTATTATTAGCTTTCGTAACATTTTTTTTATTGTTTTAGAAAGGTATTTTAAGCTAATATAAATCAAATCTCCTACAATTCCTATCAATAAAGTCATATGTATGTTCTCTAATACCAAACATCTAGGTATGCTAATGAACAATTCCACAGACAAAGCTCTATTCAATAATTATCTAAAGAAAATAATCTAATTTACTAACCTGCTAATGAAACACTCTATAAATATCTAACTTCACTTTTTGGCAGTGGGAACACGACAAATTCAACCACAATAAGGAAACATGACAAATATTATTTATTTTTTAGTTCAAGAAAAGATATTTTAAATTATTAAATAACTTTAATGCAGATGACCTGCGTTGAATTACACCCACAATATCTACCCATATATTCCTTATTGTGGTTGAATTTGTCGTGTTCCCACTGCCAAAAAGTGAAGTTAGATATTTATAGAGTGTTTCATTAGCAGGTTAGTAAATTAGATTATTTTCTTTAGATAATTATTGAATAGAGCTTTGTCTGTGGAATTGTTCATTAGCATACCTAGATGTTTGGTATTAGAGAACATACATATGACTTTATTGATAGGAATTGTAGGAGATTTGATTTATATTAGCTTAAAATACCTTTCTAAAACAATAAAAAAAATGTTACGAAAGCTAATAATAAGGAATATATGGGTAGATATTGTGGGTGTAATTCAACGCAGGTTGGGGCTTTTGTCCACTGAGTAGTTAGTTTCACACAATATTATTAATACCTAAAAATATATAAAAACTATTGAGATATTGTTTGCGTGGCATATTGGAAGTGGTCAAAATATATTATAACGTACTTCTAAGTTTTCTATAGTGAAATGACAACGTTTACCACTTGTGTACGGAAAATTATCGTCTACTGTTGAATGAATGCATAAACTATATATTAATATATTTGCTGGTAACTCCTGATATGTACCAGCTAAAATTTTACATATTGTCACGGATTTCCCAATCCGACTTTTTCTTTTACCAGAAAAACAATCCGTTAATTAATCACTTAGCTTTATTAACTATTGTGTACACTACTGAATACTAATTACAGTTCAACTAAACACTATTTCACTTTTAAACTCCAGGAAATTTCCAACTAAACACTCCAATTCAAGACTGTAATTCAATACTCTCATTCAAGACTGCAATCCCAAGACTCCCTGCCTCGGCCGTTTATTCTTCTTTTATAGACCAAACGAATATTCCAGGTATTTTCTAGCATCTCTAGATCCATTTCCCGAACGACTCGAATGCTTCTAGTCGATTCCCAATATTTCCAGTCGCGTTTCGATACCCAGCATTATTTGTTTGTTTACCAGAATCGCGTAGGGGCGATCGGGGCAATTTAGCGTTTCGCGGTGCCACAGTCGTCGAATTGGGTGTGAGCGGGGCAAATTCTGTGACAATATGTTTTCCAAAATGATGTATCCTGGATTTTATTCAACACAAGCATCAGTAGTTTTGCCTATAATGAAATGAACGAAATTGTCCGTAATGTCTTCGCGTATTGATGTCAGTGTATTGTTGAAAACCTTATCGACATATCTCAGTCTTAATGTACTTTCATGAGGAATTTTTCAGTCCATATAGTTTTCTAAAAATGTACTTAACATGGAGTCTCTAGTTTGTTTAATGGAATGGCTTGTAAGAAAGGTGTCTGTAAGTTCATAAGAAAAGTACAGTCTTCAGCGCTGGACTGTCAAACCACATTTGAAATAATTCCCGTCTAGTTCCTCTCTCCTTTCCTAACTTCATTCACTTCTCCCCTCAATTAATAGTTGTTAATGTAAATGATGTTACTATTTATAATATATAATACCACTTATAGCAGACGGAAAAAAAGAAACATATTGATGCGACACCGACTATTACAGCGTTTCGTAAATAACTAAAAGCACAGTTCAAAATGCGAGTCAGCTGTGAAGACCAAAGACCCGCATTTCGACCCTGTTAGACTGGCACTAACTATAATGATATGTTTGAATGTTTTTTGTTTCCATGACTGCAGTGACTTGGAAATCAATTTTTGGACATGTATCAAAGTTGTTTTAATTCTATAGAGCGTAGATCAGCTATACTTGTAGAGAAGATTGACACGCTCTCGGATATGGTGGGCTGGAATAACGTTGGCTTGGGTCAATGTAAGAGATTAACCTCGGTCGGTGCTCTTTATAATTAATGAGGTTTTCCAGGTATTCTCTTATTCTTGCAATAAATGGTAGGACACTCCTGGGCAAATATGGTATTCTGAATAAAATTATACTGCCTTATCTCCCGCTCAAGTCCTCGACTTCTACGCTAACCCTTACGATTAGAATGAGGGATATAGATAATTTATGTTATTATGTAAATTATTTACAAAACGAAATATCTAATATGAATGTTTCGTTTCATAGAGGACCACTTTGGTAAGAACAATCCTGCACGTTCAAGAAAACTCTCTGATTTTGATGAAAGTTTGTTCACGTCAATCAACACAATCGTTAATTGTCTAGTATGATGGATTGACTGGGGTGGCCGGTTGACCACAGTATCTTTATTTACATAACATTCGCAATGTTCAAATATTGGACTTATGGGTATCAAATATTTTAAGCTAATACAACAGAAATTATCATAACAAAACCGTTATAATAACGGTTTTCCCAAATAATGACTGCTTACAAAAAATGGTGTGCCAATGCTAGGAAATGAAAAGAATAGCTTGACTCTAACAGTAAGGCCGAACAAAAGCTAGTACCTACCTATTATCTGGTGGGAAAAAGAAGACATCATCTATGAACTGAATTTGAATGTTGCTCCTTCGTTTAATATCGAAATTGAAAAAAAAAGATAGGAAACCATCATCGAATGAATTTGCAGTGCTTTAAACGTCCTGTCTGATTTATAATCCTCAAAAAATCGAAACCACTTTTTTAGCCATATTTTGATTAATTTAAAGAAACACTTCTCTCAGCGTGGACGGCGTCGGATCGGAAGATAATAACGAAAAATTGGGCATGTCGAGATATGGCTGTAGCGATAGCAATATCTTTTAGAGCCCTAAGATACAGTTGTTTACGCGCTCCCATGGTATTTGTTGGATTAAAAAACGAGACAGCCGATGATCGTAAATATCGCAACATTGTTGCGCGCCGCTCTACGATAAATTGCCGCTTACGGAGCCGCGGACACCTACTTCTTGTTTATTTTGTCGCCCGGATTACAATGTATTTTTATGAATCGGTTTATAAGCTGCATATAGGGCCGTATCGAGGCGGATGGCAATGCGTCGCTTTAACATCCTAAAATATTCATTGTTTCCTTCAGTTTTCGTTTTACGCCCGATGATAAAATATGTCTTGGAATTTTTAACTTATTTTCTATAAAATTACTTTTAATAAATCGGTAAGTTGTGGAACAAATTCTGAAACTTAATTTATAAAGATTTGTTACAAAATTCTTGAAACACACGTCAATTTTTATTTTAATTAATGGGGCATATTACAATGAAGTTTATTTATTTTTTTTAATTGTGTGGGGAGTTGTAGCAGCCCCCACCAGTTTTTAAAATGGAAGGGTACTCTGATAAATATGGGTGGAAATTTTCATTTTTTGTTATGCTCTTTTTATATATTTGATGGAAAATTTTAATTTACATTATACTGGGTGATTCAGAGATCTAAACGAATTTGGGAATAGATGCGTCATGAAAAATGGAGTAAATCACCTTTAGAGACTTTCTATACACTATTTTACAGAACAACTAAACTACACACACACACGCTTGAAATGGCTCGTTTCACTTTAATTTCAACTGCACTATAACGCATATGATTGCATTGACAAACTGACCATTACTGATTCAAGACGCTGTGGTGCATGCGTTGAAATGTGTTTACCATAATTATCTCCGTAAAAATACATAATATTGGGAATTCTTATTAAATTTACAACTTTATACGATTTGTTGCTACACAGTGAAATATAACTATTACAATATATTCCATAACAGGACTATTATACGCTTTAGGTTTCATTTAAATTAATAATAACAATAATATATAATTTTACAGACATTTTTTGGAGTGTATTAATCATTTATTTGTCTATTCGTTTATTTTTTATTAATTTATTTGTTTATTGTACTCATTTACTATGTTGTGTATAAACAAAATAAATAACAACGGCTCCAGTACTAAACTCTAAGGGACACTCAATAAAGTTGTAACTTTAATTCCATTCATATCCTTTGTATTTGAACGAGTAAAACAATATTGAAGTTGTAGTATTTTCAACTTTTACATCGCTAGACAAATGTAGTATCTAGACAGACGATTCCGAATATTGAAATCCGATTACTATTTTTAGGCACTAAAGTTTTTGTGACGCCAGCCTTTACATTAGTTTTTCAAGTATCAAAAATGGCTCACGTGTTTAATAACAATTCGGAGTTGATGAATATCGTTTTAATTTATGACGATGTGAAAATGCTTTAGCAGAACGATTTTCCGGTAAACATGTGCCAAATGCAGCTACTTTTACTGCGGTATGCAGTTTGTGCAAGTGTTGTGTAACGCGCGGGAAATTTGAATCCGAAGAGATAGAGGTCCATGACTTCCACGGCGCAGTACAGCAGTGTGGTGTATCATACACGAGACTAAATTATATCCGTACCATGTACAGCTTGTCCAAGCATTAATACCAAGGGATTGGATGAGGAGAACCGGTACCATGGTCGCCACGATCTCCTGACTTTAAATCATTTGGACTTCTTTTTGTGGAGATATTTAAAAATTGAAGTGTTTCGCAATTTGTGTTAGTTTGTAAAAAAAGTGTGTAAAAATAGTATAAATTAATTAATTAACATTAGTTGTAGTTACATTAATTATAAATTTACTGTAACTACAATTCAAGCTGAAAATATTTATTTTCACACAGATATACGAATATCTACAAATATCTGCAAAAACCAAGATCTAATAGAGTAAAATCAACTCAATTGAGTCCCTCCTTCCAATCTACATATTTGGAAACACGTTTAGATAGATCCATACAATTTGAGCGAAATTTGGCAGTGCCCCGTCTTGTTGAAACCATACCCATTGGGAAATAAAACTGTTAAAGCAGGAACCAGTTCATCTTGCAACATAGTTAAGTACGGCTGTCCGGTTACATTTTCATTGAAAAATACAGGGCCTACTATGCGATCCTCAATTATTCCAGCCCAGACGTTTGTAGTGCCGACTGAATGTAATGTGGACGTAACTTCATCAGAAAACAGCACCCATTACACAGCAACTTGCCCACCATCGATAGAAGCCATAATTCGTTCGCAAAAGTCTACAATCAAGAACATCTTCGTTGGCTTTTTTCAGAATTATTAAAACTCTTATATGACTGACACCGTGAACGCGAGCTATTCGCCTAGTTGGAGTAACAGAATTTTATTCAACTTCCAACAACATATTTAACCGAGTCTCTTCTTGATTTTCAAAGGCCTTTGTCGAGGAGTGTACCTCACGTGGTCCAACTTCTGATACCGAGTTTGGATTTTGCTAATCGTACCTCGATTAATTGGAGGCATTTCTGGATGAACTACAGCAAATAAACGAGTGACTTTGACTGTCCCCATAGAGACAAAACTTAAACGATACGATGCATTTATCTGTAAAAATTCAATGAAATAATAAACGTCAGCATAATTTTTTGCATTAAACTACTATAAAATGAAATGTTGCTTTCGATTTATTTATGTTTAGTTTTAATAAAACAGTTTTTGCGTTAATTAATAAAATTCGATAAGGTGATATATAAGTGGTCTACTACTTGCTCGGCCTAAGCGGCTCGACTTGCAGGAAGTGACCTACGTTACATCGGGTACTTAAATGCAGATCTTCTCGCCCTGAGCAACGCGCCATTTAATCTATAAATCATACTGCAGGAAACAACTGCTCCGCGGACGAATGCTCCGACCGACATTGAATTATACCTGCTGTGTGTGAACAGCCAAGAACTCTTGTTGGCCACACCACCAGACATAGACCGGTTTCGAGCTGGGAAATAGTGTAGCCGACAAGGTTTCTTGGCACACAGATATTACAAGTGTAATTCAATGCCAGTCGGAGCCTTAGTCCGCGCAATAGTTGTTTCCTGTAGTATCATTTATAGATTTAATGGTGCGTCGCCCAGGACGAGAACGTCTGCGTTTAAGCCTGCTGTAATGTAGGTCTCTTCCTGCAAATTGAGCCGCTTAGGTCGAGAAAGAAGTAGCAGATCACTTATATCTCACCTTCACTTGGTTTATATGTGAACATACATATGAAAGAATAGCCAGTTCAATTGTCGGTCATCTCACCTATAACATACTGATGAGGGTTAACAAGCCCGAAACCGGTCTATGTCTGGTAGTGTGGCCAACAAGGGTTCTTGGCTGTTCATACAGATACTGCAGGTGTAATTCAATGCCGGTCGGGTCATTAGCCCGCGGAGTAGTTGTTTCCTGCATTATCATTTATAAAACTCGATATAGTCGATGTCGCAGAATATGGCAACAGTACGTAAATGTATTCAAGGATCGGCCGAGAGTACAGGTCAGTTGATTTCTGAATTACGAAGTGTGAATGTGTTTGTCGCTCGTCGGAAGTGAAAAAATTTTCTTCATTTCTGGATAGTCCCAACGACCACATTTTTAATTGACAAAATGTTTTGATTGCTTTCGTTCCAACTAGACTGCAACCATTAATTCTATTAAAAAATAGGTAGTATAATGTTTCGAAGCAAGCTGAACTCTCATATGGAATGGATAAGTAATCTGGTTTCTTCATCTATATTTTTCCTCGAAAATTCCGATTTTCATTTCTACGTGCCTTAATCAATTCCGCGGACGTAAAACTTCACACACAAATCATTCGCTTTCATTGGCGAACGATTGCAAATTTAGTAGAGCTATTCCTCCCACTATTTGTCGGCTAACCGGGAACGCCGCATTTAAAATATAATTTAGCTTAGAATTATATTATCCAAGTCAAGATTTTGATTAATTAAAATTTTCTGCTCTGACCCGATACGTGAGGCACGGGTTACAATTCAAATAATTAAACTTGCGGGTTGCGTGATACAATATCAGTATTTTGGGCAGAGGAAATAACGAAAAATAAAGTGACGATGGTAATAATTAAAACGTCATTTTTTACAAAAAAGTGGAGACTCATTATTACTTTACTCACAAAAAGAACTTGTGATGCACCGCTTCATTTACTACATTTACTTTTTTGCTCAGAAGCTCTACCGCTGTTGTCCTTCTAGAAAATAATTAACTGTTATATATTAATTATTTTCTTGGTAGGTAACTTCATAAATAATTTTTTAGAAAAGATTAAAAAACTTTGATTTAGAAAAATCATATTAAATAGGAGTTGGAAAAACTGTTCAAATTTAATTTATAACAAAAATTCTATTAGGATAACCTTGTCCATATAATAATCGTAAAGCCCCTACACTTTCCTACATTTATAGTAAACCTGTGTTCTGCGCCTTCTATTTGATATCATTTAGAAAGCGAGCACCGCAAAGGCTGAAAGTTTCTTTATTTTTTCTCAAAAATTCTTTATATAAAGTCATATAAAATTTATATGGTTGGAAAGAAATCTATAAAAAAGTGCAAAAAATAAAATGTGACGAAAAAAAGATTTTTGTGCGTAAGTATAAAGAAAATAACATCCCATATAGAAATATATATGTACTTTACAGGGTGCTAAAAAAATCTGTAACCGAGTTACAGCTTGGGACCTTTGTAATCCAATAGACTGATATGATTTCCACTACTCACGGCAAGACGACTTACGTAATACGAACAAATGAATAATTCATTATATTTTCATCAAAATATTTAAGAAACTGCAACTGAGAGTAATAAAACTATATACTACACTAAAAGTTTGCATTATATATTGCACTAAATTGCAAAAAAAATATTACGTTGACAATAAAAACAATTGCCTAATGTCAGCCATGACGTAAGACGTCTGAATTCTTGCCGCGAATATTTACATAATTTAAGTATATAATTTTTCAGTTAGTAAGTAAAAATCCTAAAAGAAACCGTTTAAACAAAATGAAATCAGTAGCCTACAAGTCAGGAGGCCTGAGGGGTTTCAACAATCAAAAGAGTATCTTCTATTGGAATACAGCGAAGAGAGGCGGCGATATTTTTTTCCGTTGGCAGCAATGCTCGATTTGGTTAAGTACATACACAAATAGACACAATGGTCTGTTGCACTTAGTGAATACTACATTTGTGGTATTTGGCGATATTTTCAGAAATTATACACGAAAATTCGAAATGCAGAATATTTCTTCATCTGGTCTTTCTTGAGAGATGGACCAGCAAATCCAGCAATAGAGAGTCCAAAGTTTCTTGGATAGAAATTATCCAAAAACCGAGTACACTACCACCAAATTCACCTGAAAAACGGAGAAATTGAGAAACTGTGCTGGATTCCGAAAAGAAAAATTAGAAAGTCACGCCAGGAAAAAGCTCTGGATCATTATGTCACCTGTACTTCAAGTATCTACCTCAGGATGTCCGAAAAACCAGAATCAGTTGGGAGTAGCTTTAACTTCACTAATACATATTGAAAAAATAAAAGAGCTAGGAACAAAAGAAAACACAGCCATAGGTACAAATAATCTAGATTCCTCTTCTTCAAGATATCCGATAGAGATATTCTATAATAACGTTTGTCAAATGTGCAGTACCAATAGAATGAATAGTATAATTCCGAGACCCATCTATTTCACTCTTAGTGGTCCATCTCAGGTAGGATGATGACCAATTTAAAGCTTATTTTTTTTTAGGTATATAAAGTAACTAGAATAAATTCAGTTACAAATTATTATAAATGTACCTACTGTCACATTGTGTGTATCCTCATATTGGCACTGTTAGTTACATAATTCTAAACGTTTTAATTGCAATGACTTTTTAAAATAGAATTTCCAATGCTTCGGACGTTATTTGACAGTAATGTTTTTCAAAACATATGTCACGTTTGTAAAAGAACAATTTTACCTATGTTCATAAGTTTTTCCGCCTTTTCGAGAAAACTAGTTCCATACCAGCAAATGTGTGCATTAAAAACTTCACTATGCGGAGAGCTACACTAATTATTGAAAATTGATTTACAATTATATCGAGGAACAAAATAATTATAAAATGACGTCTGAAGCAGCGAAAATTCGGTTTTAAAAAGTTCGTCTCCACTGAAAAAAGTTGTGGAAGTCTATTTCAGATGATTAAATTGTTTCTCTACAAAATAATTCAGTTATACCTTATTAAAAAACGGCATAATTGGGAGCCAATTTTACTTCTCTAATTTAGAAGACATCGAAATAAAATATAACCTTAATAATATGAAAAAATAATCGTTTGTTTTTAAAAACCGGAAAAAGCTACATAAATATTTAGAATTTAATTTCTCATAATAGTATTATATATTCCAAATTATTATTACGTTGTACTTTGTCAAATGTGGTGTAAAATTTTGTGTTTAAATAAGATATATTACGATAGAAACAGGTGTGTTTTATATCAATTTTCTATACAAGGTGATTCAGGTTTAATCTTGATAACTTCAGGAATCGATAGAACAAGTTAAAATAATGTTCATTTGTGATATAAACTTATTTCTTAAAACTCATCGTTTCCGAGAAAGAGGGGACTTCTTTATGATCTTACATAAACTTCTTAAGTTTGAACTACATACCCCTCTTAGAAGTGTATTTTGTATGATACCCTCCTCTTACTTTAATTCAAAACTACAAAAAAATAATAATAATAATTTCAATAAAATATCTACACACCACTTTGACCTGATTAATTTCGAAACTTTTTCGTCTCCTGTTTTTTTTCGACGTTTGGTCTTGTTTCTGAGATATTCAAAGAAATTGGTGACAGTGTAGCGCACTGGCGCATCATAGACAATTGCTTTTAGATGGCCCCAAACGAAATAATCCAGAGGATTCAGATCTGGTGAGCGTGGAGGCCAAGCCTCTGGTCCTTCGCAAAGAATCCACATATTTAGGATTGCCGTCCAATCCACCGACGAGGATAATTCTCATCCAACCACTGCCGTACTTGCCTTCCGTAATGTGCAGGGGCACCATCCAACTGCATCCAGTTCCCTTGCCGTAAATTTAAGGGGACATTGTCAAGCACGTCGGGGAAATAGTTTTGCAATTCAAAGAAACTCATGAAATAAATCCCCATTTAAACGAGGAGGCAAAATATGCGGTCCACAGAGGTTATTACTTAAAACACCTATCCACACATTTACACTAGACTGTTACTGAAATGAAGATTGTCTGACACATCGAGGATTGACTTCACTCCAAACGTGAATGTTGTGGTAATTCACAATTCCAGCTTTTGTGAAATTAGATTCGTCGGTCCATAAAACCTTATTCAGAAATTGTGGAATAATTTCTGTTGAATCTAAAACCCATCTACAAAAATTTAAACGTTTTTCAGCATCTCCTGGCAACAAACCTTGAACTGGTTGAAGATGGAAAGCCCTTCGATGATCTTGTTTGAGTGCTCTCAGTACTTTTGATTGAGATAAATGGAGTTGCCGAGCTGCTCGGCGTGTGCTTAAAGTTCTATCAATATCAAAAAGATTATTTCTTGGCTGTACATTACGATTATGATCATTGTAGCGGCGCAAACCATATTCCGAAAATCGACAATGTACATCTACAAAAACTTGTGCATTTGGAATTCTTCTATTAGGGAAGCGTTTTCGGTACTCTCGAACTGACGCGTTGGAATTTTCATCACAGAAACCATAAACATAATGTATATCGGCATATTCAGCATTTGTAAACGTTCTTGGCATTTTTTCTTAACACTAAAAATGCTCTTTACATAATACTTTTGACAATGATTTTCACAAACGTCAGTTTACACACTGAGTTTTGTTTTCATGTGTTGCTATAACGTTAAACGAAATTTACGCGGCTGGTGCGCTACACTGTCACCAATTTCTTTGAATATCTCAGAAACAAGACCAAACATCGAAAAAAAACAGGAGACGAAAAAGTTTCGAAATTAATGAGGTCAAAGCGGTGTATAGATGTTTTACTGAAATTATTTTTTTTGTAGCTTTGAAATAAAGTAAGAGGGGGATAGCATACAAAATACACTAAGAGGGGTAGGTAGTTCAAACTTAAGAAGCTTATGTAAGATCATAAGGAGTGTTTGCGTTCCGAATTTCACTTAAATCGGATAAGTGGTTCAAAAGTTATGAGGGAAAAACGAGAAAAAAATTCCTACTTCAACGCCCTCTATCTCGGAAACGATGCATTTTAGGAAATAAGTTTATATCACAAATAAACATTATTTTAACCTGCTCTATAGATTTCTGAAGTTATCAAGATTAAACCTAAATCACCCTGTATATTCCAAATTATTATTACGTTGTACTCTGTCAAATGTGGTGTAAAATTTTGTGTTTTAATAAGATATATTAGGATAGAAAAAGGTGTGTTTTATATAAATTTTCTATATAAACTAGGCAACTAACGATTATCGACTTGCGGTGCGGTATATCGAATTCTGTTTTCGTCAAACGCGCAATTTTACCTCTAAGGGACTTATTTTCCATACAGTTTTATTACAAAATCCTAATGTCTCATCTAACCGGCAATATTGGTGAACATTTTCGATAAATAAAAAGGCCATATTTCTACCGGCATTGCTAATAAAATTGTTTGTACGCCCGGATTGATTTACTTCATTACAGGTGTCACCGACAATGAAAATACATCCCAGCGAAGGGAATTATGGTACCCTACAATGTTTATTTTTACAGCTGCCGCGGCGATGTAGCTTGTCTGTCGATCCTGCTCGTGCAAGCCGCACCGTGACAGGGCAATTAAGGGCGGCTGTTTCGGTAGTCAACAAGTCGTAACAAGTGCCTTCGGTACGAAATAGACGTGTGTAAGGATATACCGTCTCTTGAGAGGAGAGGTTAGCGTAACACAGAACAAGCTGATCAACTAAATAGTAAACGGTCATTTTTAAAATAGTTGAAAAAGAATGGCAGTAGAAAACCTCGGAAAATCCTATACATTTTGAAATTAATATTATGCTGAAAATAGATTTTTTATTGAGTACATATAAAACAAGATATCCGAAAACAGTTGCACCATGAGTCAAGTCAAATAATAGTTATTTTTTATACAAGACGATAAAGTGTTATCGACCGAAGATAATTAATACACGACCGATAAAATCGTGAGTGAATTAATTTCTGGAGATAATGGAATTTAATTGTCGTGTGTAAAACAATGTTTTTTTCTGTAGCCCAAATATGGACGCGTTTAATATGAAAAAAAAAATTAGCGGTCATTGAGATGTCAATATTTATTTCTTCTTTAGTGTCGTTCTGTGCCGTTGTTGAAGGCAGAAATGTCTCAAAACATAAAAATCTCGATTGATCTATGAAAATGAATTAATTGAGAATATATAAAAAAATCAAATAAAATGCAACTTTCGACTTTATGGTCGTATTATTCAATGCTTAAAAGTACCATACTGGTGAATGAAACTTTCGATATTGCAAGTAAGGATGAACTAAGAAACCGCTTAAAATCAAATGGTATCAATTGAACTGTTGTTTGTAGATACAGGAAGCTCATAGCTCTCCTAAAAAAAATCAACTAAGTATCGGTTACAAACCAAAAAATTCCAATATTTTTAACTCGGAAGATGTGATAAAATTTCTACAAACTGCATATGATAAAATAAAATAAATGTTTATATTACTTGTTCGGCTTACAGATTTTGGCTATAAAAAGTTACATAGAGCGTGCCGTTGAGCGGATGAATTGCACAGCTTAGTTGGAAACACTCACGATCGACAATCTGTAATGCTTATTTCTCTTCTCGACACCAAAACTACAAACACTGGTCGTTTATAAAATTCCACATAAGGTAGCTTTTCTAAGTTACGAAATCTAGAAATGCATATTGGACATTGCTACGATTGAAAATTATTCTGACAGAGACTTAGAAACAGTTGGGTGGTTGACAGTCTTCTTCTGTAGCAGAAACATACATTGAGGAAGCAGTGATGAATAAGATTGCTGTACGCATACTTAGCAACGTGGAAAAGCAGACCATTGGCACCAATAGATTGGTATCCTAGTCAGAACAGGAAAAGGTCTTTTCTCTTCCCATGATTATTTCTGGAAATGTTAATAATGATTATTGTAATATTAATATTTGTATTCACAAATAGTAGGTACAGATTTAAATTAGTGGTTATAAGTACTTAATTAAAAAATAAAGATACATATTTATCTACCCTTGGTGTTAAAGTATCATTTTATCTACCTTTACCACCATAATAATAATAAACCACCCCCTCTCCTTCACACATATCTGACTTATGGGCTAATCCTCGTAATTAGAATGAGGGGTAGAAATATCATTATTATATTATATGCAGTTAAACTACTACTTTATCAACGATATTTAATAAATGACAGGCAACTTAACATTAGCTATAAAAAATATATTTTTTTATAAAAGAACTCTGCTATGTTTTTGTTCTGCTGGTGAATATTTTTAAAATATGGTATTTTTTATGCATATCTCCTTGGTAAAATTTGAAATTAAAAAATCTTTTTGTAAATTAAATATACTTCGAAAATAGACTACTGGTGTACTGTGTTTAGAATTCCTTAGAAACAAATCACTCTAGAATTCGTCATGGACCGTCTATACTGCACGGTCATCTTAATAAAAAAGACAACCCGATTTGTGCAACTTTATTGAGGTCAGTTGAGCTTATATTTTCAGAAAATACATAGATAAATATCATGTGATTTGACATTTTATTATTAGCCTAGATCTAAAGCATCAAAGGTTGAGCATTGACCCTATATGTAGTTCATTAACAAGTGCGTCCATGAATGATGCATATCGTACAATAGTAATATCTTTACCACTCATGCTAATCACGAGGCATATTATTATTATGCAGGCCGCATTTGCGCCCAGGAACGACTTACGTTGGTAGGCCCTAACCACCATTCAGTGCAGTAATGAGGGAAACCCGGAAAACCTCATTAACTAGGGAGGTAGTCAAATGTCGACCGGTATCACTCTCTCACATTGATTCAAGCTAACATTCTTCCATCCGACCATCATACCCGCAGAGAGGATGTCAATCCTCTCTGCAAATGTAGCTGATATACGGTCTACCAGTGGGACTCAAACCCACACCGGTCTAGCCACATCGATTTAAGAACTCACACTTTAAGGGCGCCGTTACCGTGTATTAGCAGAGTAGACTACATGATAGTAAGATTTTAAACCCTTGAAAGATACTGCTATCTAATAATAGCTAAACTATTTATGGCTCAAAAAGTATATTGCGTGGCCTTATTGTGGTTAAATATGGCGATAATCAAAACAACACGACAGATAATTTTAAGTTTATCTTTCGCTTGTACAAAAAATTTAACACTTTTTTTGACTAGAGCAAATATACATGAAGGATGAACTTAGGGAAGATTTGTGTTCATTTTTCTTACTTTGGCTTTTAAATGTGAAATATTAATTATATTTTGGCAATATAAATACTAACACTACCTAAGTTGAACTTTCTAGTATTCAGTAATGTCTAATCCTTTTTGGTAACTTTAACAGGGTTTAAAATCCCTAACTTTAAAATTACATCAACATTTCACTATTTTGGATCACCAATACGACCACCTTAAACCGCGCGACCACTGACCGAGTGAAAATATTGACGGTTGATGACGACACAAAATAGGCGATACGTAAAATAATTCATGAATTGTATTTCATTGCACGTCAACTCATTTTTGGTAATGAGGAAGTCGCATGAATTTTATATTTATTTAGTTTCAAATGTTTTACAGGGAAACATATTGAAAGGTCAGAACATGTGTCTGGCGGCAATAATCACATAATAATTAAAATATTAACATAATTACTATAGAATGTAATCAAAACCACGTGGCAGAAAACGCAATATCATCGCTGTGACAGCGATCGGTTTGTAGGAGCGTGGTCAGACTAAGTTTTTTAATACGGTTTTTAGACTTTTTTTCTACAAAATTATCTAGGATAAACGCCATTTCGATTAAATGGAATCTTTTCATCTCCAACCCTTACCTACCTTACTCATTTAAGTGCTATCTACTATTTTTAAACTCGGGTATAGTATTTACATGAAGTATAAAACAAGAATCATTTATCGATTACATGCATCTATTATTACAGTGAACTAAATGCGAAACCATATGCAGATTCCTGATATCTGGGGAAGTATCAGCCAGTATGTAAGTGTATTTAAAATGTAATTATAAAAAATAAAAGACCCAACAAACATTTAAAGTTAAAATTACTGTCACGGATTTCCCAATCCGAATTTTACTATTGCCAGAAAAACAATCCGTTAATTAACTACTTCTTTATTAACTATACTCAGTACACTACTGAACACTAATTAGAACTCAACTAAACACTTATTTAATTAATCGCTATCTAAATCACTTTGATATCTCCAACTAAACACTTCAATTCAGACTGCAATACAAGACTTATACAAGACTAACTTAATCGGCCGTTTATTTTTCTTTTATAGACCCAACGAATATTCCATGTATATTCTAGCATCTCTAGATCTATTTTTTAGCATCTCTCGAACGACTCGAACGCTTCTCGTGGTTTCTCAAATTTTCAAGTCCCGTCTCGATCCACGGCTTTTTGTTTGTTTAACAGAATCGTGTAGGGGCGATCGGGGCAATCTTAGCATTTCGCGATACCACAGTCGTCGGTTTGGGTGTGAGTGGGGCAAATTCCGTGACATTACGTTAACTTGACCTCTGAATTGGTCAAAAACTTTTTATGACCAATTCCGCATAAGGAAACTTTTCCTATATTCGTTGGCCTTTTTCCTTATGTGGGGAAAATAACTAAAGTAATATGGAAGTTAATTATTGGTCGACAAGGATTTTATTCCAATAAGATAATTGAACCTAAAAGAAATACGGACCAATTTTATGTTAAAATTTCAACACATTATTACCAAAATATACCCTTTATATGACCTACTTTTGCTAGAGAGAGAGATAACATTATATGTTTGCATTCTAATAGCGAACAGGGATAGGAAGAGAAAGAAAGAATATAAGTCAGGCTACAAAGCTACAAGTAGAGTAGGAGTTAGTATATGAGTATTTATAGATATTTAGATTTTAATATAATATAAAGTCTGTATTTTTGGTTTCTATTCAAGAAATTGTACAACCCAGGAAATTTTTTCGTATAATGTGATGACCAAACTTTCATAAAAATAACGCGCCTTATAAATATACATTTTTACTATTGCTTCTTAATAATATTATTATTCTGAAAAATAACATAAAATAAAAACTGGATGTATTTCGTGATAAAATGTGTTTAATAATTTTTCGTCATAAATATATTAAATAATATTATCTGTATTAGAGTAATTTTAATGAGTAATCAATTAGAAATAATAAACAAAACATCTAGAATTTGTTACAACATGGCCGCTCAAATAAAATCAACTTTGAAGTTAATTTGTCTCAAGTTTAACCTATAGGGCATGTGGTTGAAATTTCCTCCAAATAAAGACATTTTATGGTAATTTATTACCAACTAAATTATTACTAGGTACGTACATATAAAATTCTACTCTTGGATTTATTTGTGATTGAAAATTCAAATTAAAGCCAATAATATGATGTGTGTGTAATAACAAAAACAAAATAAATATTTTGGAACGGAATTCAATTCAAATTTCAATTCACATGCACTACTGAATTCGTTTGAGACGATAACAGTGTTATCATATGGAATACTTATGATGTGTTTATCGATATATTATCATTAGCTTGATTTATATAATCTGCAGCGTTGGCTTCGATTTTGGTAGGCGAAATATGAACCCAATAATTATTTTTTACAACTCTGAAATTTTGTGTGGTAAGCCGCCTGTTGGGCTTTATCTTTTGATTTACTCGTACGACAGAAGTAGGTTTTTATTGCAGATCATCAAAACACAAAACAACTTCAACACCCTATTGCATGAAAATATATATCTGAATACATATAACAAGAAGCTTGCTTCCTAAAAGATCAACATGTACGTCGAAGTATTATTAATAAGGAAATTTGTACCATAATATAGAACAATATTTCTATTAGGTTAATTGAAATGATCAAATATTTCTTAGAAAGTATCAACAAAGTTGAATATATTTTATATTGTAATAAAAATAGAACTTATTCAATTGAAGGATTTAATATGGCAAAAATAACTAGTTATTACCTTATTCTTAACCACTATAGTTGAAGACAAAATAAGTTTTACAATTTTGTAATAAATATTGAAATATTTGCCTATTATAATTATTTAAAAAATCCCTGAATATTAAAGACAGATTTCAAGGCGAAATTAAGTAAATTATAACTTCATTTTACATGTTATTGGAATGTTAGCATTTGAAAACACAGAAAAGGTAAACAGTATGTAACTGTATAAATTGACACATATTTCATTTTACTTGGAAGTCATTATATTACTCTTAGTTAACAAATTTCTGACTAAAATTTTGGTATTATAAGATTTTGTAACATTGAAGACTATTTTTATGGCCAAATGTAGTAAATCTCGATCAATTTAGGTTCATTTCTCTTGTGCAGTAGTATATTATGCTTAAATGTTAGTTGGGGATTCTTATTTTACATAATTTTAATCTATAAGAAAACATGTCCAATTGAAAAATTCCCAATTATCCTCTGAAATGTAAGAAGAATTTTAATTTTCCTTCTTACGTCGAATTTATTTCAAGTAGCCTTGAAAACGTACCGTTAAATAATTTATATACTTGCAAATAACAGTAATCTTTTAAGCTATGGAATTTTAGTCATTCCATACAATTTTTTATTAAATACATAAAATGTTTCGTTCACAAACGAAATCGTAGACCCGTAAAGACGAGACTCGGAACACAAACAAAGTTATGGGGCGCAGCCCATAAAGTCGATATAATTACTTCTTCAAGTACCCCACTTTATCCTGCTTCCTCCCTTCTTTGGAAAAAACGCGAATATCCTTAATGAAATTTACAAATAGCTCCATCTAGAAGTAATTAACTGTCTCCAATTGATTAAGCGTCCGCGAGCAAATATTCCACCTTCCTTTTCAGACTCATCGCGAAACCCTTCGTTCGACAGAGAAGCTATACGGCCGCCGTGATGCCAAATTAGGGCCAGTTATAGTCAAGTTAATTGCCATTAGCAGGGAAGGAACAAACGGTACTGCCTCGTTTCCCATTCATCTGATGGGGACAGGCGAGTGCGGCGGAAACGAAGGACCAGACATTCTCCAGGTGACGTAATATGATAACAAGCAGCTGCAATGTCTTTCAAAGGCAGGACAGTGGAGGAAATTGTGTCCAGAACAAAGGAAAATGAAAAAGTTACTGTATATTCATTAGTTACGTGTAAATAAAGCGGATTTTTTTTTCTGCAGAAGAACGCAGTTTTGGACATATTGGTTTTCGCCAGGTTATCTGAGTGTGGTGTCGATTTAATCAAATTTGCTTTTACGTATCCATAATAAATAACATGATTAATAACATAAACTGTAAAGTGGTAGCAATAAAAAGTCTACAAATTTATAATAAATGTTTTACGTGTCCGCTATTCTCTTCGACACATTTCTGTAAACGTTTTATAAACTACTGAGAATAGGAAACGAATTATACGTTCGTTTAACTAGTCGTACAGCATCGACCAATCCAACGGTTTGGAAATGCTTGATTTAAATGATCTCTCGTCAAATGGCTTTAATGAGAAGATTCACCATCGTGCATGAACCACATCTGTTGTCTAGTATTAATGGGTACTTCTTCAATAGTCTCAGGAGGTTTTTTTCCGACGGAATTCTAAATAATTTTGACCGTTCAACCTTACAGGTCGAGCGATAGGCTCTAAAATAAAATTTCCTGTAATCCCGCACTAGACGTTAACTAAAAAGTCGTGTTGGAAGTGATGCTCTTTTATTGCGTGCAGATATTCTTCACTCCATACGTGACAGTTTTTCCAATTAAAACATATCTACGGGTAAAAACAGCTCCAACTGTAAAGACAATTATCTCGAGAAAAGTATGATCCCTATTATGTAACTGGAGAAATCGTTCGCAAAATGTTCACCTCAGAGTAACTTTGTACAGGGTGAAATTAGAAACATTGTAACTGCTGCATGTGGAGTATAGTTGAAACGGTTTTGCGGCCAACTCCTGTTACTGTTGGCAAACAATGAATACTAATTTCTGAATTTTCTTCTACTTTTTCTAAATTTTTTTCTTCGTCTTGTACTCTTTTTTCGTATCTTCAATTTCGTGAATTAGACCTAAAGTCCTAGGTTCTCCAAATCTGGTAAATAAAGAAGCAAACAATGTATGAGATGGCTGCCTGCGATTCGGATAAAGTTCTTCATATATTCTCTTAGCAGCGCGTCCACTAAAATGTCCCTGTACATACACCACTCATCTATCTCTTGATACGTCTTAAGTAAAATTAGTTATTAAATAATGATAAAATAGTTCTCTTTTATTTTAGTTTAATTAAATTCGTAATTTTAATACCGATGGAGACATCTATTAGTTTAGGTACAAATTATAAGTAGGCGAATCTATTTGCGGGATTAAAAAGTAGGGAAAAAAGTAAGGTGGAACGGTTGATAGCGAAAATCTTTAGCGTGCGTTGAGACTTATGATTTCTAAAATCTTGTTAGATAAAGTATAGTCTAAAATACGTTTAGAATGGCATATTCCACACGAGCGAAAGTTTGTAGGTTCGCGACCTAACCATTGTCTTTACCGCGATACAGGACGTTTTAACCATTTTGGCTATTTCTTTAACTTGCCATAAAAGGTCAATTTTCCAAACATCTGCAATAGGTCCAGGTGGGTCTCTTGAGTGGCCATCAAGGTCACCAGACATCACTGAAATTAACCGTCCGGAATTCTGGAATTCTGGAATTGAGGGGAGGGTAGCAAAAAGGCTACAGCACTTAGACCTCATTGGTCCCCTTGTACCTCGTCTCATTAGGAGATCAATCCACCTGAGCCGCCAACCAACCTAATAAGGAGGTTGGTGGTGACGTTGCTCAGGGGGATCTCTTTAATGTAGGCCATAGAAGGCCATCGTTCTCCTAACATAGATTCTCTAATTGACGAGATAGCAGTGCACTCACAGAGTGCATGAAGTATTGTCTCATCTTCCTGTTCGAAACCCCTACAAAGAGGTGTTTCGCACTTCCTCATGTAATAGAGGTGCTTCCTTAACCAGCAATGTCCAGTTTGAATACCTGTCACCAGACGAAGATTTGCCCTAGACATAGCCAGGTACTTTTTGGTTGTATCCTTGCAGAGATACTCTAGGAACTCCTTAGCAAATTGACAGCCATTTGTTTGACCCCAACGTTTCCTAAACTCTTTGTGGGTGTCCTCTTTGATAATTTCAACAAATGCTGACAACGGTAGCATACTGGAGGGACCAGGTCCAAAAATATTGAGACTCGATGCACTCCTAGCCAGCTTGTTGTTGGTTGAGGCCACTATCAGTGCCTGATATGATTATGATTACGTAAGATCAGTAGTGATTGTCTACTCTCTGTGTAGATTCTAATAGATAGTTTTGCCCGTTGTATGTCTACGGGCAATTTTTTTGGCGGCTATGGTTATATCTGCTAATTCCGTTTGTACCACGGTAGCATGCCTATCCATTGCCCACTGGTATCGAATATATAGGGATCTGGAATAAATCCCACATTCTGCACCTTCCTTCTTTTTTGATCTGTCTGTGAAGATGTTGATTACATCTTCGCTGGCGGTCTCCTTATTCCTGATAAGCACCGTGCAGGGTCTGTCAAACACAAACTTGGGAGAAATACTTTCAGTGTCTGCCTGCAAAAGGGGCATCTTCCTGACCATCCCATTCCACAGGCGATTCCTAACTTCTCCACATTCTACATCAGGTATAATACCAGCATTTTTGAGGCGAAGCATAGTTGTCGCAGCCACTTCTTTTAGATAAATATCCAAAGGTGATAGACATAACACGACCTCAATTGCTATGGTAGGTGTCGTACGCATAGCTTCAGTTATGCTTAGGAAGGTAATCCTTTGTACCTGGTTGAGCTTTCCAGAGCAACTGATCGAGCGAATTATGAATACCTAATTGTAATTAATTAAGAAATACACCTCATATAATAAGAATATCTATAATAAAAAAAATTATGCCACCAGACCTGTTTTTCTGTTTCGGTTATAATTTTGGTGAATTGAATGAAGTAAGTAGAATACCCCTAACATATTTGATTATACAAAGTGGTTCGCATTTTATGGTAAATTAAAGACATAGCAAAACTCGGTAAAACGCCTTGTATCTCGGCAATGACAATGGTTAAATATGTCGACAACTGTTAACGTTTGAATATGTGTATTTATTTTAAATTCAACACACAAGTCTCTACCATGAACAAATTGATTATACGGCAATCTGTTGCACTTCCTGAAATACACACCTCAAAACTTTTCAACATCATTGGTACCGATAACTGGCTGTGTATGCCACAATAATGAACCATACTCAAGCCCAGGATACCGAAAGATATCTGAAGCTTTATACTTCAAAGGTATTTTAAAGAGTCAGCATTAACTAATTTTGACATTATAGAGAATTTGATGTAAAAACAGTTTCAACCTTGGTCTGTCACGGATGATGTTAACTTGATTGGTGAAACGTACCTGAACTTAAGAATAACTCTTTGACGTTTTGTGGAGAGCTCATTCGTTTTCTGTTTAATTCGACTGGAAAGGAACGAATCTAAATTCGCCCCTTCCCTTCCGCCAGAGCGCGCCCCTGAAACAAATGAACGCGGAGGAGGCGACAAAACTTAGAAGTTATTACGTCGAGGGCCTACAGCGAGCTCTTTTATCATAATTAAGAGGGAAACCCGACACGTGGTACCTCTCAAATTGTTATCACCTTCCTATTACGGCGCCTTCTTTGACGCTTTTTTAGTTTTAATGGTTGTTTTATTACGGGGCTTACAGTTTATGAATTCTGCGAAAAATGAAGGCGCCCCAAACGAAATTTCTCGCGTCGCGAGAGTATTTGGCTGGTGGGAATATTTTACCAGGCGAATGGCGGTGAGGAAATAAAGAAATAAAATTATTTCTTCCACCTCAACGCGAATGCGGAGGGAGAATTTTCGTAATTTTTATTAACTCGTTTCGTAAACGCTCTGGAAAAGTTTAGTGTGGATTTGGATATTTTTATGTGTAAACGAGCAAGACCAAAAACAGCCAACAGCTTCTGCGATAATCAGCCAAAGTATGTATTTGGTCATCATAACATTTACGTTATTTCAAGGTTAAATTTTTGTAGTATATTCCCCTGTAACTGTTAAGAAATAACGACGATGTTATCTCTTGCGCGTTATGTAGAATTTTTTAGTTTCTTAAAGACAAGGAATTAGGTGTCGCTGTAGTTTAACATGTGTATTATTTGAATTCCCAACTAACATTTAAGCCTAATAGACTACTACACAAGAAAAATAATTCTAAATTGATCAAGATTTACTACTTTCCTCCATAAAAATAGTCTTCAATGTTACAAAATCTTATAACACCAAAATTTTAGTCAAAAATTTGTTAATTAAGAGTAATATAATGACTTCTAAGTAAAATGAAATATATGTCACTTTATACAGTTCGAAATTACATATTGTTTACGTATTCTATGTTTTCAAATGCTAATATTCCAATAATGTGTAAGACGAAGTTATAATTTACTTAATTTCGCCTTGAAATCTGTCTTCAATATCCAAGGTTTTTTTAAATTATTACAATAGGTAAATATTTACATATTTATTACGAAATTGTAAAACTTATTTTGTCTTCAACTAGTAGTTAAAAATAAGGTAATAACTTGTTATTTTGCCCTATTAAATCCTTCAATTGGTTAAGTTCCATTTTTATTACAATATCAACCTATTTTCAACTTTGTTGATAATTTCTAAAGAATATTTAACCATTTCAATTAACCTAATGGAAATATGGTTCTATATTATGGTACAAATTTACTTGTTAATAATACTTCGACGTAAGGATTTTTAGGAAACAAGCTTCTTGTTATATGTATATGTATTCCGACAGATCTTCATGTAATAGCGCGTAGAAATTGTTTTGTGTTTGGGCGATCTGCAGTGAAAACCAAGCCCTACACAATATTACAGAGTTGTAAAAAAACGAATTTAAGCCAACACTGCATATTATGTAAATCAATCTAATGATAATATATCGATAAACACTTCATATATAAGTACTCTTATGACTGTTATTATGTCAGATGAATTCAGTAGGGCACGTGAATTGAAATTCGAATTGAATTCCGTTCGAAAATATTAATTTTGTTTTTGTTA
This sequence comes from Monochamus alternatus, assembly GCA_037114965.1. Lineage (NCBI taxonomy): Eukaryota > Metazoa > Arthropoda > Insecta > Coleoptera > Cerambycidae > Monochamus > Monochamus alternatus. The sequence continues at coordinate 126,159,678 of CM073426.1, forward strand.
TTACGCATACATAATATTATTGGCTTTAATTTGAATTTTCAATCACAAATAAATCCAAGAGTAGAATTTTATATGTAGGTACCTAGTAATAATTTAATTGGTAATAAATTACCATAAAATATTTTCATTTGGAGGAAATCTCAACCACAAAGTTAATATTTTTCTGTGACGTCAACATTGGCATAGGCAATCTGCCCTATAGGTTAAGACTTACAGACAAAATTGACTTCAAAGTTGATTTTATTTGAGCGGCCATGTTGTAATAAACACTAAATGTTTTGTTCATTATTTCTAATTGATTACTCATTAAAATTATGTTAATACAGATAATATTACTTAATACATTTATGACGAAAGATTATTAAACACATTTTATCACGAAGTACATTCAGTTTTTATTTTAGGTTATTTTTCAGTATAGAAATATTATTAAAAAGCAATAGTAAAAATGTATATTTATAAGGCGCGTTATTTTTATGAAAGTTTGATCATGACATTATACGAAAAAATTTCCTGGGTTGTACAATTTGATGAATGGAAACCAAAAATACAGAATTTATTATATTAAAATCTAAATATCTATAAATATACCTACTAACTCCTACTGTACTTGTAGTTTAGTAGCCTGACTTATAGTCTTTCTTTTTCTTCCTATCCCTGTTCGCTATTACAATGTATAAAATCAAACATATAATGTTGTCTCTCTCTGGCAAATGTATGTCATATAAAGGGCATAATTAGGGTATATCTTGGTAATAATGTCTTTTATATTTTGAAATTTTAACATAAAATTGGTCCGTATTTCTTTTAAGTCCATTTATCTTATTGGAACAAAATTCTTGCCGACCAATTATTAACTTCCATATTACTTTAGTTTTTTTCCCCACATAAGGAAAAAGGCCAACGAATATAGGTAAACTTTCCTTATACGGAATTGGTCATGAAAAGTTTTTGACCAATTCAGAGGTCAAGTTAACGTAATTTTAACTTTAATTGTTTGTTGGGTTGTGAAAATGGATGGCTTATTAATTTTCATTTAATTCATGGTTTTATAAATGCATATCGAAAGTAACTTGTAAAATTTAAATCAAAATATCCAACGAAGAAGGATAAAAAATGTAAGTAATCTATTTGATCAGGGGCTCTACACACATCACGCATAAGTCCAGCGATTGCGCTCGACTCAATGATAGTTATATGCATTTTAGGAGTATTGTTCAGGTTGCGTACTGCTTGCTTGATTCAGTACGAATGGAAATAGATTTTTAGGTTTTGCATGGTAGACATGCGTCGGAATTTTTTTTTTATATGTTTGCTAATGGGTAAAAAGCAAATAAAAGCATGGTAACGTGCAATGCAGAGATTTAATTTTGTATCATGCAGAAGCATGAGATTTTGTTATAAGGATAACTCTGTTTAGTAGTTTTTGTTTTAAATATAGGTTGAAGAGGTTATAGAAAACTATTTTTGTTTAAAACCTATGAAATATGGGAGAATAAAATAGAAATCAGCAACGTTTCGTATTACACGCAAAAAAGAAAAAGTTGTTATAGGGTAATTATTACGTTAAATTTTAGGAAACTCATTTGGAATAGCGGTTTTAAAGCTGCTATTATTTAATCGATAGTGATTTCCGGGCTGTTAAGCTGTGACCTAGGTAACAGGCCGCTGCCGGTAACAGAATTAACTTTTCTTGTTTTAGTTGAAATTATTTAATCTGCCCTTGTTGTTCTCGGGTTTGACTTTGTAGAAAGCGGACCCATTTTCGGTATCCATGGGCCCCCTCATATAATGATTTCGGTTCCTCTATTTGTATTATTGTACTACGGTCGGCACTCCGCGTCCAATAACGATAGTCTTCCTAGATGTCATTTAGCAACCTTCGTATTTTGATAAACTAAATATTTTAGTAAAAACTGTAAATCCAGTTAAAAATAATATATCTCGTTTTTTTAATATTTCATATTTATTTCTTATAAATGTAAATTAACCAAAGATCTTTTAATCCAAAAATAAACAGTATAGTTTTTTAATTTTGAGAAGAGATCAATTTTAACTTTGACATTTTATACCATTACTTTTTTGCGAAATTAATCAGTTGTAAGTAAAATATGAAGTACCCAATAGTAATAATATATTTAAATAAGCTACTACCTATAACTTCATTTTACAAATCCTAACCTAAATGGATGGACACGAGAAAAAGCAATGAGTGGAATGACAAAATTGAAAAAATATTTAATATGTTAATAATTTTCTACTCTGTTCAATTTATTTCCGCAATATACCTTTATTAAAGCAGTCAACTTCTGGTAGATTGTCAGAATCAGCTTACTAAAACTAAACTAAAATATTTACAACATAGCATATTTTAATCTGATCGTGTGTTAACGTGTTAGTGGTTCAACATCTTATTTATTTATTTATTTATTTATTTATTTGATCTACACTGTTCTGCAGGTATTTACCATACTACAGAACAAAAGGGTGCAGAATGTAAAATAACTAAATCTATGTTAAAAAAACACAATAATAAAACAAACAAAAATCATTTAACAGAAACTATTTAAATTGTTTAAAATATGGCTTAATATTAAGGCAACAATTAAAAATATCTATGTTCCCATAGGTATTCGTTGTCACTTTCATGGCATTCTTGGACCTGCTTGTTATAATATTTATTTGTCTGATTTTTGGCGCCCCATAAAAACACACGACAGACACTTCGCGATCAAATTTGGTATATGGGTATTTTGGTGGGTGCTCTAATACCAGTTTTTGAAAAAGCGATCCTTTTATAAAATTGTAGTAGGCCAGGTTTTTGTCACATCAGTAAAATGGTTAGTAAGATATAACTTCTCTTCACTGTATGTATGGTCGATGAAAATTGATGATAAATTTAGTTTAGTTTCAGCATTTCTTTTTTTATTTATGACAACTTGCTTTTTGAAATTGGACATAAGTGATTTAAATTGTTGATAAGCACAATTTAGTTGTTTAATTGGATATGTGTTTAACATATGTTACATTTTCGTTATACAGTGTTTTCGAAAAGCAACGAATAAATTCATTATTTTTGAAATTGAGAAGTTTTCGAAAAAATCCCGTAGCACGTCGATTTTGTTTTTAAATAAGTCACTTTTTGACATACGACCCACATTTGTGACGTCATTGTTGTTCGAGATATGACGTCATTGACAATTTTTTTAAATAGCAACCCCCAATTTTGACCATGCCATTCGAAAGAGCGCGTCATTCTACATACATGCATCATCAAAAATTATGGTTTTACGCAACAAAAGTTTCAAGAAAATAATGTTTGAAGATTTTAAAATTTAATTTTGACAATACGTTATGAAATATTTAGATTTTTGATTCATTTGGTAGCTGCTCACCTTCTCCTCTTACTCGACAAATCTATATTTGTAAATTAATAAAGTCACACCTAAATACAGCAGTATTTACAATGGCTTTTAGCAAACTCAGAGAATCCAAGCGCCAAAAATTTAATTACACTCGCCTCGCCAGAGGAGCTACATCTGCGGATTGATTATAAATGCCGGTTCGCATTTTGCTGAAAGAACCGCACATATTCTAATTAACAGGGAACGCAAAGAGGGCCTGGACACAATATTAATTTTTAAACTAAGGACGGTATTTTGTTTCAGTTGGGATATTGTTACATGGGGTTTTTGCAGAAGCCGAACCTAATACAAATATGATTTGTTACAGTAGGTGCTAACGTTTAAAGTGACAGACAGCAATTATGTTTTACTAGGTGGGTTCTAATATACGAACAAAAATTTTATTTTAAAATGATAACTTATAGATTCATACAACATATTATTAAACGATTTTTTTAAACATAAATATGTAACGGCTGTAATTACCAAACTAAAGCCCTTCCTGTAGGGAGATCCACAAAACGGTTTCTAATTGCTCTGACGTCACAAGCTTACTACAACCTCTGCCTCGGTAACCGCACTTAACTATCAAAGCAGGAAGCAAGCAGGGTTAAATTTAATTAACTAACTAATTAACTAATTAATTAACTAACTGTTAACTTGTATTTATTAAAATTCCATATTAGATATAATGCAGCAAGTATATCATAAAGCCGATTCGCATTTACCAGTAGTAAATGTTCAAATGGTGTTTGATGATTTAGCGGCCAACTCGAGCGGTATATTCAACGCTACCATCACCTACTCGTCACAATTTCTGCTTATTTTGGTTCATACTATTAGCTCCTTAAATATTTTACACTCTTTTTTAACACCCTGTATAATGGAGTGACAATGCAAACCGGTTATATGGTTAAACCCCGACGCGCAAAAAAGATTTTCAACGTTTTTACTTTAAAATAAACTTAAAGATATATAGATCTGACCAAAGTGACGTATCTTTAAAATAAATAAAATCTTGTTACACTAATTTTGAAGAATTGCGATACTTGACCACCAGTAGAAACGTGAAATTTATAAAATTTGCACATACCTTATCCTATTTCTTTTTTATTTGTAAGTATAAAAAAACATAAGGTTGCGTTTTCAAATAGAAACAAAAAGAGTTATATAGGAAGAGTTTTAAGAAGACGGTAAAGAATAAATTTACTATACGAATGTTTTATAGTTGGAATTATGAATAAATCATAGCTAGCATCTAGTAAATCAGAAATTGAATTTCATCCGGTACAGATTTATGGAAAAATGTTGTGCTCTACTAATAAAATTTATTCAATAACGAATCGTGATCGATTTCTTTAGTTTTGATGTTCTGTGGTGTCATCATAAATATAATTAAAGCAGTGGGATACGTATACCAAATAAATCAAATCAAATCATTTATTGGTGTTCATACAATAAAATGTTTACACAAGTCAAAAAAGAAAATCAATGGAAGATATAAACTAACATTAAAGTAACATTCACAACAAGTAAAATAACATTGAACATTATAAAAATGACATAATAATATAAAATTACAAAAATAGCAAAAACATAAAAAAACAACAATTACATATTTAAAAACTGGTCGGCAAAGAACTCATTAAAATCATAAAACACTTTTTCTTTGAGATATTTCTAATTCTGAACTTAAAACAATTTAGATCTAGGGACTAAATCTCGGTTGGAAGTTTATTAAAGAATTTAATACAAAAATAATTTGTGCCATCTCTGGATTTCGCTAATCGAAGAAAGTTTGGTCTGATATTATGTCTTTCCCTAGTATGGTAGGAATGAAAACTTTCCTGTCGAACAAATCTGTGTTCAATATTTTTAATGTAAATGAGACATTCAAGAATGTATATCGACGGCATTGTAAGAACATTTAGCTGTTTGAAATGCTCACGACAATCTTCTCTGTATTTTATTCCAGCAATTATTCTTATACATTTACGTTGTAAACTAAAAAAATTTTTCACTGTAAGAAGAATGGCCCCAGTTCAAAATTGCGTAAGTCATGGTGGCATGAAAAGTACCATAACATGCGGACATAAGCACAGGCTTAGAGACTACAGGATTCAAATTACGTAGTAGAAAAATATTCTTAGATAAACGTGTAGATAAATCTTTGACATGATTTTCCCAGGTTAATTTAGTGTCGAGGTGAATTCCAAGAAATTTAACACCGTTTGAGTTATCTTTAGTATTGATATGGCGAAGTGTAAAGAGCAAAGATTGAGTTTTGTCAACATTTAAATTTAATCTGTTAAGCCCGCTTTACATTAACAATTTCTTTGTCAATTAATTGATCAAGTGGCTTCGTCAAGTTAATTGACAAATGTAATACGAAAACTTCTACGTCAAATTTAGCACGTTATTTAGATTAGATTTCTGTCCGACAGAGAATGAAAAATCGTTCAGTATGGATTTAAGAGTCGATTTTGAGACGACAAAAAAAATGACTTGCTTATAGTCAATTAATATGCCAACTCAGTGTGGACGATCCAGCTTAATTTGAAAGGCTTATTTGTAAAATAAGACATATAGTTAAGGTTTACTACGATATAAATTAATCTATTCATCAATATCGCCTTTTATCTATTATTTTTTATCACTCAATATTAATAATTTGCTGCCAACACTACCACAAAAGTAGACGATTAGTCAGCTACAGCAATTTTTGTCAGGCGATTCCGAATAGGTGTTTACATCTAATCGTATAGATGTGTCGATACATATCGCAGACGCTTGAAGCATATCTCTCTGTCAGAAATTCTGCACTGTTTAGGTACAATTTCCATCCGACATAAATATCGAGCAATTAATGTCAGATGTAAACGTACCCTTATATAGAATATATCTGCTAATTATTAATCTGAATAAGTCATCAGTCACTGCAATATGCAGTTAAACGCTGAGTAGACCTTAGCCTTATAATTCTTTATTATTTTTTTTCTGTTGTAACAGACCAGAAGCGGCTTAATAAAAATTTATTTTATAAACGCCTTGTATTTTGAACCGATCCTATCCCAGAAGGAACCAGATTTAAAAGTAAAACTGTCATGACCCCAGAGTGTAAATAAAAAGGAAAGAGATTATACGGAAGGAAATGGCTGAAACTACTCCACCTCATCAACGAATAAACAGCTAATCCGCTAGCCAAGCCAGACGAGGCTGCCGCCATCTTATCCGGCGGAAGATTAAATTGATATCCACAACAGTTATTAACCGGATGTCTCTTCGCGGATTGTTGCCGGATAATTTTGAAATACTTAGAACCGCCGACTGAAAAGTCGTGCCAAATTAACTTCAAACGTCGGGTCGAGTTTCCCGCGCGGTCTAAAGCCACGTTTATTAATGGTGTAATCTCCCCTTTGTTTTATTTTGTGCATTCCTTGGAAATGCGAGCCACGAACAGCTTTAGAGATTTATTAGTAAGTCTCGAAAAGCTCCAAAAAGTTCATACTAGGTCTCATTAGAAACTGGAAATGCAGTAAACGTAATCAATATAGATATTAACAATAGAAACAAGCTACTTAATAAATTGCAGATGAATTTTTAATTACTACTGAAATTTTATCGAAATTAAATCGAATTACAATTAAAAAGAATTAATACCACATATATTTTCATTACAATCCTGTTAAATTCTTACTAATCTCATAAGAATTTACATGAAAAGTGAATAAACCGACAATATTATTTCAGATGGATTAACTTCCATTTATAAAAAAATATACAGAGTGTCTAAAACGAATAGGTTTTCCACAAATACATTTCAAAAATAAAAATACAACTGTAATAAAATGCGAAACTGTTACCAAATTACTAACTAAGAGACAACTAAGGTTAAGTAAAAGCTCCTATAACGCTCCGCTTGTGTTTGTAATTCATTTTTAATTAAGAATTTAGCAGAAAATCCTTAAAACTGTAACTTTCGATAACATTGCAATCTGTCAGCTGCTGCTGTTAACGTAGAAGTATTATTAGTGCGTTTCGTTTTTCTTTAGTGCTTGCTTGAGATTTATGTCTGTACATAAACAAAAATGGAACAATTTATTGTAAATATGACCAGCTGCATGACATGTTAACTTATAGCGAATTTGGTCAAAACTTTCTGGCTACGATAGGTTCGTACGCTAAACTTTTTTGGCAACGGCATTCATTTTGAACACTTGTAACTATTTGACATTTATTCTGTGTTGAGAAAAGAGCTCTAAGAACATCAATCACACTAATAGCAGAATTTACAGTGCTATTAACATTTTAACTTAAAATTTAATATGTGAAAACTAAGAGAAAAACTATATTCCAATTTAATCAACTCTTCTACTGCATAGGCTAGAGTAATTTTGAAGCGCAAGTGAACTGAAATGTGGAGAAGCACTTTCCTGCATGTATCAGATATAATTTCTTCAAAAACCTTAAGTATTGTCCCTCATTAAGTCTAGCTGGATGAAAATGGATTCTATTGAAGTAGCCACAGATAAATTTAACCCATAAGAAGAAATTAAGCCAACAAAATCTTGCTTAGAAATGTTGGATTATCTACGATTTTTTGCGAATTGCAAAATGTTTCTTTCTGAGATACATCTTGTAGCTTGAGCGCTATCATAAAAGAACTGCATGTCTATCATTTCGAAATTAATAAATTGAATTATTCTGAATAACGAAATGATATTTGACAATAGTAAATTGACAATTGACAACTTGCCACAACTGTTTTTCAAAGCACAACTTTAAAATGGAAATAAACAATTTTTCAATACAATGTACTCTGTGAAAAATGTTTATCATATCAAAAAATGAACGTTTTTAAGATATCAGTGGCGTGCGAAGGGTTATCCTTATCTACGCTTATGGTCAAATTAAAAATTGTTTCAACAGTTTCAACATCTTCTTCTTCTACGAAGCTTTTACTCTTGAATTATTTTCAAATTTAAACAACCTGTATGAAACCGACAGCGCTGTATGGCAGTGAAACCTGGGTTCTCAATAAGAAGTCAAGAGAAATCCTTTTAAGGCGGGAAAGGAATATCTTAAGAAGAATTCTAGGGAGGCATGAAGACGGGGGAAGGCTATGTAAGGAGAGATAATGAGAAAATATATGTAGACGAAATTGTAATAGCCAGAAGAATGCAGTGACTATGGCATCTAGAACGTATGGAAGATGAAATGACAGTTATAAAAATTGTATGGAGTAAACCAAACTACAAGAAAAAGGAGGGAGATCGAGGAATCGATGGAGAGACGCAGTGACAATAGATCTAAGAGAGAAAAATGTAACGGATTCGAAAAGAAAGGTGAAGAAAAGAATGTGTGGAGTGGAGGAGAATAACGCAGCTCTGGGCCTAGAAGACCTGTAAAAAGCTTTATATATGTATGAGAAAACTCGTTGCAAGATCACAGTTTTATTAAGTTAACGTTTCTTGAAAACTTTGAAAATATAAAGTAGCAACTGTTATATATTATTATGAAGAAAAAAATAATGCAATTAAATTGAAAAAAAATGTCGCCGTTCCATTTAAATTAAATTGTACATTTGGGTCGTCTTCTATAAGAAACACCCTGTAGAGAAATTACAAGTCACTGAACTAACCTAACCAAGAAGAGTATATCAGAAGTAATATTTACGATACCGAAATCTCAGCTATTCTCTTTCAAGTAGTTTTTTTTAATATCGCTCTGTGTTTAAAAAAGTTCTATGAAAATTCTAATTGCAGCATCCAGATTTCCTCGAAAAAGAAACCCAATGTTGTAAAAAATGCATCCTTCTGGTATTCGGTAAGAAAATTTTACACCACAAGTATAAATCAAACCTGATATTTTAAATTAATTTCACTGGTTGTGAAGTCAGCCAAGGTATTGTTGTTGACTTGTCGATTTGTCATATTTGTTTAAACGGTTCTGTCACAGTAGATGTCGGTTACTAGTTCGATTACTTTCGATTAAAAAAATACATTTCTACCACCTGTAGTGACCTAAAATTACCAAGGGACTATAGATTGAACCCATCTGAGTTTTATCATTTGGCGTAACTAAAGTTGGTAAATATAGCTCTCTGCCTAGAAGAAATTGTTTCAAAATATTACAGACATCTAAATAATTCGTTACCTTCCCATTCACCATTAAGAAGGGAGGATGTGTTAGAAGAATTCGAGGAACATTTAAATTTTATGTATGTAAATCCTACGTTTCAAATATAATTTGTTAATGCACAATTAAACAATAGTACAAGTTGTGGTTCATATTAAATTAAACTTTATAAGGAATAATAAATAAAAATGTTAATTCCTAGAAATGTCGTATTGATGACAAGTAGTTATTTAGTGATTCTGATTGATTATATCATTCAAATTACCTGTTTAAACAAATATTCTGCAAACCTTCCATACGTCTGGAAAAATAGTAAAGTTTTTAGAATAAGGTTAAAAATTATACATAATGGCTCACACAGAGCACTACCATAATCTTTAATTAAAAATGCCGGAATGAGATCAGGACCCATAGTCATATTTGCCTTTATCTTTTTAACAGCCGCCAGAACGTCATTATTATGAATTGAATTCATCATAATAGAGTTATAATTAATGACATTATTTGCAATTGTAAATAGACTAGGATCGATATAAGCAGTGGAAAAAAATCAGCAAAATTATTAACAATATCGTGAGGATCAAGAGTTTCATTAGTATTGTAAGTTATAAGAGATGGGATGGAGTAAAAACCTTTCTTAGCATTAATAAATTCCCAAAATTTTTTAGGGTCTGACTTAGTTATGGGCCAAACACGTAAACTTTGGGACACCGTGTACATATTTAACCGAATTATCTATTGGGTCGCACATCCGTGCCAACACCCCTATAAATTTCCATGTTAATGCCCAAACAATAATAATTTTATAGTATAATATCCGACACCAATTATAACAGATTCGTTTATTAACGGGCATTTGAAATCAGCGTTTAGTGGGAGCGTATAAAGCGAATTGAATTCGGAGGATGGCGGGGGGTGGATTTATGCGGTCGCAACTATTTAAATTTCTAACTGGATAAACGCGGGACTCTGGCCGATGATAATTTTACATACCATAAACGATCGCAAATAAATCGGCACGGCGTACAATAAATCCGTGCAATTAACCAGAGTCACGCTCGCTCGACGGACGGCGATTAAAAAAAATTACCGGACAGCGTGTCGAGTTGGCCCACCGGAGGCTTTGAAATGTTTTGACAATTGATAAATAATTTGCCAGTTTCTGCAGTTAACAAACATGGCGATGTGTATATGTGACGGCTGTATTATGGAATAGGCCGTTCTATAAAAAGAGCAGTCGCTTTTTAAAATGGGGAATAAATGATTTTTCATGTTGGCTGTGAAATTTTAAACTGCAGTCCATATAAAAATTGTAAACAGTTGAATGATATCAAATTGTAGCGAATGTGCAAAGATGTGCGTGTTACTTTTTGAAAATATTACAAATAAATAGTAATAGTAAAAAGAATCAACAAAAACAACTTTTACAAATACAATTTTGTAAAAAAAATGATATAAAAATATACTTCTGCACGGCACTGGAAACTGGTCCACTGTAAAACCTGACAACGCAGTGCATGCAATCGGCGAGCGGACAAAAAATTGAAAGAACTTCCCAAGAAAATAAATAAACAACATTTTTTTTCATGCAAAAAACAAAGCTTTATTGATCTATATTTAGTGGAAAAAGTGTTTTTTTATTGCACTAGTGCAATACGTGTAGTGCTTGTTTATTGCATTCATATGTCATTCTACTACAACGCTTTGTCATCATGACAAACATAAACGTTCAAGTCGACGTCATATTTTCCTAGACTTAGGCAAGGCGCATATTGAGACGCGTTTGACGCGTGTGAGATGATGTGACCCGACCAGCATGACATGAATGCGCGACACGCGTAGCATTGTCTTTCGCATATTGCAAGACAGTTCTTCTCACGACTTTCGAACAGCCACGTCGTTCTAATTTTTCTTGTTTATTATAAAAATGAATGATTTAAACAGAAAACTGGATTTATAAATGAAATAGACCCCTGAGTTTGGAAACCAGTATTGAGAAAACGTAAGGGCGAAAAAACTTGAAACTTGGACCATATGTAGCCTGTAGTTTCGTAATCGTAATTTTTAGTTATTAATGAAAATGTAGAAAAAATTACGGTTTTCTACCTACAAAATATACCATCTTTTAATTGCAGTTCTTTTGCAATTTCACACCAAATCTTGTTTTTTATCTTCGCTTTCATGTAATTCTCTCTGGTATCATATAGCTCTCTATGCCTTCTTACCAGCTCTATCAGTTTTGTTTTCATTGTCACGGGAGAAAACACAACTAACCACAAAATTATTAACACGTGGCGCGTACGGCGCGAAAAACTGTGCCACTGCCACTGCGCCGCGCGCCTAGCGTCTCACGCGAGTCTTGCTGTGCAACGTCGTGGCACGAATTTGCGCTGTCCCACTACTTTCCTTAAGCTACAAAAGTACATGCTGTGTCACCACACACGCGTCACACGTGTCTCAATATGCACCTTGCCTTATAGTGTCATCTAAATAAAACATTTTTTGGTTTTTACATTAACGTAGAAGAAATATTGTATGTAACTCGTACAAAAAGTATTTATAGCACTCAGCGTGTTGTCCTACGAGGCCTCGTAGGACAATTTCACGTCGCGTACAATAAACATTATTTTTTGTACTTGTTGCATAAATAACTATTTATAACACCTATTTTATATACCAAATTCAACTACTTTTGCCGCTATTGTTATTAATTATTAGTAGGATAATTTGTGGTTTTAATTAATAAAATACATCGTCATATCTGATACTACAACAAAATTTTGGGACAAACTAACACAAAAAATGTGGGATTCGAGAAGGCTTCAATATAAATCAAAACGTTGGCAGTATGTAGAAACCCAGTATCCTTTATTATCAGCAGACGAATTACAAAACTTAATAAATTAAAGGTCACAATACAAAGTCATACAAAAAATGTTTCTGCTTCTTGTCCTTTTTGGAATCGTAAGTTCAAGCAGCAGCTATGATATGTTTGCGTAATTCATCAATAATGTCCACTTCTTACTATTCACTTAATTTTTTAAATATCTCCACAAAAAGAAGTTTAAATGATATCAAGACGGGGGATCGTGGCGGCCATAGTACCGGCCCTCTTATTCATTGATATTAATGCTTGAACGCTGTACATAATGCGACTATGATTGAGCCCTGTGTATGATACGCCACATTGCTGCTCTTCCACGATTCGGTTGAAAATTTCCCATGTTACTACACTTTCACTCATTGCACACCGTGATAAAAGTAATAGAATTTGGCACATGCCTACCGGGATATCGTTCTGCTAAAATAATTTCACTTCTCCATGAATTAAAACGATATGCATCAACTCCGAGTTGAAATCCACGTAAATCATTTTTGATACTAGAAAAACTAATATAAACACTCACCATATAAAACCGTTAATACTATAAATAATTGGATGTCAATATTCAAAGTCTACAGTTGTAGCCCAGCGATGTAAATGTTGAAACTACTACAACTTCAATATATTTTTTTTATTTTAAAAATATAACAGACCTCCTTATTACAACTTTACTTGGAGTATTCACTTGTACAAAGAGTTTAAATTGAATACTCTGTGTAATCGGTGTGTTATTACAATGCTCATGTTTGGCTGCATAATTACTGAAGTCCTTTATTGATAACTCGTATTTGTTGTCATTGATGTATTTTAATACCCACCCGTGAAATACGTCTATTACCCTGGCAAGCCAACACCAACGGCCGCTAAAAACAAGTAATGGATATTTTGTTGCTAATTAGTACCACCAGTTTCAATTTTGTACCTTGTGCCGTTTTCGAGAAAAATGGTGGCCAGCGTAATATTACGCTAGCAGACCATCGAATTACTCCGCAAGTACGAACGGTAGCAAAGCGATTTTTGCACCGTATTTTGTTGCTCGTCGAATAGATTCTGACAGTGTACTGTTAAAAAAATGCCCATTATTATCATAATATTTATTTATTTATTGTTGCTTCAAAGCATGTCTTTGTAATAATTCAGATTGGGGAAACCCAATAGGAGGAAATATCCATTCTAAAATTAAGAAATTTAACTTCTTTTGGACTGCTTCAATATTTTATATATGAGAATTATAAGGAAACCCAACAGAAGCGGCATATTCAAGTTCGGACCGAACAAAACAATAATATAAGATTACTACTATAAAACCGTAATATCTATATACTTCAGATACAATCTTTTCAATATATAAATTGAAAGGCAACTTATCATTAAAAAGAACTCCGAAATCGCGGAAAGTGTTGGTACGTGATAAACCAATGTCATTAGAAGTATAGCCAAACATAATCTTCGACAATTTTAAACTATATGACATTATGTAGCACTTCTGAGGATTCATAGGAAGTCTATTTAATTTGCACCAGTTTTCAATTTGAATCAAATCACCTGCCTTGAAGGTGCTCACAATCATCAAGGCTGTCGATAGTCGACACTTTGAAGTCATAAAGAAGGCAGTTAGAACTTAAACAGTTATATCATTGATAAAAATCTTCAATAGCAGTGGTCCAAGGACAAATCCTTGCGGGACTCCTAAAGTTGCTAAATAGTCGATTATTCTAGGAACCACCATTTTTCTCGAAAACAGCACAAGCTACAAAATTGAAACTGGTGGTACAAATTAGCAACAAAACAGTAACAAATTATCCGCCACTTGTTTTCAGCGGCCGCATTTTATTTTTCATTTTAGACGAACGCAAATCAGCAACAAATGTTTAAGTGACTGTATGAGTCGAATGGACAATTCTTTTTTGTTTTTATAAAATTATACACAGATATGACTCAATGAGCAACAAAAAAAAGGTTCAAAAAGCGCTTTCCTATCGTTGTTAGTAGCGGAGTAATTCCATGGTCTGCTAGCATAATATTACTCCAGCTTCCACCATTTTTCTCGAAAACGGCACAAGGTACAAAATTTAAACTGGTAGTACAAATTAGCAACAAAATATCCACTACTTGTTTTTGGGGGCCGCTAATGTTGGGCTGCCAGGGTAATAGACGTCCTAGAAATACTAGAACGCATGAACTTCTGTATATCCCCAGTCGTAAGATAACCCAGTTTCTACTTATTCTCCATATAATCGATGTCTGTTTGAAAGTAATAAATACCTTCCATATTTGACAAGCAAAAAATGTCAATTTAAGTTAAGTTATAGCATACTAATTTGGTTCAAATGATTGAAGAAGATGTATGTACTCGAGGGTGTGAGAATTTGACATATCAATCACGTTTTGAGTTGAAATGGTGATTCCAAACGAAAGAACAGCAAACTATCATGTCAAATCACTTTATGTTACTAAAATCAGTTCATTAAGTTTAATCAGAACGAAACGACTAGTATTTCTAATATCTTATAGCTTCTGTTATTTATATTGTTCTATGTTTTTCCACATTTAGTATTATATTTTATTCCCATTCATTTCTTCTCCTCACACGTTATTACTACTTTCATATTTTAGGCGAATTCCCAATTTGGAAGCAGAAATAGCCATTCAAATTGATGGCATCGCATAACCAAAACACTTATCAACTCTCAACGGGGAACGATTTCAATAATGAATTAACCGCATTTGTCACAAATATAGTTTCCTTTCGGAGGACCCTCATTTGATTGCATAAGGATCACGTCCTTATCCTTCACGTGTGAATATTTTAATCCTAAAACAAAATCTCCCACATTCTCTCCGCCTTTGATACGGACTAGTTTATAAACATTAGTTTGAGGAAGGACGGGAGCCCCAGAGAATTTCAGGGTGATTTATATATTTGACAGATAGAGAAGAAAACGGAGGCGTTCACAACCTTTTCCTACGAATAGAACAGAAAAGTAATGTTTCAAAGCTCTGCGTGAACTATTCGATGTGGGAGAAGTTTTCGTCGATCACAAATAATATATCCTTGAAGTGGTTAATGCTCTGTATGCTACGTTGAACTTTCTTCTGTATTGCGCAGTATCATTAACAGTTAAAGAATTTTAGTGCTACCAGAAATTTAAGTTTTACTGTATGTCCTATAACTTTAACTAGCAGTTAACTATTAGTAAACCTATTTTCCCTTCTTTTGGCATAGAAATATTTATTATGTTTCTACAACCGTCAGTATAAGTATAATTTTTAACGCACGCAGCCAGTGTCTAAAATTACATTTTTAGGCAGTGGTGTTAAAAGTGATTTACTTTTAACACTGGTGTGATAACAGTTAAGAAAATTAAATCAAAGACATATTTATTTACTTACACTTGTCGCATACGGAAAGTGACACTTTCTGCATAAGTTAAGAACACATTTTTTTGTACAAACTCATGAAAATAAACGAAAAGTTTCATGTTCTTAAATCTATTAATATGAACGGAAACAATAGTAACATAACAAAAATGAATACAAATATATTGAAATACGAGAAGAATTATCGTCTTACTTATTATTAGAGATATTAAGTGTAAACGTACAGTTAGAAGCGTTATGTAAATTAATTGTGGAAGTCAGCATGTGGGTTGAAGTTAGCTAGAAGAAGATTGCTCTAATACGGGCAACAAGTTTTGGAAAGAAATTTCTTCAGAAACAGGCGTCAAATTGTGACTGTTGATTACTGATGGTATATCTGGGCAAGACGTTAATGGCTGCAAATTGAAGTTTGAAGATGATGGAGTGTTCAAATGAAGAATTTTGTTGGACATATCTTTTTTCCAATTTGGATTCTTCTAAATACCCCTCAGCAACATAAGATTCTTCATAATAAAATATTTATAATTTTATTTATAAGTGGATAATGTCAAACAAATTGTCTAACTTTATAAAGAAACAACCTGAGACTCTCATATTTTGTCACCACCTACCTAAATTTGTCTTCAGACTTATACTCAAGCATTTGTTCGGGAAATGACACTTTCCGTACTAAAATGCTTGTTATTAACTCGCTCTTATTGTTATTACCACAATTAAAGGAAACACGTTTGTACCCAATGAAGTTTATTTTCATAATGGGTCTATATTTAAACAACACAAAGGAATTCTGCCGCGTTACACAATAGTCCGTTATATTTTTTGTGGATTAAACAGATTAAGAATAACGTATTTTATGACAACACAATTAGCTGTTTTCAGCAATATCAATTGTAAATTTCGGCTCCACCGTGTCCGCGTCAATGGCTGGCCTCGCAACGGTCCAGCTCTAATTGTAATCTTTTTTTAACTGCGACGTACACGTTTTTTCTACACCAGAACCAGAACTAGCTGCAGAATGCCTATCTCTGAGGTAATGATTCACACTCACCTCTGCAAATTCCTTCCTCAGACGCTAATTAGAGAAGGCGCAGTCCTCGGCAGCGCTTTGTGGCCTTTTGCGGCCCGATTTCAATTAAAATCGACGGTCCTGCCGCAAATAACGGCCGGATCGTGCCCGGATCTCGACGAGAGATGGATTCGCCATTATTTGCTTTCCTGTTTGGCAATGTTTGCCAGTTGCGATGACACTGATCAAAGCGGAATACGGAATTGCGCGGCGCGGAGGTATGAATTATTAAAAATCCGCCTCGTTGCCGCCCGTCCGCCGTAAAATCAAATATACATTGGTCGTAATTAATTATTGTGGCACGGCGTATTACCAAAAAAGCGATACGCACTGGATGGAGGTTTATTAATTTAGAGAGCGGATTTCCGGTGTTCGCGAGAACAAAGCCAGGAACGACCTGAACAAATATCGTTCTTATTCTTTGTTGGCCAGACTTTCTTCTTGATTTGTCATCGTTCATGAATTGTGAATTGAAAAATTTATCTCATTTCTATATTAAGACATATTTTTTTTTATTTGTGAGTTCAGTTTTCGCAACCTAAAGAGACAGTGGAGTAGCAGCTGTTGTGATATTGTGTATTACAGCAGATGAGTGTCGACTTTTTTGCGTTCAGGTTTCGTAAAACCCTTTGTCGCAGAATATATTTTATTATTTTTTATAAAGATTTGAGAAACTATACTAACTCTGCAATAAAACGGGGGGAAAAGCATATTTTAAAAGACTCAAATTATAAATCTCTTTAGAATACGATAAAAACATATAATGTGATCTCCAATAAGTCTACTTCGATACTTGAGAATTTAAAAAATAATGAGATTAATAACTATTTTATATGTTATCATTTTAAATTCAAATATTGTATATATTAACTTAGTTTTATGAAGTAAACGATTTATTTGTTTATCAGACAATTGCTCTAATAAATACATATGCAGTTGGTGAAGATCGATTGAGTTCTAGATTGATAAAATTATGTTGCTCTCATATTATTCCATATACAGGGTGTATCTAAATAGCACCGAAAAAATGTATCGGGCGATTCTCTGATGAAAATTAGTAGAGGTGTCTGGTATAATTTTTTTTCAAAAAACCCTTGTCTGAAATATTAAGCTCCTCTAAAAATTCCAGAAAAAAATTGTATTTCATTTAGGTGGCAAATTATTCAAATCCATTGAAACAAATGTCAATGTCATTTATTGTTACTTTTCTATTCTTTAACAATTTGTATGAAGATAATGTTCACCAAGTTTGCTTTATTTAGCTTGATATACATAAAAAATAAAATAGAAAAATATATTTTTTTATTTTTGAAGGGGCCCAACCTTCCAGATAAGGATTTTTTGAAAAAAAAAATTATACCAGAGACCCCTACTAATTTTCAACAGAGAATCGCCCTCTATATTTTTTCTGTGTTATTTAAATACAGTCTGTATAACCGATATTATTAATTATTGTTTAAATAATAACGCTTTCCAAATTTATATAGAACTGCTGTAGTAAATTTACAGCCAGGAAAACCCAATCCACTTGAATATAAAGATTTGCGACCAATTAATATATTGCTACTTTCATCGAAAATTTTGGAAGAGGTATGGAGGTAGGTACAATTAAATTGAACTCAAATTCATTACTACCTGAAACTCAATTCGGATTCTGCACAGTTGCGCGACCGCTCTTTTTCATATTATTGATGATATTGTAAGATCCATAAGATAACGAAAAATGTACTGCGCTGGTACTGCGCTTGATACCCTCAATTTTATTGGGCTGAATATTACATTATATAGGTCTCTCAAAAGATGCTACCACTTTATTAAAATTGTTTTCTATTTAATGTTTCACAAATAGTTATGATTGATGCTGAATCATCCAGTTCCAGTCCTAAATAGTGGAATTTCTGAAGAGTATATTTTGGGTCTCCTACTTTTTGCTATATATACGTTTAATGTTATTAAAACTTTTCAGTGTTGTAACATCTATCTTTATGCCGATGACACCCAGCTTTATTATAGGTTTGACTTCGAAGAAGTGGTAAATGGTTGTATTGTCATTAACAAGAATTTAAACAGATTTATTATCACATTTCTTTACCCTTCAAAAGTTACCCTTCCCAGAAATTTAGGACATATATAGGCAACTATTATTTGAATCTCAATAGTTATAAATTTTTCATTATATTTTTACATAACATTTTTTTATTATGTGTAATGCAATAATGTAAAATAATACACAACAAAATTTAAACATTTGAATGAAACAATAAACATATAGCTCTAATTATGTTGAATTTTGAAATTATAAAACACTAATATTTGGTGGAAAAGTTGTAATTTAACAAATTTAGAACCCAGATATGAACGCAAAAGTTTTTATGAAAATACATTAACATTTTTAAGCGCTATATGATTCTATAAGTTTATTTTGGCAAGTCAAAGGTTTAATTGGGACAACCAAAATGCTTTGTTGTCAATTTCCAGGAAGAGAATTAATTAAATCGACCCAGTTAGCAGAAGGTGCATTTCGACGCAGCATCAGTTAGGTAATCAGCTCAGCTCGAACACAGAATTAGCATATGTAATTGGACTCAAATCACACTGTGATTTGTGTTAAGTTACTTACAGTACTACCAACCGCAACTAAGAATGCAACCAGATATTAGTAAATTGCGTCAATTATATCAAAAATTTATAGATAAAAATCTAATTTAAATAACACATAGGTACATGTATATCAACGACGTCGTGACGAGCGTTCACAGCTGATAGAAAAGCATAAACAAATCAATCACGTCAAGGGCTGAGAGTATAGTTATTTATTGTATAAGTATTTTAAGTACCATTTTATCAACGCAAGAATGTTTAAACGCGAGAACGTTGTTCGATTTTTTTAATACCTTTATTTTGACGTTTTCTAGAACAATCTAGACCATATTCAATTTTGTTGCCGACACGTTCTCGATGCTGCGGAAACTTAGGAAACCCTAAAAATATATATAAGCGGTTCGGTTTCGCGGGTACAGTTTAGTTTAATTCAGTTTATGTACAGAATGCGAACGCAAATAACAGAAATGTCAAAGTAAAGATTGACAGTTGTGAATTTGAAGTGTAGTTGTTGTGCAATCAAGTACTGAAACAGTTAATAGTAATAATAAATCATATGAAGGAAGATTTAAAAAAAGAAATGGAGAATACCCAAGACCAAATGATGGACAATTTGAAAAAGGAAATAAAAAATAGTCAGGAGGAAATGAGGAACAGTTTAGAAGAAATGATATAATAATCAAGAAATAAATAATAAAAAGTAAGAAGAATAATTAAAATCAATGTCAAAGAGTTTCAAGAAACCGTTGACGAAGAAATTATCGTTTTGAGAAATGAGATGTAAGACAAGGTCCAGGTCGTAGAAGAAAGTGTTAATAAGTTACAGAGTGAAGTCGGCAAAGTACTTAGAATATGAAGTTAAAAATCTAAAGTCATAGATATCTGTGAAGGATATCTGTATAGGATTAAAACTAAAAGTAGTTTCCTTTCATCTTCAAGGATTAATCTGCCAACATTTGATGACAAGGTATCATGAAGTACTTACCTGAAATAATTCAAAGCAGCTGCCTTGGCAAATAACCGGTTAGAAGAGGAAAAGGCCACATCATTAATAATTGCTCTATGGGGTGAAGTTATGCAAAATTTAAGAACTCTAACCGAGGATAAACAAAAGGATTCTCAAACGTGCTTTGGAAATGAGGAATGGTGAAACTCATCTGCAACACGTTTGCCAAGCATAACTAAGAGGCCAAAAACAACGCTACGAAGGAAATCTGCAACAATTTGAGGCAGATATAGCAAGTATAGTGAAGCTAGCTTGGAATTGTGGATCAAACATCTCAAGAATCAATGCCCTGGGACTATATTCAATTGAAATCGGAAAGAGCCTGACACCTGGAGAATAAGCAGCAAAGGAGTCCAAAACTAAGTTTCAATATTGAGACACAGAATAATCAATTATTAAAATTGAGACAGGTGCTGGAGAAGGAGAAGTACAGTAATGGAATAGGAGAGCAGTAATTGATCTAAACAACAGAGTAACCTGATCAGGATGATCAGTTCTAAGAGGGGGGCAATGTTACGGAAACGCACCTACTTTTTTAGTTTATTAATTATATTCCAGTTTGCATTAGAATTTACAATTTTTGTAATACCTTTATTTTGACGTTTTGACACTCCAGACCATATTCGATTTTGTTCCCAATACGTTCTCAATACCGCAGAAACTTCGAAAATCCTAAGAATATATATAAGCGTATCGGTTTCGCCACTACAGTTTAGTTTAGTTCAGTTTGTGTTCAAAAGGCGAACGCGAATAACAGAAACGTCAAAGTAAAGATTGACAGTTGTGAATTTGTTTGAAGTACAGTTGTTGTGTAATGTGACAATCGTACTAAATATTTTTATGTTAACAGCATTTGAAGTATCTTAATTAAATAAAATGGCTCAGATTGTGTAGTAGTAGAATAAAACGTCAATCAAACAGAGCCATCTATAATGGGGAAGTTGCATGAATTTTATATTGATCTGAAATGTATTACAGAATAATCTTTCAAACATATTGAAAGGTCAGAACATGTGTCTGACGGCAATAATGACATAATAATTAAAATATTAACATTAATAAATTGCAATAGAATGTCAACAAAACCACGTGATCGAAAACGCAGTGTCATTGGTATGACGTCAAATGCCAGTACGCCATCTTGCTTATGTTACGGCGATCGTGAGGTAAATAGGCATTTGTTTCGTTTTTCGTGACATTTCTTTTGAGTCATATGTATTGTAAATACTGCGTAAGGTAGTGCTGTTATAAACACGGTTCCCTGTTTGTGTGCTGTGCATATTATATACATTTACATATACCTACAGTTAAATTTAAGATTTTCAAAGATTTCTGTACCTAAAAATTTATTGGATAGACCGCTTTTTTTCATTATTTATTCATACTTATTTCCAATTACTTAACCTTACATTAAAATGGTCTTCACAAACATACAACGTAGAAATGTTGGAGAGCTTTACGTTTCTTGACTTTCTTGTTTCGTCGCGATTCATTGCCATCCACCACATTTTTCTTGCCTTTTAAATTTTTGGCACGGAGAAAATTTTTTTATTAGGCACTGTATGGGAAGGAATTGTACACAATGCAATATTTCATCCATTTCCCAGGTATTAATGCACTTTCTGTACTCATTTTACAATTGTCAACACCAGTCTCTGTTTAACACAATAACACTTAATAAATGTCACAAACGACAAACTAACTTCATGAACTCTTCTGTTTAAAACACAAATTACTAAACTATTAATTTAAATGTATCTACTCGTACCTCGAACTGTGACTGCGTTGTTCAAAAGCACATAACAATGTTTTGTGGTTCAAAGCACACTAGCACAGATTATACAGGACTCGCGCAACTGGCGGTTGACGTCACAGGTTTTCAATATGGCGGCCACCTTTTTGTAGGGGCGTGGCCAGACTAAAACTTTAAATACCGTTTTTGGGCTTATTTTTCCACGAAATTTTCTGGGATAAACGCCATTCGATTAAAATAATACATTCTTTCATCTCCACGTATTTTAAAAAATCATGCAATTTCCCCATTGTCTTAACCAAAGATGTATTCAGAGCTTAACAGAAATAGTCAATTGGCTGAAACATAGGTTAATGGAATCTCAACATTTCTTTATATTTCTTTTTCTTGATTAATTAGTTTTCTCTGTGCACTTTATTTATTTATTTATTTATTTATTTGTTTATTTATTTTTTGCGGAGTAATTGACTATAAATTTTGAATGCGTTGTGAAGTGACTACTTCTAATTTAGCATAAAAATTAGCAGTAAAAGTGACATCTTAAGCCCGTCTCATGTTTCGAGGACTCGAGACAAAAATGACAGGTCATTTACGTTCAGCTCGTGAGTCGCGGAAAGTTAGGTCGTTAGAGCCCATAATATTCAAGAGTTACTGGCAGAACTCACTAGACTCGGAATTATATTTAAGCTCCTTAGTAGCCTGTTTTAAATGTAAGAAAGACGAATGCTCTCTATCTTAGCAAAATAATGCACGGCCGTTTTCCAGAGACTTGACTGCACCAGGCTAATGGGAACTAATAACGCACAGACTTTTGGCAAACACACTTAGCTGAGATCCAGCGATATTTACATTCTGCAGTTTAGTCGGGAAATTTAGTCGGGGGCCGCGCCATCGAGTTTTTCTTGCAGCTTTTCCTGTCAGATGTACCTGCAAAGTCCGCTATTTATGAAAGAATTAAATAATTTTTACTATAATCGCTAATAAGCTTCTTGTATATTTCTACAATTTAACAGATATTACAGCTCCTTTTTATTTGGGAACTACATCATCTATAATCAGCTCTCAAAGAAAATACAGAGTATGCCCAATGCGTATAAAAATTGTTTAGGCAATGAGGACTTTTTTACTTAAGTTTTTTGTATCTTTTGGTAACTTTGAATTTCCTTCGCAACGAAGGTAGGTACGTACCCACATTAGAAAATTTGGATCAGTTATTTTTACAATATTTAGAATCAGTTAATATTATAAAAGAATCAATGCGAATATCTCAGCTGCTATCGCAGCCAGTGCAACGAAATTTGACACACAGGTACTAGATGACGCGTAGATTTCGATGATGGCATTAGTTTTTATACAGGGTGTTCAGTTTTGCAGAAAATCGATTTAATTTCGTTTTTTTTTTTTGGTAGTTAACCTCGGTAAAATCGGTTAAATTGAAATATCTTTAATTAAGAATACATTCTGATAAAAAAGTCCCGAAAAAATTTTATTTCATCATAAAAAATGCGTATAAAAAGGTCACAAATGTCATTGTTTTGCTACGCAAAATGTATATAGCCTTGAGTCCAATTTACACACACGCAACAACCTAATGGGTAGACGTCAAAACGTATAGTAACAGAAACTGTCAAAGCAAGTATGAGTATTTTTGTTGGAATTATATTGTAGATACGTAACGCCACGAGGTACATTGAATGTGCGCACTTATTTGCAACAATAATGCTACAGTTTTGTTAAAAAATGGAATTTTGAGGTTATTAGTTGCTCGCATGCACTGAGCTTCATCCGGCATAAAAATTTGTAAAACGCTGTTTTTTAAATTGTATAATAAGACTATTCTCGGAAATAATAAAAGCGATAGGGGACAATCCCTACGAGCAGAAAACTAAATATATGAACACGTCACATGCCCTTGACTACTCGAATCTTCCTGCCACATAGCCCGAAACCCGAACGATATGTAAAACTTAACCTAAAGTTCGAAATAATGAAAATAATTAATATGTCTCAGCAACAACTGGTAAAAATGTTTTAAGCCAAGACTATAAACAATCATAAATAAAAATCTAATGGATTCTTAGAGTGAAAGCTTCAGTTCCAGTATTACAAAAACTACTCCACATCTATTAAATCTGAGTAAAATTTCGAGCAGTATAGGTGTGCTACAAATTACATTCATACAGTAAAAAGTTTGATAGTACGAGATGTGTAAGTACGTACAACGATTAATGTCAACTGAGAGGAAAGACGAAGGGAAAATATCAGTGTACTTAGTTGGTAATTATAACTTATACATTGAATATATGAGTTGTATTTTCTTGTATTTCATAGTATCCTCTTCATTTCAAAGAACTATGGGGTTAAATTTATAAGAAATAACACAGTTATGCAAAGACTAGAATTATTATCTTTCATTATGGAGAAGCTATTGGGGGCTTACTTTCAAGAACAGAGATGAGAAGATATATGTCAGTATTTGTAGGAGAACAGAAAGAATATAAATGTATTCATTACACCTTTGTGATGTACAGAAATTAAAAATATCCACGAAAATGTTTCGTTTCACCTCTAGGTAGGAACCTAGAAAGCAAAGTGCTATTATGGAAGCAGGTTGACATACACAGTTACGTTAATCATTGATTAAAAGATTCGATAAGATACGGAAGAAGCCAGATGCCAAGATTAGTTTATATTCGTGCGACAGATAGATGAGGAAAATTTTGCTAGAAAACATTAGAGTTTACGTATTTCCATAAATAAGGACATACATAACTTTCTGTCCTTGGTTTAATTGTTTAACAAAATTAAAGTGCATGGAATGTGTAAGTTAAGGAGTGAACTAAATAAAAAATGTAAATAATGCAAGTATCACGGAAATTAAAGTTTTTAAATTGTTGTTGTTTGTATTATTATACACTACAGCAAATACTACTTGTGTTTAATAATTCCATAGCAAAATTAACATCTATAAAACATAAATTTCACTGAAAACTGATAATGTTCAGTTCTTAAATAAGGAAAGTATAATTTTAAGCATGGAATGATATATAATATAAAAAAGTCCCCTAACTTACTTTGAAGAGTATTCTACAAGGAAATAATTTTCAAAAATGTTACACAAGACTAAATGAATGATTTTTTGTATTTTATTATAGTTATTATTCAGTTGTAATCAGCATAATTTCAATTAATAAGTAATACATACCTACATAGTGGTTCACTTTTTGTTTGTTAGTGACTAAATTGGTTAACTTGACCCTTCATCTTTAAGTATTCATTATTTCTTAAGCATTTCTGTTTAATAATTTGGGTAGAATAAAAAAAGACAAATACAAATTTTAATTTATTAACAATAAAATAAAATTACAATAAATTAAAGTATCTAAGTACTTACATACATTTAATTGATTTTATGTTAAACAGTTGTTCTGTATTCTAATTTCTTTTACAGAGCACCGTTCAATCTAAGGGATGCTCATGCATGTCTTCATAGAGACGCCTTGCTTCATTCGAATTTCCGTTTGCTTTTCCATACATCGGCCAATTCTTCAAAAGAATAATTCAACATATCTACTTATTCTGTAAAAAAAATGTACTAAAAACTAACTTAAACACTTCAAAAACAAGTGACTCGACACTTTGTGTTGTCTTTTTTTGTTTAAGTCTGACATGGAATTTATGACAAACTGACACATGCCACCTATATAATTGTTTTTTAATTGTTATTCCAAAGTTGGTCTATTGTAATTAATAATTAATAAATTAATGTTGATCTCGAAAAAGATGCGTTAGGAGGAAAAAGTCAACGAGACACTTTTTAAGCAGAATTAACTTGGCTTTAAGAGAGAGATACCGATTTGTCCAAAAATCAGTGGCGTACAATTTTTTTGCTAAAAATGAAAATTAAATGGCACGAACGCCACTGATGCTAGTATATTACAAGAGAAATGTAAACACGTAAAAGTATGCCTCTACACTCTTGTGCCAAACCTTAGCTCAATATCTCGATCGGTTTTCGAGAAATGACTATAGTATTTAAGAAAAAAAAAAAATTTTAAATAACCTATATCTCAAAAACGACGTATTTCCGGACCCATGTTTATGTAAACTCTTTATTTTTATTCTGTAACACTCTCTATAATGAATAATCCGACCTTGAAATATTGTACTAAAGAGTATAAAAAATTTCTTGCTCCTTTAATTTCTATATATCAAAGCATTTTCTAACTTAATATCAATAAAAGTGAAACACAGAATTTGTTGCTACTTTTAAAACATCATAATAAGCTTTTTTATGCAGTAGTGGTATGGTATTAAGGCAGGACCTGCAGAAATAAAGTAGTACCTGACAGTACTTCACAAAGTAATAATAATATTATAATTAACAGATTTATTTGCAATGTAAGTACCATATAATATAATGTAAGTATACATAAAAAACATTAAACTTTGATAACAGACACTGCAAAATGGAGCTTAAGTCAATTTAAAAAACGAAAGTTCAGCCCCAATACAGTATTTAAATAATATATTATGCTGCACTGTGTGGTAGACTGTGAGGTGAGGGAAAAAGCAAATAATATATAATCCTACACCTACATAATATAACATAATAATAAACCAACAAATTTCTAATGAGCATGATCAAAAATTTATTTTCTTAAATTTTTGAAGGCTGCAGGCTTTAATAACTTCATATCGCCAGGATTAGCATTGTATAATTATATATATATATATATATATATATATATATATATATATATATTGTATGAAAAAGATCTGTAAAAGATAGAGTGTCTATGAGCAGGAGGGTATATAAGACCTTTAAAACGTAAATTAATTGTAGGGACGTCTGTGCGATAGATTATTTTATTTATTAAATATTGAGGACATTTATACATTATTTATAGGTGGAATAATACAGCAGAATAAAGCTTCCTCCTATTGTGCATATTTAACCATTTAGCATCAACTAGTTTATATGATTTAAATTTCCTGATTTCGTAGATGAACCTTAAACATGATTTTTATAATCTTTCGATTCTATTCCAGCAGTTTTATCAAGGCAAAGACCATAAACAACATCACAGTAATTTAATTGACTGAGAACCAGAGCATCTAATAACTGAATCTTTAGTTCATAAGAGAGAATATGACGACAAGAATATAATATTTTCAGATTACCGTAAGCTTTTTGAATGCACTTATTAATGTGTGATTTGAAACGTACATCTATATCCACTAACAAACCCAAATTCCTAAATACTTTTGTACATCGTAAGTTCTCACCCCCCAATGCTAACGCTAAACTGTTTTTCAATCGAGTTTCTGTGTTTACCAAATAATAAAATGGAAGATTTTGTACTATTTATGTCCAGATGATGTTTTATTGACAGATTAACTAAGCGATCAATATCAGCATTTAAGGCAATTTTAGCATGAGTAACGTCATTCGACTCAAACGATAAATAAATTTGAGTGTCATCAGCGTAAAAATGCATGTTGCTATTTTGTAAACATTTGTATAAATTAAATGTATATATACTAAATAAAAGTGGTCCAAGGATAAAACCTTGTGATACGCCACACAAAATACCACTCCGAAGTGATTCCCCTTCATCTGTTTCTATAAACTGACCCCTATTATTAAGATAGCTATGGATGAGTCTAACTGCATTTTCAGAAAATCCAATGAAATGTAAGATGGACAACAACAATTTGTGATTAATTTTATCAAATGCTTTAGAGTAATCCAAAAGCAAGTGCAGTAGTTTTACCCAGGTCTGTAGCCCTAACAATATCATATATGTTAAGTAGCGAAGAGCAACTGAATCCAGATTGTTGCTGCGGAAGAATGTTATATTTATTTAAATGTTCCCGAATTTGGCTATTCATAACTTTCTCTATAACTTTTGAAATCACAGGTAAAATACTTATAGGTCGAAGATCGCCATAAGATGCAGCAGTTTCTTTCTTAAACAGGGAAATTATTCAAGATATTTTAAATTTATCAGTCTAACAAGCATGAATTTACAACGGCAGCAATCTTGAATAACTTAAAACAATCATGTTTAAATTAACGTGGTCAGATCCAGCAGTAATTAGCATTACTATAATAATTGATCGCACGATTCAAACTGGCAACAGGTGAACAAAATTTTAAACAGTAAGAGGCCCCTCCACATATGTATTTCTATTTGTCTTTTTCCGAATATATTAGGGTAAACAACAAAATCCATCACTTACGTGAATTACTACATTTGACGCTTTCAGATAGTTCCAAAAACCTCCAACTTACCAACTTTCTATGAACTGCGTCCTAGACTATGATGGAATGAAAATCGATGTTTTGGTCAGTTTTGCGGTGGGGATTTGGAACGGAACGACTTTCGTCTATCCTAACCGGGTCCGGCAATTAATTCAAATGGGATTGAGAACTTACGGCAATTAAGGAGTGCTCCTTTAACTGCTAGTAAGGATAAGTGCCCGTGGGATTGCGAGGTGATAAATGATTAAATGCGAAATTTATTGAGATACCAGTTGAGTGGAGAGACCAGAAATTTGATCAGTAATGCCTACAATAATAACTCTCGGTAATCTTGACAAATCTGGTGCTTTGCTGCAATTTGAGTGGTCGTTCAAAATTATAGTTACTCTTGCAATAGTGATATTATTTAGACTAAATATTTATTAGAAATTATTATCTATCAATATTTTAACTTATAACATTTTATGCCTATCATTATGTAACTTCGATGCTATTTATTATTTTTACTTCTGGTTTTATAATGGCCGGTTATTTGGTTTGGAACTGATCCGAATCAGGATAAAATGTAACGGTTCAAGGGTCAATTGTCATGTATCCTTTGTTCACAACTCAAATATTTCATCCATTTTGCCCGAATATACTTTAGACCATACTTCAAGCATGCAAATAAGACAAACATACTTTCGGAAACATTCACTCGAGTAAGGCCTCTATTAGTAGTCCGTCCACGGTTAAGGGACTTTGTTCTAGAAATAAATAATTTTATATGATTTTGACACATAGAGGTTGTCCGAGTTGTCATTCTGTGACCTCGATAACTGGTCGTTGCCAGAAACAGACGTACCGTAGCCGTCTCGGGAGAACCACCATTATCCGAGGAACGGTTCCGACCGTATCAGTCGTAATACCAACAATAGAAGCCGAAATCAATATATGGACGAGCCCAGAGATACCGATAGCGGGTCTAATCCCGGCTAATGCTAGAAATGTGCACTTTAATTCTGTTTCTGGCAGCGACCAGTTACCAAAGTCGAGGCATACATAACAACTTGGAAAATCACTATGTGTCAAATGATAGCACCGGCCGTGAAAGCCTAAAAACTACTATAATTTGATATGACTATTGCATGGATACATAGTAAAAACTTACACATAATACATACAATGACGTATATTTTTTATTGTCCACAAACTATAATCATAATAACGATTGACTCATAATTTTGTTACGTACGACCCTGGTTGTCATTTTGTATAAATAAAATATTTCTGATCCATTTAATCATCCTAAATACATTCACAATACACAAAAAACAAGGTTTCTAATAGAATATATGAGAATAGTTGTATACTTCCTTGTTTAAGATATTATCTCAATTATTTTCTGCAGCTCTACTAAATCGAATTAATGTTGACTGGGTAGTTTTGCTCTTCGATGACAGATGGTGACAGAAATGTTACAGTTGGCCCCGGAAATTGGTACTTTTTTCTGAATTATTGAATAACATTTTTCTTAATGGAATACTCTCTTTATTTTTAGGTGCTTGAAATCTAATTGTTATTCTAACTATATGCGAATATATGTGTACAACATTTTGACATTTAATAAATTGACTAATGACAATTTGCCATCACTATGTAAGAAACTGATCCACTTTATTAATTTCAAATGAGTACCATAATTCAATGTAAAATTCAAAACAAACAACGGGTTTTGTTTACAGATAAAGTGTATGCAACGATAATTGTTTATAGATGAACATCATGTACACTGATTTCCGAAATATACAAAATCGAAAAATAATGTGCTATTATAACGCCATCTATAAGTTACTGTTGGTAGCAACAATTTTAGCGTTAAATTGAAGCTATTTGAAGGTTAAAGGAACTGGCGACAGAAATTTTTACGTCTTGTATATTTATATCTTCTCTCCAACAGTACGCATAATACAGCAAATTATAACTTGCAATTTTGGATGCAATCGAAAAAATAAAATTACGATAGACAGATACGAAATACAGAAATAATTTACGCGATGTTGTTATACTACAATTCTTAAGATATAATCTTATAGTATACAACATGCCTATAAACATTGAGCAATGCATTAATATCTTCTACAATCAAAACAGAGACATATAACTCTAATTCTGTCCTCAAAATCCTCGGTTATCTTGCGGA
Source organism: Monochamus alternatus (assembly GCA_037114965.1). Lineage (NCBI taxonomy): Eukaryota > Metazoa > Arthropoda > Insecta > Coleoptera > Cerambycidae > Monochamus > Monochamus alternatus. The sequence goes on from CM073426.1 coordinate 126,190,361, forward strand.
AAATAGTACCGGACTATAATATCCTTAGCCCTACCGCAAACCTCCTTGGCGAACCAGCGTGTCCCGGTCGACTAGAGGAGCTGGCGTGATCGCAGATATATTACGGTCAACATGGCGGGCGATTTCCCTAAATCACCCCTTCATAGGCCTATGATCCTGGAGGATTAGTTGAAGAAACTTCTGGCAGCAGAGCTAGCCGCGCGGCCACAAGGCGGTTTCCAAGGACGAAATGCTAATGTACACAGTATCTAGAAGATTTAGTAAGATAATTAGTCAAACATGTTATGTATAGCCTTGGGCTACTGTTCCACTTAAATCTATACATATTACATCAAACATGCAAATAAATATATAAAAAAGAGAGAGTACGAGCAAGTAATATCGATGCATGTAAGATAAATACAGTAATAAAAGCGAAGACAAGAAAGCCAGCACTAACAACAACAAAAATGACAAACATACATATACACATTATAGATATAATACACAATGAACACGAGCCACTAACCTAGTTTATTTAAAAGCGTTTTTAAATATTCCTGCGGAAGGCAGCAGCTGAACGTAACTTAAAATGTTTTTCCAAAAAATTATTCTGTTGAATAGCATTAAAGGTAAAATTTTTCTGAAACCTAGCTGTATAATAGCTACTTTATGTCGAACATGATTTTGTGGTCTTGATTCTATATTAGCCAATCATGTTTGCTTCTTAAAATACATAAATCCTGTTGCAGATTTTTTAATCATGATTACAAAATTCTGAGTGAATGAAAGCAGCTAATGTCTAGGCATGAAAAAACTGTCGGCATAGCGTGTATTTACGTTATAAACTTCACTACGAACTATTAATTTATTTTTTAAATAAGACGGAGAGGAGGTTGTGACTAACTTATGTGTGAAAAACAACAATTCCAGCTTCCAACTCTCCTCAAAGTTTATCCATTTGAGTTCCTTGAGCTTATGAGTAACATGATCATATTTTTTCATATTAGACATAAACCTACAACATGTGTTCTGTACTCTCTGAAGCCGCGACTTATTGTGACACTCTAAGAAGGGAAAATACATCGATAAACAATAGTAAAATACTGGCAAAATAATAGCTTCACATCATTTTAAAATTAAGAATATGTTTGCTACCAAAAAGAAAATTTAAGCAAACGTATGATTTTTGTAATAATGAACTGACGTGAGCTGAAAATTTAAGTTTCTTATCAAAATTCTTCCCCAAATTTCTTGCCGCTTCAGCAAAAACGGAACCAGTGCCATTCAGTACATTCATATCGATTAGAGGAACAGTAGTGTAGTGTAGCAGACTTATCTGCATTTAATTTAAGATGGTGATTCCTGCTGAACAGAAGAAGTCAATGAAGATCTTCACTTACATAGCTCCAGTAGCATGTGGCATATCTGATGGATTAAAAGAATTAATAACTTCAATATCATTGGCGTAACACTGTGTGCTTGAATGAGATTGGCCTTTCAAATCCACTGTGTAAATGATAAATAATAGCGGCCCAAGAATAGACCCTGAGGGACCCCCGAACTAACAGATCCTGCGTTAGAGAGACCGCTTTCTGTTCTGACTTTTTGAGTACGATTTGCCAAGTATGATTTAAAAAAATCAAACTTTTTACATCCAAGCTATTATATCCCAACTTTGAGAATAGCAACTTAAGATTGGCCAAATCGAAGGCTTTAGAGCAGTCAAGGGGTATTAATACAGCGGCACGATATTCATCCATCGCACGAACAATGTTATAAGATATATTCAAGAAAGCAGTAGTGCCTTGACCAGAACGAAACCCGAACTGATGGTCAAATAAAAAACATTACTAGACAAATCCTTTTCAAGTTGCGAGTATACTATTTTTCTCTAAAGTCTTGCTAAGGACAGGTAATAGAAAAATTGGGGAAATCTTTAAAATCAGATGGATTACTCATTTTTGATAGGACACACGAAAGACTCCTTCCAGGACGATGGAAAAGACCTCTACACAACAATTCACTAAGTGGGTAATATGAACACATACAACAGGAAGGCACAATTTTATCATATTTAATGAGATTCCATCATAACCAAAGGAATTTGACTTCATGTTACTTATTACATTCAATATATCCTCCGGTGCTGCAAAACTTATTGAAAAAGGTAAACTACTTTTATATTTATTGGTACTATAAAAATTCAAAATCAAGTCATCTGCAGGACTGTTGCCAAACAGAGAAATATGGTAATTATTAATTTGCTAAGCAATATTTAACCTCAGTTATATTATTATGAGTATGTTGAGCACAAACATTAAGTTTCATCAATTCATTTCAATGATCAGAGGAGTCACGTTGTTGCATAGAGTTTAAAGCAATCTTATCACTATGCAAGGAGGCAAGATCAAAATTACGCAATCTGTTATACTGGTCCCAAATATGCTCATCTTTATTACGCTTGAATTTAGAGAAAACTTTTTCTATCTCAGACATTATTCGTTTAACATTTTTCGTTACCCATGGAGCAAAAGGTTTATTCATACGTGGAGTTTTAAAAGGAGCATGTATATCAGACAACCTTTTTATATTAGCTATCAAACATTAAACTTATTCATTCAAATCAGTTAGATACAAAGTATTATCCCAAGGAACAAGCAATAAGTCGTTATGAAACAGATCTAGATCAAAATTTGTATAGACACTATGTGTATACATTTTTTGTCGAATTTTGCAGGTCTTGGAACACATTGTACAATTCAAGTTAATGATTAGAAATGTGATCAACATTGATAACACTCGTTGAAACAATCATGTCAGCGTCATTAACAAAAACAGGATCAATTAATGTAGCAGAATTACGTGTAACATGGGTTGGGTCAATAATTACCTAAGAAAGACCATGTGCAAAGCAGCACTGATTGAGTTTGTTATGGAGATTGAACATCATCTGTCAACAAAATAGTGTTATACATAGGCGTCAAGTGAGTACATTATCAATATAATCCAAAAGCCACGATGTCATTTCCGAATCTTAGTTTTAATCACAAATATTCAACATAATCTATATCATACTCATCCAAAGATAGAACTTCACAATAAAGAGAATTTTTTTTAGAGCAACCAGGTACACTCAAGCTTAAATCCATAGCGCTGAAGATGCTTGGTTTCGAATATTGCATACTTTGTTGCACGACTAAATTTAAGATACTTTGTTAAAACATCAGCTCATCTAACTTTATTAATGCATTCAAGTCTCGCAGGAACTTTCCATTTAGAGTCAGTTACCATCTACTAAATATTAAGCGACCTGATATACGAAATTTTTATTACAAAACTTTTCTTTAATTAAACCCCTAACAACTATTAATACATCAAACAAGTTCCGCGTTGTTTTCGCCTTAGCTAATTTTTCCCTATTAGGTTACCGGAAGTTTACTTAAAGTTTCAGATAAATTAGTTCCTGGAGTCGCAGACAAACAGTTTCGTGGAACTCTCGACGAACGAGCGCAAGAATGATGTTAACTATACTTGGAAAGTTTTCAGTTGAATTACAACTATTTTCTAGTAATCTGGATATATTTGGGATCTGTGCGGGCATTGTGGTGCTTCCAATAGGTAAACAACCGTATAGTTTAGCAGTAGGGTACGCCTTAAAGCATATCCAATCAGACAGTAGCTGTAGTAGAATTAAGGTTGATCTTCACATATAGGTTCATGCACCGATACACCTACCATGTCATATAGTCGTCAATCGAAAAATTGATCATTCCATATAACATGCATTAAATAGAGTATTTCCAATTTCATATACAGAGTGTTAAAAAAAGAGTGTAAAATATTTCAGGAGGTAATAGTATGAACCAAAATAAGCAGAAAAGTCTTTAAACAAGGGTCCGCAAAGTAACGGCTGCGGAAATATGGACCACTATTTGTTTTTCAAACATTTTATTTTATTAGGAATAAACCGACAAAGGAAGCTTTTAACAAACAAAAAACAAAGTTACAGAAGATGTTCAAAGTGCCCTCCGTCCATTTCCAAGGAGGCACGACATCTTCGTCTCAATGATATTCAAACTCTTTCGAAAACACCCTCCCTGGCTTGGATTTCTTGACACTTTTGATTAATCCGTAGCTGCAGCTCTTCCAGGTTATTTACAGGAGTACCATACACTAATGTCTTCAAATATCCTCAAACAAAGAAATCTAGAGTAAATGCACTTTAACGGCCATGGAAAAATGACTGGAGCACCGTCATGCTGGAACCACATTTGTTGCCTCTGATTCAAAGGAATGTCTTCCAAAAATTCATACAGTGTGTTCTGCAGAAAGTTGAGGTAAGCAGCGCATGTTCGGTTTGGTAAAACAATAGGACATAGAAACCTATCACCTACAATACCCATCCAAATGTTTAATGAAAAACGTGCCTGATGTCCAGATTCTATTAGAGCATGAGGATTTTCGTCGGCCCAAATATGCGTATTGTGAAAATTAAACACTCCATTTCTTGTGAACCCGGTCTCATCAGTAAAAAGAATGTTTGCAAGAAAACGAGGGTCTTCAACATCATGACGTATAAACCAGCGGCAAAAAACCAAACGTGATTGATGATCATTTATTGGATTTAAGGCCTGTACTCGTTGCACATGGTATGACTAAAGCAGTTGCTCCTGAAGGATTCTCCAAACAAGGGGACCACTAATTCACGTCTGTTAATTCTGCGTTAAAGTAACCAGTCATAGCAAAAGAAAACTTGTGCACTGAGAACAACTGTCAAATACGTACTGTTTATTTCACTAAACATCAACCAACTATTATAAGAAAATACACAACGTTTTTGCAAAATAAAAAAGGGGGTAAAAAACATAAAACATTCCATATCTCCGCAACCGTTACTTTGCGGACCCATGTCTATTGAGACTTTTCTGGTTATTTTGGTTCATACTATTACCTCCTTAAATATTTTACATTCTTATGCACCTTATATAAGACTGTGTGTTCTGACCGTATCGTGTTGGTGTGGGTCACAGTCGCATCAAAACCGATTTATGACGACCGCAACACGATAGCACCGCAACACGACTCGCATGTGAAAATCAGATGTAAGACTGTGCACTTGTTGTTACAAGTTGTTTGTGCAGTTAGTATATAGAATAGTTACAATTAAATCTGTAAATATGTCGGAGAATATTAACGAAGAAGATTTAATCATACTCGTTGAGGAAAATGTATATTTATATAACCTGGAACATAAAGATTATGATAATAATTTAGTAAAAGACAATGTATGGAAAGAAATCACACGACAGCTAAGCACAACCTGTAAGTTTTTTAATCAAATTATAAGTTCTTCATTTTTATACACCTTGAAATTTATAGTTGATATTTGCAAAAACAAATGGACATTGCTGAGAGGATACTCCAGAAGAGCTATACAAAGGCGTAAAACAAAAAGTGGTCAAGGTGCCAAAAATATAAAGAAATGGAGATTTGAATCTCAAATGGAATTTTTGAAACGTTACAGGAAAGGGGGTAAATTATGAATTAAAGTATTTTTTTCTTAAATTTAAACGATTAATATTTTAGAACAGAGTCAAATTTAAATTATTTGGAAGATGAGGCAGTACATGAGGATGTACAAATTGATTCACAGGAACAAAAACAATCTGATTCTGAGCCTGTAATACGCCATCACCAGCTATGTTACTAGAAACATGACCATCAACCTCAAAAGAATCAACGCCTTTTAGAACTGTCGAGAAATTAAGGCCCCTAAAAAGAAAATGCCAAAACGAAGCATACCCATTAACAGCGACACTAAGTAATTACATAAACTTTAAACAATCACAATCCTCAGGAAAAACAAATAGTACTGAATCCTCAGTTTCAGTTAGAAAACGATATTTACTAAATTTTTTTGACGATATAGCGGAAACTATTTGATCTTGAACAAGCGGAAATAAAACGTGACATATTTAATATGGTAAATAACAAACAAATTGAAATACTTCAACGAGCAACAGGGGTAACTTATTCACAACAGGTAGATACATATACTAATTATGCGCCTTCAATTTCGCAAATGCAATGTTTAACTCTCACCTGGAGCCACATGCAAACTGCAATTCTTATCAAACGTATTGATTAAATCTTAAACCTTAAACATCAAAATGATTTTTGTTTCCATTACTTTTAAATTTTATACTATGTGCGAACTAAGGAGATGGGGCTCGACATAGGAGAACAAAAAAAATTTTTTTTTCAAAACTCTACTGTTTATTTCTTGTTGGCATTATGTATAATTTTGTACAATTAAAATAAATATATTATAAGGATACATTAACGTCATATATTTCACTTCTCTGGAATTGGAACACATTGGAAAACAAATCTGTAGGGTGTTTTCAAGTTATGTTACAATGAAATTATTTCGAATTAAATAATAAAAAAAAACAACTACATTATATAAATTTAAAATAATAATAAGGTAAGCAAAGTACGAATTTTATAAAATGTAAATTACTTCAATTCTGTCTCCCTTTTCTAACAGCGTCTAATTGCCATGGAACAGATGCTGCATTACTGTTGAAGTAGCACTTATATGTATCTCTTATATTTATTGCTTCTGCAGACGCATTAGTTCCATATTTAGTAAAATTTGTTAAGCCCACTAATTCCTCTCCATTTTCTTCTTCATCGAATCTGAAAGATGTCACGTTATTTCTCAAAAAATTGTGTAATGCGCACCCAGCCAGTACCACTTTATCCACGTTTTCAGATTTCATTTGAATTCTTTTGTAAAAAATTCTGAATTTTTGTACTAGTATGCCAAATGCATTTTCTACTACCCTTCTACCTCTTGAAAGCCTATAATTAAAAATAGATTTGCTTTCATCATCTGATATGCGTAATATGTATCTCTTCAATGGAAACGCCTCGTCTCCTGCAAGAATATAAGGTAACTTTTCGTCGTAATTTGGAAGATGTTCTGGTGCAGGCACTGTGTCATTCTCAAAATATTTGCCTAATACACTGTGAGAAAACAGTCCTCCGTCGCTAGATTTTCTATCCTCCTACATCAACAAGTACAAACTTGTAGTTGGCATCAACAACAGCCAATAGAAAAAGTCTTTTTACATTTATAAAACAATGAGTCACTATTTTGTGGCGCAACAATTTCGACATGATTCCCATCAATTGCTCCGATACAATTAGGAAGTTGCCACATAGAATAAAATTGCAAGGCAATTTTCTTCCACATTTCCTCTGCTGGAGTAGGTAATTCCAGTGGTGAAAGCCGCTTCCAAATTGATTCACATGTTGATATGATAATGGAATTTACCACAAAAGACTGAAGCTGTGATATTTGAGAATCACCAGAAGCTAGAAATCTACAAAACAAATATTTTTATCATGCTATGTAGATTATAACACATTTTTTACCTCAAACAGAGAGCTAGCGTTTCCTCTGGTTGGATGCTAGAACGCCACTTTGTATTTTCATTCATAATATCGTCTTTTACTAAATTTAGTAATATTTCACAACTTTTGTATAGACATTCTGAAGTATTTAAAAAATTTTGTGGCATCATTTTTGAGCCTATTAAATAATGTATGATGTTCACCTTCTTCATTTCTTGCCAAGCATATTTCGTGAATCCACCACGACGTTTTTTCTGTTCATTTCTCTTCTTTAAAATCTGCATACAGGTTCCTATTATAATAACATGTTGAACTGAACACAACAAATACACATTCATGAAATGGTCACAGTGCCATCCAATATGTAAAAAATACATGCGGCCCACAACGGACGTTCCTAACACAACAAGCACACAAACGATGCATGAACCTATATGTGAAAATCAACCTTTACGTTATGCAGAAATGTAGTGTAGACACTGCATGAATCGCTTAGGAAAATAAAAGTAATGCCATCTAACTGCGATGTTATAAACTATTTATGAAAATTCAACAAGAAAGCTGGCTATAAGGCATTTAACTGGTGAATTCAGCAATAGATTGGAAACGCACAGATTTTAAGTCACGGGACAACCGATTAAATCTAGGTTTATAATAACAAAAGTACAGGGTGTCAAAATTGGAATTTAAAAAGTGATTGTTCGTAATAATTACACTGTCTTTGAACGTATCATCTTAAATTTGGGAATATATGTTTGTGGATATGAGGGCGCCACATACGCCATATTTGTGACGTAAATATGAGCGTAACTTTTTTTGTACATAATGATATCACGTTTCTTATTAAAAAATCTTAAACCTACATTATTTTTGAGGAAAAAAATATACTTGTAATTAGTCTCAGAAATTAGCCATTTTTGTGTGTAGATCTTCGGATATTGCGAGCTATTCTACTGATCTTGAATTTTTGAGTCGGTTAAGTTACCATAAATAATATGGAATAACAGTCATTCCGGAGGCCTGTTAACATCGACCGATGAATGTCATACTGCGCGAGCGAATGAACTTACACCGTCAAATAATAAGCCGCACGGCTCTGTAAGTTGGTTGCTGCTTCCGTTCCCCAATGAAGTTTTTGGGACAGTTTTCTGGCTTGTAAGCCTTGGCACACGCATGCATGGGTCTAATACAATAAATTCAGTTGTTCATTTCCTCCATTCCCTGGCACTTTACTGCACGAATTTGCATGGAATCCGACTGCATGTACGAATATATAAGTTTAACGGCCCAGCTGCAGACGTATTTAATAGTTTCGATTTCTTGCATTACTGGTTTATGTGTAAAATTAAGGACAGTTAAATAAGTTTATACGTGTATGTAGTACTACTAAAGTGCATAAAATTTACAATTGGGAAACAAAAATAATAACAATAACAATAGAAGTCATAAATTATGTCGAAACAGAATTCAATTCCGCTGTAAAATTAAACCATGAATCGTTTATTCCGCTTTCGATTTTGTTTCATTATGTGAATGCAAATGACGCTGTTATTGAATGGGGCTATTTCTATGTACTGATTCAAAAATACTAGAAAAATTTGATACACAATGGCATTTGAAAATGAGATGAAAAATTTTCAAAACTTATTTTTCCATTTTCTCCTTTTTTTAGGTATGTATACAATAAAATGAGTTGTTCAAGTTTTACCTGATTTAATTAAAATTATATTAAATCGAAAGTGGGCAAAACTTTTCTTAATCTTCTATGAAGGGTGATTCGGTCATAATGTAATGTAATAGGTTTAAGAGGAGAAAAAAATTTATATACAATACGACGTAATAAGATGACGCGATTACAATTTTTTTTAAATGATTATTTACCATGGAGAAAATATTATCAAATCATTATTTAAAACCCTTTTCAGACTGTCAATGACCGATCATACTGCTCCGAATCCAATTCGTTGACCACCTGAGTGCCAAATTGCAACCAGCATAATAATAAATGGTTTTCGCGTAATGTCCACATAACCTCCAGACCTTCCTTTGGGATATATCCATTCTGAAATCGCTCTGAAAAGAAGTGGCTTTCTAACTGTGTGTGTGTGTGTGTGTGTGTGTGTGTGTGTGTGTGTGTGTGTGTGTGTGTGTGTGTGTGTGTGTGTGTGTGTGTGTGTGTGTATTTGAGGTTATATTTTGTACATTCGGGCGTTATTTAGTGTTCTGACCTTTTTATTTAATAAAATACGTTGTGCCGTTTTGATTATAAATTTTGAAATGCAAATTCAAACACCTCTGCTCTGATTATTTTTTAATGAAAGCTAACTTCACGACCAACCAAAACATTTTACGTGGTTTAGTTAATACTCTTATTATTATTGTTAAAACAGTTATATATACATATTATCTGTTGGTAATAGTTTACGAGAAAGCACAAACATTTAGCTGTGATGTGGTAATGCAACTGTGGGTTGATTAGCATCAATTTAAAAGATTTAGTAAATTATTTTTTTCGATTTTCTGTCATTCTTTAGTCTTTCGAATACATTATGACTGAATTATAAATACATGATAAAGGATATTAAATAAGGGTGGTAATTGAATAAAAAAGAAAATAGTAGGTGTTATCTTGTTGATTCTATTTTGACTCTTAAGTCACCTTCACATTAAGTGAAATTTTCCAGCTAGTCGCCTTTGCCATTTTATGGATTTTCAAGCTTGCCAAATTGTTTTTTATATTTGTTGCAAGTACATTCTTACAGCATAATTTATAGAACATGTGTACAATAACACAATTGTACAGTAACGGTGCTTATAGAATCAACATGCTGTAAAACCGATGCAAAATAGTGCTTTATAGAATTATACCATCTCCTGTGACACTCTTATAAAATTATTCTGTAATGTCGCTTATAGTTTAATTATAGAACTATTGTGTAAGGTGTTAAGTTACAATTCTGCTGCGGAAAACAAATTACAAATATGGATGCTGCTATCGAACTTAAGAGTAAAAGCTCTTTAAAGCAGTTATAGAAAATAATAATACAGTTGTTATAAAATCATTATAGAGTAAATAAGCAACAAAAGCATTTTTGTTCCATAAAAACCGCTATAGAACTGCCATTTATATACATATGTAGGTCTCCCATACCCCATCTGTCGAGACCTGCCTATAAAAGTACGAAATATTTTGATAAAAGTATAATGGGGAAATTTGTATAATACAGTCGTGACTTGTAGAAATTATTATCTGCTTGCAGAAGGAAAATTTCATTACGATAGATAAGATCTATTTGATTACTAATAGAAACTGATTTCCTTATAGAAATCTAGTAACATATTTAATTTAAACCATTTCAAACCTTATTCATTTACATTTCTAGATGTTAAAGCTTAAGAATTTTATTAGCTTTATAAAATAAGATTGAAATAATTGATATTACGACAATAAAATATAACAACACTGTGGCATAGAGCTGTTATAGTAGTTGCTTACGAAGCATATTTGCTCTATAATTATTGCAATCGACATAAAAATGTCATGTTAGTGAGAATCCATTGGAAGTACAAGATAAAGCCTTTCTTTCTGTCACCATATTGTGAAGAAAGAAAACAAATCTTAATTAAAAATATATACAATATAAATAGGTGAAATGGCATCAATAATATGGATATACTTACTTTCTGACTATTTTATATACAGTTGGTTGTTAAATTCATTAATTTAGAAAACATTTTTTTTACATACATGGGAATTGCAATAGTTGTGGCTAATTTAAAATACACACAATGAGGAAAATGCATATTTTTTCCAAAAACATGCAGATGAAAGAATATATTATTTTAATGCAAATGCCGTTTGTTCTAAACAATTTCGAGGAAAAATAAACCTAGAAACGACATTTAAAATTTTAGTCTGGCCACGCCCCTAGAAAACGGTCGCCGCCATGACATGTGACGTCAGACGCCGTTCGCTAGAAATTGTGCTATATAACTTGTATGCAGTACATACGTTTAGAAGAGTTAGTTTGTCGTTTGTGTTATTTATTAAATGTTATTGTGTTTAATACGTAGATATTAGTGTTGACAAAAATTTGTAAAGTAGGCTCGCAAAATGAGCACAGAAAGTTCAGTATCACCAGGCAAATGGAAGGAATATCACTTTATGCCATTATGTATAAAATACAAGAAAAATCTGGTTTAGGGCAATGAAGCGCGACGAAAGAGAATTTAAAGCTCTCCAGCATTTCAACATTGTTTGTTTGCGACCGTTTTTAATATAAGTTTAATTAAGTTTATAAATTTTATAAGCATAAATGAATACACCCTGAGCGGCACACCAATCATATCGCGTTTTCGGCCACGTGATTTTGTTTACATTCCCTGGAAATTTATTAATGTTATTATTTTAATTATTCTGTGGCACATGTTCTCTCTTTTCAATATGTTTGAAAGATTACTTTGTAATATATTTCAAACCAATACAAAATTTATGCAACTTCTTCATTTGATTACAGAACTTTTAATTATTTTTTTAATATACCCAGGAATTATTTGTTTTCATCGATAAGCTTTCAGAATGCTGCATGCTTTCTATCAAATACCTATCTCAATAAAAATTATCTTATTTTTTATAAAAAACCCCGATAAGAAATATACAGTATGCGCCAAAAGTATGGAATAAATTCAATAAAAACGAAACAATTATTTTTTGGGAAAAATCCTCGAACAGGTCGATTTTTAATTTAAAAATATATATTTTAGCGTAAAATGCGATTTTCAAATGTCATTTGTTTTCGAGTAATGACGTCATCGATTTTTTTTAAATGGCAACATCATATTTTTTTCCTTGATTCTGAAAGATCGTTTAATTCTCTATCAGACAGTACTAAAATTTTGCCCTCTTACATAGGAAAGTTTTTAGAGTAAATGACGATAGAATGTTAGAAAACGTAAATCAATTAAAATAAAGCAAAAACGTTATCAAGTTTAGTTTTTCGAATTCCATAGTTCTTTTATGGATCACGTAGGTGAAAATCTTTGCAAATTGTCATTGTCACACCGACTTTCTAATAAGTATTGTAAGCGACATAGGAATTATTATTCAATTTAAAGTATTATGGCACATTTAACTGTTACTCAAAGAATTGAAATTTTAATTCTTATCGGATGCGGGAATATGACTAACTCAGCAGGAAGTTTGCGATTTATTTAATAAAAAATATCCAGATCGCCCTATCAGCCAATCAACAGTCAGTAAGGTAGAGTCTAAATTTAGAGAAACTGGCAATGTTGTAAATATTCCAAAACCTGGACGTCCAAGCATTAGTGAAAATCAGAAACAGAACATTTTGATAAGTATGGTGGATAATCCTCATAATTCTTCACGATTGGTTGCATTAAACAATGACACTAGTCAGAGCACAGTGCTACGTACCTTGAGGAAGGAAAAATACCATCCCTACATAATTCAACTTGTGCAGGAACTCAATGAAGATGATCCCGATCGCCGGTTACACTTTTGCGAAATTCTAATGGATTTATGTCAAGGAAATAGAAATTTACACCGGCAAATACTTTTTTCAGATGAGACCACATTTTGTCTGAATGGTACAGTAAACCGTCAAACTTGCAGATATTGGAGTCGGGAAAATTCTCATTGGATGGCAGAGGCACATACCCAACACCCTCAGAAATTAAATGTGTGGGCTGGAATAGTGGATGACAGAATAGTAGAGCTTTTTTTCTTTGAAGGAACGCTTACAGGACAAAGATATTTAGAGTTTCTAGAAAATGACCTTGTTCCAGCTCTTGCAGTAATTTTTCTTAACGATAATGACCCTGACATTCCTGACGATACCATATGGTTTCAGCAAGACGGTGCACCTCCGCATTATGCGCGCCCTGTACGAGATTTTTTGGACAACTGTTTTCCTGGAAGGTGGATCGGCAGACGCGGACCGAATGGCCTGCAAGATCACCAGATCTTACACCTCTTGACTATTTTTTATGGGGATACTTGAAGTCAAAAGTGTACATTAATAAACCACGTAATTTAGAAGAACTTCAAAATCGCATTCGGGACGAAATATGCAGTTACCCCAGAAATCATTCATAATGTGCAAGAAGAATTTCTTCACAGACTTGCGCATTGTCAAGAAGTTGGTGGATGGCAATTCGAACATTTAATTTAAGTATAAAATTTAATCAATTGTATTTTATTTTACATACCTCAGAATTGTTACTTTTTTATGGATAAAATTTACGTTTTCTAACATTCAATCGTCATTTACTCGAAAACTTTCCTATGTAAGAGGGCAAAATTTTAGTACTGTCTGATAGAGAATTAAACGATCTTTCAGAATCAAGGAAAAAATATGGTGTTGCCATTTAAAAAAAAAATCGATGACGTCATTACTCGAAAACAAATGACATTTGAAAATCACATTCTACGCTAAAATATGTATTTTTTAAATTAAAAATCGACCTGTTCGAGGATTTTTCCCAAAAAATAATTATTTCGTTTTTATTAAATTTATTCCATACTTTTTGAGCATACTGTATAAAGATAAAACTCATTTTCGAACAATATAATCTGTTCCAAATATTGACTATTCTTCTTGAGTTCTCTGTCAAAGGAGCCCAAAGACGTTTCCAGCAGGTGCTGGATCTGGATGGAATATTAATCAATACAAGTCACAGTCAGGACAACGTCGTCCAATAATTTTTGTTTCGGATGGAACCCTTATCTGCATAGCAGGGATGACAAGGCATCGAAGCTGCGGAGCGATGTAGACAAGTGATTGTCTCGAGGGTCCCTGCTGCCCTAGCCAACTGGGATCGTTGAAGATTTTGCACTAGATTACTTTGATCGACTTACATAACCGCAATAGCAGTTATGCTGATGACAGAGCAGAAGGTGGGCATGGATACGCACTTTTCTTTTCAGAAATGTAGGTTGTAAAATAAATCTGTTAGGAACGGGGAACGTAAATTAGAATAAGTGGGAATTTTTCGTTTTCTACAGGTTTGCTTGAGCGTCTACACAGGCACTGCAAACTTAATGGAATTCTTCAGAATAGTGCTTCTTCTTAAAGTCAACATAAAATGAATGATGACGTTATATGTTTTATTAAGTACTGTAAAAAATACTGTTTCATATACAGGGTGTCCGTAATATGAGTGACTTAATTGTGCTGTATGATAAATGTACCAAACAAAACAAATTTAACAATTTTTTTTCTCTGACTAACGGTAACAGAATTATGACAGCAAAGCAGCAGGTATTAAATATATATAGGTGTTTGTATATAATAATTACAAATCGCTACGCTTAAACATAGGTACTTAATGTGAATGGATTCCTTAGAGCTCTTTTCACAATATATAATAATAGTAACAAGTATTCAAAATGGCTTATGCAAGAAATCATAGCTGGTCATGATAACTGTAAATAACAACGAAAAACTAGAGAACAATGAACCGCACTACGATCCTACTAGGTATGACTAACAACTTTTGGGTTATCAGCAGCAGCCTGACACATTGCAACGTTGTCGAACGATACGGTACGATAGACGAAACTACAATTGTTTACTTCATTAATACCTACTGATACAAAAAATAAGTTACGTTACAGGAACCTTTACTTGATTTTTTTTGAAATGTATTTGTAGACAAACTATTCGGTTTAGACATATTTTTCATAAGAATTTTTTATTGCATACAGTCTGTAAGATTATAAAGGCTCTGAGCTATAAATCGATTACACATTTTTAAACACTCTGTACACACAAACATTTTTTTTCGTCACATTGTAGATGAGAGGTAAACGTTATCGATATTTTTTGAAATGGCATTGTATATTTTTTTTGTACATTTTGATAGATTTCTTCATTCTCTTTGCAACCACCTAAAATCTGTTTTGAAAAAAAAAATTAAAAACTTTCAGCTTTTATCTTTATAGTTTGCGGTGCTCGCTTTCTAAATCATATACAGGGTTAACTATGACTTAGTACAAATATTTTGAGAGGGGATAGGGAAAAATAAGAATTAATGGAATCACCCTTCAAAAAATTCCAAACTTATTTATAAAGCTAAAAAAAATTTTTTTCAAAACTATATTAAATCCCTATTTATCGCTGGCACTGACCTTCTGTCAGCTGCGAGGTTAGGTATATTCTGCCAGTCAAAGGTGTCAAATATAGTGACAGGTCCATTGACACGTGTATCAGTTTAATCCATTTTGAAAGAAAAAAAAATCTTTACAAAATGCAGATTATTATTTAATGATTTAATGAGAAATACGGTATGGTAGCACAGAGATGCAGCACCTACTTTACTAATATTTATTTCCAGGATTGATACTTGGAGAGATATTAAGAATGTTGAATCATCTTCTGTGTTCTTACTTGTTTAAATTAAAACCTGCAAAGATTTTTGTACTTCCTGTGTACCTCTGCTTCCCTCGATCGTTCTTTTTGTGTAAAGCGAGGTACCTACTTGGTTTGGCGGTCTTGACCAGGTCGATCACTTGCGTCGGGAAAAGGCACAAAGGATAACAACACAATACACGTAAATGTACACAAATACATAAAAACACTGCCACAGGTTTACCGCCATGGCATAAAACAGCTGTTCGATGCGATTCAAAAAGTATTCAGCAAAATATTTTGTATACTCGGGAAACGTCTTTGAGGCTGCCGCACGATAATATGCACTTGTCACACTCTCATAGAGCAGCACCTTGTCCGTCATCTAGACATTTGAATACGACATGTTTTTAAATACACATAAAATACGCGAAAAATTAAATTTGCGAAAAACAAGTACTGAAAAATTATTTCAAACTAATCAGAGTATTGCAACCGTATATTTACGTTAGGTATTTGACATCCACAGACGACATCTGACGACATATGTAGGCCACTAATGCAAGGTGCACTCGCCGATAAATTTTTAAACTTCATGAGTTGTTGTGTAATTAAATTCTGTTAATACTAATAATAGCAACAATATTAACAGTAATCGACGATGTTTGCATAAAATAATTAGTAATATTTTAAACTATAACATCCCATGATGTTTACAGTGTGAAAATGACCCTTAGATTATAACTAACTTCGCTATTCTGGATGGTTTGGAACATGGAGGGTATGCAATTAGCAATGCATGTCCCCTGGACGAAGACCATAAAAAGAAGAAAAAGAAATAAGAAGATAACCTACAACTTACTGTTACTTTAAATCAGCTAAGTGACTAATTTTAAACGTGTTATAGTAATTAAATATAGTATTTTATGTCAGATATGTTAGTGGATAATTATTATGAATCTGCAAGGAGTGAAAATGTAGTTTTGGCAGTGTGCAACGAAAGAACGAATACAACACAGATTAAATATGAATACAAAATACTGCAGCTAACCGGATTAGCTGTTATCTACCAGGTACTTAGACATTATTATTATTAATACAAATGTTTCGTTTCTTTGTTTCTACACTTGACAATTGTTGAAAAAACGACCAGTAGTTGACATATCTAGCCATGACGGATGATGATTGATTGTCATAGGCGCAGACTTTCCCTAGGAAAAGAGGGTTTTGCCCCATTTTTTAAACATCGAGCTAGAATTCCGAAATAATTTTTTTATTGTCTTTTAGACCTTCCTGAGCACGTGGTTAAAATTTTTGTAATTAGTCATAGTTAAGCCTGTATAATAAAAGGCGCTGGAAAAACAATTTTGTCTACTACTATCTATCACATATCGATTTGTTTGTAACTGTTGTCACCGTTCAAGTTTAATTTGAATTTCTCGTCCCCAAAAACTTCCGATCTCCAAATTGTATGCTAATATTTAGATTTTTAAATAAGTTATATACAAATATCGAAAATAAAATTTTAACTTAAATTTAAAAAAAAATTGCTCGACCTTTCAAATTGAATCAAATCAACCCATAACCCCCGGTAATATGCGCTCACTTCCTAGTCACGATATGACAGTGTCGAGAGGTAAAACGAACAACGTCACACCTGCATTGCCACATCACGGCTGTTTGTGTTCTTTCGTAGATTATTATCTGCTAATATGTATATGTACAAAACCAATAAAATCTAAGAAAATAAATAAGTATGCTAAATTTTCTTCAACTGATTTTAACAACACACCTATTAGCCATGCAAAATATTCTGATAAGTAAAAGTTTCATACTTCCCAACATCAAATTTCATCGAGGGGCGTTTCGCTGTCCAGATTTTGTACACCAAAATTCCTTCCTTGCGGAAAATGCACCAAAATGCCTCCGAAATGCCACAAATTACCTCAATATGCTAAAAAATGTTCGAAATACCCCCGAAATGCCCTAAATGCCACCGAAATGTTTCCGGAATACCAGAAATACCACAAAATGCCTCTAAATATCAGGAAATACCTCGAAAAGCCTTATGTTTTTGGTTACCATTTTCTGTCCCAATTGTATTATTTATCATTTTTATACAGAGTATCCGTTAAAAAATAGGCCAAGCCTTACCATTAGATTCTACGACGAAAATTAATTGGGAGAAGTCATACAATGTTGCTCATTAAAGCTTAGTTTTCCAGATACAGGGTGTTGAAGTTGAAAAATAAAAACGATTTTTAGGCATATCTATCTCGGAGATGCATTAAGGTATTTTTGTCTAATTGGGTATGAGGAGTTCTAATGGCAACTTACTTCATTTGCTGTGACTATATTTTCGAGATTCTTTTGTAAAAAATAAATGCGCCACTGCATAAAGCGGAAATAAATAATGTTTTTAAAATGTTTAATGATTTTTCAACAAAAAATGTATATTTGTTGAATATCGCTGAGAGACACCGTTTTTGAAAAAATAAACTGCGTTTAAAGTAGGCAAGGATCTGCAGTTCGTGGATTACGTAACTCCATTAACTTGCAACTTGTGTTATAGAAACATAATTTTTTGATAATTAAATACAATTAACAAACATTATACTGTTTTCATAGTATATTTCAAGCATTACATAATTACATATATCACACAATTAAGAAAACTAAAATAAAAATATAAATATTTTTTGTATGGCATAAGTAAATAATAAAATATAACAAGAAAAAATATGAAAAAACATTAATTAAACATTAATAATGTTGAAGATTATTTTCGATTATTTGACTAAAGACACGTTCGATATCTTTCTAAGAAATTTCTCCAAACAGTGAAAAATGATGGGTTCATGTTTCTCATAGCATTTGCAGCTGAAACTATTCTTTGCCATAGTTCATTTCCATTGTTGATAGAGGCAGCACTATAAACCATGGCCTTAATATAACCCCAGAAAAAAAAATCAATCGGATTTTAACAACGTGGCGGCCATGGATGTTCATTTTCTTTTTCTATCCATCGATGACGAAATATGTTATCTAAATGCTTTCTTACGATAATTAGCAGGAGCACCATCATGTAAATACTACATGAGCACTAATGTTCAAAGGAATTTCTTTTAGTAGTTCAATTAAATTAGATTGTAAAAAGTGCAGATAATGTTGGCCGTTTAAAGATAGATGCCCGAAGTTCATATTGCCCAAGAATCTGATCGTCAAATATTCCTAACCTAATATTGAACTCATGCTGAAAGTGTCGTACAATGCTTTCATTTGGATTTTTTCGGCTCATATATGAAAAAAATCCCTTAACATATCTCCGAGATATGTCTGGTAATCGTTTTTATTTTTTCAACTTCAACATCTCGAAAACTAAGCGTTTATGAACAACATTGTAGGTATATGACTTTTACCCATTAATTTTTGTCGTAGAATCTAGTGGATTTGGCCCATTCTTTATATATTCTAAGCCGGCGCTGTTAAATACATATCTGAATTATATACTTCAATTTAGTGTAAATTTTCGATTTCGGCACAAAAATTTAGTCACTATTCAAAATTTCGTTACATTATCTCGAATCACTGCCATTGAATATAAACCACTTTGAGGACTGACCCTAGAAGGCTCTAGCTCTCTGAGAGTCCGTTTGTCGATCTATGTTTATATAAGTTTTCTTCATATTTCTTGTCTGAATCGCCTGAAATATTTGCTCATAATTTCCGGACACCCATATAATATGCATGTATGCACCTATATATTTTGAAAAGTCTTCTGGTTTGCAATAAATCTCCTTTGTCAAGTTATCGACTCACCCTATACAAACATACACTGGACCCGCTTTGCCTATTTACATCCGTTAACTCTTATACAATGTGTACAACTATAGAAGTCGTGAGTCGAAGTGAATTAGGTTAGGTCTCGGGTTAGATTAAACTCAAGGCCGGTTGAAAACGATGTTTACAAAAAACAAAAATAGTTACTTATTATAATTAAATAAGTGGTTACTTACTTACATGTTTTTTTATTTTGAATCAAAGAAATGACACTAAGGTACAATTTTCAACATCCAAGAGCCTAGTTGGTCAGCCTGACGCCTTGATATCGAATTATAAAATCCATCTCAACGAGCACCTCGTGGACAAACTATTACGCGTACACACACAATACAAAAATTCTTTCAAAAATGCTCTTAAATGCCTCTAAAACACTCCCAAAATGCCTCGAAATTCCAGAAAATACCTCGAAATGCCCTTTAATGCCCCTAAATACCAGAAAACTTCTTAAAATGCCCTAAAATACCTCAGGATTCAAGAAAATGTCTCAAAATACCTGCAATGTGTACACCAAAATGCCTCTGCGAAACACCCCTCGAATTTCATTAAAAGAAAATAAATAAAGCAAAGATATTTACCTGTTTCAATTTACATTTCAAAATTTATAATCAAAACATCACACCGCATTTTATCAAATAAAAGCTAGCTATTACTATTACGAAAAACGTATGGCCGTACTAGACGGTGTGATGAACGTGCGGTAGATAATGTTTATAAATTTATTCTAACTTTGGGCTTGTAATTGTACGGTTGCCTACATATAACCGTGGCAAGAATTCAGACAACTTACGTCACAGCTAACGTTACGCAATTGTTTCTATTGTCAACATAATTTTCGATTGTTTGCCGCGTTAAACTCAACCATTCTTCGTAATGTAGTGAAATATAGTCCAAACCTTTAGCGTAGTATATAGTGCAACGTTGCACCCAAGTGGTCAACGAGTTGGTTTCGGAGCAGTATGATCGGCCATTGACAGCTTGAAAAGGGTTTTAAATAATGATTTGAAGATATGTTTGTATCCTGGATCTGTTTAGTTTATCTTAATTGCCATCAAAAGGTTCATTTTTTCAAATTTGAACCACCTTGTATATATCGATATCAGTTGGATTTATTGCACAAAATAAATTCTGTTAAATAAACGAAAATATTAATAAAGTATATTATCAGCTTTTGTGCCAACGCTAAAATAAATTTTATACCGAATAAAATTTAACAGTTATCCATTTCATCAATGGTTCGTCAGCGTTTTCATTTCAATTATTGGTGTTGAAAAAAACTTGCCTCTATCATTTAACAATATTTTGAAGTATTTGTAAATGTTTAGCATTGACTTCTATAAAAAATATCTGCCGTTTTTATTAATAAAAAGCGCAGAAGTGTTCATCGAAATTCAAAAACAGCAATCAAAAGCGCGAGCGTTATTCACGCTCGTACAATCGGCAGTTCAACATTTCGTTTTGGAACAATTAACTCGACACAATAAATTAATATGTAAAGCTCTCAATTTTCATTTATCAAGTAGCAATATTAATTAATAACGTACGTATGAAATATATGCTTGTAAACAGCACACAGGCCGTATATTATTATTGTTTTGCTTCAACTCTAATCATAAATGATCGTCAGCGACATCTTGTTTACGTGTAGGGGTGTCAAATGTGAGACTTTTATTTCTTGAAATTTTAATCAAATATGGAGTAATGCACGGGAAAGGACTGCAATAAGATTAGTGAAATAATATTTATTTATTATACAAGAAAAAAAAAGTATTAGATTTTAGATCGAGGTTGTGTTTCTCAGACAAAACACCAAGATTTGAAATCTAATATTTTTACCCTTGTATAATACATTACTTTTTTCCGTGACGGAAAAATGACGATTTAATATTGAAAAAATATTATTACAATTTTTAGAAAAAAATTGAGGTTTAAAAAAAGCAAACTTAAGTTATTTATTAGTTATCTTGAGTATTAAAAGTTCAAAAATGGACATTTCTGATTCTTATATAATATATAAATTCAGCGCTACGAGCCTAAGAGGCCCATAGATTGATTGCATATTTTCCTCCATTGTATTTTATTTCTTATTTTTCTCCTCCAGTCCCTTATTCCCATTTCTTTTAAGTCTGTCTCCACTGCTTGTATCTATTTGGTTCGTGGTCTTCCTCTTTCTCTCCTTCCTGTTATTCCTCCTGTCGGTACTTGTTTCGTAGGCTTCTCTTCTTCCAATCTCCTACATGTCCCAACCATCTCATTCTAATGGCATTTGTTATCGATGGTTCCTCATACATTTCCATCACTTCAGCGTTTGTTCTCCTTCGCCACACATCTCCCTCTTTTTTCCCCCATATATTTTCCCCACAACGTACCTTTCAAATACTTCTAATGAAATTTTTTCTTTTATATTCATCTTCCAAATTTCACTTCCGTATATAATTACTGGTCTAATTATTGTCTGGTATATTCTCTTAGCATTTCTCGAAACATTTTTTGACCTTGACACATGATGTAAACTACCAAGACATTTTATTCCCTTTGTTATTCTCTCTTGTATTTAATTTTTTTCTCTTCTTTATCAGTTATTGTTTTTTTTTCTAATTAATTAAATCTTCCACTCTCAAAATAAAATTCTATTTCTTCAATTAATATCGACAACCCCGTATTTGCCCGTTCTTCTTTCCTTTCTGTTACCATATACTTTGTTTTATTTTCATTGATTATTAATCCTTTATCCTTGGCTGCTTTCTCCAATTTTTTCACTGCATTTTCCAAATTATTCTTTGTCCTCGCCAGTATCACAATGTCGTCAGCATAAGCTAATATTTGACTCGTCTGATTATACACCGTCCCTCTCGTTGGTATCTTGCTTTCTTTAACTGCTAAATCTAGAATTATATTAAATAAAATTCTTCCCTGTCGTAATCCTCGCGTTGTTCTAATGTCCTTGGATGTGTACCCTTCAATCAGCACCTTACAGTTTGTACTAGTTAGGGTCATTTTTACCAGTCTTATTAGCTTGTCGTTTATCTTAAGGTCTCTCATTGATTTATATAGTTTCTCTCTCTTTACCATATGCCTGCTTAAAATCTGTAAAAATCATGTATAGAGGTAAATTCCGATCAATGCTGTTGTCAACTATTTGTCTCAATATGAAGATGAAGACAAACGGTTCTCAACCTCTACCGCGCAGGTGGCAGCCACTGTGACGTAGACGGCTGAAAGCTATGCCGATTCTGCTCCAGTCGCCATCTTGAATTGTGGAGCAGGATCGGTATAGCTATTCTACTGGTCTGTCGTTGTTCTATTTTTCCTGAACCCACACTGCTAATGTCCTATTTTCGTTTTTATTTCTGCATTTATCCTGTTCTTTATTGTTATCGCCAAAATTTGATATACCAAATGCATAAGAGCAATTCCTCTATAATTTTCACAATTTGTCTGTTCTCCTTTTTTATATATGGGGCATATCAATGGCTCTCTTCATCTTATAGGTATTGATTCTTTTCCCCATACATCTTTTATTATCTCATATAGGTTTTGTTCGAATTCTAGTTTTATTTTTAACATTTTTGCAGATATATCATTTTCTCCTGGATCTTTGTTATTCTTAAATGTTTTTATAATTTCCATTATTTCTTTACTATCCGGAGGATCCTCTATATCATTTGCTTCCATATTTATTACTTCCCCTCTCATCTCCTCCTCTTCCACTTCTTCTGTTCCAAAAAGTCTGGAAATACTCCGCCTATCTCTCCAAACTTTCTGAAATTCCTCCTACCAACTGCCCTTGTTTGTCCTTACAAAATATCATTTTATTTTGTTGTTGTTTCGACCTTTCATTTTTTATTTTCTGATAAATTTCTCTGGCACGTTTTTTTATATAACTTTTGTATAGTTTTCTCTTACACCACCGGAATTAGTAGAAGTAGCATCACTAAAATTATTACCAGCTAAATCTCGCAAAATTAATAAAAGGTGAAAAATACACACAATTGGCGCAACAACAAAAGCCATTAACAGTGTGGTCGAATTATTTAATAATTAATAGTACGTTACAATCCAATAATAATGTAGATATTTCAAAATACTGCAAACTAATTACATTTTTGAAGCAAAATGGAAAATATTGAAGATGGCTAACCCATATGAGTAGTAGATATATAGATAGGGTGTTATAAATAAAAGTATAAACCTCATAAACTCCTCTTAATTTATTGATAGACTACCGGTTTCGTAGTACGATGACTACATCTTCAGGTCTCAGTACCAAGGACTACAATATAAACAAAACAACCTATTACATGACAAATATAAATTTAAAAAAAAATCTGGCAAGATATAATCAATATTAAATTAAAATAAATACTTACATTTTAATTTAAAAACAAAAAACAAGCAAATACTAACGTATAATATGTCATGTGCCATACAGTTAAAGAGGCTAACAATATACAGAAATAATTTTAAAACTCAAACAAAAGTATGAAACTGAAAAAAACGTAGCCTAAACTATTTTTTTTGTTATAAAAACTTGTATGAAAAATGTTACAAATAATATGCTTTTATTTATAAACACCCTATCTGCAAAATGGAAAAGGATGTAACCCATGTCTAAGAAAACTGCAATTTTTACGCATCACTAATATGTATATTAGTGATTTTTTAAATAATGCTCTTGATGGAGTTTATTTAACGGCCGAGATTGTTGTTGTATTTGGTATTGCAGGGACTTGTCGAATTTGTGGATCAGCCAGGTATTCAATGATTTTACGTTACAACCAGTAATAATGCTGACATTTCAAAATATTGCAAACTAGGTAATTTTATTTTTGAAGCAAAATGGGAAAGGTTACATGCCCAAGAAATCTGCGGTTATGGCGACTACACATAGTATTTTTTAAATAATGTTTCTAATGAAGTTTATTTAATGGCTCCCTTGGCAGGAGCTTGTCGAATTTGTGAAATCAGCGAGATAACGTTAGATGATATTGAAGTTTCGGGAATGTTATTAATTGTGAAACTTAAGCAAACAAAGAATGAAATAAACAGGAGATTTATCGCAATGGAAAATGTATCAGTCAGGTTGTTGGTAAAAATTTTATAAGATACATGAAACAGTAGGTAATTTTATTCTACTTGAAAATGCTAAGTCATGCAATTCGATTCATCTGCTACACTTTTAGTTGAATCTCGAAGAGACTTGATGAGATTAAAGAAATATAGTGGTTGAAAGTAATCAACGGTCGCTGAAGGGTATGTTGATGAATCTCGGTGGTGTATATAGGACAGACATATTTAATAGTGTTTAGAATATAAGAATAAGACCCAATTTGCGACCAGGACCGTCAACAGCAGTTGTGTCCATAGCAGAAAATATGACTTCAACTCAGGAAAATTTCACTGCAGCAGACATTCCCAATTGTTCGAGGAACATGTTCTCTGTACATTTAACAACTGCATTTTTGACATTAAGGAAATATAGGTGTTGTATTATAAACGATTCTAAAATTAAAGAAAAAAGCAAGTAGCATTTTGTTACCTGTCAAGAGAGATGAGATATCAAACTTTTTTTCCGTCACAGAAAAAATGTAATTTCCCAAGAGTATACAGAATGTTCCACATAAGAATAAATATAGAGCAGGTGTTTCTAGGGGGTCCCAAAATAGGTATTGCAACTTGACCAAATATACCTATACAGGGTGTTCCGATTTGTTTGGAACAAATTGAAACGGTAGACAGAATAAACGATTTTAAGAGGAAAACTTTATATGAACATTTCAAACAAATAAACTTATTTTTTTTTTATTACCAAGTCCGTATTATACACAGCGCCTTCAAATTTGATACATGTACTATTCAACTAGTCTATTTTTTCAAGGATCTGCTGTCATCAAACCCTTCAGAAATTTTTTCTTGCACGTCCCTGGTAAAGTTTGAAACGTTTTTTTACTCGCTTGATTCATTGTCTAAATTTCGTCTCTCTTAACTTCTAAATGTATTCTCGTAAATTTTCTTGTAAAACGTTAATTTTCTTTAGTTTTATTGGATTTTTGCCACACTTCTGAAGAAAATAAAGATTAATTAAATAAGCCCTTGTGCCAAACGGATGAGTCAAGGGTTATTTTTTAAACTAAGTTTGCCTAACCAAAAAATTTCACACTGAAAAAAGTTTATAAAAATACTATTTTAGGGTGCAACCAAATTTTAAGTGCAATTATTATGTATTGAAAATACCTACAGTTTAAGCCTTCGATAGAGAAAATTATAAATGAAACAAAAATAAATTGTTTAGATATTACTGACATAAGCATCGTTTCCTAAAAATTCTTAACGTTATATATTCAACTCGGATTTTCCTTATTTTAATTAACACATTTAATAAAAGCACTTAACATTGAAATATCAACAAACCGTCGACACCCAAGTCACAAATTGTTTACAGCGGTACACCAAAATCTGCGGCAGAATGGGATTCATGATAACAGAAGACCTGAACCAGGAATGCAAAGGAGGAATAATCGTCACCAAAGAATTTTGGAATTATTTGAAGAAAACAAAACACTTAGCATACGTAAGGCTAATCAGCAACTTAATATTCTAACTACAACCAATTTTAGAGCTTTATAAAGCAATCACTATAAACCATACCATTTGACACCAGTTCAGGCCCTACACCCTGGTGATGACAATAGGGGACTAGAATTTTATAGATTTTTAACTGAAACAAATCAATCAAGATCCAGATTTTCTTAAAAAATAATTTGGAGAGATGAGTCTCGTTTTACCCGAAGAGGTATAGTAAATTTTTGACAACTTACATGTTTGGCGAACAGAAAATCCACCAGAAAATCCACATGAAGCATGACCTAGAAATTTTCAGAGAGAATTTAATATTAATATCTAGATGGGAATAATTGGTGATGAAGTTTTGGGACCTTACGAACTTCCAAACACAGTTACGTGACCCATACTCCTAAATTTCCTGCATGAAAATCACAATGATTTTGCGGAAAACATACCACTGAATATGAGAAATAATATATTTTTCCAAATGGACGGATGTCCAGTCCGTTACTATAGACTGTTAGAGACTGTTACGGTTAGAGACTGGATGTATACAAATTACCCACATAGGTGGATTGACAGAGGTGGTCCTGCAGAATGGCCACCTCGCTGTCCTGACGACACGATACACGAAAATTAACGTTTTACAAGAAAATTTACAAGAAATACATTCAATACATACATTTCGTCAAGAGAGACGAAATTTAGACAACGAATCAAGCGAGTAAAAAAACTTTTCAAACTTTACCAGGGACGCACAAGAAAAAAATTCTGAAGGGTTTCATGATAGCAGATCCTTGAAAAAATAACACCCTGTATAACGATTTCAAAAAATGAACTTGTATAATATCCGAGACTAGTTGAATAGTACATGTATCAAATTTGAAGGCGCTGTGTATAATACCGACCTGGTAATAAAAAAAATAAATTTATTTTTGTGAAACTTTAGCCCCCCGTAACAACGCTACTGATCGAGAACGAGACCATGTTCATATAAAGTTATTCTCTTAAAATCGCTTATTCTGTCTACCGTTTCAATTTCGGATTAAAGTTAAAAAAACCATCTCTATGCCAACGAGTTTAGTTTATTATGACAGCTGCATACCAAGTTTCAACGAAAAATATTTATTTGTTTAGGAGATAATAAAGAAAATAAAATAATTTTTTAAACGTTAGTTGCCCTGTATCTAAAATACAGAGTGTCATAGAGAAAAATGTTATAGGAAAGAAATATAACACCCATTCAAAGTTCCGCCCCGTACAATTAAAAACTATACAGAGTGGTCCTTAAGTAATGATCCATAGAAACATACTAAATTTTTCTATTAAAGAATCTTAAACCTCCACCATCAAATCCACCAATCATGCGTAATCTTTTGATGTAAAAAAAGTTAGTATGTCTGTGTGAGTTATTACTTAGAAACCACTCTGTAGCTACTGATAAAAATAATGAGAAAGCGTTTATGCCCAACGATTACTCCTTATAATATTGATTTTACTCTCAATTATTCAACATTCATCTTGGGCAAAATTTGAATAATCCCACTCCTGATTTCAGACTTTAGAATCGTAGTTTACGTTCGCAATTAGTTTATCCACTAAAACGCTCTTCAAGTCGTCTAATCGAACGCGATGGCACCAAGCTGCGACATATGAATCGGGGAAAATTAACTTGTGTTGATTTTCCTCCGAGCACGCCGTTTTTAGACTCGAGTTGAAGACTGCACAATTATGGAAAGCAATTCAGGCCCGAAGTGCACCGTAACCGGAATGAGATGTAACAATTCCTCAACCCCTTGCCAGGGAAATGTTCATTATTTCGATTTTCGTCGACGGCGGCTTAACCCCAAAGGACAGACTGGGTAATGGGAATGAGAGGTGGTACGAACCGCGTCGCAAAATTCGGAAATACAATGAATCTCATTACATAAATATTGGGGAAGCGGTGGATTTTTGGTCGTTACTAGGACGACAACTGCTGAAAATGCAATAAATTTTCCAGGTTTCCGTTTAAGCATGTCGCAGCTTAGTGAGACATTTTTAATCATTCGAGAAAAGACATATTTTTGTAAGACAAGCTTGGTTTTGCACAATATTTTTTGTAAAAATTTACACAAGGACTAAGTACAAAAATTTTAACCACGTGCTCAGGAAGGCATAAAAAAAGACAATAAAAAAATTATTCCAGAATTTTAGCTCGATATTTGCCACGTTACCTAATTTGCCAACTATCGGGAGAACAAAAAAAAAATTACTAGTGCAAATACGTGACAAAATATGGAGGGGCAACATTCATCGGGTGATAAACGTGCTACAAAATAAACTTCATTTATGTGGTTAGCCGCTAGCTTTGAAACAGTGGAGATGGCCGTGGGTATAACAAAAAAAAAGATGCTATAAAGGGCGCTTTCAACCCCAGATGATAAAATGCCTCAAATGGTGAAGTTCAATCTGTCAGCCTTAGATATAATTAAAAAAACGGGAAAAGGCTTCACAAAGAAAACATGTGATTTTTATTTTGAACAATATACTTGACCGAAGTGAACGGATCAGCTGGCTCCATCTAATTGAATGGGCTCCGCAGATCAACGGAACAGAATTAACACCCTGTGGAGGAAAGTGAGGTTCTACGTTATATGGTTTATGTCAAAATACAACTTGACAAACAAATAAGCGTAGTTTGGTTTTGATAGCAATATTATGGCAAGATATGGTTTATATCAAGATGAAAATCAAAATACTATTTAATAAATAAGCAGGCATACAAATAATAAATGTACGTGGGTAATTACTATTCCCAACCAACAGCGCTATTGATTGGTTTAAATAGCCCC
Organism: Monochamus alternatus; assembly: GCA_037114965.1. Taxonomy (NCBI): domain Eukaryota; kingdom Metazoa; phylum Arthropoda; class Insecta; order Coleoptera; family Cerambycidae; genus Monochamus; species Monochamus alternatus. Next base: position 126,219,375 of record CM073426.1, read on the forward strand.
AAATACTTAAAGGTAACTAAAGAATAATAGCAATATAAAATAATATTATATACAGTACTCTAAACAATTGATATAATGAGATATTGTTTTCTTTTTAGCTCTACTATCATGCAGACAAACAGGGGATATACAGGGAGGCTAAACCGTAACAATAATAAAATTCATAAATAAATAAAGCAATAGCAACAAGCAGGGTTATTAAGCTAGGCAAGCGAGAAAAGATCAAGCAAACAGTCCTAATCCTAAACTTATCTGGTTTAATTAAGTGATGAGTGTTCCACTGCGCTGGCGGTGGAGCGATAGAGTCTCTCTGGTACGGGATGATTGTGGCAGGACTACGGCCTCGATACAACACTGACTGTTTTTGTAGCAAGCATGCATGCACAGGATGACAAGCCAAGCGTCTCAGGTCAAGCAGAGTGTATACAAGGTTGTTCAGGTGTAAGTCAAGCAGCTAAACTGAGGGATGACGTAGAAATTTAAGCATGCATTAGTTATGTACCATGCACCTTATCGAAAAAGATAGACGATATAACAATGTAACTGTTAATATTGTGAGGGTGTTTTGTTGGCCTGAAAATGACGAGAAAAGAAATAGATAAAAATCAGGGATTTATTGAAAGGAGTGTCTTTCCTTGTATGTGGCCAAAAGTGAAGCAAAAATTAAGCACTTACATCAGGGACTAAATCCAGCACAAATACTGATATTTTGTCAGCAATATCCTTATTAGAAGACAAAGAAAATCCCAGAGCATCCAAAGAAAATCCGCAGAGCGAAACGTACTTCTAGCAAGCACATGTACAGGAAGCAAAAATTGAATGCCTAATGGCCGGCGTGGACGGAAAATGACCAGGGAAAGAAAGACAGATATTTTAGGGGATTTTAAATCTATCCAACAATGAAACTTATGTGAACGAATAATAGTTTATGGAAAAAATATGCTATTTAAGGTAAACATTTATTAAGTAAGTAAGTAAGTAAGTAGTAAAGAAAATGGATTTCTAAAATCAAGATTAATGAAAGAAATCACAGGTCACCGCGTTGACGCGTGTCTCATTTTACACCGCTTCAAAAGAAAAGATGTTATTTACATAATGTAGACTCTATTATTTAATGATTTAATGAGAAACACGATATGATAGCACAGGGAGGCAGCGTCTACCTTAATGATATTTATTTCCAGGATTGATATTTTGAGAATGTTGAATCATTTTCTGTTTTCTTACTTATCATTGCAAAGATTTTTGTTTTAGGGAACCTCTCTACGTCCAGATAGAGAGTTTTTCTCAGATGGCATAGTCACAAAAATATGCCATCTGATTCCACATTAAACTACTTGTTTTAATTTGAAAAATAATAAATAAAGGTAATGAATAATGATATTTAACATTTATTAGTACTTTTTGAAATTAATTTATTAGTTGTCTATTGCTATTTACTAGTGAATTCAGTTTAAGTTAAACATTTTTTAAAAGTCCTTCATTTATTTTTTAGAAAGGTAAGCTCAGGTTTCATAATTAAAATAAAATTAAGTTGGTGATGTTTCCCAAAAATCGAAAAATCACACTCAAACATTAGTAATACCATGTAGGAAAGAAAACATTGTATCCGTCAAATCAGAAAAAGTAGCGCCTTTACTATAACAAAAAATCTATAAAATCACATTAGATACTAGTGACACATTATATATATTTTTTAAATTGACTTAGGGACAACACATTTATAAACGCTTCTTATCCTGCAACCGAAAGATACTGTAATAATTTACATTCGTAAGTAAAAAGAATTAAGTATTTACCGTATAATGACAGAGGATTCCTAACTTTGCGCATTATCAGGGAAGTGAGTGTATACATTACCGTAATAGTTAAAGTTCTGTTCCAACTTTAAGAAGTAAATAACCTAGATAAAATTAGCCGCCCCATAAAACAAATTTATTTCATTCGAACGGACTATGACCGGATTCTACGGGATCCTAAAATTAATGCTCTGACTGGATGTCGTTCGTAAATAAAATGGAATAACAATTATTAAAAGTTTCAGACATATACAGGGTGTAACACTTTAAGTGGGGTCCCCTTTTGAAGGGTAGTAGTCCGTGTTCCCTAGATTGCTAATATGAAATAAGTTTCTTTTAAATCAAATAAATAGCCGAGTTCTAATTAGTTTTCTAAACTGTATCCAAATTGCTATCCACGCCGCCCCTGAAAAGCGTCCGAGTTTCACTGCAGTACACTGTTTACAGTGTTGCCAGTAAGTAAGTAATGGAGCTACATACAAAAAAAGAAAACTGCAATGAATACTGTTGTAAATACACTGCTTTTTTATGACATTTATTGCCTTACATACCTTTTCATGTCGATCCTGACGAAGGATTCGTTAAAGCAATTTTCGAGTGTTGTAAAATTGTACTGTAAAAGTGTGTAAAAAAATATGTGACCTATGTATTGAGTAATTATTATTATTAATAAATAATATTGGTAGGTAGATTTTCATACGTTACCTACCAATTATTGCCAGTAAAGCTTATTGTTATAAATTAATTTTTGTTGATTTATAAAATGTACATAATTAAAAATGAGTAAATTATTAGCTTAAAAACATGTTTCAAAATAACAGTTCTTAATACAAAGTATTTGTTACTATTTTTTAAAAACTGTGTCAATGTCCCTTAAATAACTCTGATATTGACCTAATTTTTAAAATACCTCATAAATATTGCACGCAATACATCAAACAAAACAAGAATGGACGATGGATATGATATGTCGAGTACCTCTTAAAGGGTCCCACAGACGACACTTACGTTCGATCAAAATTGCTGCAAGTTTTTAGTGTTTATTACTTTGAAAACTCTGTGTTGTTCATTTTTTTACACAAATTGTGCCCGACAATGGTTAAAATCAAATTTGCACATCTGTTTACCTTTATATTGTGCAGAATTACTTGTATTCAATTTTGTATATAGTTCATGAACATGTTGTATGTAATTATATTAAACAAAAGAAGTGTCGTTGTAGGTAAAAAAGATACAGATATGAAAAAGAGCGAAATGTGTCCCATCTATGGCACCCTTAACACGCACCTGCTAGAATTTAACAGTCAACGTACAGTACCAAAGCAGTAAAATCGCAAAATAACAAATGGTCAGCTTCACTTTGATTTTGGCTTAGAATTAGTTTACCTTTTGTCCCTTAAGGAGGAGAACGTTTTAAAAGGGTATACGAGTTTTCTGCGTGAGTTTTTGCTGAAATCGAATTAGAATTTGTTTAGTGCATTTAAAGTGGTATTTTGTGAAATGTGTTATTCTATGTAAGTGTAATAATAATCTTATAAAGTTGTGTTTTCATTGGCAAGTGTGTGTGATGCTATAAAAAAAACACGTATACGAATTAAGAAAGAGCTAGAATATGGTAAAAGTTAAAGATAAAAGACTGTGTCTGCAAGAATACGGTATCAGATGGATTATCCCGACAATCATCGACGATCACTAGTTTCGGTTATGCAACATTCAATTGTTTTTCTTGGCAGTAACAGATGTAGAATAAAATTACGAATGCAGTATGTAACACTACTATTTTATTTGAAAAATAACCCATAAAATTTAAAAAATACAATAATTCAAATAAAAAATCTATTTGTTCTTGACGTAGAACAAAAATCAACATTTTGACAGATTAGACATTTGCTAACTTTTATTGTTGGAACCCTTACTTCTCAGAACCATTCAAATATCTTAAGGATAGAAATGGAGAATGCACTGATAATCTTACATTAAATTATTAGTATTATTAGAAATTTTGAAATGGGGAAAGACCCCATAATTCTGCAATGGCGTTCCAATATTTAAATCGACTTTCCAAATATGTAATTGGATTTGTACTCATGAACCTGTTGCTTGTCTTCAATGGTATCTATGTCTCAACCCATTATTATTATTATTATTTTGGGAGAGTCCGAAATATAAAATTGGTTACAATCCCTGTGAAAATATTGACAGAATTCCTGCTACTTTTAGGACTATTTCACAAAGAATTCAAAACGTTGTGGATAACTTTAGATTAAGAACTGATTTTTGTGTGAGCGGAAATGGAAGTCACTTGGAAGTATTTATGCAGGATTTGTAAAATATTTCTGATTTCTTCTTTTTTTTCTTTTTTTTTATATTAAGTGTTGAATTTTGTTTTATGTCAAGAACAACCATTTAAATTATTGTATTTTTTATGGGCATTTCTACAAATAAAATAGTAGTGTTACATACTGGCATTCTCCATCAAGATCCAATAGCCCATAGCAAATAAGTGAATTGAATGTTGTATAGCCGAAATTAGTGTTCTTTCAACGAAAATAGATTTCTCGTATATTCTGACATGTCTGTATCAAATTTCATCTCTTTCTGTTAAGTTTTTTCACAATATTTAAACAACGGCAGTATATATCTAAAATCTGTCTGTTTTATCATGGCCATGAAAAGGTGCAACTTTTTTCTACTTTGAGTCACCCTGTATATATGACGGTTTCCGACAGATCAATGGTGAGCTATGAAATAGAAACCACCATTGGTATACACATATATTGTTATGCAAGTAATTATTTTTGTTCAGTTGTAAGTTTTACACGTTTTCTCAAATATTACAAATAGAGCTTCTTTTGCTTGCTGCTCTTCTCCTTTTTAAAATTTGTACAGTACAGGTATTTCCTTCTAAATAATGACAACTATAAACAATGACAAATACTTTTATAAATGTAATAGAAGAAAGTACCAAATATAATTAGCAGATAGAACAAGGTTTTTCTCGTCGACGTGACATAAATGTAAGCATGGACAAATTAGCACTGTATTGCCGCTATCAAATACCTCATTCTCCGAATTATTCTTTACTAAATGTCATCGGGAATAGAATGAGAATACCAAATGCACATAGCATTCTGGATTTCCGGCGCAAATTGCATCGCCCCACATTATGACGGTATAGGATTTCTCGTTCGATTCGGGATGTAGGAACTTTATATGTTTCGTTGGTTGTTCAGCTGCTACAGAGTCAAATATCATTCTGATACAAATATATTATAAATAAATTCATAAAAAATATGCAGATAAATTAGATGTAGTATATTTATTGTTTTCATACAGAGTGATTCAGTCATAATAGTAATTATTTTTAAGAGAAGATATGAATACACGATTTAAAAAAAATTTAAATGCATATTTAAAATATACAATGTTTTCGAAAAGTAACGAATAAATTCATTATTTTTGAAATTGAGAAGTTCTCGAAAAAATCCCCTGGTACGTCGATTTTGTTTTTAAAAACAATTGTTATTAGAAAAAAATCTATCACTTCTATGTATGTGGTCCTGAGTGGCAATGCTGCTGGACTTCTATATATAGTCGAGGCAATGAAGCACTAAAAAGGCCAAAGATAGGAAATCTTTTAGGATAGACGTATCGGAATGCGGTTTTTTGCATTCACTTGCAAAAATTATTTATATCATTCGTACCTACTTTGTACCTATTAAAAACCGGAAGTTGCATTGCTGCAGCCAAAAATGCATGCAAAAAATGCATCTTTTGAGAGGCCTTTTGACAAATTTAGTAACTTCGTAAATAAGAGTCACAATTGGCTCAAGTCGGGTATCCGGGGGTTTTCGAGGTCGCTGATCACGATTATGATGTTCAAATTAACCCCCCGAACAGCTGTAGCTCAGGAACGCCGACGAACGTCATCTCCGGGGACTATCCCGAACTTTATGCGAGAGAAGAGATAAACTGGACACCCGGGGGTTTTTTGGGTCGCTGAATTCGAATATACCATCGGCGAACACCCCACGGACACCTGGTGGGCCCCAACCTGGACGCGGACGTCATCTTCGAGAATTTTTCTAGAAATATCGACAATAACTAACCGAAAATCGTTATGGGGGCTTTTTGTGTTCGCTGAATCCGAATTTTATGTTGAAAACGACCACCCGAACACCTGGTACACCCTAACCTGGCCCTAAACGTCATCCCCGAGGGGTTTCCAGACATAATTGAAAAAGACCAACCAAAAATCGTCCCATAATTTCATACATTCATTCATGGGTAACTCTCCCCCGGGGCCCTCAAACAATGTGATTCAGTCCTGTAGAAACGACTGGTTGGTCTTTTTCAATTGTGTCTGGAAAACCCTCGGGAAAGACGTTCAGAGCCAGGGTAGGGCGCACCAGGTGTCTGTGAGGTGTGCGTCGGTGCTATATTTGAATTCAGCGACCCGAAAAACCCCCAGTATCGATTTTTGGTTGGTCTTTTTCAATTGTGTCTGGAAACCCCTCGGGGATGACGTTCAGAGCCAGGGTAGGCCGCACCAGGTGTCTGTGGGGTGTGCGTTGGTGCTATATTTGAATTCAGTGACCCGAAAAACCCCCAGTAACGATTTTTGGTTGGTCTTTTTCAATTGTGTCTGGAAACCCCTCGGGGATGACGTTCAGAGCCAGGTTAGGGTGCACCAGGTGTCCGTGGGGTGTTGGCCGGTGACATATTTGATTTCAGCCAGCCAAAAAACCCCCCGTAACGATTTCAATTATGTCTGGAAAATCCTCGGAGATGACGTTCAGGGCCAGGTTAGGGCGCACCAGGTGTTCGGGTAGTCGTTTTCAACATAAAATTCGGATTCAGCGCACACAAAAAGCCCCCATAACAATTTTCGGTTTGTTATTGTCGATATTTCCAGAAAAATTCTCGAAGACGACGTCCGCGGCCAGGTTGGGGCCTACCAGGTGTCCGTAGAGTGTTCACCGATGGTATATTCGAATTCAGCGACCCAAAAAAGCCCCGGGTGCCCAGGTTCTCTCCTCTCTCACATAAAGTTCGGGATATTCCCCGGAAATGACGTTCGTCGGAGTTCCTGAGCTGCAGGTACTCGGGGAGTCAATTTGAACATCATAATCGTGATCAGCGACCTCGAAAACCCCCGGGTACCCGACTTGAGTCAATTCTGACTCTTATTTACGAAGTTATTAAATTTGCCAAAAGGCCTCTCAAAAGATGCATTTTTTGCATGCATTTTTAGCTGCAGCAATGCAACTTCCGGTTTGTAATAGGTACAAAGTAGGTACGAATGATATAAATAATTTTTGCAAGCGAATGCAAAAAACCGCATTCCGATACGTCCTATCCTAAAAGATTTCCTATCATAATGCTTCATTACCTCGACTAATAGCGTCAATACTCGTACGCGTCGTCAAAAAATTTGTAATGTACCATAAACGTCGTATTACGGACAGTTATCGGGTGATTTGTTTATCTTTTGAAAAGTCAAGTAAAAAACGATTTTTTTTTCAATTTTCTGTTTTTATTGAATCTTATAAATACGTGGTTAAAATTAATGACATTATGACTGAATCATCCATATATATAAGGAGAGAAAGACTAACAAACTATCAAAGTCATTCATTAGTGGCACACCAGACATATACCGCATTTGATTTTTTTAGCTCTCCTGTCCAGCATACCGTAATATGATCACTTTGTAATATAACTATTCTGCTCTCAGTAACTAAATTGTTATTTTCAACATTCACAATAGGAAATGGAATTTCTGGTGCTTTATAAAACATCTTAAACACTGTCACTACTTTATAGTCAAAGAAGTGTGCTGGTTTGGAGCTGTCGTATGATTGTTTATAACGAATTTACATCACGAAACGGTGCATCTCCGCCCCGGTTTGAGTTTTCCCTGCAAATTTCGGGATATTGATTGAAACGTATGAAGTGAAGCACAGATTCCACCTGACTAATACAGATATTTGCGACATGTTACCTCATTTATTTCCGTACGGAGCGGTTCACACACGGAGAGCCATTTTATTTTCGCTGACTATATCGCAACGCAACATGAATATCGAGGAGGCGGCGGTACGTGGGACGCCTCTTTAAAAAGTACAATCGTGCGCCAAAATAACTTATGACTTTCCCGTATCTCACTTATGAAGATAACTTTTCCATTTATATGCCAAACAGACGCCGTCACTGTAATTTCGCGTAATTTGTGGGAGCCATTTTACGAGAATTGTTAGGTAAGGAAATTAATGATTTAGTACCTACCTTACAGAAACTGTTATTAAACTTCAACGACACAATCTGAAAATGTTACTTCAGAATTTATCAATATTTCACTTAGGTAAATAAAATTGAAAACACAGTGGGTATATAATAATCTCAAAGTCAATTTTGAGGTGACTACTTTAAATGAAAACAAAATTGTTGTGAATTTATTTTGACATCATCAAGATTTTAATATTCATAAATTGTCAACTTGTCAGAAATACTTTTTTCCTTGATGTAAATGATGATGGCGATGATGATACAAACCATGATGACTATATAAGTAATGATGATGACGTATGACGATGATGTAGATGATGCAGATGATTATGATGATGATGATGCAGATGATAATGTAGATAATATAGATGACGACATAAATGATAGTGAAGATGAGAATACAGATGTAGATAATGATTATGATGTAGATGATGATGTGATGATGTAGATGGTGATGATGATGATGATCACCTAGATGACGAAGATGATATATAAGATATTACATTATCAAGATTTGAATCTTCATAAATTGTCAACTAGTGAAAATTACTTTTTTTGTTGATGTAAATGATAATGGCGATTCTGATACAAATGATGATGACTAATGTATGTACGATGACGTTAGACGATTATTCAGATGATTATCACATAAATAATTATGACTTAAATAATGATGAGGATACAGATGATGACAATGTAGATAATGATGACAGTAGATCGTGACAACGATGTAAATAATGGTGATGTAAATGATGATATAGATGATGGTGACATAGATAATGGTGGTGGTTTAGATTATGATGACAATCTACTATAGTTTGTATATACTTTAAGTCAAAAAATAACATTTTGGTTTGGGTTAAATAAAGCCAAAATGGTTTGGGTTAAATAAATCCAAAAATTGTCAGATATCCGTTAACGTTGTAATACCATCTTGTACAGATATTGTGAAAATTACATGAAGAAGTCATTGAATAATCTTTGTGTAAAGGTAAAATTGTATGTAAAAGAAAATAAGGTATCAAGTAGAAATATTTCATACATAGCCATTTGTTTGAATTGAATAAAGCAGTTAAAACATGATATTGACAAAATATGGTTTTCTCATATCAAAGATGACCATTTTGACATAAAAGGTTGTCCACATTGAGCAAGATCGACCGACTCTGATGAAGATAATTCAAATGTTTTAATTGATGATGATTCAAACCAGTCGATAGCGCGACATTAATACTACATGGGCAAAGTTGAAAAAATTGTATGGGTGGTGCATATTTTGAAAATAATAAAAATCATCGTATGCTTCCTTGTTGGCTCAGTTTAGTTAAGCTCGTCAACAACATCGACCGTTGTTGTTCAAAATTTGTACTGATTTTGAAAAACGGTGACAATAAAGTTGATGTCAAAAAAATACTCCTGCATCACCGAGTTACTAGCAGCATAACCGATGTGTGTGTCTTATATTCAAGGCATTTTTAGCATTTTTTGTATTTTATTTAAAAAAATAATTGTTTGAATTTTTTTCCAGTAAAATATTCAAAGAACTTAATACCCGATGAAATAATGAATAATAATAATAAAAATTAGCTACAGTAAGAAAAATAAATATATTTTATATTAAAGAAGTAAAAACTGACACGCACACATACACAAATAATATTATAAGATACGTATATAAATACATAAAGTTAATATTATAAGATTAAATAGAATAGAATAGAATAGAATAATTTTAAAAAATGAAATAAAACGAAAATATCATCTCAAAACAAGTTTTAATGTTTACAGAAAATATCTACACCAAATTTTATTAAAAAAATTTACAAAATTATCTAAGAAAAATACTATAATAGTTTTAAATAATTTCAATTTTTAATTAGTGTATTAAGACATTTTGCCACCTGTAACAAATAAAAAGTATTTTCAGACACTACAGTAAACATGAATATCACAGTTTCGATTGGAGACCTGGTATACAACTTTAATACTCTCTTATACTACATCTAATTTATTCAACGCAGGTATTACGCCATTTATTTTTTGGAGGTTATAATAATTATTTATTTTTGTGTAACTTCATACTTCAAGATCTTCCCGAATGATGCCGCCCATTTAAACCCACATACACGTTCAACGACACGCGATGGGAGGTGATAAAGCATACGATAATTGTCGGGGAACTGCAGAATCAGCATTGGCTCTTTCAAACTCGGTATCCGTTCGTCGAGTGGGCCCTCGTCTCGAAAGGAAAAAGTGAAAAGCTGCATCTCTGATAAATAGCGCCATTTGTAAATGACTTCAAAGCTTTGATCCTAATTTCAGTCACAAAGTACTCGAAAAATTCCTCCATTTATAACGCAAAGTACCGTTCCAAGGGCCACGCTCCTTCCGTAAGGGCTTTAATTTTATTTATTGCTCGTACGGTCGGGTCGATGATATTTATTAGAGGAGGTATTGTTGTTTTACTGCTTATAATATCGTGCGCTGCGTCAGGACTGTTAAAAATGTTTCTGGAACGACCTATTTCCAAGATATTTATGTGTGCAAAGGGCGGTTTGGAGGGTTAACATCCGTTTTGTTTTTCTTTATGGAAATGTCGTTGGGTTTTACGAGTGAATGACAATTTTTTTATTATTATGGTTTCCTGCTTCTTTTGCAAAGAAGGGGAAGGGCAATACTACAAGAAATATGTGTCAGCAGGGAGATGTTTGTTACAGCTACAGATCCACGGCTCCAAATAGTACTGCGTTCAGTTTACTAATGTAAATATTATACTACAAAAGAAAATGTGAAAATGATTTTCTAGTGTGTATTTGAGGATGTGCAAAATTTTTGAATTAGTAGTTTAACACACTGGATTTTTTATACTGCTGTATCACATAAGAGGGCCACTCCCATGTATCTCGCTTAATATGCGAGACACGTCAAAATTCTTTTTTGTTGCATTTTTGGAGGCCTTTATGCTCGTAAAAACAAATTTGAGATCCATAGCCAACTTTATGAGTAATAACAAAAAAACCTGTAAAGTGCCCAAACTTTAAGGCTGTCTAACTTTTTTATTTTAAGAGATAGAGAAAACTTATTGGTAATAAATTTTGATTGCAATATTGATACCTTTCACCTGATATATCGTATGTGGTTCGCTGCGCCCTCTAGGCGGATAAAAAAAATTTTATTGAAGCAGGCTATGGCCACAAAAAGTTGCCTGTTTTTTCGTCTTTCATGCAATACACTACATGTTGCACTTATCTTTCGTATTTATTATATTTTTTTCAATTTTAGTTAAAAAAAATGTACCTAAATATTTTCATGTTGCTCAAGATAATGTAGAACCTGTTTTAAAGACGCCAATTGCAAAAAATAATAAACATAATGTACTTTTTTATGCAAAATACAGATTTTCTTATAATATTATTTTATTACATTGTCTGTGTCAAAATAATTTTAAAGACCCAATTGCTTCTAATGTGAAAACCAATAAAATAATATTATAAGAAAATCTGTATTTTGCATAAAAAAGTACATTCTGTTTATTATTTTTTCGCAGTTGGCGTCTTTAAAACAGGTTCTACATTATCTTGAGCAACACGAAAATATTTAGGTACATTTTTTTTTAACTAAAATTGAAAAAAATATAATAAATACAAAAGATAAGGGCAACATATAGTATATTGCATGAAAGACGAAAAAACAGGCAATTTTTTGTGGCCATAACCTGCTTCAATAAAAAAAAAATTATCCGCCTAGAGGGCGCAGCGAACCACAGACGATATTTCAAAAATCTGTTTATGTCAAGTGAAAGGTATCAATTTTGCAATAAAAATTTATTACCAATAAGTTACCTCTATCTCTTAAAATAAAAAAGTTAGACTGCCTTAAAGTTTGGGCACTTTACAGGTTTTTTTGTTATTACTCATAAAGTTGGCCATGGATCTCAAATTTGTTTTTACGAACATAAAGGCCTCCAAAAATACAACAAAAAACAATTAAAGATTTTTGACGTGTGTCGCATATTAAGCGAGATACATGGCAGTGGCCCTCTTATGTGATACAGCCTGTATATGTTTTACACAAAATGCGTTAAAATAACTGGTCAGCGGCCGATAAGAGAGTGACTAATCGCTACCTTGTAGACAAGCGCAACGGGCGAAGCGTGCGAGGAGTAACATTTCATAGCCGTACCAATTTGAAGACGGTCAGATATCAAAAATATACAAAAATGACAAATCCACTATTTTTAGTAGAAACAGTGATAACAGTTTCTGCCAATTTCGAAGCGTTTGATAATAAAAATGATAAGAATTATTTCCAAATTTAAAGTTTTTATCTCGTATTATCAATTACCCAAGGTCGGAAATAATAAAGAGTGGCTAACTCACAATACAGAAATGAGTACGGAAGGTCAGGGTGGCATGATTACCTAAGCGTTTTTCTCATTTAAGCCACACTATATATTTTACGTTTCTGAAATGCTTAGTTTTTACAAACACTGAATTCCAGGAAGCAACTACTCTGCGGGCCAATTCCCCAGCCATCATTAAATGACACCTGGAAACCCTATAGCCTATAGCTAGAGTCGCTCGCATAAGACTAAATAAATAAGACGCTTTTAAATTTTAGATTGAGAGGCATCGCGTGTATGAGCGCCATCTTACGGTCGTTTGGAAAAACATTGCTACGTAAGAAAAATTAACATACAAAAAACTGTAGCGAAAAGAAGCAGTAATTAAAAATATGAGGTTAAAACTTGTGATATGGAACATGGATGGTTAAAAATTAATATTTTCTGGCAACGTGATGAAGGTAAGTTATTGCTCTAGTGCATTCTGATATTTGTTTTCTGTGTTTGACTAAAATTTAATATAACGCGAACAATTAATTATAATTAGTGAATTGATGATCTAAATTGTCTTACTGCTTTTGTTTGTTTCATTTTTAATATAAAATGCCTGGGAAGAATACTGCTGAATTTTATTTAATTTTTTTCTGTCTTACCTTATTTACTTTTTTTTATTCTGATTATTATCTCTTCGTAGACACCGTTTCACAAAATCAAAACAGCGAAAGAAACTTCAGGAGTCGATTCAAATTATTTACAGAGTTTTATTTTTGTAACAGATAGTACCACATTTAAAGATTTATGTTTGTTGGTTTTCAAAATTTGGTTAATAAAGAATATTCTCTTATTACTAAAATTTTTCTCTGTCGAGAATTTCAACAAACTAATATAAGGTAGAAACTTTGTTATTGAATTTAAATTACAATTTTATGAGTTATGCAAATTGATATTCTTCTACTTATATTTATTGTTGCATATCTTCCAGAGAGTATTTCTTAAAATGATATTACAGATTTCACATTTATTACAGCAAAATGGCGATATTAATGACAAATAAGATAATTCTTGTGCAATTTTATAAAATATTGTTTTTATTGCTTGGATTAAACGTATTTTTGTACAGGTAAGTCCTGTGGGTTATTCTTTATACTTTGCAAAGATTAGGAAGAAATAAAACCTGTTTTATTTACTATAGCTATAGATATTTTATAGTGCACTTTATTTTTGAAGGTTGGAAAATTTATAATTTTCCTTTCTGGAAACTGGTAAACGTCCTGTGGGGTCCTTTGGAATTGCAATTTAGCTGGAGATGGTTGAAAATTTGTATGGCTTTTGTGTTTATTGTACAATTTTATTTTTTTATTAATAAAAATAATCTTTATTTTGCATTTTAGGTCATTTACAAGGGGTTCTTGCAAAGCCACCTTTAGTCTTGACAGTTCAGGAATTAATTTTAAGATTTGACATTTAAAATTATTTTTCATGATATTGTTTATTTTGAATGTATATATCTTCAATAATGTTACTCGTCTGCCTACAATATTTATATAAGATTAATATATAGACTTTCACCTTTCATTCAAAATAAGTTGCTCTGGGTTAAAATTCCTTTTTCTCTATGTACTGAGTGATAACAATTGTCAACGTCATGCAATTTTTTGAAAATTTATTTTATACTTGATAATAAAATTATAAAATTATTATTCTTATGTTCTGTAATATTATTTATTATTACTAAATTTATTTCCAGGATTATTAATTTTATTCAACTTTAAGTTCGGTCAGGTATTACTTCTACTCATGTAATTTTCTACATGCATATTTCAAATTTGTTACAATATATATTATTCATATACATCACAGACACTTAGTGTCTTAGTCTGTCTGAAGAAGTCTTCTTACAGAAATAAAAGCTTATCAGAGGAACAGGGAAATGATTCGGGTTAGAATCAATTCGCAAACTATGTAAACGAGATTTTAACCTCACGAACAAAAATTCTTACTTTTTCGAATACCACTTTGAATTAAATGTTTTAAAAATCCTGAGAAGAATAGCCTCACCCAAATTGCTGTGTCAACAATATTTTGTGAATAATCCTGTTGATCATCATGTTTATTAATTCCAATTACTTAGCTTTTATTCAATTTTTATGCTAAATGTATGTTTATTTCGTGGTTTATTTATTTAACGTTGTTTCGATTTTTTAATGAATATAAAAGTAATGGTAGATACATATATCTATTATTCTACTGAGTTTTTTGCTCATACTGAGTATATTTAAATTTTCACGGAAAAAATTATCTGTAGTACATTTATTTATTTTTTATTTATTTATTTCATAATTATGCCTGTTGACAATCAGAAATTGTATAGCATTAGTTACAAATAGAGATGCAAAAAAAAAAGAAATGGAGGAGAGAAAAGAAAAACAAACAATAACTTAACCTAAGCAAAATATTTTAAATATTTTTTTAAGTTTCGCTTAAAAAGAATCTACCTTTTGCACGTTTGTAGTTCCTCAGGTAATCGGTTGAATATCCTAAGTCCTAAATAATTTGCTCCCTTACCGGAGATATGAAGTCTAATATAAGGTACCCGAAGCTCATTTTTTGTCGCGTAATTCACGTAATTTCACAATACTGAAAATGATAATGATTATGTAAAAAATCGACTAAATTAAATGTTCAAATTGTGCACCGTTGGCTGTCTGACAGTAGCCAAGACGATTAATAAATTCTTTTTGGACATTATCAATAATTTCAGGAGGTATACGATGTATTTCGTGACGAATTCTTGCTTTTAAATCTTCTAAATTAACCGGTCTAGTAACGTATACTTTGCTTTTTAAGTATCTCCACAAGAAATAATCTAGGGGTGTCAAATCTGGCCGGCCACTCAATTGGCCCCCTTCTCGGGTGATACGTTTCGGTGAAAATTAAATTTTAAAATCTTCAAACATATAATTTTCTTGAAATGTTTGTTATGTAACACCATAATTTTTCATGATGTGTATGTAGAATGACACGCTCTTTCAAATGGCATGGTCAAAATTGGGAGTTGCTTTTTAAAAAAATTGTTGATGACGTCACAAATATGGGTTGTATGTCAAAAAGTGTCTTTTTTTAAAAACAAAATCGACGTCCCAGGGGATTTTTTCGAAAAACTTCTCAATTTCAAATATAATGAATTTACTGTATATTATGGTATATTCAAATATACCGCCAAGTGCTGCGTAATGAAGCTTATTACATAGCGACATCTATTGTATAGATTTTGAGTTATATTTTTCTCAAAACAGAGAACGTAGCACAGTGCGATGGCTATTTTTTCTCCAAATGAATATAAATTTAACGCCAAGTATGTCTAGAGCAAGTCGTGCTTCCTATGAAAGACAGAGAAACGATTCCTCTTATTTAGTTACTCATATGGTCACTCGTCAGCAGCCTAACAGACATTACCGGTTTCAATTTTATTAGCCCTCATCAGTGTGCCATAGGTGACGTATAACTCTAGCTGTTTTAGTCTGTCTAACCCGACAGAAAGGACCATGAGTACGCGATGTGAACAAGCTACATCTATCGGCCATTCGTTACTTCATACCGGACTGAAAAGCCACAGACACGAACCGTTGTACACGCAGTAGACACTATTTAAAGCTGTCGACCTCTATCGCGTTCGGCGAGAAACGATGTTTTGCAAACACTGCAAATAAAATCATAAGGAGGCAAAGACATATGATAACGTATCCTTAAAAACAACTGTTCTTGTAGAAAACTATATTAGATATTTAAGCTGTGGTATTTTGACTACTCTCTGTGCAGCAATTTATTTTTATTTTTTTATATTTCAAGACACGTCCAAAATTGGCAACATGCATGATATAATTAAATAACACGTTATTTCCTTAACGGTGAACAACTTTATTTCCCTATTTTTTTAAGTAAATGGTAAAGTAATAGGGAACAAAAAGCAATCACGAATTATTTCGGCATTTAAGCAGGAATAAAAAGTTTAAATACGTGCCGCCAGTTCCGGCCTTGTTTTCTTTCTCGATTTTGCGGGGCACGTTATAAATGATGGGGATTTAAAGTTTCCACGTCCGAGGCAGAGTGGGGGATTAAATAAAAAATGGCTGACAATGACCATTAAACAGCGGAGCAAGTTTTAATTACGCGTCGTAAAACAAATATACTCCACTGACACTCACAAACATACACATGTAGTATATATACTTTTTGGCAAGCTCGGATATTGTAAAAATATACAGTGAGAGAAGGTTTTATTAAAAGTTTATTTATCCGCGACATAATTATTTCTAAAAGCTCTAGTTGTTGTTAAGGAATTATTGTTATTTATTATTAATTAGCAATTCCGGAAATGTAGAAATAGGTCAGTTCTCATCTATTCATTCGATCGGTCTTTGCCCGAGAGGCGTTAGTACTTGAATCGTAATTACCACCCGCCGCAGGTTCGAATCCTGCGATCGATAGATCATTTAAATTTGTACAGAGGATTGGCACCCTCTCTTATACAAATTATTATAGGTTTTTCTTCTTGACAACATGGTAAAGTAACAAATTAAATTTTGTTTTCTCCTTTTTTAACCTACATTTAAAAAAGTAAAGTTAAAGTAAAGTTTTTAGTTTCAGATGTCGTCTATACAGCAGCAATTGCTAAAAGAGTCTTCTATATGTAGCTGGAGCTAGACAATGTTATACACTAAAACTATAATGACAACCCGACAAGAAGAGACGCTCAGGTTTGACGCCAGAAGGTAATGTCCACAGGGTGTATTGCCGTCTCTCGTGCTTAGGTTAACATTGTGTTCACTCCCTTTCTACATAGGAATTCGAAGATTCGGGCATATGACAATAGACTTAACCATGGTGGTCATGTTAGTAAGATAAATTACTAAAGAGTATCATATATGGTTCAGGAAGTATTAAATCAGATGTTAAGTTGGTGTAACAGATAACATATGTCTGTAGAACAACACAAAACAGTTGCTGTGTCAGCTCCACATATATGGAAGTGGAGCTGAGAGGCCTTTATAGAGGACTGGTTCAACCTTGGACTCGCTATGCTATATGTCAAAGTTATCACATCAAATATAACTTATGATTATTATGCATTCTGTTCATCGTCATCACTGGAGCTACAACTCCGGGTAGGTCTTGGCCTGTTTCATCAGTTTTCAATCTTCCATATTCCTTATGTTACTTTTCGAATTTCTAATTCCTAGTGTTCTTAAATTCTCTTTTACCTGATTCGTATATCTGGCTCTGGGTTTACCCCTCCTTCTATGTCCAGCAGGTGCTTGCTGGAATATCTTTTTTGGAGGTTCCATATCGTCCATACTTTGTAGGTGTCCCAACCACCTTTGCCTATTTATTTTGATAAACCATACCATTCCTAGAGAAGATAGAGCACAAAATGGTACGTCTGCGCCACACCCCTCTATATAAGTGACGCAAAATCAAAAATCAAACTTGACATATTTCTTCGAGAAACTATATCGAGCAAAATCAAGCACGTAAATAAAACATCAGTTAAAAAATAATCAACAAAATATTTTATATTTAACTATATATTTAATTAACTTTATATAAAAAAAGATATTCGAAAATCTTGTCAATTTAGCAATAGTTCTATTCTGAAATTCAGCCGTTATTTGATTATTACTTTATATATGACTTGATCATATAATAATACCAAAAATCATATGGTGTAAACACAAAAATATTCGCTATATTATTTATCACGTGAGAAATCATATGACAAATCACATAGTCTAAACACAAGTATTAATGTTTATGTAACTGTCTTCCAGGTAGAAACTGTGCCATTGAATTGTTTGTGTGAAGACTGGGACAATAGTAGTTGTAAAATACATAAAATTCAGCTAAACAGCTTTGAAATCTGAAACTGTCAGAGAATTTTGAAGAGTTTTGGGAACTAACAACAGAATCACTTTGGTTTGGTTCATGTCTCTGGAGGAACAAGGTAGCGAAATGTCTAACAAAGGTTCTGCCTTATCCTTTTTGGTCCAGAACCAGCTCTTGGCATTGCATATTGCCATGTCATTTGTACCTTGATAACGAGGAAATGGCAGAATATGTACTTAACTATCCTACAGTGAAACAGATCAGATTTTCCATATTTGGCAAAATCCATCTTTTGCTGGATGATCAGCATAGAATATCACTCTAAAAGGTCATTAGTTTCATAAAGAAGCTAAACATATTAAGTAAAATATATCTGTGCGTCCGTTTATTATAAGTCTAACAGTTCAAAATTTCAACAAGATAAACCTATTTTTTACTGTTTTAGAAAGGTATTTTAAGCTAATATAAATCAAATCTCCTACAATTCCTATCAATGAAGTCATATGTATGTTCTCTGATACCAAACATCTAGGTATGCTGATGAACAATTCCACAGACAAAGCTCTATTCAATAATTATCTAAAGAAAATAATCTACTAACCTGCTAATTAAACACTCTATAAATATCAAACTTTACTTTTTGGCAATGGCAACACGACAAATTCAACCGCAATAGATGAGATCTGACCTATTTCTGCATTTTTAGGATTGCTTCTTCAGGTGGTCTCCTTTAAGTTGAATCAAATATCTAACTATAAAAATTATTATAAAAATTAAAATTATTTGAAGTTAAATATCGACAATGACAAAAAGTGACATCCTGTCCACTGAGTAGTTAGTTTCACACAATATTATAAATACCTAAAAATATATAAAAAAGATAAACCTAGTTACATCCACAGTGTGGATCATTTTGGTGATAGATGTATTGGTACCTTCGAAACTATAAAATATAGGAAAATGGTAAAATAGAGAAATTATTATGATGGATCGGTCCTAACTCGTCAGGGTTTTGAGTTATTTTGATAATAACGTAAGAAATTTTAAAACCTGAAAACACTTTTTCACAGAAAGTTATTTCGAGGAATTTTCCTGTATATTTAGATTTTCATTGCGACGCTTCGGTTGCGAGAAACCATCATCAACTTATTTTATCCTACGAGCACCAAAAACTAGTTACATAATTTTGGTGATAGATGTACTGGTATCTTCGAAACTATAGAAGATAGGAAAATGGTAAAATAGAGAAGTTATTATGATGGATCGGTCCTAACTCGTCAGGGTTTTAATTTATTTTGATAATAACGATGATAAACGTCACAATGCATAATCTAAATATACAGTGAATTCCTCAAACAAACTTGCTGTGAAAATATGTTTTCAGATTTTAAAAATTCCTGTAAATAAAAAAGTTAAAGGCGATTTTCGAAAACGCCAGAATACTTTTTTCGAAATAACTGAAAAACTTGAAAAGCCAGGACCAGTCTGCAAGCGCCATCGAGTTAGCACTAGAACCTAAAAACTTTCCCCATTTAATCATTTTTATATCTTTTAGAAATTTCAAGATTCCAATACATGCATCACCAAAATGATCACAATTGTATATTAACTATGTTAATTGTCTAAAAATTAACTAAATCATAAATAACCTATATAGGTAACTGATTTGTTGTTTAAATGAAAAGTATTCATTATTCAAGTAACGTAGGTGCCCAATATCTTGCAATTTCGATCATTGATTACAACTACAAAAAAAAACAGCTTTATTAACTTCTACGACAATTTTTCGTCCAATTTGACTAGTTTTCATTTGTCAACATCAGTCTTATTGTAATTCACAGCCACGCAAGATGAGAAAACTTTCCTCTGACCCGATTACGTTGATATAAAAAAATAGTTCCACCATTCACCCTCAAAGACGTTTGTCAGCGTTCGAGAATTCCAATTAATAATGTCGACGGTGGCGCAGAAAACATGGAACAGTGTCAGTTTCAGTTGAGGATCGCCGAAAGGCGACAAAAAGTCTGTTACATGCAAACGCTGCAATTTGTCGATAATGCGTCCCACGGATGCATCGCGCTCGTCGCTTGAATGTGGTGGATGAACCAACCCAACCATCCACCTGCTCTATTGATTTTGTGACATTTCAACTCAGCCAACACAACGGTGAACTATTAAGAACGCCCTCGAAGTGTGTAATGTGATTACCAGCCTCCTTCGTTAGGTGTTATAATTTCCTTAAGTAATATCAATTAATTATGTACGTGTTTAGAACAGAGCTGGAATAAGTGGCTTAGTAAATCCTACGCCATATCTCATTATAAAATTTATGGCTGAAGAGTATCATTTATCAAAAAATATTATTTTAATTATTATATACAGTGTGATTCAGTTATATTATCATTAACTTTAAGACAGAAGATAAAAAAAAACAGTATATTAAGTATCAAGAACAGTAAAGTAAACTCTCCTGATCGATCGACGACAATGTTTCGCTTCGCTCAGTCGCCAATATTGGAGCAGATTGGTAAACGTTTTACTGTTCGAGATGCTTCTGATATCTTTGTACGACCATTATATGAACACAGCGATGTTAACTAACAAAACTAAGTGCTTATGTCATTACCATGAATTCGCTTGTAAATTTATTTTTAAACGTCAATATATGTGTCAAACGAATGAGTATGAGCATGAGTGAATCAGAAAACGAAAATAATTCAGATATTGAAAAGGTCTGGGGTATAGGATGTTCTTCAGTGATTTCTGAAAAATCCAAATAACGTTACGAAAAGACATATAATAGTTTCAAAAAGTGGTTAAAGGGAATTGCGGAAAAAGCATAAATGAAAAATTCTTGTTGGCATATTTTTAATGGAAACACCAGATGAAACTTTTCTGATTCATAAGGTACGTTAATATTAATTTTTAGTAGTAAAAACTTAAACTCGATTTCTAAACATTTGTAGGTCGCAATGATATTAGGCGTCGCATTTTTTCACAACAGATAATATAATTTATTTACCGTTCAGTCCTGTCAAAGCCAGAACAGTAAGTAATTGCTTACTGGCGCGTTTTTATTTGACAACCAGTAAATATAACATACTGTTCTAAATCTAAGTATGGTAAACAATCGGAAATAGAATGATCGTACAAAAATTTAATATAATACGAATACGCGTGTTGTCTCGCCGTTGGAATACTACCCGTATTCCCGGCCTAGACGGTTCAAAATAATAGACACGCTCGGCTTGTTAAAAACTCGACATATATTTTTCAAAACAACGTTAATAGCAACTTCAATGTTATTTATTATCAGCATATAATTCACATTGAATTGTACCTTCTTGAGCTACAGTGTAACATTTTCTACGCTAGTTATATTCTTTCTATAGTAACCTACTTTCCGCTTTTCCCTATTTTGACTCTTGCAAAAACACGGTCTTCAAATGTCACATCTATAAATCCTCTTACATAATTAAGCAAAACTATTACTATTTCGAGCAGCATAATTACAGTCACGTTTACTTTAGTACACTACTTTCGTTAGAAGTAATTTCGAAATACATTTTGTACGTCCGAGACTTCAGCGCAACCAAATGTGTCGAAATATGTACAACAAATTTAGGTATTTAGATATAGTCCATCTTTAAAACCAAAGTAATACCTATATCAGATCTAAAAAGAGCAAAGGTATTATATTGTCTATTCATTTGATGTTACTTTTGATAAACCATATACGATAATAAATTAGCAGTTCAATTCAAGTTAATTGCTTTCATAACATAACAACTAGATTGTTAGGTAAACAAAATAATAAAAACATCATTTACGTATTTACAAATTCAGATATACACAGGGTATGCCGTTTATAGTTGAAAAAAACATTTTAAGTGCACAATTCTTAAATGTATACTTAAAATGCTTAATGTGTAAGGTGATAGTTTAGAAACCAAAATAATTAATTGTCCACTGCATTAAAACGGGTAACTGTATCTGTAACAAAGACAAAAACAGTTAATACTTTGCTATTGACTTGATTATCCATTTTCAACGTGTAGTTTTCACAAACTAGGAAAAACAACTAGTATACAACTGGCATTTGACAGTTTATATTTATATTGCATAAGTTCACTGTTATTCTAAATTTGAACGCAATTAATGGTAGGACACCAAATATTTTTAACATCAAATCATTTATAACACAACAAAACAAAAATTGGCAACATCCTATTAACGTTAACATCGATTGATCACAGGCTTATGTACCTACTTACCTACCTACCTACAGTGGTTGTCATTCTATTTGTTTAGAAAAATCTGGAGTTCCTCAAGGTCTAATATTGGACCACTGATATTTTTACTTTTCATTAATGATTTATCTTCTGCAGTAGATTGTGATCATGTGTTCTTTGCTGATGGCTTTAAATTGTTTATGAAAGTTGAGTCTGTTAATGATTGATTCAAGATCAGCTGCAAGAGATAGAGATATGGTGTAGTGTTAATGATTTAGTTATTAATGTTTCTAAGTGTATACTTTGAAGTTTATTTTGATACGGGTCTAGCTTTTTCTGCCATATTAATTACATCACAAACTCAGCCTTAAGAATGTTAGAATTTATTATAAGGAACTGTTAAAGATTTGATAGTGTGCTTGCGCTTAAGGCATTATTCTCCTGGAGTTTGTCTCCTAATTGTAAATAATCAGGAGATGTTGAACAGATACATCCTCCATATATAACAGAAAACAACAACCTATTCTATTTTTTTACAATTTTTGCAGCAATAATTTTGGTACCAACGTAGTTGGAGCAGTGACTCCTATAGGATCAAATACCTTCTGTGCCATGGATAATATTAATCTTTTTGTGACGGCTGAATTCTCTGAGACAGACTTAAAAAGATCGTCATTGATTGTCAACACATCTCGTTTAGTAAACCATTTCAGTCCAAGAACAGGAACACTGAAATCTTCACATTCCGAATTTCCAGAAAATTCCCAGCCTCTCAAATTGAATTGACCTTCCGCCATTGCATAAATTGATCCTTCAATAAATTCATTCAATTTATGCTCATCTGGTAAACTCGTAACGCAGTTGTCAACATAAAAACTATTGGACAATCTTTCGATGGTATCCAGAGAATATCTAGTATCTATGCTTCCACAATTATCCATGCATTTCTTCAAGTGCTGCTCGATAGTCATTCCAAGTAAGAACGGGCTGCAATTGACACCAAACACTACACGTCTGTGTCTATATACAAATTCTTGACCCTTCTTATCAATCCAAAGAAACCTTAAAAAGTCTCGATCCTTCTCATGCACACTAATCTGCAAGAATGCCTTCTTTATATCAGAAATGACACCGATTTTAAATTCCCGAAACCTAAGTAATAGAGAAGGTATCAACTGAATCAAACTAGGCCCTTTCTCCAGACACTGATTTAAGGAAGGACTGCCTTTTTCTTGTGCTGATGCGTCAAACACAGGTCTTATAGCGGTGGTAGAGCCCTCTTTCACTACTGGTCGATGTGGCAAAAAATTATCATAATTTGTTTCTTCTTCCACTCGCTCAATTATCGCCTGGGATTCCCACTAACAGAAAACTTGATCATAACGTTCGAATAGACCATCTCTCTTTAGTTTGCACATAGTAGCTCCAACTCGTCTTCTGGATGGAGGATGCCCTTCAATCCATGGTAACCGGATCTCATATCTGCCCTCCATATTTACAGTAACCGTTTGAAGAAACAAGTCCTTTGCTGCATTAGCCATTTCTTTTTTAGTTTTCTTTTCAGTGGGTTCCTCTATTCCCAGCACATCCAATTGCCATAAATCCGCGATTGAAGGATTTGCAAATAAGGACAGAACAGTAATTGTCTCATTGGATCGAATCTGTGACCCTGGAACTCGCCCCATTACTGTCCACCCAAAGTTGGTTTCCATTGCAGTCAGTCCACATTGCAATTCACGGCGTCTTCCTGTGTACAATGAGCCAGCGATATCTGCACCCAACAGAAGTTCGATAGGACCAGAACCTTCTGAATCGGTGATACTAACATCCAAATATCTCAGTTCTTCTATACAAGGCCCATTGAAAATCGGAGAGACCTCGTTGCATATGTATGGCTGATCTAAAGCTTCAGAATTGTTTGCATATTTTCCATTGACCATAGTAACATCATAGCAACAATGATTATTGGTAGACATCTGACCCCCAAACAGGCAATGTACTATCTTCTCGGTTCGTTTAGGCTTCAACCCAAGCGCCAATGCTGTAGCCTTCAAAATGTATGATCGTTGCGATCCGGTGTCTATCAAAGCTCTAACCTTTCTTGTACCAGTGGCCCCTTTTAAAAAGATTCGCAGTGTCTGTAGGAACACATGTGTACTTGTTTGATTTGTCATGACTTGATCTCCCCTTGCATCCTCAGCTTTTGTACCATCAGACTGCTGCTTGATGCTAGGCAAACTTTGACACATCAATGGTGAGTGTGATTGTCCACATATAACACACCTCAATCTGCTACGACATTTTCTCGACTGATGCCCAACTTTTAGGCACTTGAAGCAAGCTTTCTTTTCTGTAAGAATGCTTTTCTTCTCGTCATAACTCATTTTTTGAGCTTTGAAACACATGTCGCTACTGTGACATCCTGTACAAAAAGTACACTTGGCAACACAAGCATTTAGAAGCCCAGACGCTGTCACAGACGAAATATGCTTTACGGACTTCTTCTGATCATTACAACGGTCTGACTTAGCATAATTGTCTAACAAACCGAAACCTTCACTTGCCAAGCATATCTTCTGTTCATTTTCTACTTCAGCTCGTAAAAAGCTCATGAGGTTTTTAAGTTTAACTTCAAGTGTAGCATCCGCGCTTAAAGAACCAGCAGAACCGGCACCGACAATTTGAGATGAATGTAGGATGAATGTCATAACTGATGTGTAGCTGCCTTGATGCTGCCTACTACTGGGTGTTAGCTTTAACGCGGTTACTAAGTTACTGAAAAAAAAATTGTAAAAAAAATAGAATAGGTTGTTGTTTTCTGTTATATATGGAGGATGTATCTGTTCAACATCTCCTGATTATTTACTACCGTTGTTTTGAAAAATTTATGTCGAGTTTTTAACAAGCCGAGCGTGTCTATTATTTTGAACCGTCTAGGCCGGGAATACGGGTAGTATTCCAACGGCGAGACAACAACGCGATTAAATAAAAATTAAATGCATATTTACGCCGGAAAAAAAAATTATTTCAGATTATTATTTAAACCTCCTTTTCATACTGTTACTGACTATTGGTGGCAGTTCAACTCGGTTTCGGCCTGTCGGCGACGTTGCCAAATTTAAATAATTTCCTATCACTTATTGTAATGTTAAAATATGTTACGAATGCTATAAATTATTTTTGAAAAATATACAATTAACATATTAAGTTTCAGTTTAAGAAATATTTAATATTGAATTTACAAAACTTAACCAATTGATTAAATAATAAACCATTTACATTTCATTACATAAATAGTGAAATAAAAAAACAATACTCACTAGGCACATTATTAAGGGTGATGACAGACAACAGTTGTTTTCACAGCTGCGGCGCATGATTCTTATCATAGCTAAAACTTTTTGAAAAAACAAGGAGGCAAGAACTACTGTAGGCAAACAGCAACCGCCTGGGTGGCCGACTCGTCTGCCGAGACGGCACAAACCGCTGTGTCCCCCATCGTCGTAACAGAAGGTGAAAAGTTTTTCATACTTAGACACTGACAGTAATAGAAAAAACCTAGTGCCATCAACAAAAAAACAGTCCGAGACATATTCAGTGATAAACATGCCGGCAACAGTGAATTTAGACCTACTGTATTTAGGTCAATAATCTTGTTTTCAATTCATAATCAATGGAAAATGCTGCGGAACCGTCAAGTAATGACAGAAACAAACAACTAAATGCGCAATTTTGAAAACACTCGGTGTAATGAATACGATGTTGAATATATAACAGCTTAGTCCCATAATACATTCTTAATCGCAGTCATCATGCGTCGACATTGGATCGGCTGTAATTGGTACACTCGGCACAGCTAAAAAGTTAACTCTTCAAATTTCTGTTTAATACGTTAATAGCAGAATAAATCGAAGCTCGTTTGGGTCTTTTTTTGCTATGTCCCTGAAAGTTCGACATCAAGCTAAATCTTAAGCAGCTCAGCCCGACTTCCTTTCCTTCTCACACCAGTTACCATCTTCGTGTTGTTTAGGAAGGTGCGTTTTATATATTTGTTTCTTGTTTGTGTCGCCAGTGTAATTATTAATTAAATTTACTATTTACCCGATAATAACAATGAATTTCTCGAACATTCTTACCAGGAACAATTAATAGTGAAGGAGAGCAGTCGTCCCCTGTGTGATTTCAAAATTGAAGTTACTGAACAAAACCGTGAAAAAATGTATTAAAGGCATTTTAATAAGGACGTATTTTTGAGAAACAATTGGATTTGTGGAAGTTCAGAGAAAAATGTTTGTTTTTTTATGTTTTCCGTATGTTATTCGGAACTGGGAACGAATTATACATAGTGGACTTTTGGCTGAAGCCACATATTTTCAAGAATATTCCTTAATCTCTAATTAAAAGAGCCCCAGGTAAAGCTGAAGATGGTACTAATATTGAAAATTTATTTTGTTTTTTTCTTACTGTTTGCTGATAGTTTTGCCGTTTGATCACAGTATTATGCTGTTACAGTATGTCCCATTACTTACACAACAATTTGACTTTACTTTTAGATAAATTGCATGCATCGTGAGATTTATATGCGTTTTTCTCAAAAACCATTGCTTCTACCGACAACAAGGTGTACCTTTTTTAACTAGGAAAGATAGGAAAGAACATTTTTCCAGTCCAAAATAAGATACAGTGTATCACAAAAAAGTCGTAGCGATTTAAAGGCGTGCAAACCATCGTCGGTGGCGCCCTCTAGCATATACACCAAAATCGTCGACATATTCGAATTTCTAGTACCAAGAAACCTCCTTATACCAAATTTCATAAAATACGGTGGATGCGATCGAAAAATAATAAAGAAAATGTGATTTATTTTTTCCGCTTTGACACCCTATAAATCGAAAACCACCATTCGGATAAGGCATATTTGGCTTAATCGCTCTATTTTGAGGTCAGCAACATAAGCTTAAGCTCTGTCCCATTATTAATGAATCACCCTGTATATCATTACGAATAAGCATAAGCATAAAATTATACAGGATGTTCTCTCACACACCCTGCAAATAAATTACAAATACGCAACTGAATTTTATGTAAAAAAAAACTCTCAGATCAGAAGCAATGTTCAACATTCCGATATCTCAGAGATCTGACATACAAAGAATCCATTAAAAGTAGTTTTTTTAGATTTTATCCTGTACCTCAAAGACGATGAGGTCTATGAAGTTCTGACAACGGCATATTAAGTTTTCGAAAGAGTAGACAAGTGTCGCGAAAACCGGATCCTTCTATATCTTGTAGTTTTGAAGACACCCCGTAATTAAAACGAAATTGCGACATTCTGTACACTCATTATATTCAGTGCATTTTACAAGCAAAATATAACACAACAAATGTACCGGTACATATTTCTCATTGATATTTAAACTCGAAGAACTGTCAAAAATATTTCTTTATGGCCATCTATCCTGAACTTAACGTGCAGCTTATATCATCGACATAAATCGATAAGAGAATAAAAAAAGCGGCATAAGAAACAAAACATCAAAGGCTCCCGGGTCCAAATGGTGAAGTAGACAGGACCATACCGTACTTTAGATACAAGTATTCGCTAAAAATTAACAATTTGCGAAGTGCTAATTATTCGATATCTCATCTGTACATATTTAATACCTGTTAAAGGATTAAATTTTATAAAGACAGGAACCCATTTCCATGATATGCAGAAAACCGTTATCTTTTTTATGTGAAATGTTACAACGTCGCATTCCAAATAGCGCCGTGCCGATATAAGTTTTTATATTCGAGCAGTGGATTCGATTGGTATAAAATGAACACTGATTGATGACGAGATGTAAATTTTTTCTTAATAACCACCCCGCTTTAAATAATATCGAGTTAGATTACTTAAATAGGCATGATGTATAGAATTATGTTAATATAATATGCATATATCCAGATATTCTAATGATTTGTATGTCACTTGCTTGAAATTATATTGCACCACTCTATCCCACTATTTACGGTCGGTGTCCTTTGAAATTTTTTATATTCCCTTATATCGATGATATACAAGGGTGTTAAAAAAAGAGTGTAAAATATTTAAGGAGGTAACAGTATGAACCAAAATAAGCAGAAAAGTCTCAATAAACATGGGTCCGCAAAGTAACGGTTGCGGAGATATGGAATGTTTTATGTTTTTTAGCCCCTTTTTTATTTTGCAAAAACGTTGTGTATTTTCTTATAATAGTTGGTTGATGTTTAGTAAAATAAACAGTACGTATTTGACAGTTGTTTTCAGTGCACAAGTTCGCTATGGCTGGTTACTCTAACGCAGAATTGACAGACATGCATTTCATGTATGGTCGCCAGATTCCTTCACAACGCATGTTTAGAAGAATTCACCAAAGATTGCGTAATACTGGTTCCTTGAGCAAACAGTGCCATTTATCCGGAAGACCAAGATCGGTATCCACTTCTAGAGCAGAAGAAGAAATTCTAGCACTCGTAGAGCAGAATCCAGGTACGAGTGTGCGGAGGTTGGCAGCCGAGGTAGGAATTAGTGGTCCTCTTGTTTCGAGAATCCTTCACGAGCAACTGCTTTATCCATGTGCAACAAGTACAGGCCTTAAATCCAATAAATTATCATCAAGCACGTTTGTTTTTTGCCGCTGGTTTCTATGTCATGATGCTGAAGACCCTCGTTTTCATTCAACATTCTTTTCACAATAAATGTAGTGTTTAATTTTCACAATACGCATATTTGAGCCGACGAAAATCCTCATGCTCTAATAGAATCTGGACATCAGGCACGTTTTTCATTAAACATTTGGATGGGTATTGTAGGTGACAGGTTTCTAGATCCTGTTGTGTTACCAAACCGATTAACAGGCGCTGCTTACCTCAACTTTCTACAGAACACACTGTATGAGTTTTTGGAAGACATTCTTTTGAATCAGAGGCAACAAATGTGGTTCCAGCATGATGGTGCTTCACCTCATTTTTCCATGGCCGTTACAGAGCACTTACACCAAACTTTTCCACATAGATGGGTAGGAAGGGCCGAACCTGTTTTATGGCCTCCAAGATCGCCTGATCTGAACCCTCTAGATTTCTGGGGATATTTGAAGACATTAGTGTATGGTACTCCTGTAAATAGCCTGGAAGAGCTGCAGCTACGGATTAATCAAAAGTATCAAGAAATCCAAACCAAGGAGGGTGTTTTCGAAAGAGTTCGAATATCGTTGAGACGAAGACGTCGTGCCTGCTTGGAAATGGAAGGAGGGCACTTTGAACATCTTCCGTAACTTTGTTTTTTGCTTCTTAAAAGTTTCCTTTGTCGGTTTATTCCTAATAAAGTAAAATGTTTGAAAAACGAATAGTGGTCCATATCTCTGCAACCGTTACTTTACGGACTCATGTTTATTAAGACTTTTCTGCTTATTTTGGTTCATACTATTACCTCCTGAAATATTTTACACTCTTTTTTTAACACTCTGTAGACTATACCTTATAGTCTAGATAAACAACAAATTATAATCCAGATAAACAAGAAATTACAAACTATAATCCAATATTACGTACTACACGGTGCCCTCGTCATTGCACCGCCTCTCGCTCTGCCCCCGAAGGCGGACAGTGTCATCGAAACTTTGGAAATTTATTAAACAACCTCAAGGAATACGTTCATTTTGGATCCAGTGTATATCGCGCAACAATCCAAGTGCCGTCTAGCAGACGATTGAAACTTGCTTAATATTGCCTCTTCGAACTTGGTAATATCGAAACTTGCCTGAATTTATTTTTGATGACACTGAAATTGATTCCAGATATTAAGTTTGTTGTTTCGGGCGAATGCAGCTAGACAATGCTGAAGTTGGGGCTACATGTGCTACTAATGGCCCTTGTTCGAAGAAGCTCCGACACGAAATTATGGAACGTGATGGATAAGAAAAAATACTTTCATACTGGGACGGCTATTTTCAATTATTTGAGCCCGGAAATAAAATTTAGCTGATATGCGAAATTTGAAGTTTTTGAAGATATGCTTTTAGCTCTATTTTTCTGAATAGTTATTGTTTCTGTTAAATAAAATTAAAATTAAATACTTGAAGTCTTTACAGCAGTGCTACCGCCACCATTCTTTCATAAATAGTATCAAATTTTCAGTCTGATGATGTGGCATTTATAATAAATATAAAAATTATGTATAAAAATTGAAGACCTATTTGGAATAATAAAGTAATTTGAAACTTTTCTATCTTTATGTATTTTCACTTATAATATCTCTAGTGCTTAAATTATTTTCGGAAATTTTGAAAATTATTATTTTCTAAAAATATTCATATTTAGGAGCGACCTGATGCAAATTAGTCCAATGATTCTTTAATAATTGAAAAAGAAGCTTATGTTTCGCATTTATTCTAGAAATATGAAAATCTACTAAATTCAACAAATTCTTACCCAGATTAAATATCTGGGTCAAAACACCAGAAAAAATCCAGGACAAAACATATAACAGGGGTAACCAGCAAAACCATAAACAAATAAAGAAATGTAATACATATAATAGGATAAATATTCCACTACTACTAGTTGATAAAATTTAGGAAGTGTGTTCAGTGTAAACGTCATATGTACCGCGTTTAGAATGAACAGCAGGAAAAATGTTACTAAGACGTGGCACTGGGAACTTTACTGCTACTTTAAAATAACGCTACAGCCTCGTTCGATGCTTTGCAGTAAATATTACATAATAACAGTAATCACCCTATCGGAAGTTGTTATAATTTCTGCAAATGACGGCAAACGTCAATTCTGCTTTGACATTTGTGAAGTAAACAGATACAAAATACACGTCAACAAAACATAAATCGCTATACTCCTCAAGAACGCGGAATAATTGTTTCGATTTTTTTTTTTGCGGAATAATTCGTCGGTAGTGTTGGCGCAGCGTGAATTTCGGAGCAGTTTTCCCGTCGTCCGACAGCAACTAGATAAACACTACGGTTTGAAGAGTATAGGACAACACGAGATGTTGACAGTTCTGGCCGGCCGTTCTGCTGAGAATATCGCGGCTGTGGCTGAAGATGCCGCAGAAGATCCCGGAGTATCGACCAGATGTGACACGCAATTGGGCGTCAATCGGTGGTCTTTACAGAGAATTTTTATTAACGACTTGAAGATGTTCCGTTATAAACTGCAGACAGTGCATCAGCTATTAACTGTTGCCCGCCAAACGCGTGTAACCTATGCGTAACCAACTTTTCATCGAAAATTATCATGAGCGACCATTTCCATCTCTGTGGATATATTAATAAGCAAAATTATCGCTTTTGGGGCATAGAAAATCCGCGTATAACCCACAATGAACTATTACATCCGCTCAACGTGGTGTGCTGTTTACGGTACAGGCGTCATCGGGCCTTACTTCGCGAAGACGCTGCGGGTCAAACGACTACTGTGGAAGGCGAGCGCTACAGAGCTATGCTCAACGACTTTCTCCTTCTTCAATTGAATGAACTGGGACTTGAGAATATGTGGTTCCAACAGGATGGAGCAACGGCGCATACTGCGCAACTCACAACCGAAATTCTGAGGGCTGCATTTCCGGGTCGCCTAATATCTCGTTTTGGCGATTTGCACTGGCCGGCAAGATCCATTCCAGACTTCTTTTTGTAGAATTCTCTTAATGCCCTCAAAGAGAATATCCGTCAAGAATGCGAAAACCTATCGGCGGAAGTTCTGGCAAAAGTGATGGAAAATGCCATAAATCGGGTCCGTATGGCAGCGGCCACTTAGCCGATATCATTTTCTCGACTTAATGAAAAAAAATGTAAGACGCCAAAGTAACATTTGCGACATGCGCCATTTTGACAGGCAATACTTAGGTCACCATTATTGCAAAATATTAATCTTAACTTTACAAATACAGCAATTGTCGTTATTTCTGCATCCAATTTAATAAATTGATGCGCACAAATTAATGCAAATTCCAATGAAAAATAAAAATTAGCTTCACCTTCTACAATATCGCATTCACGTAAAATGTTATTAGATATTTAAGTATTTTCATTAAAACATCTACATTTTAATGCCGCGTGCTTGATTTAGAAATTTTATCACTATATGTCAATAAAATTGCATTCCTTTTAATTTTGGGATAATAATATTTATTTCGAACTATCTACATGCAAGTACTACGAACTGCACTTGGAAATGGAGAGATGAAATTGTAGAAATAAACGATATGTAAGAATATTAGCTGCCAGATAAAGCAAGCAACGTACTTACATGAACGAGTGGTGGGAGAGTATTGAAGTGCCTCAAAAATTTGCGGTTTCCACGCTTCTAGAAACGTTGCCGGCACTATAAACTTATTCCCTATTTTCGTCGTAGGTACGTAATACGAAAGTTTCTATTACATGGTTAGTGACAAAACACTTACAGATACCTAGAATAGTCGTAGCTACGTTCCAACGACTAATTGTACTAGTTGGAAATAAGAGCATAAAAGAAAGATCGTCATTGACTATACCGCACAGGTGGCCTATGTCAAGTTCTCGAGTGATTTTTTATTGTTTTTAAAGAATGCCAAATGCACTACGCCGGACAGAGGTCGTTTTCTACATTTTTGATCAACTCAGGACCGGTGTTCACATTTTCGCCGTATTTTCGACGGTAGTTAATTCAAATGAAACCACATAAAGAACGTGTTCTTTGTCGCATCCTAATTATGATATTTGTAGACTCTCAGGATACAGATAGCACAAAAATAGGCAGTATATTTGTGTTATAATAGGCAAAAGCGTTAATTCCGTGGTTCTCACCATTCCGTATAAATCACAGAAGAAGATGTGGAGAAAGATGTTATTGCCATCCTTCTCTCGTTGTAGAAGATCAGATGATGCAGGTTGTAAGAAACCATACAACTGAATTATTTTATTATTTGTGGCAAAAAAAGGCTGTTTATAGAATGCATCAAATTCGCCATGGTTTATGATAAATTTGTATAGATATTGTCAAGAATGGAAATTTAATAGAAAATAGTTATTGGAAAATAAGCCAAATAATTTCGAAATCCCAAAACACTATAGTTCCAACCTAGTTTAAAATTATTACATAAAGTATATTTTTTCGTAATTATATTTCTACACTGCGGATAAAAGTGTAAAGTCGGCAGGTTGCAACAAGTGTAGTGACCACGATGACATTTTTACTGCAAAGTAACGGAAACCAGCCGGTGGTATGTATAGAAAAGTTCCCCCTAATGATATAGGTAGCTCCCCTGCAAGCATGGAAACTGGGACTACGTAAGACCCATTTTTAAGTTGTACTGTTTTTGAATAAATTATTCCTCCTGTTACTATATTTTCTGTACTTAATCTACATCTGCAGTTACTCCCTTGTGTGTAGGTGAACGAAGTGTAACAATATTTAAATTAACATTATGCTGGATTTGCAAAGAAAAGGTTACATGGCCGCACGTTTGTGCGTGATGGTCCAATTTTGAGCCAGTATTATAAGAGAGACCAAGCTACAAAGTCACCTCACCTTGTCCAATTCTATAAAGAAGTTTTACGAGTAATCGCTAATGTACTTTGTTCTGCCGTCCATATATTAGCGCTATATCCATCAACTCAATGTAGCTCAATTCACGTGTTATTTTATAAGAGTCTAAATTAAAATAGGTGTTAAATAATTTTTAAAATGATTAAAACGGGAAAGTAAAATACTGACGTAGCACTTACACCTACAAGTGCTTACCGTCACAACAACACAGGTTTATGAAAATTACTAGTTCCTATGTTTAGCCCTCATAACTAAACGCAGTCCCCTGCAGCTCCGTCTTTTCTTTATCTACACGACATGCGCTAGAAAACATCCGAAACTTGGAGCTGAAATCCCTCTTACAGGTGTTCGCACCTCAGAGGAATTGTTAACATGCTAATTTAATTTGGGAATAGCTATCGATTGTTTCCTCCCGATGCGAGGGAGTTAGCGTGAATTGGTTTGAGAACGGGCTCCGGAGGTGTACGTTTTCGGTGGCGGTGGTGGGTCCCAGCAAGATACGGAGGCATAGCGGTGCGGATATGATGAAATAATTAAGATAATTGAGTATGGTGTAGTCGGGACTTTGTCGGATCTGATAAAGTTCAGAACTGACGCAGTGACTGAGTGG
This sequence comes from Monochamus alternatus, assembly GCA_037114965.1. Classification (NCBI taxonomy): domain Eukaryota; kingdom Metazoa; phylum Arthropoda; class Insecta; order Coleoptera; family Cerambycidae; genus Monochamus; species Monochamus alternatus. The sequence continues at coordinate 126,254,091 of CM073426.1, forward strand.
CAAATATCTGAGTGTCGCTTAAATTCCTGACATTATACAGGGTGAGTCAGTTTTTTGTAGACAAACTTTAACAAAAGACAGAACACGTGTTTTTAAGAAGAAAAGTTCCTATAAACATATTTCGTAGGAGGCTTCGTTTCCGAGGTACAGGGTGTTGAATATTATTTTTTGTTCTCGAATTTTTATTATAACTTAAAAAAGAATGCTTATTAGATTTTTTTCATATTTGGGGGATAATGCCTATTAATTAAGATGCATAAAACAATCGATAAGAAAGTTAAGAAATTTACAGTGGCGGAGTGGAGGGGATGCTCAACCCCTTTCTTCAACAGAACTTCTACGCCAATGACTATTTAAAAAAAAACTGTTATTTTCATAATCTACATACAGTTTAACAAAAATAATGTCCCTTATTCTGTTTCGAAATTCCTGTGTGTTTCCGAGTGAATTTTAGTGTTTGATGTGTTATTGCTAATAATTGTTATTAATTTCAGAATTGTTATAGTCAGCGGCCGAAATTGTAGAGAGTGACTAATGTTATAAACACAGTTTATAGCAGTCAACACAAAGAAATATACATGTAGCACGTATATATTTTCTACAAAATCGTGTGCCTCTGCAGTTAGTACGCATGCGCTGCTGCTTTTCATTGGCTGCGACAAATTGTCAGATCCAACTGTTTCATTTCCAGCGCTATCATGGGCGGGTATATCGTTCGGATGGACAAAATTTCGGGTATATCTTTTCGTTAATTTAATTATGAATGTAATTAATTTTATTAGTGATTTGATCGAAGTGAGGAATATCGGATGATGACATGTATGAAGAGATTAAAGCGCGAGGTCAAAATATAAGTGTAAGTGATATTGAAATATACAGGGTGTTCCAGAATGATGGTCAAATATTTTACCAGTGTATTCCACAAGCCATTTTAGAGGGGATCTTTATATGAATTTTTTGCCAATCCCCCCTAAAATGGCTTGTGGAATACACTGGTATAATATTTGACCATCATTCTGGAACACCCTGTATATTTTATTAACAAAATACTACGTGAATAGCATATGTGTGCCAATAAAAAAGTGGTAAAGAAGTCCAACTGTGAAACGAAAAGTGATGGAAACTCGCGGAAGGAAGATTGTATTTTTAAAATGAGTTTTCCAAAAAAAAATCATGTTGCTATATCTTACAAGATGAAACTTAGTCCGTATAAATGAAATCGAAAAGAGTATACTGATAGAAAGGACGAAATAGTGATATGGCGAAGAAACTATTTAAAATAAGTATTAAAAAATAAGAATCTGGATAGAATATATTAAATATGGACGTATGAAAGTCATACGGAAAGCGGTACGATATGATATAATAAGTGTTATGTGTGACCATTATAGTGACAGTGCTAGTAACCAATAGTGTATATGTATTCTGAAGCCTTTTGTTCTTTTGAATGCGGAATTCGCATATATTTGCGCGATTTATTTAATGGTGGAAAAATCTCTATTTGTAACAAATTTTGTCAACTACCTATAACATTTTCAATCATTTTCATCATGAAACTGCCATGGTAGATTATCAGAAGCTCAAAACAAATTTATTAACATCACATACTAATGAAAGGGGCAATACTATTTGTAGTGTTTGACAGTTTCGCAAATTACAATTGTCAAAAGTTGAGATTTTTTCGCCACAAATAATTAAAACAGAAGTTGCAAAATTTGTGCAAAAATACGTGAATTTCGCGTCCATGAGGACAAAGCTTAAGTGTGATATCCGGGAATGCGCATCAAATATGTGTAAATGGGTGGTGGTGGGCAATTTGTAAAGAGGACCACACAGGTGGCACAATTAAAGTAAATTGTTAATGTGCTAGGTTCAGCCGACGTCAACTTATTTTTAATAATTTTGTGTGCTTTAACTCTTCTCAAGTGGCACGCTTAGGTAATCATACCACCCGTATCTTCGGTACTCAACTCTGTGTTGTGAATGTCACTCTCTATTATTTTCGACCTTGAGTAATTGATAATACAAGATAAAAACTTAAAATTCTGAAATATTCGAAATTGGTAAAAACTGTTACATTATTGTTTGTACTCTAAAAATAGTGAATGTTATGCAATTATTTTTGTGCTTTTTTGTATATTTTTTATATCTGATCGCATTCAAATTTAGTACGCCTATGAAATGTTGCTCTCCGCACGCTTCGCCCGTTGCGCTAGTCTACAAACTAGCGATTAGTCACTCTCTACAATTTCGACCGCTGACTATGATTAAATATTGTTAAAAATTCAAAAAATTTTCCATAAACATAACATCAATGTTCAGCACAAAATAAATAAGGATTGTTAAAATTTGTGTGCTAAACAGATTTCAACTTATAAAGGTCTTGTATTTGAGTATGGCTTGATATAACAAATATTTATTTTGGCTACATTGGAAAGAGATAAATAATAAGAGATTTCAGCTTTTTAGAATCCTTAATAAACCATATTTAGGTAGGTTTCGTCGAAAGATTTAAATATTTAGCCAATAATTGATAATAAATAAATTACTTAATTTAGAACCTATCAAATAGTAATCAAACGCACAGGAATTTCGAAACAGAAGAAGGGACATTATATTTGGTAAACTGTATGTAGATAATGAAAATAATAGCTTTTTTTAAAAAATAGTCATTGGCGTAGAAGTTCTGTTTAGAAAAGTGGTTGAGCAATTTTTACATAGAAATGAGAGTTTATAAAATTCGCTATAAGATTGCTTCTGTACATTTTTTCGCTACAATGCACCGTTTTTGAGATATTTTCTCTCAAATGTCGGTAAAAAAAAATAATGAACGTTTCCTCTGTTCATCTATCAAAATCCGCGATGAAAACGTTGTAGTAGATCCTCTATTGCTTTTCCATCGGATTTGCATCAGGAGAGAAGTGACGTTGATTTGAAGGATTATTTGCAGCAAGGATTGGCTCCATTTCCTTTGGCCTTATTCAATGAGATTGGTATGAAGAAAACAAAAAAATCCGTACTTTACAAGCTGTTTAAACCAACCAGCGAAAGGTGATTGATGGAGGCTTACTCTTACATAAGATCATCTGATAAAGAGGATCCTCAGTTTCCACAACTAACATATCGACACATAAGGCAGAAGACCACTGTTTTTGATATTTTTTCATTCCTACCAAATGAAAAAGTGTGTCAACATCAACTTCAATCTGGAACCTGAAATTTCAGTAACTCAACAATTAATTCTTTTTCTCCAACCTCCAGAACAAAGATAGGCTGATCAACCTATTGAGCTCTAGACTTCTGGAAAACGGGAGCACAACATATGAAGCATCTCATAATACTGACGTGTTGATTGTAAGCATAGTTATTGACCAGTCCGTAAGTAAAATAACCAACGTGACTGTTATAAGGGAAGACTGCGACCTCACTATGCTGCTTATAGCAAAAACGTTATCTGACCATAACATCCTGTTCATAAAACGTGGCAGAGGAAAAGTACAAACCAACGTATCACCCATCCACCACCCATCAAGTGTAAAAGCTGGGACTCAGGGATATTTTATTCTTATACGTATTCACTGGCTGCGATTTCTACATTCCGAAAGAATAAACTAGATTTTGCAAAAGCCAAAAACATCTTGATATGAAAAGAGCAGCTGAAATATTCCACAAATCCTCTTTCTCGCATGCTGTTGTTGAGAAACCTGGTCGAATATACATACTGAAATGGTACGATGCCTCTGCTAAGTTTTACGCATATTCAGATATGATTCATTTTTGAAATCGGCATCGAATATAAAACGAGATCTTGCATCACTTCCATCCAGCGAGGGGGCAACGAAAGTGCACGCATTACGCACATTCCACCAGGTGCCGCTCTGGATGGGAAACCAACTACCTCCAGATCTGTGAGGTTGGAAACGCAAAGGCTATACCTTAGCGTGATGACAAAAAACGAAGCAACACCCAGATAAATGTTAAAACCTCGTATTTTGTAGATGCACGAAAGATTGTAGTAGTGGAAGGTCCAGCTGCAGAGAGGTAGCGATGAGTTACTCCCGATTATGCCAAAACTGTCAGGGTCACTGTTTAAACAGCACCCCCATTTAAACAAAGAATACTTAGAGCCCATTCCCACATCTAATGCGGACACTGATACAAGGGTGATTCGCAATTCGTGCTCCGATCGGTATTGATGGTGCAGCCAGAGAAACAGATCCAGTTAATGTTGTTAAGATTTTTCATTTGCTACGTTTTCTCCTTATTAGTTTTTATAAAATAAAATTTATACATTTGTTACACATTCGCCTTCCCCTTAGGTTTTGCATATTTATTAGCTTGAAAATTGGTAAACTTTTGCCTATTTATGTATGAGTGTACAACATATTAGCTTATAATAACGAAGATAACGAGTTTTATTGAATTTTTGAAGTTCTATTGAAAAATTACTTTTAGTAATTTTTAACGAAAATATTCAAATTACTGTAACTTCTGCCCCATTGGAGATAAATTAGAATATTTGTATATATTCTTCAATAAAATTTATTGCTCTAAAGTATTATCTTATGGGACTTTTGTGTAAAACAAACGACCGAAAAGTTATCAGGAGAATTGTAACAAAAAAACGTTTTGAATTTTTTTTTTAATTACCGATTTTTGGGAGGATATATTTCTGAAAAACGAAAAAATGTATAGAACTAATCTTATAGAAAATTTTATAGTTTCTCTTTTTATGTAACGTTACAATGCATCGCATTCGAGTTATAAGCGAAAAACTAAAAAAGGGTACCTTTCAGTCCCCTCCTCCGCTGAAGCGGGCGGGCTAGGGGCGGGGACTTTTAATATCTTTACGTTCTTACTACAACACATTCCTGCATCGACTGATGTTAATATCATGGAAAATAAGGCTCACAGCGAAATTTCAACATCAAAATCCAACCAGTCAAAGGTATTTATAGTGAGTAATGATGAATGGGTAAGATTCGGTAAAACCACTCGCCAGCCATTTGGCCACAATTCGACAAATCAATTTCAAATTCAATTTTTGTTGTTAGATAATAAAACTGATTCTTTTCGAATTTAAAGATTCTTAGCAATATAAATTTTATTTTTCTATAAAACAGTGCATCTTTGGGCATCCAGTGTATACCTTCACAAAATGTTGACTATATATATAAATATTTTATGATAATTATCTTATACGAATACCATCACTATCTGTTCCCTATTATTATTATTATTAAAATAATCACACACTAATTTCACTGTCGCATATTCACTTCACTGCCACATATCCACTTCACTGTCACACTTTTATTTCACAGTCAAACTTTAACATCACAATATGGCTTTGGTTTGCCCATATTACAACCATATCTTCGCATAGATGCACAAAATTTTGCATTTTGGATCAATATACAAATTTAAAACTAAAGTTTACTTTACTGAGTGATTTTGAATGTAGAACTTTTATTGTATATATCGCTAATTTGGCAGTGCTACCAGCGACCCATAGTCGTAACTAGTCGTTTAAGAGTATTTGACAGTATTTACCCTCTAGACAAAATTTATTATTGCAGCCTAGCAACGTGATGAAAATTTTACGTCCACTTTTAACCAATCGACTCACGTTGTATGTTATGGTCGCAAAACTTTACAACTGCTTTAATCACGTTCAGATATAACACGCCCTACCCTTCCTTCAGATTACTTGATTAAAAAGGCTCTAAAAATGAAGCTTTGCAAGGATTATTATTTCAGTTTTTTACGCCCTATTTTACATATTTACTTTTCATTAGTTAATTATATGAATTTTATAAATAGTAATTGAAAATGTAATCTGCAATTACGGATAAAGTGAAATTTGATTATTATTATAATTAATTCACATACACGTTAAATGATTTACTTCAGCTGTGTTCACACGAAGAGACACGCGACATTTTGTCACTAATTTATTTTAGAAGAAGTCTGCTTGTATTTTGATGCTGTGAAAGTATTTTTAACAAACAGCAAGGTTCATTATGACCTATACAAAACAATAGAGCTTGCAATTTATAGTAGCCAACAGAAAGAAAAATACATGCTGTTCAAATTTTTCTATAAAATTGTATTGAATTGTCTGTTCCGCCGATTACACAGCTTCTGCTGCAGCAAATAGACACTTGCCACATCAGATTGCTGAATTTCTATTGATAAAGCGGCCTAGACGGATCCACCTATTCGATCTGCAGCGCTACCACGAGTGCGTGCGCGTGGGAAAATTAGGTATATATTTTTGCTAATATAGTTGTCGCTATAATTAATTTATTATACTTTTTAAAGTAAACTATTAAAATACTAGGTTCACCTAACGTCAACTTATTTTTGGTAATTTTGTGTTCTTTGAACCCTCCCTTATATCAAATTAAGTATTTAATTGCATATATCACTACTATGAATTATTTTTATTACCCTATTATAATATTTAATTATAAAATTGCATCTTTTTCTGGTCGGTTCTTAGATCTTAATATCCCCTCATCTACCAGCATGATAATGTACTGATTTGAGTCTCATTCAGTGTATGGTATAACACTGTCACAATCTACAATACAGGGAATTTGAAAATATCTATTGGAAAATGAAGAGTGAGAATTTTCTTTATGAAGAGGATCTGTTTTATGTAGAAAAATACCGGTTTTCCCATAGTTGTAAAAATTAGAGACAAAAAAACCTCATGCAATCCTAAAACCTCCGCCATGAATAAAAATTGAATTAGGCACAGAAGTCTCTAATACGTATATAAAATTTGAGTTCTGTATCTCAAACGATTCTTAAGACATCTTCAAGCAACTTAAACGATTTTTTTTGACACGCTATATCTCAAAAACTGTGCGCGGATCCATAAAAACTTTTTTTCCAAAGCCAAAGAATCACATCCTTCATTTTCCGGCACATGTTTTAAAATACCCTGGACATGGAATGCCTCAGGGCTCTATTTTGGACCTCTTATTTTTATACTGTTTATTAATGACATTATTAAACAGTTATTAACAAATGAAATATTTGATATATGCAGAAAAGGTAAATTTTTTCATGCTTTAGTATCGTAGATTCATGACTTGAATTCTAAAATTGAATGACAGATAAACATTAAATATATTATTTTATTTCACGAATACGATTCCAATTGACATTTCCGGGAAATTATTTACAGGTAATCTGAATATTAGGCCTCTTATTGATCATTACCCAAAAGCGCTTAAAGTCATCCGCTCTGCCGGAGTCAGCAATTAGGAAAAATGATTCCGATCGACGAAACAAAACAAAAGCCCCTAGCCGAGAGCTATATTCCAATTTAAGTGAGCAAATGGATGAAAAAACAAAAGGAGTCAGTTCTAATCCCCAGACAATGGCAGGCGGCGTACGATCGAACGAAAACAAAAGAAGAAAATAATGCGTCAATTGGTTAAAAGAAACAGTTGGCACTCTATTTACCATTGTTTATCTAATTGTGGCGGCCTCGCTATCTCGACGACAGGGGGCGCGAATAATGAATGTTAAGGAATCGAGTTGTCGTTCGCAGCTATTCTCCACTCCGGCGTTTTTAGCGAGAGAATGAGAAGATTTAATCGCGAAATAAAATTCTAAATTAAAAAGGACCGGCAGCGGACAGAGATTTAAATCCGGTTCTAAGAACTTAATATTGATAAATAGTTCAATTAAATGTGGATTCCGGAAGTGTTCTTTGAAGTTATTTATTTCGTTTTACTCCAACTCTTTATCGTTAGAAGGAGCACTAGGTTAGCTGAGTTCTTTTTCAAACTAGTTTTATCTCATAAAAGAAATCCTTTCAGAAGTGGGATATTAAAAATTTACCCTTATTTCTTAACGAATATTTTTTTACTTAAAATGATAAAAGTTATTACTATTAGCCTTGTTTATATATAATATAGTTAGTTAACCGGTAGTAATTAGTAACAATAGATATTCTTTTAAAGTCCAATATAGTGTAAATAAGGATAACATGGATCTATTATTTTTACTCCTAAGTTTGAATGGTTGACTATATTATACAGGGTGATTCAGAACTTGTCTAAACAAAATCTGAATGTACAGGAGATCCTTACAAATACAATTTTGTAAAAAAAATAATCAAAAGGGCTGTTCGAAATTGAGGAAGAGGAGGAGGAGGGGAGGAGGAGGATCTACTATAGTTTTTCGGATTGTTATCAGTGCTACTCAAGTAATACACTAGCCTAATTGTAAAAATATCAAATTAGCAAAAAAAATCCTAAGTATATCTGAGTTTACTTTAAAGTAGATATTAATTGTAATTAAGTGTAATTAGTACACTCATTATGTTTTAATTAAAATAAAAAATGATAGTTCTATGATCATAAATAAATAATAAATAAACTAAAAATAAAAACATCGAAACCAACAGCAGTCTATAGTTACAAATAAAATAAAATTGCAAAAATTATTTTCAGATAAATTCCTAAACGAAAAATCAAAATGTACTAGTGATGTGGGAGCGTTCACAATAAACTCAGTGATCAGTGATCACTCAAGCGTTTTCTTTGAATCTGCTTTACAATGTTTAAAGTAAATCGTTTTATACTATTTGTTATCTTTTGCAGAAAAACCATGATGTGGGAATATTCACAATTAAACTCAGTGGTCACTAAAGTTTTTTCTTTGCATCTGCTTAACAATTCTTAAAGTACCTAAATCATTTTATACTATACTACTTTTTATCTTTTGCAGAATAAGCGTCTATTTCTAGAGGATAATATTGTTATATCGACATAATGTGCAAACTTGAATAATAAGTTTTCAGTAAGATTTAGGTAAATAAACATTATTTTTTTTATTAAATCAACGAAATCATGTCAGTATTTTTGCTACCTTGCAAAACGAGAAATTTCCTATAATCTCTTTAAAATTAGAAACGAGTTTTTTCTTGAAAACTCAACAGTTTTTAACAACATTTTGTTAGCTGCCTTTATAAAATTGGTGAATGATTATGCAACTTTTTCTACGTCCTTTTCTTCGATGTAGCAGAGCTATTATATTTAATTTATAGCACTCTATACAATAAACTACTAAAGGTTTCGTATAACAATAGTAGTTATTTATATAGAACAATAGGTACTTACAGCTTCCCTTTTACACCACTACCTAATATTAGTTTTTGCACATGGCTAAAAATGATAACACCATAGTAACGTCCCAAGTTGGTAGATTGTTAGCAGGACACAACAATCGTCAGTAAAGCCAGACCTGGTAGAGTATTGCATAAAAACCTAGCCTGTCATGCAGCGTTTCGTGTGTTTAGACGAATATTGATATTTCTTCTGGGTTTTTGTCATACAATAAGTTTTTTGGTTTTTGCAAAAATTTGCAGATGTGATTGTAACGCATCAACGTTTAAGTTAAACATCATTTTTTGTGAACATCCCAACATGAATAGTTTCAGCACAAATATTGTCAATAATGAGTAAAATTATTGTAGCGGATGCAGTAAACAAATTGTAATAGTATATTAAACGATAAGGTTTGAAAACGACCGAGCCGAAGGCGAGGTCCACAAGTCGAACAAGTGTGCAAAGAGGTTTTCAAACGAGTTTTTTACGATACTTTTTATACGACTGCAAAAATCAAATTTTAATTTAAATCGTTTTTATTACTAAAATTGCCAACGCATTAACAAAATGAATTAAATACAACTTTTAATTTAACTCGTTTTTATTAAGAAAATTGCTAACGCATTACCAAAAGAAACTAATATTTAATTAATTTATGGTAACATTTGAATATTCCTTCAAGGTTACTCTGGGAAAAGCAGTATTACTGTGCACCTTGTTTTCGGTAATAGAGAATATTTTTGGTGTTGTGTTTTTAGTGCAGTTTTTCAGCGTGCGGTCGTTGTTTTCTTGTTGTATTCCAATAGACGATCGTTGTTCTGGTTCTGTGGCAGCAGAAGACACTAAAGACTCTATCTTTTTCGAAACATCCATTTTATTTCTCAAACAGTCATCAACTGTACTGGATTTCCAGCCTCCATGGCGTTTGAGAGCAAGCAGATGTGAACCAGAATTGGCTAAAATTGTGGCCGGCATAATTTGGGTGACAACATCAAACAAAAATCACAATCTGGAGAGGCGTGTGCAAAATACCGTTTTCAGAGCGTGTTTTCCGTGTTCAAAACCCCCTTTTGCAAGGCAATCGTATAAAAAATAATATAATATTCCATAACAACCCAAAAATAATAAGAAATGATTAGAATTGTCAGTTAGACGTTAGAATTTGGTGATACAGATTGTTATTAAATATACATAGTTGAGTTAAGTTTTTCAGTGTATTATTGCCGCGACCCTGCAACTTAAAACTAGTAACCCCGACGTGATCCGCATGACAATGAGTTACTGAAGAATGGAAGTGACGTAATCCAAAGCCACACGATGCAAGACCGCACGCAATTTGATGAGGTGGTTTTCACAAGTAGAGGCACAATTTGCACTTAACAAACTTACGCAGTATGAGACGAAATTTCATTACATCGTCGCGCATCTAGACCCGCGCATCGCCGAAGAGGTCGATGACATAATTGACGCACCGCCAATGACAGACAAATATAAAAAACTAAAAATTGAACTGATTGTCCGTCTATCGGCGTCCGCCGAACAGTAAATCTATCGCGAAGAAATGGGAGACGAACGCCCATCGCAATTTCTCAGACATCTTCGTGAACTTGCAGGAACTATCGTAAACGACGCAATCCTTCGTTCCCTGTGGATGAGGCGACTCCCAAACCATGCGCAGGCCATCCTGGCCATGGACGACGATGTAGCGCTAGATAAGGTGGCGCAAAAAGCGGATAAAATAGTCGAAACTATTAGACAAGGCCAACCGCAGGTAGCAGAAACTTCTAAATACAGAGATGAGCACCTGTATCAATCAAATCGAAAAATGATTAGAATTGTCAGTTAGACGTCAGAATTTGGTGAATCAATTTGTTATTAAATATACATAAGCCGTGTTCGGCAAAGCCCTCGGATCGCTCAGATTAGTCCAAATTGTTCTTTTATTGCACATGGAGGTAGGGGAGGTAAATCTCGAACGTTCGGCAAATAAAATCAGAGCGATCTGACGTTCATCAAAATGGTCCAGAGTTTTAGATCGAGCACAGCGATTGAATTGAATTTTCTGTCAACTGCCTTAATTCAGAGTGTGTCAGTCTGACAGTTGCATGTTGTCTCTTGCACCGATTGTAGATTTGCAGAAATATTTATTTTTTAGTTATGCATAGTTGAGACAATTAGAAACAAAGGGGTGTAAAGTGCAAATTTTACCAATATGAGAAAAGGAGGATCGAAGTTAAAAATCTATTAAATTATCACAGGTATTTGAAAATTAATAAAATTCTGATTGCTTCTGAAGATTTAATAAATTGTACTTGTTTTCAAAGTACGAGCTTGCGATTTTTGATAAAAAATCACTGCCATCCATTTGCTTCTAACGGCCTCATTATATAGATTTATAGTGTAGATTTGGCAAAAATAGTATTTTTCAAAGTGCTCGATAGCGAGAAAGAAAACAATATATCAGTAAAGTCTTCAAATGTAGCAGAGAACATTATAAAGTTCTTTAAATTATTTATCACTAAAATTCGGTGCGAAGTCAGTAAAGCTTCAATTTTTTTTCTGCGTCGTTATCACCATCTCAAAAATAATTTGGTGCCACTGTACGACAGCTGCTAACATATTTAAATTCTATAAGAAATATATTGACAAGTAACAAATGACAAAACGAAATCACACATATGAAAAGTAAGGTTAAGAAAAACAATCTGTTCCGTTCGTTTATTACAGATAAGTCTGTTTGATCTGTAATCACGTGACAAAAATCCACTCGCATCTGGGAGCATATTGCCGAACGCGAGTATAGTTGAGTTAAGTTCTTCAGTGTATTATTGCCGCGACCCTGCAACCTAAATTATCAAATGCTCTATATTAAGTGAATGTGTTATAAATAATTTTACTCTCAGCATTCGCTAGTTTTTCTGTAGCTTTAGGAACTGAAAATTTCGTGCTTGGCAACACATGGAAAATAAAATTCTTATATATCATAACCCATGTTTACGTAATCAAGCTATAATCGAGTGAAATTTCCCAGTCTTTAAAGTTTCGATGTAAGCAGGCTTTGCATGCAATGTAGCGTGGACGCATACTTATGTAGAATTGATAAGTGTAATAACAGAAAATGTAGACACTCTAACAATACTTGTGACTGTTTTAAGCTTTCATTTTATATTTTCTTCATATAAAAAGTGACAATTTTATCAAAATTATATATCTATAGTCTTGCAGGATTCAGTACCAACTAGAAAATGGTATTAATAGTTAAGCAGTTCCAAAAGTTAAAAACTGACCAGATTGTCACTATGTTTGGCATTTTCATGATTTTAATTTTCGAAGAAATATACTTTAAATCATTGACCCCTTCATATTGTAAATATTTTTATCTAACAGAATTCTTATTATTGCATTGTGGTTGTTCTTGCACTATATTTAACAAATTTGTTGACATTTAGTAATTACTAAATGTCAGGTTTTTAAGCATAGGCAGTCTGCCCTATAGGTTAAAACTAACAGACAAATTGACTTCAAAGTTGATTTTATTTGTGCAGCCATGTTGTAATAAACACTAAATGTTTTGTTCATTATTTCTAATTTATTACTCATTAAAATTATGTTAATACAGATAATATTAGTTAATACATTTATGACGAAATATTATTACACATTTGATCACGAAGTACATTCAGTTTTTATTTTAGGTTATTTTTCAGTATAGTAATACTATTAAAAAGCAATAGTAAAAATGTATATTTATAAGGCGCGTTATTTTTATGAAAGTTTGATCATGACATTATACGAAAAAATTTCATGGGTTGTACAATTTAATGAATGAAAACCAAAAATACAGACTTTATTATATTAAAATCTAAATATCTATAAATATACTAACTCCTACTGTACTTGTAGTTTAGTAGCCTGACTTATAGTCTTTCTTTCTCTGTTCGCTATTAGAATGTATAAAATCAAACATATAATGATGTCTCTCTCTGGCAAAAGTATGTCATATAAAGGGCATAATTAGGGTATATTTTGGTAATAATGTCTTTTATATTTCGAAATTTTAACATAAAATTGGTCCATATTTCTTTTAGATCCAATTATATTATTGGAATAAAATTATTGCCGACCAATTATTAACTTCCATATTACTTTAGTTTTTTTCCCCACATAAGGAAAAAGGCCAACGAATATAGGTAAACTTTCCTTATACGGAATTGGTCATGAAAAGTTTTTGACCAATTCAGAGGTCAAGTTAACGTAATTTTAACTTTAATTGTTTGTTGGGGGATTCAAGTACTCTTTGAATAAATTTTTGGATCCAGGACTCAAGTAATCAATTATTCATGAATACCATTTAACAGAGCACTAAGCATGGATTGAATAATTTTCCTGCATTCATACCCAGCTCTGAAACAAATTGTTTGGTTTCCAATTTTCAAATATTCGAAGTATTGAATTTTATTAATTGCATGTGCTGGTTATTTGATTTGACTATTAGTGTTTTTCACTGTTCTTAGATCAAATAAACTATATTTCAACAAAAGCTTCTGAACCTGGCAACTCCTCGAGTCACACCTCGAAGTTCTACAACAAAAGTTCTAAAAACGTATAAAGTTAACATGATCTGCTTTCAAATTGTAAAAATACCCAATATTTCTATCTACTCTGTTATCATTAATTGTACAATCTAGATCGTTCTAGGATTAATTTATAACAATGTAAGTTATATTGTAGGTACATATTCTCTCACCTGCATCACCCTTTGTTACTATTAAGTAACAAGCGAGAATATCACTCCATTAACGTTCGGAAATGGAGACATATTTACTGCAGGTATTGTCATCCATACCTTAACGTCCTCAAGGCGACCATTGTATCCATTGTGAGAATTTTCACGACGGTGCATTTAGGAAGATAAGGGGCAGTTTTAATGCGATCTTGCTCGCTGTAAACACAACAAGGATGATCGATTAGGTTCCAGGAGGGCCACAAATAATTCTGGCGTGCTCAGAAATACACAGAGTGGCACGAAACAATTTGGGCTTATAAAAACGTACTGATGATGCGTTGTTCGAAAGGAATGTATATCTTTATTCTTGCAAACAGCACTAGTAGCTGTAGTTTTTAAAACATCATGTGTATGAATTTTAACCTCTATTTAGATATACCATTATCTTTCACCATCAAGCGCCTTCAAAACACTTCCAAATATTTTTTCAATTTAAGACAAAGGTAAACTTTGTCTTTACAAACACGGAATACCAAGAAACAACTACTCTGAGAGCTAATGCTCCGGCCAGCATTGAATTACACCTCTAGCAATAGCTAAAGTTATTCGTCAGCGACCAACCAGACATATACCGGTTTAGAGCTTATTAGCTCTCATCATATGATATAGGTGCGGTGACCGGCGAACAACTTTAGCTGTTTTAACTTCTGCTCGTTACTTATGATCTTTACTGTCGGGTTAGGCAGAACGCTTCTTGTATGTGGCTATTAGTCTGGCATGGAGTAGTGAATGGCCGCTAGAAGTATTTCTGCTACTGCGCGTTAGTACCTATCTCTTTATTTTCCTACAATTCTCTATTCATCGACTTTCAAGTTCAAACTTTATTGACCAGCAGTAAAATGCCATTTACAGGACAAAATTTATAATAAATATTATAAAAAGAAACAATAAAATATGAGTATATACATAGAACATTAATAATACACGTATAAAAATATATATAGACATACAGTAAACTTAAATATCTACTAAAATTAATAGATAAAAAATTTATCACATTGCGTCGAAATAATATTAAAATTATGAGTCTAGAGTTAAAACCAGGACTTCTAAAATTAAAACATTACTGTAAAGATATACAATAAATATCATTATTAAATAAAAATATTATACTGCTTAGAATACGTCTAAATTTCAAAGGAAAATTGAACCCTGATATATCCAGACCTCGGTCTTTTGAAAAACAAAAATTTTAAGAATTTGCACTGATTTAAACTATAAAGAATTATTTTGGTATATAGGATATCAGATTAAAGAACCATTTTCCAGTTTAGAACACACTAATGAAACTCTCAATGGCTTTAGTAAAATCATCGGTATATAAATGTAAGAGGTCCAAAGTTGAACCCCAGAGGAACACCAGAAGGGATCACAAATCTATGAGATTCAAATATATTGAAAGCAACGTAGACAACCGCCCTTTTGTATACGTTGATAAGATTCCACCTGATCCAGCAGGTGAAGTTCAGCCTGCTATTATAATGTAATTTTGACCTGGGTATTCTACTCACTAAAATAAGCAATTGTCTCATATGACTGACTTAAAAATTTCTAGATATAAGTGAAAAAATAACATTTAATAATAATTTAACCCTGATATGTATGGAATCGTGGGAAGGGTAGTTTAAAGAGCTACAGCAGCTAGAGCAAGAGCTATATTGAGAATCGATGCACTCCTGGCTAGCTTGCCACCTTCTTTCATATTGGCGGCTAAGACCACTATCAGTGCCTGGTGGCATTTCCTGCTAATCTAGTCATTATTTAATGAATGTCTACTGTCTACGTAGATTCTGATAGTTTTGCCCGTTGTATGTCTACGGCCGATTTCTTTGACAGTTGTATATACCTGCTAAATCCATTTGTACCATTACCCACTGATCGAACATGTAGGGCTCTGGAATAGATCCCGCATTCTGTAACTTTATTTCCTTTTAGATCCCTCTGTGATGATGTCGATTACATCCTCACTGAGGAGTTCCTACTCGCTCCTAATGGTTATTGTGTACAGCGTCTGCCTGCAGAAGAAGCATCTTTCTGACGAACCCTTTCCACAGATGACACCTAAGTTTTCCCTAACCTACACCTGATTTAAAACCAACGTTCTTGATATGAAGTAATTGTCGAGGCCATTTCATTTAGATATATATCCAGTGTAGCACGTAGCAGATATAGTCTTACCTCCATTGCTAAGGTGAGTGTTGTTCGCAGGCGTACCTGATTGAGTTTTTACTGTTTTTACCCCGTAGGCTAACGTTGGTCTCACAATAGCATTGTATATCCACATGATCGCTATTGCTTTCATTTATCACTTTTTTAGTATCATTTTCAAAAGAAGATTCCATGTTAGCTTTGCGTTGAGTGGGACCCCAAGATATTTCATATCCGATATCCAATGCAAAGCTTGGCGTAGTGACTAGGAGAGCTGGTGCCTTTATTGGCTCCAGATTTCTTTCTCGTGAAGAAAACAATGACAGAATTGTTGATTTTATACGTATGCGCACCTTTTTGATCTATCTATTCTATTCTAATAGTATTGTTTGATAACTGAAAATGGCTTATACTAGTGAAAATAATGAAGTAGATATGTTATTTAGATAAAATTGCGGCTAGTAATTCACGTGAAAATTGTGTAGAGCATACAGAAAGACCAAGAATAAATATCATGAATGAAGAGAAATCACACGTCGGAATAACATATTCCAAACCACAAAATATAAATCGTATATGTTATAGCCAAAGGTCAAATGTGAAGAACATGAAAATTAGTTATCCCTCTAGCATATAAGCACTACTCGAAGATCATCCTCGAAGAAGAAGAAAGGAATCATCTATGGATGACTATCCAATCAATCAATTTCTGAAATGTTCTTATCTGGGGTGAAAATGAATCTTCATATAATCCAGAGAACCAATTCTGTGAGCACCGAGGTCACCAGACTTTATCCTCTGTGTTTTTGTAGAGGTACATAAAGAGTTTAGTGTTTCAAGTGTTAGTAGGTACACGATAAGAATTAATTGGCTAGAAAAATCAAAGATGTTTCAACACTAGATTTCGTCCAAATTTGTTTAACTTTTCCTACCCACACATTGAAATAATTTTGTGCCTCCGTATCTCGCATGCATACCGTAGTAATCGTAGTAAGCGTCGCGTGATACCGGGTAGTTTATATTTTAGGCCGTAAAGTATTTATGGGTTACCATGCCAAGTGGAATGGATGTACCTTAGACGGCGTGCCAGGTCGATCGAATTCGAGACCCCACAGAGACAGACAACGTGGAGACTAGGAGGAAGTTTACGGCAAAGTTGAGTCATGCAGTTGGGCCACCTGAATAGCCTGCAACTACGTGTGATTGCTATGAAAATGCCGCAAACTTGATTTAAAAATCATTTGGAGGAGATTTGAAGCATTTTTCAGTCACCAAAGTTGACACGAAGCTGTTTGATATTCTGGAAATATTTGCTATAATTCAGAACTACTTCAAGCGACAGAATAACATAAATCACATATTGTTAATGTCATCCGGAGATTTGACAATTGATTTAGGAGCATAACATTTTTGTTTTCTTATTCTATTAACACTGTTATTTTGCAACTTGTAACAAATATGTTTACTTCACGAGATTATTACAAAAAGAAATATCAATAGAGCCTTTACATGTAGGCGGCGCTGCGATCAATGTTAGGTATTAAATCTAACCTCACAAATATTTGTTATTTAAAATATTTAAGAAACTGCAAATGAGAGTAATAAAACTATATACTACAGTAAAAGTTTGCATTGTATATCGCACTAAATTGAATAAAATGAAATGTTTTTAACGCGACCATATATCGAAAATTACGTTGTCAATAAAAACAATTGCGTAACGTCAGCCGTGACGTAAGACGTCTGAATTCTTGTCGCGAATATATATAAAATTTCAATTCTTTAAAAACAAAGAGGTTTAAATTAAGAAGTACCAGGAAATTCTTTAGGCACTCCAACGTTAACAATTTCTGTGTTAAATAACGTTTTATTACGTCTCTTTCCAAATTGCTAGTGTAAAATTCAGATAAACAAGGTTATGTGAGGTTAACACAAATAAAATTTAATATATCTTTTCAAGTGATTTTTTTCCTGTTGTCTTTGTGTGTTTACAAACATTTTATTGATTTATTATAAGTTATATTTTGATAATACGTATGCAAATTAGATTTACAATCACTATTTGACTTACACAAATTCAAATAAAAAATTATCGAATCATAAACTAAACCATAGAACATTAATATTAATACCTAACTTTGACGCTAGCGCCCCTAGCTGAATTTAATGACACTGAGTTAATGTAAATGCTCTATTACTAAAATCTTATACAGGGTGTTTTTAAATGAAGTAGCAAAAATGAGATCATAGATTCCTTAGGTGAAAATAAATCGATTTAACCTATCATACCTATATCCCAAGTCGCAGAATAAAAAAGATACAGGGTGTCAAAGTTAAAATTTTATTTTCGATATTTGTAAATAACTTCTTAAGAAATCTAAATATTTACATAAAATTTGTAAATCGGGGGTTCTTGCGGGCGAGAAATTCAAATTGGTTTCTAATTTTGACGTCACTAGTAAAGGGCGCCACCTGTGACACTCCATGTTTCTTTTAAATGGCAGAACTTTTGCAGCTTACTGTATTCATCTGACTATCGAAACAACACGGTTTTGGTTTCAGGTAAAGTGCCTTTTCTGCTGAAATTACAGCAAATTGTTACTTGAAAAAGTTGTTCATAATGGTAAATTATGAAGACGTGCAAAATTTCAAGAATATCGGCGAAGTTTGATGAAACCATTTTTCAACAAAGCAGGTCGATCCTTCGAAATTTTGCACGTCTCCATAATTTACCGTTCTGAACAACTTTTTCAAGTAAAATTTTGCTGTATTTTCAGTAGAAAATGCACTTTACCAGAAACGATAAGTTTTCAATCGGTGCAATGAATTTTGTCTCTTTACTTTTACACTTCGCCGCCGTGCCGGTCATCGATTGCATGCTTTGCCTTGCGTACGGTCAGGTTTTATGAACCAGTTTCCAGAGCCGTGCAGAAATGTATTTTTAAATCATTTTCAAACTGCCTTTTTGATATTTTTTATAAAATTGTTTTTGTAACATACCCTGTGCATTTTTTTTGTAAGTTCTGAATCACCCTTAATTTTTATTTAATATCAAGACCTCCTAAATTATAATGAAAAAGTAGTAATTTCATAAAATCTAAAATGTAGGACTTTTAAGAGAGTTGGAGTAACCCTGTGTTGCCAGATTTTTAATAAAAGTTCATCTGTTGTCATAACAACTTCGTTAACTACATCTAAGGGACGGCTACATAAAAAAAGACATTGAAGACACACAGCTCAGTCAAATTTGAACAAACTATTATAATCAAAAAGTATTTTTACTTTAACCGGTTTTTACATATCGTAGCGGCAGGATAGTGATTAAGCTTTCGGGTATAAAATTACAGGATTTTACAGAATCAGATTGTCATTGCAATAAATCCAGATAAATATATTGCACTGGAATCGTGTAATGGTTCCCCATAAATACATCTCCATATTTTACAAAGCCAACATCGACGTATTTGTTATTGCACACTTTTAATTAAAATATAAATAAATGCAGATAAATTAAAATATTGGAAATAATGAATTGCTATAGTTTTTATAAACATAATTAATATGTCAAAGAGGAAATTTATATACGTGGGCAGCTGAAATATGGTCGGTAAATAACAATATGAAACCAAATGAATTGTATGCGATCGTTTTTAGAGTCGATTTGACGAAGGAAGATTAAACTAGATTTAATTAAATCCCGTGGTAGCAGAAGGCAGCAAGTAGGCAATCAAATATCTCATGCCTTATCAGCCAGATTTGATTTAGTTAAATCGTAGTTAAATTTCATTTGATAAACCTGTCATTAGAAATCGTAAGAATAAATAATACGATTTGATTTACATACATGATCCACCAACATCTATTATCAAAAAAAATATATATATAACCTGAATATCTGCATCTAAATAGTCGAAATCAAAATGGGATAATTTCACTTCTACGTTTATGTTATATTAATATGCCATATATTTTTCAATTCAAACATAATAAAGCACACAAGATCAATCAGATAAAAATAATCAAACAAAATTAACGATCAAATGGATAATATATTATGAAATTTGTACCTTAGAAAATATAACTGCGAATCTTTAATTTTGATTAGTAAATACAGGGAGTGGCATTCATTTTTGAAAGGCTAATACGTGTTCTCCAAAACCTGAACCTGAAAATAGTTTTTTCATTGCAATTATTCTTGTACAAACTTGACTGCTCTCAAATATTAATTGAATTAAATATTTGCAACTTTTCCATTGTCTACCGCTCGCACAAATAAAAGCACCTCCACTATTTCCACAATAATTCAATTCATTTCTATTACAGTGTTTTTCTAATTAGATTTTGTCACATATTATATTAATTGTTTAATATTTTATATTTTGTGTTTCTCACTATTAATATTTTTTTGTTTGTATTATTATTTTATTATTATATTACAAATATTTGTAATAACTGCTTTCTATATTACGATGTTTACCAGTCAATATTGAGAGTATGAAGTTGTGATTTCAACTGTCTAAAAGATGTATTATTGATATCTAATGGTATTCAGCTTAATAGGTAATTTTGGTACATTGCAGGAGAACACTTTCTAAATAATGAACATTTATGTAAATATTAGTACAGAATATTGATAACTATATAATATGAGCATGCACTATGTAAATACCTTCATTCCCTCATTGTAAGCCAGCCAACCTCCTTAATTTTTTAAGACGTATTAGAAAACCGAGATATACCAAAAAATCTTCTGATACAACAATTTCAAATTGTTTATAAACGTAATTCTGCTCTAAATCATCATCCGCTACATCGCAATAATGTAAGTAAAGCAGTATTAGTGCTTCTGACAACATTATCCTGCACTTATTTTTTAACATTTTCCTACATCTGTAGAGTAAGTGATTTTTTTATAAAGTTTTTAACATAATGTGTGAAATTCCAGTTCTGATTATAAAACAAACCTATTTTTTGCGTGATCAACTGTAGTTCAAAATTCTCAACTTGAAAGGTCATGCATATTATGCCGTATGATGCAAAGCTTGCTCATTAACGTACGCATGTTATTTAATAGAGGATCACACACTAGGCCAGCACCAGCACCTACTCTCACCTGCAACGACCATCACAGCAGGTCGTGTCGGTGACCAGTAATTTATATGCCTGGCCTCGCTAGTCCGAGGTTTGTTCCTACAAAAGTCAGGGATTGGTTTCAAACTATTATATTTGACCAGTTAACTTGTGGATGTGTCGCTGCATTGGACACTTCTCTGCGAAATCTTGTGTTTCGGTGCTATAGACGAGGATGATCGAAAAGCTAGAAACATTTTTTTATACACGCTCCCTAAAATAGGTATTTTAAAGACTCATTTAAGTCCCTAAAATAAGTCTTTTTAGACTCAATTTCAGAAAGTGACACATTTTGTACGAAATAAACGTTAAAAGTTATTTTGTTTCTTCACATCAAACAAGTTAACTGATTACTATGGTAGCATGGTAATTAAAGTCCGAAACTCACCATTAAGAAATATTTGATATGATCACATCATACATAATAAGAGATTTGAATCTGTTTTTAGGAGCTTTAACAAAAATATGCTGTTGGAAACATGTACCTAAAATGTCGTTTCGGACTCATGTGCTAAGTATTCAACAGCAACGATTCGTCAGAAAAGAAAACTGTATTTTAACTAGGGAATTGTAACAAAATTAACTGCACATTTGTGACATTCGGAAATGCTGAAAAAAATTTCATTGGTCTCTCTCTCTCTTGTTCAGGAAATAAATGACGAAATTCACAATACAGTTTTCTCTTTTATTGATAAGATTAAGATTACATTAAATATATTGAAGCCGATATGACTTCTAATGTGAAACAGTTCTGGAACTTGGTTTCAATGAGATCTAAGCAAAGGTTGCCAAGTCTTATGAATTATGACAATAAATCTGGTACTTCTGATAAGGAAGTGAGTAACTTGTTTTCTAAATATTTCAGTAATGTCTTTGAACTTTATGAACAAGCTTACCTATATGTCACGCGACAACTTTAATAGCAATAATGTTGTGATTAACAGAATATACTTTACGGAACAAGAGGTAATGAACAAGCTAAAGAAACTGGATCAAAAAAATGTTGCGGGTCCTGATGGTTTATCGGCATTTTTAATTACGAAATCTTCAGAGGATTTATGTGTTCCGCTGTCTTTAATTTTTTATTTGTCTTTATCAGAGTGTTATTTCCCAGTGAAGTGAAAAGAAGCTTACATTATTCCAATTTATAAAAATGGTGCGAAAGATGATGTAAATACCTTTAGAGGCATCAGTAAACTATGCATATTTGGAAACATCTTTGAAAGTTTAGTTTATGATTTGAATTCTGTTAAGCCTTGCAGTTTACTCGATCAGCATGGTTTTCTTCCACAGCGCTCTGTGGAATGTAACCTCCTTCTTTATTCCGATTACATCATAAAAATATTGTATAAGCAGATCCAAGTTGACGCAGTGTACACCGATATCAGTAAGGCTTTTGATAAAGTAAATCATAACTTGCTAATCATGAAACTTTCTGAGACCAGTGCGCACGGCGATTTGCTGAGATTGCATTTTATGTTTTCAATAGATCCCTTAAAGTCTTAGTTAATTCACACACCTCTCATCCATTCGTCGCTACGTCTGAGGTTCCACAAAGTTCTCATTTGAGTCCCCTCTTACTCCTTATATATATTAACGATATTTCGAAATGTTTCAAGTCATGTAAGTACTTATTATATTTCGATATCCTCGTCCAATTAGATAACACATGTAGTAACACAGTCGTGTGTTATCTAATTGGACGAGTATATCTCATATAATTCAGAACGAACTTCCTACAGGCAAGTCGTTTGTTCTTGTAATTATATTTCGATATCCTCATCCAATTAGATAACACACGACTGTGTTACTACATGTGTTACCTAATTGGAAGAGTATATATCTCATATAATTCAGAACGAATTTTCTACAGGTAAGTCGTTTGTTCTTGTAATTATACGCTGATGATCTTAAGATTTATTCTACAGTATCAAGCATCGCAGATTGTCTACTAGTTCGAGGACCTAAATAATTTGTCACACCAATAAATTGCATCTAAACTCAAATAAATGTAATTTTATTTTATTAGTTTTACGAGAAATCGTATTAAATTGGAATATGATTAATCAGGGTGTATTAAATAGAATTCTTATAGTAAAGGATCTTGGAGTACTGTTCAACGATAAAATGTATTTTAATAATGACATTGATGTGTTAGTTAAGAAATGTTGTAGACTGTTGGGGCTTTTAACACGAACTTGTAAACCTTTCAACACGATCGTTCCAATTAAATCTGTCTACTTTTCTTACATTTATAGTATTTTAAACTTTACATGTGTAATTTGGTCTCCATATTATCAATTTCAGATTAACAGAATTGAAAATATTCAAAATAGGTTTGTAAAATATTTTAACTCTAAAGTCAGTGGAACATATGATACACCTCAAATTAATACCACTAGAAAACAGTCATAGGTTTTTGAGCTCGCGCTGTACTGGTCCATGCTGGTTTGTGATGGTTCGTGCTGGTTCCATGCAAGTATTACGTGCGAGATCTCTAAATATATTTGCGGCAAGAATTCAGACTATTTACGTCGCGGCTTTAGTGTAATATATAGTGCAAACATTCAATGTAGTTTTATTATTCTTAGTTGCAGTTTCTTAAATACTCATATGAAGTAAATCGTCTGAATTATTGCCGTAACTATATCAATGTTTTTAGAAACGTATTTAACCTGTTTATTGTTGTTAAAAACACAGACCAATTATTGATTGTTTCGTTTATTGATTACCAAGTTACAGGTAATATTAAACCACCCCTGAATACAAACCTGCGTATCCCTAGGCACAACACCCGGATATTATTGTCTCAATATAAATATATATCTGAGGGATGCCGTCTGCGGCACAACGTGAATTAATGATATCAGGTAGACGTGATTTCGACGTTCGCCATCCGGATTATATTAAATCGAGCCTAGAACGTTTTATTGATCCCGGATTTATCCGATTTATTATGACGCCTTATTCCAGATATATGTTTTACGCCACTCTCATCATTCATCAGTCGATCCGAGCGGACGTGTTTGCTGTAAGTTGAGCGACGGCTGTGCCGGTCCAACTTACACAAAAAAAGCATACCGTAAAATATTTATTACTTTTCCGGAATCCAAGCAAATAATTGGTAATTATTTTTTATGATAAAAAAAACTAAAACTTGGACAGAATAAAAAATAATAATATACAGGGTGTGATGCAGAAAATATGTAATGCAGATTCCTGGCAGTATTCGGAATAAAACAGTTTTATATACAAAAAAATCCTATATTGAGCCTCACCAGATGGTACCTACATAGGAAGACGTTGTAAGATGCACTTTATTTTGTTAAAATCTCTATGCTGAAAATTTTAAAATGTAGAAAAACCACGTCAGGTTCGGTGTACGGATCAGAATCCTGCTATTCTTGTCTTATTCTTATTTCCTGCGAAATTTCGACGGTTACATTCGTACAGTTTTGGGAAACTACGTAGCTGACGCGGTAGTTTTTCCCATTCGACTGCCGTCTTCTCAGGAAGTGCAAATTCGAGGAGTATTTGCAAATTCCGGACGGGTTCTCTTTCGGAAAGATGCTCGTCGCATTCCTACTATAATTTGAGACTTGTGAGGGGTGAATAATATATCAGCCGTGTGTAACTTCTTCGAGATGAACTGCAAACTTTCGTGTGGATGTTTCGCGTACTACATTTTTAATTGGGCGACTTAAGAGTCAACAAATAGTGAACAACTAAATCCTAAACCTAAATTATAATAAAAATAAAATAATTAGAACCAAATTCAATATTTAATAATTTTCATGAAAATTTAAAAGAAAGATAAATCACGTACAGGGTCATATACACGGTGAGTCAGTCATAATGTCATTAATTTTAAGAGGAGATAGGGAATAATGAGTATAATGCGAATACGCGATTAAAAAAAAATCTAAATGCATATTTACGCCGAAAAAAATATATTCAAATCATTATTTAAACTCCCTTTTCAGACTGTCACTGACCGCTCACAACCTTGGTCGTGTTTACAGCTCACAGTTTAACTCGATGTCGACCTGATGCAATGCTGCCAAGTTGAAATATTTTTCTAATATCTACCTACCTAGGTTTTAGACATCACAAATAAACGCTTGTACTGACTATTTTAGTATATCATTTTTTCTTGGTCAATTCAACTTCAGCCAAAAATAATTTAAAATGTTAATATCTAATGAAATCAAATAATAATAATCAAATAATTCTATTAAAAATTGCATGTAATGGGGTCCACTCAGGTTTTCGGGTAGAAAATATGGTCCAATCAAACGATACCCGTACTCTCCTACCCATACGTTCACAACAAATTGCCTCTGAAAGCTAAACCTACAAGTAGCGTGTGGATTTTTCTCTAAGCAAATGTAGCTGTTATGACTGCAAAGAAATTAGCTTAGTTACATTGAAATCACAAAACTCCAACGTGTCTAATAATAAACCGAGTAATAAATCATTTACGTACATTACATTAAAAATCCTATACCCAATGGGTAAATTATTAAGAGAAGCTGAAAAGTGTTTCGTGTTTAAATACTAAGTAATAAAAAACCATCGTGTTGCCGACAGAAAACTGTCCAAGACCGAAATGGCACGCCTCTGATATGATGCTCATAAGTTATCGAGAGTGAATCTTGACTACCGTATTATTAGCTCCATAACCTAGTTACCTATTTTTTGTACTGTTATTTAACGACAAGGAGTAAAACTATTTTTTAAAATCTAGATACATTAACGAATTTTCCTTAAATATTGATTTATTTGTTAATAAAAACCAATGTAGATAATAAATAAATGTTTTCTAATGTTAAGTTATTACAATTTAATAATTTTGATATTACGTTTTCACTACGTTTTACAAATAAATATGAATTTTTAGTATTACTCGTAGGTACAATTAATTATTCAGTTTCTAGTTACGTACATCTAGCCTAGAAATTTATTGTAGTATGGTACTAACCTGTTTAAAATGCCAGTTCGAGTAAAACTGTACTCATCCGTCCATAGCACTTTATTAATAAAATGAGAGTCAGCCACAATTTGATTTACCCGAAGTAGTTTTACAGAACCCGGATTGCGAAGGCACTTACATCGCGCACCTGGAAAGTGGCTTATTAGGATGACATCTTCAATATTCCGTAACAGCGGCATTCGCATTTCGTAAACATTCTCCGTATAACACTACCATTTCCGCATATTCGGAATTTGTAACCGAAATAAACAAACTACTGCTTACTGCTTGTATTCTCTCCATCCCCCTCCAAATGTGTGGCGTGGTCTACAAATTTGGGGGGAAAAACTTATCTATAAGTTTTCACCTATAATAAAGAGCAGTTCAACTCCAACTGTTATTTTAATAAGTAAAACATAACATGTGATCGATTTAACTGAAAACATAAATCTTTCTGGTAAACGGCATGTACACTTTCTGGGCTTTCTTAGCCGTAGTCGATGCTTAACTGCAGACGTTACGCCATACTTACCAGATGGCATCTTCAGTGCTTATACCTTGAGCGGCGGTTGAATGGTTACCGCTGTGTTTAATCCGAGCTTTAATACTTGTCGATGCGCCAAGGTTGATTTGTTCAGTGTTTAGGTTCACTGGTTCAGGCGTGTCATAGATGGATGGTTCAGAAACGCTCTGGTTTACTTGTTTGTTCTTAAGAAAGCCATCCAAGTGTGACAATCTTCAATATTTCGTCCCTGTTCATGTTGCTGATATTGTAGGCTCTCCAGAACCTCTCTCCGCGTTCGGTTGCAATACCCATCGGTATTGCAATCATCAGCCAACGTTAATCACGGTGAACTAGGGTCTTCATGACCGAGGGTTTTTATACCAAATGATAATTTGACTTTCCATGGAAATATCTATTAGTGTCTAGAAACGATAAGGCTTTGCCTTGCTCACTACCATGATAGAATTGATCTTTCGTGTTGCTTGTTAATATGATCTAAATATTTTTATAGGGAATCTAGTCCATACTGTCAAAGATGAAAGTGCCGTCCATGTATCTGAGCCAGTACTTAGGTTTCTTACGAAGTGATTTAAAGAAATTCGCCGCTACAGGACTCAGTGGACGAACCATCGCCGCACCATACTTTTGTTCGTAGAATTATCCATTCCAAACAAAGTACGTGGAATTCATGAATAGCCTAAATAAAGCGGTAACTTCAGGGGTAAACTAGTTGTCTACAGTTGAAAGGTTACAATAGTAAAAGCAGATAGGTAAACCCAAAACTTAATTTCATAATAAGTGTTCAATGTGAGCCCTATTGTTATTTGAACATAATTAGTAAGAGTTTTTTTCAATTCATTGGACAATACGATTGATAAAATGTAGAGTTAGAGAAACTACAATTAGAAAAAGTAATTCCACGGCCAATCTCATTAGTAGCTGTAGTAGTAATTATTTCTGTGAAATTTGTATCGCTTTGGACAAAATTTAGTCTGTGACACTCTTGTTGTTTTGTAACAAGTCTTCTATACAACCCTCCGCTACTGTACAGGGCTTCCATCCACTGCGCCTCTTAATTATAGTAAAATTAGCAGGCTAGTGTGCGGGCAGACTATGGCTACAAACTACCCGAAGATCGTCAGAATCAATGTCCAGTGTAGTAGTGAGGAATCAGGCAAAAAAAATGAAAATTTTCCAACTAGATTTTTTTACTGTATTGGAAAGGTATTTAAACCTAATATAAATCAAATCTCCTACAATTCCTATCAATGAAGTCATATGTATGATCTCTGATATCAAACATCTAGGTATGCTAATGAACAATTCCACAGACAAAGCTCTATTCAATAATTATCTAAAATAAAAATTAATTTAACTAAATTTACTAACCTGGTTTAATGAAAACATTCTATAAATATCTAAGTTCACTTTTGAAACTGTGGGAACTCGAAAATTCAACCACAATAGATGAGATCTGACCTATTTCTGCATTTTTAGGATTGCTTCTTCAGGTGGTCTCCTTTAAGTTGAGTCAAATATCTAACTATACAAATTATTATCCAACTGGAGTCATGGCATGGTTAATCTATGAACATTTTTGAATGATTAACGTTTGCTGCACGAAGGGTTATGTCTTTTGTATAACAGTTCAAATATAATGTACCGGTAATAATGAAAGTTCGTAGCACATTAGTTTTTGGGTATAGTCTATGTACAACTAATGTAGTTTCTTCTGAAAATGGCTTTAATAAAAGCTTCTTCCGTCGGAAAATAATTTTCTTGACATTTGCAGCCTTATAGTATCAGAAGCAATAGGAGCACTAATTTTGACACTTAACGTGTCGCATTACATTACATCGCAAGTTATCTTGTACAAGAATTAAAGAACTGTAGTATAAATTTCTTGGCATTGCTTAATATAGCTTGAAATCTCCGAGCTTATACAGCTGCAGTGAGGAACAATTTTCTTTGTATGAAACACATTCTAATATCTTTCCGTGTCACAAGACAGCCCGGGGACTGAAAATGAAGTAAAAAGCATCTTAAGGTTACGTATATGTATAAGAGGAAATGGAGCAATTTGTATAAAAATGTTTGCTTAGTGTTAAACGGAAAATCAGATAGCAGACTGCACTGTTTTATCTCTAAATAGAATTTTGAAGTTATTTGAAGTTATATTTGCGAAAATTACTACAGCCGCCATAGCAGAGTAAATCAGATTTTAAGTTCCTTTTCTAAAATAATTATGCCCTTATATTACGGAGAAAATATAGTAAGAGCGGATTTTTGAAAAAGTTGAATTTTATACTTTCTTCTGTATTTAAGAGAATCTCGTTACTTAGGTACGTAAGGTATTATTAGAGAAATATTTTTTTCTGAGAAAATGCTGCGAAATAGTTATTTATGATCAGTCGGTTAGTGGTCGCGCGGTATTCAACAAGGTATTCCATCAGAAAAAACAAATTTATTGACCGTCCAGCTTTTCTGGGTTACCCTGTATACAACTGAATCGTCTTAAAAGATGCCCCTCTCGAGAACAAAATCGACCTGTCTCGGCATTTTTTTAATAATCACACAATAAAGAGTTATGAATTTTATTCCAAACTTTATCATCACGCTGTCTAAGCCCTTAAAAATACGGCTCGTATTCCGGACACTCTGTACATTTTAGTCGTTTGTTGTTGTTTATCGAGTTTGAGACACCCTGTACATCTTTAGTCTCAGGTTGCATTCATATCTGATACCCTCGTGCAGTTCAGTCACGAATGGCTTATCGATGGAATGCCAAAAGTTTTATATTTTCGCCTTAACTTATTAACTTTTTTAATATCCTTTTGTACGAGACGTTAATGCAAGTTGTAATTCCAAATATCAAGCGGGGCGTCGTTGTGCTGTCCGCGAATTAAACGATACAAATTGTTCTCGTAAATAACGAAACTTTGACAGTACAAAACCGCTTAACTTATTTAAATAAATCACATTCAGAATTTAATAACCCCGGCTGACGTTTTAATCAAAAAAACTTCCAAAACAAGCTGGATTATTAAATGACTTAATTAACAGGTCGTCGCCGAGAATTAGACATTGCTTTTAACAAGGCCTCTTGCATAATTCCGGGGGTAATAGAGGGACCGAGCTCTTATTAGGCGGCGATTTAAGCAAAAAAAAATCGCGCTGTCAAGTAACTGATATACATTCAGGTTGGCGTAACCGATGACAGTTAAGTTACGATAACTGGGTAGGCATAACTGACCCCTTAACCGAAATGGAAAGATCGCTATGATCGAACAACCAGTTATCTGTGCCTGTTATTATGGTCAGATAACCCTGTCATGGCAGTTAATTCTTTAACGTACGTCATCACTCATATGCCAAAATTTAAATCATAGGTACTTAACAGTGGGTACAAGTGGCACGAAGTTTAGGGCACATGAACCAATGTCAATATGAAGAAATGCTAAATTTCATTAACTGTAAGAAAATATTGTTGGGAAGCAAAGTAAACCAAACGTATGTTACTATAAGTAGGTACTTTGGCAAATTTTTGCAGTACATATAAATTCTTTAGTGTATGGACCGTAAACAAATCCCCAACAGTGGTGGTAGGTAAGTGAAATATTTCATAATTAACTTATTGATACAATTATTTAAATTATTTTAGATTCATGCAGAGTGGAAGCAGAATGTAAAAAGGAAGAGCAGAAAACTTCATCAGGATCAAAAACTAGTAAAACCTAGATGCACATATTCAATATTTATACACAGTTTACGTGGGTAATCAAAAATGTACCTTTAGGCAAGCGATCTGTGCTACTGTGCTAATTACAATTTACTACGCCGTCGTGGAGTCCATGTTGCAATATATTATAATTATAGGAGGATAGTATAGGATGCAGCATATCAGTGTTAATAGTAATCCACTAGAAATTATTGTCAAAAACACATAACTATCTAATAAAAATAATATTTAAAAAAGATAAAATGTATATTTATACCTACTCTTTATAGAATCTAAATTATTACCAATAATTAAAAACTAGGTACCTAACTTTTGTTATTGTGGCTTTCTCCTATTCATAAATTAATTATTAATAATATTAGGTAATAATATATTTCTTTATGTTTGTTAATATGCATTTAGGTATCACTATCATACTTAGAATAGCAATCTTAATTGTATAAAATTGTAATCCCACTTAGAACAAACTTTAGTTTTTTTTTTGGTTGTATTTACTTTCAAGCTATTAATACCGTATATTACTAATTATGTAAAACTATAATATGGCAATAAATTGATACTGAATTGTGCTATAGACAAATAATAAAATTATACATTATATTAATATGCCAAATGTCATACGTCAGTTACCAGAAATAAAATTAAAATTTCTGACCAATAAAAAGCTCCATTTAACATTTAACGGCAGGTTATTTCAAGCAGTTTCATAACTGGGTCACGTGATCATTGTCAAGTTAAGTAACTGAGAAAAATAAACTTGACGGGTGTGTCAATCATACGAATTTCTGATTAACCTACCAGTTACCGTTAACAGGCCTGTTAATGCTAACTGGATGTGTTCGATCATAGGCCCGAATGTAAAGAAAACGACATAATTAACTGTCCCTAGAAATTTTGAAGAAAGCTTCACGGAGGTGATATTTGCAAAAAAAAAATTACTTTTAATGAGGAAGCATGTGGCTTATTGCCGCCAGAACATGTGTCTAGCGGCAATAAACATACAAAACCACGTGGCGCCAATATCCTTGGCTGGATAAATGACATCGGATGAGCGGGGTCGAGAGGGATTATCTCTCTTTACCCACTTCATCACTGTAGGTCCGGTCGCCTCGTAGAGGTGGGTTCCCTTCTCCGGTCAGCCCCGACCGCAATTGCGGCCGATGCCGGTGGCTCGAGGAACCTCCTGTCCTGGCAAGCCTCGTCGGCAAGGGCTTATCTTCTGGCGCTTTTATGTCTTCTCTTTTTTCTTCGCCGACTCGTTAACCCCCGCGGGTAATCATGTTGTGGTGGTGGTGTCAAAAACGCGATATCATTGATGCGACGTTACACGCTGTTCAGTGCGGTTTGTTTTCATAGATACAGTTGAAGATTACGGTGTTGGGGGTGTAAACAGACGTTTGTTTCCTGTATTTTTGCGTTATTGTGTATACGTAGTGCAAATACTGTGTAG
Source organism: Monochamus alternatus (assembly GCA_037114965.1). Lineage (NCBI taxonomy): Eukaryota > Metazoa > Arthropoda > Insecta > Coleoptera > Cerambycidae > Monochamus > Monochamus alternatus. Next base: position 126,285,952 of record CM073426.1, read on the forward strand.
GTAATGTCACAGTTATTAGTGGTGATGTGACGAACTTAAGGTATTGTCAAACGTAACTTATTCCTTTGTTTCCAATATACATTCGCTCGTGACAATTACGGAGACAATACTGTTGGGTATTGGCATTTATAAAATTATGCCATCTGATTTCACATTAAACTACTTCTTTTAATTAATTTTTTAGTGCTATTTACTATTGATTTCATTTCTCCTTAAATATTAAAAAAATCCTTATTTATTACTATTGTTTATTATGTTTTCAGAATAAAACAGATAATTTAATGTAGTGAAGTTAGGTATATACATGTCAACGGCGTGTGACGTCACATGTATACACTGTGGCGGCAACCGTTTTGAGGGGGCGTGGTCGGATTAAATTTTGAAATACCTTTTTGAGACTTATACTTTTTTTTTTGGCTTATTCAACGTATTTGTTTACTTGTGGTGTAAGATTTTGTAACCTATGTATCGTTTCTTGAGATTGTAAATGTTGAAGTTAGGTGACTGTGAATGGGATTTAAATTAAGAACCTGACATTTAGTAATTTGAGTTAAATATAGTGCAAGAACAACCACAATGCCATAATAAGAATTCTGTTAGATAAAAATATTTACGACATGAAGGGGTAAATGATTTAAAGTATATTCCTTCGAAAATAGATCATGAAAATGCCAAACATAGTGACAATCTGGTCAGCTATCTTTCTCTTTTGGGAAGGACTACTTAACTACTTATACTTTCTAGTATTATACTTTTTAGTAGGTACTGAATCCTAAATACTTAAAGTAATTTTTATTTTTGCAAGATTTACACTATAGATATATAATTTTGATAAAATTGTCACATTGTGAAGAAAATGTAAAATGACCAGTATTGTTAGAGTGTCTACATTTTCTGTTATTACACTTATCAATTCTACATAAAAGTATGCGTTCACGTTACATTGCGTGCAAAGCCTGCTTACATCGAAACTTTAAAGACTGGGAAATATCACTCGATTATAGCTTGACTACGTAAACATGGGTTATGATATTTAAGAATTTTATTTTCCATGTGTTGTCAGGCACAAAATTTTAAATTCCTAAGGCTGGAAAGAAAAAAACTAGTGAGTCTCGAGAGTTGAATTATTGATAACATTTTCACTTAATATAGAGCATTTGATAATTTTATTCATTAATATTTATGCTGAAACTATTCATGTCGGGATGTTCACAAAACATGAAATTTAACTTAAACGTTATAAAATGTTTAAACTAGCTTTACAATCACATCTGCAAATTTTTGCAAAAATCATAAAACTAATTGTATGGGAAAAACCCAAACGAAATATCAATATTCGTCTGATGGCGTGGAATGCTCTGTGACGCCACACAATGGAACATGCTAGTAGTGTGCGACAATGAGTAGTTAGGTTAGGTTTTCGTGTAATAGTCTACTAGGTCTGCCTTTACTAACTATTGCGTACTGTTGTGACCTGCCAATTTTGGACGTTACTATGGTGTTATCATTCTTAGCCATGTGCAAAAACGTGTATCAGGTAGTGGTGTAAAAGCGAAACTGTAACTATTGTTCTACAGTGCTTTCGAAAAGTAACGAATAAATTCATTATTTTTTAAATGGGGAAGTTTTCGAAAAAATCCCCTGGCACGTCGATTTTGTTTTTAAAAAAAGGCACTTTTTGACATAGACACATATTTGTGACGTCATCGTTGTTCGAGATATGACACCATCGACAATTTTTTTAAATAGCAACCCCCAATTTTGACCATGCCATTTGAATTGAATATCTACAGACATACATCATAAGAAATTATGGTGTTACATAACAAAAATTTCAAGAAAATAATGTTTGAAGATTTTAAAATTTAATTTTTACAATTACAATTACAAAATTGGGGGGTTGCTATTTAAAAAAATTGTCGATGACGTCATATCTCGAACAACCATAACGTCACAAATGTGGATCGTATGTCAAAAAGTGTTTGAAAAACAAAATCGACGTGCCAGGGGATTTTTTCGATAACTTCTCAATTTAAAAAATAATGAATTTATTCGTTACTTTTCGAAAGCAAAATAACTACACTATTATCATACGAAACCTTTAGTAATTTATTATACAAATTAAATATAATAACTTTGCTACATCGAAGAAAAAGATGCAGAAAAAGTTGCATAAAATAATTGGTCACCAATTTTTATAAAGGTAGTTAATAAAGTTTTTTTAAATATGATTAATTTTTCTAGAAAAAAATCGTTTATTGCATTTATTGTATTGTCCAAAAGCATGGAAATCATATATAGATATGAACAAAAGCACACTGCTGCATTTAGGCATACACGTGGAAACGGCGTCTGACGTCACAGATCTACGCTGTGGCGGCGATCGTTTTGAGCAGGCGTAGCCAGACTAAATTTTTAAATACCGTCTCTAGGCTTACTTTTTCACGAAATTGTCTAGGAAAAACGCCACTTCGATTAAAATAATACATTCTTTTTTCTGCATGTATCTGGAAAAATTATGCAATTTCCTCATTCCTTCAAGAATCGCTTGAAAGTCAGATCATATTTTTTAATGTAATATTTTTTTCCAGGAATAATCGGAAACAGGACACTATAATTAATGGTCTAGATTTTCTAACTAAGCCAACGTTTCGATTTATTTTAAATCTTCTTCAGGGCTACAATAGAAAGCAATGAAAAACCTATCAGTTCTGGAAGACTTTTAAATTATCATTCTTCCCACCCATTACAACAAAAATTAGCAATTATGAAAGCTATGTACAATAAAATCATGTTACTTAGTAATAGCTGTTTTCACGATCAAAATATTCATAATTTCAAACAGAAACTTAAATGTAATGATTATCCCACTTCCCTTTTTAACGTCATCTTGAATAATAATCGTAGTTATAATAATAACATTAATAATAACAATGGCTCAGGTGTGAATTCAGAAACAAATAATCTAGATAATAATATTAGATATGTTAAGATACCCTATGTTAAAGGTTTATCGGAAAAATTGAAAATAATTCTTAATAGTGAGAATATGCGTCTTGTTTTTTACCATAGCAAGACAATAGGTCAACTATATTCATCCATGAAAGACAAACTAGAAAAATCGTATCTGTCGCACGTAATTTATGGTATTCAATGTAATGATTGTTTAGGGATGTATATTGGACAGACAAAACAAAATATTAAACATAGAATGAACTCGCATAAATCGTCATGTAACCCTAAATATATTAACAAAAAAGAACATACAGCATTGGCTCTTCATCATTTCAAATATAACCATAATTTTAATTTTAATAATGATTCAATTAAGATTTTTGACAAGGAATATAATTACCAAAAAAGGCTTATTAGCGAGATGGTATGTATACAATCTCAAAATAATACCATTAATAAGAAGTTTGATACTGAACATTTAAGCGTAATCTATAATGGTATCATTAAGAAATTTATTAAATGAAAATACCTATAATATGAACATTCAGTACATCATTTCTTTCTTTTGTTGCCAACGTCTTATTTTTATTGCTTTTTCTTACTGGGTTTTTTACTTTTCATTAATTAGTATCTCGATGTCTGATATTTATATTTAATTTAGAAGACTATTCGAAACATTACATTTTATTGTTTTTGACTCTGGTTTTGTCTCACTAGGTAAGGGTACTACTAATTTTTTAAACAAAATTTTGAATTAATGTTTTAATCTAATGTTTTGTTGTTTAATGAAGTAGTATTTTAATATGTTTGTTCAAAAAATTTTTCATATGTTGTATAACTATTCTTTTGTCTTTTGTTTTGTTTTTAAATTGTACATTGTCAATATTGTTTTTTTTATATATATAATTCTTATCTCTTGCTTTCTATTGTAGCCCTGAAGAAGATTTAAACTAAATCGAAACGTTGGCTTAGTTAGAAAATCTAGACCATTAATTATAGTGTCCTGTTTCCGATTATTCCTTCCTAAATACAAGTTTAAGGATATTAACAATATAACATAGATATTTTTTTCCTGCAGCTTTTTTTCATTCCGAGAATACCTACGCACTGTCAAAGTTTTTAAAGAAATTGTATACTACACAGAGGGAAATATATGTAAAATGTTACTCCAATAGACCGGTGTACGATTTTTCAAAATTCAGAAATAATTATTTATTCTAAAATCAGTCATCATAAAGAGTCCTCCTTTAATAACCGCAAGTTTTAAATTACTGCAATATATTTTTTAAAACGTTTAGAATTACTTTTAAAAATTTGTCATTAAAAATGTCAATATAATAAGAAAAACGTATAAAATATAATACAAGTATTCATTTTTATAAGGTATTAAGTTATTTCATAAGATATTGTCCATAAAAAATGTAAAACAATTTATTGGTATATATATTTTTTAATAGATAGGCATCTCCGAAAAAATCTTATCTCTACTATTCAATGTCTTGCAGTTTCAATTTCAATTGAAATTGTCGGTTATGGTAATTTATTTAACGACAGAAATAGTGTTTCCAGTGGCTTCGTGTATTTCGCGTGTATTTGTGGTCAGTAATAATAATAATAATAATAATAATCTTTATTCCTTCAAAAAAAATAATACATTTTTTACAGGAAGAGTACTCTTTAGATAACACAAAAAAAAGTTTGAATTTAATAACGACATACAACTAATACATTGTTTCATATTATGCAGTACAATATATAATCAACAACAAAGCAACAACAGTACAAAATAGCGAAAAAAGAAACAAATACAATAGGGCAGGATTATTCACTCAACACAAATGAGCGAAGCTTTAGAAAACCAGCTACAAATCTACACATTACCTTAGCGTTGCTGAGTGTTAGGTTATCGAGAAACTGCACTAACGCCTCGACAGATGTGATATTTCTTAATTCTGGCGGCTTCAAAGTATTATATATAGGACATTCAGTGAAAATGTTCTCAATGGTTTCCAATTTATATTGGTTACATATTGAACACAACTCTGAGGGATCAATTGAGTATGAAATACCATTGAAAAAGAATTTTATGCAGAATTTATTACAAAGGCGCAATTGAGCAATGATCCGTATAATGTAAATTGGAATTTGAAACTGCAGATAATTTTTAGCAGTACACCTTGGTATATCAAAATTTCTGTATAGTATAGGAGTTGTAGACTCCAAGAGAGAATGCAAGTCTTTTTGATAGAGCATCTCCTCGTATTTAAGTAGCAACGTGGGAATTTGTTTTTTAAGATTAATATAAGTCAAGTTCTCCCACACATCGACACAATTTATACTAAAGCAAAATGATTTAATTTGTGCAAGCCAATTATATCGTGGATCGCCATTTAACAACTGTAGCTGCCTTTTAAGGCATAATTCATAGATAATACTTTAAGTAACCAGTTAAGTGAAGATTTAAATACTGTTAGTGATAAACTGATAGCACCTGTTTCAAGTCTTGTTTGGCTTTTGCAGCCGACGATTCTGCCATAACACGAAAAAACGTGGATGATGAAAAAATAACTCCCAAATAACAGAATTGATTAACGCATTCAACAGACTCGCCGTTAAATCGAAATGGGAAATTATTAATTCGGCCTCCGCGGGAAAAACACAATATCTTAGTTTTATCTGTATTAACTGTAAGCTGATTTAAAAGAACATATCTTTCCAACAAACTAAGTTTACGACACAGATCTATTTCGGAAACAGCTAACAGGACCAAATCATCGGCATACAATAACATTACAACATCTGAAAAAATCTTCAATGTCTGCTATAAAAAGGGCAAATAACAAAGGACTTAAAGACTCACCCTGTAAGACTCCTGTGGTTAAGTCGAAGGCCTTCGTTTGGTTAAAGTTTGAACGGATTTTAATATGCGCATTGGAATATAAATTCCTAATAATCCGAATTATGGTACAGCTTACCCCAGTTTTGTAAAGTTTTTCCCATAGAAGGGAATGGTTAATGAAGTCAAAAGCACGTTTAAAATCAACGAATGCTACAAAAACCTTGCGACCTTTAAGCCTTAAATGAAGTTGTGCGACTGAACTAAGCACATAGACATTGTCAATACAGCCCCGGCCTTTCCGGAAACCAGATTGGCATTCAGGTAATATATTATAATATTCCGCCCAAAGGGATAGTCTAGAAAGAAGTATGCTAGTAAATACTTTCGCAAGGCTATTGATCAATGCTATACCTCGATAGTTAGCAGAATCGTCAGTAGGGCCTTTTTTATGCAACATAGATAGTGAAATGCTGGACCATTTGTGGTCAGTATTTTCACTGGTATTGGAACAGCATGGTGCAAAATATGTTTTAACAACCATTTTTTATTTTTTTTTTTCCCACTTAAATGTAAATAAATTACTTAAATCATAAAGTACAGCTTTATCGGAACAATTTTTACACAGTAAGAGCTGACAAATAAATTGATAATGTACTCCTGCTTCCCCTCAAATAATATAGAACATTAAAATTAATTTGCAACGTTGCCATATGACAAATGTAACATTGTGACGTCACAGAAGTAAATTTTTTATATTTTCAGCCTTAAATGTGTAAAAATATCGGAAAATATAGTTAATCATATTTTCAGTCCTTCTATCCAAATGTACTGTATTCGAAAATTCGTGCTAGGGGAACTTTACGTAGTCACAACCTAAAACTGTATAAAAAGCATTTCATCAATCTTGCGGCAAAATATTATTGTAAATCGTGTCTTTAGCGTATGGAGCCGTTCACCTACCGCCAGTTATAAATGCCGAATAGACTATTTTATAAGTGATGTTGAACTGGATTCGTAGCATTCATTGTTATCTTGCTAGAAACTAATTTATTTGCTGTTCAATTATTTATTGTTGTACTACCTTACTTTTCTTTATTGTAACATATAGCATGATTTACGTTTTTTTTTATTTTTGCTGTATTATTTTTTATGATTGTTATTTACTGTTTTTCATTCAACGAAAATCCTACATGCAATTTTTATCATGTAGACTTTACCCTCCTTAAGCATATATTTATTGATTATGTCACTAAATATGATGTATATCCACTTTAAAATTGTGTATAGCGCCTAAAAGACGTTGATGGATTTGGATGTCGGTCAGAAATACGCATGAATTCCATAAAAAATAAATAAAAAATAAAAGTTTCAGCCTATCCCTGTTAAGAGACCTTCTTAGATAACTTGAAACTAGTGTCAAAATACCTCTCGTAATAATGATTCGATTTTGATGCAGCTTGCATTGGGCATTATATGGGTAGACAATTTGGTCAGTCGCTTTTGGACGGGCAAGCCGAAGATCCAATGTTTCTGTCGAATATTATTTTCACATATGAAGCTACCTTTACCAGAAATAGGGTTTTTTATATGCGCAATGAACATATGTGGGCCGAAGAAATTCCTAATATTCGGAAAGTAACCCATTATCAGTATTCATTTAAAATAAAGATTGGGCTGCCACATTAGGAAGGAATCTACGCCATTCTTGGAAATTTAACATTGTACATTGTACATTGTTTAACATTGTAAACAATGTACCCATCAACTTTTCTTCTTTGTATATACCTTCTTTTTAGAATAGCAGTAATATTATGTCTTTCCTTTCTTGTTAATACTGTTCTCTTTGATGGAAGAAATTTCCTAAACTTTTAATGGAAACGTAACGTATTAGTACATAACACCTAACAATTAATTATTTACAAAATTCATATATTAAAAGTTTATCAAAACTTTCCAATGGTAACTGGACGTAACCTTTTCCTTCTACGTTTTTTTTTCGTAATTTTAATTAAAAGTATTAAATACATCTAAACCTCCGTCATTTTGAAGTGAACTGAAATATTTCGAGCACTGACGCTAAATACTGCAAAGCTGAGTTACGGGTACTTCAGTGTAGTAAACCCAGTCACGTTAAAAGTTTGAATTTTGAAACAAACTTTCGCGTAGCACAACAATTTCAAATAATTGCTGTAGCTTGTAGCGGACTGTGTGCATGTGGACACAGTTGTAATTAAACTTTGGAATAGGTTTTCCCATTGACAGAATACCATACAGGGCGATTAAGAGCAGAATTAACTTTGTCAGATGATCCTGACATTTATTTTCTTTTGTAAGTACTTTATATGCTACATATTATTAAAATATTGACCTAATGTAGAATAATACTAATTTTGTTACGTTTATCATTAAGAGGCAATTTGTTGTTACTTTATAGACTGTGTTAATAATAATAATGATAATGATAATGATAATAATAATAATAATAATAATAATAATAATAATAATAATAATAATAATAATAATAATAATAATAAATTCCGGTAGACCTTGCATAGCATAGCAACAGTATAGGAAAAGTAAATGTATCACAAATACAAAGGCATCAACAATAGGAAAGATACAGGTTTGAAATGGTAAAAGAAAAACAAAATTTAATAATAAATGACAAAAGACAATTCATTAAGAGCAGTACATAGAACAAACGAATAAAGAAAATAACATAATATAGAGATCACAGGTACAGTTATAACCAGTCCACTACTGGTGTTTCAAGTAAGTTATAGAATTTGCGTCTCTGTCTCTTTTATAGCGTTGGAATTGTCTAAAGAAAGTTTTAAAAAACGCGTTGTTTTAAGGCAGATGTTGACTATAGTTTTATAATGGTCAACTACGTTTGCTCAGTACATAATATTTATGATACATATGAAATTGGAGTACAGGCGTTTACTCCAATAGAAGAAGTAAATCTGTTTTCAAAGTAATTGAAAATGATATTAGTGTGTGTAAATGTTAATCAACTTAATAACAAAATTAGAAAAACCAACTGTTATAACAACCTCAAATCGAATTCAATATAAATTCTCCAATGATATTATCTAAATATAAAGAACATAAGACAACAATTATCTTATAATAAAAACTGCTGTTAAAATGTTTTTGTAAGTTTTTGTTTGAAAACAATTGCTGTTTTATTTAAATAAATATATTTCTGTTAAAAAGTTAGTTTTATTTTATCTTATCAATTGGTCAACTACTTTAGTAAATTAAGGTCAAATACTAGTTCTTGCCGGTCAATCACTGCTGATTTATGATTTTGGTGTAAAAAACATTATCCAATAAATATTGTTGTAATTTTTTTCTGAACAACTGCAAATTCGGTATATTCTTTATATCAGAAGAAAGCTTGTTATAAAATAGGATATCAACACACATTGGATTCTTCTCATACAGTGATAAATTGTGCCCCGGGATAATTCGAGATGATCTCACTTGTGTGCTATAATTATGAAAGTCTCCATTGATGGAAGACTGTTCTAAATTATTCCTAATATATATTAATAAATATATAAAACAGAATTAATAGTTTTAATTTTTAAAGTATGTTCTGCATGATGTTCGTTGTGATACTCCAGCTATAAGTCTTAAGCTTTTTTGAATTATAAATATTATCTCCATATAATTTGAAGAACCCCAGAATATAATACCATATCGCATACGGGAAACAAATTGAGAACGATAGAAGGATATAAGAGTAGACATGTTAATGATGGATTTTAATCTTAATAATGCATAAAACATTGGTGTAAGCTTGTTGCAAAGATTATTTATGTGTATTCAACCTGCATTAAGCACTTATGCTCAATTTTTAAAAGAAGCGACTCGTTTATTAAAGAAGTTTTCGGAGTAAAGTTTATGAAAACCGTCTTTGATTTGTTAAGGTACAATTTACTTGCTGAGAAGTAGTTCATAAAATAAATACTCATTTCCTGCATTACCGTGACACTATCTTTTATACAAGCTTCGTTAGTTAAATAAGTATTATCATCAACCAAATTTTCTGTGCATGACATTATATTCGGAAGATCATTGACAAATAAAGCTCCGCACACCAATATTTATAGTTGTTTCTTTAGAGTAATAACCGTTTATATCAACAATATGTCCCCTGTTAGACAAATATGAAGATATCCATCGCCCATAACGCAAAAAATTCTCTTTCAATAGATCATGACTAACTAAATCAAAAGCCTTGCTGAGGTCCATAAATAAACCAATACACTTTTTATTTTCGTCTAAAGATTTATATAAATTATTTATAAAAGAAAGTATAGCTGGAAGAGTGCTTTTATTTTTCCTAAATCCATGTTGACAAGTATGCAAAATATTTTGACTGTTTAGAAAACTCATGATCTGGACAGAACTAAAGAGTGCTATAGGACGATAATTTTCTACATTATTCTTTGCTCCTTTTTTATAAAAGGGAACTATTCGTGCTGTTTTGAATACGTCAGGAAATATACCTGCTTCTAACGACAAATTAATTAAAAATGTTAAAGGAGATATAATAAAATTAAGTGCATTTTTAGTAAGCTATAAGATATGAATTCAATAACCGTAGAATTAGACTTTTTAAAACCCATAATGATATTGTAAACTATATTTTCCGTTACAGAGTGGAATAAAGTAGTAAATCCGTAAATAGAGTTGTCACATCTATACCGTAGTTTACAGCACTTAGATGAGCATGGGAGGTGAGGGTTCTGGGGACAAAATTCCATAGACATGCCCCTTGAGCAAAGTTCAAAGTACAAAATTTCCAAAAATTAGTTGATGTTGAATGAACTTTAAAAAGTTTATATTAGCCCGTACAATACTGTCTTTTAAGACGGCGATGGCCCACCACCACTTATTTACACCTATCGGATGCACAGTATTGTCCAATATTTAAAAGGGGTAAACTTAATCATGTAGAGAACTATAGAGCTATCTCCTGTGTATTTTTTCCAAGATTTTTGAGTCCACGTTATGCAGCGAAATTTACTACTTCTCTAAACAAGTGATTTCTGTACATTAATTGGTTGTTATGCAAGGAAAATCTACAATAAAAAACCTTTCTATCCTTTGCCAATGTGTATGGGATACTTTAGACGCAGGAGGACAGATTGACGTCATATTTACAGATTGTCAAAAGGTTTTCGATCAATTTTATTAGCTAAATTGCGTATGTTCAGTTTTTTAGATTTATTGGTTTCACTCTTAAAATCATATTTGGAAGATTGACACTTTATGATTAGATATCAAAATTTTATTTTTCGTGCATTTTCTCCCACTTCGGGTGTCCCTCATGGCTCGAATTTGAGACCACTTTTGTTTCTACTTTTTATGAACGATCTTTCATATGTAGTATGATATGAAAAATTGTAGATGATTTCAAAATATATTCAAAGATAAATTCTCCTTTAGATTGCGATCGGCTTCAGATGAACTTAAACAGTATATCGCTATGATGTGATTTAAATCAATTGTCTATGAACTTTATGAACTACATATTTCAAGTAGTTTTTATCAACCGATAATCCTCGGCATTTACAATTTTAAGAACACGCTGTAAAGCTCCATTCTGAAGAACACAAACACAAAATCATTAATTTCAATTACAATTAAATTACCGGAAAGGTATACTCTATGGCAGAGCTGCTGATGGACCAGGTGGATCCGTTAATTCGTCGTAACCAATAGAAATTGAGCATTCCGATGTAACGCATGTATATCTGCTCTTACTCCATCCGCTATATGCATTTGTCTATTCTTCCCCTTGCTAGATTGAATTATGTTGAGACAAGTTCAAAATTTTAAAAGCTGCAATGGAATTTTCTGAAAATTTGTTGACAGTTCTAACAGCCATTTAAATTTCGTTATTTCTTGTCATGTTTTACAAATCACCCAATCATTTCAACATTTAACTGATAACAACATTCAGGGATGTTTTCATCACTATGACACCAATATTTTCAAAATGATACGTTTTGGCAATGCAAACAGTCATAAATACACTTAAGGGTATTTATAGCGTTGCTATGAAAATGAAAATACGAGTTAAATGAGCATAGAAGCATAGATGAACTGGTTCTGATGCGAAAGTATTGGGCAGTCAATGTGAGGAAGAAAGACAATACAGAAGACTATGTAGAACGTTTCGTGCACTTTTACAGAATAAGTACTATAATGACTATAAGATTATGGTTCACGCGTTTAACAGCATAGTATTTAAATCTGCCCAAGATGCCCGCGATACAAACAGATCCATGTAAACGTGAGACCAGATTAGTTTCGTTAAGTTTGTCAGAAGTAAACCGAATAGTATTGTTCTGGTATGAAAATACTCATGAAGGTTTTATGCATAAATTCTACCATATTGCTGCTATAGAATTAGCATGGAGAGGAGGCTAGGCAGTTGCCAGTCTTTTGGATTTTTTCAAATCGAGAAAAATAAAGATGGCTCTCCAACAAATCGCATTGAATATAATCCGATTTTTAGTTAAACTAGCCAAGACGGTTCAAAAAGCTCTGCAAATGGTTGATTGCCAATAGTGAAAGGAGACGCTGCCCTGTACACCTTTTTCATAAACTGATATCAAAACAAGGCAAACATATTACCTCACCACGGCTGTGCTTAAATCCTAATCGACTCTGGAAAACGGAAACCAATAATTGGTACGACAATGTATCTGTTGGAAAAAATACACTGTTAATGGATGGACTAAATCGTCTGCTGAGGCTATTGGCCTGAATGTAAAGGACAAAAAGGTAACAAACTATTCGAATAAGTCAACCGCTGTGAGCAAATTGACAGAAAACAATTGCAGAAAATTGCTGGTCATAACAATCTAAATTCTCTGAATCCATAGTTAAACATTGACCAAGAACACCACAATAAGATGGTAAATCAAGGCAATAGATCTTCCAGAGTAGAAAATAGCTAAGTTCACTTTTGAAAATGTGGGAACTCGAAAATTCAACCACAATAGATGAGATATTTGACTCAACTTAAAGGAGGCCACCTGAAGAAGCAATCCTAAAAATGCAGAAATAGGTCAGATCTCAGGAAGCACTTATTAGAGAAATGGTACACTAAGAAAATAAAAAATTTGTAAAAATTTGAGCTTTAAATATAAAATATCAAGAAACATATAAGTTTGAAAATCAAGATATTTGACTCAACTTAAAGGAGGCCACCTGAAGAAGCAATCCTAAAAATGCAGAAATAGGTCAAATCTCATCTATTGTGGTTGAATTTTTCAACATTTTCAACAGTGAACTTTTATATTTATAGAGTGTTTTCATTAAACCAGGTTAGTAAATTTAGCTAGATTAATTTTTTGTGATAATTATTGGATAGAGCTTTGTCTGTGGAATTGTTCATTAGCATACCTAGATGTTTAGTATCAGAGAATATACATATGACTTCATTGATAGGAATTGTAGGAGATTTGATATATATTAGCTTAAAATACCTTTCTAATACAGTAAAAATCCATGGTCAACTTCAAATATTCTACTTATTTTTGTAGTATCAGTACTAGTATTTATGTGTCTATTGATATTTTTAATGAACCGACACAGCTTTTTGGCACAATTAAAGTTTTTATTAAGATCCTGAACATTATTTTTGAATAAAACCTTTATGGTTTGTTGGGAGAGCTAAAAAATATTTTGCTCATCAAAAGCAGTAGGTACCCACTTTTCAATTCATTTTACCAAAGAATATAGTCACAGTTGCAAAATTGTTTTGAACTATAAAATAAAAGGTGTGTGTCTCTGCATTTTTATTGAAATTTGGTAACAAATAAAAACGGTCATGACTAATTCTTAAGCAAAATTTGCGTTAAAAATGCGTTAAATTTTAATAAGTGTACCTTTACCAGGTGTACTTTTAATAAATCATTAGTTGTCTTGTTGTCTTGCGATTTATTTGAATTTTTTGGCAAAAGATCAGACAGAATATCCTTCTGACATTGACAAATGCCCCATAATTTTATGTCAAATTTTTCAAGCACGTTGCTTGGTAATATTGGATTGTCATAAAATTATCACTTATAATATCACAAGAGCTTAAATTATAATTTACGCTCCTGTGGTATTCGGTAAGAAAATTTCACACCCCAAGTATAAATCAAACCTGATATTTTAAATTAATTTGATTGGGCCAAGGTATTGTTGTTGTCGGCATTTGTCATTTTTATTTCAACGGTTCTGTCACAGTAGATGTCAATTATTAGTTCGAAGCGTATGTACGTTGGGTTTAATAAGTGTATACTGAAATTTTGCGATTTGATAAAGAAAATTAACAAGTTATTAGACAAGAAATTCGAAACCTAATACCAGATAACACTAGAAAATCAAAAGCAAGTGTATGGAAACAATTTGTTAAATTTAGCAGGTATATCCACCATATTTCGTTAATCGTTAATAATGACCAAATTTAGTTACATCAAATTCTAAATCTCAGATGGGTAGTAGTCCAATGTATCGTTCTTTAGCAACTTTAGGTCACTAAAGGTGGTAAAAATATATTTTTTACAAGTAACATGACGCAATTTCGAAGAAATTCATATGTAGATATATCCATCATATTTCGTATATAGATAAGATGCCAATGTGTTCATCATATATGTTTACCTTCCCAACTGCCTTGAATTCTGATTCAGATTCATCTAAATCAATCAATCAAAGGTCTATTATTAACAACTTAATTTGGTTTAAATAGCAATTGAGATGTTCAATTTGAGTGAAGTATTTTTGACTGTACTGTACGATAATCTGAAAACATATAAACAGCGTATAAAACGATCGTTTTCTTCTACCGTATTACAGTATTGCTAGCACAACAAGCGATTGACCTTTTCTTTATTCCATCGAATTTAAGGAAATACATGACCGAGAACGAAAAAACAACTAGGCGGGGCGGCGTCTCTCTTTTTTTTGATAAATGACTGTTTTTATAGTTTCGGTCAGAGTTGGCTGATTATTATACGGGTAGATCTGCTAGCTTTTTAATCGGATTAAGGCCTCCTCCGGCTTGGAGGATTTCCTTGGAACTTTTCGAACTCCCACATGCGGTTCCACACTTGTTTGCGATTCTAGACGTGCATTTTTCTGTTAATGACATACTCTGTATTACCTGAAACATCAATATGTGTACAGAAAAGATATGATGCGAATGACTCGAATTTAGTTGTACAGTAATGGACAATAAAAGATTTCTAATGTTTAAAGTTTGAAAATATTTCTAAAGTAAAAACAAGTTCTGTCCTATAAAGAACTACAACTGGTTTATTTCGTATACAATGTGTTACAAATTAGTAGGTCAAGCCGTTAACCACATATTCTTTGGACCAAAATAATGAGACTTTTCTTATGTCACTTTTCAATTTGGACATCCATTTTCAATATACAGAATGTCACAATAAAAATTTTAAAACTAATTTTTATTGATAGCTCTGGTGGTTTTAGAGATATTTGTTTGAAATTTGCCACATATTTTTATCTTAACTCGGCACACTTTCTGTGTCTAAAATATCAAAGCATGAACGGAGGAAAAGGGAGTTGTAGTACGCACGAACCCCCCTCTTCAATTTATTTTTAATACGCCTATGGTTTCAGAATATATTTTTTTAGATAGAGCGTGTCTTTATTCTATTTTTTTCCTCTCATAATGTTTTTGTCGGCCTTCTTTGATAAAATCTTTGTGCTTTGTTGAAAAATGGTTTCATCAGGCCTCGCCGATCTTTTTGATATTTTGCACGTCTTCATAATTTACCATTATGAACAACTATTTCCAGTAACATTTTGCTGTATTTTCAGCAGAAAAGGCACTGTACCTGAAACCAAAACAGTTTTTACTCGGTACACTGTTTTTCAAATAGGATTATTTCAAAAATGGTTAGTTCTACCGATTTCAGCAAGATATACCTTTTTCAAATAAAACAAATAGGAGAATCGATTGTTTCGATAGTCAGATGGATACACTAAGCTGCAAAAAATTTTGCTATTTTAAACAAATATGATGTGCCACAAGTGGCGCCCTCTACTAGTGACGTCAAAATTAGAAACAAATTTAAATTTCTTGCTCTCAAAAAACCTCCAATTTACAAATTTTATGTAAATATTTGGATTTCTTAAGAAGTTACTTACAAATATCGAAAATAAAATGTTAACTTTAACACCCTGTATCTTTTTTATTATGCGACTTGAGATATATGTGTGTATGTTAGGTTAAATCGATTTATTTTCACCTAAGCAATCTGTGGTCTCATTTGCCACTTCATTTAAAAACAGCCTGTGTAATATTTTAACTTTAATTTTGAAATGTTGGAGAATTGCTGTATAAATTTTCGATACTTAAATTTAGTGTTTGAGGGAAGAGATGGCGTTAAAATAAAACAACGTCACATAATTATTTTGCGATAAGTAAAAAAGTAGAAATATTTTTTTACTAAACAATTTTTATAATTGAAACTAGTTTAAAATGAATTTGTCGTTTTAGTACATACCTACTTTAAACTCCAAAAAAAAAAATGATATTGTAACTTCTGAAATTTCTCTAAAATTTACGTCAGTTTCCCTATTTCCCTAGAGGTGCCAAAATTTACTTCCGAATAGGGAAATTTGAGTTGACAACGCTACCTACAGGTAGATGTCCACGAGCCTTACGTTTTATTAAAACACATACAGTGATGTCTGGCCTATAGATTTGTCGCTATAAGTTGAATTATTTTAATGGTTCTCATTCTTGATATAATCTTGTTTATATAATTAACAAATGAAGCATATATTACTTTCATTTTTCCCATGAGTTGCTTTCTATAATCATTACTGTTTTATCAATAAATGCTCAAATTAATAATAACAGCCATATTTTTAGTTTCAAATCATCTTTTTCTCAAAAATCTTATCACTTCCCTCGAAAATTCGTGGATGTACAACAAAAGCACCTGTACTCAGTTATGTAACGTGATTCTAAAACCTAATTATGTGTCCATTAAACAATGCAAAGTCGCTAACTAAAGCAATCTGATATGGTCATTATTGCCGCCACAAATGCTGCTGCTCGACTAGTTTATGGCCCCATGCAGCATGTTAAACTCATCTGCAAGAAGTCTTACTGCATATCTGCTGTTCTCCGCATAAATTGTGCCAATTTGTAATGACTTTACTACTACATTTTGGAGTGTGTTCAAGTTAAATAAGCCTGAAATAAAATCAACTTTAACTTCATATAGGAAAATTATTTTTTGTTATTCACATATTTACTTAAATGAAAGAATTAAGCGTCAATTTAAAAGTATATTTAAAGCGTGGTTTACACGATGCGACAGTTTTTTGGTAACAGAACAATATATTTACTCCTCAATCAGAGCAGCCATTGTATTTGTCTTTTTCTAAGACTCGTGGTGAACAATATGCTTGACTGAATTTTCTTACGGTACTAATGCAATGTTAAGTAAGGATAATATTTAGCAACTTAAATTACTATAAAAAATTTGTATCCTAAATTTATCAATGTTTATATTTACTACCCAACTAACATTTAAGCATAATATACTACACAAGAAAAATACCTTAATTCACCGAGATTTACTACTTTTCTCCATAAAAATAGCCTTCAATGTTACAAAATCTTACACCACAATTTAAGTCAATTATTTGTTATCCAAGGATAATATAATGAGTTCCAAGTAAATTAAAAATCTGACAATTTGTATGATTCGAAATTACTAATTATTTACCTTTTCTGTGTTTTCCAATGCTAACATTCCAATAATGCATAAAACGAAGTTATAATTTAGTTAATATCTTCTTAAAATTTGTCATCAATATCCAAGTAGTTTTTAACTTAAAATTAACACGCGTCACACCAATCTTCAAGAAAAGTGATATTAATTTACCTGATAAAACTATAGACCAATTTCCATTATACCCATCGTGGGTAAGATATTTGAGATTATACTTAAAAAAAAATGTAGAGGACTACTTCGAAAATAATCAACTTTTAAATTCGGTTCAGTACGGGTTTCGAAAAAATAGCTCGGCAGTTTCCGCGGTAGCCAAAGCAGTAAGTGGCACAGCTCAAGGTCTGGAAACTGGGGAACATGTTGGTATTACGTTGTGCGACCTCTCAAAGGCGTTCGACTGTGTTTGCCATAATATGTTATTGGAAAAAATGATTCTATATGGAATACGTGGTAAACCGCTTCAGTTGATCCAATCTTACCTGCAAAACAGGAAACAGTGCATCATTACTGAAAAGCAAATTTCGAACTTTGTGGGAGTGGAAATTAGAGTCCCTCAGTGCTCTGTCCTGGGATCTCTGCTTTTCATTATGTATATTAATGACTTCTATTTATATCTATTGCCAGAGAAAAGCATGTACTATGCGGATGATACCTCTCTGATTATTACTGGTAATGATTCTTGTGCTGTTGTAAAAAATCAAAACCAGTTAATTGAAAGAGCCAATGTATGGTTTTCAAAGAACATCTCAAACTAAATCAGAATAAGACATATCTAATAATACCAGTATATCAGGGAGAGATGATGCAGTGCTTCTTGGTGTAACGATAAACTGTGGCTTAAACTGGTCTTCTCATATTGAACAACTGGAAAAGAAACTGTCTCCTACCATATACCTTATTCGGAATATACAAACAGCAGTACATTGTTGAAAGTGTATTTTTGTTTGTTTCGTTCCCATTTGAGTTACGGTCTTTTGTTGTGGGGTGGGGATTGTAGGCATGTGGATATATTTCTCATGCAAAACAAAAATGTTGGAATTATCACTAATGTGGGTTATCTAGAACACTGCAAATCACTTTTTATTAATTATAAAATCATTACGTTACCATGTTTTTTCATATTACTACAACTATGTGAAATCCATAATAATAAAGATAACTATAAAATAAACTCCGATTTTCAGAGTTATAACACAAGAGGTGGTAATTTAATAAGACCCCCCAAATACCGTCTGAGCAAATCAGTTAAAAATTCATTGAATAATGCCTTTTACAACGTCTTACCACACAAAATAAGACAATTAAATTCAATGAAATTCAAATTAAAGGTAAAAAACTATTTAAATTCACGTGCTTTTTATTTAACACCAGAATACATAGATGCCCTTGAATATAGAGATAGATTTCTTTAGACATGTGATAATTTTATAATTGTTTTAAATTGTTTGTTTTTCGTGTACTTTGTTTGTTCACAATATTTATTATTTTGTTGTATACTGTGTTATGAAGTATGAACTTAATTGTTGCTACTTTTTGCTATTATGTATATGTTTGACTTACCACAAATATTTGCATATATCGTGGTCAATAAAACTAACTAAACTAAACTAAATTATTTTGCTTTTTATATCTTTCAATTTGCTAAGTTCTATTTTGGTTACAATATAAACCTATTTTCAACTTTGTTGATAACTTGTTTTGTGATTTGGCGATTTACAGTAAAAACTTACTTAAAAAATAATTATTATGCTATACTATACGCCTATCAAAATCGAAGCCAACAGTGCAGATTATGTAAATCTAGCTTACGATATGTCGATAAGCACCATAATAAATATTCCTTATGATAACACTTATTATTGTTCATATAAATTCAGTAGTGTGAATTTGAAATTTGAATTGAGTTCGTTCCGAAATATTTGTTTTTGTTTATTTGATTGGATTATACGCACACGTCATATATTGGTTTCAATTTAAATTTTCAATCATAAATAAATCCAAGAGTAGAATTTTATATATAGGTACCAAGTAATAATTTATTTGGAAATAAATTACCATAAAATATCTTCATTTGGAGGAAATTTCACCCACATAGTTAATATTTTACTGTGACGTTGACACCTGTCTTATAGGTTAAATCTTACAAACAAATTGACTTCAAAGTTGATTTTATTTGAGCGTCCATCTCCATGTTGTAGTAACAAACACTAGATGTTTTGTTTATTTCTTATTATTTAATAAAATTAAACACATTTTATCATGAAACACAGGAAGTTTGGTCATCACATTATACGAAAAAAATTCTGGGATGTACAATTTGTTGAATGGAAACCAAAAATTCAGACTTAATATTATATTATACGCTTACAAGTTGATGGATATCGTTTTAGTTTATTACACCGTGAAAATGCTTTGCCAGAACAATTTCCTGGTAAACATGTGCCAAATGCAACTACTTTTATCGCGGTGTGCAGTGAGTGTAAGTGCAGTGCAACGCGAGGGAAATTTGAAATCGAATCGTGAAAGAGACGGAGGTTCAGAACTTCCATGGCCTATTTGAGCAGTGTGACGTTCATATACGAGGCTCAATTATATCCGTACCAGGTACAGCATGTCTAAGCAATAAGACCAAGGGATTGGGCGTGGAGGACCAGTACCGCCACGAACTTTACAAAATTTGATTTGTAAGAGTCCCCTCTGTACTCAGGTTTTTTTTTAGATAAGTTCTGAATCATCCTGTATATGATGCATCTGTTGCTAATTACAACAGGTCTTTCAGTAAATTAATAATATATCAAGATATTTAGCTTTCCTAAATATGATGAGTTAGTTATTAGGATATTAATGTGGCACAAAGCCATAATTAGAAAAACGATCACTCTATCCATCAACGCACTATCATGTAGCTAACTATAACACATAACTTTTTTATTCTCTTTTCTCAAATACTGTTCACATTAGTATCTACGTTTTTATACATGGTTAACTATGACTAGAAACAAAAATTTTAATCACGTGCTCAGGAAGACCTAGACATTAAACAAAAAATGGGACAAAATCCTATTTTCCTACGGAAAGTCGGTGTCTATCATAAGCATCGACTGAGATGGCTTAGATCCATAGCTAGAGCTGTCAACCTGTCAACAATATCTACTACCATGCGCTCGTTTTCTTTTGCAGCATTTCTAAATGCAGAAACGACAAAATATAATATTCTTATTTGTAATAATACCTGATAGATAGGACACCGTTAATTCAGTTAGTTCCACTATTTTGAATTCGTTTTTTATTTCATTACAAACTGGCAAAACTACATTTTCATTCATTAGAACTAGTCACTACCGATAAAACACCTTCCCGTAGGTACAGTTAGATAAAATGCCTATTTATTACAACAAAATCGAACGAAAGGAACAGATAATAGAAAACTCTTAACTCGCGGCAGTCTTGTCCCATAACCTAGAAAAACAAACTGGCGAACTATATTGTGGGAAAATATCTGCACCCGACACAAATTTTTTTATTTAATAACTATAAAATGTTTAAAAATTAAAAAAGGCACTAAAAACTGAAGAAGAACACAAAACTACAACGTAAACAAATGGTAAACACAGGAATTAAATTATAACGTGACGGAATTGACGGAGAACTTTACCGTCGTGTTGCTAGTTGCCTAGTCTGACTCGCATAGGCGGCGTTAAATAAGGATTTAGTATAATTTCGAAAAAACAATTTTTTCACTTTACAAATAAGTTTGGAATTTTTTTGAATGGTAATTCCGTTAATTCTTAATTTTCTATATCCTCTCTTAAAATATTTGTACTTAGTCATAGTTAACTCTGTATAATACCTACATTGTTTGTTTGTGTCGCACCTATCTATTATATGTTATCGTATTCATAATGAGTCTCCTTGTCACTGTTACATAGATTTAATAATAGCCCGGTTTCAAAAGAAATAGAAGAATCAGTTTTTAATAATTATTGTATTAATTAAGTGTATCCAGGAATACTGACAGCTGACATTGGACATACTATACTAAACGTCATTAATATAAAATTTATATTTTACTCCGTAATAAATAAAAATTGCAACAATTCTTAATTATTAGGTATTATTTATATTATATGTAGAGTAAATATATTGATATTTCAAATTGTTCATTCATTATTAAATAATATTGCCTAGAAGTACTAAAATTGGGACCGCTGTTTACCAATATATAAATGATTGATTTCTCCCTGATTTATGATTCCTGATAATTTGCCAGAACCGAAAGATATACAATGAAAATTACGAGACGCTATCTCGCTTTTCCAAATAAAATTCTTTCCAAAGACGGAGGGCGCAAGTGGAAGGGGGCACTTGCTTTGCCCATATTGGGTGGTTTGATCTTTGCATCAGCGCATGATCAGAATGAAAGTCGCACTAGTTTGAACGCCAGTGGCAACTTTACCCACAGCTCTTGTAAACTCCGCATTCAACTGTTCACGCTTTTCATCGCAAAGCTTAAAGGAAACTCGACTTACCTATGGTGTCTGTGGGACGCACTGAGTCTCAGTTTTCCACAACACACCGAATAAAGTTTTTTAGCTGTTGCATGAGTTATCGTCGTGGTTAGTTCAGCCGCGGAGAGTTCAGCATGAAAATGGAACATAAGAGCAGAGAGTTTCATGGCCAACTGAACGAATTCCTCGGCAACGGCAGCGTTTCGGGCTGCGCATGCCCCCGTTTTCTAACATAGTTTCCTCTAGGCCCGCGTCCTCCCGAAAAATATGTCTTTTTATGCCATCTATCTCTTCGCCCCTTTTTGTTTACATGGTCCCCTTCATTTCACATTTCCAGTCTGCTAAATCCGCTCTCCCAGATCGTTTGTCATCTCTACTCCCGATTCCGACTTAATTATTTATTATGTATAGAAAGGATCTTCGTTATTTTATTGTTCTTTCCTCTACAGACGACTGTTTTACGAGCTGGATTATTTTCGTGATCATTATAAATCTTTTTCCCGTTCGGATCGTTACGTTATTACCCTTCCTTCTTAATGGGAATGAAATAAGGGCAGTTTGGATATATTAGTCTGAAGTAAAATCTATGTCTAAAGGCGATCAGATACTTAAATCTCCACAACCACAACACACTTCATAAGTAAAGTGACATATCATGACATATTCACTTAAGATATGACTAAACCTAAAAAGAAATAATAGGAATTTGTATAACATCTATAAATCTCAAAAGCTCAAAATCTCACCAAGATAACTTGTCTCGGCCAAAAATTACTGCTAAAACATTAGCGTTGCAATTACCATAATCAATCGTTGAAGATCGTCTAAGTGAGCCAAGATTTTCTTGTTGAAATAACAGGCGATTTTGCTATATTAAATCAACACAGAGCTTAGAGCATAGAGCTTAATAAATTTGGAGAAATTATATAGAACAGTGTTTAATGAGCAATTTTAAAACGGAAACCTTTCTCTGTTACCTAAACGATGGTTTTTTTAAGGTTAGCAGTTAACAGTAAATAAGATAAAATCTTTGATTGAATTGAAGGATTTAGTTATCCATGAAGAAATCAGCAAATATACTTTAAGAGCTTAACTTAAATTGCTACAACCTTATAATTTTTCTTTCGCACATTTCCACCATACAATTATTTGGAAGTAATCATCCTTTTAACACCTTTACATGTAACATAAAGAATGATCTCTTGTTTTTGATTATCTTTTGATTGGATTGAAGAGTTTGAGGAAAGAAATAATCGAAACTCTTCTACAAAATTATAGATTTTATTTTTACTTAATTGAATGTTTATAAAAACTGTGATCGTATAATTTTTTTTCTACACGTAGATACCTAGCTAAACTTCGATAATTTATCAGAATGTCTGATATCAGCGATATAGAAGAATTACCATCGACTCCTCCACACATATCGGAGATAGCAGACAATGCAGTTCATACGAATAATTACTGTTACCTATTGTGTTCAATAAAAATATAAAATTTATGGTTTTTGATTATTTATCGGGTGTAGAAAAAATAGCGTATGCAACTCTCATGTAATGGTTATTAATACACTCGCATAAACCATACGAAACTCGCCTTCGTTAATGCTCGTGTATTAATAACCATAATTACATGATCGTTGCATAATATACTATTAATTGTCATTCTTAATTGATTCAGATTACATAACTCATCAAGTCTGTATTATTTTAGCATGAAGTAGTGACTCGATTTAGTTTCTAATGCATCGTTCGCATGATGTAAATCATTTTGATGATGGTTTCTAGAACAGATTTCTAAAAATTGTTCCTTTCCGTAGAACATAAAGGATGGTATTTTCTTTATGATTTTTTCTAACTCATAAAATACTAATATCTACCTACCTACCAAAAGCTTTATTTGTAAATTTATACAATTTATTTACTTAAATTAATATTAATATGAAATGAGAATGAAATGCAGTTTGAGGTTTCACAAATGGTGAAACCTTGTATTCTTCCAGTACTGCAACTAAGCTCGTCTTGGACCACTTGCAGCACTCTGGATTTTTATTGCGTTGATGGATCCTTCTATTTATTCTTCTGTGACCATTGCAGATTTCCATTCTCCATGTCATTTTAATGCCTCAGCATTTGCCAATAACGTAGCGGATGATCTTCTCATATAGTGACCGGTGTATAAACTTGCTGACCCAAGTACGAAGCAATTTTTTATGGACAAGGTGCCAACGCATTGTTAAAGATATGTATTTTTTTGCATAATTCTACAGGACTAATTGGAAATCCTTCCTGCATTATTGTGAAACATCTCGGCATTTCTTCTTGGTGTTTGTATCAGGTATAATTACATACAAATAAGAATTCTTGTCTTGATCATTTTCCACACTCATATTATTAGTCAGTTTATCACATCTGCAAGCTTCCGCAATTCCCATAATTAAAGTGTTTTCATGAACAAAAATTTACCATCAGATGTTTCTTTCAAAAACTTATTAATATCATTGAGTTGAGTTTTTGATTTTTTTTGGCCTGTGATCTTTTGCCTTGGGCTTCAAAAATCTTAGAAAATTAGAGATATCAATGTTTTTGTAAAGTCTTGAATACTTGGTCCATAACGATGTAGCAACAAATTTCTTGAGTAGTTCAAGAAACTAAGCAAACAAAACACGTTCATTTATACCATTAACGTGTTTAACTTTCATCCAGTGTTCAAACACCTTGAACTTCTTGTCGTAAACGCCACGAGATTTTTCCGGTAAAATTTGCCATGTAGCCGCCTCTACCTCATCAATAATTTCTTACGTAAGTTCTTCCTGATCCATTTTTGTTTAAAAACTGTTTTTCGTATTAATAATTCACTATTTACCGACAGCAAATTAGGAAATAACGAAATAACGTGCAGTGTCGTTTATTATTAAAAAAAAAAATGCTCATCCCTGTTCCACAGTAACATAAAACCATGTATATGATAATTTATGAATTCGCGACAATACCATACTAAATATTCTGCGAGCAAAAAAATAAATTGTTGGATAGAATTTTTATATGACACATGAGTGCCATATAAAACTGATGGTACAAATAAGCAACAAAATAGCATCTAAATATCTACCGCCTATATTTGGCGGCTGCTTAAGTTGTCTTGTTAGGGTAATAGACATCTCCATTCCAAATACATACTATACTATTTATTTATAGGTATTACCCAAAACATAAAATAAAATATTTTTGAGCAATATTTATTTATTTCATAAAAATACGTAACAAAATAAAAATCACATAATAAAAGGACTAATTCGTATTATAGTTACCTTGTAACCGGTTGTCTCAATTTTTCGACGATGTTATTATTTCAGAATCTTTGAGCTAAGTAGTAAATGAATACTTCTAATACGACTTTAATTATTAAAAGAACGCTGGGGGGCTCTACTCCCTTGCAGATTTTCTGGGAGGGGGACAAGCGCCTCCTTGCCACCCGTTAAATCGACCCTTATGCACCGAGAAAAAAAACTGTTAAATACCGAAAAACTGTTTTTCACGGTTATATATCGCGCGTTTACTGCAATAGAGTTATATCACTAATAAAAAATTATTGGAGAAAATGGCGTCTGAAATATGGCACACTTTTCAATACATAGTTACGAGAGTTTTCATAAACGTTTTTTTATAACTTTAATCATATAATAATATTTGGCATCAAGTTTTACAAATTAACGCCTAAGAATGACAATTTTTGTTTGAGAATTTAATTTAAGGAATATATGTGACTGTATTCTTGAAAAATGTTTACTCATTTTGACAGATGTGACCATGTTCTAGAAAAACCCTTATATATTTTTTCTAATGTAACTTTATTTCTGAAACAATATATTCATTAACAACTCATCATTTTTGACTTAACCATTAATTAGTCCGCTTTTCTTTTTCTCCCCTTTTCTGTTTTATGCTGAATACCTTGTGGTCTTCTCCCAGTTTTTAAATTTTCTTTTTCTTCACACTTTAAAGACTTATAGAATTCATGGTACTTCTTAATTATTTGATTTTTTCGCATAGTTCTATAAGCCCTTTGTATTTACTTTCTGAAATTACCATAGTATCTTTATAAGCCTTTTTTAAAGTCAAGCTACTTTTGTTTCTTACTGTCTTTGAGGGTAAAACCTTTTTAAAATTCTGTTGGCTGTAACTTGTTCTATAGTAAAACGTAAAAGGTCTTCTTTTAAGACTTTTATTGACTTTATTTCATTCCAGTTAATCTTTTCACCCTCGGAATTTTGTTGAAAATTGTTACCAATGCTGACATGTAAACCTTTTAAATCATAGAAATCGTCATAGATAAGTTCCGTTACTTTAAAAGGTTGTCCATTTTTCTTCGCACCTTTAATTACATCCACCCACTGAGCAGGAAAATAAACTTGTCCTGATTTTAATGTTCTTTTCTTTTGCTTCTCAATGAGGGAATGCATTGCATCACCCTCATTCTGACTATGTCCCACAATCAAACAATTTAATATTATAGAAGGCAACTGGAGTTCGATAACAGCATTCATTAAAAAACTTGTTATATATTTATTTTTATTTTGTCCGCTGCAATTGTCACTGTATAGTATTACTGGGTTCTTGTCATCCTCAGGTAACTTTAAAAAATTGTAAATACATGTACCAATTTCATTAACCCCTCTTGAAGCTTCACCTTCATTCCAAACATAACAGTGTCCTTCTTTACTGCCCAAATCATACACAGTAAAATTATATGTAGCCAGTCTCGACTTATAATAAAAATTATTAACATCTCCACAAGGTGTGGGTAATACTGCCTGTAGATCAAAGCATGCCGCTATTATTCTTTTCTCCTGTGCTTATGTAACTTTATCCTGCTCTTTACATTCTCTACTTAGTTTCTTTTCTTTAACATGTCTTTCATACTGCTTTGCAGTCTTCATTTTCTCTTCCTCGCTACTATTTTTAAAAGCTTCACCGATACTGCATTGATCTTTTTTCTGTGAAAAAAAAGAAATGTTAAATTCAGTGGTAAATATTCTGAAATAAGTTATGTATGTGCCATATGCTTCACCTGTTTCCTTGCATAACGCCACATAGTCCCTATGTAACTCAGAACCACCTTCGATATAGTCACGTGTACTTTGTGCACGGAGGTAATGGGACTCAATTCTTGGGATACTATTTATGTGGTCAATAATACCCTTTCGAATAGAAATGTCGAGTTTTTTGTGATTTTGGCGCTTACCTCTTATTATCTTTTTCGAGAATTCCGTTATCTGCCTTTTCTAAAATAGTTCTAATTGTTCTATTTGATAATCCTAATGTGTTTAAAAAAAATAATTTACAAACTCTTTGTGTACGACCATCTTTCACAAAATGATATGCAATTTAAATGATAGAAATACTTATAAAACGGTCACACTTTGAGGTTAGAATAAGAATTACAATAGTTGCATAGTATACACACAAATAACAAACTAATTTATATGAATACTTACAGTGTTTTCATCTTTTACAGCCCTTTTAGATAGCTGCACCATTAATTTCCCTCTGGAAGTCATATTTTTTATACAATTGTTGCATCCGTGCACTTTCTGACTGTCACCAAACAGTACTAAACGCAAGATGGTCCATCTATAACTTTGCTTGCGTTTGTCGGAAATACAGTCACAAATAACATTATAACATTATTCTTGAAATATTTTGTAGGATTGAAGAACCTACACTTACAAAAATAGTGTCACAAGTAACTTATGACATTCTTTCTGTAATAAAAAACATACACACAGGGGTGTATCTTATTTGTAATATTGTTATAAATCAAATGTAACAGTCTTACTGAAATAAATTAGTGGGTCACTATTTTTTGTTTTAAGAGATGCCTGTTATAAGTTATTTGAAACTGTCTTTCTGAAAAATCTGTTATATATATTATTTAAGTTACACTGTTATATGTCGAGTTCCCGCCAAAACTGTTAAAGTTGTAAGTTGGAACGATATTCCAGTAAAAAGATCAAGTAATTTTACGTCGGACTACGTTAAAACCTATAATTGTGAAATTTCTCAACTTATGACACTATTGCAGTAAAGGTGCGATATGTCGAGCCGAAAAACTACTTCACTTAACCTTTTAAAAATATCAACAAGGATTTGTTCAACATATCATTATTAGTTTCAAGTAAAAGTATTGGTTAGATGAACCTAAAAATGTATTTATTCAATCCACAATGTTGATTCTATTAGCTGAAATAAATATTTCAAATAACAATTACAAAACAGTTCTATATAAATATCATGATCTAACGATCATATTCTACAGGTTAAATTTTGTGTTTGTTTTTAAATGTTATATTTCGCGCCAATATTGACAGGATAAAGGGCTTCGGATGTAAGGGGCTGAGAGTGATTATCCTCAGTCTTCACCCACAATCATTGATGTAGTCCCAAACGCCTCGTAGAGCTGGGCGCCCCAAAGCCCCTTCTATGGTCAACCTCGACCGCTCTTGAGACCGATGCCGACGAGCTCTTTTTTTTTGGTTTTAATTAATTAGAAATGTTTCACACCGTTAATTCAAACAAAATAACAGTTCTTTTAATATCGGTGTAATATTATGTCAAATAATAATTAAATTAAAAACAATGATGAAAAATTACTGAATTAAATCATCAGAAGTTGTGCCGAAATTAAAATAAATAGTTAATATAAAAGAATAACACGTAGATGGAACAAATTATGAGGCTGATTTAACATCAAACATGATAAATTGTTGAATTAAGCAGTCGTCAACAGTTTTTTTTTTTAGTTCAAATAGTAAGCGTAATTTTGTTTTAATCATCTGTGTTTTGTTTTTCCGACAACAATCGAAAAGTTGACATCAAGAAAACTGTTGCTCCCAGAGTTTGTCTTTTGTCAATGTGGGTACACTTTCAATTCTTCTTCTTTCTGGTTCCAACTTTGGACAAAATCATTACTTTAACATTGAACTATTAGAAGTATGTACTATGTACTCAATTTAGTTCGTCGGAGTGTATAAAAAGAATTTATCCCGGGTAGAGAATCGTCAAATGAATAATTCTCACTTATTGAAACATCTGGCTTTATTATTGTCGGGCAATTTGGCAGCGCGGCCGTTAATCCTCTGGCTGTAATTTGGCGAATCGAACGTCACGTAGGACACGGAGGCATGAACGCGCTCATATTTTCGGCGATTTACTCGCCTCCTGGCAATCTTTTGTGACTTTCGGACACGAAATGTCACATTTAAATGCATTGGCCGTTCGGCGGGCGGCAGCTGTTCGAATTAGCAGACCTACTTTCGCAGGCAAATTAGAATGGCGATCGCGAAATGACTCTATGCAGACGTTCCGTTTGCCTAGTTACGGGTTCGGAGTAGGTTTGGTACGTTCCGATGGGCGCTTTATTTAAATTGACACATTTAAAGGGAAATCATCTGCTTTTAATAAAGTGGAGGGATGTAGTAGTGCGAATTTTATCCTACGGACCTAGTTTTTAAATAATCTTGTTAATCTTTAGTTTGATTGGGTTTTTGCCACACTTCTGAAAAAAATAAAAATTTATTAAATAAACCCTTGTGCCAAACGGATCAGTCAAGGGTTATTTTTGAAACTAAGTTTGCCTAACCGAAAAATCTCACACTGAAAATGCAGGTAAGTAAAATTTAACAAGCATCACATCACTATCGCGCACTTCCGTATTCTGTTTTCGTTCTCAAAATAGCAAATGTATTAAAAGTATGTCAAGTTTGACAGTTTAAAATCTGTTTATCTGCTTCCATAGAGATGATAAATGATTTTTATTTTATTGTTACTTGCTTCTTCTTGATACAACCGCAGCCAACCATCAATGTTTACTGAACAGTTTGACATACACTTATCTCCGTTCGAAAAAATAATCGCGGTCTCTGTTAATTTTATTTTTGTTGCATTATCTTCCCTTTTAAAATTTTTGGCGAACCCCATTGAATCAAAGTACCGTTTTCCCAAGCGTATTAGCAAATATATATTTTTTATTTTTTTGCGTTTGTCACAAGGGCTTATTTAATTAATCTTTATTTTTTACAGAAGTGTGGCAAAAACTCAATCAAACTAAAGAACAACTAAATTGTGCCACAAATAAATAGCTTCAAACAATATCTTAATCTTGTTAAAGCAAACATGATTTTAATATTTTACCAGCATACAGTTCATAGCGACTGAAAATAGAATAATTTTATACTATAATTATCATAAGAAAAGTTACTACAGATTTATTGCATACCGCAATAAATTGCGACAGAAAATGTGTTTTTTCAGTTGTGCTGAGGAGAAAAATAGAGTTATATCAAATTAACTAATTTAATTTGAAAAGGCTGCTGTCAAAATTTATTTACTTTTTATTTTTTTTGTCTGTAGGTACTATACTCAGAGAGTTGAAAACAGCTATTCATAATTTTTTTAGATGTTCAGTTTTTTCTTGAGACACCATTTTGTATTGCTAAACTCTGTAACTTCCGAATCATCCTTGTTGTTTTTGTTTTGTTTTCTAAGGAATCTTCAATGTATTTTTCCGCAACAGATGAGCTTTTCCATGCACCATGACGCTTCAGTGTTGATATTCGCCAAAAAAGTGGCAGATGTTGTGCGGAAACAATGCCCCGTATATTTTTCTGGGTGTTCCAACTTCAAATATCCTGCAATTTTTTTTGGTGCCCCCCCAATGGTACATATGCCCGCTCTTTGGGAAACACATGTTCCTCTTCTATAACCCAAAAAAAGAAAATCTTCCTTCATATTTTTAGGTCGGAGCTTAACGTATTCTCTGAATATTTCCAGAAAGTTTATTCCTTCATTGTCGTCACTCAATACAGTGAATACCCATTTTATATTCGTCTTAGAAATGGGAATGGTTATAATTAGTTTGGTGCCACAATCTTCAATGTCTTAGGGTTATATGGTATAACTCTTCTCGCCGACAACCACCAGCAATGCCTATCATTGCGATTACCTGTAACAATAGAGAAAATGGTTTAAAACTGATTGTCAAATTGATGAAGTTTCGACTAACCAAACCAAGAAATGTATTTTTTGTAATTAATTGACATTGAGTACCTATAGCATTCAATATGCACATTGTTTAATTCAAAACTAATGAAAAGGTTAAACTTGTTTACCTTCATCAAAAGATACTCTTCTGATGGGGCTTCCTTCATGAATCTATTAACTTCTTCTCTTGTTAGAACTTTTGATTTGTTTGCCTGATGACCAACTGCTTGTCTTTTTAAGAAAGCCACCAGTTTTGGATATTTTGAAATATCACCTCCTCCTTTTACTATCAGCATATACTTGAGCATCGAATATTTTGCCCACATTGTCACAGGATTCATCTTTTTGGAGATATCCAAGAAGTACGCCAAAAGGATATTCTCATTCAGGCCGTTTTCTACCTTATAAGTTTTTCTCCACACGTTGAAGAGCTGGTATTCGTTCTCATAATGAGCAGAAGACTTCGTAGGCACCAACTTACTGGTTTCTTCAGCACATTTTAGCTCGATTTCTTCCATTTTTTACGAAAATTATCACTAAGCTAAATCAAAAGCTATGCGATAAAACAAGAATCGAAACCACGCTAACATCTACATACAGGCAGGTTATGTAAAATAAAACATTAAAATTTAATTTTTAATACACCGCAGTATGAAATAAAACGTTGTACGATACACGGCCGTGAAATGTCATTAAACTACTCGGCTAGAAATTCCTGACTCGGCTCCTTCGTCGCCTCGTCCGTAAACATCTAGACTTGTACTTTAATATACCATTTCCTGGTCCTGTAACGTAAATAACTATTCCCGTACCGTTGGCTGGTGGTTACTTAGAAACCAAGTAAAATACTAGATTACGGTATTTTGGGGTCATTTCCGATTTCAGAAAAAAGTCCTTGTCTGCGTTGAACGCTCCTCGTAACTTCTGCAGGACCTGAGCAATCCTGGATTCTAAATTGAAAGCAGGACGGCAGTTCACGCACGCCTAGCATATTTCATTATTCACACCCGGGCAAAAACACGACTTCGACAAAAAGCCACAATCAGTGCTTCCCATAATTCCAGAAACAATCATCCTAAAACCGGAAATATGTTAGTGACAAATTACAATGAATAATTACGCCAGAGTACATAAAATGTGTTTTTGTACCCGGGTCCCATGCTGACAGCCATCCGTCTTCCTCCCTCGTCCCGGCCTGTGTGGGGCAGACTGAAACGAAATCACGACCGTCGGGGTCCGCATCGATCTATGCAAAACGGTTACGGCGGTCGTTAGGTATTTTAATTCATTAGGAAAAATACAAATACGCCGTAAATGCTGTGGAAGCGCCGTTCGCCCAGTCGCGTTTCGTTTCTTAATAAATTAGATAACGCTGCCATACGCTTTTTTGTCATAAAATTTAACAGTGAAGAAGAGTAAAGTCTCGTACACACGTCGTCTCGTCGAGAATTTCCTCGCGTAATTTCAACACGACCATGTGCATTGGAATCTGTAACCCTAGATCACGGGTAGTCAACTCGTATAGGAAAACCGGTAACAATCGTCTATGCAATATTCCTTCTCAAATCAGTAACCCTACCAACCAAAATCAGTGCTACTGACTACCGGCAGAATGATATAAGTATGTTTTAAGCATTTATAGGTTTTTTCTCATTATTTATGAAAAATTTTTAACATATTGTAAAATTGAACATTCTTCATTATTTTGTATATACGTTTTGATTATTCAAAATTTCTTTTTGCCTAAATACGTAAGTATACCAACAAGGTTTCAAAATTGAAAAAACTATGTCATAGCAAGATAGAAATTTAAATTTAACCCAACTTTTTAGTCACTTAAAATATTTTTATGCTTATTTTATCATAGCAGTTTATCACTCCAAGTGGTTAATTAAAAAAATATATCCTCTTGAACGTTTGAAAAAGTAGAAAAAATCAGTGGAAATGTGAGTATGTGTTAGCAAAAGTATCTACACTTTTTATACCTATATTTATTAGAGATTTTTACTTTGTCGATCATATGAACCCGAAACCCGAATGAAGATTTAAGAAGACATTCAAGACAAATATGTTCTGTCTTGTATGGATTTATAAATAATCGAGTGTGAAATTACTAACTCTTGCTCATAAGGGACGTCACCTGCGCACTTGCAATGTTTTTTAAAACCTTATTAATTTTTTTCCCGTCAGTAAATTCTTCTTTCCATTTAAAATTCATGTGGGTCTAGGCTTTTTAAGTGGAAAAGGTATACCTCATAAGTGACGCTAGAATTCATAGTTCATTAAATATCAACAACGACTTCCAGATAGCCATCATCCATCGCAGATAGTATTTGCTACGCTTTACCAAAGACTTCAAGAACAAGAGGTTCAGGGCGTCCAAGATTTGTGCGGTTGATGAATTTTGAGGAAGAATTTCAATCCAGTCTAAGAAAAGCTCTCGACCCTGAGGACTACGAACCGAAGATATCACTTTGTTGCTGGTTTTTGTAGCGTCTTGTGAAAGTGCCGACGAAGCCTGCTTTAAAGAGGATGGTTATTTTAACAGTAGGAATAGCAAGATTTGGAGCGACCTAGATTTTCCCGCCATAGCCGTGAAAAGACATCAGTTTAGGTTGATATTCTCTTAAATAATCTGCTTGGACCGTCTACCACACTTAGGTGGCAACTGTTACGTCTTTAAACATATATACAACCAGTAAATCACATTCCATGACCTTGTACGTGGGTACAGCAGGGGCTGTTCTCTACAGTACAATACGATGCCAGAGCACACTGATGCACAGTTCAGTGTACTTCCATCCACCAAGTTGCAATGAGAAAACCCTCATCTGACGCCCCGTTAGTTTTAAACAATTCTAATACAGTAACTAGCAAGTATTCTCTTCCCATCAAACGCTACAGATTCCTACAAAGAATAACCGCCAAGCTGTCTACCTAAAACCAACAGCTACACCCTTGAAGTACGTACTCACTTAAACGTGGAATATCCTTATAGATAGATAGGGAGACTGTGGCTCTTTAGATACCCAGCCTGAAGTGCTGATTTGACACTACTGGACTTTTATATCTGTGGGATTATATGAAATCGATCATCTATGGGACGCCAGTGGAGGCCAGAGGAGCTTATTGGTCGAATTCTTGACAGTTGACACAACACAACGTAAAGTTGACATTTCTACGTCATGATGACGTAAAAGCTATAATTATATTCACATTAAAATACCAACTAGAAAGAACAATAATCTATTAGTGTTTTTTTGTTTCAGTACAATCAAACTTGTTATGCACACAAGTTGCGCTGCTGATTAAATGACAAAGGAACTTCGTGAAGTGCAAAGCGTCATGTATCGATCTTATTCTCACAGCGTGGAATGACTTATTTCTTCACCTTCTTACGCTTTGAAGTCTTATGGAATAAAAGTGAAATATTAACTACATAAAACAAAGCAAGCGCAGTCACGTGTCACAATATCAAGGAGGCGCCAGATCAGCAGGACGAGTAGCAGCAGCGTATGTCAAGCTGGCTCTGAATTTAAAATTGAAACAAGAGAGGGTCGATTGGGCCCCTGGAGGGCCCCGGCGTCGAAACAACAGGCTGATCACGTAGAGAAAGTTCGTATCGCAGGACAGATAGTAGGGAGGCACATGGCGTGCTCTAGTTTTTTGAAGGATATATTGTCGGTATACTTTCCGGAAAAACTGGTTACTGTACACAAGCTGTTGTGCATACAAGTGCATACTATGAAAATGCGAGGTTAAAATAATATTTTTCAGATTTTAAATCTAGCAAAATAATTAAATATCACTGTTTATTACAATTTGTGAAATATTTCTATGTTCGATAGCTACTAGAAAAAAGATGAACGCCTTTATTGTTTTTATTCATTTCACTGATTCAAAGTTCTTGATGAAGTTAGTAGTTTGTACAGGAACAATTTGAATTTTACTTTTCCCCTCTTAAAATATTTGTACTTGGTCATAGCACAGCATAGGTAGACCAGTTTCACTCCGTTGTCGGCACTTTGAACTGCTTTCAGTTTTCTGCGGTGACCTCGAAATGTGAGTGCGATAGCGCATCCGATAGAATTTACAGAATCGGTGATCAGGACCGGAATAAGAATTTTTTATTGCAAGCGTAATTATTCCACATGCAACTTTATATCCACATTATGTAATAATTCATTATATAGTTATAAATGGGTAATTCAACATGTATTATATACTATCATTTACTGTTACTAACATACAGTGTGAAAATTCGATTTACTTCTTTGGACACTCGAAAAAAAAGAGTTTAAAATATATATTATTGCACTACAAAACATTTTTATTTATTTACTTACTTTTTTTGTTATTAGCGATAATTATATTTTTTTGGAATTTTTTTAAATTTAAAATTTGACGTTTGAAGTTTAGTGGACAAATAATTTATTATTATTTTTTTTATCTTAAATGATCTACGTAAACCAGAAGACAAGTATTTTTCAGAACAGAAAAATTATGTTTACTTAACTTTGAAAATTGTTAAATTGGAGATAAAAGTGCAGTAAAATGTAAATTTAGAAAAAAATTATTTTTTATTATTTTGTTTTGAGACTTACTCTCATTATAGCAACTACAAGAAATATGATCATCTACATAATTTGAAAATGAGCCGTCTTGTGCAGGAAACGTTGGAACGGCCTCTTTGCGCAATCTATTGCGCGAATCGTTAGAAAACATATTATTTTAAAAATGTATTTGACATAGTTTGTATGAACTATTACTAATCCTTAGCAGCTTTTCTAATAAATCTTCTCTATTAGAAGTCTCTGCACAGAACTTTGCTCTAAAATAAAAATTTGTATTTTTGAAAAATATAAATATGTATATTTTAAACTTCACTCTCATGAGAAGTATTTATATTCCAATGTTATACTTAAGAAATAAGTTAATAGGTAAGGCAACAGCAGTAAAATATCATTTATGGTTTGTACAGTATATTATAGATTACTTATTACTTATTTATGCCTTTAGGAAATTTAAAGAAACTTTACTATTATAGATGATATATTTAAAAATCTAACTGCTGCGCAGCGACTCCTTCCTCGATCAGACTCAAAATATTGCTTTGATACGGCTCTGTATAAGCGATGTTCACACCCCTACAGTTAGATGTAAACTGAACAGAAGTCTCTGCAGCTTGAAATGTATGCGCGAGCTGCTATGCGCGACTTATTATTTCGGCCCGAGTGTTTCTACTGGTCTCCCTATACTGTGGTCATAGTTAACACTTGCTATGCAGCGTTCCGAATAAGAACCGAAACAGAGCAAGTGCATGTAGGGGGTTCCGAAATATTGCAATTTAACCAAACATACCTAGATGCAAATTTGCACACAGGTGGAGTTGCAAGTCTTCAAATTGGAATAACCAAATTTGGTACATGATTTAGGTTTATTATTGGTCTTCCTTTGCTATGAGATCAAGTAAATTGAAACACTGCAAGGTATTCATTGATAGTGAGTTAAAAAAGTTTAAAATATTTTCAAGAAATATGCATTAATTAAAAGAAAATTTTAATAGTGTTTTTTAGAAGAAATCAAAGAGTCAGTAATAGGAGAAATCTTGTTGTCCTGTTTTTAAAACTTGACAGTAATATAACTAGTTTATTCTGCTACAGTTTATTGTTGAAAATGGCTGGAAAATTTACACTTAGCGACTTCTAATGTTGGAAGACGGGCTCGAGAGACAGAAAAGCTTTTCAATAATATCCGAGAACGTTCTAGTGTAATAAGGGTACAAGATGAAGAAAGTATTTTGCAAACAGTTGAAGACGCAAACAAATACTAAACGTTTATCTTGAGAAACTAGATTATCAAGAGCTTCTGCAAAGTGCAAGAGCTATTGCCTCAAGATTTGGATCGACGTGTGACCTTTTGCGAGTTTATCTTGCATCAGGATATTAATTTTCACAAGAAAATTCATTTTACTGAAGAGGCCTGTTTCACTCGGAAAGGAATTACAAATGTTCACAACTTTTATGAATATTCCTATGTAAACCCCTATGCAATAACTCCTAGACATTTTCAAGGCTAGTTTAAAACAAATATTTGAACCGGTATTATTGATTGTTATTTGATTGGACTAAATCGATTAAATAACGAAAATTATTTGGAATTTTTGCAAAATACTCTTCCTGATTTAATCGAAGATTTACAGTTGCAACTTAAACTAAAGTTTTGATTTATGTATGATGGGGCACCGCCTCATTTTAGTGCTACTCTTAGACATTTAAACTTTGAGTTTCCACATAAATGGTTAGGACACCAGACCTCGACAAATTTGATTATTTTCTTCGGCGATCATTGAAGGATTTTGTTAATTCCTCGCCCATTAAATCCATAGAAGATTTGTGGAATCGTATTACGAAAAAATGTAACCTTATAAGAAACGATAATCATTTATTGGACAGAGTAACTTGCAATTTTCGGCGAAGAGTAAATTTATATTTCAGAGAAAATGGTGCCCATTTTAAACAATTTCTTTAGTTTTAATTTTATTTCTATTTTACTTTACAGTTTTATTACAAATTTGAAAGACAAAGCCTACATCTGACGTTTAGATTTCTAATAAACACTATGCAAATCTTGTTTTATTAATGCATTTTTTCTTGTAAACTATAAAAAAATTTAAAATTTAATTATAACAGAAAGATGTTTTAAATTAAATTGTGCGCGGGATATTATCATTCTTTTTAAATTCGATCAATGGAAAAAAGTTTGGCATGATTTTAGGGATGACTCACCGTCAATGAACACCTTACAGTGTTTCAATTTACTTGAACTTATAGTCAAAGAAGAGCCATAATAAACCTAAATTATGTAGGTACCAAATTTGGTTAAGTCAAAGTAATTCAGAGATATTATTTTTTTCGAAATATTTGGTTCCACTTTGAGGCCTGTAACTCCGCCTGTATGCAGCTTTGTATACAGATATGCTTGATTAAATTACAATATTTTAAGATCCTCTACAAGCACTTGCTCTGTGTCGGTTATTATGCGGAACACCCTGTATACAGGAGTTTTGGTATTCAACCCACACGAATATTGTAATGCAAATAGATATTCAGTGAATACTACTTACTAAGTAATGCATTTGGTAATCACTGTTTGATTAGTGTCTGATACTTTCCTTTGCAAATTTTGTAATGACCCTTAGATAAGCTACCTGACTGTATAAATATCTAAATTGCAGAAAGATGCGCTTCTACTATAATGAAACTTGTATCGACTCATCCATTAGCAATCGATAGGCGGGAGACATGCACGCAATGCAGATAATCCGGCCAGCTCCACTCATTTCGGACCATCAATCATGCAAATCTTAGGAGGCGAGTGCCCCGACGTCGTCTTCTTCTTCTTTTGTTCCGCCAGCCCATGACGCTAGGGATGCTGATGTACTCATATCGACAGTTAATGGCCGCGTCGTTTAGACGTTATTGAGTATAATTGCTGCGAGGGATTTATGTTTTAATTCGGTTTAGAGGGGCATTAAGCAAACATCAATTTTAGCTGGGCGATCTCTCCCCACTGGAATCTGTTCGTTTTAAGAAGGATAAACGTTGTAATAAACGTTGTATTAAGGATCATTAAAGGTGTTTTAAGATTTTACTGTCGTTTTATTACATTGCCATTAGGGCTACAGATTTGTAACGTATAAGAAGCCTTATATGTTACTAAATAATTTACAGTGATGTTAATAAGAATGGCAGTAACCACAGAGGTTCATTTGGAATGGTTTATGAAGGCATAAGTGATGTAATGGAAATTTGTAATAGCCGGTTATAATTTTACAGCAATTGTTTTGAGAGTCTAGAAGAGATCTCTAGTTGAAAGGATTTTTCTCCTCTACATAAGAAAATATCTAAGGTATTTTTTTAAAGTTTTTTTTTTCTAAAATCCTCTTTATTTCTAAATAATCAATACGTCAGAATTTGATAATCGGATTCTTTGAATAATTGTTTCATATCTTTTTATCACTTTTTTTAGTTTTGCCATATTTCTAAAAAAATAAAGAATAATTGAATAAACCCTTGCGCCAAAAGGATCAGTCAAGGATTATTTTTGAAACTAAGTAATAATGCGTAAAAAATTTTTAAAAATCACTATTGCGCATTTATATATATTTTTTCTCTATCAGTGGTTTAAGCAGTATGTTGCATTGTGGTGCCCATTTTAAATTTTCTTCTTAAGCATGAAAAAAACTAAAAGAAACATTCAGTAGGAATTTTACGGTCAACAGAATCTTTGACACCTGGACCAAAAAAGTATTTAAAACATATTAAACAACTTGTAGAAATTAATTTATTTTCTATGTACATTATATGACACCAAAGACCAACTGAACCATGAGGTCAAAATTCGAAAATTTGAGAACGATAATGAGATAAAAAAAAAGTTTACCCTTTAGATTTTTTCTACTTACTCGTAAAAACATGAAAGTAAAATCTCGCTTGCGATTTTTTGTCATACTTCAACGGAATAAGTGAAAATAAAATTGCCCCATTAGGACCTAGAATTTAATCTTTTTAGACAGAACAAAATATGTTGTGAAAGTGTCATTGTTAATGTATGAGCTCAGAAATGGCGTCTGAACATATTGGAGTGTTCTTGAATGCCTACTTATCATATTCAATTAAATCTCTGGTGGGAAAGACATCACACCATGTCAAGAAAGCTAGAGATCAAGAGGATTCAAGTAGATACAGATAATAACCTAATGAGTTTTGATATGATGTGTTTGTTCAAAAAACTGTAACAAGAATAACTAGACATAACAAAAGTATGCATCATATGGATCTTCTTTCTCGTTAGGTATCAGATTTATGAACAAACATCAAGAAAGCCTTCGAGAAGCAGGCTTTGAAATCAAACAGTTGGTTCCGGTATGTGGACGACGAGGAATAAGGTATATATTGGACATACTAAGGGGCACGTTAGCACTAGGTTGACAAGTGCTACATAAGGAATAATCCAAATAGACCAAATAATTTCTAGTTTAGCGATATTTCTGAAGAGAACGATATGTCTCTCAAAACATCAAGAAACTTAAACTAAAGACATGCCAATCTGATGGGATATTGTTCAACAGTTAGCATAAAGTGTATATTAAAAATAAGTCTATAGCTACAAACGTATAGTCAAGAAATTAAAAAAAAAGTTGCCTTATACAGGGTGATTTACAACATATCCAAAAAATAATTGAAAATAGATGCGTCATGAAAAATGTAGTCAGTATCGTAAAAAAAATTGTAAAATCGTTATAGTTTCTGGGGAAAAAAATTATTGAAATTGTAGTATTTTCAACCTTTACATTTTTGGGCTACTGTAGTCTCAGCGTTGTGCGCCGTGCGCTCTCTATCTACACTTAGCCTTAGGTGATTCCAAGTACTAAAATTCGATATTAGTATTCATGTTTTTGCGATATTGTTTATATTAGTTTTTCAAGTGTCAAAAATGGCTTACGTGCATAGCAATTCGAAATTGATTTCTGATGAAGTAAGACAAAATGCTGTTGCAGATTCTCGTCTATACGCAGAGGAGTATGAGACAAATCGCTCAACAAGTACGAAGAACCTCCCAATCAATACGTGACTGAATTATATCCATACCATGTACAACGTGTCGAAACATTAATACCAAGGGATTATCCTTTACCAAATGCTCTAAATTCCAGATTTACAGTTGATATGTTAGTTACAGATGAAGTTATTTTTACACGGAATGGTTTGTATAACATTCACAACTGAGATTTTGAAAATCTGCACGCAAATGAGCGGGATCATTTCCAACAACGCTTTTCTTTAAATGTTTGTGCAGGGATTGTCAATGATCGGTTGATAGAATAATTAATCTCGAGTTCCTTCGAAATGATCTCCTGGACGTGCCCTTAACTGTCCGGCTCCGAATGTAGGTCTTGCACAAAGGTGCTCTCCCTTATTTTCAAAAAAATATTCGGGAGTATCTTAAAAAAGCTCAAGTACGTTCGATTGAACGAGGAAGATCGGTTCCATGGCCGCCACAATCTCCTGACTTAAATCCTTTGGACTTCTTTTTGTGAAGATATTTATAAAATAAAATGTCACCGAAGTGGGCACTAGTAACAATTTACGCGAACGTAGCATAGCTGCTGCCAATAACTTACAAGTTCAAAATGGACAAGAAGTTTTAGTTTGTAGAAACTGGGTAAGGCAAAAGCAGTTGAATTTGCAGATATAAAATAGGTGTTATAAAATAGTATTTATTTCTTTCCTTGGGAAATTTTGTCAAAGTTTTGTCCATTTTCAGAGTTATTAGGTTATGGTACTATTGAACACTATGAACTACCCTATATAGCTACAAAAACGTACTTCTGAGAACCATCGTTGCAAAATAAAACAAACAGGTTTAAAATATTGCACCCTGTATATTCTATGAAGCTATCTACACCACGCACATTTCACGGTCCAAAGAACACGCCCGTCCGAGAACTTCAAAATTTATTTTAAACAGAACGACCACCATAGTAGTTAGTTATATCGTGGCTGATAACCGTAAAACAAAATTATCTAGAACACAGTTCAGCGCTTTGGCTGAAATAATGGCAAATAAATAAAATTAATTTGGGGAGAACGTACGAAACCGGCATTGTGCAAAGAGACAGTCCCGACGTATAAAACGTTCTTGTTGCGTTCCTGTTTATAGTTTATGTCTGTGTGTGGTTTTTAATAAAGACATAGCTATCGTTTTTCCACTCCTAGCTCACTTTCATTACAGACAATTAAACTGGGATAACATAGTCTGGGGTGTGACAAGATTAATGATCCAAAACAAAAGACCTATAAATGTATGTAATTCTTTTCGTCTTCCCAAAGAGTCTTAAAAATGTACGAAACAAAAAAGAGTTGTTCACCAATGGGGCAGTTTCCTTCAACTGTAAGCAAGATGGAAATGTGCAATTTTAAATATTGATAGACATTTTCATTTGAAATAATTAGATTTCAAATAAAAATGTATTTGTTAATAATTAAAAATTGCACATTACCATCTTCTTGGAACATTGGTTTAACGTATAGATATAACATCATAATGGTTTTGAGACTCACGGTTGGTCCTTTATTTGGTAATAATAATTTTATTGTCCATTAGATCATTACAATGATATGGGACACGTTTAAATAGGTGGCAGAAATGGCAAGTAGAAAATATCTGTAGATAGACATGCATTTACATATAAAAATAACAAAAAAAGTTATGAAAAAAAAATGTAAAATTAAATTAACACACAAGACAAATATTCGTGTACTGACGTATTGTTCGGTTAGTAGAGTTTCAACTTCACGTACATAAGTTTTTAAATTAGTTATTAATTTTATTCTATTCTATCTGTGTAATTAGGGTCTAACATATCAAAGTATGAATTGAGCCTATGGTTGCCATTTTATTTAAATAAAGCGTGTTTTATTCTATTTTTGTCACTCTTGTAAGATTTTGATTTGAAGCTTGGTTTACGAAATATTACAATTTTTTGCATGTACTAAATGCGGCACAAAGTAAATATCGCTAAGTATTTTTTCATTTCATTCAGTAAATTTAAATAAACAAACGGCACAACTAACAGCAAATAGTAGGAAGAACAAAAATTTTACTCAGTTAAACTAAATGTTCAATATGGGCACCACCTTCACCCGCCTGGGGCTATTTTAATTAGAAATTAAAAGAAATTAGTAATCTGGAAAACATGTGCTTTCAGCCTAAAGTGCTCTCCATCTTGTGTAATTCGTTCTCTTAACTATTTTTCAATTAATTTGATAAAACTTCAAAAACTAAAGTCCAATGGGTTGAGGTGGGGGCAACGGGATGGGCATTTAACGTAAGCAAACTGTTAGCTACCATGGCGTCGGTCACAGTATGTTACCAGAATTTTCAGATGTAAGATTGAACACCAGGCCACAACTTTTCATAAAAATATTTATTTTCCTTATATACAAGAATTAGGTTTTATTACACGTTTGAATTTGCAAATAGCAGGATATTTTTTCACGTAGTCTCGGACGCCAGTTTTTAACGTGGGAGAAACTCCACGTAACCTCACCCTCGGT
Source organism: Monochamus alternatus (assembly GCA_037114965.1). NCBI lineage: Eukaryota > Metazoa > Arthropoda > Insecta > Coleoptera > Cerambycidae > Monochamus > Monochamus alternatus. The sequence continues at coordinate 126,329,212 of CM073426.1, forward strand.
TAAAGTAAGTAGTCGGCCAGCTACAGTGAAGAAAGTAAAATTCCAAGGGTCTGTTTCTAGTTTTATCGATGTAGTGATAGTTTTACTTTTCAAATAAACAGAATTATCAGTGTAGAACGGTAAAAATATGTTAAGCCCTTTTTTTGCTAGATCGGAATTTTATCCAAGTCACTGATATGAATGAATACAACACATTCTTTCTATAACAAATTTATTCGGTAAACTAAAACAAATAATACTCAGTCAAAACAGTAACAAAGACAATATGAATTTGTTCTTTAAGACGGACGTACAATTTACAGTTAAAATAAATAAACGGTTCTAAAAATCAAAATACTAGATAAATATAATATTTCCTTACAATTTTCAAACAAAATATGACACGGTCTGTTTCGGTGCTGAAAGAAAATATAAATTATCTATGAAAAAATCCTTAAAGTAAAACATACGTCATGAAATACTTTTATTGGCAGAAAAAGTCTTTACAAATAAAAACGGATTAAACTATAAACTTATACCTAAAGGACGGTTCCAGCGAGGTTCTGAAAATAAAAACAATGGATTTAGATAAAAATTTATTTCTGCCCTGTAAATGCGAATAGAAAGCATTACTTAAAAGCGATTCTTAATTAACTTGGCCAAGGAGAAAGCGCAAGCAGTGCAAAGTAACAATATACAGCAATTGTTATTACCAAAACAAGTAAACGACAAATAGGATGGTTTTGGGTCTAGGAAAACGCAGTTTTCCAATGTTTATACGGAAGCATATAAATGAGTGCACGCGGTGGATCTCCTTTGATGGCGGTGTTATGCACACCCAAACCATCTCAGTGAGAACAACCCTGTACAATTTAGTCCGCAACGACTCATTAGTGCGTTATTATTCACAGCGAACCACATCGGTGTACGTTCAGTGTACCAAAACGGCGTACCTATAGGAACGGATCGGATCGGCACGGCTTTTACCCGCGTACTGATTCGACTAGCATCATTCAGTTCTCTTTCGGCGTCCGAGCAAACTAGTGTCTAGAAAAGAAAATGAGTTCATCTGGTTCATCATCGGATTCTGAGGAGGATAGCTCTAGCTTGTGAAGAAATAGAACAGCAAACATTTGGATTCATGATATCAATCAGCTAGAGCGACGTTCGGCAGAAGTTGCCTTCCCAAGGAATGTCGGCCGTAGACGAGTCGAGTCGCCGTGTCACTGCCGTTCCGATGGGAATGAGTGCGCGGGGATATATTTAAATAGGGACAATGCAAAACTGTCAGCCATGCTGTGCCGTGTCGATCCGAGTCGAGCGGATTCAGAGCGCGTCCTCCTTTAGTCGTCGGCAGTATTATTCACAGTCAAACCGGCAACGGAAAACGTCTTTGTGCTCACTAGCGTTTATCACTCGCCGGCGGTGTAATTTACAGCCAAATCGAATTAGGACAACTGCGTGAAACAGCAGACAGTCGACGGTTCAGTAAGGTAGCGGTGCTATGCACAGCCAAACTACCTGGTCCGTCAAAAGTACAAGCTAGTCCGTATGAATTACTTCAAAACACCCAAACGGCGTGACAAGGATAGGATTCAAAGGAAGGTAAATTGCTTACTTATTTCCTGGGCACTGTTGGGCTCTGGGCTTTTCCTGGCTCGGTTGGTCTCCTCGGGCTGATTCTTGAGAACTTCTGGAGGATTCTTTGGAGCTGTCTTTCAATAAGTCTCTGGAGCTGTCTGCTCTCGATTTTTGTTAACTTGATCCCCACCTGACAACCACAGATTATGGGCTCCCACACAAAACTGCGAACTGGCATCGCATCGCAAATATCTGCGAACTCGCACGAATGCACCGCAAGAACGTCCGATCTCATTCGCATCGCGCATTCCTGCGATATTACGTCATACTTGGTGACGCCCCTTTTAAAAGACTGTAAGTCCGCTCTGAGGCAGCTTTAGAAAAAGACACGCGGCGCCTGCGCCGCCTTCTTTGTTTATAGAATGGCGGAGTATGATGTAGATTTGCGAACGGTTTGCCGCACAAAATCGTATCGCAGAAATTCGCATCGCAAGTTCCTGTGATGCGGCATCGCATCGCATCGCAGTTTTGTGTGAGATACCTATGGTGGCAGATGCACGTTTAGTACAAAATAGCGCCTACTGATAAAAAATTCGAGCGCTGGCTGGACTTAATCTAACAATAAAAATAATATATTCTACAAATAAATTAACAATTCGGGATGAACCAGGGCGGTTCATTACGAACTTAATATGTTAATTGCATACTTTTAAAAAATAATTTATAGCATTAATTAGGGACATATTACAATAAGTAGATACTATAGGAAAATATTTAAATCTGGCAACATCGCGTCAGGCCGACACCGAGTTGAATTGCCGCCAGCGGTCAGTGATAGCCTGAAAAGGAGGTTTAAATAATGATTTGAAATATTTTCTGGTGTAAATATGCATTTAAACAATTTTAAATCGCGAATTCGTATTATACTCATTTTTCCCTATCTTCACTTAAACTTATTGACGTTATGACTGAATCACCCTGTCTGTAATCTTGATGCAATCTAGGATTTCTTACGAAATGAATCTAATCGTGCCCCCCAGAATTAATACAACAAAGTCAAAGGTCCAAGGTGCAAGAATACGACGGCTTTAGTGTGCCTGTGTAGAGAATTCTCGCAAATTTAATATTCATAAAAAGTATATTAAGATCTGGCGGGGAAATTGCTGAAAATATTTGCGAGTTCCTCCACACTGGCGTCAATCTAATAACGCTGATAGCGTGCAGTTGCATCGCCATGCATAAATTTGAGTAGATAAAACCCAACGTATCCCGACTTCCCGGGGCTGCGTCTGGATCACTGGGAACCCACTTAAAAGTTCACCATCTTCGCCTCGTATTATCATAATCTGACGTTCATAACCGTACGAGCTTTCCTTACTGCCGCCATACACTGAGAAAACTAATGATATTGGCCGACTATCAGACTGCAACGCGGAGTTCCCTGAGGACAGAATATGGTGTCTCCGAAAATTGAAACGAAATTTAGAGGTTCATACATATGTCAATTTTTGTTTTAAGTGCCTTTTATTGCAATCATATTATCAAGAACGCAAGATAATTATATTATGAGACTGAAAATGCTGATTATTAATAAAATATCATCTAAGAAAGGACTATATATTTCAAGACATAATTTAAAAATTCTCTACAAAACTGTGATACATTCAGAGGACCCTGAAGTGACAGCTTATTATAAAAAATACAGACAAGTCTGTAGATCTGTAGTATCTGTAATAACAAATGCAAAAAAGAGATATAATGAGAAAATATATTTGAAATCTAAAAATAAATAAAAAGCAGCCTGGCAAACAATAAATAATAACAAAAATAAAGATCATATTTTTATTGACAATATAAAAAATGAAGATTCAATTATAGAGAGAAAGTTAGAAATTGCATATATATATATATATATATATATATATATATATATATATATATAATAGATATTTTAATCGCGTGTCAAAAAATTTCAATGCATTAAATGATAATACAGAGTATACAATTTTTAACTTGAATAAAAACATATTCTACACTCTCTGTTCAGCCCACAATTGAAACTGAAATATACAATATAGGAACGTAAACAAATCAAATTCTTCAGGTAAAGACGGCATTACTTCTAATATGCTAAAATGTGGCATTGACTATATAGTACGACTATTAACATATATAGTGGATTTGTCATTATCTCAAGGAATATTCCCATATATATTAAATTCTTCAAAAATTAAGCCTCTATATAAAAACGATGAGTACTAATGTGAAAAATTATAAACCTTTTATCCTTTTTATCCCCTTTTATCTCTTTTATCCACAGTTTCTAAAATATTGGAGAAGGTTATCTGCTCTTTAATTGTATCGTTTATATCAAGATATAATATACAGGGTGTTAAAAAAAGAGTGTAAAATATTTAAGGAGGTAATAATATGAATCAAAATAAACAAAAAAGTCGCAATAAACATGGGTCCGCAAAGTAACGGTTGCGGAGATATGGACTACTATTCGTTTTTCATACATTTTATTTTATTAGAAATAAATCGACAAAGGAAGCTTTTAACAAACAAAAAACAAAGTTACAGAAGATGTTCAAAGTGCTCTCCGTCCATTTCCAAGCAGACACGACATCTTGGTCTCAACAATATTCGAACTCTTTCGAAAACACCTCCTTGGTTTGGATTTCTTGACACTTTTGATTAATCCGTAGCTGCAGCTCTTCCGAGTACCATACACTAATGACTTCAAATATCCCCAAACAAAGAAATCTAGGCCGGACCTGTTATATGGCCTCCAAGATCGCCTGATCTGAACCCTCTAGATTTCTTTGTTTGGAGATATTTGAAGACATTAGTGTATGGTACTCCTGTAAATAGCCTGGAAGAACTTTTTATAAATTTTACCCCTAAATCTAGAGAAATAAATGAATCATTCCTTGTTAAATTAAATGGCACATCAATTAAAAAGGCGAACAGTATAAAGTTTCTGGGAGTACACCTTGATAATTATCTTAGATGGACTACGCACATTGATGGCATTTGCAAAAAGCTATTACCTAAGTGTTACTGTTTGTACAGATTAAGGAGTATAAGTAGTAAAGGAATATTATTGTCAATTTACTATGCACAGATATACTCAAGAATTCAATTATTGTGGCTATATCGTTGTTAACTTCATGTTACTTAGCAAATATTCATTCAGTAAGTATTACGATTTGCTAAGTTGCTGAGGTATTGTAATAACAGGTATATCTACAAAAATTCAGTTTCACTTGAAAATGGTAGTAAATGATAGATTTATAGGCACTACAAATTGCCGTTTTTCTCCAAAACGAGGCATTTCAAAAAAATTACAAAAAAGATAAAATGATCAGAAGAAAATTTTACGTTTGATATTTCATGAAAAAGCTGCATAGGCGTACTTATAAATAATTGGAGGGGATAAAGGGTACTGCTTCCCTCAGTTACCTCCATTCGCCCTTCAATTTTTTTCACCAAAATTACATGATAAGTATGCCGCAATAAGATAAAAGTACGTGCAAAATTTCAAGTGTGTATCTTAGGAAACAATGGAACTATTAACAAAAATAGTTTTTTTGAAATGTAACTTTAACAATCTGTATATTGAAATAAAGACCATGTGGTTAATGGTATGGCCTTCTATTTTGAGACACCCTGTATATTCTTCCATACCACTATTTCGTTTTTTTCTATCAGCATACTTATTCCATTGCGTTTTATAAAACTAAAATTCATGTCACGCAAAAGCACTCTTCTAGATATTCTAGCCACAGTTTCTATCTGTGAAGTAGCAACCTGAATTTCTTTATTGTCGGAAGTCCATTTTTAAAATAGCATCTATGAAATCGCGTATTTGTTTGTTATATCACCAGTCTTTATCTTCCTCCTTCCGCAAGTTGACAGTATATTCCGTTTCACAGTGTATTCTTATTTGCACGATGTACACAACTAAAATACGCTCTTGTTAATGAACTCCATATTTCAACTGCATCATTTACACTCATATTTTGGTCTTGATCTCTAATTCCTTCATACAATTTTTTTATCATCCGATATTCCTCACTTGTCAGATTAATTCCGACCGAGCTTTTGTTCAGTGCATATATATATATATATATATATATATATATATATATATATATATATATATATATATATATATATATATATGGTGTCCCTAAAAGTATTTTAATGAAAGTTTGACGTAACTTTTAGTAGCATATGCACTTAAAACACCTATTTTAGAGACTTAGCAACTTCCGGTTACCCCAAATGTTCCCTTAAGCTGTTTTATTATAAATGAAACATCTCGCATATTTTTATTTTTTAATTTCTTGTTATTTTAATAATATTTTGTATAGTCTATACTTTTGCAACATTTGCATTAAATTGCCTGAACAAAAAAGCGAGGAATCAAAATCAAGAATCGGACGATACAGAAAAGCGAAACTTTGCTTCTGTTCGTACAGTTGTTGAAATAATAACTTTTCTGTGTGTATTTGTATGTATCCCCGCGAGTTATGGCGGACTTCTGCGAAACGATACACATCTCTCGCTATTTTTATAATGTCGCGCATTAAACTGTTTATTCGGGCTTAGAACGGTATAAAGGACTTGCGCGTATTGTACCTGGAGTTTTATGGGCGAGATATAGGTGTTTACAAAGAGGGATACCGTGCACGCCTGATCTAGCACGTTATGGCTTCTTATTCCAGGCTCTGGATACCGCGTTGACGATGGAGACGTGAGTGGTAAGTGGGAAGGAGATCAATAGATGGCTCGTTCCTGTTTATCAACTCTATTTGTGGTTTGCAGAGATTTATTGATTGTGAATGGAAAAAAATGCAAAATTAGCAACGATAAAAAACCTTTTGACAAAACATTAAGAAGAAGAATTAAACGTAATATTATTGAAAGTAGTTTTCTTTTTTCTGAAGGTAAACATTATTTAATAATTATAATAATATCTCTACCCCTCAGTCTAATCACAGGGATTAGCCCAGAAGTCGGAGACTTGTGCGGGAGAGGGGGCGGCATATTATTATTAAGCAGGCCGCATTTGCGTCCAGGAACGACTTACGTTGGTAGGCCCTAACCACTATTCAGTGCAGGAATGAGGGAAACCTGGAAAACCTCATTAATTAGGGGGGTAGTCAAATATCAACCGGTATCAATCTCTCTCAGTGACCCAAGCCAACATTCTTCCACCTTACCATACCCGCAGAGAGGGCGCCAAACCTCTCTACGAATATAGCTTATATACGGTCTACCGGCAGCTGGGCTCGAGCCAACACCGATCAGTCACCTCGACTCAAGTACTGACGCCTTAAACCGCGCGACCACTGACCGACCAAAGTATTTAGTATTTAAGTAGGTGTTTGCCATATTTAATTTAAAATTCATTGACAGGCAACACTTTTGACATTATCAAAATTATTAATTATTTAATATTTTTATAGTTAGATATTTGACTCAGCTTAAAGCAGGCCACCTGAAGCAGCAATCCTAAAAATGCAGAAATAGGCCAGATCTCATCTATTGTGGTTTAATTTTCGAGTTCCCACTGTTAAAAGTGAAGTTAGATATTTATAGAGTGTTTTCATTAAACCAGGTTAGTAAATTTTGATAGATTAATTTCTTTAGATAATTATTGAATAGAGCTTTGTCTGTGGAATTGTTCATTGGCATACTTAGATCTTTGGTATCAGAGAACATACATATGACTTCATTGATAGGAATTGTAGTAGATTTCATTTATATTAGCTTAAAAATACCTTTCTAATACAGTAAGAAATGTTACAAAAGCTAATAATAAAGAATATATGGGTAGATATTGTGGGTGTAATTAAACGCTGGTTGGAACTTTAGTCCACAGAGTAATTAATTTCACACGAAATATATATAAAATAAAAATCTAAGGAGATTGTACAATAAAATAAATTATAAGTTTTTTCAAGACCACATTGACCCGAAGAAACAAATTTATTGCATAATATAAAATTCAAAATAACTTAAAAAATTATAATAAAATATAAATATAAAATAAAAGCATTATTCATATACTCATTATGTCATCAATAGCAACAATCAAATTTTAGATTTTGTTTTTTTCTAATTTTAACTGCACTGTAGATCATCCATCACTTCTATTTGACCTCAAAATATCTTATAACCTAATCTGTGTCAACAGTACAATCATTTTGCTATGAACTATTCCAGTGCTGCTTATAATTTTAAATTTTCCTCTATAAAAGTTAGATAACATCCAATGTCAAGATACACGTCTTCATCCCGTATTCGTCGCCACCATTATCCACCTTGATTCACAGAAGGTTATTAAACCTATCCAAGTGAAAGCCTCTGTCTATGCTAAATATAAAACTGCCGAGCGCCTCATTAATGAAACTTAATAAAACATCTATAAATGAATTTGAACGATCATTATCTGGTAACTTTAATAAATTTTGAAACTTCGTTCAATAAATGAAGGGACCTTCTCTGTAATGTTTTATAAGCACAGCGAGTTTACGAATCCTGCAGATATTGTTAATGTTTTTGGTGAGTTCTTTCCTACATATTCTATTTTACAACATTCCCCCTTTCCTTCTTGCTGGAAAAAGACAATAGAGGCATTTCAAAAAGCTTCAATCGGATTGATTGACAATATACTCCTTTTGAAATTAGAATATTTTGACTCTTCAGCTGAATTAATAAAATTATTCACGTCTTACTTAAATGATAGATAATTTATTATCAGATATCAAAATTTCATTTTGAGGTCATTATCTCCAACGCCCTAGTTCTAACCTGGGTCCCATATTTTTGCTTTTTATTAATAATCTCCCTGAAGACATTGCTTGTTATTTACTGGCCATTTTAAGCTCTATTCTGAAATTAAGTCTCTATAGGCTCCACTCATTTACAAAAATGCATTAATCCAATGTCTACACAGTGTGAGATAAATCGCCTAAAGCTCAATATTTCTAAATGTAATGTAATGACTCATATACGCAAAATTAATAATGTGATTTAAATCTACTCCATTGGTAATAATGTAATTAACAGAGTTGAATTATTTAAAAATCTAGGTATTTACTTTGACTGTAAGCTTATCATATTAATCACGGTGTGTCTAGTGTTTTTAATTCATATGGTTTTATATACCGTAATTGCAGAACATTTCCGATGCGCGTACCTTCAAGACTTTGTTTTGTGCCCTCGTAAGATCTAAAATGGAATATAGTTCGATCGAACCATATGATCATATATGCTATCCGATTTATGATGTTCACAGTTAGAACCTAGAGTCAGTTCAAAGACAATTTTTAAAATTTGTATACTTTTTTCAAGATGGAATTTACCTGTCTAGAGGCTATCCTCAGAATAATCTACTGCATCGCTTTAATTTGGAATCGTTGGACACCAGACGTAATACACATTAGAGATATTACGTCTGATATCTGTATAACCTTTTTAGCCAAAATAAATTTTCGGATAGATACCCAAAACTAGCAAGCACTAGGTTTTATTGTAGTAGTCGTAGGATCAATCTTTCATCAAAATCTTCTGTTTGTGTGAACTATATAATGTAAATGCAGATAATTGCGACATTTATAATGATAGTCTAAACAGTATTTGTAACTGGATTATTCATCTAACTTAAGCATTTTTTTATTTTTTGTATTTCAGCTCATAACTTTAGATCAGTGTAGTGTATATAGTTCTCTTTATTAGTCATATTTACATCTATATATTATTGTGATGTGAACATAATTTTGTTGTTGTTATTTTATTTTAATGATTTTAATTTTTATTGGGCATCAATGTTTTATTTTGTTTTGTTATGTTATTTATTAATTTTGTTTAGAAGTGTATTTATGTTAAATTGGATGTGTGAGTTCTATATGTTTGATTTATTAAGAAATATAATTATTGGGAAATTTAAATTTTGATTTTTATGTAAGATAATAATGTTTTACCTGCTATATCTATACCTGGCTATATTTTTAACTCTTATCTCAGGAGTGAATTCCAGCAGAGTAACTAACACCTTTTTATATATAATGTTCTTATATCTGCTACCACTCGGTATACATGAAATAATACATGGAACTGTACATTAATTTGTTTATTCATGCACAAAATTGAAATATTCTCAATTTAAATACGAAATAGTTCAATAAACAATGAACATTAAAGAATATTTTCTAACAATATTTGAACAAGAAATTTTATTTTTATTTTCAGTTACCTACCTGTATATTTCATCTAATTTTTATAAATTTCTGTAATACTATTTTATTTAGGTAACTAGAAATATACAAGTGTGTAATGAAAATTGCCTAGATGCTATCATGTCCTATATATTATTATTAAATCAAAATGGCTGTTTTAAGTAACAGTGTTATTTCGTGAAATAGCTAATAATTAAAATTTTAAAGTGTAAACTTTTAATATGTTTTGAATTTTAATAGAGGTAAGTCTTTATATGTTATATTTTACTTTTTATCGTTAGAGAAGTTGAATACTGTTTATTTTGCATATTATATAGCTACATTTTCGTTTTATGTACACATGAAATTTCTTATTCTTTTTTATAGACGATGTTGTCTGTATTAATAATGCCTTGAAGTTGATTTCCTCTCTCTGGAAGTCCCTGGATGCCGTTGATACCCTGGACTGGATATAATGTTCAAATTCTAGAATTTATACCTGGTAATATTCTTGATATAATTTTGGAGGTTATTTCCCACTGATCTATGCCTTAGACCTTCTGCAAACCCCAGCTCTTGCTATGGAGATGATTTCCACCAAATATCTTGAATTTTGTCTTTATAGATGTTAAATTTGAGTTACTTTACTTTGACTAATTATGTGACACTGGTAAGCATGAATGTATACTGTTTAACTAATTTTTTACTATTCTCGCGACAAGAATTCAGACGACTTACGTCATACGAACAAATAAATAAATTCATTATATTTTCATCAAAATATTTAAGAAACTGCAACTGATAGTAATAAAACTATATACTACACTAAAATTTTGCATTATGTATTGCACTAAATTGCAAAAAATGATTGTTCTTAACGTGACCAAATGTCGAAAATTACGTTGACAATAAAAACAAATGTGTAACGTCAGCCGTGACGTAAGACGTCTGAATTCTTGACGCGAGTATACTTAAAAACTACTTTCTTCTCTGACCAAACTTTGTACACCTTCTCGTTTCACAGTTTCTGCGTAACTTAGTAAATAAACTTTTGTTTCCATGTAATTTTACTCTCTTGATTCCTATCAGTTTTTATTAAGGCCAATACACATGTTTCATTTTATATTTAAATTATTCTTTTCGTAGCACTGTTCACTTCACTAATTAACTTTTTTTATCTTTTAAACTAAATTTACAAATATATAACAATTTTTATTAATCTTAATTGTAAAATATTCCTTAATTTGGGTTTTCTTGAGTCCTGTCAGATATTATGTTGATTATGTATTGTATACATTTGACAGTTCTATTTGTCATTAATTCTAATATTGGAAATTTTCATTTTATTATACAATTATTTTTATTTATAGGTGTTTTTGTCTAGCGATATGCATATATAATTAGTCTTCGATCTTTAAGCTTTTTATTGATCTATGTCTGAGTTTTTAATTCATTTTCTTTATGTACTGTTCATTAATATGTAGTCATGTCCAGCAAAATTGATAGAATTTTTTAAATAAATTTAATAAAATTTGCAAAATTTTGTCTTTAAATATTATAAGTTTCGCTAGATATACTTTATACTACATAATTTCAAAACTAACAATTTACCTATATTTTACACTAATAATAATAAACATTTCAGTGATAATTCTTTAAGATTTGCTAGTAAAGTAAATTTTCATAGCGTTTAATTCTTAGTAAATTCTATTTTATCACAATATTTACTTATAGGTTATTTAATTGTCTAGCACATTTAGTTTGTAAAGTGCTTGTTTGCACTTGATTTTAAAAACAGTTCTTTTTGGTTTATATGATTTTGTTGTCCTATTTTCCTTGTATTTGATATATAAATGTATCACATCAAATACTTATAGTATTATTGTTTTTCTTATTCCTGTTACTGACTGTTTTCCTGTTGATATAATAAATTATATTATTATTATAACTATTATCGCCAAATAGTTAATAAAATGTATTTTCCTATCATTTTGATACCTCAAAGACATTAACTTTGCCTGGTGCTACAAGAAATCTGACAGCTACAAGATTCAAGTTAAATCTGTCCAAATATCAAATTAAATTTTACTTACATATTTTAACTGAAAATAAGTACAATCATAGCTACCTATATCCAAGGTATAACGTTTAAAATTATACTTTTAGTAGCATCAGAACCAAACATTTAGTCAGTGTCTAATTGCAAATTAACACACATATTGATAACAGTACAAACTAAATAATGGTTATTACGTACGTTCGATAAAGTACTCGCATTTATGAAGCAATAATGCCAGAACCACGAAGTTCCTCCATAAAGACCTGAATATACTTTTTGCGAGATGTAATTAGTAGCAGCAGCTTTTTAAGTTTCATAAATATGGAACATCAGGGACGGTTGTCTTGTTCTGCTTGTGAATGCCAAGATTCTAGAAGGCGGCACCAAGTCGTCTGTATTACTGTATGCTTCCTTCAAGTTGTCCGAAATTTAAGTAGCGTCGACCGGATTTCGTACATAAATTAGGAATTTAATTTTATACCAGACTGCTCACATTCTGTACTAAGAGCAGCTGGATCTACAGATATACAATGATGATGCTATGTAGTAAAATTATAATGTACTTAAGTGATGTTTGATATTATAAATAAAGTTAAAAAAATGTCTCGCCTTTTATACAGGGTGTTTTCTAAGTAAAGGTAAAAAATCCAGGGGTGCATTCTGTGGCCAAAAATAATAGTTTTTTGTTATTCAGAGTTAACTATGACTAAGTATAAATATTTTAAGAGGGGATAGAGAAAATTAAGAATTAACGGAATCATCCTTCAATAAAATTCCAAATTTAAAGTGAAAATAGTATATTATACTATAAGTGAGAGAAATGGCAGAAGTGCAATTTGAAGCCCGAGGGCTACAATGCACCGAGGACAAAATAGCATCTCTCCCGAATGGTATATACTATTTTTTCCACAGTCTCATTAACTTAAAAACAAATATTTTGTCATTATGAAGTAAGTAGCACCAGAATTATTGTATTCGGATTTGAGCATTTATTTAGTAGTCGTTGAGTTATTGTCATAACTACAAAATAAACAATCAAAAAGAATTGTCAAATTAAGGTGCTAGTTTGGTTTAGTTTAATGTTTGTTTAGTGCACAATGAATAATTGTGAGTAGGAAGAGATTGTGGAGGCTGCAAATATTGCAATAAGCAATTTGCTGCCTACGAAGTCAAGATCTTTATACGATATAGCCTACAATCGGTTCAAAAAGTGGTGAGCCGAGAAAAATGTTCAAGTATACAGCGAGAATGTTTTGTTGGCATACTTCAGTGAAAATGCAAAGAATTACAAGTTTTCCACATTATGGGCGCAATATTCTATGGTTAAGTCATGCTTGATACTTTACGACAACATAGATATAAGCAAACTCTCCAAGCTGATCGCATTTTTGAAAAGAACTGAAGATGGATACCAAGCGAAAAAATCGAAAATATTGACAAAGGGTGAAATCGACCGTTTTTTATCAAGTGCAGATGACAAAGAATTCTTAATGATTAAGGTAAGATTACTTTTGTTGTTAGGTATTTCAATTATTTTCAAATATTTTGATTTTTTATAGGTTGGATTAATTATGGGGATTGCCGGAGCATGTCGAATTAATGAACTAGTCAATTTAACTGTAGATGATATTGAGGATGTAGGCTCTTCCTTTATTGTAAAAATTCCAAACACTAAGACAAAGATTCCACGAACCTTTCTGGTTACCGATGTGGGAAATATGCTTGAATTGTTTCGAAAATACCTGTCCGTTCGTCCTCCCCACGTCAAGCATAAGCTCCTTTTTTTGTACTACAAAGCAGGAAAATGTAGTTTGCAGCCAGTTGGCAAGAATACCATGGGAAAAATTCCGAGTGTAGTAGCTTCGTATTTAAAATTACCTGATGCTGCATGTTATACTGGTCACTGCTTACGAAGATCTTCAGCGACATTACTGGCAGATGCTGGTGTGGATATCATGACAATAAAGCGCCATGCTGGTTGGAAACCAACGACAGTCGCTGAGGGTTATGTCAAGAACTCCATTGAAAATAAGACCAAAATTGCTAATCAGGTTTTAGTAGGTATCACTACTAGCGCAATCACAAAAACTGTAAATGTAAGCGAAAGTAATATTCCTTCTAATATTAATTTTGAAAATTGTACAAATGTAACATTTAATTTAAATGTCAATAAATAATTTCAATGTTATCTTTTTTTTCATGAAAAACGTTCTCCATAATGTAAACTCCCTTGGGAATAATCGACTACTTCTGTTTTAATTTTGATGTTTACTTCCGACCGTGGAAAAAAATGTTTTCGAAATTATATTAAATCCTTATTTAACGCCGCCTATACGACCGTCCACCGCACGTCTACAGAGTCAGAGTAGGCAACTAGCAACACGGCGGTAAAATTTCCCGTCATGTCATAATTTAATTTCTGTGTTAACCATGTGTTTTGTTGTAGTTTTGTGTTTTCTTCAGGTTTTAGTGTCTTTTTTAATTTTTAAACGTTTTATAGTATTAAATAAAGAAATTTGTATCGGGTGCAGATATTTTACCACAACATAGTTCGCCGGTTTGTTTTTCTTGGTTATGGAACTATTATCTATTCCTTTTGTTCGATTTTCCTGTAATAAATAGGCATTATATCTAGCTGTACCTACGGGAAGTGTGTTTTATCGGTATTAAGGGGTTGCAAAAAAATTAAAATATTATAGTTTTGCCAGTTTGTAACGAAATATTGAAAAACGAATGGAAAATAGTGGAGCTAACTGGATTAACTGTTACCTATCGATCAGGTATTAGTACTAATAAGAATATTATTTTTTGTCGTTCCTGCATTTACAAATGCTGCAAAAAAAACGACCGCATGGTAGTAAATATTGTTGACAGATGTAACCTTTATATATGGATCTAAGCTATCTCAGTCTATGCTTATCATAGGCACTGACTTTCCGTAGGAAAAAAGGGTTTTGCCCCATTTTTTAAATATCGAGCCAAAATTCTGGAATATTTTTTTAATTGTATTTTAGGCCTTCCTGAGCACAAGGTTAAAATTTGTGTACTTAGCTTCTAAACTACTTGAGATAATTATGACAGTATGTATGATACAAAAAATGAACGCCTTTAGAAACTTAGCACTGGCGAAGGTATAGGTATCATCGATCATTTTATGTCAAAAAATATATATCGCCCCTATTTTGGCCATAGAATACGCTGCAGGATATTTGACCTCTACTTAAGAAACACCTTGCATACAGAAATTTTCTCTCAGTGTGAGTACATTGACTTTTCAATAGTTAAACCAGTTTAAATGCACTTTAAATCTAATTTGTATAATACACACATGCATATATAAAATTATAAACTTCATTCAAGTGTATTAATTCAGTAATAAAGTATTTGTGATATAAATATTTACATATCTTAACATCCAAGCATTATTATACTTAATTCAATACTTGAAATGAAACCACCTTTATTTATCCCAATCAGTTGGTGCAGCTTTAGTATAGTCTTCCTCAATTTTTATGACATGCTCGATACATTTTTCCTAATTAGCTGATGCAATTATACTCCTTATAACGTCTATAACTGTTTTTGTCAAATTTTGGAAAGGCATTTTTGTCCTTGAATAATGGCTCCATATTAATTCAATGGGATTAAAAACACTGTAAGTAATATGGATGCAATCATAGAAATTACTGACTAAATGACTAACTGACTAAATGACTAACCTGAGCCGTACAGCCATCTCATCAATAACGTATTTCTTTGCAAAATGATTGCCCTTGACCATATATTAGCCTTTCTTCAAATAAGCATCGTATGCAATTTTATGGAGCTCTAAGAAATTCTTGAATATTCTTTTTTTGTACCAGTATCTGAAAACCTTTCTGAAAGTCTTGAATGGTATGGAGCGTTGTCTCATCCTATTATTAAATAAGCCGTTTTTCTAATGCCCTCTGTTCTCACTCATTGTGTTAAATGAGCTTGTTTCACTATTCGTTTGATTCGTTTGATCTCTATTTGTACCAGGTTTTTCCGATAAACCTTCTGAAGGTCTGAATATTTTCTCCGTATCTAATTTTATATTGGAGCAGTGTGTTCGATTGGGGTAAAATAATACTGATTTGACGACGAGATATAAAATATTTCCTTAATAACTTGCTTTGAATAATAAACTTTAAATTTTTATCTGAATAATTATAAAGTTAATTTTCAAAATTTATTTAATTTTGAAGAAGTAGATGATACTATCATAATGCAAATTATTATTAATATCAAAACCCAAGCCTGTGGTTCTGATTGAATTAATATTTCACTAATAAATTTTCTATGTCCTTTCATAATTCCCCACATATTACATCTTGTTAATATCTATTTAAAAAATTCCGTTTTTCCAAACTGATGGAAAGAAGGGCTTGTTATACCCATTCCTAAAATTTCTTCTTTACGAAATCATATTGACCGGTATGAGATACTCAAATAAATTTCAATCAGGTTTCCGTGCAGGTTACAGTTTTGGAACAACTCTTTTAAATATAACCGACGATTTTTTCAGAGAACTGGACAGAAGAAAAGTGGGTATGTTAATTTTATTAGACTATAGCAAGGCATTTGATATGATCAATCACGAATTGCTTTTAGGTATCTTACACTTTATTGGTCTCAGCCCACTTTCAATAAATTTCTTTAAAAATTATTTATCTGGAAGATTTCAGAAAGTCTTATGCAAAGGTATGACATCTAGTACAGAAAAAATTGGTCGTGGAGTAACTCAAGGTTCAATTCTTGGTCCTTCATTATATACTATTTATACCAATAACTTCTTATCAGTTTTGAAACATAGTAAGGCCCACATGTGTGCTGATGATACACAGCTGTACAAATTTTTTAATAGAAATGACGAACTAAAATCATTTCAAGAAATAAATGAAGATTTAAATGCTTTTCTAAAACTCTCCACTAAGCACAATTTAGTAATTAATTCAAATAAGTGGACTATTTTGTTTTTTGGTTTTACTCCTTCTAATGTTTTACAAATTAAAATTAATGACATACCTTTAGTACCTGCTCAAACTGCCAAAAACTTAGGTGTTATATTTGACCACAAATTAAAGTTTACTCACCATGTTTCCCAAAAGTCCTTTTTAAAATTAAGATCTTTATATCATTGCCGACATATGTTCAATAAAAAATTAAAAATACAACTGTGTGATTCTCTTGTCTTAAGTATCTGTAATTATTGCGACTATGGACCATGTCTGACAGTATTTGATAGTAATAGGCTACAAAATCTTCAGAACTGCTGCCTACGGTTCATACATGGCATACGCAAATTTGAAAGAATTAGTTACACATTGGAACACACTAGATGGTTGAATATGTCAAATCGAAGAAGAGTCCATGCGCTAATGCTTTTTCACAAAATTATATTAATAAAAAGTTCTACTTATCTGTGGAATAAAATTACTTTTCGCACGAGCATTCATAACGTAAATAACCGCATAAAAAATGCTATTGATATCCCAAACCACCAGACACAGTTATTTATAAAATCCTTTTCATATCAGATCTCTAAAGAATATAATAGTCTCCCTATTGCCTTAAGCCTCGTTCAAGAATAAACTTAATAAATTAAATTTAATATTATATTCAATGACCAGTGCGTAAAGTTAAATAATAAGTTATAACATAAAAAATAATAAAAATAGTCTATTTTATGTGTTTCTTTGTGATGTATACATGCATTGTACGTATATATATATGCGTCCACATTTTTTTCTGCTATTTCCTTGGTCTGTATATTTATTTTTTGTATTTCATATACATGTGTATATATGTGTATGTGTATATATCTGTATACATATATATTTTTGGGTCACACACAAAGAAATTGTGTATATATTAAGTTTTCATAGGTCTTTGTGGAAGAACAGCTTAGCTGATCAAAGGTCCTTTGGACCATGTAAATTACTGCATTAAGTATTATATTTTGTTTTTGTTTTTATTTGTGATGGTCAATAAATCTGATTTATTATTATTACTATTATTATTAATATCAAGTTAGGTAGTAAAATGGGCATCATCTATACAATTATGATAATATATTATGCATATATTAACATATTCTAATGAATTTTGTCACTTGCTTCCCTTATATCCAAGAGATGAAGTACATAATTGCATCACGTGAAAGTGGGAGAGAAACAGGTGTAAACACATGCTACCATGTCTCAATGCACTGCTACGCGCGTTGAAGATTGTTTACGATACGTTTCAGTGCTTTTGTCAAAATAAACCAAAACATAACCGACCGAAACGTCAGGACCCAATAGCTCAAATCAGGACAGTTCCCCTCAATCCAGGATGTATGGTAAGCCTGGTAATGTAGAATAGTTCTTAAATCAAAAATATTTGTAATCAAGTATTGTGTATTTATTTGAACGTCCAGATTCACAATCTGAGTTAATTCGCTAGCGTAGTCCTAAAAGCCGAAGCTATAACGGTAAATAAAAGCTTCCAGACTTCTAAAAGGAGCCACTTTAAGTGCCAGCTAATTCTGGCGGATGCGCCGGGTCAACTGCTTCCGTCACCGTCGACTGCAATAACAATAACGCTGGCGAGAGCACCGTTCGGGAGCACGGCACAGCAGTAATAGCGCAGAACAAACATCTCCGGAGGCTTGCGGGATTATCTCTTCGGCGTCCCGCCTTAAAACTTAGCCGCTGAAACCGGTATCAGTTGCATGTCGGGACGTCTAATCCCACGCTAGTTTTGCTTTGCTAATCACCGCTGCAGATAAACGAAAACTACGCAGTGTCTACGGCAGTTGCCTGCTTGGGCGGCGGAAAACAACTTTGAATGGACGAGGGACTTGGGAGTCTGGGGTTGATGTCGCGAGATGCACTTAGAGGCCATCGGTGCTTATACGTCACTCACGGCTTCGAGAACTTTGCAGCTGGCTGACGCGATGACTTCCTGCTGCATTCGTTTATATTAAAAGTACACAAGAGTTAATGTAGTTTAAAGAAATGTTCCCTAGTTTAATGTACAATAAAGTTTTAATGGCTTGGGAAACTGAGATGCGGTACTGTCCACCGAAAGTGCAACATTTTTATGTAAAACCTTCAAAAATTATACAGTGTTCAAAACATGAGTGCCTTTATTTTGCTTTATGATAAATTTATCAAAGAAAACATATCTGACTTAACAATTTTTTTCTCAGGCCAACCGTAGGTAATAGAATTATGATAGCAAACAAGCTTCAATATGTGACAAAACCGCTCACCTACTATGTCAGATCTTTATACAGGGTTTTGGTGTCTTGTAATTAAGGAAATTTTTTATAATTGTTAACTATATTGTTTAAGTCTAATATGAGAATGATTGTAATCTATATTATAACATAGTTAAAAAATATTAACTTACACTCACGCTCAAGTTTTTTATGAAACTTTAGTGAGGCCTACCTAATATTTATTCTTGTTTTCTTATTCTTGTATTATGTTAGATAAATAATTTAATTTAATATATGATAGAAAATCACTATTAATCACCATTAATACTAACTACTAATGTACAACTATGAATAAATATTCGTTATCGTTTATACAGGGTGTCTCAAACTCGATAATATGGGCCTACTGTGAGGATACCAAAAATTTGAATAAAATTTGGGACGCGTGGTGTTAAATGGGATGAGCTAAGCTCTGTAATAAAAACTCGTAGGTTTTGCTGGGACAGGATGTTCCCCTTGTCTAGATATACCCCACTAAGAGAAATTAAACGCCAACTTCAGCTACTAACAAGTATATTCACCAATTGGAAAGAAACTAGAAGTACATTAATTTATTTCAATAATAATTAATTACCTAGACACCAGGTTCCTGAAGTATTAATATGAAAACATATATTCCTGTTTTCTTGTCTAGGAACGTCTTAGAACCGATTTTATATTTAGTGTCATAATTGAATCACTCGTTTCAAAAACAACATGTCACTAAAATGCAATTTTACAGGAGAAGCAAAAAACTGGATAATTACATAAATTTAATAAATTAAGTAACCAAACAATTTTAAATTGATGTGAGAATATGCTTATAACATAAAAAATACACACAGTAGTTTTTACCAAACAGTGTTCTTGAGAAAAAAATATTTTTGATATCTTGATTTACGCAGTTTATGCAAAGAATAAAAGTAGTCTGTAATATTGTCCTACATATCAAGTACTACAAATTAAACACACTCAATAGACAGTAAAAAAACTTTTATTAACGTTATTACAAGTGTTTTTACACTATGGAACGTAATTATATTCATTGTCATCTTCTGTATCTCCTTCTTCTACAGCATATGTTGTTGGCCATCGCAAGATTTCTTGATAAAATGGCTTATACTCATCAAGAAAGTGGGGCTGAAGTCGAATATTTTCTATTTTTTTGGGGTTTATTGGAACACAATTATTTGGATACGCCTGTTGTGTAGGTGGAAATGCAATGGCATGATTTGATGTATTTCTTAGTAAACTAAACGTGTGATAGTTTAAACCATCAATAAAGTCATGTGCTATAACAACTCCTTTTTTTTGTGATTGTATTCAAAGGACATGAATGAGGACGGTGTAAATGACTCTTTTTGTTCTTTGGGTACTATCTTCCCAAAACTACTTACTGAAGTTATAAATCTGATATGTCTTAATGACAAATACTTTAAAATTTGGACTAGTATTAGTCATAATGGTATAGTACTGATCTGGAATAAAGACGCGATCATGTTTATTTTCCTTTTAGTGATACCAAAGTCCTGGTCGTACTTGCTCGTCTTTGGTACTAAAGCCGTTTATTTTCTTTATGCAGAAGTTAAAGTCGTCTACCGAAAATGCTCGAAAGCATTGGTTTTTGCAACTACAAAAATTACTTAGTTACTAAGTGGAACATAAATAAGAGTTTTGAATAACTTAGCCAATCGCAAAAATGGAGTACGATCGACCGACTATCCATACCATACCTACTCGTATATAAAAACGTTCGGAGCAAGAACAACATAAGTCAACGACTAATGTTGTTTTTGCCACGAACATAGGATGTGACCTTGCATTATTTATGTAAGGGTAAATGGGACTTGTGTCATTTTTATTCGGAACGTGTCTAATGAAGATTCGTTTCGTGGTAAAAAGTGAATTTCGTAAAAAAGTGACTTATGTCGTTTTTGAAACGAGCGATTCAATTATGTTCAATATTTAACAGTTCGTGTCTACCTTTAATTTAATTATAATAATCACATAACAAGTATTATATGGTAATAACCTCTAAAAGTAAATATAAATAATATATATGAACATTTCTAATGTATTAAAGAGGAGATAATCTAGGTAATATCTATCAAAGGAAAATTGTATCAAGTAATATATTAGTAGGAAAAAATACAAACAATATTAAAATACACTTCATAAATCAAACATTCACGACACGACAATAAATATCCGCTTCAGCTCCATTTTCAATCGAACAGATCTTTGGAATTTGACAGAAACGACTAATGACGTGGACATCAAAAATAAAATAAACGACTCATTGATACCTACTGATTTTTTGGAATTAAATTTCAATAGCATTTTTGTCGCGTGTAAGCAGAAACCTTTAGGACAGTTTTTTCGAAATTGGTAGTAATTATCAAGTTCTACCAAGTGTATCTTTTTACGTAGAAATGATGTTCGGATACAATTTTGCAGTCAACCGAATCAAAATGTTTTATCAACAAAAAATTAGAGAAAAATTCATCATTAGACATTGTTAGTGCGGCGCCCTTTATTGGCAAAACTGATTTAATACTTAAATTATTTTTATTTTTCTTTAAAAATGTTTCCCTACCAAATTTGGTGACAATCGGTTGAGCGATACTCGCGCTATTACAAAAAAAGAAAACACAAATAAAAATATTTCAACTTTGACACCTTGTATCTTTTTCCACAGCAATATTTTACTAAGATATATTTAGCAATATCTTCATATTTCCTCCCAATGATGTTACTTCTCCTCTATGTCCCCTTATTAACGGCCTACCCTGTATATTTTCATCGACACGTATTGATTGACTTCTCCACTAGAATTTATCAAAGTTGGAGAAGTATGATAAAAGTGCTATCTGGCGGTTAATATATGCTAAGCTTTGACTTTCATTGATACGTGAAAGTGAATATGAACTGAATAACTGCGCTTCTGTAATTTGTTTGTTTTTTGTAAATATGGAAATATTTTTATTATTAAATCATATGATGGAATTACTATAATTACTTATCAGAATTCAAAATCTATCATTATAGTTTTATTCCTGGAATGTTTCATCTAGTTTTATTACATTTTAAAAAATAACATTTATTTCCTCCCTGCTTCTTCATGACTAACACATTCACTTAATAATAAATTAAACACTTAAACAGTAATCCTATTGAATGTCATTAAAGTTATGAATTTTAAGTACATACAAGCTTTTGAAATAATAATGACCCTCTCAAAACAGTTTTTGAACTTCTGGAAGTTCTGAGTAGAAATTTCATTAAATCTATATTGGTAAGTGAAACAACTAATTACTAATGTTAAAAGTTGAAAGTAGATTTCATTACAAATACGTCAGCAGTTCAAATGAAATAAAAAAATTCAATTTAAAGAGTCATTATTATTGCAAATGATTGTACATAACATAATATGTATGAACCAATCATCTTCGATGGGAGGAGCTTTCAAAATTATATATCCAAATTCATGTCATTTTAGTACCTAATATTGCACCATCTATTAGCAAATAGTCGAAGCGTAAACGTTCTTTTTGAGTTCGTATCCCATTACGCGAGAGTTGGTTTCCCATTCAGGCCAACAAGGTCTCCCATTAGATTGACTCGACTTAGTGTATATAGTCAAGGGTATTATTTACTACAAATTGTATTGAAGTAGTTTTTGTGAGACCACCAAGTCCAGCATGGAGTAAGCCAAGACACTTACATCTCAGGCATTCTTGACTGTCCCTTGGATGGTCGAGCAGCCAGCCAGGTCTATACGTGTTAGATTCAAGACTGCTCTTTTTGATACAATTGTACTAGATTAATACATTGCATCCCTGATTTAGTACATCAATAATACGGTCCGAATTTTGAACTGGCATGCTGTAACGACGGAACTTAAGTCATTGAATCTAACATACTTTTGTTTTCATGGTTTATGGTGAAAAAATAGAATTTTAGTACAATTTCATAGATTTTAGTACAATCCTTCAGCAGAAGGCAGCACAATTTCTCTAAGATTAGGAGTAGGGTAGGGTAGAGTGGGGCTAGTTGGGCATAGGGGTAAATTGATCAATGCATATATCTCCGTAACTAAAATAGCTAATCGAACACATTTGTGCACACCAACGCACATTATCTCCCTCTTTCTTCTCCCACCCCACTCGGTAGGAATTTATTGTACCATGCAAACTCAAGTTGACTGCGATAACTTTCGATAGGTTAAAGTAAAAGTAAAAATTTGTTTGCTTTTTGGTCTGGACGCAAAACAACAACGACTATTTAATTGAGATAAGTATTTACAGTTTGTTTAGTCCTTCTATTTTCTAGGTTTTATTCGCAAATTGAGCTTATCTTTATGATAAAATGTTATATCTATCTTTAGATATAGATTAGAATCTTGGGGAACCTCTGAAGAGGGATGGAATGAACGAGATGTAAATTTTGATTATCTGATTTGAAGCTGTATCTTTGTTAGATATCATTTAAAAAACGTAATTAATGATCCCGATAAGCCCGAAATGTTTCTCTAATAATATGTAGTTTTCAATTTTATCAAAGGCTTTCTGTATATCAGTATATATCACATCGACCTGGCCTCCACCATCTAATATCTTAGAAATATACTGTAAAAAAACGGCAAAATGCGAAATAGTCGATCTTCCGTGCATAAATCAATTTTGTTTTATGGATATTAATTGGTTAGTAATCCGATAGATGTCATTGAAGAAGTTGCCCTATAATTTTTATGCATTATAATCACAACACTAGTAAAATATACTGGTAAATTATTTCAGGCAAGTTTTTGGGCACCCATATATATTTTTTCATGAAGCTTTAGCAATTGCAATGAATAACTTATAGTATAATGTTCTACTGTTATGTAAACTTACAGCTTCAACAACCATGGAGTCGTTTAATAGCGCACATTGTTATTGTTCGAGGTATTCTCGCTGCTCCTCTAAGCCGTGGATTTGCATGTCGAATCCAAACGTTTACCCTCTACCCTCGCTAGTTTAAATGACAAACAAATGAGTGTTTGTGTTGTTCCACCCTTGCTCAATGAGTTTTACCAACGCAATCTTAATTACATTGTATTCGGGATGAAATGCGATATTTAGAATACGTCTGCGGCGAACGCAGCTCTCCAGATGTTCTTAATTGTTATTTAAATGTATTTCTTGGTAAGAACTGCACGAAAAGAGTCTACCAGAAGAATCTTGTCAACATGAATTATCTCCTAACTTTCTTCCACTGAATAAGTGCGAGTTATACTTGACTTATAACTTAGGTACGCCAGTGATATTATAGAAATACAAAGTGTTAAAGGTTTGCCTGCCAGAATTTTAACAGGCGATAGTATACATCAAAATAAATTTAAAAAAACTTGTGGCGTAAGGGCGAATGCAGATAAGAACTCGCCTTTTGGCGGTAACAAGTGAACTAGCGAAATACGTAAAATACATGTGTTTTCTGTGTGTATGATTTGTTGTTGTAGCTGAAAGTACAAGACATTATGTATTACTTTATTTAAAAGTGAGTGTTTTTTGTTTATTTTTTGTACACTGATTATTTTAAGAAAAACTTTATCAGTAATGGACAAATTTTTAGTTTCGTTTGTTTGGCAAAAGCAGTGCGTTTGAAGTGTTTATTGAGTAGTAACTTTGTCATTTTATAAAATAAAAATGGTTAAATTTGCTGAAGGAGAATGAATTGAAATTCTTTGCATGATCGAATTTGGAGACAGGATGCTCACCTAAAAAGAAGTAGTTGAATGAAGCTTATCCTGATCGACATCCCATTAGCCAAAGCATGGTAATCAATATTGAGTCTAAATACCGTAACTTGGGACATGTTCGTGATCTTCCTAAATCTGGTTGACCGTTAAAATCAGTAGATGATGAGTTTAATGTTTTGTTGGCAATACAAGAAAATCATCACTCAACACTTAACCAATTGGCTTCTGATTTCAATATGGCACAGTTCACAGTTCACAAAATTATGAAAAAAGCAAAGTATCATCCTTATAAAGTATGCCTCTTCATGAGCTATCTGAAGACGACTTTGATCGGCGAAATCAATTCTGCGAGCAAATGCAATAATGATAATAATTTCGTAAAAAAAACATATTTTTTTCTGACGAGGCTACGTTTGTTTTGAACGGCCATACTGCCGTTATTGTGCTACCGAGAATCCCCTATGGATGATGGAGTATCACACTCAAAGTCCCCAGAAAGTAAATGTGTGGTGCGGCAGAGTCGACGGAAGATTTCTGGGTTTCTATTTCTTTGACGTCAACCTAACTGGTGCAAGATATTTGGATTTTCTTCGAGACGACCTCATTCCTGAACTAATAACTTTATATCCAGATATAGAGGGACATGATCTTCCAACAAATTACATTTTCTTTCAACAAGATGGTGCACTTCCCCATTATGCAACACCTGTCCGTGCTTATTTAGATGAGCTGTTCCCGAATCGTTGAATAGACCGATGGGGGCCGATTGAGTGGCCAGCCAGATCGCCTGATTTGACACCCCTAGATTATTTCTTATGGGGATACTTAAAAAGCAAAGTATACGTTACTAGACCGGTTAATTTAGAAGATTTAAAAGCATCGTCATGAGATACATTGTATACCTCCTGAAGTTATTGATAATGTCCAAAAATAATTTATTAATCGTTTTGGCTACTGTCAGGCAGCCAACGGTGCACAATTTGAACATTTAATTTAGTAGATTTTTTACATAATTATTATCATCTTCAGTATTGTGAAAATTAAATTTTAAAATCTTCAAACATTATTTTCTTGAAATTTTTGTTATATAACACCATAATTTTTCATGATGTATGAATGTAGAATGACACGCCCTTTCAAATGGCATGGTCAAAATTGGGGGTTGCTATTTAAAAAAAATTGTCGATGACGTCATATCTCGAACAACGATGACGTCACAAATATGGGTCGTATGTCAAAAAGTGCCTTTTTTAAAACAAAATCGACGTGCCAGGGGATTTTTTCGAAAACTTCTCAATTTCAAAAATAATGAATTCATTCGTTACTTTTCGAAAGCACTGTATATTGTAAACAAAGGAATAAGTTACGTTTAACAATACCTAATTCCACCACTAATAATTATAGCATTACCTACACAGTATTTACTATATGTATCCATGACCCAAAAATGCCACAAAAGCGCAAACATACAAGAAACAAACGCCTGTTCACATCAACAACACTGTAACCTGCACCTCTATCCACGGAAACAAACCCCTCTGAACGGCGTGTAACGGCACGCCAATGATATCGCATTTTCGACTCCGTGATTTTGTTTACATTCTATGTCAAATATTAATTATTATGTGATTATTGCCGTCAGACACATGTGGAAGATTGTCCTGAAATATATTTTAAATCAATATAAAATTCATGCAACTTCCCCATTCTTAATTGGACTTCGGGAGAGGATCGTAAGATTGAATTGATTAGGAATAAGTAAACCTTTACAGAACGCCACCGCCAATTACTTCAGAGTTGTCTAGCCCCAAACTAAACGTATTCCTATTTAGGTAACTAGGACAAATTTGATTTGAAAAGGTTACGATGGGAATG
Source organism: Monochamus alternatus (assembly GCA_037114965.1). NCBI lineage: Eukaryota > Metazoa > Arthropoda > Insecta > Coleoptera > Cerambycidae > Monochamus > Monochamus alternatus. Next base: position 126,355,941 of record CM073426.1, read on the forward strand.
TTGACGAAACGCAAATGTGTTAATTGTTGGTTTCCGCTGAACTATTACAATTTGTAAAGATGTGAGACACAAACTTAGCCTATAATTATACTTAATGATCATAGTTAAGGACGTTAGACGAACAGACCCAGTAGGTTCCCATCGTCACAGAATCGAAAGAGAACTATTATTATACCTGGTGTTACGTAAGCAAAGCATCCAGCCACCCCTAAATCCGGTCGGCTACAATTAACGCACTTTAATTACAGCTGTAAACTATCCCTCTGAGCGCCAGCGTTTTGTTTATAATTGCTATTTATGAAAGCGCTGTTTTTGTTCCACGGCCTGCTCCCGACTCTAACTTAATTTACAATAACACTGGTTCCATTTAGGCAAATTGCGTAATATTTTGACGGTGCGTCTTAATCTCGTAAAACCCTTGCTCTCGCTTATCTCAAGAGCCGCGCTGCGATGAGCTGCTAGGTTGCTACCGCGCTTCTGCTGCTATGCAAATGAAGGTGTTCCATTTGGATGAAGCATTTTTCTTCCAGACCACACAAGCTTGTGTCTTTAAACAGTGCCATTATTTTAAAATTAAAAGTTTTGGACATTCCACATTTGATATTGATTTAAAGTTGATATAAAATATATAACCGTACAAAATATTACAAAATAAATAAGTAAAGAGAAAAAATATCACAGATCATACAGTATATTAGTACTAACAAGATCAACAAAATCGTCATTACAATACTGTTGTCCTAGAGCACTTGTCCTAACTGCAAATTATGCATTTTGAGATATTGTTTTAGTGTCTTTTTCTTAAAATTAAAAACTAATTTCAAAGAAAAATAAAGTCAATTATCTTCTTAATTATTCATTATATAATTTGGAGGCATACTTTGAATGTAATGGTAGATAGGACAAAATCACTAAGTAAAGCAGTTACAAGATTAAGTGCACATTTATTCCACTATGTGAAGTAATAAACAAACAGATAGCAAAACTGCAAACAACAAATAACATAAATTAGTAGTTAGACATATCTTGTATTAGTCATGGATGCTGGTGTTAACATTGACTGGTAAGGTCTCTCAAAATTTCTTTCTGTTTTCGGGTACATGAGACTTTAGAACATTAACTGAATTGGGCTTTCTTTCAAATTTCAAGCAATTTTTATATACTACTAAGCTTATTTATCCTATATAACAGTACAGAAATATTGCAGATAGGACAGTTTGTTCTACTGGCTTTATTAATGCAGATATGATTTTGTATGTTGAATAGATCGAGAACATAAAGAATTTTCCAACGGTTCCAAAATCGAATGAATAAGAGGCTTTCACTTTGTAAAGGTTCCTTATTCTCATGTTATACTGAGTATTCATTCATTTAATTTTTTTATGAATTTTATTTTAAAAAAATGCATACAGTAGTAATTAGAACCGAATTTAGTCTAAGAAACTCAGGATTAATATTGTCTGTATTTACTAGGATATTCATGGTTCATACAGTGTTGACGAAACAGTTGAATGTTTTCTTTTATGTACATGAGACATTCTAAAATGTAGACACTTGGTAACGTGTGGCTCTTGAAATATTGCCTACAGTTCTATATGTAGCAAACCCATAATAATGAGTTGTAATTTAAAAGTTGTATCAACATTACAACAAGAATGACCCAACTTTAGGATAGCATAGCACCAATTTGCATAGAAAACCCGTGAAAACAATCCTTTTAACCATTTACAATGCAACAAAGTTTCTAATCAAAAACATTCATTATTTTGGATAATTTTTTATATGGTAATGTTAATGTTAAGATGTGTAATATGTTGCTTCTACGATGATCAATGTTCACACCAAGAAATTTTACTTAACAAGTACAATTGAAAAATTCATTATTGTCATTCACATGGTGCAAAGTGAACAAAATTGACTAAGTTTTATTCTGATTGAGATCTTGTACATTCTTCTGAAGAACACTGACCTGATCCGCGCTATTTAAAATGATGGTATCATCCGCAAAGAGAATAAATGTAGAAATATAATTACTATTTGGTATCTTTAATATAAATGATAAACAAACAGTATAGGTCCAAGGCCCGACCCCTGCGGTACTGTATGATTAATGGTTAATCATGATGATAATATATTAATTATATTGGAAGTGCTTTATAAAAATTACTTTTCAATGTAATTTAAGGAAACTTAGTATATTTAGGTTTTAGATGACGTTGAACAAAACGTCACATTTTGAGAAGAAATGGCTGAAAAATAAACCGAAAAAAATGTAGAAGGCAGTGGAGTGGTAAACTAGCCATCGTGGTAGGTTGTTGAGCTTCATTTGAAGGGTCTTTATGGCCATTTCCACCGCATTACCTTTTAAGTGTAGTTAACTAAGGGCAGTTAAAATTTTAGGCTTAGTTTAAAATAGTAATGTTTCCACCGCACAATTATTAAGTTTCATTTGTAAAGCCTACCTAAAAAGGCAGTATTCATAATTTTTCGGTTTTTTGCACAAGTTGTTAGCTTCATGACTATTTCTTAACCTCAAAAGTGTGACACTTCACTCTCACTGTTCTGACTTTATGTTGTTCTGCTAAGTTCTGTTTTCGAATTGGATAAGATTTATAATGGAAATAATTCCCAAAAAAAAACACGATTGGCAAATTTTAGCAATGAGCAAAAATTATTACTAATTAACATAATAGCAAATTATAAAAGTACGGTAGAGAATAAAAAACCGATAATGTCTGTACAAGAAAAATGATAGCAGGTGAATTTAACTCACTGTCGCCAAATAATATTCACAGAACAGCAGAATCATTAAAAAAGTTTTTTGAAAACAAAAAAAGGAAGTCCGTTTTATTGGCGATACAGAATTATTACTAAAGATTAAAAATAAATGTTTTTTTTTGTAATTTTATCAGTGATTTTTTTTAAGAGCTTACATATTACTTGGAAATTCAAGATCTTCTTCGATTAAGGTCAAAATGTGCAGCTTTATATTTTTCTTTATACAGCCGGTATCTTCTAAAAAAAGTTATTCATCGTATGGAAGTGATCACTTCTCTCGTACACTTTTCGAGGAAACCCATACTGTATTATTTTTAATATATCTAAATCATTATTAAATATATCATTTTCATCATAGTTCATTATTTGTTTATTTTTCAGTGGAAAAATAATAAAACCAAATTATTAAATTAGGTTATGTAGAACCTTTAAGTATCGTTAAAAGAGATAAGCCTAGAATTTCGAGGGCTTATATTTAAGAAGGTTTAAGACATTTTATGTCGGGTTTAGTAAACGGTGGAAGGCAAATTGTATTTTTAAGGTTCCTTAAAGCGTAAGCGTAGCTTAAAACAAACGGTGGAAATGGCCATTAGTTACAAAAATAAAATAATCATGAAAATGGCACTACCCACCACAATTTTAAAAAAATGTGAAGATAAGAAGCGAAACACTATGTATGTATGATATTTTCGGTAGCCCATACTGTATTATCTGTTTCCTATACAGGGTGTTCTACAGGCTTTATAACAAACTTTGGCAGATGGAAGCTGAGTTAATGTCAAAAAATATTTCTTATATGAACTATAGGGGTGATTCGTTTTTGTTTAGAAGTTATAAGCATTTTAATAAATATAATTTCAAAGTACCCTGGTTATATAAAAATTATGGTTGCTATAACAATAATTATTATTTGAGTCATTTAGTTTATTCATTTGACGCTTATCGTTATAGTGCTAAATAAACAACGCATTTATTTACAGCTTAAGACTATGCATATATTGTCTTTGTATATAGGTATTCCAATGGGAATGCCAGACAAGCAGCCCGAGAATACCAACGAAGATATCCAAATAAACATCAACCTACCCACACATTCTTTAGTGTATCACTTCGCAGACTTCGAGAAGGTAACCCAAAAAAGGCCATTCGTCCTACTGAATTGATTGTACAAAATGAAAAAGATATAATAAATCAAGTTAATGAAGAGAAAAGAAAGGTAATAGATATGGGAGGAATTAATGTACCACACAAATTTGAAATTAGGACGCGGTATAGAAGAATGGAATTTGAACGAGTAGACCATTTCGTGTATCTAGGGGCACTTATCTCAAGTAACAGATGTGCGGGAGCAATGAATTACCTGCTGAGATCTAGACAGTTATCAAGGAACACAAAAATGAGAATTTATAAGACCATTCTGAAGTCAACGGTATTGTATGGATGCGAAACGTGGGTACTAAACAAAAAGACTCAAGAAACGTTGATGAGATGGGAAAGGAAAATAATTAGAAGAATAGTCGGAGGGAAAAAAACGGAAGATGGATATGAAAGAAGAACGAACCGGGAGATATACGAAATATACAAAGAACCTACGATAGAAATGGCGGTTAAAGCAAGAAGACTACAATGGCTTGGAAACATTGAGAGAATGGAAGAACACAGAACGGTGAAATTAATAGCCTGGAGAACACCAGAAGGAAGGAAAAAAAGAGGGAGGCCAAGAAAAAGATAGAGGAAAGCTGTCGAGGAGGACTTGAAGGATAAGAATATAGTTAACTGGAGAAATAAAGCAAAAAAACAGAAAGTGGAGACGGATCACACAGCTATGGGCCTAAAAGGCCTGTTGAAAGCTATATATTGTTATATTATTATATACCTGTGTGTGTTTTTATTTTTAATTTGAATTTTATTATTTATTGTTTATTTTAATTTTTAATATTTTATTGTGTATTTGATGTTAAAGTTAAATATTAAATTTTTGTTGGGCGCCAATGATCCTTTTATGTATTATGTTTTGTAAGTGTATGTTGTGTTTCAACTATATTTCGTTCAATACAAACCTTTTATATAATTTTTTTTTTATCTTTATCTTACCTTATTTATACCAAATTTTGTTTACCCCTTGCTAGACACAGTTTTTTTAAATCAAAAGAGCAAAAGAAACTTAAATCAGGAGTCGGTTCAAAATATACAGGGTTTTATTTTATATTGTAATAACTAGTAACACTTTTGAAAGATTATCAATATTTTTGTGCTATAATCAATTGTAAAACAATAAAGAATATTTTCTTTTTAATATTACCTTTCTGATAATGAATTTTACCAAACCAATGTAGATTAAAACTTGGATATTGAATTTAATTGAAGTTTATAAATTATGCTCAAATATCCTTTATTTTTGTAATGTTGGTTGCATTCCTACAGAAACATAATATATTCTAAAGTAAAATGGCTTCTCTTTGGATGACAGATATTATTTGCTCCAGTGAAATGATTGAATGTGGATGTTATATTTATTGAGTTCGACTTGGTTTTATACAGGTAAGTCCTGTAGTTTATTTTTATACTTTGCAAAGATTGATATTGTTAAAATCGATTTTAATTTACTATAGCTATAGATATTTTTATAGTGCATTTATTTTTTTTAAGGTACCTGAGGTTAGGAATGTTTTATTTTCCTTCCTGGAAACTGCAAACTGCCTGGAAACTGGAAACTATCCTGTGGGATTCTATGGAACTGCACAATTTCCCTGGATACGGATGATATCTTCAGTTGTGGCAATAAAAACTATACTGGATGATGTACAAATGGTTAATTTTAACTGGTAGGACGATATTTTTTTGATTTTTCTTGTTATTTTTAATCAATTTTTTATAATTTCGGGAGCTCTCTTGCCATGCTGCTGCTCTTCTCTAAACCCAAGCCGTAACTAACAACAAATTCATTGTTTTTTTCCTTGCTGCAGATTGCCATGTTATAAAAGTCCATTCACATGAGTTTCTTGCAGTCTTTGTATGTCTTTTTCTATGCACAATTCACAACACAACTTATAACTAATACAAATTTAAAATGTCCTTTTATCTTAATTATACAATTTTTAATTATTTTATTTAGAAAAATAGTCTTTATTTTGTGTTTTTGTTCATGTTCAAAAGATTCTTGTAAAGTCGCCTTTACTTTTGACATTTCTAGAATTGATTATTTTAATTTGACATTTCAATTTAAATTTTAGGACATGATTTATTTGTAATTGGAATATCTTTCATTATGTTACTCGTTTGCATACCATATGTATATCAGATTTTTCTGTAGACTTTCTCCTTTTATTTTCTATATAGTGCTCTGAGTTTAATTTCTTTTTTTTATGTTCTGAATGATAATAATAGTCGTCGTCATGCAAATTTTTGAAATTGATTTTTAAATTTGATAATAAAATTATTAAAATTAGTATTCTATGTTATGTAATATTATTTATTCTATGTAAAATTCATATCCAAGGATATCTTATATTAACAATTCTTTATATATTTTATAAATTGATAATAATAATTATTAATTTTTATTTAACTTTAGGTTTGGTCAGGTGATATTTTCATTTGATTTTCTGTGTATATTTCAAATTGTTACAATATATATATATATATATATATATATATATATATATATATACATCTTCTTATCTTTTCTGCGTCTTTTCATATTACAACGATTCTACGTCCGTTAAAGTATAGTGAAATATTTTTAGACATAGGTGGCGTCTTAAATGTTTTATAATTGAAAATACAGAGTATATAACAGAAATCTTTTTGCTGCCTTCAATAATAGAAGATTTCTACTTTGCAATGATTTTGCGTCCTTACATTTTACTATTATTTCCGCGTCCGATATACGTTTATATGTTTGTATCTTTTCTGCGTCCAATAGTATATTATAATACTTAGTAACAATGTTTCAGCGTCCGACATAGTTGCCACTTCCTTGACAACTTCGAGCTTTAATATTTATATAGTATATTCTTTCCTTGGTCTGACACGACGAGATATAGAAATGTTTGAGATAATTAATTTGCTCACTAACCAATTATTGGTAACATTGAACTTTTCAATTTTATTTGATACAGGACAGACTAGATAATCTTTAATTATGTTAAACGTGATATTAAAAAAATATTTATATATTTAAAACATAAAAAATAGTTTATTTATAAAATTGTTGTTTATTTATCGTCGCGCTGTGTAGTAGAAAAACAAAAAACAAGTTTCTTATCCACGCAAAAATAAACAATAGAAGTCACACCTACTGAAACACATTTGAGAAAAATGCAAACAACTAATGATTATCTAATTACTGCATAATAAATACGTTTCTCTAAAAGTGTATAAGCATAATCATTTGTTAGTACACGTGTCACGTTGATCTAAATTCAAATTTGAAAAAGATGGAATTTTGTTGTGTAAAAGTATTAACTTTTTAATCCATTACATGGATAAGAAGGAGGAAAGTAATTTTAGGAACAAACTGAGGGAAAAAGATGGGAAAAAACACAGGTAGACAGAGGGAAGAAGAAATCAGGAAGAAAGGCGCTGTATTGGAACGTAGCAGGTGTAACAAATAAGGAGGCAGGCTTCTGGGAATACGTGGAAGGGTTTAACATAGTGGGAATGATGGAAACATGAGCAGAAGAGAAATCGTGGGAAAAAATTAAGTACAGATTATCAAAATGCTTCAAATGGGAACTCCAAGGGGCCGAAAGGGTGAAGACGAAAGGCAGAGCGAAGGGTGGGTTGATAATGGGGATACGCGAGGGAATAGAAGTAATAAGGAAATGAAAAACACAAGAGCATGATAAGTAGCAGAGTAAACATAGGAAAGAATACATGGAGAATAATAACGGTATATAGTACAGGGATGAAAGATTTGAAGTCGCAAATTAAGGAAAAAGTAAATGACCGCTCCAAAGGACAAAATGCAGGAGATTTTAATGGTCTAATGGGAGAAATGGCAAAAAGAAGAGAAGAGTCGGAAAAGGGAGAAAAGATAAAATAGATAATAAAATGGGGAGATTAATAGAGGAAATAATAAAAAATAATGGATGGAATGTACTGAATGGAAATAAGGAGGGAGACGAGAAAGGAAACTGGACATATCTGGGACCAAGAGGAGAGTCGGTAATTGATTATGCAATAGTCTATGAAGATGCTTGGGAGGAAGTGGAAAGTTTAAAATAGCAGACAGGGTGGAGTCGGATCATATGCCTTTGGAAATAACTTTAAGGGGACCGGAAAACCTGATAGAAGCAACAGAGAGACAAGCAAAAATAAGAGAGGAATTACAAATAACGAAATGGGGAAAAGAGGAAATAGTAAAGTACAGAGGAAGAACGCAGATGATGAGCTTTAAGGGAAAGGCAGTCGATGAGAAGATGAGGGAATTGACAGAATGGATAGGGGGAGCAACAGAGAAAAAGAAAATACTTAATAGGGATAAAAGAAACAGCTGGTGGGATAAAGAATGCAGAGAACTGAATCGACAAGCCAGAGGATAACTGAGAAAATGGAGACAGAACAAAACTACAAAAGAGGAATATATGCAAGCGAAAAACAACTATAGAGTTGTAAGGAAAAGAAACAGAGTTAGGAGAAAGAAGAAGAGAAGAATATTAAGAAAATAAAAACGGAAACAGAAGCGTGGAAGTATATTAATAAATAGAGAAAGAAGCGGAAAAAGTGAGCGAGCAGATAAAAATGGAAGAATGGAAAAGTTATCTGTAGAATTATTAAGTGGAAACGAAGAATATGAAGGAAAAAATAGTGTGCAAATAGAAGATGGAAACCAAAGAATAGATAGGGAAGAGATTAAAAATGTATAGAAAGGAGAAAATGCTAGAAAGGACACAATACAAAATGAGGCCAGGATTTACGGCACAGACGCTGTAGTAAACAGTCTCTGTGAAATTATCAATAAGGAGTAAACCAAAAAGCTGGAGGGAAGGAATAATCTCCCATATTTATAAAAAGGGATAAACCAGGAAACAAAACGTTACAGAGCTGCTATACAAAAAACTAAAGGCGGAATGGAGGGAAAAGAAATTATACCAGACGGGCAGGCAGCGTACAGAAAGAGTGCAATTGACAATGTATACATATTGCATCATCTAATTAACAAAGAAGCGCAGAAGAAAAATGGAAAGTTGTATGCGTTATTCATAGATCTAAAAGCGGCTTTTGATAATGTAAAAGACTAAAATTGTAGGAACACCTAAAGGACAGAGGAGTGGATAAACACCTGATAAGAAAACTTAAGGATGTATATATTATATAAAACAACGTTGAATAGAGTGAAAGTGAACGGGATGGAAAGTACAGAATTTTATACAAACAAAGGAGTGAGACAGGGGTGCCCACTAAGCTCTTCCTTATTTGCAGCATTTATTGGCGACATTGAGGAGAGATTGAGGATGGCTCAGGCAGGAGGAGCAGTAGTGGGACAGAGAAAGGTTTGGGTACTCTATAATATGCAGATGACATCATTATAGTAGCAAATGAAGAGAACGAAATGAAACAGATGATAAGACAAGTGAATGTGGAGAACACAAAACTGATGATTTTTGGAATACATTTGCAGCACATATAAATATAAGGAAGGTAAATCAAGCAATGGGGATAGCTTGGGGGACAGAGAGAAAGAAAATTCAGACATAAGAGACAACTAATATTATTCGACAGTTTAGTGGGGAACATACTCCTGTATGGGGCCGATGTGTGAGGATGGATAGAATTTGAATAGAAAAAGTACAGGAGAAGTATTTAAGGTGGATACTAGGAACAGACAGAGAAACTCCGGGCTACATTGTCAGAGAAGAAAGCAAAAGAGATAAAATGAGGGTGAAAGCAAGAAACCTAACAGTAAAATACAAAGAAAAGATAATGAGAAGGAAATACTGCAAGATACTACAACAGTGTGGGTTAGAAAAGAAGAAGGAAGGAGGTGAGAATATAGGGACAGATAGAGAGTTATACTTCCGACGAAATGGGTATGCAATCACAGAAATAGAACGCTTAAGAACTGGAGGCAGACAGATGAGGAAAGAATTTCAGCTAAGAGACACAGATATAGAAAGGCAAGAAAGAAGAACAAAATTAAAGAGGGAGAGTAAGAAGGAAAGGATAATGTTAGCAAGATTCAGTTGAGGAAAAAAATAATACTTGGTGGACAGATGAAAGTGAAAGAAGATGTAGGGCCTGTTGGGAAGAGAGAGAAGTGGTAGAACATCTACTGCGTGATTGTGAAGAAATGAGAGGAAGACATGCAAGCAGAGCAAATTTTAAACGAGGTCTGTAGAGCAAAATAAAACTTATTATTACTATTACTCTATTACAAGTATTGTTTGTTATAATTAGGTATTCGGATATTACGTAACGTAAAAACTGACACTTAATATAATTATTTGTATACTGAATGTTAGGAGTTTTATAACGCTAATTGTGGTGATACAAATTTTGATTTTAAATACGAATATCACAAAATAGTGACGGAAATAAATTAATATTAGCTTTCTTAAGAAAACAATTGCTCAACAAAACAAGGAACATATAGTTCTAATTAAAAATCATGAAAAAATAACAAACAAAAATTGCAATTACTAATAAAAATTGCTTGTATTTGTTTGCTTCATTATTTTTGCTGCTAAAACATAGCAAATATCAGTAAGGGAATTTTCTAACAAATTCACAAATTTTATATAAATCTGTGTACAAAAGTTAACGTTGACTGTTTAGAAGGCAATTATGTCCCATATAAATTTTGTCTTGGTCTTAACTCTCGCGAATTAATATGGAGTTCAAACATAAACAAACCTGTCCAAAAAATAAAAATTCAGTAGTTCACAAAATATTTTACTCCCAACATGAAACGTTTATTCCGAAATAGGAACAAAAGTATTTTGAGACTGATCTAGTATCTTCTATCGCAAAAAAGATGCCATCATTTGTGCGTTAGGGGCAAGGTATTTTAATATACAGGGTGATTTCACTTTAAATACAGAAAAAGCAGAAACACATTAATTGCCAAAAAATAAGTAGAGTTTGCTCTATAAACTTCTTTCTTGGGGAAGCGGTATTCGAGATAGGGTGTTAAAGTTTACAATAAAATATATATATTTTCTGTAATATCTTCATATTGCGCTGACGTTGAATGAAATTTACTACATCGTATTCAAATAATTTTACCTTTTACTGAATGTAATATTAACCTCGTGGTTTTAACCAGTGGCATGCTACTTATGAAGATATTACAAAAAATATATGTTTTTTTGGAAACTGCAACACCTTGTATGTCTAATACCGCGTCTCCCAGAAAAAAAGTTTATAGAGCACACTTATTTTTTAGCAATTTATCTATTGCTGCAATTTCTGTATTTAAAGTTAAATCACTGTGTATAGAACAACAGCATATTGATATTTGCTCCAGGGAACTGACTAAAGTCTATTGAAATTGAATTTCAAAAAATTTACTCAATGTTTCAAAATGTATCGTTGTTTGTTGTGATAAATAGTATAAAATTAATAGACAAATATGAATTGGCCTCAACTCTAAAATTTATGAAAAATTTTCAGAATCCATCAGAAAAAAATGTTGTTAAAACAGCGTTAAATTAGTTATCCGCAGTAAAAGAGGAAAGAGAGGACTGATTTGGTGGAGACATGCAGGAAATAAACTAAATACATTGTTGCCAAGATGTGGACGCACAATCATCTGAAAATGTTTTAGATAATTAAAATGGTTATACGGTCGGGAAATATACGCCACTCTATTCAACGCCAACTGGTGTTAAACTGCTGAACCTTAAAATATATATTATTTTACACATTACTAATATTTCTGCGTCCGACCAGAAATTGTGTACAGCTACACAAAATAACTTACAGAATTCTTTTTCGTAGATATTAAATTAGGTATGAAACTGCATCATTTCTGTTGTACCACATCATCCAGCGATGATTGCCGATTGCAATAAAGACGAATGTTTTTTCTGCGTCCGTATATGGACGTAGAAAGGTGGTGGACGCTGAATGATATGTAAATTTAAAATGTATGGACGCAGAATAGATAGTAAGATATATATATATATATATATATATATATATATATATATATATATATATGTATATATATCACCTGACCAAACCTAAAGTTAAATAAAAATTAATAATTATTATTATCAATTTATAATATATATATATATATATATATATATATATATATATATATATATATATATAATTATAAATTGATAATAATAATTATTAATTTTTATTTAACTTTAGGTTTGGTCAGGTGATATATATACATATATATATATATATATATATATATATATATATATATATATATATATATATATATATATATATAGTTATAATATTTAGAAGTAAGAAGTTTAATTTATTTGGCTCGCTGTGTAAGTGTTCCGGCGAGTTCACTAGCGTTTTTTGTATATATGTTTTATGTTTGTATGTAGATATAAAAGTGGGAAATACAAGCGTTTTGTAGCAGTCTTAGTTAAAAGTAATATATGGGATCAGAAACGTATTACATTGTGTTATTTTACCCTTGGTATACTACAGAAAACAACCTTTACAACTTATACATTGACATTAACCTAGCTACCATCTGCCAAAGTTTGTCATAGACCTTGTAGAACACCCTGTATATTGAGGATGTTAATACTGATCGGAAAATTACTCTGTAAAGTATTTGACACACTATCAATAATTATAATCCCTGACGACCATTTCAGAAAAATAAATCTACTTGTTTGCCTATTATATAATTCGCTTGTCTCAATTTATCCTCCGGTTTATTCCAGATACAATTTTTCAGTGACATATCTTATATAACTAAGGTAGGCAATAACTCTCTGGGTTCTTTTCAGAAGGCGTAAAACGTGCAAAAGACATTCCCTTTCCCTAATAAACATTTTCAGGTTCTCCCGGCTAATACTACTTAAATACCATATCGAAATTCCAAATCGGATATTCTGCAGCTCACCAGAAATTGTTGCTTTGCCCCGCGCATTATGTACGTCAGTATCTCATCATTATTATTACGGTTCGCGGAGCAAACTCTTAATTCCCAAAGGCAGGAGGGTGTCCTGGGATTACGTCCTCATCAAGGTGTAAAAGAGTACGGCAGCTGCCTTAAGTGTGCAGTAAACAAGTTTAGAAATCTCCACGTTGTAGGAATTTTCTGCCTTTTACTCCCGTAATGAAGTACGTCCTACGTAGACTGGTTTTTATGGGAAATATTCGCATGGGCCCTGTATTTCTAAATGCGCAGCGGTGGATCTGCCGCTTTGCACAAAAATTTTTTTTTTGGTCCTCAGATAATTTTGCTATAAAAATGTAATTGTAGCAGCGATTCTAAATGTACAAGAAAGTTATGAGAAAAGAAAACTGAAAAACTATTAATTGCTGACGGAATTCAAAATGTGTGAATTAAATCTTATTATACAGGGTGTTTTTAAATGAATTAGCAGAAATGAGACCACGGATTCCTTAGTTACTCCTTAGGGTTTTTTTCGGGCGAGAAATTCAAATTTGTCTCTAATTCTGACGTCACTAGTAAAGGGCGCCACTTATGGCACATCATGTTTCTTTTAAATGGCAGAACTTTTTTGCTGCTTAATATATCCATATGATTATTGAAACAATCGATTCTCCTACCTGTTGTATCTGAAAAAGATATACCTTGTTGAAGTCGTTAGGAGAAACAATTTTCGAAATAATCCTATTTGAAATATTAAGTGCACCGATTGAAAACTATTATCGTTTCAGGTAAGTGCCTTTTCTACTGAAAATACAGCAAAATGTTACTTGAAAAAGTTGTTCAGAACGGTAAATTATGGAGATGTGCAGTAGAAGCAGTTGAATTTGCCGCATTAAAATAGGTTATTGTCTGAAGCTATTTATTTGTGACATAATTTTAGTTTTTCTTTAGTTTTATTGGATTCTTGCCACACTTCTGAAAAAAATAAAGATTAATTAAATAAGCCCTTGCGCCGAACGGATCAGTCAAGGATTATTTTTGAAACTAAGTTTGCCTAACTAAAAAATCTCACACTAAAAAAAGCAGATAAGTAAAAAATAAAAAAATCACATCACTACCGCGCACTTTCATATTTTTGACGTTTCGAAAATCTCTCTGTTTTCGTCTCCAAAATAGTAGTAAAAATATTAAACGTATGTCAAGTTTGACAGTTTAAAATTTGTTTATCTGCTTTCATAGAGATGTTAAATGATTTTTATTTTATTGTTACTTACTTCTTCTTCATACAACTGTAGCCAGCAATGATCGATGTTTACTGAACAGTTTGATACACACTTATCTCCGTTCAACAAAATAATCGCGGATAAACAAATTTTGAACTGTCAAACTTGGCATACGTTTAATATTTTTACTACTATTATGAAAACGAAAACAGAGAGATTTTTGAAACGTCAAAAATACGGAAGTGCGCGATAGTGATGTGATTTTTGTTATTTTTTACTTATCTGTTTTTTTTTTTCAGTGTGAGATTTTTTAGATAGGCAAACTTAATTTCAAAAATAACCCTTGACTGATCCGTTTGGCGCTAGGGCTTATTTAATATTTTTTTCAGAAGTGTAAAAACCCAATAAAACTAAAGAAAAATTAAAATAGGTATTGCAAAATGTAATTTAATCCTTTCCTTGGGTTCAATTTTTTGTTCGGTCGCCGATTATACGTCTTACCATGTTTTACAGTGGGCCAGTTTCCGGTGGCGTGCGTGTATTTTTAAATCATTTTTGAAGTGCTCTTTCTGATTTTATTTTTACAAAATTGCATTTGTAAGGGTCCCCTGTACATTCAAAAACAACAACAATAGATGTTTATATATTTCAACAAATTAATTTAAATTGGAAAACTTTGCTATGAATGGAGTTGAAAATTCAATAAATTAGTTTCTTAAATATAGATTGTTCATGCAGTTACCTACTCTACTAATCAGGCAAACATCACTAATAGAAATTATAAAGAAAATTAAGGCTGCTAATTCAAATAGAATTCTATCAAAATATACTACAAAAGTTCAAACTACTTTTACTACCAATTCTTTGTTGATAAAATGGTAAACCTATTTTGGGTTAAAAATAGCAAATAAAGAACAAAAATATCAAATCATTTTCGTATTATTTAAAATTTCAACTTAATCTTTAAAACGTTTTTCTTCGTTTTCATGAAACTTATATCAATCCGAAAATACATATTAAAACAAACTTATCTACCATTTTCAATGTTTATGAGGTGGGACCGATCGTGGCGACAAATTTCGGATGCCCTCATGAATATTTTTACTAGTCCGACCCTGACCACATCTGGCCCACTGAGATCTTTCATTAGGGACTTTAAGTAGATTAAAATTTTAGGTATTTTCATCGGAGCACGGCCAAGTCCGCTGAACACATTAAGGGGACCCTCCCGTGGTTTTCAAGGGTCAATTTAAAATTTTATGCCCTTTTAGTACCTTTCCTCGCAAGTAAACACGTTATTACAAAAGCGGATCGTAAAGTGGGTCAATTGCCTTGTAATGTATTTGTTTTGCAATAAAGCAGGTACAGACGGTGTTAATGAAGTCTGCACGTACCGTACTCGACATTTTTAAAGCCTTTTACGAAGACATATCTAAAGGGTAGTTTACTCTTTTCTTCTTATCATAAACTTGTTGTACTAATATATTGAATATAATAGAATTTCAATTATTTAGAAGTATTTGCCATAACAGTCTAAGATCCCACTATAAAACGACCTTAACCAAGCTGGTTAATAGATGAAAAGTATTTTATATCCAATTAAATATGTCAATAAATATATTGCAAATGGGTTGTCTAAAAAAATTCAGAAATGATTATTTTTTTAAACATTTCACTGGTTTCGTTAATAGACAAATTCCATACCAATGGAAAGTATGAAGCCCATAGAATATGCAAACGTTAGGTTGACTGTTTTTTTCCCGTCACAACTCTTGGGTAGGCAGTTATAAACAGGTAAATCGATACTAGTAACTTGCACCGGTGTGGTTAATAAGTTAAAGTTAAATTAAAATAAAGATTATTTCATTACCAACACGGTGGTATAGGGTTGTCTGCGAAAAATCAGTCCTGAATTCCGGTTGTCGAGTTTTAAAAAGTGAAATATTCCCCAGCAAACCATTCCATGCGATAAAAGAGTACACAGCATTGCAGCTGTGTGTAGTTCGTCCATACCGAAAATGAAGACGATCCGTTTCTCCAAAAAATCGAATAAAGTCAGGGGGCGGCGGTATTATTATTAATCTGCCCCTAGGAACCCCTAACGCGAAGACGGACTAATTTTTTCGATTCCGCGTCTCAAAGAGTACGTATCTTTAAAATTTCGATTCGATCGGTTGGGGGGCGGCTCCGGGGGCGGTATCCCGTTTTTTTAAATTTTTTCGGTACATTACCGGATGCGCCCCCGCCTTATCGCGAAGTATACGTACATAAAATTTGAGGTCGATCGGATTCGATTTGTGGCCGTGAGATGTGCGGAAAATTTTGTTTACTCCTAACGACAAACATGAGGCTAGGTAAACGGCGGCTGTGGGAGGGGATCGGAGGTTTCCCGAATTCTAAGGGGTGGAGTCTCAAAGTCACGAGAAATCAACCTTTTCTGTTTCATTTCGAATACATATTCGAATGTTTTTAATGAAAATATGAAAAATGCTTCTGTAGAATTTTTTGTACAAACAACGATTTACGAGTTGGGCGGCAAAATATTACCGCCCCCCGCCCCCCCGACTTTATTAGATTTTTTGACGAAACGCATAAACGGATTGTCTTAATTTTCAGTATAGACTATTATTACCTGATAGTGACTTAAAATGATATTATGATGTTCCTGCTACCCCTCCGGGGGCGGCCCTTGAACACACGAAATTTGTCTAAAATCATTGAAATTTTTTTGTGGCTTCTTCTCCACCGTACCTATCGAAAAGTCTAATAAAATTTTTTGATTATATGTATCGTTTCCTTAAAAAAAAATTAAACGTAATTCGGGGCGGCAAATGGATTATTAGAAAATTTTATATTTTCGATCTCGACATATCATTAGTAGCGTCAAAAATGTTGTTTTATTATCATTGAAGGTTGTTAGAGGTTCCTAGGGGCAGATTAATAATAATAGGTACCACCGCCCACGGACTTTATTGGATTTTTTGGAGAAACGGATAAACGGACTGTCTTCGTTTTCAGTATGGACGAACTATACACAGCTGCAATGCTGTGTACTCTTCTATCGCATGGAATGGTTCGCTGGGGAATATTTCACTTTTTAAAACTCGACAACCGGAATTCAGGACTGATTTTTGGCAGACAACCCTATACCGTGTTGGTAATGAAACAATCCTTATTTTAATTTAACTTTAATTTATTAACCACACCAGCTCAAGTTACTAGTATCGATTTACCTGTTTATATCTGTCTTTCGATTGGTAATATTGGTATGAAATTTGTCTATTAACCAAATCAGTGAAATGTTTAACAACTAATAATTTTTAATTGTTAATTAATCATATTCTGGACTGAAATTTTTTAGACAACCCATTTGCAATGTATTTATTGACATATTTAATTGGATATAAAATACTATTCATCCATTAATCAGCTCGGTGAAGGTCGTTTTATATTGGGATCCTATACTATAAACATTTTAGATCAGAAGATATTAAATACAATTGACAGTATGAAATAATAAATAATTTTTATATAACTCATTAAAGAATGTTAACATTATTAGGAATTTGGCTTATGCAACTTTGCTGGGTCTTATGGCACGAGCTATGATCATATATATCAATCGATCATTCTAGTATTAACAACTCATGTATGTTGGGTTGCATATACAAAGTTATATTACAAGTATTGTGAGAGCACAGTTTAACAAAAACAAATTTCAATTCCATTACCTCATTGCATTCGCAACATATAACAAATTAACAATAAAGCAAGCTGCTCCTCTAAATAGCAATTACTTTTCAATCATTCATTCTGTTTTATATGTAGCGTAGGAACTCCTAAGCTTGTATTTCTCGCCGTAAAATGATCGAATTTGTGATGTTTTTAGGTACAGGAATCTCGAAAAATAGATGGCGGAGAGGAAAAGTAATATTAAAAATAAAGTTATTGCTGTTTTATTTTCCTCAAATACAATAATAACTTTTAAAAAGCATTGGTAAGGCACACATTAATTTGCTAATCTAACCCCACATTTTAACAATTATTTTCACCATACTTATAAACAAAACTGAACAATCTTATATGCAGAACTATATGTTTATGTTGTAACAATATTTAAAGTTAGTTAAATTGAAAAAATATGTATTTTGAAAGATTTCTGTACCTAAACATTTGTTGGTTAGAACCGCTTTCTTTCGTTATATATTCGTTTTACTTCGGTACCTACCTTTAAGATAACATTCCTGTTCTTCTTAAATGTTCAAAATTGCTTGTATTTGTACATAAAAAATACTACCTATTTCAAGAATACGGCAAAAGGAGTTGATGCGGTGTTTAGGTTGTTATGACTGCGGCAGTTGCTGACAAGAATAGGGCATCTGCACGTGACGTCACGATTTTCAAGGTCGTTGTTTGGAGGATAAACAAAGGTATAACCTTATATTTATTCCAATTTATTATTAAATATTTGAGTGTTATTTGTATTATAAAATGCCTAATTATTGTATGGTAGTAAACTGTGGCAGTAATTCTGCAAGGGACAATGTTAGTTTCTTCAGAATTCGTTCTGAATTCGACAGACATAAATAATTTAACCAGTTAGCATCTGAGAGGCGAAAGGCTTGGATGAATAGTTTAAAAAGAGCTGATCCTACAGAGTCCAAAATTAAATTTGGAAGAATATGTTCAAAACATAAAAGAGCAAAAATTATACATTTATTATACTGTAGGGAAACCTGCAAATTTGCACGAGCAAAATAATCCGGATTGGATCCCCACTGTGAATATGAGTTATACATCTGGTACTTCATCAAAAGAATCAAGAAAAGATAGATATGAGGCGAAAATTATAAAATGGAGAAAAAGGGGTTTGAAAAAATAAATCATATCAATTTTCCGTGGCTGTGTAAACGCCACAGCAGCATATGTATTGATTGTATTTAGTGGCAACCTATTTCAGGACTAAATTTTTATTTACTCTTATTCTGTGGATACGTACTTTTGGAAAACTTTGTTTAAAACTGGCACATATTTCTGCTATTTACGAAGTCAAATGTTTTCAGTAATATTTTTTTCGTGAAAAGTTAATTTTTATATAAAATCTTGTAGAATGAATACCATGTCGGAGTACCATTTTTTAGTTATAAATAAATATTTCTTTTGTAGGTAATTTAGATTATTTGAAATGAAACTGTGTTAGCATGTTGTATATGCATACCTATATACATAATATGCGTACATTTTCGGTGAGAAAAATTACTTTCTAAACCTTTAATATGCTTTAAGGGCGCCGTATTCTTGAAATAGTGTTTTGTACAAATACAAGTAATTTAAGAACTGAATAATATAGAATTTAGCAAATAACAAGAATGTTATTATCTCATGCCACCTGCGAATATTTAAATGTACCGAAGTAAAATCAATACATAACGTCAGAAAACGATCTATCCAGCAAATTTTTAGGTACCTACTGAAATCTTTCAAAATACGTATTTTTTTAAATAGATGTAAGTATTGTTATAACATAAACTTACGTAGTTCTGCATATAAGATTGTTCGCGTTTGTTGATAAGTATCTGAAAATAATTGTTAAAATGTGGGGTTAGAATAGCGAAATAAGGTGTATCATACAAATACTTTTTAAAAGTTATTATATTATTTGATGAGAGTTTAAACAGTAAAAGTGGATAAACAAAACGTCAGTAATTTTATTTTTGATATTACTTTTGCCCTACTTGTTTTATTTTTCGAGATTTCAGTACCTAAAAACTCACAAATTTGATGTATGTGTATAAGCACTTTTATTATATAACAAATAATTTACAATATTTGGATATAAAGTTTTAGGAAAATCTTCTTCATTATCAGATTGAATGTGTATGGATCTATTCCAATTTCACTTATTTTATGTCTATATCTATCAGCACTTTCAGCATCTATGACTTTCAGTGTATAATAATAATCACTATACATGATTATATAAATGAAGGAATATTGTAACCACAAAAAAACGAAAAATAATAACAACAATAAACTATAACCAGAACACAACCACTTAAGATAACGTGAAAACATATAATAAATAAATAGTAATAAATACATTTGAGGTTATGATCGCTATTTGTTTATCCTCTAAACCAGTAGCCACGCCTACTTTGATTACGTGCCGCAGATGCTCTATTGGAGGTTGGTAAGTGCGCGCGATTCAATAACAGCAAAAAGTTTATTTGTAGTGCAAATATAATATTTCCAATTTAATCAGCGAGTTGTTATAATTACGTAGTTGTTGTTTAATAAATAATGTGTTGTGTAACTAAAAGCCTTGTATTTAACCTTTCAAATAATATACTGGAAGTTATATAACAGCCGTAACATAGGTCTGCTATAATCAAGGTTGCTAATCCTCCGGGTTTGACCCGGAGTTTCAGGGTTAGAATCGATTTCTCCGGGTTCCGGGTTCTAACGCAAAATCTCCGAGAATATAAATTATCAAGAAATATTTATATTTAAGTAATAAAGGTCAAGTTGATCTTTTCAAATGTGCAATGGGTACAAAACAGAACTCATCTAAAAAAAAATCTGATTTT
Source organism: Monochamus alternatus (assembly GCA_037114965.1). Taxonomy (NCBI): domain Eukaryota; kingdom Metazoa; phylum Arthropoda; class Insecta; order Coleoptera; family Cerambycidae; genus Monochamus; species Monochamus alternatus. The sequence continues at coordinate 126,376,577 of CM073426.1, forward strand.
TTTTTGTACATTTTATATAATCATTTGATTTGTAAAATAATTAATGTTTTTGTTAATAAAATTTTATTTTTGTTGTTTAGTTATGTTGTAACTAATAAACAATTATTATATTATTTTTTATCTTTCACGGTCCTATCTATTTATGTATATAGTGTATAGGTACATGGTACTTGCAATTTTGTTAAGCTTGCAACGTTTGAAACATCTTACTCCATACCTTCCCTCCGTTGACATATCTCCGGGTGACCATTCACTTGAGGTTGGCAACCCTGGCTATAACGTGCTATTATTACGCAAGATTACGCACCCAAAAAGTACACATACATACCTCCTTCCTTATTTCGGAAGAACAGTCCTTACTACAGCCTGTGTATTCTTCCAACCTCACTTTAACTAGAAATGTCTTTAGTTGGTAAAACTTGTTAACTGCATATTTTATTATAAGAACACGATAAGACAAAACATATAAAATAAAATTAAAAAAAAAACAATAATTAAGCCAACAAAGAATGTTCTTACTTGAGAATATGCAATCTCTGTAGCTACCTATATTTCCGTTCTCATTTTTGAATTTTTAGTTATTTACAGTGGGAAAATATAAAAGAAAAAGAGAAACAACTAAAATTTACTGAAGGTTTTTTGCATCAAGTATTTTTATTACTCTTGATGTGTACTATTAAAGCCACATATAAGAACATGTGCTCCTAAGAAAAATATCAACTATTTTCTTCTGACAATTTAATTTATATAATTATAAAAAAAGCCCACATGCCACAGTGTAATTATCATTTTGACAGCAGCAAAAGTTACCTGCAACTTTTACAACGACAAATGCACTAAGTATTATTTAGCTACTTAAGAACTTTCTAATTTTATTATCGTGTTAAGTATAAATAAATAAATGTGGATGTTATTTATAATCATAGACTTATAAGCACTAATATATCTATGTTTGAAATTCAAAATTAAGTGAATCCTCTTAAACGCTGCTACCCTACTATGTTCAATGGAAGCATTAAAACATAAGTGCTATAATTTTACGCATCACTTTAATATTTTAAATAAAATAGGATTACATAAAAAACTATAAATATATATATGTACAATTTCTTACAACAAATTGGAGGAGATATTACATTTCCAAGAACAAAAACAATGATTTAATAAAACTTTGTTAATATCCAACCACAATGACTAATTTACAATGGTAAATCTTCGATTGGACAACGCTAACTCACAACAGTGGGAGTTTGCTTCCCGAAATTGAAATCATTCTCCGTATTTAACTTCTCCGCAGCTATAAATTCCTCGACGGGACTTGTAGTGATGTTTTTCTCAAACTCCAACAACGAAGGCGTCAGTGAGGATTGGTTACTATTATTTTTCGTACAATTTTCTTCGTGTTTCACGCTATTATCGTTCGGGTCAGACTCAGCTCCTTGTTTGTCTCTTATACTGAACTGCTCTAAAATCTTCATAAGACTAGAATGTTCCACTTTGCCATCCTCCTCGGTAGGTAAATTTGATGGAAATAACCTTTCTTGGGGTTTTGGTTCTGGAGTTGGTGAAGGTGGTGGAGTAACACTCTTGGACTCTGTTCTTTGAACAGATGAGTCGGTCAGTCCTTCTTTTGACCTTTTCAAAGCGCTTTTGGCACCTTCCCTGTTGATTTTCTTCACCAAAGATTCTGATCTCCTTACTGGAGGTTTAGGCTTCGCCTTTTCGATATCTTCTTCTGTAACTATTAGATTTTCTATGTCAGCCATAACGTCTTTGCTGTTCCTCTGAACTTTTCTGGGCCGGGGAAGACTAGCATCTTTAGGATTGTAGTGCTCTATAAGCCCTAGGTCCCAGTCTTCTAATGCTCCGAAGGAATCATCGCTCTCTACATCTGCTGGTGCTTTACGAGATCGCAATTTCTTTAACTGCTGGGGAAGGAGTGATCCAAAGCTCCTACACCTAGTTATGTAATTATCCAGTCTTCCAGTAGAACCTGTCGTAACCTTTTTACCTTCTGTGGGCAGAGAGACTAAGGAATTGTTACTTTTTTCACCATCAGTTTTGTCAATATCATCAAAATGAGCTACGGTTAATTTAAGTTCGTTGTAGTTCGGCAGAGAAACCACAGACAAATTTTTTCTTCGTTTCTGCTCTTTGTTAGACTTTTTATCGTTGGATTTGGTGGGACTTTGTTTCTCCTCCTTCTTACTGTCATTTTTGTTGCCATTAACTTTATTGTCATCTTCGTGGTGATGGTGGGAGTGATGGTGGTCTCTGTTATGGTTACTTTCGTCTTCGTCACACAGAGGGCACTTGTAATTGATCTTCTTCTTCACGCAAATTGGTTCTTCCACAGGCTTTTTCGATTGAAAAGCTTGCAAACCGTTTTTTGCTACCGCCTCGATCTTCTCTCTAAAATTTTTTTTGGGCTTTCTGGGAGGAGGGGTGGGGGTTCCATTTTCCTTGCTGAATATTATAGATAGTTGAGGATTTCTTAGGTGAATGTGTTCATCTTTTTCTGGTACTTCGAGGTCCACTTCAGTCCAGTCAGACGACTTTGACAAAGGCTGAGTTCGGGTTATATTGTTCGATTTTTCACTTGGATGTACCTGCTTCACATCGTATCTGAAAAAAGAGATTTATATCAGTTATGTGTTTTCTTTCATTTAATTAACAAGAAAAGTACAAACAAATGTTCGGGGATCGTTTTGCTATATAATTTCATATAATACGTTCCACTGAACATGCCTGATAACTAAGAATTTACTTAATTTGGGGAAAGTTTACATTTTGAACAATGAAAAGAAGTCCCTTGTTATTAAATTAACGTAACTATCTTCATTGAACTCACTGTTCATTGTATTCCTTCAACCAAGGAAGAGGTAAATACTAATGTGTTATGGTTATAAGCTGTAGGAGGTGATGCTCCAATTCGCATTTACAACAGCACATAAACGAGAGAAACTTCGTTATCAGAACGATTTTTGCTGAATAATTTTATCCCTCACATAGTTATTTTTTATAGTTCTTTTACAGTTTCATGCTGCAGATTGTCTGAACCTGTTACATGATGTTCTTTATTAGGAGAGAGTGGAAATTTAGTATGCATTCATGCAAATATATGCATTTTTTCAATTTAAAACGTTATTTGTTCCCAGTGTTTGTTATTCATGTTGGTTATTACGTTAGTTACAACTAAATAAACAAACAAACCACGTTTTTTATCAAAGCGTTAATGTAATTGCATAATTTTTAAAAACCTATACGTGTACAGTTAATTGCACAACACAATTTGCATTGCAAACAATTGGAACAGCTTAATATGTGACAAAGAAGAACTTTTAATATAATTTTAAAATTGTGATACACTTCCAAGAATTATGTTACAATTTTTATCAATCTAGATAGTAACTGTTGTCCGTGATTCATTACAGTATTCATATTAAACAGTAAACCTCCCACAGAATGAGACAAAGAAAAACTAAAGCCGTTAAACGACCTTGAAAAGCCGTTTCCGATATCACCGTACTCCGACGCTACTGAATTTATTAATTTTCAATTATACAGGGTGTTGATAAAAAAAGTAAAACATTCCAGCCACGTGTAATACTCAGTAAATAATAAAAGTTGTCTATGTACCTACATGGGTTGAAAAAAGCTTTGATTCTAAGATACCCTTGTAATAATTGCTTTAAATTTTGTTTGCATGACATATACCGGATGGTCCCTAAGTAATGGCCCATGTAGACCTACTAGATATTTCATTTCAAAATATTACGATTTAAGCCAAATTGCCTTCATAAAATATTGATAATAAAAAAGATATAGAGTGTCAGTTGGAAATTAAAAAGTGATTTTTCATAATAATTACAATGTGTTTGTATCAAAATACAAATTTGGGAATAGATGTTGTCTATTTTGACGTATTTCCTAGAGAGCGACATATCAGCTATATTTGTGATGTAAATGTGAGCGTAATTTTTTTGGCCCTCACGTTATCACATTTTTTATTAAAAAATCTTAAATATACAGGGCGTCCCAAAATAGAAGACCATACCATTAACCACATATTCTTTGGACAAAAATAATGCCATTTTTTATTTGGACGTCTCTATTTCAATATACAGAGTCTTAAAGTTACATTTTAAAAAATTATTTTTGTTAATAATCCCATTGTTTTGTAAGATACACACTTGAAATTTTGCACGTACTTTTATCTTATTCCGACATACTTTTCATGTAATTTTGGTGAAATAATCGAAGGCTGAATGGAGGTATCTGAGAGATGCAGTACCCTCTATCCCCTCCAATTATTTATAAGTACGCCTATGCAGCTTTTTCTTGAAATATCAAACGTAGAATTTTCTTCTTATCATTTTATTCGATTTTAAAGTAAATAAGTATCTCTAAATGTAAGGTATTTATCCAGTTTTGATTAAAATCAATTACTATACAAAATCGAAAAATTCTGAGAAATTTGCATATTCTGATAAGAGATAACTGTTATTTGTTGGCAATTAAATTTCAATGGACCTGCTGGGCAACGAGAATATTTGGGAGGATTTCGAAATAGGTTACAACCTGATAATCAACAATTTAAAAAATCTGTTTAGGCATTTAGAGAAAAAAGACGAAAAATTTGTTCGAATTGCGGATCCACAAAGTAATTCAGGACGACCATCTGGAACTGCAAGAATCAGTATTGACTTCAATTTTAAAAACATTGCATGTTGAAAAATACTATCAGTACCATTATGCACCAGTGCAAATTTTATTGCTTGTTGATCTACCTTCAACATATCCAATTTGCAAGGGAATTTTCGCGCCTACTGTGTTAAAATATTGTACAATGAACTATGCAGCTGATTGTTGAAAAGGTATTATCTCGAAAATGGCCAATTTATAAGAGTAATGACAAGTATATATTTTTTCCTCAAAAACAATGTAGGTTTAAATTTTTTTAATAAAAAACGTGATAATGTTAGAGCAAAAAAGTTACGCCCACATTTACGTCAAAAATATGGTGGATGTGGCGCTCTCTAGGAAATACGTCCAAATAGAAAATGATTATGATTTATCATATCCAAAAACATCTATTCACAAATTTATAAGTTGATACATTAAAACACAGTGTAATTATTACAAAAAGTGACTTTTTAAATTCCAACTTTGACACCCTGTATCTTTTTTATTATTAACATTTTATTAATGCAAGTTGGCTTAAATCGTAATATTTTGAAGTGAAAAATCTAGTTTTATTTCATATTTAGAAACCTCTCAACTATAGCCAATTATTTACACGAAAAGAAATCAAAAATAATAAAAACAACTGAAAAGATAAGTTGAAAGGCTTTTGTTTAAACGTAAGTTATTTTTTCCTCAAAGCAAGAATAATGTAGGTAGGTAACTTTAAATAATTTTGCAGCATATTTTAACTCAAAATCATAATTGGTTCATGAAAGGATTAAGGGTATTGATTTATTTTGATAAACACTCAAAACGTGTCAACAACTTGTTGCCATATGTGGAGATCGCAAAAGCAGCGAGGGATCAATATAATATAATAAATCATTGCATACTGTTATTATCGGTGGTATTTACAGCATATATTACTATCATTATTGTTATTTATGTCTGGTATAAGGTGTGCTATTTTCTCTTTTACGTAATGTTGCGTTTGTTGAGTAAGAAACATAATTCGAAAGAGAATTTAATAAATAATGAGAAATTACATAAAATTAAAAGTGATGATTCGTTAGTTACCAAATAAACATATAAACAAACAAAATGTTGGGAGTTAAACATCTTTCTTATAATGGTTTTGCTTAAAAGCATTCTTGAGAGACAATCGAATGGATGTCGTGCTAAAAAAATCACGCGGTTTAGAAAATGAACAAATTAAAAAATGTTTAATTGATGATACGTATTTAGGAACAAAGAAAATTACAAACAAAATGTTTTTGTAAACGGAGAATAATGACTAGTATTATTTTAGGTGGTAATGATTTTTGCCATATCTAAAGCGTATCGATGTGATGAATTACTTAAAATAAAAATTGGAGATATGGGAAATAGATTGCTAATCACTCTGCCATCTACAAAAATAAATACAACAAGATCTTTTATTGAAGAGAATAGTTAGACATTTATTGAAAATATAGTACCGCAAGACCTACAAATAGATAGTAACAGAATATTTTTTTAAATATTCAAATGGTAAAGCATTGCGTTTCTCAAATTGAAGGATGATCATGAATATACCGGACATTGTTTCCATAGAATTTTAGCTACACTATTAACAAATTCAGGAGCTGATATCACAACTACATTGAGGAGTCCATAACTCGTAAATCAGTTGTTACCAAAGTATATCAAGGGCTGCAAGCGATTTTTTAAATAATTCAACCACTTTGGAGGTTTCAGTAGTTCATCTACTAGTGAAAACGCTTCAACTTACATAGACGAAGTAAATGATTCAAAACAAACAGGACAAGGGATATCTCTTACAGGCTGTTCTAATACCGCTATAAATGGTTACAATAAATAAAATTACTTTCGTTAAAAAATAAATTTTAATTTTTAATTTAGCAGCAGTAAAAATGATTCCAGAGCCTAGACAGTAAATGTGACACTTTAGTGCCTGACAGCTGTCACTAAAGCTATGCATCCAATGTTGATCAGTGAAAAAATGACAATTATGCCTTAAGCCTTGTCCTCGTTGACGCTAAATTCGCGCGAATTATTTAGAGGCGCGAAAAGTTCCTACTTTTAGCAAATTTTACCAACTGTAATAATTTCTATTATTTAATAATAAAATTGTCATTAACTGTCATGATAGATTGTGATAATCTCAAGACAAAATTACTAACCCCACATTCAGAATAACGATAATATCCATGTTTTCCAAAATTTGCGAGAATTTTCGCATCCATGAAGACAAAGCAAATAGACCATTTACCACGTCAGTGCCGTGTCAGGTCCGTATCAGTATCAGTGAAAAAGAGAAAGTCGTTGCTTAGATTTTAAATTGGCGTGTACATCCGTCATCAGTGCTGTCAGTGCTGTTTCAGTGTCCGTTCAGTTTGTAATTCTTCTGACGAACTGACCAGATTTTGTTGTTGTTTAGAATGGATGAAAATCTTATCAAGCTGTTACGAAATTTTGTTCAATTGCATGATAAATATATTCAGATCACTTTATTTCATCGTTTACTAACTCCTTTTTACGGACTACGGACGGATGTTATAGACTGGCGTCAGTGACCGACCACAAATAACACTGATAACTGAACTGACACTGAACTGATACGTCATTGATGTGTGTAAATGGACCTTTAAACATTTTTCCAACTAGGTACTATTTTTCATTAAATTGTCATTTTAATACGTGTTATGAAAAATCTGTAAAAATAAATTCCTAATTGGTCATTGGTTGTTAAAGGACCCTGCACATTTTATATGGAAAACGGTCTTCCGGTGAAATTCGCTGAAAATTTGGAAAATTGTTCGTTTTGTACCCCTGAACAAAAGTCTCAATGGGGTCGAAGCTCGAAATGCCCATCTTTAGGCTCTACGGCTATTTTTAGTGGCCAAAAACGGCCAAAATTCATTTTTTTTTAAATATCATGTTTAATTCTCGGAAAATGTTCGTTTTGTACCCCTGATCAAAAGTCTCAATGAGGTCGAAGCTCAAAATGCCCATCTTTAGGCTCTACGGCTACGTTTAGTGGCCAAAAACGGCCAAAATTCATTTCTTTTAAATATCATGTTTAATGATGGGAAATTGTTCGTTTTGTACTCTTGATCAAAAGTCTTAATGAGGTCGAAGCTCAAAATGCCCATCTTTAGGCTCTACGGCTATTTTTAGTGGCCAAAAACGGCCAAAATTCTTTTTTTATGTAGGAATATGTCCATGTCTAATTATATGTGTATAAGTCTCATTGAGACTTTTGATCAGGGGAAAATATCAATTGAACATATGAAATAGAAATAGTATACTTGAGTATAGTTGCTGTAGAATACTTTTTATACCGTCAAAATTAACGTAGTAATATGAAATTGCTTCTAACTACGGATCCCAACGTACTGTTCCATTGCAACTATTTTGTTTTACGAGTAGTAACCTGCTGTAAGTTTAAGTGTGTATATTTACAATTCTTGAAGCTTTATATTCCTTGAACCATGTGAAATAATTTCAAAATTTTTATGGGAAATACTATATAGTCGAGGCAATGAAGCATTATGATAGGAAATCTTTTAGGATAGGACGTATCGGAATGCGGTTTTTCGCATTCGCTTGCAAAAATTATTTATATCTTTCGTACCTACTTTGTACCTATTACATACCGGAAATTACATTGCTGCAGCAAAAAATACATGTAAAAAATGCATCTTTTGAGAGGACTTTTGGCAAATTTAATAACTTCGTAAATAAGAATCAGAATTGGCTCAAAATTCGGATTCAGCGCACACAAAAAGCCCCTATAACGATTTTCGGTTCGTTATTGTCGATATTTTCAGAAAAATTCTCGAAGGTGACGTCCGCGTCCAGGTTGGGGCCCACCAGGTGTCCGTGGGGTGTTCGCCGATGGTATATTCGAATTCAGCGACCCAAAAAACCCCCGGGTACCCAGTTTCTCTTCTCTCTCACATAAAGTTAGGGATAGTCCCCGGAGATGACTTTCGTCGGCGTTTCTGAGCTCCAGGTGTTTGGGGGGTCAATTTGAACATCATAATCGTGATCAGCGACCTCGAAAACCCCCGGGTACCCGACTTGAGCCAATTCTGACTTTTATTTACGAAGTTATTAAATTTGCCAAAAGGCCTCTCAAAAGATGCATTTTTTTGCATGCATTTTTGGCTGCAGCAATGCAACTTCCGGTTTGTAATAGGTACAAAGTAGGTACGAATGATATAAATAATTTTTGCAAGCGAATGCAAAAAACCGCATTCCGATACGTCCTATCCTAAAAGATTTCCTATCTTTGGCCTTTTTAGTGCTTCATTGCCTCCTTTAAACTCGAGAATCGAGCCCCTGCAGGTAAATAAATCAGATGTTTCTGTCGATTAGCTGGCAAGATTAAGAGTAAATTTAAATATTAAGGTATTAAATATACAATATTTACTGTGCCTGAGATCTGCGAACAAAGTGCGGGCTTTTACACATTAGAATCAACGTCGTACCTATTTTGTTTTTAAAACAGAAAGTAGCCAGTCACTTGACCAAGAAGGCTTTGACTAACTAAAGGCTCAACCTTGGAAGTACCTACCTGTTGGTCTGCTTCTGGTTCAGCTGCGGATCTGACTTCCACGAACTAGGACGCAACTGCAACAGAGAATTGTAACTGTAAATTCCATCTAGACTACATTACTGTAATAATTAAATGCCTCAACATATACGTCCATGATACACATTAGAATAAGCGTAGCAGGAGGCGTGGGATGAACGGACAAGTGAACGAGGCGCGCCCGCAAAGGTGAGAGTTAAAATTTTAGGTTTTGGCCCTTTCGACACTAAATAAGTAGGCGAGATACTACAAACAAACTTTATTATATGTTATAAATGCTTCGTACAAATAGACTGAAGAACGTGGAGCACGCACTTAGTTTTATACTAATGGTGTGCTTCCGTTGCATTTTTCTTAGATAAGATTATAAAAATATATATAACATATATTACATAATACATATTTAAAATAAGCAAAAATAATATAAAGATACTATTATAGAGTTCATATAATTCCTCCCCTCTTAGACGGAAAATCAGAGTTTACGGGAGTTGGCTCCTGGAAAGTCTGAGGTGTAGTAATTGGCGTCATTGTCCTTTTTGGGCATACCAGCCATGAGTTTATACTTTTCCTGAAGGTGAAGAGAAGAAATAAGATTGTAAATCCAATGAGAGACCATGTTAACCAGGTCGTCCAAGAGATTGATGTAGGTTCAATTGATGCAGGGTCAATCAACTGAATGTCTTTCGTTTCTTTTACTTTGTTCTTAAGGAACTCCAATTCATTTATGGTATTGTCCAATGTAAAATTTGATATTCGGGGTTTTCTTATTTCTGGCAAAAGAAATGTAGAGGCTTGTAAGTTCGTGGTAGGAAGGAAATAGTCTTCTTCATTAATTCGTAAAGTGCATCCTTCTTGGTTAGATATTAAAGAATCTTCTGAGAGAAAATGGTGGATGACGCTAGAACATTGTTCTTCTATATGCACCGTTTTGCTTGGTAGGACAAGCAACTGTCCGGAAGGTAACATGGTAATGCTGTCCTTAGGGTTTTTCAAATAGTAAAATGTACAATTTGGTTCGTCATGATCAATCATCATTTTTGGAATGCATGATGGTGGTTTTTCATATATCATTTCTTTAAGTTGGTAGTATTTGCCGACTTTTGGGGGTTTTTCTTCTAGCCAGGAATAAACGCTAGCAGAAGTACCAAGTGCCAAGTAACTTTCGGGGGGAATAATGGATATATTTGAGGAAGACATAAATATTTGGAATAGGTTATATTCATTGACATGGTAGATCGGAATTAAAATTTCCATATATATTACTGAACTTGATACGTAATGTTTCATATGAAATAAAGAAAATATTGAATTTTGATCTAAAGAAGGTAATTCCGCGGGTTCATATAAAGTGTATAGAATTTTAAAAATTTCGGTAATAGTTGTAGTTGAAATTACATCGGAATGTATGATACTCATATGACTAAATAACAAGCCATCCTCAATTTGGTCTAAAATCTCTAAAGTGATTAAACAATCGTTAATTAAAGTTTGAGTTTCAAAAAAATCGTTTGCGGTTTTCCAAAAGTTGTTAATCTTTTTCATAGCACTTTGTATTTCACTTGTAAATGATTCCAGAACGGAAAGCTTCGTATTTAGCTGATCATTTATATTTTTCTGATTACGAAATACAATTTCTAATTTTTGTTCCAAAAGCTCCTTATCATCGGCACTCATTAAACCAAATAACTCTGAATAGATATTCCCGATAAAATTAAAAATACCGCGTTTCTCGCGTTTTACAGTGGCAGAAGAAATGATTTCGAATTTTTGTTTAATACGCTCTGTGAGATAATGTAACTGAATATGCCAGAATTGTTTTTCTTTAGTTGTATTTTCAGAGGATACGAGAAGTCTATTTACATGTTCTCCTATTTCCGTTAAGTTAAGGATGTGTACAAAAGAATGGTAAAAGGATATAGTTTTAAGGGAGCCCAAATTTACAGGGAGGATAGGGTTAGTCAGTCTCTCTATTTTTATTGTCATAGTCATGTTCTTCGTCAATATTGTCATCACCGTTATCATTGTCAGAAATGGAAGCAGGGTCTTCATTATTCTGTAACAAAGGAGAACCTTTAGTCTGTCTTTTCTTTTTAACTTTGCGTTTATGGTATTTTCCTTTTTTAGTCTTTACAGTTATGTCTAAATCTTGTAGGACTTTAACTTTTTCAAAAGGATTTTGAATTTTACGAGACCAGGGGGTTTTTGTTTTTAAATAAATTTCATCATTAGGTTGTAGGACTTCAGGTTCATTACGATTTTGATTTAACTTTTCATTGCGCGTCTGCTTACTCTGATTCAGTTTAGTTTTAATTTGTTCATTAAGTTTTTCTGATAATTTCCGAGTATTTTCTACAAAGTCTTGGGTAGTTTCAACTTCATTAAGAATAGGTGAAGTATCGTTATAGATCGATGGGAACAGTATCGAAAAAGGGGTTTGCTGAGTAGCAGAATGGATAGAATTATTATAAGAAGTTATTGCTAACCTCATCAAGTAGTCTAGAGGCTTATGGGGATCTTCCGTTTTTAATATACGGATAGATTCTAGCAATGTCGAGTGGAACCTTTCTACAGGGCTATTACTTTGGGAATTTTGTGTTGAGGTCACATGAATTTTGATATTATGTAATTGACAGAATTGTTTAAAAAGGGTATTAACAAATTCCTTGCCAGGATCATGAATTATATACCTGGGGGTTCCAAAGAAAGACGTAAAAGTAGTTAGTCCTTGAATGGTATCAAGAGCATTTTTAGATTCAATTTTGATCGCTTGTCCGAATTTTGAAAATGGGTCAAATAAGGTTAGAAAAATATTTTTATCGATAAAGAAAAGATCTATGTGAAGAGTCTCGAGTGGTTTAGATGGAGTTGGAGTATTTTGAATTTTGACTTTTTGTGGATTTCTATCGTATTTGGCTAAATTACATGGTTCACATTTAGTTATGTAATCATGAACATGAGTTGATAAATTCGGCCAATAAAATTTTTTAGAAAGTCGTTTAATAGTTTCATTAATTCCTCTGTGTGTGGTTTTTGTTTCATGAAAGAATTTAATTTGATCCATTTGTTCATCTTTTGAAATTAGATCTTTCAACAATATGTTAGAAATAATTATCTTAGTTTCAGGGACAAAATTATTAGCCAATACTCTCAATACTTTTTCTTTAATTTTGTCTGAATGAAAATAAAGACAGGTTGTTTCATTTATGTTTAAATACCTTTTTAGTATATTAGTAAGTTCATCGTCAGATATAGAAGTATGACAAACTAGAGTGGTCCTTAGTTTATCAGGAAATGGTTTTGATGTATGAATTCCAAAACGACTAGGCATATTTTGTGTTTCGTGTATAAATAATTGTCTTTTGTACCCATTAATACTTTTTTCTGTAATTGGTGGAGAACAGATAGGATTTTCTTGAGCGGTATGTTGAGTCTGGGTGTCGGATAGGTTATCTAAACGATCTAAAAGTCCTCTTTGTTCTTCGGGAATTTCGGTACCTTCAGGTATATGTAAGGTACTGGATAGTTCTTCATTAAGGGAATCAATAAGTTGATTTATATTTTCGTCAGGAGGGTTATTAAGGATAGAGTCTAGGTCGTCAATTTCGTTTGCGTTAAGTTCGTCTATTTTTATTCGGGATAGTGCATCTGCAACTCTATTTTCCGTTCCCTTTTTATATTGTACTGTGTAATCATATTCTTCTAATTTAATACGCCATCTCATTAATTTAGAAGAAGGGTCTTTCAGATTAAAGAGCCATTGAAGTGGGCGATGGTCCGTAAATATTTTAAACTTCCGACCGAATAGGTATGGTCTAAATGTTTGTGTGGCCCATACTATGGCAAGTAATTCTTTTTCAATGGTAGAGTATTGTATCTCTGAGGTGTTTAGAGTTCGAGAAGCGTAAGAAATAGGTCTACCGTTTTGAGACAGGACGGCGCCTAGTGCGAAATTGGAGGCGTCTGTAGTAACTTCGAATGGAATTTCAAAATTTGGGAAAGCTAAAATAGGACTATTAGTGATTAGGGTTTTACATTTTTCAATTGCTTCTAAAAATTCTTGATCGTGAATAATCTTTTTGCCTTTTTTCAAACATGAAGTCAGAGGTTTTGTAATTTTTGCAAAGTTATCTATAAAACGTCGATAGTAACCGACAAGGCCTAAAAATGATTTGATTTCTCGAGCCGTCTTGGGTATAGGGAACTTCTGTATAGCTCGTATTTTGTCAGGATTTGGTCTAAGTCCGTTAGGTGTTATAACATGTCCGAGAAATTTTGTTTCTTTTCTTAAAAATTCCGATTTGTCCAGTTGTATTTTTAAATTTGCCTTTTCGAGAGCTTTGAAAACTAGTGTTAAATTTTGAATGTGTTCGTTTAAAGAACTTGAAAAAACAATTATGTCATCCATATAGACTAAGCAAACTCGATTTTGAAGATCTTTCAAAACGTTATCCATTACACGCTGGAACGTGGCAGGAGCATTCTTAAGCCCAAATGGCATCCTGAGATACTCAAAATGGCCGTTTTCAGTTGAGAAAGCAGTTTTTGCTATACTGCCAGGTTCCATTTCTATCTGGTGAAATCCAGATGTAAGGTCAATAGTCGAGAAATAATTACATCTCCCGAGCTTATCTAATATATCTGAAATATTCGGAATTGGGTATCGATCGTCTATAGTAAGGTTATTTAAATTTCTGTAGTCAACACACATGCGATATTTACGTTTTCCAGATGCGTCTGCCTTTTTCTCAACAATGAGAACAGGGCTCGACCAAGGATTTTGAGATGGCCTAATTATTTCATTATCTAAAAGATCTTGTATCTGATTTTGTACTTCTTGTCGTTGGGTATAAGGTAGTCGGTATTGTTTAGTATAGATCGGGTCTTCTGTTTTAGTTTTAATTTCATGTTTTACCTCATTTGTAAAGGATAAAGGTTGTTCTTCTGAATAAAAAATATGTTTAAAATTTGAAATTAACTGGAAAATTTCTTTTTTTTCTTCATTGTTCATATGTTCAGTTCGTATGAGTTGTTTTATGTCTGTCTTCAAGGTTTTATTGTCAGATGGTTGGATAATAGGTTTAACAGGATCGTAGTTATCTAAGGATGTCACTCGGATAGGATAATCGAAATATTCAGTGGATGGTTCATTAGTGTAGTTATGGATTTCTACAAAGGCTAATCCGTTTTCTGCGTAAGATATTGATTCTGGTATGATCGTATGATCACTCTCGATTTTAGGAATTAAAATTTCGCCATTCTCTACTGAAACTGGAATTTGGGTTCTGAAAATTTCAGAGGCATTGACAGTAATTCTCTTGGAAATTTCTAATGGGTTTCGAACATATAAAGGAATTGAAATATTTTCATTAAAAACTGTTGCGTTTTTGTAATCAAAAAGTAATCCAAATTGGGTTATTACATCTAAGCCTATTAGTCCATCATAAAAATCGTGAAAGTCATATAATAAAATATCAATGTTATCATTACTGTAAAATTCATTAAAAGCGGGAATGGTTGCACAGAATTTTGTTTTCTTTTGGCCCATGCATGTTTTTAAAACATTGGAAGATTGGTAGATACATTCAGGGTAATATTTTTCAATGATATCTGGGCGAATCATAGTTTTAGAAGAGCCGGAATCTATGAGCAATTTCAAAGGTGGATTTTCAATGTTGATGTAAGATAGGGGTGCAGCTAAAATGGAATTATTTTCAAAGATCATTTCCCTAGGTTTTGGTTCGAGGCTGTTTTCTGAAAATTTTCGAATTCAGTATCAGGAATAGGTTGCTGAAAATATTCGGGTTGTTCGGGTTGTTCAAGGTAATCAGGATCTACTGAGTGATTTGGATATTCATATTCTTGGTAATCATAATCTTCGGTTTGTAATTCATACTCATGACAATGATGTGAAAAATTACGAGGGACATTCTGAAATTTAGTTAATGTAGTGCTGGAGGTATCCATCGGTTCAGGTTCAAACTGTTTTCTATTATTTGAGTAAGTATTTGTAGAACGGGGTTGTTGATTTATAGTCTGTCTGGGGGGTAAGACGGGTTTAGGTTGATTATAAGGAGGCCTTATTGGTGGTTGAGTTTGTCTTGGAGCAGGATAAGTTGATGGGAATTGTCTTGGTAGAAAGTTAGGTTGCTGATTTGTATTATATTGGGGTTTATAATTATAGCTTGGTTTAGGAGGTAAGTTTTGTCTAGTAGGTAGCATAGGAGGTCTTTGTGGTTGAGTTTGTGGTAAACGGCGACTCATATTTTTGTATTCAAAATAAGTTTCAAGTTCAAGTATGGCCTGAACTACTGATTCTATGTCGTTTAAATCAGGTCTGGATAAAATGATAGTTTCGAAATTTTGTGGGAGATTACTTTTTAATTTGTTCAAAAGTAAAGAAGTATATACTAGTTGAAGAGAAGTTCTTTCTTGCGGATCGGTATATAGTAATTGTATTTTCTGAACAATTTTTGAGCGCATGCATAGAATTTTATTACAAAACGTACGTAAAGGTTCACGTATATCGCGTTGTAATAGGCAAATTTCGTTCTGCCATGTTTGAAGTGATTTATGATCACTATAAGTTTGGATTAAAAGATTCCTAATTTCTTGCCAGGTAGTTATTTCAGGTCTACCTAAAATAAGCGTTTTTGCTTGTCCTCTCAATTTGCTTTTTATTATATTTATAAACAAACGTGACTGTATATCAGTTGGATGCGGCAGATCTAGAGAGATTATAAATGTTTCCACTGATTCTAAAAATTGGGTCAATTCGATTTCCGAACCATCAAAAGGTTGTATTGTGGAACATAAAAAGTTTAATTTTTGCGCGTCTAATTCTTTTCGCTGTGAAGCAGCTGGGTTCGTGCTTACGTTTGATTGCGGGTTTGACATTGTATTATTCTTAAGTTTCTTTATATAGATAAGTTAAGAGTTAAGTAGGTCGAAAACGACTCAGCTAAACACGGCTCACTATCAGTTTCCGGTAGACTATGCGTCCTTGCAAGTCCAGCGAGAATTTGATATGGCACAACAGATATACGACTTATGCGTATGTCGAGATCAACAAATTTTCAAGGTAAATTAACTATCTCGTTAATAAAACAATAAAAAGGTTTTTATTGTTAAAATGATTCTAATTCTAACCTACCACTGTCAATATGCGTTTGAAAGGATAGGGAGTCAAGTACTAGCACTTTGGTACTCACCAGGTAATTCCGGTTCCAGGAAATTTCCCTAAGGATGCAGCGGAAAAAGATTTGGTGGTAAACCAAAAACACAATAATATAAACACAGGTGACGGGACGGACCTACTCAATTCAGCCCTTTACTATGCGATTTGCACACGAACGAGCTTACTCAGTTCAGCCCTTCACTGTTTTCCCGACACGGTTATAGTCGTCTGCAGTTCTGCCTTCCTTTTAGGTCAAAATTACCAACGTAAAGTTCGAGGATTCAGTATCTCTGACCAGAAGGTCTCCTACCTTCACTGTGATTTACAATTGAAGGAGTTAACTGATATCCTACCGACTGCGCCAATTTTAGGTTTTGGCCCTTTCGACACTAAATAAGTAGGCGAGATACTACAAACAAACTTTATTATATGTTATAAATGCTTCGTACAAATAGACTGAAGAACGTGGAGCACGCACTTAGTTTTATACTAATGGTGTGCTTCCGTTGCATTTTTCTTAGATAAGATTATAAAAATATATATAACATATATTACATAATACATATTTAAAATAAGCAAAAATAATATAAAGATACTATTATAGAGTTCATATAATTTTAAGCATATCCAGACGAACGAGAAAGGTCAATTGAATGTAATATCTGTTATATTGAAGAATATCAGGAATATATTGTCCTAGTACCAGTACGGGCAACAATTTGCTTTGTCAAACACAGTAAATAATGACGTCTGGTCATTAACAATTTTTTTTACCACAAATTTTAATAATAATAGTATAATATACTCGATTTTGATTCAATAGTAGTCAAAACTGTTATTATCACTTTTTTACTATTTGAAAATTATCCACCAAATTTAATCGATTTGTACAGGGTGTTTGAAATTTATCCAACAATTTTTAAATAAAAAGTATGTTTGTTAAAAATTATAATTATATTTCAATAGAAAACATATATATATATATATATATATATATATATATATATATATATATTAAAGTTATTAAATAATAAGACTGCTGTCTCATATATTGTAGTAAACAGTGCATGGAAAAAACTGACAAAAATAGACTCAAAGATCGTTTTTTTTTCTTCTTTAACCTCTGGTAAGAGAGCAAATGTAGGTTTTATCTTTAAACTCGAGAACGGTTTTTCAAACTATCCTGAATAGGTTGGATTGGTCCGAGCCTGGGCTAGGGGTGGACCTCCGCAATTTCTAGATCTAAACCCTATACATTTCTTTTCATTAAGGTTGAACTACTGCAAGGAAATTCGACAGGTTCAAGTTTGCTTGCAAGTGAGTTAAGACAACTTTGAATATCTTTTGTAGAAATTAATAAAAGTAGTATAATTTTGTTTTATCTCATTTTCAGTTGCACGTTTTATTTTTTACAACAAATAAACTTTTTATTTAAAAGTAACCCTTATACGAAACTTGAACTACCAGTCAGACAATTCTATAACTCTTCAAATAGTGTAAAACATTTTCATCATCTGTTGAACTCTCACTAGAGTTATTGAAAATTAGTTAGTGGTATTACTGGTTGGAGAAAATCAGCTAAAAATGTTACATATACAGGGTGTCCGAACATGAGGCGTCAATATCCCGGGGGAGGGGGGTGATAATATTCGAAAAAATAATTAGGTACTCAAAGCCCTATAACATTTTTTTGAAAACTCTGAAAACTGTTCTTTAAGAATTTCTACTAATAACTTTTTTGTGAGTCTACTGTTTTTCTCAAATTTTGTACACGTATAGCTAGTATTACTTTGTATCCACGTTCTTGTTTTCAAGGCGTGCTTTGTTAATTTTGAAAATGACTTCATTTAACGCATGTGATATTTAAAGTTGTTTTTCTCGAAAACTGCTAATTTTAACGTGATATAATAAGAGGACCTTTTTTAAAGATTTTTTGATGATCTTTAATTACGTTTTATCTAAACTCTCAAATAAAATTGTAATGTTACATATTGACGGTTCGTGATTATATTCTACATCTGTTACTGTCAAGATTTAACATGACGCTAGATGACATTTTCTAAAGTCGCAATATTTAGTTTTTTCAGAACATTTCAGCAATGACAGCAGATATCTTGGATCTGTTTAGTTTATTTTTATGGCCATCAAAATGCGCAACTTTTTTCTAATTTGACCACCCTGTATATTTTACGACTTCTGACGCGAACCATGAAAAATGGACCACCCTGTATAAAGTTTAGCAAATAACGAGAGTGTTATCTCAAGCCACCTGCGTATTTTCAAGGCCAACAAAGTTTTAGGTCCAAATTCTGTTAAGATACTCGTACGTACAAATCTTTGAAATAGAAAACTTAAAACCATATATTTTCCGCTTCATGTTTACTTCAAAAACTTTGTTTATTTTTAAATATTACAAATCTTGAAAGTATTTGTTAGCATCTACTATTTAACAAACATGCTAATCGTCTGTTCAAGAAAATTATTTTGAATAAAACTATTAGATGTAAATAAATTCTAAAGTTATGAAAACTGCTGCCTACATTACCATCATTTGGTTTATTTTATACCTGATGAGCATTCTTGACGAAAAAATATATATCCAAGTCAGGTGAAGGCATTGGGTGGGATCAGTTTTGCAAGTCGAATCATAGTAGGCGCGCAGATGACTATATGTAGTAGTAGAAACCAACAAAATTGCTTCTCGAACAAGTTCATCGCGTACGAAATAGGAAATACAGAATGGCGAAAGTGTAAATCAACCCAATAACCATCCAGTGGGTGTAACCTATTCGATATTAAAAAAAACTATTTCACAGCGTTAAATATGTCAGGTTCAATGAACTAAAAATGTTTCCCTGAAGGAAATGAACCCAGAGGCGAGATTAATCAGTTAGAGAGGAAATGCTTAATGCAAATTAAATTTTATACTTATATTTTATCATTATTTGCTGCAGAAGTAATGAGGAAACAAAGAGAAATTGAAATCAAGTTGTCGGTGGTATTACACAAATTGCATTATGTTCCGTTGGAAATAGTGCAGCACTTAAATTAGATTTAAAGCTCGGGATCAGGTTCATATAAATCAAGATGTTTTCTGTGCATTTCACTAGAAACGACAATTCCAACATGGAAAGGCAATATTTAATATCTTTATCTTTGAAATTAAAGTGCTCTCCATATTTTTAATCAATTTAATTCAAAACGGGTGCCAAATAATGATAATAATTAGGGTAACCCAAATATGCAGTATTTGTGCTACCTTAATACTATTCATGTTATACAGGGTGTTCCGCATAAGAACCAACACAGAGCAGGTGCATGTAGGGAGTCCCAAAATATTGCAATTTAACCAAACATTTCTATATACAATGTTGCACACAGGTCTTCAAAGTTGGACCAAATATTTAGAAAAAAATTAATATGTCTGAATTACTTTAACTTGGAATAACGAATTTGGTACATGAATTAGGATTATTATTGGTCTTTGACTGTGAGTTCAAGTAAACCGAAATACTACTACTTCAAATAAGGTCCGTGTTAAGGAAAACTGAATTTGAAACATGGATAATTTAAATCAAATGGTAATTAGATTAAAATTAGATTATAACAATGTCATACTAATAGTAGTAAAGACCGAAGGAGTGGACAAGCAAAAAATACAACTGACCTACAGCTAGACCTATAATTACCACAGCCATAAGTAGAGTGTCTGAAATTGAATCAGATACCTACATGCTTATCTTTTAAATCTATCAAATCAAATGCATAACAATCTTTGTGTATAAAAAATTGTTTACAAAAATTAGCAATCACTAGTATAAATCTTAAAATATTCCTTTCTATGGTAAAAGTAAAAGTTGATTTAATGAAAGGAAACTAAGGAAAGGAAACGTAGGTAATCGATTTCATAAGATTTATTAGGATTTCTAATCTAATAAAACGTTAGTTAATATATAAACAATGTGTATAAAGTTATTGTTTTTGTAATTATCATAAATGAAAAGTGAATTGTTAATGAATCATAACTTCTTTATTTAAGACGATGCTTGTCTTATTCAATTGTAAAAACAATTTTTCTTTTAACTAACGATAATTGTTTTGAATGTATTATAATAGTAAGTATCGAGTTAATGCAATTCTTTATATAAATTTTTATACAAATTTTCCTTAAATGAAGTTATAAACTTTTTGTTAAAAAATATCTAAATATTCTCTAACAATAACTCCCGGCACAATGTAATTGAGAAAAAGAAAAATTTGTATCAAAAGATAATAATGAAATAACACATACTAAAATTACTATGCGATGTGTGTATAATCAAATTATATTATACATCCCTAATAGCACACGACGTCCAGTGGACGTCCATTTAATGTCCATTTAACGTACAGACGTCCATGGAGCATAAATGGACATTCAATGGATGTCCATTCCTGGACATATTTTGATAGAACATACATTGGACATCCGATGGATGTCCTTTATGGGACATATTTTGATGGTACATATATTGGATATCCGATGGATATCCTTTATGATGAGTAAACAATATAGAAGAATAAATTAGGAAACCGAAGCAATATAAATCACATTTTGTAAGTAAGTAAATTTGTATGTTCTACTATTAGTCTATTTATAAATAATTGAATTGTTTGTTGGCTAGGCTAAATTCATAATATCTTTATGTAGACAATTATGTCACAGTATAATTAATTATGTACTAACAACCGACAACACTCGTTTTCATTTTTAGATAAAGAAGTTCTCATTTCCACTCTAGTTGTTGAGTTTTCTCGTTTTTAGCTATTCTAGGTTAAGTTAAGAAATGTAATTATATGGTTTTGTTCTTGTTACTTATTACATAAGTAGTTGTTTTATTTGTATCTCTTAATTATTTATGTATTTGATATTCATTCATGTAATAATTAGAAAAACAATAAAATTATCAAAAAGTATTTCTATAATTTCAATGCAGATCCCCATTAAATGTCCAAAACAGAACATTCATGGGTAGCACAAATTTGGTACAGAGGAGGACATTTGTGGGTCCGAAAGTGGTACAGTAGTGGACGTCCCTGGGTTGCACGAAGCTGTGACATTTGTGCGTCCGTGGGACTTCCAATGGACGTCCATTGAACAAAAAACGGACGTCCATTGGATGTCCGGACTTCCGACTTTGGACATCCTTTGGATGTTCATAGGACGTCCTTGTGCTATTAGGGATACAAAACACACAACTTTTAAATAAAATAAAATTTTGAAACAAAAATATCAACTTTTGTTTATCTTTATTCCTATCTAAAATGTGAAAAATATTGAATATTCTAGATTAATATGGATTATATTTTTTCTCTAGGTACAGTGTGATCGCGCGTAAATGTTAAGAAGATTGAAACATACATTCATTTACTAATTTTTTACGGATTTAATTTTTTTATTCAAAAATGCAACAAAAAACAAATAAAGATTTTTGACGTGTATAGTATTATGTATGTTTATGCTATAGTAATATTTACATATACAGTTGAATTTAATAATATAAAGTATTTTCATAGATTCCTCTATCTAAAAATATATTGATTAGACCGCTCTTTCTCATTCGTTGTACCTCAATCTATCTCTGAAAAGTCGTGGGTGGCATGAGATAACATTCCTGTTATTTGATAAGCTCTTTAAGATTATTCAGTTATTAAATGTCTAAAATTAATAATTGAAAGAAGACACTATTTCAAGAATAAGGCGCTCTTAATCTGGAAATAAATTGGATTGGATTTCTCCAGATACTACTTAGCCTCCTAATAGTTTCAGCTATATCAGACTACGTTAACAACCAGTTCTCTCATCTCTGATTAAAACACCTTTATATGTTCAAGTTAACGTAAAACGGACATCAATATATAAATAAAGACATTAATCCTTGGGTAACAGTCCACTTCAAGACTTTTCATTGGTACTGCAGTGCCTCGTAAAATTGAAAAAACCGTGCAAACGCCTCTAAACAACTAGAACGGGATGGAATGCTCCAATTAAAGATTTCCAACATGTGACGGTAGGTGATAAAAATCTTTTATACAGTTCGTAAATGCTAATCTCCAATGTATCACACTTCCACATCTAACTGTAGATTGTAGACGCGACATATCCTAGTGAAGAGCGGCATCTGGATATTGCGGACACAACCGTTATGCAATAATGCTTTTCAAGATGCAAATCATACCAAAATTGCAAACAATCTTGGAAAATTTGAAGGTGACATGTAAATAATCCGACAGATAAGTTTTTCTATAAAAATTTGCTTTAATGAATCATATTGTTGAAAAATTTACTACATAATTTACTTTTCGACAGTATTCTACTTTCTATAATAATTAAGTTTTAAGTAATATACAAAGTGCAACACAAAATCACTACTGCATCATCTTTTCTAGTATGTTGATAAGCAAATTTTGAAGTAATATAAGAAAAATTCCAAAATAATGGTATTTGTTAAATATACTCGTAGTTTGAAAAGTGCTTTACGTCGACACATGCTTGTTCAAATTCTGCTCACGTTAGACATTTTATATCTTAAAGTACATTGTGAACAATTTAAAAATACATATATATCTTTAAGAATGATAATTCCTCCCCTTCCCTCCCTTGCTTCAAAAGTTCCACAAGGCTCCAATATATGCCCACTTCCATTTTTTACCTTTATTAATGATTTAAATGATCTGTCCTTCGCTCTTGTTATATGCCACAAACTAATTTCAATTATAATTTCAAGCTACTTTCAACTGCTAACTGTTACATCACTGATGACGATGTTAATTTTATTATTAGGATATGTCAGAAATTTATTGATTACAACGCTTCATCATATCATTCAATTCATCATCACTTGGAATATTACTTTTAAATTGTCTAGTTTTACCTCGTTCCTCCGAAAAAAATTTACATTATAAAATTTTCTTACTTATATTGCCGCATTGTTTCATATAAGACACTGCAGCAGCTTAATTTTCTTGTTCCAATAACTAATAATTACATAACAGAACTTTATACAGGGTGTTCTAAATATAAGTGTTGGCACTAAATAGGCCTGTATATGTCCCAAAAATAACAAAAAGACTGTGATGAAAAAAATGTCTATAACGAATAGTTTTTCTTCAAATAGATTTCAAAAATAAAAACATACTGCAATAAAATGCAAAATTGTATTACGAAATTACAAACTAAAGTTAAATAAAAGCTCCTGTAATGTAATTTGTAATCATATTATATCAAGTAAACAATTGGAATTTCCCAGAAAATCTGTAATGTACGACCTACTGCTGTTAACATAAAAGTATTATTAGTCGTATTAGTATTATGACTAGTCCGTTTCCTTTTTCCATACCTATTTAGTTCTTGCTTGATATTTGTGAGTGTACTTTGCTTAATAATGGAACAGATTATTTAAAGCAATTAATGTAGGTTACAAATGCTTTGCAAAATACAGAGTGCATAAGTTAGAAAAATATATATTATTACTTTTAAAATAACGAAATATTTCTGTTCAAACAATTAGTGACAAATATTTCGATCTCTTTAAAAATTCTTTAACTTTAATAGACCATAATATGCTTATACAGGGTGTTGTTAAATGAAGTAGCAAAAACGAGAACACAGATTCCTTAGGTGAAAATAAATCGATTTAACCTAACATACCTATGTCACAAGTCGCATAATAAAAAGATACAGGGTGTCAAAGTTAAAATTTTCTTAAAAACTTCTTAAAAAACAAATATTTACTTAAAATTTATAAATCAGTGTATCCATCTGACTATGAAAACAATCGATTCTCCTACCTGTTATATCTGAAAAAGGTATACCTATTTGAAATATTCAGTGCACCGATTGAAAACTGTTATCGTTTCAGGTGAAATGCCTTTTCTACTGAAAATACAGCAAAATGTTGTGCTTTTTTGAAAAATGGTTTCATCAAAACTCGCCGATCTTCTTGAAATTTTGCACGTGTCCATAATTTACAATTCTGAACACCATTTTCAAGTAACATTTTGCTGTATTTTCAGCAGAAAAGGCACTTTACATATTTGGATTTATTAAGAAGTTATTTACAAATATCTAAAATAAAACTTTAACTTTGACACCCTGTAACTTTTTTATTATGCGACTTGGGGTATGTTATGTTAAATCGATTTATTTTAACCTAAGAAATATGTGGTCTCATTTTTGCTACTTCATTTAAAAACACTCTGTATGTATTTTTCTATATATTTAATAACTTAGTACAGATATATTTATTTAACTGTTTTATTATATTCAATGTTGAAAAGTTAATTCGTCATCATTAAATACATTCTAGCAACAAAGGAAATTAATTGTTTGTCTTCTGCATACAGGCCAAAAGGAAGAACTCCATTCGCGAAAGGACGAAGCATAACGGCATAATTTCGGAAAGTTCCTTCGAGTTAATCTTATTTCCAGACCGCTCTCAGAAACCTCAAAGTTCATTAAAAAGCAGTAAACAAATATAAAGGCAAGTTTTACGTTCTTAGACATTTTACATTACATTACTAACTTTATGTGGAACATCTTGCACTACCGAATGCGGGACATTAAAAGAAACTTACTGGCATCCTAATGTGCAGCTGGAGAAGTATAAAAGTTGCTTTATTTGGGGAGTAAAATATGAAAAGAACGCAGGGTTATTTCCTACTAAACAATGTAAAAGTTGCTCATAGCCGAACGTAAACTTTTATATTTATTATTTTTTTACACGGGGTAATTACGTTCTTGATCTCTCTCTTGTAGCATAGGATTTTTTTTTTCAAGAGAACGTCTCATTTTAATCTAAGGTTATCATAATATGATTGTTGATCGGATTTAGCTGGATACAATTCATCAAAAGTAAAGTAATTAAATATCACACTTTAACACATACATTTCACTATTTAGATACACACTATACACTACTGATTACTAGCACTGTCTACAGTATACGCCAAAAGTATGGAATAAATAAATTCAATAAATACGAAACAATTATTTTTTGGAAAAAATCATCGAACAGGTCGATTTTTAATTTAAAAAATACATATTTTAACGTAAAATGCGATTTTCAAATGTCATTTGTTTTCGAGTAATGACGTCATCGATTTTTTTTTTAATGGCAACACCATATTTTTTTCCTTGATTATGAAAGATCGTTTAATTCTCTATCAGACAGTACCAAAATTTTGCCCTCTTACATAGGAAAGTTTTCGAGCAAATGACGATTGAATGTTTGGAAAACGTAAAAAGTAACAATTCTGAAGTATGTAAAATAAAATACAATTGATTAAATTTTATACTTAAATTAAATGTTCGAATTGCCATCCACCAACTTCTTGACAATGCGCAAGTCTGTGAAGAAATTCTTCTTGCACATTATGAATGATTTCTGGGGTAACTCTGTGTATTTCGTCCCGAATGCGATTTTGAAGTTCTTCTAAATTACGTGGTTTATTAATGTACACTTTTGACTTCAAGTATCCCCATAAAAAATAGTCAAGAGGTGTAAGATCTGGCGATATTGCAGGCCATTCTATCGGTCCGCGTCTGCCGATCCACCTCCCAGGAAAACAGTTGTCCAAAAAATCTCGTATAGGGCGCGCATAGTGCGGAGATGCACCGTCTTGTTGAAACCATATGGTATCGTCAGGAATGTCAGGGTCATTATCGTTAGGAAAAATTACTGCAAGGGCTGGAACAAGGTCATTCTCTAGAAACTCTAAATATCTTTGTCCTGTAAGGGTTTCTTCAATGAAGAAAGGTCCTACTAAAATGTTAGTACTGTCTGATAGAGAATTAAACGATCTTTCAGAATCAAGGAAAAAATATGGTGTTGCCATTTAAAAAAAAATCGATGACGTCATTACTCGAAAACAAATGACATTTGAAAATCGCATTTTACGCTAAAATATGTATTTTTTAAATTAAAAATCGACCTGTTCGAGGATTTTTCCCAAAAAATAATTGTTTTGTTTTTATTGAATTTATTCCATATTTTTGGCGCATACTGTATAATGAAATGATTCTACAACAAAATAATATTTTTTTAATAAGACAAAAATTCTTATTTGTACGTAGGTACATACCTACCATTTTTCTAACAAATACTCTTCAATAAAAACCTAAGTAAGCCATAAAAACAAAAGTTTGTATTATTATTTTGTTGTAGAATCATTTCATACCAGTAGATACTATTTTTCTGAACAAAAAATAAAGAATACATGTTTTTCATTTGAGTCCGAATTACAGATACAAATTACCTATTTTAAGTTGAAAAAAATTGTTGTTTAACAGACTGTACAGCTCGTCAGTGTGACTCTGGGAATGGAATAACTCCACCGAATGCGATTAAAACGAGTTAAAATGATATTGGTTTTAATGCGCGATGTCGAGATTTATACAAAACTTTTTACAATATTAATTTTTTTGTGGAAATAAGCTAATATCAAGTAATTTTTGTTGAGGCCGAACTGACAGTTGTGACGGATGCTTAGCAATAATATCAACAAACGCGGTTTCCATATACGCCATATTTAGTACGCGACAAACCTCTGGCAAAGTAATAGATTTTTTCATACAGAGTTGGTAAAATACGGATTTCAATAGTGATAGTAGTACAGAAGATGTAAAATAAATGGTACTGGCACTGACTTTTGGCATATATGGAGCTTGTCTTAGAGAAGGGTTATGTTGCATAGCAATAGATGATATTTAGGATTTAGATAAAACTTTGCTAGTGACTATAAAAGAATCAAAGATTAAAATACAGCGCATATTTAGTTTAATTGATAATGAAACCCAGCCACCAAGTTATTTGGATATGTACAGAAGATAACCCTCTCTTCGTCAACCTGATACTGAACATCGACGTTTTTTGCATATTATAGCAATAATAAATGCTCCAAGCAATTGGTTGGGAAAAATGCGTTGGGTCAGATTTCGTACAAAATAGCGAACTTAAATTACCAAACACGTAGAAAATAAACAGGACAAATTCTATCTAATATTGTTATAAGTAATTCCGTAAATTGTATTGTAAACATTACTCGAAAACAAATGACATTTGAAAATCGCATTTTACGCTAAAATATGTATTTTTTAAATTAAAAATCGACCTGTTCGAGGATTTTTCCCAAAAAATAATTGTTTTGTTTTTATTGAATTTATTCCATATTTTTGGCGCATACTGTATAATAAAATGATTCTACAACAAAATAATATTTTTTTAATAAGACAAAAATTGTAATTTGTATGTAGGTACATACCTTCCATTTTTCTAACAAATAATCTTCAATAAAAACCTAAGTAAGCCATAAAAACAAAAGTTTGTATTATTATTTTGTTGTAGAATCATTTCATACCAGTAGATACTATTATTCTGAACAAAAAATTAAAAATACATTTTTTTCATTTGAGCCCGTTTTACAGATACAAATTATTTTAAGTTGAAAAAAATTGTTTTTCGACTGCCCATATCTCAAACACATTTGAACCCACAACGATGTAATCTTGTACAAGGGGATTTCTAAAGGTGCTGATTAAAAATATCTTACTAGTTTTATTTTAAAAAAATCGCTAATACTTTTTTTTTAAATCGACCCACTTTCTCCATCCTAGAATCGGGCGCTTCTGACTATAATCAATATGGCTACGTCTAAAGACTCATTTTATAGGTATATATTCACCAGCAAAATTTCGGATATCAGGTGAGCGAGATACGAGGGTGGCTCCATGTATATTAAATTCATACTATAACATGGATATCTCTTGGCTTTTGGTTTTTCGACTTCATATAAACTCCATTATATTCTTTTTCGAGTTTTACGATACCTTAATCTCTATTTATGTTTTCCTCCACTGCGTTAAGTAAAAAGTTAGAAAACCTTAGTATTTCCTTATATTCTTTCGAATTAACTAATAAGATTTTAAGAGTTTGTTATAAAGTACGTTATTACTTATAAATACAATTATAATCTTTTTTTTAAAAATCTGTTAAACTTTCTTAAATTTCAACCTCTTAAAAGAATCGAAAATATACGAAATGTGCACTTTGATACGAAGGGAGAACTGATTTACATGAAATATTTAGTTTAAACAAACCTCTAATTTTAGCGTTCTATTTAAAGAGGAATTTCTATATACACTTCGGCAGCGTATCGACTACAAAAATAATTAACCAGCACTCAGAAGAGATCTCTTTTCACTTTGCAAGATCTATCCGAATGCCCCAATTTATTAATTGCTAACTTATCAGATAAATCGTAGTTTTGCCTAAAATAAATAAAAATTTAAATCACAACTTTCACCTAATAAAAAAGCATGTAATTTTAACAATAGCCATCGACCATATGTAGGGCGATCAGAATTGATTTTATGAATCAGGGTTATTTTGACAGCTGACAGCATTTAGAAGCAAGTTCGTTACACATAAACGAACAGTCATCATATTAATTTAACCGGTACACAGAAAATAAGTGGTCTGTACTTTTGACTAAACCCACCTATCGTAAATTGCAAGAAGAAAAAAATCACTTTAGTGAGTGCAAAAAAAAATCGAAAAAAAATTTTTGACCTTGACATGACCTTCACTTCAGATT
The DNA here is from genome assembly GCA_037114965.1 of Monochamus alternatus. Classification (NCBI taxonomy): domain Eukaryota; kingdom Metazoa; phylum Arthropoda; class Insecta; order Coleoptera; family Cerambycidae; genus Monochamus; species Monochamus alternatus. The sequence goes on from CM073426.1 coordinate 126,405,673, forward strand.
TAAATTCAGTTTGCGGTCACTAAGTGATTTTTTGTGATGATTTCTATTTTTGCGATTTACTCAAAATTTTGAACTAAATGAACTTCAGATTCAGATAGGTGAGTCTGGTCCAAAGTACAGACCATTTTTTTTTGACGATTTGTAACGATTTTTCATCTTACCCAGCAATTTTCGCTATTTTTGCAAAATCTGTGAGTGATGCAGCTCAATAGACTTCATAGTCGAGTTCATCGCATCGAAATACATAAGAAACACACTTGGTCAACCCACCTATCGTAAATTGCAAGAATAAAAAAATCACTTTAGTGAGTGCAAAAAAAAATCGAAAAAAAATTTTTGACCTTGACATGACCTTCACTTCAGATTTAAATTCAGTTTGCGGTCACTAAGTGATTTTTTGTGATGATTTCTATTTTTGCGATTTACTCAAAATTTTGAACTAAATGAACTTCAGATTCAGATAGGTGAGTCTGGTCCAAAGTACAGACCATTTTTTTTTGACGATTTGTAACGATTTTTCATCTTACCCAGCAATTTTCGCGATTTTTGCAAAATCTGTGGGTGATGCAGCTCAATAGACTTCATAGTCGAGCTCATCGCATCGAAATACATAAAAAACACACTTGGTCAAGGTCAGAAAAATTATTTCGAATTCTTTTGCGGTCACTAAGTGATTTTTTGGTATTTTTTCGGATTATTCAAAATTTTGAAATTGTTTGAGCTAGACGGACTTCAGATGCGGGTTCAGTACGGCAAGATACATAAAGATAGGTGATGGATAGGTGAGTCTAGTCAAATGTACAGACCATATAACTTTTTGGCGATTTATAACGATTTTCCCCCTTTTACAGCAATTTTTACAAAATCTGTGGGTGATATAGTGATACAAACTTCAAATTCGCATTCAGCGCGTCAAAATCCTGGGCAAAATTCCAATCTCGGAATTTCAGGATTAGAAATTTATAATCCCGAATCCCGAGATTGATTACTATCGACAATTTCGATATATCATGGAAAATTAATATTATTTTAAGTTTATTTACTTAAAAGGAACAGAATGGTAAATGTAAAACAAACTTTATATTATAATTACTATGAATAATCATATACGGTTGTTTCAAAACAAAGGCGAAAAATTTCAGAGGGTGATTCCTTGTTGAAAATAAAAGGTAGTTTGTTATATAAAGATTGGGTCACAAGTCAAACATTAGGAAGATATCGCGTTGCAAAGATGGCGGAAGAAAGAGTGTTTTTATTGTTTTTCTCGGAAACGAAAATCCAGGGAATGGTAAAATTTTGTGTGTTATTAGGAAAAACTAGTTGGCTGCTGTCAATTTCCAGATGTTTCCATTGTTTGTACTTCCCGGTGTCGGCCTGTATCAAAACTTCTTTTTTTGAATTTTCCGGATTCACATAGCCTTCGATAAAGCTTAGCAAATATACTGTGATGAGGAATTCTACGATTAGGATACGCTTCTGCATAAAGGCGACAAGCATGTAAGGAATTTCCATTTGCTCGGCCGTACATAAAGTGCATGTCTGTCATTTCTGCATTTGTGAAAATAACCATTTTTGTTGTATTAACTTAGTATTGAATCCCAACGTACTCCGCAATCAGACACATCACACAACGAAAGGCAAATTATTCCGTAAACCACTCTCAAAATGTTAAAATAGTACAAACCATTTGCCATCTGTCAAAGCAACAATGGAAACATCCTGAAATTGACAGCAGCCAACTAGTTTTTCCTAATAATGGGTGCAGTAAAACTGCCTCTTCCCGACGTGCAATACTTTAAATTTTATTTTTTAACGTCGAGACAGTTAATTTTATCAAAAAAATATAAGAAAGAAAAAAGTTTCTAAATGAATCGGCTTAACATAATTTATTTTTTTGTACGTCGTTAAGGAAATTTTTTGAAAGTATAGTTAAAAAAAACTGAAAGGGGTAGTTAATTTCAACCCTTTCCAATTATTTTCAAAAGTGAAAAAATATGTCACAAGTGTCTTTTGATGATGGTAACACTTCCACAAAATTGTACCATTCCCACGCTTTTTGTTTCCGAGAAAAACAATAAAAACACTCTTTCTTCCGCCATCTTTGCAACGCGATATGTCCATAATGGTTGACTTGTGACCCAACGTTTATATAACAAACTACCTTTTATTTTCAACAAGGAATCACCCCCTGAAATTTTTCGCCTTTGTTTTGAAACACCCTGTATATGAAATTTATTTTTTATTCATATTTTGGAAAAAATAAAAAATATATATATATAAGAAAAACTAATTCATCTAGCACATTCGAGTTCAAACTCGAACAAATTTTGGTGGACTACGTTCCAACGTCGAGAAGGCCTTCTCCGATTTTACACTGGTAGGTGAAATTGATAACAAAAAAATCGTAGGATACACCATTTTTATATAATTCCGTTTCTTTCGTTAAAGTAGAAAACAACAAAACTTTATGTGTACTTTAATCTGTCTGAAATGGCTACACAGAATCTTTCAGACCTTGCTTGTATGTTATGTACCTACTGAACAAAGACGTATTAAAAATATCTATTAGACTGTAAAGCAGTAATTACAATGTGATCAATGTTCAATATTTTAGACCTGGTCACTAAATTAAATATAATATCTGTGTATTAACTAATTAATTATTCTGTGGCCTCGTATTTCACATTAGACTGCAACGTGTCTATAAAATTGACAAGAGACAGTGCGTCAAATACATAAAGATATGTGGTCTGGTCAAAAATAATTTTTATGTGCTGGTTTTTGTGTGTTGTTATGGTCAATTATTTTAGCCATTCCGCCATATATTTCAAACGTTTTTCAGTCATTACTAATCTCTTCATTATTTGTTATATATTTTAAAATTGTCCTGTTCAAAGCTTATACTGGGTGATTTCAAATAATGTGCAAAAAAATATTAAACGTAGATTGTACGACCGATTTCAATAGGGACCCATCATATAAAAATTTTTGATTGAAGCCACCCTGAGGAAGGATAAGAATATTCTAAATGTTTAATCCACAGCAACATTTGATATCAAAGAATCTTGATTTTTTACTGAAACACTGTAGGTACATACTACTTATCAAAAAATTACAAGATGAACGAAAGGTTTTTCAATCGGAAAAGCCCACTCCAAAATAAATTAATGAATAATATACAGGAGGTACTTTATTTCAACTCGTTATGACAGGACGAGGAAAATAAAAAAACACTCGTTGGGAAAAAGTTTCCTTAGCCTAACTACCGTGTCAAATTTCACTTTCACAATTTCAAAGCGTTTGGAAGAAACTAAATAAAACTCCTTAAGGACGACTCAGATCAAAAAATTCTAGGACTCCTATTAAAATCGGTCGTACAATCTAACCTCAATTTTTTGCACATTATTCTGGATCACCCTGTATAACTAAATCCCACAATACATTATTCCAGACTACACACTTTAAATCTATCAAGTAAAATATCGTGAGGAATACCTATCTAAGGCTAAATTCCATCCTGGCAATATGAAAGTAACTTTAAAAATCATCTATGAACATCTTCAATTTCAGATTGAAACACCTTATAACCAGGGCGGCACACAATGCTAGTGAACTCGAGTTTAGATCTGACAAAAGCATTGAAAAGTGTCATATATACTTGTATATCCGAAAAGCCATAGGTCATTCTAGTTAGAAAGACTTTTATAAGCAGACTGAACGATTTTGTCGATATGAACTTAATTTTTTTATATATTTTTAGGTATTAATAATATTGTGTGAAACTAACTACTCAGTGGACAAAAGCCCCAACCTGCGTTGAATTACACCCACAATATCTACCCATATATTCCTTATTATTAGCTTTTGTAACATTTTTTTACTGTTTTAGAAAGGTATTTTAAGCTAATATAAATCAAATCTCCTACAATTCCTATCAATGAAGTCATATGTATGTTCTCTGATACCAAACATCTAGGTATGCTAATGAACAATTCCACAGACAAAGCTCTATTCAATAATTATCTAAAGAAAATAATCTAATTTACTCACTCTATAAAAATCTAACTTCACTTTTTTGGCAGTGGGAACACGACAAATTCAACCACAATAGATGAGATCTGACCTATTTCTGCATTTTTAGGATTGCTTCTTCAGGTGGTCTCCTTTAAGTTGAATCAAATATCTAACTATAAAAATTATTATAAAAATTAAAATTATTAGCAGTTAAATATCGACAATGACAAAAAAGTGACATCCTGTCAATGAATTAAATATGACAATACCTACTTGAAAAATGTTCACCTTTTATCTAAAAGTTTTTATATATTTTTAGGTATTAATAATATTGTGTGAAACTAACTACTCAGTGGACAAAAGCCCCAACCTGCGTTGAATTACACCCACAATATCTACCCATATATTCCTTATTATTAGCTTTTGTAACATTTTTTTACTGTTTTAGAAAGGTATTTTAAGCTAATATAAATCAAATCTCCTACAATTCCTATCAATGAAGTCATATGTATGTTCTCTGATACCAAACATCTAGGTATGCTAATGAACAATTCCACAGACAAAGCTCTATTCAATAATTATCTAAAGAAAATAATCTAATTTACTCACTCTATAAAAATCTAACTTCACTTTTTTGGCAGTGGGAACACGACAAATTCAACCACAATAGATGAGATCTGACCTATTTCTGCATTTTTAGGATTGCTTCTTCAGGTGGTCTCCTTTAAGTTGAATCAAATATCTAACTATAAAAATTATTATAAAAATTAAAATTATTAGCAGTTAAATATCGACAATGACAAAAAAGTGACATCCTGTCAATGAATTAAATATGACAATACCTACTTGAAAAATGTTCACTTTTTATCTAAAAGTTTTTATATATTTTTAGGTATTAATAATATTGTGTGAAACTAACTACTCAGTGGACAAAAGCCCCAACCTGCGTTGAATTACACCCACAATATCTACCCATATATTCCTTATTATTAGCTTTTGTAACATTTTTTTACTGTTTTAGAAAGGTATTTTAAGCTAATATAAATCAAATCTCCTACAATTCCTATCAATGAAGTCATATGTATGTTCTCTGATACCAAACATCTAGGTATGCTAATGAACAATTCCACAGACAAAGCTCTATTCAATAATTATCTAAAGAAAATAATCTAATTTACTCACTGCCAAAAAAGTGAAGTTAGATTTTTATAGAGTGAGTAAATTAGATTATTTTCTTTAGATAATTATTGAATAGAGCTTTGTCTGTGGAATTGTTCATTAGCATACCTAGATGTTTGGTATCAGAGAACATACATATGACTTCATTGATAGGAATTGTAGGAGATTTGATTTATATTAGCTTAAAATACCTTTCTAAAACAGTAAAAAAATGTTACAAAAGCTAATAATAAGGAATATATGGGTAGATATTGTGGGTGTAATTCAACGCAGGTTGGGGCTTTTGTCCACTGAGTAGTTAGTTTCACACAATATTATTAATACCTAAAAATATATAAAAACTTTTAGATAAAAGGTGAACATTTTTCAAGTAGGTATTGTCATATTTAATTCATTGACAGGATGTCACTTTTTTGTCATTGTCGATATTTAACTGCTAATAATTTTAATTTTTATAATAATTTTTATAGTTAGATATTTGATTCAACTTAAAGGAGACCACCTGAAGAAGCAATCCTAAAAATGCAGAAATAGGTCAGATCTCATCTATTGTGGTTGAATTTGTCGTGTTCCCACTGCCAAAAAAGTGAAGTTAGATTTTTATAGAGTGAGTAAATTAGATTATTTTCTTTAGATAATTATTGAATAGAGCTTTGTCTGTGGAATTGTTCATTAGCATACCTAGATGTTTGGTATCAGAGAACATACATATGACTTCATTGATAGGAATTGTAGGAGATTTGATTTATATTAGCTTAAAATACCTTTCTAAAACAGTAAAAAAATGAACTTAATTTATTATCAAGATGTACACCTAGCTCTTTTACAGTTTCAGGACGGTTCAGGATAATGTCATTCAAATTATAATTATGTATATAGTATGGGATATTTCCTAGAAAAAGTTATCAAAGTGCACTTGCTAGCATTTAAAGAAAGATTGTTAATGATACACCAATCACGAATACGGCTTAGGGAATGCTATAACTTAACACAATCATCAACGGTAGTAACATCACTATAAATTTTTAAATCATCCGCATACAAGAGATAATTGCAATCAAGATTCTGAAATCGTTAATATAAATAACAAATAATAAAGGTCCTAAAATAAACCCCTGAGGAACACCCGATGTAACTAGCACAGACTCAGACATGTAACCACCACACTGAACATATTGATATCTAGTATCCAAGTAAGATGAACAAATTTAATCGTAAATCCGATAATCCAAAGAATTGGAGGTTTTGAATTAATCTATTATAATCTAGCTTATCGAAAGCCTTCGAAAAATCAGTATATAAAACATCAACTTGAATATTAGACACAATGGATCTATTTTTCATGAACCCATGCTGACTAGGGCTAATACATGTTAATAAAGTAAATTATGAAGAGCAATTGAGAATAATTGTAATAGTTAATATCAATAATTGTAATAGGTATGTAATTGTTAATATCAGATTTGACACTCTTTTTGAAACGTGGAGAAATATTAGATTTTTTCCATTTATCGGGAAAACACCGGTCTTAAGTGCCAACTTGAAAATAATAGAAAGCGGAGTAACCAACGCAAACGCCAGTCTCTAATAACAAAATAAAACAGGAAATAAATCATCTCAACATAGCTGAGGTTGTTCCTGATCTATTATTATTGTTCGAACTTCAACAAAAAAGTGATATTTATTATGTTAGACACAAATAGACAAAACCAGATCATCTGTACTGAAATAAATGAAACACATTTTTGTGTTATTAATGCTGAGATGTCTTCTCACATCATTAATAAACTTTCTTGTTAATTTTATTAAATTTATTGAGTCAAACGAAAATCTTGTGCAACCTGATGTTTCTAAATTACCTCTCGATGCAAAAGAAATAGATTATTTCAAATTTTGCTTAATGCAAGGTTGATCTTTTAACATAAATTATTCATATTGACCTCATCAGTGCAGATGGCATTGCTAATAGGATTAGTTGGCATTAAACATCTGGAAGGCGCTGAAGGATAGTTGTCCTACTTATTCTGCACTGATTAAGTCGAGCACAAGAAATAACGATATGTAGACAATGTGATAACCATTACAAAGTCTGCTTTGAGTAATGGTTCGAGAGCTTGTGTTGTGTATTTGTACTTTGTAGTAATGTAACACGCAAAATTGTTAGACCTAGTTAGCGCTATCATTTCTTAAATTGCTAAGACGTGATACTAGAAAAATTTACCTAAATTTGCCTAAACATGGACTAGTATTTATCCAAAAATTATTATATCAAGTAAAAAAATTAAATCAATTTGAATACAACTGATTCAAAAAGTTTATTGAAGATATTTCATAGTGTTAGATTTAAAATTATTGGCTCTTCGAATGTGACTTTAAATCTATTTTTCAATAGAATAATGCATTTTAACAGCAAATTTATATAGTAAATAAAGTGACGTTTTCTAAAATTATATCTAGTTAGTTGCTAGCAATAAATAAGAAAAACTTTTGTTAGGCAAAAATTGAGCTTACTTTTATGTAAAACGTTACCACAAAAACCCTTCTATTATCAATTTTATCGAAATGGAGAAAACAGAGTTATCTTAATAAAATTTAGAATATTCCTGTATCTTTTTAAAACAAGATGATAACAGGATATAAATTGGTACCTATAGTTTTACCCAAAAAAAGTACCCATGAACCGATTTGAATGAAATAAAAAAAACATTCATATTTGGTTACCTACTTAAGATAGTATAGAAAAGATTTTATACTATTATTGGACAACTTATAGACAAACGAACTAAAAATGTGTTAATTTAGTTTTTCCTAGATTTTCGGCGATTTATAATGCTAAAAATAAAATAAATAGTTTCTGTGATGTCACAAGTCACAACCATTACTTTGCAAAATGACAACGTCGCAAATTCAGCTCGATATTCCTCACATATTTGAACTTGGCAGCAATCAAGATCATTTGTTGTGTCCCTTAGCTAATTATCTATACAGGGGTGATTCAGAACTAATCCCAAACGAAATTTTTGAATTTACGTGGGACTCTTACAAATACAATTTTGAAAAAAAGATCAAAAAGAGCAGTTTGAAAATGCACTCCCGTACGGCAGCGGAATCTGATAAGTAAGTTTAATAATAATAATAGGTTTATTTACAATCAAATATGATATATAACAAACAATAGATAAGAAATATAATAATATGTAAACAAACAAGTAAGACACTGAATATAAATTGCTTGTGTGTGATATCGTGAAATATCCTTCTTTGGGTTTTATTAATCCAAGATTTAATTTTTTGTTTGAAAATTTGATATTTGGATATATCCTTCATATCACTAGGTAATATATTTTAAAGTCGCGGAGCTATATAATTACAATGACGTTGGCCTATACGCTTCTCTGATTTCACTGATACATAATTATGTCGATTTCTTGTATAATAACCGTGATCTAATGGTTCTAATAAAATTGTTTGGTTTTGTATTTTCATCATAATATTTAAAGAAAACAATTGCCTTATATCAAATAATTTTATTTCCATATATAAGTCATCACTTTGGTAAGTGCGTTGTTTGTAGTATATAAGTTTAATTATCCATTTTTGAACTATATTTAAAGGTTCCAAATGACTGTCGAGCACTCCACCCCAACCTATGATCCCATATTGTAATTGGGACTGAACCAAAGCAAAATATAACATTTTAAGATGTGGTAAGTCTAAAAATTTTCTGATATGTCTAAAACGTGCTAATAAGCCTCTTAGTTTTTTTATAATACTTGCCATCTGTAGATCCTACTTCATATGCCTATCAATAATTATACCTAAGTATTTAATCGATTCAGCTTCTGGCAAATAAGTGTCTTGGTCAATGACTAATGATCCCATATTTGCCAAATTTGTTACATAAGATGTAAATGGTAAATATATTGTTTTACCATTATTTAATGTTAATTTATTTTGTTGAAACCATGATTTTATAATATTAAAATCATTTTCTACTATTTCTTTTAAAGATCCCCAAGTGTCTGATTCGTACCAAATGGCGGTGTCGTCAGCATAACTTATCATATATAGTACCAACAGTGTTTAAGGTAAGTAAACTATTAATGTATATTGTAAATAAAAGCGGTCCTAGGACAGTCCCCTGTGGAACTCCAAAGGTAACCGTCGCAGGATCGCTCAATACATTATCAATATTCACGCATTGCTTGCGATTACTTAAATAACTTTTTATTAGTGTATGTACCTTGCCACGAAGCCCTTAGTAGGTTAGCTTTTCTAGTAATTTTTCATGACAAACGGTATCAAAGGCCATGGCAAGATCAACAAAAATGCACAGCGCGGGTTTCTTTTTATCTGAAGCATTATATATATACGTTGTTAATTTGTAAATAGCATCTTCAGTTGATCTCCCTTCCCTAAAACCATACTGGTGATCATATATTAACTTATATTTAACCATAAAATTTACTATTCTATTCTTTATAACTTTTTCTATAATTTTTGTTATGTTAGAAACCAATGTAATGGGTCTATAATTGATAACTTCCTGTTTATTGCCACTTTTATATAAAGGTTTTATGATTCCAATCTTTAAAATATCTGGAATACATCCACTAACCAAACACTGATTTATCAGTATCTGATGCACTGTAAAACCTGACCTTGCGCATGGCAAAGCATGCACTCGACGATCGGTTATAATGAACGGTACAAATTACAAAATAAACTGACAAAAAATTGAAAAAATTTCCCATATAAAGAAATAAATAAAATTTTATAAAACCTATTTTATAGCAGCAAATTCAACTGCTTTTGCCGCGGTTGTTATTAATAAATAACATTGATTTGTAGTTTTCATTAATAACATAATTTGACATACGTGACGTTACAGTAAGTATTCAAAATTTTGTCCTCCGACATGTACACATATTTGGGTCCGTATTACCTAGTTTTTACAAACACAAATATTTCTGGTTATTGTCCGTTTTGAACTTGTAAGTGTTGCTATACACGTAAGATATTTTTGACACTTGAAAAACTAATGTAAACACTACCGAAAAACGTTAATACTAAAACTGGATTTCAGTATTCGGAATCGTGGAGAGAGGGCGTACTGCGCACAACGTAATAGAATGCATCCCGCTGACGCTGGAGACTGACGATGTAAAGGTTGAAAATATTGCAACTTCAATTTTTTTTCTTGCTTCAATGTTTCTTACGAGATTGACCCCATTTTTCATGGCGCATCTATTCCCAATGTTTTTTTTATCAATTGTGAAGTTGTGTGTATTATTTGTTTACTATACTTTTATAGTGAGCATAATTATTAAAAGGTAGGATTATGCACCATTTCATTCTAAGCTTATATTATAATATAAGCTCCCCTCTTTCCCCTCTTTTTAGAAACAACAAACAAATTGTTGGTTGTAGTATAATTAAAAGAAGATTTTGTTTTTTTTATAATAATAAAACATAGAGATACGAGTTACATCGCTGTTTATAGGTTTCTGTCACAAACCGCTAATTTCGCGTCACTACGACTATTTAAACAGTAAACAAATATTATTTTAAATGGCTTACATCACTCATTAATTTATAATGGTGTAAGTAACCTTGTCTGTCGAATCATTACTTTAACTGTTACGCATTGTGTTCGGTAAAGACCGATTACCTACACGAGATACCGATATGAATAAAACATTTTTTTTATTTTCTTGATAAAAAAGTAATTAATGTAGTTAATTACATAGGTTTACGTGCTCAGGTGGGCTTCGTATCAATTCGTAGAGTGGGAATTCTAAAGATGAACACAACCGCATTCAACACTTTTACAATTAAAAAAAATATATACATCCTACTTTCTCATAAGAACGGTTTTGCACACAAATCGACTTCTGAGTATCAAATTTTATTACTTAAATATAAAATATATATGGTTCTTTAATAGTACTTGCAGTGTAAGTGAAAGTTAAGCTATACATTCATATATTTGATATTTTTTAGATTGATGGTAAAGGTACTTATTTACATAAATATCTACTATGTTTATAATATAGTAAGTTTCTCTTTAGTTAAATATTGAAGTTGAGTTAACAGATGAAACATCTGTCCATAGGTATACAAGGTGAGGCCAGGCGCGCATGGACGATTATCGAATCGACCGATCACAATCGCCAGATCACAGGTTTACGCGCGCATGAGGCGATTTTGCAGTCGGCCGATTAGTCCCAGCGCGGACGAAAGATCGGCAGTCGGCCTATCAAAATGGATTTCGTATTTTCTGCTCAGTTGTAAAATGAGTTTGATAAAGGCTGCCTGTATTTCTACCCTTCTTATTATTAGATTTCGCGAAAAGAAACAAAAAAGGCGATATTGGGTACATCCTCTCATAAGTGCTGGTCTAGACCTTGATCTGTTTTTCCTTTTTGAGATAGCTGTCCCCAATCCTTAATCATAGCTTCGCAGACATCAAGCCACAGTTTTTGTTTTTTTATTACGGTCGCTATAGCCTTTTAATTGTTTATTATACAGTTCAGGTCGCACTTCTACCAATCTTATTAATGTTTCTGTGTCAATTTCCATAGTCTAGCGAAATAACAGACATGCACCTAGTATATCGTGAATAGGTCGACTGAAAACATATGCGTTCGCGCGCCCAGATTGAAATACATTGGGCTAATGCAATCGGGTGATCGCGATCGGGTCAGAAATCTGTGTCCAGACACAGATTTTCAAATCGGGCGATTTTGCAATCGTTCATGTGCGCTCTCCATATACAGGGTTAACTATGACTAAGTACAAAAATTTTAACCACGTGCTCATGGAGCCCTAAAAGACAATAAAAAAGTTATTCCAGAATTTTAGCTCGATATTTAAAAAATGGGGCAAAACCCTTTTTTCCTACGGAAAGTCGGCGCCTATGATGAGTATAGACTGAGATGGCTTATGGCTCAGATACATAGTTGGCATTACATCTGTCAACAACTACCATGCGTCGTTTGCAGTATTTCTAAATGCAGAAACGACAAAAATTAACATTCTTATTAGTAATAATACCTGATAGGTAGGTAACAGCTAATCCAGTTAGCTCCAGTATTTTGCATTCGTTTTTCATTAGGTTACAAACTGGTAAAACTACATTTTCACACACTACCGATAAACACACTTCCCGTAGGTACAGTTGTTAGATACAATGCCTATGTATTGTAACAAAATCGAAGAAAGGGGTAGTAGGTAGGTTCTAGTAGATAACAGAAAACGTTTAACACCCGCGGCAGTCTTGTCCCATAACCTATAAAAACAAACCGGCGAACTATATTGTGGGAAAATATCTGTACCCGACACATATTCCTTTATTTATTAACTATAAACCGTTTTAAATTAAAATAAGGCACTAAAAACTGAAGAAGAACACAAAACTACAACGTAAACACAGAAATTAAATTATAACATGACAGCGAACCGACTCGACTGGACCGACTGCCGACTGTGGCCGACTGTTGCATGCCGGTAGCTTGCTGGTTGCATACTCTGATTCTCGCATTGGTGGCGTTAAATAAGGATTTAATATAATATCGAAAAAAAATTTTTTTCGCTTTATAAATAAGTTTGGAAATTTTTTGAAAGGAAATTCTGTTAATTCTTATTTTTTTCTATCCCCTCTTAAAATATTTGTACTTAGTCATAGTTAACCCTGTATAAAGTACAGGTCTAACTACCTGATTGATTAATCGGTCGATAGTAAAATCGTCCGTGCGCGCCTGGCCTGAGTCAGTTCTTTATAGTAGGATTTTAATAGTCGATAATCATTTTTTAATAAGAAAAGTTCCTGTAAACGTAGGTCTTGGACGCTTTGTTTGTAAGATAAAGAGTGTTGAAAACTCACTATTTTGAAGAATTTTCCTTAATATTTCTAAAATACCAACAACTACACACAACGTCAAGTCTTGGACCCCCTGTATATAAAATGATTCAATTAAACCTAGTAGTTTTTCTTAATGTAGTAAAAAATGCATGTACTTCGGGAACAAAAAAGACAATAAAAAATTGCAGACCATGATCGGTATTTGGTGCAATATACCCGTAGATACCGCACATCTTCAGCTTCAGCTCTCAGCCCTTTCAAGGTACGTTTCGCCGTGTTATAGTGTTATATCGACATCTACTATTAGAAGACGACTCCACAACGCAAATTTACGTGCTAGAAGACCATTACGGGTCACCACTCTACTTCCAAGGCACCGTGATGTCCGTCTCCAGTGGGCGTGAGAGCATAAGGGTTGGCTTTTACGCCAGTAGCGGTGGGTCTTATATACAGACGAAACCAGAATTGGGCTGATTACTGATGACAATCGACAAAGAGTCGAGAGAAACAGATCGTCAACAGCGACTTCATTTTCTCCATGAAGTTGTTCCGTATGAAGGGGGTACCGTAATGTTTTGGGGTGGAATAATGTTCAACTGCCGCACCCCATTAATTCGCATACCACAGAGTATGGCCAGTCAAATTTACATCGAACAAGTTATTACGCTCATTATCTAAATTTTGTGTTTATGAGCAACAACGCTCGACCACACAGCGCAAGAAGGGTTCAAGAGACACTCGAAGCAGAACATATCAATAGATTAGATTGGCCATCCAACTCTCCTGACATGAATCCTATTGAAAACATGTGGGATTTCGTTGCTAGGGCCATTCATAATCATATTCATCAGCAGAACATATCAATAGATTAGATTGGCCATCCAACTCTCCTGACATGAATCCTATTGAAAACATGTGGGATTTCGTTGCTAGAGCCATTTATAATCATATTCATCCATCTCAGACTGTAGATGAGTTAGTCTTGGCGGCAGAAGGGGAATGGAACAATATTCCGCAAGAGATCGTTAACCGCTTGATAATCTCAATGCACAGACGTGTCAATATGCTATTGGAACGTGGTGCAGGTCACACCGACTATTAGTCAAGTAGAGAACTTGCTTTGTTACTTCTTTTTGATTTAATCAATTTTGCCAAAAATGTCACATTTGCTAGTTTTTAATTTTGTAATTACTCAGTTTATGGAACATATTATTTAACAAGAATGAGGAGGAGTTCAAGACTTTTGACGTTGTGCGTATTAAACTGCAATTTGTCATTAGTAACACATTAGTTATTGTGAATAAAACAAAGACATTAAAAGTATTTTAATATTTACATGCTTTGATTACATTTGATCCAATGCGTTTTAAAAGGTAGATATCATTCATTGTTCTGATGCCAAATAAACTAATCCCATTTTTCAAAGTCAGCGATTTTCCTAGAAAGAACGAAATTGCTCCAAAATTAGCACGCACTAATATGTAAATATATGTTGCGTGGCAAACTCTATTAGAATAAACAATTTCCTTCAGCGATGTAAATAAAAAGCGAGACCAAATCGACTAGCGCCTGGTCTATTCTTAGTTTTCTGTCACATGTTCTTAATTTAGCCATTGTGGTAGTTTCTTTTTTTGATTTCTACTGTCACAGTTATAATGGGAGCAAGAGTAAAACGTTTAATGTATTTTTAATTCTACGCAATGCTGTGTGAAAGTAAGCATTAAAAATAATTCACAAGTACGAGTAGCGCTGCTTGATATTTACTCATTATTTAAATATACTAAAGTACAAGAATAACATTTGTAAGATAATTCTGTATATAGATTTCACAAAAGTTTGAAATAAAAGACGCATTAAACTGTTAGAAGAAAAAGTTAATATTAGGCTGTTACAAATATAGAATAATAGTATTTTAAATTAACATCACCCCAGACCTTCAAGTCTACAACTAGGATAAACCTTATCTTTGACATGCATGATTTCGTTTAAAAATTATAGTTCTATGAGGTTATATCGAGGTATTTCCTGGTTAATACCTTGACCATCAACAAGTAGGCATCTTCACTGATCATCAAGAATATGCAGGGTGAACACACTAGAATGTTTTCTTATCTAAAATACAGGGTGATTCAGAACTTATCTAAAAAAAATTAAAACGCATTGTCCCAGCATTAATACCAAGAAATTGGGCGAGGAGAACTGGTACCATAGCCGCCACGATCGCCTGACTAAATCCTCTGGACTTCTTCTTGTAGAGAGATATTTAAAAAATGTATTGTACCGAATTAGACATTAACATTTTGTTGTAACGTGTATAACACGACAGGTGTGTCAAACTATTTTATTAATTAAAACAACAAATTGATTCTATTAATAATTAATAACACTAGCAGCAAAAGCCGTTGAATTTGCTGTATAATGTAGGTATTATCAATTTATTTGCTTTGCCTTGTCAGGTTTTAGGGGGGACCAGTTTCCAGTACCATGCAGAAATGTATTTTTAAATCATTTTCGGACTGCCTTTTTGATTTTTTTTACAAAATTGTATTTTAAGTATCCCTACATTTAAAAAGTTTTTTTAGATAAGTTCTGAATCCTGTACAAATAGTTGGTTACTGATGAAATGAGGTAATTTTTTTACGATATTCAAAACTCCTATACATAACCCTTCTTATGAGCTAAGTATATTCCTTTGTTCACAATATACTTATAGTTATTTTTGGTCTGCTGCGCAACGATTTGTCAAAAAAAAAACTGTATTTTAGGTACTAGCTAATATTTTTTCAAAAAAGTGAGTTCCGGATTTTAATTACCATGCCCATAGTAACTAGATTGTTTAACGTAAACACAAAATAACTATTTCCGTCTGTTCTGTAAAAAATAAAATAAAGTTGTCATGGCAACTTTTTGAGATAGAGTCAGAAAAAGACTCATTTTATGGACTCAAATGACTTCGAAAAATATCTTTTTGGGAGCGTATATAAAAATATATATTTTAATAAAAAGTTTGTATAAAGAAGTATAATCAATTTTGAGATTTTTTTACGTTGTAAAATCTGAAGTTTATATAGAATTAAGATTAATAAACACAAGGATAAATTTATTATTTTAATAGCTGTCAGTTATATTTTTTTCTGGACAAGGTAAATACTGAAGAAATAACATGTCTGTGAAGTTTTTTCTGAGGTATATATTATTTGAAATTAAACAGAGAACTATATACAAACTGTTATATTTGACTTTAAATAATATCCATGATGTGTTTGGTACAAAAACGAAACAAATTTTAAAGTCAAATTCTTTTGTTTATTTGTATTGCATGTGTTGAAATTATAATCTGTCTCAAAGTAAAACTAATTATAAAAAAATATAAAAGAAAAAAATTGTTAATGCTTTAATATATATCTTTTTATATAAGTACAATTAAATAAGAAACTACGAAATTAAAACCCTTCGTCTACCCACAAACAATGCACAATCACACCTAAAGAAAATTAAATGCTATTTCAAGCGTCTCAGTGACTCATATTTTTTGATAAACATTGATATACCGAAGTCCGAGAAACATACACCCTAGCTTATTAGCTAATTATAGAGGTTAACACAAGTCATTGATAAATACGAGAATACTCGCTTATTTTGCGGTCAGCGAGAGATTAGCAAGCCGTGCCGTATATCTTCGCAACGGGAAATTTAAAAATACTTGCAAGTGACATTAAACTTGAGACTAGCTTGCGCCACGTCACATTCTCAGTATTTGAGAAATAGATTTACCAACTTTGACTCAGCAAGTCTAAGAACAATGCTTAATAAATGAACGATAAGCGTAGTTGGTGCTGTTACAAAACTTTTCTAATAATCTACAATCAACAAAACAAAGTGCTGAGATTGACTGACTCATCAACAACTGAGTCCGTTTAGCCTGGTGAGGTGAATTTTAAAAAATATAAGTTTTTATAAGTGTCTACAAAATAAAGATACCAATTCTTGTGTTAAGTGGAACAGAGAAATTGATATATAAGGATTTTACCAAAAATTTTATAACGATATTGAATATTCTTCATTGAATATTTGTTACTTTCTAATTAGACTATTTATATTATTGTGTTTAAAAAAACCTCTTTTTTAACATTATGTTTTGTTTTGTTTTGTTTAAGAACACTAAAGTACCTGCATGTACAATCGTTTGCAATAATAATGACACTCTCTTAAAACAGTTTTTGAACTTCTGGAAGTTCTGAGTAGAAATTTCATTAAATCTATCGGTAAGTGGAATAACTAATAACTAATATTAAAAATGTGAAGTAGATTTCATTACAAATACATCAGAAGTTCTAAATAAATCGCAAAATTCATTTTAATGAGTGTCATTATTATTGCAAACGATAGTACACTTTCTGGGCTGTTTTGCAGTGATCGATGCTTAATTGGGGCCGTTTCGCCATACTTAAAAGATGGCATCTTCAGTGCTTTTATCCTTAAGTATCTACTTATTTGTTTCTTTGCAATCCTTGGTTCCTACATTATGTTATCAAGAAACCTAAGTTTCTTTTTCTGTTTTTTTATTTTCATGTATCATTTTTGCAATTTAATAATTCAAAAATTTACTAACCAAATTTACTATTTTATACGAAAACACAAGGGTAAATGCTTTATTCATTTATATGTTTTACATACATTTCTATTAGTTACAGTTTTTCCTGCTTTAAAAAAAGGTTTGTGGTGATTCTTCTCAAGACGCTATTTATTGCAATTCTGCATATTATGGCTGCTTTATTGTAAGTATATTTTTCCTCAAATGAAATTTTGATACGATCATATCTTACAGTGAAAAATATTTCATTGAACAATTGCGTTGACATCAGTTGCACATACGCTTCGTTGGTCATCAAAGACAATGTAACGATCCTTGCATCCGTTTCCATGATTTCTTGTCCTCTAAAGATCGTGCTGATCGAAGACAAGCTGTAAAGTTTACCACCAAATTTCACTGTGTAATAAATTGTATCTCACTTCTGCTAGAAAACATAAAACCAAGCTTTGTATAGCGGTGATTTGTATAATCGTTTGTAGTTACTTATACAGGGTGAATCTTAAATAAGTACAAATATTTTAACCAGCAGTATAGTTTTGTGTGTAGAACACATAATTAATAGTTTTTTTACAAAAAAATCAGAAATAAAAAAGTGAAATTTTAAATAAATTTCGTAATTTTTCAGTAGAAAACTTGTTGAGGACCGCTGGCCTAGACCGACCCTTCATACTTTTATGAGTCATAGTGCTGCAGACTGAACGTGTGGTTCACAGTGTTGCCAGTATTACACAAATGTCTTTGCTTCAAGGAAGAAAAAATCTCAACTTTTAGCGAATTTTGTCAAGTGTAACATTTTATATTATTTTTTATTATCAAACTGTCATTGACTGTCATGACAGATTATCGGAAGCCCAAGTCAAACTTGTTAACCCCACATAATGCATGAAAATAGCAATAAAATTTGCGAAAAGTTGACATTTTTTCCATTTTAAATAAAAAACGCGTGCATAGTTTTTCGTTATTCTTCATAAAATAACTTAAGGAAATTGTGTTTTGTGTCCCTTTCTAACAGTGTACAATGACATTTAACTTGTGAAATGTGGATTACTGATTAAATAGTTAATTTTTTAACAAACAGGTAAGCCTGTGTGCACGTTTATGTATAATTTTTGAACATTGGACATAGTAATATCACGTAATATCTTCCTAAATATTTTACGGTAGTATTGAACTTGCGGAAATTCATTTTTAATCGTTGAAGTATAGTAAGGTTAGTTCAAATGTTAAAATTTATGTTAATATTGCTGCGTATCATACTACATACCCAATTTTACTGTACTTATGCTTAAAACAAGTATTTTTAAAATAGAACTATTACGTTAAAGGAAACGTAATATTGATATTGGAGGAGATATGGCAACCTCGCAACAAATCATATGTTTCATTACGTTGTTGGATGAAAAATCAGCCAGCGGTCCTCAAAATGTGGGTATTTTTTTAAAAAATTAATATCTCCGTAAATATTAGAAATTTTTAAAAATGGCTTTCACTAGACTGATTTAAATGACGAACTACACTAGCAGTTAAAATATTTGTACTTATTTAAGATTCACCCTGTATTCTCTAAAGCACGAGGTTAGAAGGACTGTAGACTCAAGAATGTTTTAACAGTAGGTATAGGCAGATGATAAACTTAAAAATCTTTCATTTTTTGTTGCATAGTTACAATACAACTATTAATGTACGGGGTGTCCCGAAATTAATGCAACATAGAGCTAGAGTAGATTCCTGACGACAAAATAATGCAATAATACAGTATATGTTTACAATAGATACAATAAAAAAGAAATCATATAACAAATGAACTAAAATAAAGAATACAGTTAAGCACTAATCAATATGTATAAACCTAAGAAGTGCATATTTGAAACATAAAAAATAGGAAAAATACAAAAATAAATATCTACATAGAAAACAACAGGTAATAACAAAGTTTAAACCTCACGAACTTTTAGTTTGAGATCTCTTTTAAAGCAAGTTAAAGACATTAAAAATTAAATATGTGAACAATAATTGTTATAATTGTAACATATTTCATTAATATTAGAATTTAGTTCCAAATTTGTTCTATACTAATCTATACCGAAAGGATAATTTACCCTATATCTAGTTGGCAGAAATTCAGTAGAAACAACAATTTTGGAGAGTCAACGCCATTATTTAGAATTTTAAATAAAAACAATAAATCTCAGTATATCCTCCGAACTTCTAAAGAGGTTATTGCAAAATTTTACCGTATTTCACTAATATGTGTTACATTATAAACTTCATATACTTTAAAGTGCAAGAATCTAAAAAATATATTTTGAATTCTTTCTAATCTAATTATAAGGCTATTATATTGTGGATTCCATATTATGTTTCCAAATTAAATATAAACAAAGACGTAATATATACTTTTAATTGGTTTTTCCGATCTGAAGTCTACAGATTCTAGATAAAACCCAATATTTTATTGCACTTATTAGCTATGTAGTTAATATGTGACGTAAAACTCCAAAACTACTCCTAAATCTTTAATCTTGGTGACCCGCTTAATATTTTCATCAATTACGATGTAAGTAAATTCGATAACGGAGAAAGATCTACTGTAACATTTTAGATTTAAGTGTAATTTCTTTTTTTTGTGCCAATATTGTTACGGAAGCTCACCTACCTTTTTAGTTTGTTAATTATGTTCCTGATTGGATTAGAATTTATAATTTTTGTAATACCTTTATTTTGACGCTTTCCGGAATATTCCAGGCTATATTTTATTTGTTTCTCGACACGTTCTCGAAATCGCAAAAACTTCGAGAACTCTAAAAACATATATAAGCGGATCGGTTTTGCCGTTACAGTCAGTTTTTTATTGAGCAGTCATACGCGAATGTGTGAAATGCAAAGTAAAGAGTCTGACAGTTGTGAATTTGTTGAAGGATTTTTTTTGTGTAATCAAGAGTGACAATAAAGATTGTTTGCCTGCGTGACGCTACGTTCCACGCTAACTCAACATAGAGGTTACAGTATTTTGAAACACACATTTACATTTAGATCTTATTGCATAAAATGGCAATATTTATTGATTGACAAATATTAAAAATAAAATTTTAACTTTGACACCCTGTTTCTTTTTAACCAGAAATTTTAGGCCAAAGTGAATTTGGCTACATCGCATTATTTTGTCGTCAGGAATCTACTATTGGGATCTCCATTTTAAGTCCTTTTTAGGTCGGTACGTTCCAAGACAAGTATGGACGTCCACAGGACATCACAGGCAGTGTACCAAGGACTCCAAATAGGCATCTACTGGACGTCCTAATGCCCATTAATGGACGTCCTAAGAATATCCTTAAGACATATTTTTGGGACACCCTGTATTTTAACTTTTCAAATAACAGGTGTCGATGGAAACTGCAAAACAATCTCCAATCTGTTGCCGTCACGGCTAACGTACGAACATTGTATAGAATAACTAACTCTTTTATGTAGGCATTTGCTTGTCTATATCTACATCAAGAGCCGGTATCCACAACTTATTCAATAAACTCTTTGTTGTACATTTTATAGATATACGTAAAAGTGCGCCGTATGTACGACACATTTAAATAAGGTGTAAATACTTCGCCAAGGTCAAGGAATGGAATGGAACAACTAATCTCTAAGGTCTCGGCACACGCGATCTAAACAGTAGCAATACGTTGCATGTACTTCGGATATGACGCGAACAGTCTCGATGGCAACTCCTTATTAGTACAAAATTCGAAGAAATGGCGGACTACTTAGGCATTCGATCTTATACAAGGCACTGCTGCCCACGATGCCATAAATGTGGGGTCACGAACACTGTCGTTCGACTAATTATTATAATTTATTATTTATATACTCGTATAAGTGTCCAAAAAGATAAATAAGTGACACTGCAGTAGGAGAAGTTTAATCTTTATCTTCCATGTATGAACATTTATGGTAGTTAAATATATCCTGCTGATAAACCGCACCAATAGAAAAAGTATCATAAATAAGTTTCTTTTGAACGAATTAAACGGCCTGAACGATATTTTTGGGTAATTTGTTTCAAACTCTTCTAATTTTAATTTATAAAATTGGAATATTACAATTTTTACAACAAAAATCTATCATAATATCAGCGAGTCTTGAATCATAATACAGTATGCGCCAAAAGTATGGAATAAATTCAATAAAAACGAAACAATTATTTTTTGGGAAAAATCCTCGAACAGGTCGATTTTTAATTTAAAAAATACATATTTTAGCGTAAAATGCGATTTTCAAATGTCATTTGTTTTCGAGTAATGACGTCATCGATTTTTTTTTAAATGGCAACACCATATTTTTTTCCTTGATTATGAAAGATCGTTTAATTCTCTATCAGACAGACACTAAAATTTTGCCCTCTTACATAGGAAAGTTTTCGAGTAAATGACGATTGAAAACGTAAATTTTATCCATAAAAAAGTAACAATTCTGAGGTATGTAAAATAAAATACAATTGATTAAATTTTATACTTAAATTAAATGTTCGAATTGCCATCCACTAACTTCTTGACAATGTGCAAGTCTGTGAAGAAATTTTTCTTGCACATTATGAATGATTTCTGCGTATTTCGTCCCGAATGCGATTTTGATGTTCTTCTAAATTACGTGGTTTATTAATGTACACTTTGGCAATTCGAACATTTAATTTAAGTATAAAATTTAATCAATTGTATTTTATTTTACATACCTCAGAATTGTTACTTTTTTATAAAATTTACGTTTTCTAACATTCAATCGTCATTTACTCGAAAACTTTCCTATGTAAGAGGGCAAAATTTTAGTACTGTCTGATAGAGAATTAAACGATCTTTCAGAGTCAAGGAAAAAAATATGGTGTTGCCATTTAAAAAAAAGTCGATGACGTCATTACTCGAAAACAAATGACATTTGGAAATCGCATTTTACGCTAAAATATGTATTTTTTAAATTAAAAATCGACCTGTTCGAGGATTTTTCCCAAAAAATAATTGTTTCGTTTTTATTGAATTTATTCCATACTTTTGGCGCATACTGTAGATTTATGACATTTGCTAGACCATTGTAACAGAAACGGATAATGAATACAGTGTACTATAACAGTGGTATCTTATATCTCCTTCTCGAAATTGAATAATTTTGGAATGGAGACCGCTCTCTGGCGACCGGAGATGGACTATGAATACCACTGTTAGTCTCCAATATGTTTCAATGCTATAAAAAAGGAATTGTTTTTAGCCTAATTCAAAATCTTGAGCGAAGTTAGGGAAGGCTTAGAGGTTCTTAATCCTCCAAAAATCGAATTAACCCTTATCACACATATTTAAAAAATATATATTTTAATATCTTAACAACCAATGTCACTAGTTGTAGTTTTAAAAGTTCTGACGGGATCGACAATGAGATCTGTTCTGTTATTATGTTTTTCAGTCAGTAAATAACCGAATTTAAATAGTAACTGAAAACTTGGTTTGCCATTGGTTAACCAAGTTTAATATTGGAACTTGACCTAAATGTTTTGTTGCATACTGAAATTGGACCCTGTATATGAAACAACCCTGATTGTATTGATATAAACATGTCGTGGATTAACTTATGCGAGATACTAATGGTTAAAAAAATTCATAATTAACTGTATTTATTATAAAAAATTTAAAACTATAGTGCGATACTCGATTTTTTTTTTTTTTTTTTTTTGATAAAGACAAATTTTAAAGACGAAGCCTACTACTGACTTTTTGATTTCTTTTAATAAACACTATTAAAATCTTGTTTTAATTAATGAATTTTTTTTAACAAGAGTAAAATTAAATTCTGAGCGAGATATTATCATTCTTTTTAAATCCGATCAATGGAAAAAAGTTTAGTATAATTTTAGGGGTGACTCACCTTCAAAGAACACCTTGTAGTGTTTCAATTTACTTGAAGTCATAGTCAAAGAAGACCAATGATAAACCTTAATCTTGTACCTAATTTGGTCATTCCAAGTTAAAGTAATTCAGTGATATTAATTTTTTACGAAATATTTGGCCCCAATTTAAGGGCTTGTAACTCCGCCTGTGTGCATGTTCGTATATAGGTATGTTTGATAAAATTATAATATTTAGCAACAACCTACACGGACCTGCTCTGTGTTGGTTCTTATTCGGAACACCCTGTATATCCAACTTAAAATTTATTAAAAGTAAATTGATGCAAATATTGGTTGGCCTTCATTAGACATAGTTTGCAATATTAAATATTAACAGGTGGAGTAAATTTCCTATTTCTATTTTTAAGTTTATGTCATAACCATTAATTCACTGAATGACTAATCCAAAACATTTAAATTCGACTTGTTTGACTGGTAACCCATTCAATCTAGAGATACATTTAGTAAATAAATAATATATTTATAGTAAATCCACTGTTCTTACTCATGACATGACGACTTTTTTCGAAAAAAACATGTGACTGTCGCAAAGTACGAAACACATACAACTCATTTCTAGTCGTTCAACAGGGTGCTTAGAAATATACGCATAATAATATAAACAGTCGCTTAGTTCGCAATTTTCGGCCTGTTCTCTGCTGCTTCGCCAAAACAACAAGTAAGCTATTAAATCCGTCATCCCAAAAGGCGTATCAACTTATCACTCACATGCAGTCTGTTTATTATCCTGTCAAAGGGTGTGGGCGACTTGGGGTTGGGGTTATCCACGGCATCCACCTTCTTCTTGCACAGCTTGTTCCCCATGATCCGGAAAAACACCGCCGCACAGCACACTTAGCAGAATCCGCACGCAACCAAAACAAAACACTCGCGGTATGAACTGCCAGCCGACTCGATTCGCAGCAGATCTAGGGGCCCCAACGCGACCTTTCCTAAACCACTAAGCTGACTCTCCTCTCAGTCGAGGCAGGTAAGCTTGATTCGCTCACGTGTATGCGGATGGGTGATGGTAAATTTGACTGGATGATGACCGTGGGTGACGGACGATATTGCAGATGCAGATTTGCGGAATTTTCTTCGGTGCCTAATTAATAATTATTTACTACAGCGTAAAATTCTTCAGTCTTAACTAAAATATTCCAACCCCCTGTTTTAGAGGGTGCTAATCACGAATCTGATGTCAGATTTCGGTAGTTGCATCTAGTTTTCGAAAAAAAAAAATCAAAATTTTAAGCCTCTAGGTATACATTACAGCAATTTAAAATTACAATATAACCTTGAAAGAAGGAAAATGAGCTGGTAGGCTCACTTACAACGAATGAATAATGCAAGGCAAGTCAAACAGGTATAGCAGGCAAAAATAGAGAGAAAGAAGAAGAGAGGTAGGCCTAGACAAACATGGGACAGAGCTGTAGACGGAATATTACAGACTACAGAGGAAAGAAATAATATGGACCGACGCAAAAATTTTATGAAGAAATAAGAAGGAATGGTCGAAATTTATACATGTGTATAGTATATTAAGTAGTAAATTAAGTTATACTAGACGGCCGAAAAAATCTAGAATATTTATTCTACGTTCCTTTAAAATTTTGTTCAAATATTTATACTACATTATATGTGTAACAGTCAACATGTATTTGCCTTGATTTATTGAAAACCCCATAAAATACTGACGCTATTGATAAGGTTCTGGTAACTCTAGAACCGTAAGTATATACGTGCGAATATGAGGGAAAGAATAAATATCAAAAATTGATAACACAATGAAATACAATAGAAACTCATTCATATTTGTTAAACGTTGTCGTCATCATGTGGTTGTATAGATTATATGTATTTGGGAAAAGTTCCTTACATACCGAAGTATATTTTATCACAAATTTCCGGAATTGCAAGTTTATCTGTTAGTTTAAATCGTAAATAACCAGTTCCAACGTATTATCATACCCATTTGCAAAAGAAGAAGAGAGAAGACGCGGTAATAAAAAATATGTGTATGATAAAAATAATTTAGGCTATATATACTTTTCAATTTTGGTATCCTCATAACAATATCCAACAGTTGTGTTATAAATAAACAGGGTATAAAAATATAACGTAGCAGACTTCGAAAGGTGAAGTGGAACGGATCGAAATAGGAAATGAAATTCTTATGGACATAATGGGTCTGATGAATAAACGGTAGTGCTTAGTGCTTCTACTACATATTTTTTAAGCAAAACCTTCGATATACATGATTAATATTTTCGAAGCATTTACATCATCTTTAAAGTAAAAGCATTTGCTTTGTTACAAGCAAAAGCTACAGCAAATATTAATAAAACCATTTATATGAATAAAACTACCGTGTTTACCATTAGTTTAGCATTTGTTTTAATAAAACTGAAGGTACCTCAGTAGTAGACTTCGTGTATATGAAGCAGCATCTAAATTGTGAATTATGTTTTTAAATCAAATTAGAGCAGAAAAATATTACAAAAACGAATAGAAATATATATATATCAGGCGATTGTAGAAAACTCTCCTGTTTTAATGAAAAAAATGTAGTCAATTATTTTATTGGGGAACAGTATGAAAACGAGGAGGTGCTCTGACACCTGCCTAAAAAATGAAAGTTTTCTTCAGGTACATTTCTTCTCGTATCTACCAAAATATTGTTGGTGAAATCATTGGAATAAGAAATCACTGTGCCAAAAACAATTACAGAAGTGACAAATAAAATAATGACCAAGTCAAATTTATGAATTAAATTTCCTTATTCTACGGAAGAAATTAGAGGAGCGAGCTAACATTGGCAAGAAAAATATAATTTTCCTAGAACAATAGGAGCATTGGATTGAACACATGTGCGAATTCCGAAACCTTTGGACTATGGAGGTGAATATATAAACAGAAACGGCTTTGCAAGCTTCAATGTCCAGACAACTTGTGATGCATCTGATAGATTTACAAGCGTAGATGTCCAGTGGGTTGGATCCATTTATGACAGCAAAACATGGAAAAATTCCAACATATGTTGTCATGCGCCGCAATACACAAAATGCTATAGTTCTAGCAGATGAGGGATACGGCATAGAACCATGTTTAATGACTATTTACAAATATCCCAATACACCACAAGAAATTCAGTATTAAATGTTGTTTTGTACTTTTCGCACTTATTTAATCTAATTTTCTTATTTCCAGTTTTATGCGTATGGGTTTTCTGTTTAATTTTTGTTTTCATGTTGTTGATTTTTTTACTCAGTTGCTTTTCCGTAATTACTTTTCCCGTTTTGATTTCCCAATCTTGTTTTAGCTCTTTCAACGCCTCATCTTTCGCCAATTTTACGACTGGTATTTGTGATTTTTGTAAAATAACTTATTCTCCATGATTTTCCTCCACGACACTGTTTTCCTCATCAGAACTCATTTTTTTAAATATATATGTTTAAGTTTACATTACTAATGCTGTAATATTACTGCACTATGCGATATATATCAGCTTGCTTTTAAACTGACTGCAAAAGGCAGTTGCAATAGATACGTGTGTTTGTCAGAAAATAGCATTTGCTGCAGCGCGTGAAGGATTTGCTATAGAGCAAAAGCAAAACATTATTAATTTAACACGATGCAAATGCTTTTGCTGCTACCTTCTACTTCGCAGCGTTTGCTTTTGCTTTTACTTTTTACTTCAAGCAAATGCTTTTGTTTTATTCATCAGACCCATTATGTGCTAAAATGCTTCACAAGCTAGTTGCAGTTCTTTAAAAAATGGACAAAAGAATAACTTATATTTATTTTTAGGAACAAAGCCACGTCATTTTTTCGTATTCTGTCATACATTATTATGATAGATCCGTTGTTGACAGGCAGTCTAATGGAATGGTTTTTTTTAAGTAAAAAGGTTTATTTAAGTATAGAGGCGTTTTGTATCAGATATGAAAATTTTGAATTGTTTTGGTAAATAAGGGACACTTTATGTAATACAAATATTTATTTGCCAAAGTTTAAAGAATTTTCGAGAATGTTTAATTGATATAAGATAATAAGTACTTAAAAAATTTCTACGATTCTCTTTGCCTATTATTCATATCAGTACTAAATTAAACATAGTTGACCTGCTAAATCTCCGGTCCTAGATTTCTGCTTGTAGGACTGTTTTAAATTATTGACGAATTCGGTATCAATAGTTAATGAATTACAACTTCAGCAAAGGGTTGTGCAATGCTCCAATTAAATAAGGGGTCTGATGAATAAAACAAAATCATTTGCTAGAAGTAAAAAGTAAAAGCAAAAGCAAATGCTGCCAAGTAGAAGGTAGTAGCAAAAGCATTTGCTTCATGTTAAATTAATAATGTTTTGCTTTTGCTCTATAGCAAATCCTTCACGCACCTCAACAAATGCTATTTTCTAACAAGCTCACACGTATCTGTTGCAACTGCCTTTTGCAGTCAGTTTAAAAGCAAGCAGATACCTAGGTATCGCATAGTGCAGCAGTATTAGAGCATTAGTGATGTAAACTTAAAAATATATATTTAAAAAAATGAGCTCTGATGAGGAAAACAGTATCGGAGAGGAAAATCATGGAGAATAAGTTATTTTACAAAAATCACAAATACCAGCCGTGGGGAAAGATGAGGCGTTGAAAGAGCTACAACAAAATTGGGAAATCAAAACGGAAAAAGTAATTACGGAAAAGCAACTGAATAAAAAAATCAACAACATGAAAACAAAAATTAAACAGAAAACCGATATGCATAAAACTGGAAATAAGAAAATTAGATTAAATAAGTGGGAAAAGTCCAAAACAACATTTAAAACTGAATTTCTTGTGGTGTATTGGGATATTTGTAAATAGTCATTAAACATGGTTCTACGCCGTATCCCTCATCTGCTAGAACTATAGCATTTTGTGTATTGCGGCGCATGACAACATATTATTATGTTGCAATTTTTCCATGAATGGATCCAACCCACTGTACATCTACGCTTGTAAATCTATCAGATGCATCACAAGTTGCCTGGACATTGAAGCTTGCAAAGCCGTTTCTGTTTATATATTCACCTCCATAGTCCAAAGGTTTTGGAATTCGCACATGTGTACAATCCAATGCTCCTATTGTTCTAGGAAAATTATATTTTTCTTGCCAATATTAGCTCGCTCCTCTAATTTCTTCCGTAGAACAAGGAAATTTAATTCATAAATTTGACTTGGTCATTATTTTATTTGTCGCTTCTGTAATTGTTTTTGGCACAGTGATTTCTTATTCCAATGATTTCACCAACAATATATTGGTAGATAGGAGAAGAAATGTACCTGAAGAAAACTTTCATTTTTTAGGCAGGTGTCAGAGCACCTCCTCGTTTTCATACTGTTCCCCAATATAATAATTGACTACATTTTCTTCATTAAAACAGGAGAGTTTTCTATAATCGCCTGATATATATATTTCTCTTCGTTTTTGTAATATTTTTCTGCTCTAATTTGATTTAAAAACATAATTCACAATTTAGATGCTGCTTCATATACACGAAGTCTACTACTGAGGTACCTTCAGTTTTATTAAAGCAAATGCTAAACTAATGGTAAACACGGTAGTTTTATTCATATAAATGGTTTTATTCATATTTGCTGTAGCTTTCGCTTGTAACAAAGCAAATGCTTTTACTTTAAGGATGATGTAAATGTTCCGAAAATATTAATCATGTATATCGAAGGTTTTGCTTCAAAAATATGTAGTAGAATCATTTACTACCGTTTATTCATCAGACCCAATGTCTTCGTGCCGAAGAAATTTTATCTCTTATAGAGAAATAAATCGAGGGTCAAGTTATGTTAACAAAAACTTCTATTTTTACCTTCAAATTTTTAAGTTTCATAATTTAAATTTAAACGAAATTTTTTGTATTACAAACTTTAATCATAAATATCTCGAACAACTGTCACCCTAGCGCGCTATAGCGTGTTAAATAAGGTGTTCTATACCTTATTTACGTAAAAAAATATATTTTTTGTCTGATATAAAAAATGTCTTTATAACTATCTTTTTCGCATAGTTTTATTAAATAAAATGTCACCTTCAGTTGCTACATAAATTTATGGCAGAATATGAAATTTCAAATCCATCCAAAGGCGCATCTAAGGTTGGTGGGAATGGTGGTCCCAGGTCCAGATTCATCCCATCAAATGATAACAATATACAGAGTGTGCTGAATACGAGTGGCGTAATTTTAAGGACTATATATATAATCAAAAGCAACAAAAAAACATCTAAAACAAATAGTTTTTCTACAAATACATTTAAAAAATCTAAATGCATGTGCAATAAAATGCAAAACTGTTACGAAATTACCAACCAAGGTACAATTAAGGTTAAGTAAAAGCAAAAGTAAATTTGTTTTGTGTATCAGAAAAGCGTTAGAACTGTTGCGTACTGTAAAGTTCGATAACATTGCAATATGTCAGCTGCTGCTGTTAACCAAAGAGTAATATTAGTGACAACAGAGGAAAGCAGCCTAATTAAACATAATTTAAAAAAATTTTGATATGACCTCATTTATTGTAATATACAGGGTGAACCTTAAATAACAAATATTTTAACTACAGGTGTAGTTTGTTATATAGATAAGTCTAGTGAAAATCATTTTTAAAAATTTCAAATATTTACGGAGATATTTTTTTAAATACCCACATTTTGAGGACCGCTGATCAGATACACCACTGACGTAACCTAATAAAATAAACCATATGATTTACTGAAGGCGAGGTTGCCATATCGTCTCTAAGATAAATAATTATTTAACGTAAATTCAATTTTTGTTGGTTGTGAAAATAAAATTTTAAAATCTTCAAACATTATTTTCTTGAAATTTTTGTTATGTAACACCATAATTTTTCATGATGTATGTATGTAGAATGGCACGCTCTTTCAAATGGCATGGGCAAAATTGGGGGTTGCTATTTAACAAAATTGTCGATGACGTTATATCTCGAACAACGATGACGTCACATATATGAGTCATATGTCAAAAAGTGCCTTTTTTAAAAACAAAATCGACGTGCGAGGGGATTGTTTCGAAAACTTCTCAATTTCAAGAATAATGAATTTATTCGTTACTTTTCGAAAGCACTGTATAATGTTATTAGTATAGAGCTAAATACACACAATAGTTATGAATGTGTATCGAAAATGGGAACCTGTCCGAATTAAGCTACTTTCCTGTAGTATTGTGGCTATTATCGTTTTTCTCTATAATCGTGCTTCTTTGATACTTGTGTGTGTACATAAACAAACATGGAATACTTTATAGTAACCATGACCAGCTGCAGGACATGTTAATTTATGGCAAATCTGGGAAAAGCTCTCTGCTATGAGACGTTTCTATTGCAAATGCTTCTCGCAAGCAACGTAAGTCATTGTAACTCTTTCACATTTTAATTTGTGTTGTGAAATGAAAACCATTCACAGGAAGTACCTATGTTTGGGTGTACCTATTTGTAATTATTATGTACAAATACCTAATAATCCTGACAATAGTGACAATACTGCGATGCTGTCACATATTCAAGACCTGTTTGCTCTCATTATTATGTTACCGTTGGTCAGAGGAAAAATTGTTAAGTCAAATATATTTTGTTTGGTACGATTTATCGTACAGTAAAATAAAGGTTCTCATATTCCAGACACTCTGTATAGATAATGAAAATATAATTATTATTATTTGTTAACAAAATGAGAAGACTAGATTTTGTAATTAAATAATTGTTTTTATATATGATTTTTTTCATTTATCTAATATATAAAATTCTCGTGTCACAGTTTTAGACGCCATACTTCTCGGAAACGGCTTGACCGATGTTTATGAAATTTTATATATATATATTCGGTAGGTCTGAGAATCGGTCTTAATCTATTTTTCATACCCCTAAGTGATAGGGGTGGTCCACCCCAAACAATTTTTTTTATTTTTTGGACAAAATTTTTTATTTTTATTTTTTTATGATGTGGCATTAAAAATACATACAAACCTTAATTTTCATCCATCTATAACAAGCCCCTATTTTTTAATAACCATTTTAGTAATTTAATCATTTTTAACCCTGGTCGATAACTGATCGATTATCACTAGATCAGTTATCCCTGACAGGCATCTACTGGTGTCACTTCTCACCCAGTAAACAGCACGGAGTAGGGATGAAAACGAAGCTGGTCTCCTGTCTCTTTCACAATAAGCCTTCTGTCACTCCCTACACAGTTTTCGACCATTACTATTGTGTATGAATTGAGCGTAATAGTGACGTTTACAATTATCATTTTACCTTCTAAGTGTAATTCTCAAGTAAATTTATTATTAATTTGCTGGGTCATAATTATTTATTTCCTATTTTATCAATAATTAATAAAATTGTTAATTTTAAGTGTAGTTCTCATTATTAGTTAATTAAGTGATCTGCATAACCTCAAAAGTACGCAACACGTGTCACGAGCTCCCGCCAACAACGGCTATTATTTTACTATATGGCTATTTTTTTGTACAGTGAACAATGCCAACAAGACGCATATGGGCTAATTTGGGCCGTCAAACAAGTAAAATTGCAGGCACGCGAAATAATTTAAAAAATGAATGTTTCGTGTTTTGTTATTTTTATAGGCCGTCATCGTTCACAGTGTTCGATTCCTCTTTTAATCAAATACCACATCTCCACACACAATAAGTTAGTTATTTTTTATTTAACTGTCAAAATATTCACTAGAAATAATTCATATGGCACAACAACGTTTGCCGGGTCACCTAGTTTTTATATAGAGATATTTCCTACAACTGATATTTTTTCTTGTAAGAGTTTGGTTACTTATTTCTTACACTAAAAAATAATCTAATTCTATCGTTTCACCTGATTATGATTGAGTCATACAATGTTTACGTTTTACAAGATTTCTCTATCTGAAATTTTCAAATAAACTTACAAAAGGTTTTCTTTTCACCTTCTGAAAACTATCAAAATGTGACTTAAGTTATTTCTGAAATAAGGGATTCATATTACTTGTTATACCCCATGAAAATAATGCTATCAAGTCGAATTGCCAAGCAGACCGATTCGGCAAATCGAATTAATTGGGGGTTCAATAAAATTATCAGTATGTGGAATGTGGGATTTGCGATCCAACTTATGATTATTTAAAATTTCAAATGCAGCAGTCATTGTGTTATTTTTTCATCTGGTAGGCCGTGCATGACGCTTTAATCGCCGTACATCCGAATAGTAAACAAATGACTATCGCGTTTTTGGAGACAATAAAATGGTCCTGCTCGTTGATTTGGGGTCATGAGGGCGCTCTTTAACCCCTCACATGTCACCTTGATGACGTTTGTAATAGACCATTATCAAAAATTTAACGATGTTGAAATAATTATGTACATGCGCAGTTTTTCGACTGGGACAAATATCTTAAGTCAAAGTTAGAGACACTTAAAGTGTGATACACAGGGAATCTGTAAAAGGTTGAATAATAATGCTACCTCATATTCCGGGGAAAATATTACCGTCTAAATCAAGTTACCTTAATTTAAAATCTAATAGTTTCCGATATACAGGGTGATAAAGTTACGACTTTTAGTAAGCTATTCCTCAATAACTTAATTAATTATAGTAAATACATAAAACTTGATAAGGGTAGTTTACTGGCACGAGAATTTAAAATATAACCTGGAATTTGCGGTCAATTGTAGAGGGCGCCACCTACGGTATTTTACATGCATTTATGTCTTTAATGCCCTTTGATTTTTTAATCAATAATTCTTATTCTTTGACGTTTTTCTTAAAAATTGTATACAAGGTAAATCTTAAATAAGTACAAATATTTGAACTGCAAGTATAGTTCGTCATATAGATGAGTCTAGTGAGTCATTTTTAAAAATTTCTAATATATACGGATATTATTTTTTTTTAAATATCCACATCTCTGATCAGATAGAACAGAGCACTGATGTAACATAATAAACCAAATGATCCATTCAAGGCGAGATTGTCATGTCGTCTTTAAAATATTTTTTTAATGTAAATCTAAATAGATTGAATTCAAAAATACTCGTTTTGGTAATTATTTACATTAACGGAAATCTCTCAAATCTTAATAACACGAATCTAAAATGATTTTTCTGCGTTCGAGTGCAGTTTTCGGAAAATTTTTGTTTTTAAATTCTAACTTCTTAGTATGTATACCTACATTGCATTAGGCTGAAGTTGCAATATAACGCCTATTTATTTTGACAAATGTGACGTCATGAAATGAAGATGACAGAGAGTTATAGATATTGTAATGTAATGTATACATAGAGGTTAGAACTTTCTTAAGGCCAAGACATTAGTGTAACACTGGCAACGCTGTATACATAGAGGTTAGAACTTTCTTAAAGCCAAGACATTAGTGTAACACTGGCAACGCTGTAAAACACGCGTTCAATCTGCAACACTTGTGACTCATAAGCATAAGAAAAATGACGAAATTTATTTAAAATTTGATTTTTTTATTTCTGATTATTTTGTAAAAAAACTATTAATTATGTGGTCTACTCAGAGAAGTATAGGTACTGCTGGTTAAAATATATGTACTTATTTAAGGTTCACTCTGTATTTGGTAAACGTCTTTTTGAAACAACTTTGTTTGAATCTTATATTTATTTAATAAAACCTTATTATCCAGATATTCAATAAACGGTTGTTCAAAACGGCATTTGCCAAATATACCGTTTTCTAAGAAAAAAATTAAAAATCAGTATACCTAGGCACAAAAAATTTATGACGATTTAAATGAACGTGAAGTAGATGGCGTCCTTTACAATTGACCGCAAATTCAAGACCATATTTCAAATTCTCATGCCAGTAAACTCCCTTATATCCTATATGGCGGAAACTATATAATTTTACATTAAGATAACCTGAATTTAACTTAGATAGATTTTAGATCATATTTTGAACTCTGGATTTTGGAAAATCTCAATGAAACAGTGTCCACTAAAGCGGTTGGCTTTGAATTCAAATTTGAATATTTAAATTTTTTATTGCCTGAAATTCAATTAATTTCTGAGTCTTTTCGGTATATCAGTTTAATGCTATTCCGCCTTGTATTTAAATGTATTTGTGAACACTATGCTACATATTCATACGTAGAACACGAAGCCCATGGTTGATGAATGTTAAAGAAGGATAACAAGTATTGTAATTGTAATACATGTCGGTTTGTTCACAAATAGCTTCTAAGACATAAAGGTAGAATTTCTCTTTTATAATACATTTTAAGTCAACATTGAAACGATAGCTGCAGAAGTAAAATTTACACATTTTTTATAAAAAAATTAATAATTCAAAAACACTAGCTGCATTTACTAACATAGATTATATTATAGACATTAGCTTTGATTTTTATAACAATTTTACTTGAATTAAACGACACTATTCATAATCAATATGATATGATACTTCTTCCAAGCACACATAGTCTAAAAATATACAGGTTTAACTTCTTCAAACATGATTGCATGTCACAATTGGTTAATCCATTAGCAATATCATACTAATCATTATCTATATTTACAAGATTTAAGATAGCTTATGTAACCCATTTCACACTATCTTATTTACTTTTAATATACAAAAATTTAATATCATACACGTAAACCTTGGTAAACTATTCGTATACAGGATGCCATTGAAATGACGCAAAAATTTCTGATTCTGGATTTGAAAAACATCCAAAAGACAGGCAACTGCCTCGCCTCCTCTCCACGCCAATTCTACAGCAGCAATATGGTATAGTGCTAGCAAAAACCGGAAAAAACTGAAACCGATTAACCGGTTTCCGTAAAAACCGATTTCAGATAAAACCGGTTACCCGAATAGTGGTGAAAACCGAATAATCAAATAACCGGTTATTCGAATAACCGAATAACCGGTTAGATTGACAGATGGGGTAAACATTTTTTTATGAAGATTTGGCTACTTAGGTAATTCGATACACTTTTCAATGAAAATATTTTCAACGCTATACTACAAAAAGTTGAAGACATCAGAAATATAGAAGATTTCATCTGGATCAAGAAGGCGAAAAAGGGAAAACCGTCCACAAAAAAAAAGTTGATTCCAGAAAATAGTACGATGCTATTTAAAAAATACAACAATATTTTGGGATAAACTCAGGTGCAAAAAAATAGCGTTGAAAATATTTTCAACGCTATACGACTTCCTGTTATACCAGAAGTAGGTACCAACTTTTTTATTTTAAATGAAACGTCCTGTAATTTCTGCATTTTTGAATTCTATAGTAAACTTTAGTGTTACTTTATAATTATATAACATTTCTCATTTGGCATATACTCGTATTATTAAATATATCATAGCTAACTTTAAAAATTCATATTTCAGAAACAGTGAAAGTGGGAATCTTTATTTTTAGGTCAAGCACGTTTGAATTTCCTCAAGTTTGTCAATTAATTTTGAGGACCCTGTACATGACAGGCTAAATATGAATACATCAAAACGAAGCATAACACCTAATAAAAATAAAGATCACCTTTTTTATTGTTTCTAAAATATAAATTTTTAAAGTTAGCTATGCCATTTTACAAAAAAAAAATCGAAATACCTCCAAAACAGTTCATTTTAGATGATAAATGTCATATAAAGTGACACTAAAATTCACTATAGAATTCAAAAATGCAAAAATATACAACGCGTTCCATTTAAAATAACAAAATTGGTACCTACTACCGGATATACCACTCCTATACTTCCGGTATAACCGGAAGTGGTATAGCGTTGAAGAATCGAATAACCGGTTTTCGGGTTTTGCAGAAAACCGAATTATCCCGAAACAGGTTAACCGAGCTATCCAAAAAACCGATTTCAGTTGCCAGCAGTAATATGGTAGAATTTGCGCGTAAGACCTTCAGAGGTATTTTCATCCCAGAACAATGGTTCGGTTTACTCCTGACAATTTTAACGAAACTGAAATGGGCTTACGTTTACATGGATCCGCTTGCAGCTTCTTCCTAGTTGCATCGTGGGCATCTTGGGCAGGTTTAAAGACTATGCTGTTAAGCGGATCAATTATAATGTTATAGTCATTCTTCTGTAAAAACACAGGTATTTTTCGTTGTTCGTAGTGTTTAATAATTCAATAAGTTGTTGACAAACATATCAAACTATTTATTTTGGCAATGGACACCGCGATAATTGATTAAAAAATAAATAAGTGAAAAAAACACTAGTGCATTTGTCGTTGTAAAAGTTGCATGTAACTTTTGTCACTGTCAAAGTGACAATTACACTGTGGCATGTGTGTTTTTATATATAAAATTAAATTGTCAGTTAAAGCATTTAAATTTCACATGACAAAAAAAAACGAAATATAAATAACTCGAAAACTGTTAAAGAATATCACAAGTAATTTTTTTTGAAATCAGAAAAAAATGAATAAATTCAACAACACACAGAGCGTTCTATTAAAAAATGTATTATTTTTTCTTGTATCTCTACTAAGCCACTAAACTTCCATTAATTTATTAATGCGTCTCAGTTACAGCCGTACGACTTTTATTCGAACCTGTATTTTGTATCACTAATAATGACGATAATAAAGTGTGGTCTAAATATAATGAATAACTCTGTACATATGTATTTTCATATTTATTGAATCTAACCTCCACTTTCCTTTCTATTACTATAATAGAATTTATTATTGTATAAAACCGCAAACACGTGTAAATAGTTATTATCTGTTACTCATACCACGATTCTTAATTCCAATAATTCCCTTTTATATGATTACAGTTACACAAGATGTTTTCCTCCGCATAAGGCCGCAAATATGGCTTTCGTTTAATTATCTCAGTATTCACAAAAGTGACCACTGGTAGCTTTTTAGAATATAAAATGGGATTACGTCACGTTTAATATGGTCGCAGAAGTGGGTCACATCGATTTGCGTGAATCACTGTTTGGGTTCCTCGGCCAAGCCAAGGCAATGACGACTTGAGTTGTTAAATGGGGCATAATTAACAAATGCAAATCGCAGCGTATAAAAATGTCTACTAACAGGTTGCGCGGTAAAGGATTGTGGGTTAGAAAAGAATGGAATAATTATATAAGCAAATAGGTTGAAAACAGTAGAACAGAAAAATGGAAACAGAGAAGAGAACTACTTGGAGAGGAATTTTCAAATTTCGGGAAATTTTCATAAGTATACCAAAATCATTTAATATTGTGTCTGAATTTAAAAAAATTCAATTGTATTTTTAAAATCAAAAATGCTATACTGTTTTTAATTTTTACATTATTGCCAGAAAGGTAGACAAGTCGACATATGGTGATTTGGTCTTTCTCTTGTGCCTATTGCACTCGTTGTAGTATTCAGTCAGGTAGCCAATTAATCTATTATCATGTGATTTACAAATAAGTAATTAATAGTGTTTAAATACCACATCGAGTGACGTAGTCACTTATGCCAATTTGTCTACCTTTCTAGCAAAAATTTAAAAAGCAATATAGTAATTTTCATGTTGAAAATGCCAATTGAAATTCAGACACAATACTGTATGATTTTGGTACAACTACCGGAAACACTGATAAGCATTACCCAAAATCTAAAAAATTCTCTCCAGGACTCGACCACTCTTCTTTGTTTCAATTTTTCTGTTCCACTAAGTGACTCATATAAAATCTACTTCATCATATACGAGTATATACTCATCTACATGATCATTATCATCTACATGGTCATCATCATCTACATTGTCATCTACATCATCACCTACATCATAGACATCTGTATCCTCATCTGCATCAGCATAATCTACATCACCATCTATCTACATCATTATCACACCTCTACACCATCGTTTTATACATCATCATCATCGTGTATGTCATCCTTATTTACATCTTTATGTTCTACATTATCATTTCACCATCATCTAAATCATCTACATCATGCCCATCATCTACAACGCGTACATCATTTACTTTATTATCATCTACATCATGATTACCATCTACGTCATTTATATTAACGTCCATATCATTATCATCACCATCTACATTATTATTATCGTCATCTCCTACAGAGTCATCATCATCTACATAATCATCGTCATTATCGTATTTTGTAACTACATCATCATTATTGTACCACCGCCGAAAGAATAACAGTAAGAAGTCAACACAGAGAAAAAAGATTCTAACTCTACACTAGACTCTACATAAGGACAATAGATAATAATTTAAGGCGAGGAGAAGGCATAGAACTGACTAAAATTTAGAAACCACTGACTCCAGTTCTTGAGTTCTTTCTGAAAAAGAGAACGATAGCCAGAAATGATTCGACCACGAAAATACAATCCCTGCTACTCTTTAGTAGAGCAAATTTCTATGGATAAGAGAAAAATGTCTTATTTATATAATAATTTTTCTTTGAAGCGATAATTGGTTTGACATTTTTTTAATGTAATGTTAAGAGCAATAAGCTAAGTTGTTATATGAAGAAGTGAAGAAGCTATACACAATGAAACACATTCACAATTTGATCACAAATGTTATGATTCTGAGTGGTACATTTTTAAAACATAATTTTAAACTATACGAATTTTGCTTATTTTTCATTTAAACAATAGAAGTATTTAAAAAAGTCCTATCAAGAAAGTTACAACTAAAATCGGTGTTACATACGTATAAATAACATGAACTTTCTTCGTATATACATAAAACGTTATATCCCTCGAATACTAACTACATTTTCTGAACCTCGTTACTGCAGACAATGAAATCACGATCCTCAGTGTGTCATGGTTCGACCAAGGCGCTTTCCGGGGTCCCTTCTATTAATTACATCTGCTAATAGTAGGAAAGGTCGTGTTTGCCATCTCGTGTTGACTTACTGCTTTAGCTCAGTTTACATCCATTAGCACAGATTTCCACGAGTTTCAATAACAGTTGTTTGTGTTTGCTGAACAATTCGCGGTTTTTACCAAATTATCGCCAGGAGTCGAAATACCAGAGCTATGGGGAAATATCATGTTTTAAATGGAGACCGGACGGCTTTACAGGGACAGCTTTGTTTCGTTAAAGGGACGGCTGCTACACGTAAAATTAATATGCACACTGTTTTAGAATTAATAAAACAGAAATAAAAAAGTAGTAGAGTATTACCATTCTCACTACCATTTGATATATGTTTTTCAAATGAGAATTCAAAATTTCTTTGCATGTAGAGCAAGTCAAGATATAACGGAAACCTTAGTATAATTTTTTTCTTAATCAAAAACCTTCTAAGGAAGTCTGTGAAAAGGGGTAGCCTCGAAAATGATTTTTTATTAGATAACTTAAGAACGATATGATATTAAATCATGAAGTTTACAGCTACTGAACTTTTTGTGCTTAACAATATGCAATAGAAAACATTTTAAAAATTATACCAGGGGTGTGAAAAAATAGCTTGATCGAAGGTAAAGTTCAGTTTAACCTTTTTATCCGTGACTTTTTTTAATTTCTGAAGGAAAAATATGACAATGTTTTTTTACGTACAAAAACTACTGCACTCTTAAAGAAATATCGATAATATCTCAAGTAAACAAGTTTATCCTATCTTATAACATGCTCTACAGTGCAACTCTCATTAGATAGCAATATAAAGTTTTCAAAGTGTGCCATGAAAACATGCAAGTTTATGGCAAATAATATTAATAGGCGATACACACAAAGTAGTCGACATCTGTTGATAAATTTCGGAATTGCTCAAAATGTGAACAACAAATAGAAAGTACATTTATTACAGCGGGAGTTTGAATGTCTTGTGTTTTTTTTTTATTTTCTATATTTTTTTCTGTATAAATAGTACCAGAACAGTTTGTAAATTAATATATTGGGAAACCAATATCAAAATATACGTATGTTTGTAGCAAGCATTTTACGTCTCATGATTTTATGTCAAGATATTGGAAAGCTGATGTTGTAATTAATTGTTTTAATGGATAGTTCTTATATTGTTCAGAAAAAGAAAACTCTCATCTCATCTGTGAAGAGGCGAAGCAACTCTTGTAAAAAGGAAGTAGTACACCGAATAAAAATTTGGTGCCTGTAAAAAATTTTTGTTTTATGGAAATAAATTATTTATTTGTATAGAGACAAACAAATATTTATTTTTTGGTACCAAATATATATATATTTTTTTTTTTGAAAAGAAGAAATACAGTTATTTTATGTAACGAAAGCATTTGTTTCTGTTAAAAAATGTTCTTTTTAATTATACACTTCTGGTGTTGATTTAATTATATTCCATGATAAAACAATATCTGTATATTTGAAAGAATTTTTTTTTAAATAACTGTTTATTAGGTCAATAACATATTGTTCAGGAATTTCAGAAAACTGTTGGCTAATGCCACGACCAGCATTGAATTACACCTGAAAAATTTATAGCAAATAGTCAACACGTGAGCCACAGGTGAGTAGTGAGTTAGCCGACGACAGTGACGACTAACCCTGGCTGTAGATGGCTCCAAAACCCGACATACCTGAGTACGTGTCTATTGACAGTTATTTTTTGTTTAGGAAACAATTCGAATTTTTCCTTTCAAATAAATACTTTTTTCGACGATACTATGTAAGGAAATTAAGTTTTTTTAATTTACGATTTTTCAAAATATTATATAACCTAATAAAACTTTACAAAAAGCTTTCAAAAATTACATATTTTCCTTTTTCACATCCCTCAATTAAAAATATTCATTTTTGAATTAAATAAACGAATTTGTTGTTCGAAATGTACATTCATTTCCATCAAAAACATATTTTTTATCTCAAAACGTTATTTTTATACAGATTTAAATACATTGTAAAAGGAAATGAATAAAAATATTTATTTGAAAATTAGTTAGAAAGTTTTCATAAGATGTTCAATTGGAATAACTATTTGTTTTATTTAAACAAATGTTCGTCGAACAAATGAAATTTTGTTACTAAATAAATTTTTAAATTGTTAACAGAAGTAATTATTACACCAGAAAAGATTTATTTTCGAGGAATAAATTATGTTTAAATAAATTGAATTGTTTGCTGAAAAAAACTTTATTTTTTTGTGTACCTTCTCAAAATATTTCCAGTAAGACAATACGAATCCATTGGACACACAGACCGAAGTGATAGAAAAAAGTTTGTTATTATTATAAAATTATTACCTATGTATCTTTGAAATGTTTTATAAATATCTTTGAGATATTGTAGCTTAAACTGTAATAAAATCATTGGGAGAGATTTATAAAAAAAAATTATTTATAAATAAATTTTGATCCCTGACAATAAAGATGTACAAACTCATTTTTTATTCCATCTAGATCATATTCTAAAAAACTGTTTCAATTTACAGCTGTATTATTAAATTTTAAGGAATTTATTAATATAATTTATATGAATTCATGTCTGTGTCTAATATTATTAATAATAATTTCTGCATTAGAAAAAAACTTTTAAAGTGAAAAACATTAAACGTTTTAATAAATAATGATACAAATATACTTATATTCCCAACTTTTATTACATTATTTACCTCAGTACAACTAATACATTCTAAATGATCATCTTTATAATTGATATACCTATACTATATTTAATATAAAGTAACCACATATTTACAAAATTTAGACAGTCCCGATCTATAAATACATCTGCACTGACATTGTCCAATCTTTAATTTTATAGAAATTTCATGAGGTAGTTGATACAAGTCAGACGTTTATAGGCGCAAGCAATTTATCACTTTGGGTTGTTCTGGGTCTTACTCCATGTAAAATTATGTGGCTTGCTTTAAAAGCAGTATTGTGCTCTTTAAGAGGTCGCACACACCATCCTCCAAATATTTTAAAGTATTACTAAAAAAGGTTATGATGTCAAACTAACAGTTGCTATTTTTTTGTATTTTTAGGTATTAATAATATTGTGTGAAACTAACTACTCTGTGGACAAAAGCCCCAACCAGCGTTGAATTACACCCACAATATCTACCCATATATTCCTTATTATTAGCTTTTGTAACATTTTTTACTGTATTAGAAAGGTATTTTAAGCTAATATAAATCAAATCTCCTACAATTCCTATCAATGAAGTCATATGTATGTTTTCTGATACCAAACATCTAGGTATGCTAATGAACAATTCCACAGACAAAGTTCTATTCAATAATTATCTAAAGAAATCTAAATCTAAAAATCTAAATCTATTTAAATTTACTAACCTTGTTTTAATGAAAACGGTCTATAAATATCTAACTTCACTTTTGGCAGTTGAAACACGACAATAATTCAACCACAATAGATGAGATCTGATCTATTTCTGCATTTTTAGGATTACTTCTTCAGGTGGCCTCCTTTAAGTTGAATTAAATATCTAACTATAAAAATTATTATAAAAATTAAAATTATTTGAAGTTAAATATCGACAATGACAAAAGTGACAGCCTGTCAATGAATTAAATATGACATTACCTACTTGAATAGATGATATGTTTAGATACCCTTTATGTATAAGTTTTTTTGTATTTTTAGGTATTAATAATATTGTGTGAAACTAACTACTCTGTGGACAAAAGCCCCAACCAGCGATGAATTACACCCACAATATCTACCCATATATTCCTTATTATTAGCTTTTGTAACATTTTTTACTGTATTGAAATACAGTTTTGTCCACAGAGTAGTTAGTTTCACACAATATTATTAATACCTAAAAATACAAAAAAACTTTTACATAAAGGGTATCTAAACATATCATCTATTCAAGTAGGTAATGTCATATTTAATTCATTGACAGGCTGTCACTTTTGTCATTGTCGATATTTAACTTCAAATAATTTTAATTTTTATAATAATTTTTATAGTTAGATATTTAATTCAACTTAAAGGAGGCCACCTGAAGAAGCAATCCTAAAAATGCAGAAATAGGTCAGATCTCATCTATTGTGGTTGAATTATTGTCGTGTTTCAACTGCCAAAAGTGAAGTTAGATATTTATAGAGCGTTTTCATTAAAACAAGGTTAGCAAATTTAAATAGATTTAGATTTTTAGATTTAGATTTCTTTAGATAATTATTGAATAGAACTTTGTCTGTGGAATTGTTCATTTGCATACCTAGATGTTTGGTATCAGAGAACATACATATGACTTCTTTGATAGGAATTGTAGGAGATTTGATTTATATTAGCTTAAAATACTTTTCTAATACAGTAAAAAATAACAGTTACTAGTTAGTAAATACATATTGTTTGGTACGTAGATGTGCATAATATAAAAGGAAATTCACTTTAACCACTGAAGGGTAAATTAAAACACAATAAAACTCATGAAAACACAAATAATCTTATATACAAAATATCTTAACCTTATAAATCATATGGATGAATGTTTTGTTATTCACTTTTTCACGACTTTTGCAGTGGTATCTACTGGCTCATGGTTTTCACCAAATGTAAAGTATTGCTAAGTTTTCAAGTAGTTTTGATTGAGATTGAGAATAGTATTAGTTATTAGTAGTAAATGGAATT
The DNA here is from genome assembly GCA_037114965.1 of Monochamus alternatus. NCBI lineage: Eukaryota > Metazoa > Arthropoda > Insecta > Coleoptera > Cerambycidae > Monochamus > Monochamus alternatus. The sequence goes on from CM073426.1 coordinate 126,449,846, forward strand.
GAATTTTAGAACATGTTATAAAATTTTTAAATTGGTATTACTCGAGAACAGTGCATCCTATCGATATTTAGTAAAAGTACCCTTTTAAACATCAAGTTTGGTATACGTTTTGAGATGTTTTTATTGCACATTGTTAAGCATAAAAAGTTCAGTAACTGACCAAACGCATTTTCGGGACCACCCCTTTCAAAGGCAGTAGCTACCTTAGGTGTGTGAGAAAAACCTATATAAGGTTTTCGTCATATTTTAACTTGTTCTACATGCACTGAAAATTTTAATACTCATTTTAAAAACATCTTGGATAATTATTGTAGGACGAAGTTGTTCTACAGAGATATTCGTATCGTCCTACAAAAATGCATATCAAACAAATAATGAGTTGTGAATATTGAGCCAAAAAACAATTTCAGGACGATAAATTAATTAGTTAAGTAATCTTTATACACGGTATTTTTAAAGTTAGTGTGTATTATCAAAAAATTATAGACGCATAAATTAAGAATTTTTATTACTTATGCCACCTCTGTTATAAGTGTTATGTGTTTTAGACAGTAAATAAATAATTACTGAAAGAAACTAAGACCGATCCTGTCATTAGTTAACTGTAGTTGAATGGATCTCGTAGACTGCAGGATTTCCATTGTTTTATTTAAAATGGACTTATTCAAATCAAGAATTAGCAGATATAATACGAGTGCATGAAATTATATAGATTCTCAGGGTAAACGCATGCAATAATTGTAAGATTACTTAATATCGATTTATTGTAATTAATTTATTTCTATTATTTTTTAATTATCTTAATTTATCTACTATTTTGTTATTATTTTCTGACTTTACGCCTACTCTGATCTTGATAGCATGTCGCCCTGAAATCCAACCTATTGATAATTACTAGAAACACAAGAAGTTCTACGTTTTGCATTTTAAAATTATTTCTTATATTAGCATTCCCCTCATTAATAATAAAACTCTATAAAATAACAACAACCAATAAATTATTCATTCGCTGTTTTTGCTTTCGTGGTGTATTAGATAACACTAACTACTGAAATACTGAGTATACCAAGAATTGTTTGCATAAATTCTAATTATCTATTCCATTCCTCAACAAAGGATTTTCTCATGATATTAACATCCTCTTTAATTTTAGCTTAACTGTACTTAGAGAACTTCTTGTGGAAAGCATTGTTGCATTAACCGTGCTGTGACATTCAATTTGAGGATAGCATTGCAATTATTCATAGTTTTAAAAACTACTCCTAAACACTGCTTATTTGGGTTACTTAAATGTTTTCTTTGGTAATTTGTTTTTCGTAATACATATAGCAGTGGCGTCTAAAATGCAAAGTAATTCAGTCACAATGGCATCAATTTTAATCAAGTATTAGGAAGACCTAATGAAAACAGAAAATCGAAAAAAAAAAATATTTGACCTTTCAAAAGATAAGCAAATAAACCCATAACAATAGGTAAGACTGGTACGTCACAAATTTTCTGATAACGCGTCCGAGTGTTGAAGCGAAACCCAGTTGCCACGTCAGGATCATATAATGAATATGTCTCAAACAGTTTCTTGTTGATAGCGCGAGGGTGTTTCGTGTAGCGAATATTGGTTTCATCTCATTATTTGTGTAATGAAATGTAAATAGTTTATTATCCTGATCCGTTAGAGTTTAGTAACTTCAATATTAAATATTTTTTAACTGAAACTTAATATCTTAATTGCATACTTTTAAAAAATATATATATAATATTCATTACGTATTTTAACATTACAATAAGTAGGTAGGTACTAGGAAAATATTTAAATTTGGCAACGTCGCGTCAAGCTAACACCAAGTTGAACTAGAAGCTGAGTAAGTGACATTCTGAGAAGGGGATTTAAATAATAATTTGAAAATATTTTTTTCAGCTTACACATTTTCCTATCTTCTCTTAAAATCATTGACATTATGACTGAATCACCCCGTATATTGTCCAGATCATACAGTGTGTCTAAAAAAAAAATCTCTCGAACAGGTCAACTTTGTTTTTTGGGGCATGAACATTGGTGAAGTTTAATTTTTAAAAATGTAACAAGTGGCAGCGGGAAGGGAATACGGTTGCTTTTTCTAAATGGCAACTACCTTTTTTATTGCACCGTATGAAAGTTTAGGTCTTTCTGATTGGTTGTAACATGTTGAGGGTTGGAAAAATCGAAAAAACAGAATTTGCCTTTTTCAACGGAATAGCTGAGTCTAGGCGCCTGAATACAATCAATTTTTGTTAATTATTTGATTTTAATAGATTGAAGGTTCAAACTGCTTACCTTCTGCAGTTTGACAATTACCCAGCTTGACGACAAACTTGCACATTTCTGATTGTTTTAGATCTCATGACGAATGCGTTGTTTCAGGTCTTCAATTTTGTCAGCTTTATCAGGATACATCTTGCTTGTGAAGTATCCTCATAAGGAAAAATCAATTGAGGTTAAATCAGGAGACCTTGCAAGTCTCTAAAATTTCCCTCTTCTGCCAATCCAACGATACGAAAATTAATAGTTCACACAATTTCTTACAAACGACTCTTTTGTATTGATAAGAAGCAACTATTAGATTCAGCTGAAAGAGAGAAATTCTGAGTTCACGGCTTTTCTTCCAAAATTTTTCCTGCCAATCCTCAACATGTTACACTCCAAATTCAACTTTCATACTGTGCAATAAATAAAGGTGGCTACCATTTAAAAAAAAAACAACCTTACCCCTCTCGTCCCACTGGATACATTTTTGAATTGAACTATACCAAAGTTCATGCTTAAATAACAAAGTTGACCCTTTTTCCAAAAACAGCCAGTTTCTGAAATACACATGACATTTGAGACACGCAAGTTTGACAAATATATTTTTGAATAAATTATATTTGCAATTACTGTACTCATCAAGTCGTTTTTTTTACCACTAGTGGTTCCTTTAGCAAAGCTATTAATGGCTAAATATATATTTCTTTCAGTTCATATTTGAACGTTGGTAGTACGGATGTTGCCCTAAAATGGCGGTTGATTGATGTACAGTGTCAATATACAGTGTGAGTACCACTTATAGAATAAAATTCAAGATTCATTAACTATATTTTGGTTAAAATTCTCGGACACATTTTTGATGTCACAATTATCTACAGGGTGAACCATGTAGATGATATGACAACATTGGTAATTTTTTTAAATCGAACACCCCGTATATTGTATGCCATTGGAAAAAGTGTCAACTGAGCTTTAGAAACATATATTATACATAATACTTATCTTTTAAGATTTTAGAAATATTACATGTTTATTTTTAATATGCAACATTATATCACAACATGTGGAAAACTGATATAATTCTAAATAGAGGGTTAACTATGACTAAGTACAAAAATTTTAACCACGTGCTCATGGAGCCCTAAAAGACAATAAAAAAGTTTTTCCAGAATTTTAGCTCGATATTTAAAAAATGGGGCAAAACCCTTTTTTCCTACGGAAAGTCGGCGCCTATGATGAGTAGAGACTGAGATGGCTTATGGCTTAGATACATAGTTGGCATTACATCTGTCAACAACTACCATACGGTCGTTTGCAGTATTTCTAAATGCAGAAACGACAAAAACTAACATTCTTATTAGTAATAATACCTGATAGGTATGTAACAGTTAATCCAGTTAGCTCCAGTATTTTGCATTCGTTTTTCATTATTTGGTTACAAACTGGTAAAACTACATTTTCACTCACTACCGATAAACACACTTCCCGTAGGTACAGTTGTTAGATACAATGCCTATGTATTATAACAAAATCGAAGGGGATGAGTAGGTAGGTTCTAATAGATAACAGAAAACGTTTAACACCCGCGCCAGTCTTGTCCCATAAAATAGAAAAACAAACCGGCGAACTATATTGTGGGAAAATATCTATACCCGACACATATTCCTTTATTTATTAACTACAAAACGTTTTAAATTAAAATAAGGCACTAAAAACTGAAGAAGAACACAAAACTACAACGTAAACACAGGAATTAAATTATAACATGACAGCGAACCGACTCGACTGGACCGACTGCCGACTGTGGCCGACTGTTGCATGACGGTAGCTTGCTGGTTGCATACTCTTATCCTCGCATTGGCGGCGTTAAATAAGGATTTAATATAATATCGAAAAAAATTTTTTTTTCGCTTTATAAATAAGTTTGGAAATTTTTTGAAAGGAAATTCTGTTAATTCTTATTTTTTTCTATCCCCTCTTAAAATATTTGTACTTAGTCATAGTTAACCCTGTATAATTCCTGCATTTATTATTTTATAGAAACATGTGCTTGCAATTTGCAATAGAAAATCTGTCAAACCGCCATTTTCATTTTGGAGCAAACGGGAACATCGGTTACGGTAGTTTGTTATTCTAGGAAGTCTAGGGATTTTAGAACTAGTTGTAGTTTAACGTCATCTAGTAACAAATTTAAGAATCGTATCCTTCGTTGAACTACACCTTTCTCATTTACACCACAAGTTATTTAAAACAAACTATGCTTTCAAATATGTCTTTGCATAAAGATGTTTCATGTTTACAATATTCCAACACGTATGTGAAGTAACAAATGCATCTGAATATGCAGAATTAAATCATATCCTATAAATACTCATGTAAAACAGAGCTGGCGGCACTTTTTGAGATGGTGTACAAGCGACGCGAGATCCATTTGTAAACAGGCTCAACGGAATCATGCTCTTACTTACTTTGCATAGCTTTTGTATCACATTCATTTCGTATTATGGATTTTCTGTCACGAACAGCAACGATTACACATAAAAATTTCAAAGTTCACCTTATGTAACAACAACACGAAGCAGATTTGTGCTTTTCTCTTAAAGGCCGCCTGAGAACTGTTTTGCTGTAACAATTTACAAAACGTTGCATTTCGATTAGCATGAGGTCAGAAACGAAGGTATGTGGTCACGTCAGATATATTAAAACAAAAATATCAGTGACTTCATACGTGTTTGGCTGATTTTATAGTCAAAGTAACTTGTTAGATATTCGAAGATGATATAAATATAGTCTTACCGACATCTATTTTCTGGCTCTGAATTGATTTTCGTGTAACATTCTTGACTACCAACCAGGAAAAAGTAAGACACTGCCAGGGACTATACAGGGTGAATCCTAAGCACCGATTTTCCCTTTCACGCAGTATAGATCAGAAAAAAGCAAATTCTTCAAGCCACATTTTCTCACAAAAACAACCGAAATGTGCGCGTATAGGGTTATTAATAAAGTTGATGAGTGACTTATTTGATGTAACTGATTATATTTTGTTGTCTTGCAAATATCACTATAAATATAAACCTACACAATAACAAACACACTTATTGAGTTTAGGTCAGCATATAGTTGGCGTTGGAATCACCCACTGGCATGCAGTTCTTGCAATAAGCTCAGATCTTTTCAACAAAATAAAGAAAAACACATGAGAACCCAAGCATACTCTCACATTCTTTAAATATAAACATGTGCTACTTAGATCAACTTTGATTATATTTGAAATAATATATTCTCTCTCAGACTGTGGCTGGATATCAAACTGACAATGCACACTCATTAAACTACCTCTCCAGAAATCATTTAAAGCAAGACTAGGTCTTTAACCAGATCTCGTCAGTAACGCACTGTCATTCATAATCTCAAAATAACTTATTAAACTAAACTCATTATACTAAACTATAACTATACTAAATTAATCAATAAACAAATAATAAGCATGTCAAGATACTCAGTGGTAACTCACATAATAATCCACACAACACAGGTTATTAAAACTCCATTGTCTCCACTTCTAATATCTTGATTTACTACACACATATATTCCTTGGAGCTTTTTGTAAAAATGATGTCACCACTGTAAAAATTATATTAAGGTGTTACTGAAAACATGAGACAGCTCTTTATTTCATTATTATCAATGTTTATGTTAACTTCACACCTACTTAAGCCAGATAGTAGTCTCATCAGAAAAAGTTTCGGTTGTTAAAATTATACTCCTAACAATAAAAACGAAATATTTAATTATAATTCAATCCAGGTATAGTTTGACGCAGGTCAGTAAATCGGTTATTTAAAAAATCTCCAACTTTGCCTCTAGAACCGCCGTAGATTGAATTTAAGAGCACATTCTCAAGCAGTTTCGGTAAATTATGTTCCAAATAATAGAGAAAGTTTAAGGTAGTCATTAGGTTTTGAAGAAAAAAGGCCTAATATGGATAAACTTGTCACAGTTTAAATATACTAACAGTTGGACCATTGTCCATGCCCCACCACTCGTTTTACTCTCTGCCGTCCCACTTCTCTGCTCCACCAACTGAACATTGACCGCCGATCATCGGCTGTTTTATTAGGTCTGTTTGAAACGCTGTGTCCCGTGAAACAGTTGTACTGGGTGCGACATATCACCGACATATTTCATTGATGAAATTAAATGGGATCTTTAATTAAGGGCTTAATAAGAGAGCTACAGGGTGTTACAGTTTTATAATTTTTTATTCATGACTTCAATACTGGAAAAAATATTTGACAATATTTGAACGACGATATTTTTACAACGTAAGCTGTGCAATCATAAATTTAAAATATACTCCAGGGGCGTAGTTACTGGGTGGGCAATGTATATTTTTTAACAAAAAAGTATGCCACTGACAATTAAAAAATTTCAAGATATTTTTAGAATTTTTGATCAATTTTTAACAAAAAGGTATTGTTTAAATCTTCTAAAAATCGTGCCCGGTTTCGGGCTTGTTAGCCCTCATCAGTATGCCATAGGTGAGATGACCGACAATTGAACTAGCTGTTCCTTTATATGTAGGTTCACATATAAATCGAGTGCAGGTGAGATGTAACTGGTCTGCTACTTCCTGCTCGGCCTAAGTGGCTCGACTTGCAGGAAGCGACCTACATTATCGTAGGTTAAGCAGACCAGTTACATCTCACCTGCATTCGATTTATATGTCAACCTACATATGAAGGAACAACCAGTTCAATTGTCGGTCATCTCACCTATGGCATACTGATGAGAGCTAACAAGCCCGAAACCGGTCTATGTCTGGTGGAGTGGCCGACAAGAGTTCTTGGCTGTTCGCACAGATACTGCAGGTGTAATTCAATGCTGGTCGGGGCATTAGCCCGCGGAGTAGTTGTTTCCTGCAGTATCATTTATACTTTTTGTACGAGTTGCATACAATATTTTTTCTACGTTCATGCAAAAACCCAAAAATGTTTTATTTAAATGACATTAACTCTAGGAAAATATGACGTCGATTTGAACGTTTGTTTGTCATGATGACAAAACGCTGTAGTAGAATGACAGATAAATGCAATAAACATTTTATTGCACTAGTGCAATAAAGAACCACTTTTTCCACTAAATATAGTTCAATAAAGTTTTGTTTTTTGCATGAACGTATAAAATAGTTATTTTTGCAACAAGTACAAAAAGTAGGTGTTTATTGCACGCGACGTGCCATTGTCGACAACATGTCGTGTGCAATAAACACTTTTTGTATGAGTTGCATACAAAATTAGAAAATTAAAAGAGACCGCGATTATTTTGTTGAACGGAGATAAGTGTGTATCAAACTGTTCAGTAAACATCGATCATTGTTGGCTACAGTTGTATCAAGAAGAAGTAGGTAACAATAAAATAAAAATCATTTAACATCTCTATGGAAGCAGATAAACACATTTTAAACTGTCAAACTTGACATACGTTTCATATTTTTATTACTATTTTTAAAACGAAAACAGAGAGATTTTCGAAACGTCAAAAATACGGTAGTGCACGATAATGATGTGATTTTTGTTATTTTTTACTTATCTGCTTTTTTCAGTGTGAGATTTTTTGGTTAGGCAAACTTAGTTTCAAAAATAACCCTTGACTGATCCGTTTGGCGCAAGGGCTTATTTAATTAATATTTATTTTCTTTCACAAGTGTGGCAAAAACCCAATAAAACTAAAGAAACACTAAAATTTTGCCACAAATAAATAGCTTCAGACAATAAAAGTCGATAAACAAAACATCAATCATTTTATTTTTGATATCACTTTTGCTTTACGTGTTTTATTTTTCGAGATTTCAGTACCTAAAAAACACCACAAATTTGATCATTTTACGACGAAAAATACGGCAACCTTAATATTAGGTTATAAAAACATCTTTTTAATTAAATTCTTGAATTGTTTAAATTAATTGTTAAATTAATATTAATTAGACCGAGATTTAAACTTTAATTGAAATATCAACGATAAAGTTAACTTTCTAAAAACATAAGAGTCTCCGAATCAATATCCTTGCCTTCCTGCCAAACGATCCCAGACAAAGAATAGATTGTGTAACGGCACTACACTCTTTGTTTTGAATTTGGTGGATGCACCAGTGTGGTACAATCACCCGAGGCAATGGCCTCAAACCTCCGTTTATTCCGTTGTCTAGCGTACGAAGTGTCTCTTTACCTACTGCTGAATGATGAGAGATGTGGTTCTCGTATCAAGTTGCTCTTTCAATCAGGGATTGTGTTTGTTGTGGGAGTTCACACCCACCGTAATGTAGACTCGAACGGTTCAATGCCTTTTACACACAATTTGAAAACCTCAAGGTAAACCGTTCCTATCTCGAGGGAAAGATTTCTGAATTACAAAATAATCGTGGCTGGTGCGGGTTGCCCTTGCCATTTCCGTAGTAATAGAATCATAAACAACATTTTAACGTTATGTAAGAAAAAGGCGATTGCAGTGGCGATCAGTACTATAATATCAGACAAGTGAGAAAGTAATAAGTAACAAATAATATTCACTAATTGCTTACTTTAATCGTCGTCTGCTAAATCGCGACGCCTTTGTAGTACTTGTCTGTCGAATCATCGCCGGCTAAATAGCAGCAGCCGTGCTTTTTCTAGTCTGTTCCTTTCATAGACCTTATAACTCATGGACGGCCCTAGAAAGAGAGGTCCGCTGTCCTGATGTGTGAAGAGGGATGAAGCTAGTCCGGGCAAAAACAGATGTTCTATGACAGAAAAATATATACTCGCGACAAGAATTCAGACGACTTACGTCATACGAACAAATGAATAATTCATAATATTTTCATCAAAATATTTAAGAAACTGCAACTGATAGTAATAAAACTATATACTACACTAAAAGTTTGCATTATATATTGCACTAAATTGCAAAAAATAATTGTTTTTAACGCGACCAAATATCGAAAATTACGTTGACAATAAAAACAAATGTGTAACGTCAACCGTGACGTAAGACGTCTGAATTCTTGACGCGAGTATATAAACATAACCTGACACAACCTTTCCTATTAATATTGTTAATGATTTGTGTGCCTTTTGTGATTTAGTTGTGTTTAGTGTGTTTATTAGCAATAGTTTTTAAAGACTCATAAACTATGGTGGAGTCGGTCTCTCACCGTAAATGTCATACGTCTGTCATACGTTTTTGCCCGGACTAGCTCTATCTCTGTCGCACACATCTGAGCATCAACGATTTGTATAGGCAGAAAACGGTTTCGGGCGCGTCCATGATTTATAAGGTCTATGGTTCCTTTGCACGTTTGCAGTGACTCGCCGTGCGTGGTAACACTCTACAGCACAAATGACATAATCGGACATAGTCGTCAATTATGACAAATGTCAAATATCTGTTAAAGTGTACGTTTCTGTTTACGTGTTATTTTTGAAATTATAAATTTTTTCACCTAAAATAACAAGTATTGCGTTCTTAAGGATTAGCAGTCCATTATTAATGTACGTACTCAGTTTTATGAAAAATATGTAAATAATTTAGACACAAAAGCTTTATGTGAAGTATTGGAATGGTATCAGTGTACATTTTTACAAACCAAATTAAATAAGTATACAGGGTGTCCGGAAAGTAATGGGACCCAGCTTAAACATAGCTTTCTGTGATCAAATAAAACCGATTTAGATAAACTTAGCTTAGTTCAAAAGTGCCTCGTTTAGAAATTACAGGGCTTTAAAGAAAACAAAATATTTTCTTGTTATGGGCATAATTATGAAACGAAACGTCCAATCATGTTGAAATTTGGTACAGTTATGCTTTAGGTGCATTGTATCAACATTAGACAAGTATAGCTTTTCTACAAAAAAATAATGTCTCCATCATAATTTTCAGTCAAGCGTATCAGAATAGGACAATAAAAGAATATACGATAAAAATGAACTACAAAAAAACTGCCCTCTACGATATGCGGTACTACTTACTCCTTCGCAATGCTTGTACTTATCTAATACATAACTGTACCAAATTTCAACATGATTGGACGTTTAGTTTCATAATTATGAACATAACAAGAAAATAATTTTTTTTTTTTTGAAGCCCTGTAACTTTTAAACGAGAGACTTTTGGACTAAGCTAAGTTTGTCTAAATCGGTTCTATTTGATCACAGGAAGCTATGGTTAAGCTGGGTCCCATTACTTTCCGGACACCCTGTATAGGTTCTATTAAAAGATCAGCAATTATAGTGTCAATATCTGATCAAATGACAAATTCAAACATTTATGGCATGATGTGAATGTTTCCGCGACGCGTTTTAGCAGACGATGGTCGAATCAGCTGAATTTCAATCTAGAATTCTGTAATGTGCTGTACTGTGGCGATACCGATGTTAGTATTTGGAAACATACATATCAAGCCAGAAATGTCAGAATATGACACTTGGTATTGAGACTAATAACTTATCTTTTAATAGAACCTACCTATTTAATTTGGTTTGCAAAAATGTACGTATTTTTTATAGTTAGTTTAAAACATTGAAATATGCAGCACTGATACCATTCTTATATTTCATACAAAGCTTTTGTGTTTAAATATTTTACATTTTTTCATAAAACTGGGTACATGGTGAGTGTTGTTGACACCTAAAATGGCGACGTTTTCGTTACAAGAACAGGGAGAAATCATTCGTTTTATCCATTTGGCGTGGTGCGACACTTATTCAAATTTATCACCAGTTCACTGAGTCATGTGATGATGGTGTCATGATTTTGAAAAATTTGTCACGTAATGAAGGCATGAATGGGATTTTATTTACATCAATTGTGAAAATGGATGAGACTGAGACTTTTTTGATTCGATATTCGGTCTTCAACGTCTGATCCACAAACGCACATTTTCACATTTATGACATCATGAGCACATGTCTCAGTGCACCCAGTTCCGAAACAAAAAATCAGTAACCTTAGAACTTGAACGCACCGCGTATTAATAATGGACTGCTATTCCTACACTTACACCATAAAAACACAATACTTATTATTTTAGGTTGTACCAATTTACAAATTTAAAAATGACACAAACAAAAATGTACAAGTTAACAGATATCTGACATTTGTCATAATTTCTATGAAAATAATTGACGACTATGTCCGACTACGTCATTTGTGCTGTAGTGTGCTGCCGCTCGCGGTGAGTCACTGCAAACGGGCAAAGGAATGGACTAGAAAAGGCACGGCTGCTGCGATTTAGCTGACGATGCTTTAATCATCTAATCAATGTATTACATCCTTTAACATTAGAATATATTGGCTATGTAATTTTTAAGTATATCTATAAGTCACTGTAAAACACACAAATATTGCACCAACAGCATTACCGGTGGCGCGATTTGTTAACAGCGACGTTGAGACACTTCTAAATTTGCCTGTGAATCGTAATAACGTTAATAACTAATATGCAATAATGTGTATAGGCAATCTTCAATACATTCATAAGTACAATAAGATAAATAAGGACGCAGCTGAGGTTTGCACTGTAATTAAAATATTATTGTCGTTTATAATTCGTTTTAGTTAAGTTTCAGAAAACAGAAAATTGGCAAAATGGATATTTCGATTTAAAAAGCTGTCGTGAGATTTATTATTAATATTTTATAATAAAATTACTCATTGTCCCTATTTTTACCATACTGGAAATTAACATTCATAAGTACAAGTAAATAAAATATTACAACGGCATTGAACGATGAGCGTAAAATAAAAATCAAAAATTAATTAATCAAGTTTGGAAAAATCTTCAAATAGTTTTAAAAATCTTACTTAAATGAATTTATTCGCCTAACAAAGTAGAACAACTTCAAACAATCCTGTATTTGTATTTTCTGATTTACCTATAAATATTAAGAAATAACTTTCTTAAAAATATGATAATTTTGTAGTTCATATTTGGATCAGTTCCAGCCTCTTCCTCACTGGTCACGAGGGCCACTGAGTGATCATAATTATAAGTTTTGAAGAAAATGAACAAATATAAGTACTTTTATAAGTTTGCTATTAACTTTATTAAAAATATTAGCAACAAGGATTCAGAAGAACCATTGATTTAACGAATTTAAATCTTTTTTGTATCAAATTTTGACTACACTTTTTCTTATTTAAAAAGTTTTGAACAGAAAAAGTTCTATACATCATATTAACATCTAGTGGCTTTCTACATCTTTATCTGTATATATGCCACATATGATGTTACATTATGTTGTGCATTTTCTATATTTCCAATAAACAACTTTAAAGCCTTAGCGAGGAATAACTATACTTCACACGAACTTATTTACTAATATTGAAAATAAAATTTTAACCTTGACACCCTGTATTTTTTTAACCGTCCATTCTTGACTAAGGTAAGTTTGGCTACATCACATTATTTAGTGGTCAGGAATCCACTCTTGATCTATGTTGCACTCATTTCGAGACACCCTGTATGTTGTCGCTGTTCTTTGAGTAAACAGAAAACCTCACCTTTTAGTTTCATTTGTTTTAACAAATATTTAACAGAAAGGTATATGATATAATAATATAAAAAGTTAAAAACTACTTTTTACAATTTTTTTTTACACATTTCTATTATATCTTCTTTTAAATAATTTGAAATAGAACAATACTAACAGTTTTAGGAACTCGCATTTATTAGATAAGTGAATTTGAACTTACACAACAACATTATTGTTTACAAATAAAAGTATGTTCTCTACCACAAACAAACAAATTACCTACACACGGTCTCTAATACACAATATAATCAATCACATAACCATATTTCGTCAATTCGCCGAGTTGAGGGTAGGCAACTCTGAATACAAAGTTGTATACTTGGTTGCTTCAATTTACTAATGTTCAATTTAAGTTAAGTCGTTTAATTTTTTTGTCACTAAAATAATTGTAGATATCTTAACTAATTTAAAATTAGATACGTATTTTAATTTTTATTTTATAGTCTTAATCCACAACATTTTAAAAAGATATATGCTTTTATAATACAAAATTCAAGTAAGTGTATATTCGCTTATTACTATCTACAATTTAAACTAATAAATCATCGAGTTGTTATTCAAACGTCGTAGGTATCATATCAAGTCAAAGAGATCGTAGACATATTTTTATTTATTTTTATTTACAAAGCCAATTCAAACTGAAATCTGAAAATTTCTATATAAAGGGATTTCTTACAATAAATTATCCAATTAAAATAATGACATGAAGGTACCACTTTCGGGTATTGATCGCAATTTCGTTATTTTAAAACAATTATCTATTGCATTTTTCGAAAGAATAAGAAGAGGTATTTAATATTTTGTAATTTTTTTACAACAACAATCTTCTACGTCTCTTGATATCATTTGATTTTTTTGGCAGATTGGAAGGCCCATAAGATGCATTTTAAATGCTGCAATCAATTTAACTTGAATAATTTTATACTAAGTGTTTCGTTCTTTACGTTGCATTCTGAAAACTTTTTTGTTAATGAAACGATCTGTTCTTCTTGTTAACATTTTAACAAAGTTGTTTAAATTGTTAAAATGTTTTTATGAATGCTCTTTTGTAGATGCAGCACCTCACATTGGAATACCAAAAATTAAATTCTAAAATCAACACGAAAAAAGTTATAAAGATTCTTACAAACTTCATCAACTATCTTTAAAAAAAAATCAAATTTCCGTGCCCCTTAAAAAAATTCAATAATATACAGGGTGGTCCGTTTTTAATGGCTCACCATTAGAATATCGGAAAATTAAGCCTATTAAATTGAAATATGATGTGTTTAAAACACAAGATATTCAAAACTTAAACACATCATTTTTGAATTTAATTACTTAATTGATAGAATTAAACAATAAACTATTTAATTACTCTAATAACCAGTATATACAAAATCATACCTTACACACATTTTAACGAATGCTCTCGTTTAAAATTGACCATTGTTAGCTTTCCACTTAAATTTGGACAATTTTGATGAAAATCTTTGTATTATTTTTTGAACAAATAGAGACATTACACTACAGGTAATAATTAGATTGTTTTATCATTCTAATTTTTTGTTCTTAAGATTGTTTTTAAGCAAATTTTGCCCACCTTTACTCTTTTAACCAATTTCATTTAATAGTCAAGGTAATAATTGTAATTTTAGCGTGTGCAAAGTTGTATAATATATAATTTTAGAGCCTTTAAGAAGGCCCAATATAGGCCGAAACGTTCGCAGTATGTAAAAAATTGTTTTTCTGTATAAATCGACTGACCTATCACCAGGCACTAATTTCCTCTACAAAAACTAAAGGTAACTAGCAACAAATAACATATAATATATGTGTATTTTGTTTGGTTAACTATTGATTTTGTCTTGTGTCAGGAACTACATTTTTTTATTTAAATCCAGTTTTCTCTGCTGACAAATAAAGACGTTAGATAGTATTTTTGCAATATTTCAGCAATAGCAGCATCTTGTTTTTTTCTAATTTAAGCCACCCTGTATATTTTACGGTTTTCGAGATGTCAATAGTGAACCATGAAAAAAGAACCATTCTATACAGAGTTCTCCATTTCAAATAAGAAAGCGGATAGCGGCTTAAGGCGTCAGTACTTGAATCGATATAGCCAGGGTGCCGGCACCCTCTGTGTGGGTATGGTAGGGTGAGAGATGTGAGAGATTGATACCGGTCCACATTTGACTACCACCCTAATTAATAAGATTTTCCAGGTTTCCCTCATTCCTGCCCTGAATGGCCTTCTTAATAATAATATCCGAAAGCGGCAGAAAAATAAGAATAATTTTTCTAATACAACTTGAATAGCAAACACCTTGTATCTCTACCGCTAAGTGAGTTAAAAAAATTGTAGTAGAAACTGTATATATTGCTTTATTGCCCAATAAAAACAGTTATACACCCATTAAATACGTAGAGATTGAACGACAGGAATTTGACTTTGTTTAAAATAAAACTGCTTTTCATTAAGCGAGAAACATCTTAAAATCGATAGTATATTTTAACGGTAATACGACACAGAAATCCACTACCTAACTATTCTTAACTATCGCTAAACGCTAGTCTATGGTCAGATATAATTCAAGTTACAGTAAGGCCAGCCTGTATTGAATAAAATTATACAGTAACTGTAAGAAATTATTAAGACATGCGGTACTGAAATGTATTAATGACGTACTGTAATTATTTTTATGTATAAATAACATGCAACTGTACGGCGGCGATATGGTAACTTGATCTACTATTCAGAAAACTAAAGCAGATGCATGAAACTCCATAATATGGTATGCAAATGGTATTTAGCAGAAGATATGGTTGATCTTGAACGGTGATATTACGAACATCATAACAGAAATATTGAAAGGAAATGTGAAGTCTAATCACAGGTACACTGATTTTCTCCACACATTTGCAAATATTATAAAAATGTTTATGGAAGTATATAGTTTTATTCATTGGAATTGTCGGCTTTTCTGTGAATCTTTTCTTAATCCTACAGAACATTCAGGCAACATTTATTTATTTACTAATTTATTCATTCATTCATTCGTTCATTTATTTATTTAACATACACCACCCGATAGCCTAACCAATTAGTGGGTGGTGATAACGTTAAAAAACTTAAATATATAATATAAACAGATATAAAGAGAAAAAGTATACACATGTTATAACAAAAGAAATACAGATAAAATACAACCTAAGAAACCGAATAAAATAAAGAACAAACTTATAGTATAACAAGAATAAGTAACATAAGTTGATAATTTGTACTTTCGTACTTTTCGTATCGTGAAAAATCCACCGAATTTGCATTTGATGATAATTAAGATCCATTACATATAAAGGTGAAATTTTTAACATTAGTTTTAGGGGTGGGAAAATAAAAACGTCTTGAAAACCGGATAGCAGAATGAGAAGCGTGAATCTGTCTGTAGTATGTCTGGACAATTGATTTTTCCGGTTACAATTTTATGCTGAGTGACCAACGAGTTTCACACGTATTCAATAAAACTAAGCTTACTATCAAAGATTGTCCAGAGATCTTTAAAACTATTACATTTCCTAATAGGGTTATGGCCAATCGTGTAACTAAAATTAATATGATTAACTTCCCTCGACAAGCACATAGAATTGCACTTCGGGAAGTTCAGAGAACAATAGCGGGCTAAGAATCTGTAACAGAGGCAGCATTTATTTCTATAGATCAGAAACCACGATATTTCACTGAAAAAATTAATAAATGGTTTAGTTAATCTGATATTTGATAATTTTAACAGTAGAATACCATGGTCTCTACCCCTACGAAAATTTAATCTAGGTGTTAATAAGATACACTTGGTAACAATCAGTTTAGTACGACTGAAAACCAAAGCTAGTGTACGGTTCTGGAAATTTTTTATAACATATTTGAAACAGAAATTATTAACGCTGGTGAAAAGGAACAAATTATATTACTTTTGTAAGTAATTTTATTGTGACATATCTTAGATAATATTATACATTAAAAAAGCGAAAATTACAAAAAATTTGAACAAATGGCATTACATCCCTTTAAAATGGCAAGGGATCTGTAGCTCTAGCCTCTCTGCCACCATTCACATCTTCAGGTTCCCCGTTACTTGATTCCAAGATACTATTTACATTTTCGTTAATGTCTGTCACAGGAAAAGAAGTACCTTCTACCACATTGATCAACCTGCCATCTTCGGTGGTACGGGCAACAACTGTAGAGGTTGGTACCACAGTTGTTGTTGGTAGCACGCTGCTGATGGGCACCGGCTCTTCAATGGGACATCTAAAATTATTTAAAGTCAATAAGTAGTTCAATTACAGCAAACAATAGTTACTTATGCAATGAGTGGGATATAGACTTTATTACAGTACGCATGAAGTTTGTACGATGAAGCCGTAGACTGAGTCGCATAATATCATAAGTGCGGTAATAATGTAGTATCCCACGTATTTCGTTTAACTTTTTATCTACAACTGTCAAGGTTATTAATAATAATAATAATTAGTATTATTATACATAATTTTTATTCTATTACGACATATATGTTCAAACACGGAAGACGGATTGGTTTGAAACTGCCAGAAATATTCGACCAGTTAAGTTATGAATTTGTTTTCAGTAAAAATCATGCAACAAGTAGTTGGAGGACCGTTTTTGATAGTTTGGAACCAGTCTGGATTCTTTATTTGATCTAATATAAATATCAAGTGTAAATATGAGTTCAAGCGATAATTTGCCATCAGATATTGAGAATGAAGCTTCCAGTGTTGCTTCCAATCTTATGTCAGAGAAATCACGGAAGAAATACGAACAAGGAATTGGTCGCAATGCAAAATGATGAGATAAGAGAAAAAATATATTTAACATAACTAATGAGAAACGAACATAGAAGTCTTCATTACTTTGCTGCTGTTATTCAATGAAAAGAACAGAAATTTCACTCAAGAAGAATATCGATATCAAAAAACATTTAAATTTGATTGCATTCCTGAAGCGGAAGTTAGAATGGTGCCAAACCTAAAAAATCTAAGAACAAAGAAGGAAATATCCAGATTTTTAATGAATGCAGGCGATGATTTCTGCTCATGAAGGTTATTACAAATAAGGTTTTTATTAAAAAAAAATTATAACCAATACTCATTTTAGGTTATTTTGATTATTAATTTGACAGGCGCATATTGGCAGGAAGAGCTCACAAATCTGTTTGTAAAACATGTGAAAGATGAAAGTCTATACTTCCAAGTCATAATACTCAATACCAAAACAAAAGAGTGTAAATAGTTTTTTGTAACATCAAATGGCTCGAATTTAGTGGAACAGGTAAGAAATTACGTATTACGTTATTACTTATTAGGTACGTATATTTTTACAAATTAAGAACTGAAAACTGTAATCATTTTCGCTTCTTTCTTCGATATAAAATAACAATCTATTGGTATAAATACTATTGGCAATGCGCACGATTTCTTAAACTGCCTAATCCAAATGCGTATACTGGGCACCATTTTTGGCGATCTTCAACCCCCTTCTAGCCGATTGTAGGACAGATCTTTTGAATATAAAAAGACACAGTGGCTGGAAGAATTTTACTGAAAACAAGAAACGAACGCCTGTAAAAACTCTAAAGGAAAGCGAGAATATTCCCTTAGATGCCGAAAATGTTCCCTCAACATCCAAAGTCAACGTCTAAAATGTATGTCTACACTCAAATATTTTCACCTATTCAAACAAATTGTTAGGCATGTCAGCATCTGGTATTAATTTATTCAATTGAAAAATTTTTACTGTCGGTGTATTTAATAAATGAGTTTTACTATGATCTTAAATATTTTGTTCATTTAATAAATGTCTAATTTGAGTTTAATTTAATTTACATTGTCATTATCGTACGTTAATAAATTTAAAAAAGCACACGTGGGATAATGTAAGTCATTATGACAGTCCAAACAGTGTCAAATTATGGTCATTGTGTGATTGTTGTAGATAATAGTATATTACACTATTAGGTTGGTAAGTGGAGTATAACAAAATCGAGGAAAAGTTTGAAAAATCGAGACGAAGTTGAGATTTTTCATTTTCCGAAATTCTATTAGCCACTTAACAACCGTATAGTGTATAACGTTTTTCGCACAATCGCATTTATCAAATAAAATAATAAAAAAAATATTTTGATTGCTGAAATGGTGTGGCCTATCTAGTGTGTTTTGAATTTATTTTGTTGGAAATCAAAAAAATAATTTGAAGTTTGAACAATTTTGTGTTTTGTTGTCAAAACTGTACTTATGGCTGATAAAGACGATTCAGAAGTAGATGCGGACATTGAAGAATCGTATCAAATAGCTTGTGGGTCATTAATTCCCACAAAATCAAAGGTGAGGTATGAAAAAGTCTATGATGCCTTCAGGAAATGGTTGAATGAGAAGAAAGCGGAGATATCTGAAAAAACTTTGCTGGCCTATTTTGTTCAGAGAAATTTAAGATTGAAGTCTCCGGGAAGCTTATGGGCAGAATACTCTATGCTTAAAAGTACGATCAACCTAAATAATGGTGTCGATATCACAATTTAAGAAGTTAGTAGCATTTCTAAAGAAGAAAAATATTGGACATCATGCGAAAAAATCAGGTATTTACCAGAGAAGAGATAAAATTCCTGCTGGAAGCCCCCAATTAAACCTATATTATGATGAAAGCAGTGATGATAATGGGAGTTGCTGGGGCACTTAGGCGTGATGAACTTGACAGTTGATGACATCACGGATGAAGATTCAGTTGTCATTGTTAAAGTGCCTGATACCAAAACACATATTAGTCGAATATTCACAAACACTGACAAGGCCAATGAAAAAGTCCCTATTTCATGATTTTGCGAAAATATACAGGCTTAAGACCTAAGGAGACTAACTCTCGTCGATTTTTCTACTCAATTCGTCAGGTAAAATGTGTAAATCAACTTGTGGGTATAAATACATTGGGACAAATACCACAAAAAATTGCCGAATATTTAAAACTGCAAAATCCAAAATCCTATATTGGCCATGCTTTTAGAAGAACGTCGGCGACTTTGTTAGCAAATACAGGAGTTGATGTTATGGCACCCAAACGTCATGGGGGCTGGAGGTTTTAGTGATAATATTAATGTATTATTTGACTAACAGAAAATGTAATTTTAGGTCTTCTGGTGTCGCTGAAGGATATATTGCAGAATCTTTAGAAAGAAAATAGAGTTTGCTGATAAGATTTTACATACCAACTGCGGCAGTGACAATGAATTTGACTCCATTCCAGTGTTTGAAGACAGAACTACTTAAGTTTATTCTAATCCTAACATATCTAACTCAAAAAGTAATTCATAAAATTCAATTACTATAAAAGCAATAAATAAAAACGAGGGAAAAACTATTACGTTTAAGAATTGTACAAATTGTATCTTTAATTTTTACAAAAAATGAGCCCAGCATTTGTTGCTGAAAAGAATTACTGATTTTTACATACCGCATTAATGCTGTTATGAACTCAAACAACACTATTATTTTATTGATATCTATGGAAACAAGCCACAGTGTTGTATATTCAACTTACAGAATCTGTCAACAATGACAGTAAGTGCATATTTCAGAAAGATTGTGCGAAAATTTAATTTACATTGTCATTATCGTATGTCAATAAATTTAAAAAAGTACACGTGGGATAATGTAAGTCATTATGACATTCGAAACATTGTCAAATTATGACCATTGTGTGATAGTTGTAGATAAAATACATTACCATGTACAAAAGATTAATTATCTTCTGTTTATATCTATATAATTACTATTAAGTGAGGAACCTACCTTTCTAAGTTGTCGGGAAGCTGTGATGGTCTGCATCCCTTTGCAGAGTAAGTTACTACGATATTTGGATCGGGTATGACAGTTGTTACTACATACTTCTCCATTACGGTCACTGTGGGAGCGTATATACCAAGATATTCACCCCATCCTAGAGGTGTGGAGAGTGTAGAGTCAGATTTTGGTTCAGGTTGAGATACCGTATTACTGAAATAAGAAAAAAATAAACTTTTCAAAAGGTTTTAAAGTTTTAGATTCATTTCTGATTATAATAGGTAATACAGAAAAGGATTACTACAAAATATGTAATTATTGTAAGTATATGTATTGATTTCTGTAATAAATGCAATTTGATGTAAATTGTACTATATTAATATACAGGGTGTTTACAAGAAGAATAGCATAAAGGTACTACTGGATCTACAGCGAAAATAAAAATATTTTACATAAATATAACTTTAGTAAAATATCCCATATCCGTATCCCTTGATATCATTTGATTTGGAGCAGATAAGAATAGCATAATACGCACTAAGCTTTTCACATTACATTTAACGTTAAACAACGAAGCTTTAATTGTTTTCAAATGGAACTATGTACTAAATTTTTGTATTCTTTATAAAATTAGGATTAGTACATATAACATTTTCTATATTTTAAATCAATAGTTTTATAGCTATTTCAATATTTTGCAGAAGAATCCATCTGCAAAAAAATGTAGTTTACTGGTACGTCATTAATTAGTTTAACATTTTTTGCTATTATCATTGATTTCAGATGTAGAAAATGTTATAACTAGCCATACAATTTTACGAAAGATTGAAAATTGTGATAATTTAAAGGCTGATTCAGTTCAAAAAATCGATATTTAAAATTTTCAAATAGTAACATCAAAAAGAAAAATTTGGTATAAACTTATTCAAGTTAAATTTATTGTAGCCACTACTGTAGTCCACTATCTGTCAAAAATGAAACGCTGCTCCGGAGATATACAGATTGTCCCATATTGCAGGTGCTTTAAACTTTTTAAAATAAGTTCATATGAATATGGGTCGGAAAAGCTTAATTTTCAAGAAACAGTATCAAAAATTTTGAAAAAGTAATGCATTTTTTTATAAATAATATTTTTTCCTTTGTGCTGCCTTTTTTGGAAAAAGTCTTAAATAATTTATTTATAGCACTCTATAATTGACAGGGCTCGTCGCTTTCTCCCCTCGAGATATGTTTCAACATACGTCTATGGTTTTGAAGCTACTTTCATTTGATAGCAAATTTGATTTGCAATTTTTTACGTCTCTTGACATTTTTTTGTCCAATATTTTTAATTTCTTAGGCAATATCAATAACTTTGGTCTTAAATAAGAACAAAAGTGTGTAAGCACTTATTAGAGAAATAATGCAGTAAGAAAATAAAAAATATCTAAAATATTGAGATTTAAATAAAAAAATGCCAAGAAACATAAAATTTTGAAAATCAAAAAATAATAACATATATTTATTTCAAGATTTTTCCAAATGTGCCATTTTTAAATTTTTACCTTTACAATTAAGGTCATTAATTCTAAAATTCATTTTTGTTTTCAAAATTTTTAGCCTGTATTTGAGAAACTAAAAATTTTCCGGCCCATATTTATATTAATTACTTTCTTATTTTAAAAAGTTCTATCACCTGATAAAGTTTGTCCTGTAATTCGGGACACTCTGTATGTATAATGAGATAAAGTAGCTTGAACATTTTGTTCTCAAATTTTACAAATATTGTGTTGAATTTGGGTATGTTAAATAAATAAATAAATAATATACTTGGTTGTCTCATTAGTATCTGTCCTCAAATGTTACATTCTTTTGAAAAATGCAGTAGTGTACAGCGTGTTCTAACGGAGATAGCATCAATTTCCGGTGTAATTGGAGGTTCTACATTCTTATATTATTAACATAATTTTATTAAGTTTGTGTTATGCAATATATAATTTATACTACAACATATTTTCCCGATCCTGTAAAGGGATGAATATTGTGTTGAATTTGGGTATGTTAAATAAATATATAAATAATATACTTGGTTGTCTCATTAGCATCTGAAACCTTCCAGGGAAATGCAAATCTAACTCTTCTGCAAGGGGGGAGGGTAGCATCCACCTGCACACATGAAGACGGCACTATTTTCGTTGCGGTAGATGTTTCCACCACTGTAGTGGTATACACCCCACGTATATATTTCGGATCACGTTGTCCAACATTATTACAAAGCACAGTGTAAACTAAAAGAATATTTGTCAAAAAAATGGTAAAACAGTACATTATTACAATTCGAAAGACGCTTCTGCACTAGTTTTAGTGCAGTTCTGGAAGGGTATTTAAGGAAGGGTGTGTATCTACCTGGACAAATACAAGGTGGCACAAAAATATACTATGAGAAAGGGATAGATTTTCAATTTCAATTATTGTAAA
Source organism: Monochamus alternatus (assembly GCA_037114965.1). Taxonomy (NCBI): domain Eukaryota; kingdom Metazoa; phylum Arthropoda; class Insecta; order Coleoptera; family Cerambycidae; genus Monochamus; species Monochamus alternatus. Next base: position 126,472,986 of record CM073426.1, read on the forward strand.
GCTATGCCACTAATAGTGCACAAGAAAGAAAATTATTTAAATTTATGTCAAACAGAACTTGAAATAATGTTAACAAAGTTCTGTGATAATGAACAATAAAGAATTTTGTTTTATTTTTGATATATTTTTAGGTATTAACAGTATTGTGTGAAACTAACTACTCTGGGGACTAAAGCCCCAACCAGCGTTAAATTACACCTACAATATCTACCCATATATTCTTAGCTTTTATAACATTTTTTACTGTATTAGAAAGGTATTTTAAGCTAATATATATCAAATCTCCTACAATTCCTATAAATGAAGTCATATGTATGTTTTCTGATACCAAACATGTAGGTATGCTAATTAACAATTCCACAGACAAAGTTATATTCAATAATTATCTAAAAAAATAATCTAGCTAAATTTATTAACCTGGTTTAATGAAAACACTTTATAAATAGCTAAGTTCACTTTTGAAAATGTGGGAACTCGAAAATTCAACCACAATAGATGAGATATTTGACTCAACTTAAAGGAGGCCACCTGAAGAAGCAATCCTAAAACTGCAGAAATAGGTCAGATCTCAGGACAAAAGTGATTAAGCACTTATTAGAGAAATGATACACTAAGAAAATAAAAAAATTGTAAAAAATTGAGCTTTAAATATAAAATGTCAAGAAACATAAAAGTTTGAAAATCAAGATATTTGACTCAACTTAAAGGAGGCCACCTGAAGAAGCAATCCTAAAAATGCAGAAATAGGTCAAATCTCATCTATTGTGGTTGAATTTTTTCACATTTTCAAGAGTGAACTTTTATATTTATAGAGTGTTTTCATTAAACCAGGTTAGTAAATTTAGCTAGATTAATTTTTTGTGATAATTATTGGATAAAGCTTTGTCTGTGGAATTGTTCATTAGCATACCTAGATGTTTGGTATCAGAGAACATACATATGACTTCATTGATAGGAATTGTAGGAGATTTGATATATATTAGCTTAAAATAGCTTTCTAATACAGTAAAAATCGATGGTCAACTTCAAATATTCTACTTATTTTTGTAGTATCAGTACAAGTATTTATGTGTCTATTGATATTTTTAATGAACCAACACAGCTTTTTGCACAATTAAAGTTTTTATTAAGATCCTGAACATTATTTTTGAATAAAACCTTTATGGTTTGTTGGGAAAGCTAAAAAATATTTTGCTCATCAAAAGCGGTAGGTACCTACTTTTCAATTCATTTTACCAAAGAATATAGTCACAGTTGCCAAATTGTTTTGAACTATAAAATAAAAGGTATGTGTCTCTGCATTTTTATTGAAATTTGGTAACAAATAAAAACGGTCGTGACTAATTCTTAAGCAAAAAATTTTATACAGAACTTAATATCAGTCACTGGAATGATGTTATTTACTACTCCTTTAAAAATTTTATTCGACATTATTTTGAAATGTAAATAAAGTGATAAGTCAGACATGAATAATTATTGGCATATCAACTTTATGAAATATTTTTCTCTTAAATCTTTAGAGAACAGAGGTAGCATTGTTTACTTAGTATTTTTATTTGGATTATAAAGTAATCTGACTGGTTGTGGTGATTATTAAAAATAGTAAATATTCATGTTCCCAAGAACTAATTTTATTGTAACAACTTTAAATCATCGGTGGATATATTTCGTTGTTCTCCTGCAAGTTTCAAACAGGTATGACTATGTTGATTTGTTTTATTTTATTTTTTTATCTGATGCTATTTCTAGTGTTTATGTATTATAATTTTCTATTGTGCATCTTATTTGTAAATATTACTTTTTTTGTTTCTATTTGTATCTTGCATCTGTTAAGTAGTCTTTTATTATTTCTTACGTATTGTTTGTTTTTTATTTTTACTGTACATTTTTTCTTTGCATTTGTTTTTTGTTTTTTTTTATGTGATTCTCATTCTATAATTGTGCATTCGCCTATTGAATAGAGCAAAATAAAATGTGATAAATAAATAATATTGAAGTGCCATAAAAAATCAATATACAGAAGTTTTTGCTACATTTTTCAGTTTTGAGTAAATGAAATAGAACTTAATAGATACAGAATAAATTAACCTTATCAAAAATAATTCATTTATTTAGTTAATAAAAATAATCTCATTTTTTAAATTATTTTCAATACGTTTGAAAATACCAATTTGTACAATAAAATTTGCTCCACCTTGTATTCCCTCAACATTGTTTACTTTGTCCCAAAAGGTAATTGTCGCTTATTGATAAATTGTCCAGGTATAATAGTTTTTAGTTGGTTAATGCAGTTTTGCTGTAAATTACTTGCTCTTTACGATGACTTGTCATAGAAACATTAGGACGATAACAAAATTCGATATATTTGACTCAAAATTGTTATTAAGAAAATATGTAAAAAATCTTGGTAAATATCTACATTTACCCTAGCATTTTTATTTATGTAAATAAAATACCACATCAGAATACATATTACATCTAATATCAAAGTTTCTAGGTTTATTGCGTCTTGCAGCTTATGTATTATAAGCCTTTTCATAACAGATAAAAGGAAAGTAGCAATAATATGATAATATTAACATCACTATGTTCTGCAAATAATGCGACTTTTAGATTTTTATCACGGTTGTTTCCTTTATCTTTGATATAACAAAAGTGGATACTACTACTACTACTACTACTTACTGGTAAAGTTATTTTATACTTCAAACATTTATTTGTGAAGAAAATTAATTAATAATGCACCTACCATTTTGGTTGATTGAGTATATTATTATATTTATTTATAGGTCATTTTAATAGTTTTAGAACCAATTAGTATTTGTTTAATTTCAACTCTCTATATCGCGAAAAAGAAACGTTTACAGGCATTTCTTTATAGGACTCTACTTATTGTAGAAACCCGAATTCAAATTACAGGGTGTCCCTAAAAGATTGGGACAGCGTTTCGGCACATAAAGTATAGCTGAAAATAAGTCGATTGAACTAAACTTGCCTTAGTCCAAAAGTTGATAACCACGGAACTACAGGGTGTCATAGGTTAAAAAATAAATCCGGTTTTCTTTAATAACTTTTGACTGTTTTACGTTAATTTCACGAAATTTTGTATCGAGGGGTTTCTTGGGATAGCAAATTCAATTTTATTGTCCATTTTGTTATATCTTCTAGAGGGCGCCACCGGCGACGATTTCGAACCATTTAAACCGTTACAACTTTTTTGTTCCACCCTGTATATTATTTTGGACTAGAAAAATCTCTTTCCTAGTCTTTTATAGTTAAGAAAGGTTACCTCATTGAAGCTGCTTGGAGCAACGGTTTCCGAGAAAAACATATCTAAAGCTGAAGACTTATTATTTATCTACAAAATTCAAAAATATTCATTTATCCTCGAGCAATACTGGTAATTTTTCTTGAAGAAAGTCCAAATAGCTCTCTGTAATTAAACAATAGGACCTATTATTATTATTATTATATATTTGTCGGTCAGTGGTCGCGCGGTTTAAGGCGTCAGTACTTGAATCGAGGTGACTAGATCGGTGTTGGTTCGAGCCCAGCTGCCGGTAGACCGTATATAAGCTATATTCGTGGAGAGGTTTAGCGCCCTCTCTGCGGGTATGGTAGGGTGGAAGAATGTTGGCTTGGGTCAATGTGAGAGATTGATACCGGTTGATATTTGACTACCCCCCTAATTAATGAGGTTTTCCAGGTTTCCCTCATTCCTGCACTGAATAGTGGTTAAGGCCTACCAACGTAAGTCGTTCCTGGGCGCAAATGCGGCCTGCTTAATAATAATATGCCGCCTCCTCTCCCGCACAAGTCTCCGACTTCTGGGCTAATCCCTGTGATTAGAATGAGGGGTAGAGATATTATTATTATTATTATTATTATTAGATTTGATTCTATTATACATTTTTGTGGGGAACACTTAAGAACAAGGTCTATTCTGTCGTTATAAATAACGAAAATGCGCTAAAAGGAGAAATTCGTGCCGCTGCTCAAGATATCGCTACGAATGAAGACATATGCTACGCAGAGTACAAATGAACTTTGTACGAAGAACAAATCTCTGCATACAAGAAAATGATGGCCATTTTGAGCATTTACTTTAATTATAATTAAAATGGCCATCATTAAAGTGACAAGGTATCTGAAGAGACATGCTTTGTCCAGCGGCTGAAGACTGAACTTACAGACGCCTTTCTTACAAATAATATTTTGTTAAACAAACTAAAGGACCCTTACATACATTTTTAAAAAAATATATGGACCGAAGACTCCCTTTTGAAAGTACACTAAGACTAAGATATGTCGATATAATTTACAACAATACACTGACATCAATACGCGAAGACAAAGCGGACAATTTCGTTTATTTCATTATAGACAAAGTTACTGATGCTTGTGAGCGTTCAGTAGCCAATTTTTTAATTGGTGCATTCAAAAGTGAGACTTCTAAAAACAGCCACCTACTGTCATCTAAGGTGCTAGACAAAACCAATCCTAAGACTATTTAAAATTTTGTTATTGATTGTTTTCATTATAGGTATATGGCTCGATCAAGATGTTTCAGATATAGTTGTTGTAATACTAAGTGATGCAGCCGCGTACATGTTAAATGCAGGACAAATTTTATCTCAAAAATATACAAAAATGATACATTTCACATGTGCTGCTCACGCACTTAATCGGGTAGCTGAGAGAATAAAGGAAAGTTTCTCTTTAGTAAACACTTTTATATCAACTGTCAAAAAAGTGTTTTTTAAGGCGCCTACAAGAAGATGTTTTTAGGGAGGCTTTACCAGGCATACCTTCCGAACCAGTAGCGTATTATGATAAATATTTCGATGGCATAAAATATGTTATTTGTAGATTTAGTCCTAATGACAGCAGCGCCATACACACAATAATAGATACTAGAATAAAATCGAGGATACACAATTTTGGAAAATATATGTGTAGTTTTCGCTGGTACATATTATTAATTAACAGCAAATATATTAATATATTGTTCCTCAATGCCTCAACAATTTCTCATACTGTCCGTTGTCAACCTCTACTCTTATGTTTTAACCACTTCCAACAGTCGAAAGTTATTAAAGAAAACCCAATTTATTTGGGAAACGGAAACCTTGTCCCAACACTATGTTTTATCGAGTAAGTGTCATTGTGATTTTTACGTGTTATCTCAATTTATACCAACGTAAATGCCATTCACAAGAAAGGGGATAAATTTAATAGAGAAAGTTATCGTCAGATCAGTCTAACATCTATTGAAGTAAAAGTAATGGAAAGAATAATATCTGATTCTATGATTTCTTTTCTCCTTGATAACAATATTATACCGGAGCAACAACATGGTTTTCTTCCTGGTCGGTCCACAACTACTAATCTGCTGTTTTCTTAAACGATTGGACCCTAGCAGTTGACAAAAAAGAACCCGTCGATGTCATCTATCTAGATTTTTCTAAAGCTTTCGATAAAGTGCCCTTGAAAGGTTTACTTAAAAAACTACAGCATTATGGAATAAATGGTTTTCTTTTTACATGGTTATCAGACTTTCTTAGCAAACGTAAATTTAGAGTAAAAGTGGGCGACAGTCTTTCCAATTTCAGAAATGTTAGAAGTGGTGTTCCTCAAGGCTCTGTTGTAGGGCATTTATTATACCTAATTTATACATCTGACGTACCTGCTTTGCTAACTTCCAAATGTTCGCTTTATGCCGATGACACCAAAATCTATGACAGTCCTTTTACAGACTACCTTCAGCTGCATCTTGATCTTTCACGAATTTCCCAATGGAGTGATGACTAGTTGATTCCTATTAATAATAAAATGTGTTGTTTTACATACTAGAAAGAATAACCCTCGATTCAATTATTCTATTTGCCAAATATCGCTTGGTGCAGTTAAAGTTTACAAGGACTTGGGCATATACATCACTTCTGATCTCTCGTGGTCACATCACATATCACAGTGCGTCAACAAATCTAAACGTACTCTTTTTCTATTTAATAAAATGTTTTCTAAACCAAGTGTTAATACTTCTGCCTGTTTATATAAGACGTATATCCGACCTGTATTAGAATATGGATCTGCAGTATGGTCTCCCAAGTTGCTGCGCGATTGTAATCTTATTGAGTCGGTTCAACGTGCAGCTACTAGACTTCCGTATGGTGCTGTCAGACTTTCATATGAAGAAAGATTGTGCATTTTTAAACTTTTGCCTAAAGTGTCTAGACTCAAACGCGGCGATCTCATAACCACTTATCGTGCGTTACATATGTTATATTCCGTGGGCCTTAATAATATTTATAATATAAACTATGATGTGCGACTTTGTGGTCACACTTAAAAATTGTCTCATGAATTTTTTCATTGTTCTGCTAGAGAGAATTTTTTGTGTAACAGAGTGTTTCATTTATGGAACTAATTACCAAATTATGTTGTATGTCTGCCTCTGTCAATAATTTTAAAAATAATTTGGATCGTTTATTGCCTGACATTTTGTAATATAATAATAATAATAATAATAATAATAATAATAATAATAATAATAATAATAATAATAATAATAATAATAATAATAATAATAATAATAATAATAATAATAATAATAATAATAATAATAATAATAATAATAATAATAATAATAATAATAATAATAATAATAATAATAATAATAATAATAATAATAATAATAATAATAATAATAATAATAATAATAATAATAATAATAATAATAATAATAATAATAATAATAATAATAATAATAATAATAATAATAATAATAATAATAATAATAATAATAATAATAATAATAATAATAATAATAATAATAATAATAATAATAATAATAATAATAATAATAATAATAATAATAATAATAATAATAATAATAATAATAATAATAATAATAATAATAATAATAATAATAATAATAATAATAATAATAATAATAATAATAATAATAATAATAATAATAATAATAATAATAATAATAATAATAATAATAATAATAATAATAATAATAATAATAATAATAATAATAATAATAATAATAATAATAATAATAATAATAATAATAATAATAATAATAATAATAATAATAATAATAATAATAATAATAATAATAATAATAATAATAATAATAATAATAATAATAATAATAATAATAATAATAATAATAATAATAATAATAATAATAATAATAATAATAATAATAATAATAATAATAATAATAATAATAATAATAATAATAATAATAATAATAATAATAATAATAATAATAATAATAATAATAATAATAATAATAATAATAATAATAATAATAATAATAATAATAATAATAATAATAATAATAATAATAATAATAATAATAATAATAATAATAATAATATTAATAATAATAATAATAATAATAATAATAATAATAATAATAATAATAATATTAATAATAATAATAATAATAATAATAATAATAATAATAATAATAATAATAATAATAATAATAATAATAATAATAATAATAATAATAATAATAATAATAATAATAATAATAATAATAATAATAATAATAATAATAATAATAATAATAATAATAATAATAATAATAATAATAATAATAATAATAATAATAATAATAATAATAATAATAACGGTCACGGTCACTATTGTACCCATCGTGATTGGAGCAACAGGTGAGGTACCTAAACATATAAAAAACAATTTAAACCTGTTGGGTTTAGAATGGGAGCTATACCTAACTATGCAAAAGTCGGTACTACTGGACACGTGTAGTATAGTCCGTAGAGTAATTGGTGACCAACATCAGTATTTCTAAAGCAGCAATTAAACGCACCATCTTGTCATGCGACCGATGGCTGCGTAAAATCCATTGAAGAAATGTGAAATAGTCAAAATAATAATAATAATAATAATAATAATAATAATAATAATAATAATAATAATAATAATAATAATAATAATAATAATAATAATAATAATAATAATAATAATAATAATAATAATAATAATAATAATAATAATAATAATAATAATAATAATAATAATAATAATAATAATAATAATAATAATAATAATAATAATAATAATAATAATAATAATAATAATAATAATAATAATAATAATAATAATAATAATAATAATAATAATAATAATAATAATAATAATAATAATAATAATAATAATAATAATAATAATAATAATAATAATAATAATAATAATAATAATAATAATAATAATAATAATAATAATAATAATAATAATAATAATAATAATAATAATAATAATAATAATAATAATAATAATAATAATAATAATAATAATAATAATAATAATAATAATAATAATAATAATAATAATAATAATAATAATAATAATAATAATAATAATAATAATAATAATAATAATAATAATAATAATAATAATAATAATAATAATAATAATAATAATAATAATAATAATAATAATAATAATAATAATAATAATAATAATAATAATAATAATAATAATAATAATAATAATAATAATAATAATAATAATAATAATAATAATAATAATAATAATAATAATAATAATAATAATAATAATAATAATAATAATAATAATAATAATAATAATAATAATAATAATAATAATAATAATAATAATAATAATAATAATAATAATAATAATAATAATAATAATAATAATAATAATAATAATAATAATAATAATAATAATAATAATAATAATAATAATAATAATAATAATAATAATAATAATAATAATAATAATAATAATAATAATAATAATAATAATAATAATAATAATAATAATAATAATAATAATAATAATAATAATAATAATAATAATAATAATAATAATAATAATAATAATAATAATAATAATAATAATAATAATAATAATAAGTTAGAATCTACTGGAATAGGAAAATACAAACAGATAGAACAATTACAAATAATATACCGGACCTTGTCTTAACTCTAAAAGCGCGTAATGAGACCTATATAGTAGACTTTGCAGTGCCGCTTCCAAACAATATTCCTAAAACGTACGCTGAAAAAATAAATAAATACTTACCGTTACGTGACGAAATCCAGCAGATGTGGCATATGGACACGGTCACTATTGTACCCATCGTGATTGGAGCAACAGGTGAGGTACCTAAACATATAAAAAACAATTTAAACCTGTTGGGTTTAGAATGGGAGCTATACCTAACTATGCAAAAGTCGGTACTACTGGACACGTGTAGTATAGTCCGTAGAGTAATTGGTGACCAACATCAGTATTTCTAAAGCAGCAATTAAACGCACCATCTTGTCATGCGACCGATGGCTGCGTAAAATCCATTGAAGAAATGTGAAATAGTCAAAATAATAATAATAATAATAATAATAATACAGATATTTTATCATCAACATAACCTTATCATTTGGTAATACTACTATTTCGCGACATATTTTCTGTGGAATATGCATGAGTGTTTCTCTGAACATATTAATATGTTCATTCGTAAACTGACTACGGTTCTGTTAAACTCCGTGCTCCATTATCTCTGTAGGGATGTTTGTGACGCCACTGAAATAGGTTACCAAACTTCTGCTGCGTATAAAACTCATTAAAATAAGCCAAAATGTTCATATTAACATGTGGCTTAAAACGCATCCTTCGGTCACATGACCTTAAAAGGGTATCTACAAATAAATATACTAATAATCAAAAAAATCAATTTCATCTGTCATATTTTAAAGGAATGTAACTTCAGGGTGTGTTTAAGCCAAGTTAAGAATCTTTTTGGCTTATTTTAATGAATTCTATACGCAGTAAAAGTTTTAGAAATATCTAAATAAGGTAGATCTCTAAATTTTTTACGAAGAAAAACATCATTTTATTTCTTTATTGTATATTTCTTGACGTATACTTCAATGTAATGTAACCAGACGGTGTAATTTGTGCTGTTTTCTGTCAGTCATGCGGATAATAGCCATCATAAACATATAGTATTAACTAAATTATTAGCGAGCGTGTTACTGCTTCCCATGTCGCTTGTTATTACTACAAACGGCAAAGTTTTAGGGAAAGTAGGGAACCTATATACGCCGCTTTTCTGCAGACGCTTAAAACTGCTAAACTGAATCGATTTCTTTGTTCTTTGTTGGAAATAATAGCACGGTATTTTTTTTCCTTTGCTACCTATTAATTTCCAATTTAGCTCACGGGCGACCTACTCACGTACACATTTTCCTTTAGTGGGTTTGTTACAAGTAACTGTTATAAGAATAAATCGTAAACTATAAGTTAACAATCATTTCAAACATAATTGTATTTATTTTATGTAAATAAAAAAATACAATCCATTGCAATAATAATGGCATTCTTTAACACAAATTTGGCGATTTTTTGAACTTGTGACGTATTTGTAGTGAAATATACTGTTAATTTTCAATACTAGTTCTTAGTTCTTCCAGTCACCAATAGAGGTATAATGAAAATTCCGCTTGGAACTTCCAGGATTTACATATAGTTCAATAACTGAGGGAGTATCATTATTATTGCAATATATTGTACCTATGTCTTGTATTGAAATAAATTCAATATGCATGCGTTTTTACCATTTTAATGAAAAATCCATGGATACAATTGGAAAGTTGAATGATTTTTATATTGGTTTGAAATGTATTACAGGGTAATCTTTCAAATATATTGAAAGGTCGAAATGTAATCAAAACCACATGGCCGAAAACGCGATATCATTGGTATGACGTCACACGCCGTTCAGTGCGGTTTATGTTTCCGTAGAAACAGGTGCAGGTTACGGTGTTGGTGATGTAAACAGGCGTTTGTTTCTTGTATTTTTGCGTGTTTATAACATTTTTGGGTCATATATAGTGTAGATACTGCATAGGTAATGTCATAATTATTAGTGGTGATGTTGTAAACCTACAGTATTGTTAAACGTAACTTATTTCTTTGTTTACGGCAACAGTGACGTTGGTTACGTTTAGCTGAGGTATTTATAAAATTATGCCATCTACGTAATCTAATTTGAAAAATAATAAATAAAAGTAATGAATAATGATATTAAACATTTATTTTTTATTAATTAATTTATTAATTTTACTACTCATCTTAGTTCTCCTTAAACATCGCATTGTTTACTTTACCATTGATTTTATAAACGCTCTGTATACATTCTGGTAGCTTAATAGAAAAGTTTTACTGCATTCTATACATTTTAACTTTTTCGATGAAAATAACCTTTCCTACTTATGTATTTCCAATTAAACTTACATTAAAATGTTACAATGTTTCCTTTCGTCGCACTTCATTGCGCTACACCACATTTTTCTTTTCATATTCTATGGTAAAATATTATTTATTAGGCGTTGTATGCTGCGAGATGCACTTTCTGCGCCTATTTTACGAGTATATTTTGCAACTTTATTCGATACTAATATCTATTTAATACAATGAGCTCATAATATCACAAATGACAATGTAACTCTTCTAAGCGTATCTACAGTGTTATCCGAAAATGGATCTCGTATTCAAATATGAAGAAAAGCACAGAACTGTGCACGTACGAACGTCGTCTGACGTCACAGACGTTTCGTGGGGACGTGGCCATACTAAATTTTGAAAAACCGTTTTTAGGACTATTTTTTTACAAAATTTTCAAGGACAAACATCACTTCCATTAAAATAATATTCTTTCTTCTGCACGTAGTTGGAAAAATCATGCAACTTTCCCATTGTGGCTGCTCCGCTCTTTGTGTGCATCAAATAAACGGTGTATTTGTCAAGGTGGTCCAATTGGTTAGGCTCCTCTATAACCCGACCTCAATCCACTAGATTTGTTTTTTATCTAAGAATTCACCTCTTTTATTATTTGGACTATTTAAGTTTATATTTTACATTATTATGGTCGAAGTTAGTTACCATTGGAAAACAAATTATGTAATCATTATTTAGTATTTTCTATATACTGAACAAAGAAAGTCACCAATTAAGAATTGTATTGTTAATTGTTGCATACACACGAATTCCAAATTTGCATTATGTTCATGTTATATGACAACTATTTTATACCAGAGTTTATATAATTTACGTGAAGGTAATCAAGAGATGGATGCATGACTGAAGACTAGAGACAATGGTTGTTATTGAGAAACCAAAACTAAAGACCAGAACCTAATTTCCTTGGATGTTATGCTGCAGCGTCAGAATATTAATTTGTATTTATTTGTTACTGGACAATATTTTTAGGTAAATTTTGCAACTATTATTAGGATACTGAAAATCAAGTCCTCACAGGTCAACGCATCGTATTATGATAAAACTTTTAGCCACAGACAATAGCTATTTAACATTTTTTAATACTTCCAACAGCTACTTAAATTTCGTTATTTTTAGTCATGTGACATAAATCACCCAATCATTTAAACATTTAACTGGTAACCAGCATTCAGGAATGCTTTCAATCACTATGATACCAAGATTGTTTAAGTTTGCCAGTTTTGTGTATTGCGACTTATTTGATTTTTTGTCAAAAAATTTTCTGATATTAGCAAATAATAATTTCATATAAATTTCTTAAGCGCGTTGCTAGATAAGAGTCCTCCGCCATTTTAATTTTAAATAAATATGTACAATCATGGACAATAAAAATTTTCTATGGACTACAAAATGTCAAGCTATTACAATCTAGTACCCTTGTTACAAAAGATAAGTAAATAAACTTGCTCAGCTGTGATCAGGAACAAAAACAGATTTAGACAAAGAATGACATGGGCACAGACATCAGTTTTACATACGTTTCGGGTTTATTTTTATAATATCCATTTTCAGAAACTCTTTTTCTAGTATAAAAATGAAAAATGCATAATGTAGAATTAAAAAGTTAATATTGACAAAACATACAAACCATAATAAAGTTTAAATTTTTCAACATGTTAAATTTTAAATAAACACACAAATAAAATTGAGAAATTTAAAGAATATAAGGTAGCGCAAACAATTCTAATATTATTATATATTATTCAATAATGTATTTAGAAAAAGAAGTAGAGTTGATATTTTATATAACTTGTGATTACAAATATGTTTATGCTCAACTGACTAATCAAGTTGGTCGGACAAAAATCTTGTTGACACGGATTTACTTCAATAGTTTGTTTATTTTTTTCTGATGGACAGTTTTACACTGTATAAGAAATGGTCAATACATAAACTTAGATTCTAAATTAAAGTAAATAAATAAACAACACACTAAATCATACAAAATCACATAAAATAACAAAAATCGCAATTTTAAATCTTGAAATATTCATTTAACGAATAGGAACACATATCAGTTAGGTACGATTTCAGTCTTTTTTTAAAACGCTCAAGTGTACAGCAAGTCTTTATATCAATAGGTAATTTATTATATAGCTTAAGGTCCAAACAGTTTGGTGATGGTCATGGTAAGCTTTAATCTCATAAACGGTATATGATATTCATTTTTTGACGAGTATTAATTTGATGAATTTTCTTATTGATGTGAAATTTAGATCTGTTACTGAAAATATAATTACACAATTCAAATATAAAGAGTCCAGGTAAATTTAGAATAAAATATTTTTTATGAATATCTCTACATGAATGTGAACTTGAAACATTAAATATGCATTTTTTTACTGTTTTAAAAAGGTATTTTAAGCTAATATAAATCAAATCTCCTACAATTCCTATCAATGAAGTCATATGTATGTTCTCTGGGTAGATATTGTGGGTGTAATTCAACGCAGGTTTGGGCTTTTTTCCACTGAGTAGTTAGTTTCACACAATATTATACCAATATTATACCAATATTAATACCTAAAAATATATTAAAAATGCATCTTAGTATCTTTTTTTGGCATATAAATACATCAGAATACATAGTGGACCCGCCCCAGAAACAGACACCATACATTATTCTACTGCTCACCCGTGCATGATACAGATTTACAAGCTGCGGAGTTGCATGCACCGTACGCAAATTTCGGAATAAATAACATATTGAATTCGATTTAGAACAAAGATTTGAACAATGTGATTTCCAGGACAAATTGCTATCAAATTCAATTCCTAAAAATTTTACATGAGTCTCATTATTAATTGGTATGCCATTTATATTTACATTTAATTCTATATCTGTCCGTTGGCGATTTTGAAATAAAACCGCATGAGTCTTTGTCACATTAAAACACAAGTTATTATTACAGAACCATGTATATAATTTATTAAGTAAAATATTACATTTTGCTTCTAAGTCATAGGAAGATTTTTCAGAAATTAAAAGGGAAGTATCATCGGTATATAGTAAAATGAATATTAGAAGCAATGGTGTTTATGTCATTAATATATAAAAGAATTATTATTATATTATTATTTCTGAATTTACATATTGAACAGTCAAAGAATCTCTATGCTTAAGGCTAACATATTGTCTCCGGTCATTCAAAAATGAACTTATCCAATTCAATGAAATACCTCGTAATCCATAATATGATAATTTTTTAAGTAATATGCTATGATCGACGCAGTCCAAAGCCCTGCTAAGGTCAAATTATCCCAGCAGGACATTCGCCTGCTTCCATAGACTTAAAACAGTCTCATAAAATTAATGAATGGCGCTACTAGTTGATTCTCCCGATTGAAAACCATGCTGCTGTTCTATAATTCTATGCTTATTAATGAATGATATAAGCCTCACTTGACAGTGACGTATAATATTTATTTGACTTTTAGTATTTGTTGTTGAGTTCAAAATGGCAGGATTTGCTTATACCAACAGAGAATACGTCGATATGATTAAAGCTTTAAGAATCTTGTAACAATAACGCCCGTGCTTCCGAGCGTTTATACAGGGAACAATTTCTGAATCGCCATCATTCCGACCACAAAACAATGCAAAATGTAGAAATACGTACTGTGAAAACAGGATGCGTATACTCGCGTCAAGAATTCAGACGTCTACGTCACGGCTGACGTTACACATTTGTTTTTATTGTCAACGTAATTTTCGATATTTGATCGCGTTAAAAACAATCATTTTTTGCAATTTAGTGCAATATATATAATGCAAACTTATAGTGTAGTATATAGTTTTATTACTATCAGTTGCAGTTTCTTAAATATTTTGATGAAAATACAATGAATTATTCATTTGTTCGTATGACGTAAGTCGTCTGAATTCTTGTCGCGAGTATAGCTCCAAAACGTTCTTTGCATGCCGGTAGGTCTCGAAAATTGATATGGCAACAGAAAGAACGGTTGCTGCAGGATGTTGAAAATAATCTTACCACCAGTACACGCATATTATCACGAAACAGACATCATGTCCAATCCACTGTCCAAAGATGTTTTGAAAGGTATAGCTTGTATCCATATCATGTAGAGCCAATTCAAAGGCTGCATTCCGGAGACGACCAATTAAGAGCAAATTTTTGCAGATGGGCATTACAAGAATTTCAACGCAATCCAGATTTTTTCCATGTTTTATTTACCGATGAAGCTCATTTCAACCAACAAGGAGAATAACCACCCCGGTCTCCTGACTTGACTTCGATAGACTTTTGGTTATGGGGATACATAAAAGAAAAGTTATTTTACTGTGCCTGTTGGCGAGGATGATGTTATTGGCAGGATTCATGAAGCAGTAGCGGAAATAAATGAAACAAATTTCTGTTCTGTTGCCAGTAGTTTCTACCACAGATTGCAGAAATGTATTAACGAAAACGCTAATGTCTTTGAAGGATAGCCAAAGCCTGAAGGATCTTCGTTTTTGCTAGTTCTTATTTTATATGGATTTAAATGTGTTAATATTAAACAAAAATATTTGAATTTTTCTTTACAAAATTTACCGAAAACGGCTCCGCATTCGAGATGTTAGTATTCTACATTTTTGTTTTATTTTTTTTTTTAGAATATATATCCGGCCGCTGAGGAGTGAATTTTGACTCACCCTGTATAATTATTGGTATAACTAGAATCCTATCCCAATGATAATTCAATCAAGACAAACCAGTGACCCTTGAACTGCAGTTTTAAAATGTCCCCGTAATTACTATTACTGGATCGCCAAGAAGAGCAAGCTCAACAATCGTGCCTAGCATCTAGCGTCCAATTTCCATTCTTCGCCCACCGGACTACTTAAGGAAGTTATAAAGAGCTTACGATACGCCATCCCGTCAGTCAAGAACGTCAAACTATCGCGGAAATGCCTCTCCTCGTGATACTCGCGTTCGCGACAGTGCACGCGCATTTAAATCTGTACGAGGAATGCGCGAAGCTGTACAGCCCCAACAACTATCTCAACTACCTTCCGAACTTGCACCTGCCCTATTTAGGAAACGTACCCTTACCTGTGAATCCCCCAAGAGTGACTCCCACACCAGTGGTCACTACGAAAGCTGTGAGCATAGTTACGAAATACGTGTATAAGAATCCAGTGTGTGTGAAATACTCCAAAAGGCAGAACAGTTGCAAGCAGGACAACGGTGTGAAGCACAAAGGGAACGTTGAACAGCTTGTTACCAAGGAATATTTCGTAAGGGATAGAGAATTCGGCGGCAAGCTCAATGAAGGTGCTGGGGGTTACAGCAAGAGGGATAAAGATGAGTTCAGGTAATTTTTAGACATTAGACATTTAAGGCTGGCGTTTCCAGGGCAGTGAATCGTATTTACAGATGCACAAATAAAATTCACCCAGTAGGGGAGGTTCATATTAGCATAGTAATAAAATATAATGCTGAAATTTAACTTTTCGGGGGGAAATGCGCTAGAGAACATGAAAAACTGTGAAATGTACCTTATCACTATATTCCAGACACCGTGAAAAATACTTAATAATTTACATTAATTCAGGTGTTTCTAGTTTTTTTTAAGAATTCTGCGGGATAATGGTTATAATGTCGTAAACAATTTTATCAATGTGTAGTTGACCTGTAAAATTCAGAATATTTTATTATAAAACGTTAACAGTGGAAATCATTCATTTTTTCTTATTTTAAATGACTTGTCAGTCTGGAAACTATTATACAACCTGGAGAAAACTTGTATAATTGGCATAGTGAAGAGATATTCTTTCTAACTTACTCCGTTTTTTTTTAGACTGTCCCAAAAAACATACTATAAAATTCGTTGGAAATTTGCATAGAAAAACGCCCCCCTCAATGTAGGTTTTCATATAAAAAGATCGTATTTTATTTTTCTTATTTTAAAATTCTGTATTTTTTAATTACATGGGTGAGATTTATGACAGTCACCTCTTATTTTCCCTGTTTTCATTGTAGGAAAAATGATGCAAGGATAAAAATTTTACGTAGATCTTCTAAAACTCAAGCTTCGAAAACAATGAATGAATGATTTTGATTATATTTGAATATTTCTTATATCCTTATTGCTAATTTAAATCCGTATGGAAGACAGGTCCGTACTTTCTGATGATTTTAGATATTCCTCATCATCTATTTTACACAGTACTATTTTTTTTATTTATCAGTTGAAGTTGCATTTTTTAATGATTAACCACAAGGTATAATTCACAAAAAAATGCAAAGATTTTCGTAAAATAATTTGCCAGGCTACTGGTTAGAAGATTCTTGAAAGGATAGTTTTCACATAGCTACCTTGTAGACGCGACTTTAATTCTTCAGATTTAAAGGATTTAATTTATAAAGAACTTTTATCCAGCAAACACCTTCTTCAAAAGATTCATGATGGTGTTAATGTAATTCGGAACAAGGAAGGTACTTAGTTTAAACTAAGACGATATTTAAATAGGGTAGTAAATTTATTGCTTGTTACTAAACAATTTATTTAAATTTTTGTTGTAGTTAAGTATACCTTTTTTAGTTAAAAATGATTAGGGATTCATATGTATTACAAAGATATGCAATAAACATATCTACAAAAAAGGTAAATCTGATTATCCGCAAAACACACTGTAAACAGTGTATACGGTATATTAAAAGTGAATTTACGATATGATATGCCTCTCAAAAGAACCTCCCATACCGAATTTCAAAGAAAAATCTTTACAACTTTGAAATATAGAGAAAAATCAATTTGAAAATTTTCGCTTCTACATCCTGTATTTTTTTTAATATTGACATAATTTTGATTATGACAATATGGCTTCCACGGTATATTTTAATGTCTAGAATCTATAGTTAGTCTACGGCACATTCATTACAGATCACCCTGTACAATCCTGTCTGATTACTGTAATGGTACGGAATCATAACATGTAAAGTATTATTAATTTAAATATATATTTATTTGATGTTTTATGGCGGCCTATGGACTACATAATTTTATAAACTAGAAGGGATACAGAAAGGTTTATTTAAAAATTAACAACAAATTAACTTTTTCTACACCCGTATTATAATAACCCATTACGATACAGATTTTTAATCAATAAAAACCCATAATTTTTCAATCAAGCATGCTGTGCATTTGATGTTTATCCTAGGTTCCTATGTAATTATTTGAGATGTCAAAATCAGTACGTATTAAATTTTCGTAGATACCTAGCTAAACTTCGATAATTTATCAAAATGTCTGATATCAGCGATATAGAAGAATTACCATCGACTCCTCCACACATATCGGAGAAAGCAGAAAATGCAGTTCATACGAATAATTACTGTTACCTATTGTGTTCAATAAAAATATAAAATTTGTGGTTTTTGATTATTTATCGGGTGTAGAAAAAATAGCGTATGCAACTCTCATGTAATGGTTATTAATACACTCGGATAAACCATACGAAACTCGCCTTCGGCTCGTTTCGGATCCCGGTTAATGCTCGTGTATTAATAACCATCATTACATGATCGTTGCATAATATACTATTTTTAACTATATTTTCTATATCATATCTGATATCTTTCTGTTCTATAATACTATACTTATTCTCTTTTGACTTCTGTTTAGGATGCAGCGTCATCAGGATTTTGAGTACGAAGAAGACGAAGGTGACTACAGCGACATCAACCACTTCGTGCAAGCTAGCGAAGAACCCAGACCGTTTACGAAAGGCGTCAGGCAGACACCACACCTTACTAACAAACAAATCCATGATTTGTTAATAGAAGACAGACTTGACCAACTGGAAACCATCTTACCACATTACACTAGAAGAAGAATTTTTGAAACGTCAACCGTTACAATTACGAAGGTATTGAGTAACAAACGATCGATGGCGACTTTAATAGTGAAAAATTGTATACCTCAGGGATACGAACTATGTTCTCCGAAGAGGAAAAAGAGAAAATCTAAAGTGGCGCGATTTTCAAACAATACTAATGAGAGTTATTACTTTGGATAGCTATTTAGGACGTTATATTCCAAATCGAATTTCTAAATTATCTTTCAAAGATAGCTTAATCAATTTAATCTACTTTTCAACAAATTTGTTTATAATGTAAATATATTTAATATTAATATTATAATATTTATTTTATAGAAATAGTTCTAAATAAATTTAATGAAAACAAAATGTGATTTACACTATATAAATCTATTACGTGAGTCTCATTCAGTATCAGTATGATATTTCGTCCGTTCGTGCCTATAAAGCAAACATTTATTTAATTTTAACCTTAATTTATTTGTTTCTTTTTTTTTTTGTTATAGACATTTCTATAAAATATGTCTGTGAATGGTTTATATACAGCACAGTATACTAAGCAATCAGTACGGAATCTTAGACAATTTATGAATGAAATTCGTCTGGCAGTTTTTAAATACCCCCACTCTAGAAAAAGTCGCCAAGAATATGGCGGATCCCAGAAAACATTCGAAAAAGTAGCTAATAATTTGGCGTAAACATAACCAAAGTTGTTCGTAGTTTTAATACTTTTGCATTAATTCTTAATTAACTGTTGTAATCCAGTGTAGTTAAATGTAAATTGAAGTTTTGGTCACATTTTGTCTTAATTTAGGTTTCTAGCAGATATAATTTGAATTTGATAAAACCAGTATGAATTTAAATTTATTTAAAAAATTTGCGAAAACATGGAAACTAGGTCAACTAGTAGTGTAGTTTTATTTTATATTTTGTAGTACTTTTGCCTTTATGTCAAGATGTATACGTTTATCTAATTTTGTTAGCAGATTATCAAATTTAAGCCCAGTGTAATTTTTATACTTTTACTCATTTTTTTAGGAAAGTACGAAATGAAATTAAAACGTGAATATTAGATACAATTTATTTTGAGGTTTACAAAATATATATATATATATTGGTAACATAATCAAAAACCCCCGTTGCTCTATTAGGTGTATGGAGTGGTTTCTTTGAATCATGTATGAAAGCAGTCTCGTTTCTATTTGGAGTTAAATCCTTTGCCCCCTTTCCTGTTTTAATTATTCCTTAAGATTTTCTCAATTAAGCTATCATGTCTAACTTGGTCTCCCATATATAAAACTGTTTGCAGGTCTTTTACACCCAGAGCTGCGTTATGCGTTAGTTTTTTACAACACATTAATTTCCTCCCATAGTTTATTTATTATTTACTGGGTATAGTTCCACTAATAAATAATCACTAATATAAAAACACAAATAACTAAACACTCAACACGACATACAAAGTAACTATGTAATAATGTCAAAAATTCAGAAAACCTAACTGACAGAAATTATAGTAATAACTGTCAGTCTCCAACAAGATGGCGGATTTTTGGAAGACTCGGGAAAGCTAAGTTTCCCTACTGATTGCTTAGTATACTGTGATATACAGTGACCAGCTTATAGTAATTAATGAGTTAATTTGGGGAATATTCTATATGTATAGTTGGTGCTTCCGAATTGTAATATTTTCTATGGATTATGGCTATGGACGTTTATTTGTGGTTTTCAGTGGTTTGTGGTGATGGCGCTGATCATAGATAAAAGAGCGCTGATGCTGGTAGAAATTGTGATTTGTGGACGGGGTGAAATATGTGAATTTATTTATTTTTAAAGGTTTATGCATAATTTTGACTGAAAAACTAAAAAACCTAATATACAATAAGTTCCTTTTTGAAGCAATTATATAAAGTATTATTACGTAAACAAGTAAGTAAATTATATAAAGTAAAAACCCACAAAACATGATAAAACCGTTACTATACTTCAAATTCAAACAACGTGTTGTTTTTTAAATAATAAAGTTGCAAGAAGATTATAATTATTTAAAAAAGGTTCATGATCCGTAAAATTTTAATTCTGTATTAAAAGTATTGTCAACTAGACAACATTATCATTACATGTCGGTTAACAAAGATTTTTATTTGTAGCTTACTTACGTCGAGAAACATTATTTATTATTATATACAATAAGTAAATAATTTGTATATGATTTGTGTGAAACAATAGCCATGGAAGCTTCAGTTAACAGCACATATAATGATTCATTACACATAAAAATGAAAAGCATAATAACAGAAATAAATAAATACTTAACTGTTAGAACTGAAGATAGTGTATTTTTGATAAACAAACATTTGCAGGTAATTGCAGTTACATTATATTAACTTTAAAAACTTTTAACCTATTTTTTTTTTTAGACGCTCAGTGTAACAATAGATATTAATGTATTTGATCCCGACACAAATCTCGGAGCTAAGTTTTTTGTCAGTTTGTATAACCTCTTTACGAAAACAGAGCCTCAAACACAGATGTCATGGTATTGCGTGGATGTATTATGTAATGCTTGTCGCAATTCATCAGCTAGAAAAGCTCTAATAGACACATATAATTTCATTCCAAGTCTTTCGCAGTTGTTAGGCGATCAGTTGACTGATGTAAAGAAAAAGAAACTTCTGAAATTAATGCAGGTAGAAACATTTCCAGTAGTTATGATATTAAGTATTTAAAAAGTTTTTCTGATGGATTTCAAAGAAATGCAAAACTTTTAGGATCTTTCATGTGGAATTAAAATATCATGGCAAATCCCTCATTTACCACATTTGTTAAAGACGTTAACCAAATGGGTAGAGAACCAGGACCAAGAAATCGTTTGCTTGTCATTAGGTGTTTTGGTAAATTTGTGTTACAAGAATTTACCAGCAGTATATACACTGTCGAAGAGTATTGATATAAAAAAGTTTCTAAGATTTTGTCTGCCACTGAAAGTGAGGGTGAATTTGAGTTTTTCAAGAGTAAGTCGTCTAATTCTATAATTTTAGGGACCCATAACGGAAATACATGTTTGTAAGTTAATGGTAATATTGGATTACATGCACATAGACATTCCTAAACATACTCTAATGAGAATCATAGAACCAACTTTCCATTCAATTTTTGAGTCTTTTAAAAACAATGATGCCATAGTTCTTAGACAGATTGTTGATTTCTTTTTGGATGCCATCAGTCAAAGCAAGGACAAGCAAATTTTGAGGGATTATCAACAATATGGAAATCTCGTTGAAAATCTTTTGCAGGTATATGAGAATTAACTTTAAAAAATATATTTTCTGAATTTAATGAGAGGCAAAGTGCTGGCCAAATTATGTTCATTAATGCCCATTTTTGCCTGTAATGCCCATAAATTTTGGAATAATGCCCACTAATGCACTCTAATTCCTAATACCACCAGTAATGCTGTTCTAATGCAAATTCTCTTAAAGTATCAGTAGTTATGCTTTTCAAATATATTAAAAAAATAAATAAAGAACAAATGAATGTACAGGGTGTTCGGGAAAATGTGGAAAATCTCTCAGATGCAGATAGAACATGAAAAAATAAGATGACAAGTTCTTATAAAAAATTTTCTTACAGGCCCTCCCTACGGAGATATGTGTTCCTGAAGGGTGTTGCTGGAAATCGTTTTTTCTTGAATAACTCTTAAAGTACTTAATATAATTTAATAAATCATTCAAACAACAGGAACATTTTAAGATGTTGAATCCGAAAAAATACAATATTTAAAAAAACGCAGTGGTGTCTCAGGAGATACTTTAACGAAATTATTGAAAAACTTCATAAGAAGGAGCATAGATCAAACTTTTTCTCGTAAACGGTTAATTTTATCGACAATAAACAAGAGTACCTTTTTTTAGCTTAAGGTTGATGCTACTCAGCTTTATTATTTTAAAGTCTTTATCATACAGGGTGTTAAAAATTTAGGGATTAAGTTGTAAATCTTAGCCCGCCCCTGGTAAACTAAAAAAGCTAAATATGTTTCAACGACACTGTTTTAAGAGGTCCTTACTAGTCTTCATCACATTAAATTTTTATGAAATTATATTAAGTACTTTAAAATTTATTCAAGAAAAACCGATTTCCAGCAGAGTCCTTCAGAAACACATATCTCTGTAGAAAAAAATTTTATAGGAACTTGCCATCTTATTTTTTTTATGTTCTGCACCTGAGAGATTTCTCACATTTTCCTGGACATCCTGTATATTCTATTCTATGAATCTTAGTATTTTCTCTATTCTTATTGATGCGTTATGATTATTTCATTTGAAATGGTGAACGTAATCTTCATATTACAACAAATAAACCTGTGGAAAAACTATGACCTCGACTAAGATTACAGAAAATATGTGTTTCAATCTATTCTTACAGGCAAAAATAAACTGTTTAGATTTAAAGATTCATTTACATATCGCTTTTAGCAGATAGGATAAAATATTTTACATATTTTTTTTCCAACTGTGCCAGTGATTTTGTGTAACTTTACATCATCAGGCAATTAGAATTTGTAGTAGGTATTATTTATCATAATTTTTATCATACATACTTGTTTTAATGACGTGAATTTTTGAAAAAATCAAAATTAAATCGATTTCCAGAAAAATGTAACACCCTTTATAAGAATTGATGTTATCATCAGATTCTATCTGCCATCTAGTGTCTGTATACTAAATTTCCTTGCACTGGTACATATTCTCAAATTAACTTTTTCTAATCACTTTGTTAATATTACCAAGAAAGCTTTTAAAATAATAGATTTTGTTATTTGCAATGGTAAAGGGTTTAATTCTATTGTAACTAAACTCTATTTTACTTTTGTAAGAAGTAAATTGGAATATTCATTGCTTTTTCATGAATTCAATTTCACTTCTTTGTATAAACGTTACTTGTATAACATTTCTATATAAAATCATACATAATCTGGTTGACTCACCTGAATTAATGAGGTATATATGCTTTCATGCACCTAGGTTACTTCAAGGAGTAGTAATACATTTTATCTACCTACTCCAAATTCTTTTGTAATTTCAGTAGTCCCATGCATATTGCTTGTAGAATTTTTGGAATCTGTGTTGCTGCTGATATATTTTGTATTAATTTAAAACAATTTAAGAGACACTTTTTCTGTGTCGCAGGACTGAAAATTTTTTCGTTCCTCTTCATCTTTAATTTAATTTTTTCTTTTTTTATATTACTATTTCAGTATTGTTTTTTTTTTGTGTTTGTTATTGCTTTCTGACACTCATGTACCTTTTGATATACTCCTGTAAATGGGCATCTGCCTGCTGGATGCAGTTTATTCAAATAAATAAATATACAAAAGGTTACAAAACGCAAATATGTATGATCTCTTCAGGAACATTTTTCATTTAACGAAAGAGCGTTAAACATTTAGCATCTAGTACAGAACCGGAGTGCACGTATTGAGTTAAAGTAGCCGAGAATAGGGGAATTTGCCAAGATAGTGAGCGTAACCACTGTCCAGGCAAGCACACTACACATATTAAATGCCTGAGTAATTCCCCTGTATCTCTCAGTAATTCCGAGTAATTGCTAGTAATTGCCTCATTTACTTGCAATACCGGTAAGTATATAAAGCTGTTTACAGGCCTTTTAGGCCCAGAGCTGTGTTATTCTCCTCCATTCCATTCTGTCCTTCGCCTTTATTTTCCAATCCGTTACATTTTTCTCCCTTAGATCTATTGCCACTGCCTGTCTCCATCGCTTCCTCGGTCTACCTCTTTTTTTCTTGTAGTTAGGTTTACTCCCTACTATTTTCTTAACTGCCCTTTCATCTTCCATACGTTCTAGATGCCCTAGCCACTGCACTCTTCTGGCTTTTACAAATTCGTCTATTGTTGTTGCCTGGTACATTGCATATATTTCCTGATTGTTTCTCCTTACATAGCCTTCCTCCGTCTTCTTACCCCCCTAGAATTGTCCTTAAGATTTTCCTTTCCCACCTTAAAAGGTTTTCTGTTGACTTCTTATTGAGAACCCAGGTTTCACTACCATACAGTGCTGTCGGTCTCAAAATTGTTTTATACGTTCTAAATTTTACTCCTCTGGACAAATTTTTTGATTTCAATAAGTGGTTGACTGCTGCCGAACTTCTGTTTGCTTTTATTATTCTCCTATTTATTTCTTGTTCCTCATCACAGTTAGCTGTTATTAGCGCCCCCAAATACACATATTCTTGAACTTCCTCAAACTCCATCTCTCCATGCTCTATTCTCAATTTAAAATTGGTATCCTTTTTTTGTTCTCCTATTCTCAAAAGCTTACTTTTCTCTTGATTTATCTGCAATCCCACTTTACGTGCTTCCTCCACAAGTTGTCTCGTTACTTCTTCTAATTCCCTACTATCTCTAGCAATAATAGCCACGTCATCTGCATAACTTACAATTTGATGACTTTTAAACAATATGTGTTCTTCTCTGTTCAACTGACTATCTCTTATGACCTTTTCTAGTACTAAATTAAAAAGAAGCGTTGAGAGTGGGTCTCCTTGTCTCAGTCCTGTATCAATAGTAAAGCCTTCCGAACATTCACCTTTTATTCGTACTTTGGATTTAGTATTTTCTGAGGTCATTTTCAATAGCCTAATTAGTTTGGTTGGTATCCCAAATTGTTTCAAAATTTTACTTAGTTTATTCCTTTTGATCGAATCATATGCTTTCTTGAAGTCCACAAATAAAACCATTGCTTTGATCCCATACTCATAGCATGTAGTCAGAATACAGATACCGGCAAGTAATGCCTATTAATATCAGTAATATCTTGTAATTCCCTCGGAATTTATTAACTTGAAACCTTTTTTTAGCTAGTGGATAGTAATGCCAGTTCCTCGGGAGATTCAGCATACTCTGTTAAAGACAACAGTCCTGAATGCATATCCGTTATACTGGAATTCATCCATTCATTAATGATCCTTGATACTGAACCTATCACAGATTTGAACCCCAAAATAACTAGTCTCGCCATCAACTGGATCAGCTCCGAATGGGTTTCATTTCAAGCTCTTGCCGTCCTGACAAAAATAGTTGAAAACGTATTAGAAACAGAAAACGACAAAACAAACGCTGAGATTTTGCAGTCATTGGTCGGCTCGCTGCCAGTATTTATACTAATTTTACAATCCAACGCCATTCCGTCTAATATGGAGAGCTGTCGTAGACTGGGAGCCGTTCTTCAACTGTTCAGGGGCATGATCCAGGCTGCTAGTATCCGCCCCAGTGTTTTGCACGTGTTAAAGGAAGAATTTATTGCGAGAGTGTTTATACCCTTGCAGTCGGATAATTTAAACGTTGAGTGTTTACCGATCTTCAAATCCAGTGATGCAGGTGTTTCGTCCACAGATGCCGTGGACACTTACTTGTATGCGTTGGGTTTGGTGAATGATCTAGCGCAGTATGGGGTCAATTGGCTTGGTCTGCAGAGTACCTTAATGGAAAATAGGTAAGTCATAAGTAGAGATGCGAAATTCCGATATTCTTTTTGAATCCAAAATATATTTCGTAAATTTTGCTGAATGTTTCCCCTAAATATTCTCAAAGGATGTTTTCTTGAAAGTTTCCCAGAAATATTTCTCAACACTTTCTCAAACACATATATGCTTATTGTGGCAACATAATGGCTATTAATATTAATTATTATGAATATTATTATGAACATTTAAAAGGAACACCTAGATTCCGTTTCTGAATAACTATGTAATTGAACCGATAGTAGATTTTTTTATGAAACAGTAGCTTCATATTTTTGTTCATACAATTTACACAAGCAATATTTTAGTGAAATTAGACTAATATTTTATACTACAGGGTTAACTATGACTAAGTAAAAATATTTTAAGAGGGGATAGAAAAAAATAAGAATTAACAATTTCCTTTCAAAAAAATTCCAAACTTATTTATAAAGCAAAAAAAAAATGTTTTTGATATATTAAATCCTTATTTAACCCGCCAATGCGAGAATCAGAGTATGCAACCAGCAAGCAACCGTCATGCAACAGTCGGCCACAGTCGGCAGTCGGTCCGGTCGAGTCAGTTCGCTGTCATGTTATAATTTAATTCCTGTGTTTACGTTGTAGTTTTGTGTTCTTCTTCAGTTTTTAGTACCTTATTTTAATTTTAAACGTTTTATGGTTAATAAATAAAGGAATATGTGTTGGGTACAGATATTTTCCCACAATATAGTTCGCCGGTTTGTTTTTCTAGGTTATGGGACAAGACTGCCGCGGGTGTTAAACGTTTTCTGTTATCTATTAGAACCTACCTACTCATCCCTTTCTTCGATTTTGTTATAATTCATAGGCATTGTATCTAACTGTACTTACTGGAAGTGTGTTTATCGGTAGTGAGTGAAAATGTAGTTTTACCAGTTTGTAACCAAATAATGAAAAACGAATGGAGAATACTGGAACTAACTGGATTAACTGTTATCTACCTAGCAGGTATTATTACTAATAAGAATGTTATAATAATTTTTGTCGTTTCTGTATTTAGAAACACTGCAAACGACCGCATGGTAGTTGTTGACAGATGTAATGTCAACTATGGATCTAAGCCATAAGCCATCTCAGTCGATACTCATCATAGGCGCGACTTTCCGTAGGAAAAAAGGGTTTTGCCCCATTTTTTAAATATTGAGCTAAAATTCTGGAATAACTTTTTTATTGTCTTTTAGGGCTCCCTGAGCACGTGGTTAAAATTTTTGTACTTAGTCATAGTTAACCCTGTATAATACTTACATTTTCTGTATTTTTGCCTTTTTTTTTATTTCATATTAAGTATTAATTTTATAACATTGTAGATATCTGGATTTTCGAATATATTCTAACACTTGTGGTATTTTCTAGTAACTAGCCAAGTGCATTTTTTAAAAACATACAAATAATTGATATAATTTGGCAAAAAATTTGCAATAATATAGAAATATTTCCTGGAAACGTCCTGGAATCTTTCACGGAAAATTTCTGGTATATCTTTTCTGAACGAGATTATTCCCTTCCTGGAAAGTTTCCGTTATGGAATCTTTTCAATATCGGAACTTACAAATGGCCCATCTTTAATCATAAGTAAGACAGAATCATAATTTTTCTTGAAAAATAATAACTGGTTTTTTGTAAGCAAATAATTATTTATTTTTTAATATTTTATTTATATTTTATTATATTGTTAACTGGTACCCTTCATTTCTGCTACTTCTTACACAAAAAATTAATTTTCTATGTTAAGCTGTTCAAATCATTTCCAAATCTCAATCAAAATTTTAACTAACACGTACTCTACAACTAGACTTGCTCACTGCTTTCTAATACTGCTTAAGCAGTCGCAATCAAAAGATCAGGAATATGTTTAATCTTCTATGTACATATACAATTCCAGAGCAATAATGAGAATGATGCAGTCACATCTAAAGAATATGTCACAGTTAATTTGTCTCGCAGTGGGGGCGATTGAAGCAAATAATGCTACAATATTTCATTTTAAGGTGATCACGTATAGTAACATAATTTATTAAAAAATTAAAATTATATATCTTCAAAACCAATGAAATTTATTTCAAGTTGAATGAAGAGGCTGAATAGTTGAGTTTTTTTAATATTATGATAATAATAATTGTAACTGACATCTGCACAGGTCAGTCATACATTTCTAAATTGTACTTGGTGCTCATAAAATAAGAATAATATATTTATCCTCGATCACTATATTAAGAAGGTTTAATACGTCTTTTTTCCGTGGATTAAAGGCCTTTCAACACACTAAATGGATTAGTATTCATAATACCACGCTTTGATTTTATAGCATCTTATTAAGAATTATTATTTAGCATTTATCTTAAAAAAGATCTTATCATTTTGATTGGAATTATTTAAATTCACTCGATAATGAGTTTCAGAAGGACTGATTCAAATAAATTTGTCAAATATGACGTTTTTCAAAACCATAATTTTTTACCTGCTCTCACACGGCTTTCACTCTCCTAATTGATTGGTTTTGGCCGTGGTCGTGGATAAAACGTTGAATTACATTGAGGAAATTAACCGGCCTTTATTGCACTCGAGGGGTAGCCGAGAGTTACATGTTTCCGAATTTGTTAATTCCTTTATATAATTAATAACTATTTCTTTAAACACAATTTTAACATATCGTGTAGAGAAAAGAAATGTCTATGATTCCTTCAAATTAACGATTATTTATTAACAGTCAGTTTACAGTTTTAACTCATCGAGGCTTAACATTTATATTGAGCGTTCCTAAGCATTCCTACTAAATCCACAATTATTATTACCATAATAAAATGTGTCTCTTTCTCATTGCCACTATTTCGTTCTACAAAATAGCATTATCTCATTTTCAGTTCGATCTGGGTGTTTTATTTCAAATTTTGAAAGAGCTTGTCTGTCTGAAAAGAAACGGGCACTTGTTTTATTATTGAACATTGTCATGTAGTAAAATGAGGTTAATGATGGAAGATTTGTAAAACAAGTGGCAATGGAAAAGTGCAGTTCTGTACTTTAGAGATAAACGATCGTATCTCAGTTTTATCAAAAATTTCAAATCAAAACAAACTTTTAAACAATATTTTCTTATTATTATCGGGATTACAATAAAAATTCAACATTTATGGAATGTGTAAATATGAATATCCCATAAGAAAACAAAAAACAAAACAGAAAAACGTGACCTATGTTTCTAGCACACAATCATTGTTTACACAATAATTTAATAAATATAATTACAGCTGCTTAACCTTCTTTCCAAAAGCCAGAAATAAAAATCAATTTCATTTTTTGTCAGTCTCCACATGTATTTGCAATTCCTTAAAATTTTAAATGGCATCTGATTGAACAGAAATTGCATAATTTTTTGAAATTCCAATGGTCACGTCAAATTTGAGAGTATGTGTTAACGTAGTATCCTGAGAATGCTCCTTGTTATTTTATTAAATATGAGTCTCTTACATACCTTAATTTTGTTTTAGTTTATGTTGCACGTACTTCAGTGTGTGTCAAAGATTAGTCGGGTGGTTATTTACTTTTTTTCATCTCAAAATATATCACTCCACTGTCCTTAATATATCTAGATGGAAGGTAGAGTTAATTAAAAACTTCCGCCAAGCTGTTGCGGGTGTTCTCTAAATGTAAATGTGACGTCACTTTGTTGTACTACTTGTTACTTTGAAGGTTAACCTAGACTATTTTCTCTGTATTCCAATATATGTTTTAATTGTTATTTATAAGCTACAAGACAATTTAATTAGTTGTTAAGCATTGTTAATTATTAAGTGTGCGAAAATGAGAGACAATAGTTTTGTAAAGGGATAACGATAATTTGCTAAACATGGATGCATTTATGCTATGAAGTGATTGTTTTAAGTTTAACTTGAAAATTTTATTTTTAATAAAAATAATACATTCAAGAATAAACTATTAATGAATTACATAATTATTAGGTCAGTAAAAGTTAATTTCAGAAATAGCAAAATTCATAACTGTTCTCTGTTGAAAACACCACAAATAAATTGTTTCAGTGAATATAACGATTATTATTTTTAGTTTTGTAGTTGAAGAAAGCATGTCTAATTTTATCAATAAACTTTTTTGTTATAGAAAGATACACATGATAATAGCTCAGGCTTTGTATGGGGGCTCAACTGAAATACGAACTTTGGCACTGGAAATATCTAAAAATCCTAATCTTCCTATAAAGAAAATAGCATCTACAATGGGTACTATACAACCGATGTTCTCAGAATTCGTCGAGTCTAGTGCTAGAGTTCAAAGGTACAGTGATGTCGGTTTTCCGATACTCTCTTTTGCTCAGATGGAAAGGCTAGATGATACTCTGGAAAGACTGAAGGTCAGTAAAAAGAATCATTAATTTTAACTATTTATTCTTTATATACAGGGTGATTCAGTTATAATGTAATTAATTTTAAGATGAGATAAGGAAAAATGAGTATAATACAAATATGTGATTTAAAAATAAATTTAAATGCATATTTACACCGAAAGAAAATATTTTCAAACCATTATGCCTGGCAGCAATTCAACTCAGTGTCGGTTTGACGTGACGTTCAACATAAAAAAATATTTAATATTATTGAAATTACAAAACTCCAATGGATCAAAATAAACCATTCTTATTTTATTACATAAATAATAAAATAAAATCCAATACCAACTAGTTTAAATTATTAAGAGAGGCTTAAACGTTTTTCATATTTAAATAGACAGTAAAAAAAAAAGCTAACGCTATAAAGCAGCCTATCTGATGTCAACACTCAACACAGCTTTAAAGTTGGCATTTAATATGTTACTAGAGGAATAAGTTGAACATCGTCTGGTACGTTTTCCTGAGGCTAGCCAGCCCGATTTCTCTCTCTTCTTCGTCCATCAGTCATTTTTTTCGTGTGGTAGAAGTTGGTAAATTATTAATAAAATTTGCTATTTGCCTAAATAAAAATGCAATTCAAGTTGGGTAAAGTGAAGTACTGAAAAACTGCGATTGTCCTCTGCTGAACAGAGCCTTGGAAAAATTTATAAAAGACATTTTAATAGACATGTGAATCTGTGCTTTCCGTGTGGGTCTGTGTTATTCGGTACTTACTGATCATGAGTAATGGATTTGATTCTGATTCCTATTCTTAATTGAATTTGATTTGCTTTATGTGTCAATGTACTAGCTCAACTTGATTCTGTTTTCAACGACATAACGAAAAGGTAACAAAAAATTAGTATGTTTTTAATGTTTATCCAAAATTATTTACTGTATGTAACATTTTGTGGAGCTTTTGAACTAGCATTATGAGGGCATGATCAATGAATTTTTCCTCAAAACTTGACAAAACGCATAATGAATACCTTAAAAATGCAACAATTTTTAAAGATGCCTCAAAGAATATATAAAAAACATATATTTTAGATGGCAAAGAAGTTTGTCATTAGAAAAAAAGTCTATCATTTCAATACTGAACATGCTGTTATTATATGCATGTGGTCCTGGCAACACTGCTAGACTTCTGTATAGCTTCAATACTCGTACACGTCGTCCGAAAATTTGTAGCATACCAGGAGGGTCATGTTACCGATTGTTTTAGTCTGTCTTTATTAGGCCTTCCAAATATGTGGTTATAATTAATAACATGATTGATATATATATATATATATATATATATATATATATATATATATATATATATATCATTATTATTAACAACTTCTAAGTTGCCTTGTATCAAATTTTATAGAAATCTCTTAGAGTGTAGTTACATAAAATAATAATTATATTTTGAAACCTATAACTAGAACTTGTAAAAAGGCAGCTGGAAAAAAATGTTGTATACTATAATATCATTTTTTAAATAGAAATTAATGGATGAAGGAAATTCAGCCAATATTGCAACTTCTCAAGTCATGGAACTGTACGAATACAAACTAGCAACACTGGGCTATGCTGAAAAATCGGCTCTCAGCAGCATCGAAGCAGCCACCGAGAGATGCACGCAGTTGCAGCACCGACTCGCACAGATTACCGCAGAACAAAATAAGTTACAACAACTACTCTTCCACGAGCAGTACTGCTTGGAACAGACCATGAAGTCCAACGAAGAATTTAAGGATCTGTATGCGCAGGAACAGAATCGAGCACAAGCAGCTCTCGGTACTACAGTTTAAAGATTTCTTGTTCTAAGGTTGAATATGCATATGCTTTTAGGTAAAGTTAAAGTGTACGAAGGGCAGATCAAGAATAAAGACAAGGCTTTGAATGAACTCGAATCTCGAATGAACGAATGCAATAAACAGATTGAACAGATGTCAGACGCTATATCCAAATTAAAAGAGCAAGTAGCTAAGAAGGAACAAGTTATCAATAAATTGGTAGAAAGCGGCAATAAATCAGAGAAGAATTTGCAGAAAGCGGAAGATCTTTTGAAGAAAGCCAACTTGGAAAATAAAAATTTGAATTCGGTAAAATAATATGTACTTTTATTGTATTGTACTTTACATAAGAATATTTTTTTTTTAGCATATACTAGAACTGGAGCAGAAATTGAATATAAAGGAAATCAGACTGGCAGAATTAACAGAACAGTACCAACAAATGAAGCACATCATAGATACCATTACGAAAGTGGCAACCAGCTCACAAGTTCCTTGAATCCGTTAAAATCTGATTTGTGAATAATCTGTGATATATTTCTTAGCATAATGAAATAAGCAATTATTTGTGCCTTTAAATTGAGGACAAATAAGTTTTATTATGAATGTATATATGTATATGACGTTTTATAATATGCACTTTTAGAATTTGACTGGCATGAAGACTCTTTATATTGTATACATATATTGCATGAAAATAAAAATTATTTAAAGTGATTGATTGTTTTTTTTGCGTATACCTAATTTATAGCAAGAAATTGGCGAAATCAATTATAAAAAATATAAATATGTGAGAAAAAACTGCAAATCATTGTTATATTATGATAATATTAACGAAACAATAATTTTATTACTTTTGTATTTGTCATTTATGTAAATTTTAACATTCGTTAGTAAATTTAACAAATTCGAAAGTAATTTTATTACTATGTTAAAACATTTGACACCATTGATCCAAAATGGCGGATATTGCAGACCATTAATACATATTAAGGACGTAGACTAAAAATATACTTCATCTTTGATTTTATGTTACCATTGGGCTCAAAACAACTCAAAGAGAAGAAGAAGAAATTAACCTCATAGTTTTATAAGTTTACTACTGCTTACAGTATTTATTTACCAAAGAAAAACTTAAAAATGTCACCTGACAGAGAACTTATAATTAAAAAAACTATTTATGCAGGTACAAAATCAGTTCCTTTTAAAGACGGAACAAAGGTAATATACTAATATTTGCTAAACATTCATTCATTTTGATATTTATTTATACTATAGATTCATTTCCATTTTCAAACGAGACTATGCAATCCTGAAAAGACACTACTCGACGATTCAAGAAAAATGGGGCAAGGAAAACCTCTCGACTTGGTATTAGGAAAAAAATTCAAACTGGAAGTATGGGAGGCTATTTTACAAAAAATGGCTGTTAACGAAGTAGCACAGTTTACAGTAGATAAAAGTGTCAGTATTGTATATTTATGTATATACCATTTTATGAAAACTTAACTATCATTCTAGTTGGTAATGCAATACCCATTTGTATCAAAAACCCTGAGAGACGTGCACCGACCTAAGGGCGAACGAAAATCTCATTGCTGCGCAATGACTTTGCAGAATGAAGGTGTAGGATATGATGATCTAAACGAGTTTTTAAAACACCCAACTGATTTAGAGTTTACAATGGGTAACATTTATATGCAGATTTAGAGTTATTCTTATGTTGAAAATCTACATTTTTTAGAGATTATGAAGGTAGAACAACCAGAGAACTATGAAAAAGAATGTTGGCAGTTAGAAGAAAACGAAAAAATAGAACTAATTCCAAAGTTAAAAGAACAAGGCAATCAAGAATATAAAAACAAGAACTATACCAAAGCTGCTGAATTATATGCAAAAGCAGTTGGGATGTTAGAACAACTAATGTTGAAGTAAGTTGTGTTTTATAAATAAATCTTTTTTAGAAGTGTAAGTACATAAAAAATAACATTAGTATTTACTTATTTCTAGAGAAAAACCACACGATATTGAATGGAATGAGCTTAACAACCAAAAAAATCCAATACTTTTGAACTATGCACAATGTAAACTCTTTGAAGGAGACTACTACTCTGTCATAGAGCATTGTACAACCGTTCTAAAGACTGAGAAAGGTAACATTTATTTATTTACGTATATCATTTTTTAACAACTGCAATTTTTCAGACAACGTGAAAGCATATTTTAGACGAGCGAAAGCCCATGTCAAAGCATGGAATGTAGAGGACGCAAAGAAGGATTTCAACAAAGTTATAGAGCTTGACAAATCTCTAGTATCGGTAGTAAAAAAGGAACTTGCAGAATTAGAAAAGCTAATCAAAGAAAAGGATTTTGAGGATAAAGGAAAATATAGTAAACTTTTTGAGTAGAATGTATTTTTTACATTAATTTCTATTTTTTATTTATTTTTATAGTATATTTATAAATATGTACATAATTTTGTATAAATGTGGCACTTGACAAGTTAGCTTAAATATCTCGGTGGCTATTTCATTTTAAAAAACTTCTCAACCACTTTAAGGAGAATATTAAAAGATGAAAGAAATACTTGTCTATATATATTTTTATATTTATTTCTAATATATAATTTTATAGTATTTAATGTTGTAATGTGTATATGTAATTAGATAATGATTGTTTTATTGAATATTGGCACTAAATTGAATTGATGATAGAATTTCTCTCAAAAATTGAGATGTTTAAATAAATTATATGACTAGTTCGTTCATATTTTTTTATTAACTGACAAACCAGAACTATTTATTAATGGCACGCCATAATTTTTGTTTCCAACCAATCAACTAGGTTGTTTAAAGAGTTGAAAATAGGCTTTTACTTTACTGCTTTTGGGTCATGGGTGTATAAAATTAAAGTACTTCATGTAAAGAGGAAGAAGAAGAAGAAGAATGCAGTGTAACGTGTTCTAACTATACAATTATTTTAATAACCTGATGAATAATCGAATCTGTAAAATCTTTTACTACCAAGTGTGCGAATAGAGAAGTTTATTTTAATTCACTGAAATATTGTAAATCTATATTTTGTGATTGTAAAGGTTGACCTCTTATATACAGGGTGTCCCAAAATTAGCCTGCCAAAAATTAGCTGTGGATTCTACGATCAAAAAGAAAAAAAAATTGCATAAATATAGGTCTGTAAACGCCCTCTAACGGAGCTATCCCTCTTTAAAGGGGGACCGTAAAATTTGATTTTCTCCAAATATTTTCAAAATGGATCGAGATAAAGTTATCAAATTTAAAATTGAGAAACGCAATTAGATTGCGAATCTAATGTTCTAAAAAATACCATAATTAGTCATAGGCGTGCCAAACTGGTGGGTTTGGTTGCCCTATCTTTTAACTTTTTTAATATAAAATATACTCTTGTTTTACTTCGATAAATTATTCCGTTTACGAGTAATATTAATTTAAAAATTTTGTTACATACAACAAAAATAGTAGATATAATATGCAAGCGGTCGAATTGTCTCTAGTAGGCTTTGAAAAGTTATTTGTCAGTTTATTTGACATGTATTACATGTTTTTAAAAAATTTTGATGTATTAATAGGCGATATAAAAATTAAAAAATTTGCAAATAATTATACATTACTGATACGCATTTTAAAATTAATTTAATATGTTAAAACGCTTGAATAACACCTTTAATAAGTGATAAATAAGTCGACAGTATTTTCTCAGAGCCTACTAGGAATATTTTGCCTATTTATAATTTCTATCTTAAACTTTGTGGTATATCACCAAATTTTTAAATTAAGATTACTTGAAAATAGAGCAGTTTATCGGATAGAAATAGGAGTACCTTTTTCGCACGCACGCAATTATAAAAAATTATTTTGATAACATTAGATTCGCAATCTAATTGAGATTCTCAATTTCAAATTTGATTACTTTATCTTGATCCCTTTTGGAAATATTTGATGGGAAAAATCAAATTTTGAGGTCCCCATATAAGGAGCCATATCTCCGTTAGGGGACGTCTATATAGACTTATGATCATATAACTTATTTTGTCATATTTTTAATCGTAGGATCCACAGTTAATTTTTGGTAGTCTAATTTTGGGACA
The DNA here is from genome assembly GCA_037114965.1 of Monochamus alternatus. NCBI lineage: Eukaryota > Metazoa > Arthropoda > Insecta > Coleoptera > Cerambycidae > Monochamus > Monochamus alternatus. Next base: position 126,510,027 of record CM073426.1, read on the forward strand.
TCCTGTATAATACTATGTTGACCTGATACGTAGCAATTTCGAGATTATTGAGAAATACATGTAATAAGATAAGAGAAGTTAATTATTAATTATGTATAATAAAGTACTATAGACATGTAAAAGTTATACATACCTACCTATTTCTTTATTTAGTTACCTCATTTATTTAATAAAGTAGTTATTAATCAGATAAGATAAAACTTGAACAACAGTTCTACTAATGTGATTGTGAATATACCTTTTAACTTTTAACCTAACCCCCTAGCCTAGGAGAGAGCATGTAAAAGCACAGATAAATTTACTTATACAATCCTTTTAAATATAGGTATAAGTATCATTAAAATGGCATGATCACAAGAGACATGTTCGGGTTCCGACAACGAACAGTTTCAGAAGGGTTTAAAATAGTCCACCAGTCTCAGATATTTTTTCAGGTTTTTCGCCTAGTTCACTGCCTATAGATAAAATATACCTGCTGCAACCCGAATAAGGGTAAAGTACCGCGGGTTGCATACAACTGAGACATCCATGAGACATCACGTAATTAGAATTACAAAAACCCATAATCAGGTTATACAGGTTTTTTGAATAATCTGTTTAAAGGTTAATATTAATTCGAGTTCTTACATCACAAATTTTAGGTCATTTTAAGTTAAATTACTTAACCTATAATAAAACATGTTGATGCTGAGTTTAATATAATATTTTTTAATGAAAAGTCGTATTACTAGAATAGTAGTGTAGAGTTATATACAATAGTGAAAAATGGTGCGCCGCCACAACAATCAATTACCTGAAAATTTACCCCAACTTCAAAACTTAATTAAAAGAGATTCAGTCTCCTACCATGAAGAATTTCTACAACAGTATCAACATTTCCAAAATACAATAGAAGTTTTCCAGTTAGCACCGGAACAGCCGAACAAAACTTTGGATGACTTAGTTATGTTTATGGCCCAAGTGGCCCAATGTTACCCAAATGAATTACAGAATTTCCCACAACAAATAATCGATCTTCTCCAAAAACATAATACTGTCCTGGACAATAACATGCGGATGATTTTCTGTAGAGCTTTGATATTGTTAAGGAATAAAAATCTGTTGGCACCTACAGATTTGTTAGAATTATTTTTCCAGTTACTTCGCTGTCAAGACAAATCTCTAAGAACCTTTCTGGAAAATCACATTATCACCGACATAAAAAATCTGAATGCTAAGCATAAAAACGCAAAGCTTAACACGACTCTGCAAAACTTTATGTTTACTATGTTAAAGGATACGAATACTAGAGCTGCAAAGATGTCGGTTGATATTATGATTGAACTGTATAAAAAAAATGTTTGGAATGATGCTAAAACTGTAAATGTTATTGCTACAGGATGTTTTTCTAAGATCACAAAAGTAAATTATAGTTTAATTGGGTAGTAAAAAAATTATACTATATGAATTTTAGGTCATGGTGGCATCTTTAAAGTTCTTCTTAGGAAAGGATCCCGAAGAAAAAGATTCCGATGAATCAGATTCTGAAAATGAAGTTGATCCTAAGGAAGTCATGATGGCCAACAAGGTGAATAAGAAAACTAGGAAAAGAGAGAAGAAGTTAACTAAAGTAAAGAAGTTGGCTTCTAAAGCTTACAAGAAAAAGTCTGCAGCACCCGTATTCAATTTTTCAGCAGTTCATTTAATTCATGATCCACAAGGTAAACACTTTCATAAAACCACAAAACATATCTAAAAAATTATATTGCAGGTATGGCTGAAAAATTGTTCAAACAATTGGAGAGCACCAATAAACGGTTCGAAGTTAAATTAATGACCCTGGACGTTATCTCCAGGTTAATAGGTCTACACAATCTCTTTCTCTTCAACTATTACCCTTACATTCAGAGATTCATGCAGCCTCATCAAAGAGAAGTTACCAGAATTCTACAGTTTGCAGCACAAGCCAGTCACGAATTGGTGCCACCTGATGTAATTGAACCAGTTTTGAAGACCCTGGCTAATAATTTCATCACGGAACGAAATTCTTCTGATGTCATGGCTATCGGGTTGAATGCTGTCAAAGAAATTTGTTCCAGATGTCCTTTGGCGATGGACGAAGATTTATTACAGGATCTGGCTCAATATAAAACTTACAGAGATCGATCAGTCATGATGGCGGCAAGATCTTTAATACAACTTTTTAGGAATGTTAGACCCGATTTATTACATAAGAAGGATAGAGGACGCCCTACTGAGGCTTCAGAAGAAATAGAGGAATTGCATTATGGAAAAATTGACGCTAAGGATTATGTACCTGGGGCCGAAGTACTCCTTGAAGACAACAAGGAAGAATTTGAAATCAATTCGGAATCTGATTCTGATGACGAACAGTGGATTAATGTTGAACATTCAGATGACGATGTAGGTGAAAGTAGTGATGAAAATTCAGATGGAGAAGAGGACGATGACGTTGAAGATGAGGAAGAAGAAGAAGACGAAGAAAATGAGACGGAAGGGTTGGATACAAATGGAAAAAGCCAAGAAGCAGGAAAAACGGAAAGAAAAGTTCTAAAAGCAAAACGAAAGTCGGAAAATTTAGAAGTTAAGAAAGGTTTAGCACAGAAAGTAACGCTAGACAGGATTCTGACCGATGAAGACTTTAAACGCATTGACACTGCGAATATCAGAAAGCAGATGCAAGGCTCAAAGAAGGGACTAAAAAGGAAGATAGAAGACACTCCAACGGCTCAACCATCTGATCTCGTCAAACTCAGCGATATAGAGAACATCTATAAAAAGAGAAAGCACGATAAACAAACGAGAATTGAAAGTGTAAAGAAAGGACAAGTAGATAGGGAAAAATTTGGATATAAGGATGGACGGATGAATGAGCACTGCTCAAAAACAAATAGGGAAAAGAGAAAGAAAAAGAACTTCCAGATGATCAGACATAAAGTGAAAGGGAAGGTGAAGAGGAGCTTTAAGGATAAACAAATAGCATTGAGAAACCATTTGTTAAAATTAAAAAAGATGAAATAAAATTATTTTTATTATCTAAACATTTGTATTACTCAGAGCCGTCAAGAGCCAGAGTGTGCCCTGGGGCAAAAATGCTTACCAAGCTCCAATAACGTGAACATTTTTCAGGAAGAGCAAGATCATTGTGTCTTTTCTTTAAATGTATGTAAAACTATTAACGGTACTAAAATATTGATAATTTGTGGGATCTGGTATCGATATGTTACACCTCAATGAACATGACGACAACAAACTATTAAACAAATATTTATACTTATTTTGTCTACTACAATTTTGGATTTATTTGATTAAATAACGTCACAATGCGATACAAAATGAAAAATGTTGTTTAGACAGAGTATAGTCGCTATGTATAATCACGCCACTCGATCAAAATGATTTACATGTTACTAGCATGTAACATATTCCTTTTTGAAAAAATTGTACTATTAAATCACACGTTTTAAAATGCATAAAATGGAAAACACCACTTAATCGTTATATTGAAAAGTTTAGCCATATCTTTTAAACGCCACCACTAAAGAGTAGAGAGACCATACGTAAATATAAAACTTTATCAAATATCTAAAACATTGAACAAATACTAAACAATTTTTGGCAAAGTATATACCAATCTATTATTGCACTAAAATCACAACTTTTAGCCAAATCTGACTCGATAGCTTATAAATCTAAGTATAGCAAATGATCTTGAGCCATTATCGATCTTAATGCATTCTTGCACCATTTTCACTTCAAAATAACATAATTTTCACATGTAGTAATTACAAAGTTAAGTTTTTAGCAACTAGGATATTGTAGTAGGTAGATATTATATTTTGAATTTTATATAGGTAATTTTTAAAATAATTCTAGTAAATTTAAGAAGCGTGGGCCTGGAAATTGCCACTCGACGCATCTGGTATTTATATACTAAAAAAATTTATATGTAATGTAAAATTTAGTCATTCTTATTAAAAACGCTAAATAGAACAAGTTATTTTGAGACGCTCTATAAATTTAAATTTGCAAGCATAAAACATTTTTGCAAGTCTGTTTAAATTATGCAGTATTGCATTTGCGTGACTCTACTTAACCTTTTCGTAAAATATAACAGCAAACATAAATTTCTAATCTGTTGAAGGTGTTGAAGCAAGCAAATACCTCACGGCACACGGTGTCTGATTTTCTGAAATTATAGAATAAGGGTGGAATAAGGTCTGTATATGGTCTGTGGAATAAGGTTTTCTGAAATTTCAATATTTTCAATAAAATTTTTAGGTTAGTCTACAACGGACGTCAACGTCATTAACTCGTCAAACGTCAACATCGTTAACTCGTCGAACGTCAACGCGTGCACAGATTACACTGATTACAGGAAAACACAGGAAAATTGCGTGTTGTGTGATATAGAACATGTGTGCGTCTCGACTAGTTTAAATTTGTGTTATTAACTATGAAATTATAATTTAATTCTAAATATTTAATTAACTGACCGTCCTGTGTGTAAGTAGCACATGCTTTATATTTTGTTAATACATTTCTAATAAACATAAATAAAATGTGAGGTTACATTTTTAGAAACGCATTCATGAAGATGAAAAAGATGAATATAGTAATTAACAGACAGTTAGTGCCTATGAAAGCACATTACTTTTTATGGAATGCAGGTAATTTCGAACTTTATACCTTTGTACCACAATATTAACGAACAATATTAAAAATTTAGGTACTGGTCCGGTGGTTTCTTATCTGTCGTCTTATGCAAGACAGTTGGGGTTTTCGAGCGTAGTGGTAGGTTTAATATATACAATTCTTCCAGTATGTGGCATGATAGCAAAACCTGTTTTTGGGGCGATAGCCGATAGGTTCCACTGCCAGAAGAAAATATTTCTTATAGCAGAGTTGCTGACAGCTCTTGCTTTCGTAGCAATTTACTATTCGCCTTCACTTCCCACTGAACGAATTGTTCATTTCTCCTGTAGTGATAGCGAGGCAGTTTTTAACACTTACCCAGGAAATTCTGTTGACGAATGTACCCTTTCTGAGATACAGTCAAAGCAATCACTTGACAGGTGTAGGGTAAGTCTCAAATTTTAATTTAATAATAAGTTTACACACATCTATAAGAATATACATATTAGACCATAAAACTACTAAGTTAATTTTGTAATGAACACTTTTTTTTTGTTACTCTTTACTTATTAAATTATCAAGGTTGTTTCGAAATGCAATTTCAATGTTTTTACATTATTTAAGTTTACAATATAAAACTCAGTATCCTAAATTTTATAAATTAGATTTCAATAAGTAAGGAAAACCATTTATCTAGAGTAAAAAAAATATTTCAAACATAATTGCTTTAAATTATAAAACATTACCCTAATTATTAGTCGTTTATGTTTTAGTCTAATCTATACACGTTTATATTTTGTGGTAATAATAAATATCTAAATAATCATTAATTTTTGTTAAAACTATAATCGTTATCATTAAGTGCAATTTCTGACATCGACTAATATATATATATGTAAAAAAAAGTAGAGGAGATATTTGAAACGATCATTTAAAAAAGCTAAAAATCCATGGATTAAAATTTTTCTTGATAACAAATAGTTCAATAAAGAAATTTATATCCAGTAATCAAACAATTAAATTAACTATATTAAATGTTTATACATTTCAACAGCTTAGTAGAAATCAGAAAAAATAAAAATCTGTACTTGAAAGGTATCTTTCTGCAAAAAATATAATAAGTGATTTTACGGATTTTTATTTATATATATCCTGAAAATATTACATAATGACATTAATGAAAACATTTGTAAGTAATTATAAAATTTAAACAATGATGTTTAGTTTTTTGAAAAAAAAAATATATATATAAAGTAGGTATACTGTACATGCTGTATAAACCATAATATTCATATCTTATCTGAGACAATTAATTTTTATGGAGTAGATACATACAATGTTAACAAATACCTGTATATTTTCTTTGGTTTACCAATTCTTGTTCAATTAATAGAAAAATTAAACAGGATAAATATTTTTTTCATAAATGTTTTCTTCGTATACATATAAAGTATTATATTGTTTGATTTTATGGATGTCGCAGTGAGAAAATATACAAAGCAGTTAAGTATAATGTTTTACATAAAAAATAGAATGTTGCCAATGAAAATGAAACAGATTCTGTAACTTCCAAAAGTTGGTTATACAGGGTATAACGATAAGTTTGGCCAAATTTCTCGCACATATTCCATCGATGCTTAAAAGGGGAGTTACAGGATGTTACAATTATTTGTTTTGACAACTTATGTCGTAAAATGTCATTGCTAGGGAACTAATTATTCATAACAATAAACAGTAAAAAAAAGTGGCACTTACTTTGTTTGTAGTTTTAATATGTAATTAGTGTATTTTATTGTTTTAAATTGCTGATAATGTTAAGCATATTTAACAACCTTAATTATCTCGAGACATGTCAATATTACGAACAATTTACTGGAATACTTTTTTGTCAAAAACTAATCAAAAATTTTAAAGATATCTTAAAATTTTAGAAATAGTGGCGTATTTGTTTTTCTTAAAAAATATACTATGCCACTGTAGTATATTTTAAATTCATGAGTACGTAGATAAATAATTCATGTTGGAATAATATCACTGCCGAAAGTAATTGTTGAGTAACCTTTTCCTATATTAATTTATGGATAAAAATATATTTATAAAATTGTAACACCCTGTAATTTCCTTACTTGTTACTAAGTTTTCCATAAAACATTGTTATAACTATAACAAACCTCAATTATTTTGATCGATAAGATATGTTGGTGAAGTTTGCCCAAGCTTATCGTTAACACTCTTTATAAGCTCGTTTATAAGCTACGCTATCATAAACTCAATATTCCAAGAACACATTTTTGAAAGAGAGAAAAAGAACGCAAAAATGTTTTTATTTACTATAATCTATATACTTTACTATAAATTTCATACATACTTAAATTCTCAATATTTGTATATAATTTTTTAAAATTTATTGATCTTTATGAAAAATACATAGTAATAAATATGAAATGTACGAATTCTCATATTTTATTGATAATGACTTCTAAATGATGCATCTTTCCCCACCCACCATGTGCATATCAAAAGGAATGTGTACCAATCTGGAAAAAATCGGAAATCTGGAAATACCAGATATTTTCAGAGAAGTATCAGGGAATTTCCCTTAATATCTCTAATGTAGATTTTTTTTTTATAACTTTTGCTTGTCCGAATAAACACAAAGTAGATATGCTAGCACTATTTTAACTATTCAGAATTAAATATAATGCGTTTTTCATGGGGATTATTGGCCGAATTGTATAATTAATTTATTTTGATCAAATTTAAATTTCTTTATGGAAATTTAATTATTAGATCTACAAATATCTATCAGAATATTTATAATATTCTGATAGATATCTGTCGATTTTTTTATTATTATTTTTATTAAATGCTTTTGCTTTTCATTTGAGGTCTTGACTGGGCTCCTTGCATATTTGTCTAAATTCATATTTTTTTCCCAAGATAAAGTTCGTATTGATTTGGCCGAAAGTCATATTTGTCATTTTGTATCATTTTGTTACTTTTACACTACAATGATAATGCACAGTACTAATTTGTTTTAAACATGGGATACTTTAAATACTGATTTACCCAAAGTAAATTAGAATCTATTAAAATATTTATCATAAAATGTTTATAATAAAAAAGATACAGGGTGTCGAAGTTGTAATTTAAAAAGTAATTTTTTGTCATAATTACATTGTGTTTCATTGTATCAACTTAAAAATTTGGGAATAGATGTTTTTGAACATGAAAAATCATAATCTGTTGCATATTTTGCTGTATTCCCTAGAGGGCGCTACATCTGCCAAATTTGTGTAAATGTGGGCGTAACTTTTTGGACCTAATATTATCACATTCTTTATTAAAAAAATTTATACCTATATTGTTTTTGAGGAAAAAAGGTATACTTCATGAAATTTACCATTTTTGAGATAATTGCTTTTCAACAATCAGCTGCATAGCTCCTACAATATTTGAAGTGAAAAATCTAGTATGTTTACATGGCCAGTACTTATGGACTACCCTGTATTTTGTCCAATCGTATAAAATATTAATTATACATTTGTCATTTGTTTCCTAAATAATAACAATATTTGATAGCAGAAGTTTTGTTTGTTTTTTTAAATTTATCAAGTGAATGAAAAACTGTCAAACTTGAAAGTAAGATGTTTTGACAGTTTTCAATTGTATGTTATGTCATGTTCATGTTATGAGTCAACAAAGTATGGCTGAAATTCACTCGGCTGATTTACATCATTATATGCTTGTTGAATAATATACTATTTTAATTAATTGTATTGATTAAGTAATGTAATTTTTCCTAAATCCTCTATCCCCCATTATATCTAGTAATAGTTATTAATATTCATTATATTTTTTTCTAAACTTAAAAAAAAAATGATTCCATTTCGTGATATTTTGTTAAATAAAATTTCCTAGAAACGAGGAAATTTTTTAGGCAAAATTTGGTGTACACTTTTTAAGTAATTTTAGGTCATAGAAAACAATTTTATATTTTGCAGTTAGATTGTGAAATGAACTCCACTATTTGGAACACGATTTGCACTAATTGGGATGCACCTCAGTATTGTGATCCGTCAAATCAGACTGATAGACTAACGTTTACCGCACAAGTGCCTGTATCATTGACAGAACTGTTCAACGACACTGTAATATTTAGAGTGGGAAATGTGTCTCTGCCAAATTCAGACTTTGTTTATCCATACTGCCCCAACGAGAGTATCTCAACATCATGCAACGTAGACTGCACGGATTACAATGTCAACGATGCAATCGGGGTAACAGGTGTTAATGACAAAGAAGTTTATGGACTGTACCAGTTCTGGACGTTTCTTATACTTATGATAATAGGGTGGGTGGCACAGGCAGTGGTGGTTTCAATTGGGGATGCAATCTGCTTCGAAATGCTAGGTAGGAACAGCCATAGTGTGTGGCAAGAATTCAGATGACTTACGTCATACGAAAATCAAATGAATAATTAATTATATTTTCACCAAAATATTTAAGAAACTGCAACTGAGAGTAATGAAATTATATATTATACTAAATGTTTGCATTATTTATTGCACTAAATTGCAAAGAATGATTGATTTCAAAGCTACCAAATATCGAAAATTATGTTGATAATAAAAACAATTACGCAACATTAGCCGTGACGTAAGGCGTCTGAATTCTTGCCACGACTATATTTGTATATGTATTTTACAAAGTGAAAATTTCATTTTTCGTTGTAGGAGACAAAGGAAACAGATATGGATATCAACGATTATTTGGGTCTTTAGGGTGGGGTATATTGTCATTTATCACTGGCGTAATTATAGATGCTGTTAGCCAAGGTCAATCGCAAAAAAATTACATCTCTGCTTTTTACATGGCAGCAGCATTTTTGCTTTTGGACATCATAGTTTCCTTCAAGCTGGAGGTAAGAATAATGCAGTTAAGCTATAATAAATAATTTATTAGTTAATAAAATATTATTGCCGTATACTTAAAATTGACGCCCATGCTTTTAAGATAAGATTCAAGGGCTAACACAAATTGAAGAGGGGAGAGTTTTCCTTATTGAATTATCAATGAAAAAACATATTGTATTATTTAAATTTATAAAAAACAAATTATACGTTTAAATCCAGATTGAATAAAAAGTGAATAATTTGAATCCTGAAAAAAAGAGGAACAAAGTACAAGTTTTAGAATTGCATCATCTGAAACAGATATAGTTAAAAAATTATTAAGGAAAAAAGATTTGTGTCTTGTTGCTATGATGAATTTCAGTACGCAATAAAACATTTAAGTTTGATTATCTCAGAAACAGCTGCTTGAAATGACATCCTACAACTAGGTATATCTTTTTTAGACAAAATATGCCAAAGAATAAGAATTTTCAGTTATAAATTTAATATAGCAAGGCACAAGAAGTTGTGAATGTTTAAATGTAGGTGAAGTGCTGGTGGTGGCGCCCTCTGCATTGTATATTGAAACTATATCACATCTTGATTTTTCATCTCAAACTATTCCTAAAGGCTGTATGATCCAAAATTTTGAATGTAAAATTGATCCCAAATTTGTATGATCGTGTAATATAATAAATAGTAAGGTGAAAGTATTCTGTGATTTGTTACTGTCAACTGTACTTACAAATGTGCGTATTTGCAAACAACAATATTGATGAATATAGAACAAGTCCTATATTAAACGATCATAGATATTTAAGATTAATTTTAGATTAAAAATTTGCACCTTTTGGATTGTGTCATACACGCAAGTCTCTAACTTCATGCAAATCATGCTATTATAATAAAAATTTTAAAAATCTAATAATAATAACTATCAATTTATGGACTAAGGTAAATTGAGCTCTTTTTTCGAGAAAATAACAATGGAGCAAACCGTATGCCTCTATCTGTTACTATTTTTGAGCTGCAGGGTTAAATTCAATTTATGGCTAAACCGTCTGCCATCCTTTTCTCATTTCCCTTTATCTGAAAATGGTTTGAACATTCTACAGGCACTTTTTGCGATATGACTACAAGTTTTATGGTTTTTTATAAGGTACACCCTGTATTTTATTTCAAAAACGGAGAGAGGACTAAAAATACATTCCAAAAATATATACTATTTGGTGTGCAAAATATAAACTTTTCAAATCACTAATGATATTTAAGTTTTCTGACTGAGAAGGCTTTGAAAACAAACAAGTTTGATATTTAACATTATTAGAAGCATGTTAACACAAATTAAAAATTGTTCAAATAAGTCAAATACAATTTAATGTTTAATGTTTTAATCTAAGAAATGAAAATGCAGATTTAGCAAGGGATCTCTATTTTCAATTGTAGGTACTTATAATTTGAATGTAGTTGATTTGTGTTAATAAGCTTTTAATAATGTTAAATGTCAAATTTGTTTGTTTTCAAAGCCTTCTTAATCAGAAAACTTAAATATCATTGATATTTTGAAAATTTTAATTTTCCACAAATCTACACATAAAATAATAAGTAAAGCATATATTTTTTGACTGAATGTTTACCTCTCTTTCCGTTTTTGAAATAAAAAACAGGGCGTTTCATATGAAAAAAACGCAAGGGCCTGTAGAATGTTCAAACCATTTTAAAGTATTTTGAAAGGGAAACGAAAAGAGGGCACCAGTCGGTTTAACCCAACATCAAGAAACACCTTGTAGTTCGAAAACAGTAACACATATAGACATGCGGTTTGCGCCATTGATATTTTCTCGAACTGGACTCGTATGTCAAATTTGCTCTATCTATGAACAATTTGCAGTAACCTTTAAAAACCGACTAATTTGAACCACCCTATACAAAATCTTGTTATACTCGCGACAAGAATTCAGACGACTTACGTCATACGAACAAATGAATAATTCATTATATTTTCATCAAAATATTTAAGAAACTGCAACTGATAGTAATAAAACTATATACTACACTAAAAGTTTGCATTATATGTTCCACTAAATTGCAAAAAATAATTGTTTTTAACGCGACCAAATATCTAAAATTACGTTGACAATAAAAACAAATGTGTAACGTCAACCGTGACGTAAGACGTCTGAATTCTTGACGCGAGTATATCTATTGTTGTTCATATAATAATTCAACAATAATTTCTTTTTTATTAATAACTCGATAAGGACAATTGGAAAATTTTCCACTCCCTATATGCAATTTTCTTTAACTCCTGAATTAAACCCTAAAAGCACATGCCTCAATTTTAATACCCCTGTTTATGTGTTTCAGTATAGTCAGAAGAAACTGGTGACGAACATACTGCGAGATGTCAGTCGGCTGCTCGTAGACATCCGCATAATTATCTATTTAATTTGGTGTATAACCGTGGGTATGTGCACTGGTCTCATCTGGAATTTCCTTTTCTGGTTAATCGAGGATCTGGCTAAGGCTCAAGGCTGTGAGTCGATGAATGTAGTAAAAACACTCCAAGGAATCGTCATGGCTATTCAGTGTCTAGGTGGCGAGTTGCCCTTTTTCTTCCTTTCCGGGTGGATTCTGAAGAAAATGGGTCACATCCAAACTATGTCTCTCGTGCTGTTTGTTTTGGGAATTAGATTAATATTGCACTCTGTCATCGAGAATCCGTGGTGGATTTTGCCGGTGGAGCTTTCACATGGTCTGACTTTTGGGTTGTTCTTTGCTTGCATGGCTTCTTATGCAAGTATAGTTGCGCCCCCTGGGACCGAAGCCACCATGCAGGTAAGATTGTTCAATGGGAAAATTGCATGATTTTCCCAAAGGCGTATGTCAAAATGGCGTTTGTCCTAGACAATTTCATGGAAAAATAGATTTAAAAACGGTATTTAAAAATTTACTCAGACCACGCCTCCACAAAACTGTCGCCAAAACAGCGTAGGCCTGTGACGTCGGACGCTGTTCACACGTATATACCTAAATATAGCAGTGTGCTTTAGTTCATATCTGTATGGTTTCCATGTTAATTTGTTAATTTGTCATTAGTGATATTATTAGATGTTATTGCATTGCAACATTGTTTGTCTGTGAAGACCATTTTAATGTAGGTTTAATTGGAAATACGAATTTCATCGAAAAAATGTAAATGGAAAGTTGTAAAGAATCAAATTTTGTATTAAGCTACCAGAATATAAAAATGTATAAAGGGAGGTTAGAAAATCAGTGGTAATATAAACTTACATTTTTTCTCATTTATTGTATTCAGCGCTTCATTCCGATTTCAAATAATGTGTTCTGTATTTACTCCTACCGTTTACGTGATGTAGAATGTTATTTGAGGCTTATACAGGGTGAGCAGAAAGAATGGGTCAACACTAAGCTGGAGATACTAGAAATCAAAATATTATGTTTGAGCTCATCATGCCTTATACAAATTTCTCGATAAATGAGAAAGTTTTGATAGCATGACATGGCATGCTTGATGAGCTCAAACATAATATTTTGGTATCTAGTACTTCCAGCTTAGTGTTGACTCATTCTTTCTGACTCACCCTGTATAAAATTTTACTATCTGACATCACTACATTAAATTACCTGTTTTATTCTGAAAAAACAAACAAAAGTTAAAAATGTTCAAGGATATAAATGAAATCAGCAGTAAATAGCAAAATTGTATTAAATTAATTTAAAAAATTGTTAAATATCATTATTCATTACTTCTACTTATTATTTTTCAAATTAAAACAAGTAGTTTAATGTGAAATCAGATGAAATAATTTTATAAATACCTCAAGTAAATCCATTTAGCTGGTACTTGACCAACATCATTATCACCGTAATTGTCACGAGTGGATCTATATTGTAAACAAAGGAATAAATACGTTTAACAGTATCGTAATTTCATCACATCACCACTAATAATTATGGCATTACCTGCACAGTATTTACACTATGTATCTATAACTCACAAATGCCACAATAACACAAGAATTCAAAAAGCACACGCCTGTTCACTAACCGTAACTTGAATTAATATTTTAATTACATGATTATTGCCCCCAGGAACATGTTCTGATCTGTAACACATTTCAAACCAATATAAAATTCATGCAACTCCCCATTTTCTAAATTACTTTATTTGTCATTGTAATTTGAAATAAAAATAAGAATGAATGTTGCTAATAGAGGATTTAAAAGTTTATAATTTTTAGGGAATGGTAGGCGCTGTCTTCGAGGGTTTGGGGGTATCCTTAGGCAGTTTCTTTGCTGGCCTAGGGTACAATACTTACAGAGGTCTGATTTTCAGGTACTTTGGGTATGGATCTCTCATCATGTGCGTCGTACATGTCATAATTCAGTACTTACTGAAATTAAAAGGTAAAAATAATAAAATTAAAATCAGTAAACCGTAAATATTTAGCTTGTTATCGCTGGTGGAAAATTTAATTTATATAGAATAAATTAGATTGCATCCTTGTATAGTGGAGTTCCAGCAATAAACATTTTTTTGGATTCTATTTTTCATATTGATCAAAAAATTGCTTGAACTTCATTATAAACAAATGACAAAATTTAAAGGTACTTAAAGCATGTTTAACTTAGGGTTTATAACAATAATTTTATCGTATGAAATTATCTTTTTATATAATCAGTATTAACAATATCATATTTTAGTTGAAACCGCTTTAATAATAAATAAGTCATAAATGTTTAATTATGTGTATGTATGTATGTATTATACTCATAGAGTTGTATATAATATCTGGTTCGAAGGACCAAAAATATATACAACTTTTTATGGAGGCACGTTTGTGTTCTTAATACACTATTAACAACTTTGAGATTTGATAATGACTTGAACTATAATTATGCATTTATGATAAATATTTTTTGTAACTGTATGCAGATTTAACAATTTTTAACCACTTTTTATGTTTGAGTACTTAACATATTATTTTGGTACTAACTTTTATTATATATATTTTTTTATGATTTCCTTTTATATAACATGGATAATATTGCAGTAGCAAGCACTTTATAAGTTAAAATTGTATGTTTGTACAGAATATATTTAACTGATGGCATATGTTTTTTGTTTAAAAGAGTGTAACACTATTACTAACTAAAACCAATTTAACTTTACAGTTATGCGATAGAGCCCATAGTTTTCTCATTCTAAAATTTTGCTTTATTTTTTTCCATTAGATTTGAAACCTATTCAAAAAGTAAGTTCATCTTCAAGACTGATTTCTAGGGATATTTTTCACAGTTACGAAACATGTGAGCATTAAATTTTGTAACGTTTATGAGACCAAAACGGATTATATCTAGATGATACCATCAGTTGTTTTATTTTTTTCTAACAGAAAATACACCTCACTTATACAACAAGTAGTAGTAAGTAAAAAGCAAATAGTAGTAGTAAATAAATAAATGTACAAAAAAATAATAATAAATAATGAATTATTGTTATACAGGGTGTTCCATAATGAATTGTACATAGAGTAACAAGTGGTTTGTGACATCAAAATAATGCGATCTAACCGAACTTACCTTAGGATAGAAGTTTATAGTAACCGAGTTACAGGGTGTCAAAATAAAAATTTTATTTTAATTTTTTTTAAATAATCTTTGAAGTTATTAATGTACTAAATCAAACTTTTCTGTCCCGGGCATTTTTGACATGGGAAATTCAAATTTCCTCTTAAGTTTGCTGTATATTGTAGAGGGCGCTAGTTATGCCACCTCTGAACTTATTTTCTGACAACAATACTTTACATCAAAAACGTAAACCTTCTAAATGTTGCTAGGAATAGCCGTTTTCGAGATATTTGCATTTAAGGGAATCAATGTATGTCCAGAAAGTTTATTGTATCATCAAAAGCATAATTGTAAACATAAACATAACTGAGCAGTATATTATTACTGTGAATTTTATTAAATTTTCGAATCTCCATTAACTTCCATACATGTTATAATCGTTTTTAAAGAATCAGGATTTCAGGATCTTAGCAATACAAACTAAAATGTTTTATTCTTCATTAACATTAATAATTTTGGGACACATTATAAGGATCTTGGTATGAAATTCTCGTTTATCCTAATTAATCAAAGATATTTTTAAAAGTTTGTTGACATACTGTTAGAACACACCCTTATGTATGAGTATGTTTGATGAGCACATATGCCACAAAAATTTTCTCTACATCTTGAGAAATATGTTGAGCAATTGTTGTATCGAATGAAAAACTCTGTAGAAACTTAATAATCTAAATTCTGACACTAATTACAGGACAAGCTTGACATAAACTAGTTTTAAAAGCGTTTTTCATTGTTTTTGTTGTCTTTGTAGGACTAGTTTGATAAAGTGTATCTGCAGTTTAAATCACATTATATTGAAAACGACAATTCTTAGCGACATTAATAAGGTATACCTTACCAGATGATGGTAAAAGAAATGTAGCTATCAGAAAATAAGATGTGTTACAAATAACTTGTGAACTATAAAAGTTAAAGAAGGCATAAGTGGTTTCCTCTACAATGTACGCCAAGATTATGAGGAAATTTGAATTCCTCATGCCAAAAAATCAAATTTCGTTAAAAAACATCAGTTCTTTGAAGGTTATTTAAAAGAATTTAATATAAAATTTAATTTTGAGACTCTGTAACTCGGTTACTATAGTTGCGGCAAGAATTCAGACGACTTACATTATACGAACAAATGAATAATTCATTATAATTTCAAAATATCTAAGAAAAAAAACTGCAACTGATAAAATTAAAACTATATACTATACTAAATCTTTGTGCTATATGTTACACTAAATTTCAAAAAATTTTTGTTTTTAATGCGACAAACTATCAAAATTGATAATAAAAACAATTGCATAACGTCAGTTGCGGCATAAGTTTTCTGAATTCTTGTGCAACTATATCAACTTTAGGTAAGTTTGGCTAAATCTTACTATTTTGGCATCATAAATCACTTGTTACTCTATGTACAATTAATATGGGACACCCTGTATATCATTGAAGCAGTTTTTTTACTTTAAATCGTAAAAGGGGTTTCCAATATTTATTTCAACCCTAATTCATAAGAGAAATATTTTCATGTTTTGAAAACAAAACTGAAAATACAATAAAAATAAAAAAATTTCATTTTTGTTCTAGGAGTAATGTTTTTTATATGTGTTGATTTGATACCAATAATTAATATTTAAGTTTATAATTAAACTTACTTTGTCCACGACTATATTATAATGTATACATTATTCACTTGTGATTATTGATTATCCACACTTCTATCAACAAATTTAAATTATTCAGCGTGACAGTATCAGGAATGAACTAACAAGACAAAAGTTCTCCAGTGCTAGCAATTGAACTCGAACCTCCTGTGAAAGCCAAATACTTATATTTCTCTTCAAAATCATTAACAATTCGCTCAATTGCCCTTCTATATTGTCACAAATTAATTTTAATGTTCCTTCCTTTGCAACTCAAAACCTTAATAGCTTCTATTTATCTACCCCAAGGATCAACTTACTCATCTTCGTTCATTGTGTGTAGTAATTATCATTCTGTTCAAGCTGATCTATATTTTTAATTATAGTATTAAGTCTATCAGTAGTTAAATTTGCTTTGTAATTATTTTAACTTTGTTTCTTTTTCTTGTAATAGTTTTTGTATAGTCCTTCTCATCCTGGAAGGAATTGGTTTTTTACTGTAGGATGGAGTAACTAAATAAATAAATACTTTACCAGTTACGGCAATATTAATGGTAGAAGTTAAAGTTTCATTTGCTTTTTTAAATTTATTAAGTGAACCACAAATGCCAAACCTAAAAGTAAAGTGTCTTGACAGTTTTGAATTGTATTGTTATGTTCGTGTTATGGATGTCAAAATATTGCATAGCTTTTTCAGTAAAAAGTTTGCTAAAATTTTGGTAATAGTCGTGGACAAAGTATAGTATTCTACTTGCATATAATGGCTGTAATTCACTCGGGAGATTTACAACACTCGACACTCGTCTATGGCTGGTGCTGTAACTCTAACCCTCGTGAATTACAGCCATCATTATATGCTCGTTGAATAATACAGGGTTAACTATGACTTAGTACAAATATTTTAAGAGGGGATAGGGAAAAATAAGAATTAACGGAATCACCCTTCAAAAAAATTCCAAACTTATTTATAAAGCCGCCAATGTAGTTCTAGAAGCATGCAACAGTCGCTCAGTCGGTATCGCTGTCATGTCATAATTCAATTCCTGTGTTCTTCAGTTTTTAGTGCCTTTCTTAATTTTTAAACGTTCTATAGTTATTAAATAAAGACATTCGTGTTGGGTGCAGGTATTATTACTAATAAGAATGTTAATTTTTGTCGTTTTTACATTTAGAAACTCTACAAAAAGACGACCGCATGGTAGTTGACATTGTTGACAAATAAGCTTTATCTATCAATCTAAGCCATCTCAGTCGATTCTTATCATAGGCGCCGACTTTCTGTAGGAAAAAAGGGTTTTGCCCCATTTTTTAAATATCGAGCTAAAATTCTGGAATAATTTTCTTATTGTCTTTTAGGCCTCCCTGAGCATGTGGTTAAATTTTTTGTACTTACTCATAGTTAACCCTGTATATTAGATATTGTATATAGTTATTTATTTGTGGCTTATTTATTTATTTATTTTTTTAATTGGGTATTAGATATCAACAAGTGTTTATATATTACTGTTTGTAAAAATATGTATATTGTTTACTTACCATTTTAAACTATTTTTGAAAAAAAATCTGCATATATAATACAAAGCTCGGTTTTTGACAGATTAGAATCACATTGATTCAACACCAATTCTGCCAACCACAGAATATGAATATTTTATTATTGGATGGGGATTGGCTATTAACATAACGAATTGGTGTCGTATCAGTCTGTAAAAACGTGGGGTAAGCTGTTCCCACGGTCGGGATCATTAGCAGGTAGTCAATGAAAATTGAGGACTTTTGTAACGTATGATACAGTCTATCTCAGTCCATGTTTCGAGAAAAACTATGTTTTATCTTTATAGGAATTTTCTGACGTCACCTGGCCCCAATCGTATAATTAAATAGACCGTGAGCTGCTCCTTTCTAGATTTTGCAATTTTATGCGTAAATATACTTAATGGGTTTGTACTGCTCTTCTGCAGTGAAGAAAAGACAACAACAAAACATTGTTTATTTTACAATAACAGAAAATTTAGTTTACATATAGATTTGTTATTTCTTAAGGTTTATCAGACAATCAACCCAAGTATATATCCCATTTTGGTCATAATAACATTTTACGTTATTTCAAGGTTAAATGTTATATTTCATCTCCTTAAATTTGTAGTAGTATCCCCTGTAACTATTAATAAATAACGGCGATGTTATTTCTAACACGTTATGTAAAACTTTAACAGTTTTTAAAGGTGGCCCGAAATGGTGGAATGTCGATGTAATTTTAAAGTTAGGGATTTTAAAACCTGTTAAAGTTACTAAAAAGAATTATACATCAGTGGAAAGTAGAAAGTTCAACTTGGGTAGTGTTAGTATCTATATTGCCAAAATGTAGCGATTTTATACTTAAAATATTTATTGAAAGTGGCTCTTTTTATGGAATTTTTACAAAAACTTCAACAATTAATTTTTCACATTTAAAAGCCAAAGTAAGAAAAATGAATACAAACCTTTCCTAAGTTCATCCTTTATGTCTATTTTACTGCAGTCAAATAAAGTATTAATTTTTTTGTAGAAAAGAAACGTAAACTTAAAATTATCTATGACGATTTGCACGTTGTTTTGATTATCGCCATATTTAAAGACAGTAAGATCACGTAATAAACAGTTTTCGGTATTTTTCGAACCTTAAATAGTTTAGCTATTACTAGGTAGCAGTATGTGTCAAGGGTTTAAAATCTTACTATCGTGTAGACTACTATGCTAATACACGGTGACAGCGCCCTTAAAGGCAAGGAATTGGGTGTCGCTATAGGTTATGTGTTATTTGAATTGCGAAAATGACCGGCTTATTAAATTTACTTTAATTTAATTTTATAAATGTACATCGAAAGTAAGTTAGGTGTAAAATTTAAATCATTACATCCAGCGATAAAAAATTTAAGTAATCCATTTGATTTGCCTGATGAAGAATTTAAAAGAAATATTTATAAGGTTTAATGCGGCAATTTATTGAGGAATACAGCTGCTTTCTGCAAGTTCCTTGAATGCCATTATGCAAGTGACAGGCATGTGTATTCCCTGCTTAAGACTGGGGCTATACTTGCGGCTCTGCCTTTGCGACTCTGTCGTTGCGGTCGTGTCGCAGAATTAACATATTTGGTAGGGTGGCTATACACACGACTAAAACTGGCACGGTTTACTCGTATTCAGTTGCAAATATGCCGTTGATTGAGGATGATATTTTGCTAGCAATTCCATAAGAAACAATGTGTTTCCATTTCTGCGACACGACCGCAACGGCAGAGTCGCAAGTATAGTCCCAGTCTAAATGCTTGTCGACAATTCGATTATTGTTTTTTTAATATGATATGATAATTAATTTAATTATGATAAAACTAAACCTGTTTAAACTAAACTGTTCCCGATACAGCTTACTGAGCTTCTTTGTTTGCTGAGTTTGTGAAAACAACACCTGTGTAATACAGTTAATAACTGATTTTTAACAGTCCTAATTTAAAATTATCACCAATACATGTCCGGTAACTACCTTATGTTGCAAATACTAGAACCAATCCATCCATCTATTAAAAAATAAAATTAGAAAGCAGTAATTTTATGTTTAGCTGTGCCGGAATACTTTTTGTCTCTGAGGAACTGTAAAAATGGTCGTAATTCGTTAATAAATTGCCAGATTTCTTTTACTAAATCTAAATAATTTTTGTAGTTTTTCAACAGGTAAATCAAATGGATTACACAAATCTTCGTTGGATTTAAATATAAATATTACAACTTACCACAAATAAATAAATAAATCCAAAAATTTAATAAGCCACACAATTCAAATAGCACGTACTATAGCGACACCTTATTCCTAGTCTTTAACTCTATTAAAATTCGAAATAATATCGCCGTTATTTCTTAACAGTTACAGAGGGATACATACTACAAAAATTTAAGGTAATGAAATATAACATTTAATCTTGAAATAACATAAATGTTATTATGACCAAAATGGGATATATACTTGGGCTGAATATCTTACATGTCATGTAATCCATGTATTTCACAAATTTTTCTGCAAATTATTCTTCATTTTCTCCTGAGGCTGTCGTGACTTTTTCTGTACCTCAAATCTCATACCACCATATTATTACTTAAGTTGTATTATTTTTATCTTTTGCAGATGTTAAAACAATGTACGCTCCTCCGAAGGATGCCCTAGAAAAAATACAAGAGGACGACCAACAAGAACTCACTCTGGTCGACTCATAGCAGAACAAGATAGCTCTTGGTAACGACAGATCTAGGTAAAATTACATGTTAAGCAGAAACTTTCGTTTTCCTTTGCTTATAAATACAAGTAATTTTTTTTTTTTATCGACTTAAATAAGAATTTTTTTCTTAGTTGTACAATTAAATAAACACATTTAATAGTTTCATAGATGTGGACAATATTTGGCACCTATCGTGGGGAATTTTAATTCTTGTTCATATACAGGGTGTTTTTGAAATATAAACAATTTTTATGAAACAAACTGTTGTCTAAAATATATTTTGAAGGCATAAAAATTGTCACATTAAAGAAACACAAAATTTTGAAACCGGTTCTATTGTGTTGTACTTAGTGGTTTAAAGGCCACCATTGAGACTGAAATTAATTAAAAAATAAAGGATAAATTACTTACCATTAATCAATAATTATAAATTAAAAATATAAAATAAATTGCTCCAAATTATTTTGGGTTGAACAAAAACTGAATGATTAAGACCCTCTACTAATTGAAGCAAAAAACTTGTATACTTTGACTGTGATTCTATAGATCTGTTGTTACCAACTAATAAATCTTTATAGGTAATTTGTTACAAAACAAGTGCTTATGTTATTAAAATATTAAGTACTTATGTTGTTAAAACAGCTGCATTCTAAAGATATGGCCTAATCCAACATAATTAGGCCATATCTTTATACAATGTTGTAACTTGATTGTTTTATCATCCCTTTTTATTTATATAAATGATTACTTGGTTTTGCTAGACAATGTAATTGTCTCTAAATAGTATTGTAATGTAGTAATCTGTCTCGCAGTTGACGCTGTAGGATTTCTCGTAGATTGTGATAGTAATTGTTATTAAGACTGTGAATATCAAAGATGGCGGGATACTTTTTCTGAGATTAGATTTTAAAGATTAGTTTTTATATTGGGTAATTAAAAAAACAGTACCATCATTCGTAATTTTTTATGAACAAAAATTCAAGTGTACTAAAATCTGAAACACTGGGAGGCTAATTTCTACAAAATTTAAACCAGTATTAACTAATAAATATACAGGGTGTGCCCAGATAGGTGAAACGACTCTTTTAAAAGATAAAAAATGTTGAAAGATAACGTTCTGGGATTCAGTTCTGTTTCCGTTTCAATTTTGTTTGTTTAAGAAAAATCTGCTATGATTGCAAATCCGTAAAATCTGGTCATTGGAAATTTGGAAAAAAAATTTTTTTATTTCCACCAGTAAGTTTCTGTATGAAATTTAACAAAATGTTTGTCGAAATGAAAAACTGAGTATGTGTGTAAAATTTGAATGTCCTAAGCCTACTTTGATTTTTTCCAATTTTCAGATTTTTTGCTAGTAAAGTGCTATTTCTGTATGATATGCCTACCTTTGACAAAAATCTGAAATCAAACAAAATATTAGTTATGTCCAGGACATCAAAATTTTTCATACATACTTAGTTTTTCATTCTGAGAAACTTTATTCAATAATATTTTGTCATATCTCATACAGAAACAGCACTTTGCTACCGAAAACTGAAAATGGAGCAAAAAATCAAAGCAGGCCGAGGATATCGAAATTTCGCACATATACTCAGTTTTTCATTCTCAGAAACTTTTCTTAATAATATTTTGACGCATCCGAAACAGAAACAATGAAAAAAAAAACAATTTTTTTCAAATATCCAAGGCTTGCTGGATTTTACGGATTTGAAGTCATGGCAGATTTTTAATAAGCAGAGCTGAATCCCAGAAGGCCATTTTTCAACACCAAAATGTTTTGGCCCTTGCAAGAATCGTTTCTTCTACACAGGGCGTATGTACAAAATATTTATTCAAAACATATTTTTGTTTTAAATCTAATCTCGGTATTTGTAACGGGTAATTGTAGTAGTGAAGTCAGTATTTCTTACCTGTGACATAAATTGGTTGAATTCTTCTTGGTTGTTTTTTTAGCTCAATTCTTTTTTTATGGAAAATAAATTATTAGAAAAAAATATTTATATTTTTATTTAGTACCCGCTCTGTTTTAAAAGAAAATGCTACTTTTATACCTTACTAAATTGGAGATATTTGGGTCATTTTCTTTTTATTTGTAATAAATATAATTTTAATACAAATTTAATCTTATATGAACAAAATCAAATTTTCTTTTGTACTTACATTTACAACACGGTCAGGAAGTCATAAAACTCCATTCATAACTAAAACCAAAATTATTACATGTTATCAGTTCAATTATAGGAAATTTTCTGGGAAGAAACCTTAAGAACTAATAAGAATTATACATTTTATGACAGGAGCGCATAAATAAAGAACGAAGCCAGAGAGAGAGCAACTGCCCCCCTTTCGTGCGGACGCCTATGAGCTCTATTATTTACAAAATAATTTAAAAATACCTCGATGCCTATTATTTAGAAATATTAAATATACTTACGACAAACATATGAAGTAACTTGATAATTTTAAGAAAGAGTAACTAACCATTTATCTTATATTTTGACCTTTTTTTGTGTTTCAAACATTACTGGAGTCGGGATTTACAATTTCGGTAATTATGGATAATTATGATATTTAGTGTGAAGGTGTAAATAATAAATAACTATTTATTTGTGACTGAACTAAGAAATACTAAATATTTTACTCACAAAATATGCTCAAAATGAAATCGGCCGCCTTGAACTGAATTGGCATCTAGTCGTCTGTATTGGATATGCACATGAATTTTAACTAACAAAACAGGTTTTGTGATTGTTTCACTGTAACCGCGGGAAATCCGCGGTTAAAAAAAAGAAAAATTAAGTACTTATATAAGGATTAAGTTCTACTTCTACTGCGTTGAGCTGTCGTCGTGATGTGATATTAACATTTGATGAAGAAAGAGAGGTGGAAAATAATTGTTTTCTGAGAAACTGAGAAATAAACCTCAGCAACTAACCTCGGTTGAATGTTATAGCACAGTATAATAAATAGACTGTGGTTATAGTGACCAGATTTCGCAGATCGCAATGCGGGACAAAGACAAAACAAACACAAATCTAAACTTTATATTTTTACATTAACAATAATTTGGTTGGCAAAACAAATATTACCTCTAATATAAAATTTCAACATTCAGCAAATACAAAAATTCGGAAAATAAAATTAAAATTTGAAGAATAAAACAAATAAAAATATATAATGTTTTTTAAATAGGAAGAGTGACAGCAGTGAAAAAAGATTATTCTTTCTTAAAAAAACTTTAAGGTAGGCACCTAACCAGTTAAATTATATTACTTAAATAATAATAATATGGATTCACACATCTGTAACAATAACAAAAGCACCACATATTTATATATAAATTTTAGTTTGCTTTTATTGGCTGTGTAGAAACGGATTGCATTCAGCCAATCAATGCACTGGTTTTTGGCACGCAGTTTTTGAATCAATCCTATTTGAAAAAACGGAGTATATAGTACCTATATAACATAAACACAAGTCTAATAATATATCAATATTTTACATATCGTTATCGTGTGTAACAATAAGTAATTGCAAATCAAATCGTATAATCGGCATAATGCGGGATAAATCCGGCGCATTTCTATTTGCAGGACAAATGTTTAAAATCCGGGACTGTCCCGCACAATCCGGAACGTGTGGTCACTATATTGAATGTGTCCATTATTATTCTGAACATTAAGTTATGTACTACTACCGTGTCTTCTATATGTTATATTAGGTACCTACCTATTTTATTCCCCACTTTATAAAATTATTTTCTTACACAACTTTTCTTGGACTGCCTGAAGAAGGCTTAAATACAGCCGAAACATCGATTTCTCAATAAACTCGCTTTCTTTAACCTCGTTCTCAACAGTAGCGTCGCTAGGAGTGGACGCGGTTGGGCGAGTGCCCTATCAAAATTATTATTCTCGCCCGAAATCTTTTGAAAACAACAAACGAAATTAAACTAAAGTCAAAAAAACTTAAATTTTCATATTTACAATGAGTCATGGTCGCGAAAATCGTAAAACTGGAAAAGGGGTAAAAATTATATCCATATCATTTTTACCCTCGTATTTTGTCATGGAAAACTTTTAAAATTGTTGTTTTATTTACCCCTGTTGCTGCACGTAAGCGCCATGTGATTATCTCAAGATTATCGACTACACCACTAAGATTTCTTCATCCTCAACTGTTGGACAGTCAACCTTTTTGGACAACCCATACTTCGCTTAGGACAAATTTACAAATCATATCTTGCATTTCAGAATTCGTAAATGTATTGCCTTGGCATTTTTTATGGTTTTCCTAACATAACTGAACTGCAACGTACTTTTTTAACAACTTCTGACGTTTGCTGCCATGTAAAGGCACAAAATATTTCTTTTGTTTCCAATAGATTTTTTAGTTAACGCCTACTTGAATTAGTTTTAATGAATATTGTTATAGTCGACGTCCAAAATTGTAGCGAGTGACTCATCGCTAGCGACGGGCGAAGCGTGCGAGGAGCAACATTTCAGAGGCGTACTAAATTTAAGGGAGCTCAGATATAGAAAATGTACATAAAAGATAACAAAAATAATTATATTACATAACACCTATTATTCTTTGTAGATACAGTGATTTAACAGTTTTTACCAATTTCGAGACGTTAGATAATAAAAATAATAAGAAATATTTCAAAATTTAAAGTTTTTATCTTCTATTATCAATTACCCAAGGTCGAAAACAATAGAGAGTGACTTATTCACAACACAGAGATGAGCACGGAAGATACGGGTGGCATGATTACCTAAGCGTGCCACTTGAAGAGTTAAAGCACACAAAATTATCAAAAATAAGTTGACGTCGGTTGAATCTAGCACATTAACAATTTACTTTAAATGTGCCCCCCGTGTCATCCTCTCTACAAATTAGAATGCCGTCTTTATGGACGGCGATTGTCTACTACCACCCACTTACACCTACCTGATGGGCACTCCGCAGATATCACACTTAAGTCTTGTCCTCATGGACGCGAAATTCACGGATTTTTTTTACAAAATTTACAACTTCTGTTTTAATTATTTATGGCGGGAAAATCTCAACTTTTGACAATTGCAATTTGCCAAACTGTTAAACACTACAAATATTATTACCGTTTCATTATTATGTGGTGTTAATAAATTTGTTTTGAGCTGATAATCTACCATGACAGTTTCATGATGAAAATGATAGAAAATGTTATAGGTAGTTGACAAAATTAGTAACAAATAGAGATTTTTCCACCATTAAATAAATCGCACAAATATTTGCG
This sequence comes from Monochamus alternatus, assembly GCA_037114965.1. NCBI lineage: Eukaryota > Metazoa > Arthropoda > Insecta > Coleoptera > Cerambycidae > Monochamus > Monochamus alternatus. The sequence continues at coordinate 126,536,368 of CM073426.1, forward strand.
AATTCGGCATTCAAAAGTACAAAAGGCTTTAGAATACATACACACTATTTACTATTGGTTACTAGCACTGTCACTATAACCACAGACTATTACAGTCCAGCGTTTTCACGTCGGCTCCTTTGATATGTCGATGTTCCAGATTTCGTTTTGCCGCGCACATTCGCGCGCTCAGAGGACACGCTGATTTGTCAATAGACAGATTCTCTCCCACTTCGTCGTGTATAAATGAATTTCATTGGTGTTCATTGCGCATTTAGCCGCAACCTCTGGAACCTTCACTCGACGGACTGCATAAACTGTGCTATAACGGTCACACATTAACACACTTACTTTACTTATTATTATTATTATCATATCTATCGCTTTCCGTATGACCTTCATACGTCCATATTTCGTTAAAATTTAATAATATATTCTTCGATCTAGATTCTTATTTATTAATAGTTATTTTAAATAGTTTCTTTGCCATATCACTATTTCGTCCATTCTATCAGTATACTCTTTTCGATTTCATTTATACGGACTAAGTTTCATCTTGTAAGATATCAAATGATTTTTTTTGTCATTTTAAAAATACAATCTTCCTTCCGCGAGTTTCCATCACTTTCCGTTTCACAGTTGTGCTTCTTTATCACTTTTTTATTTGCACACATATGCTATTCACGTACACTTTTGTTAATGAAATACATATCACTTACAATCATATTTTGACCTCGCGCTCTAAACTTTTCATACATGTCATCATCCGATATTCCTCACTTGTTAAATTAGTACGATTTTGAGAATACGTTGTAGAGCTTGAATTATTCTCCATTCTTAAGAACACAAAATCACTAATAAAATTAATTACATTCATAATTAAATTAGCGAAAAAATATACCCGAAATTTTGCCCGCCCGAACGATATACCCGCCCATATGATAGCGCTGGAAATGAGACAGTTGGATCCGACAATCAAAAGCTGTAGTGCATGCGTACTTACTGCAGCAGAAGCTGTGTAATCGGGTATTCTCTCAGACATATGCGGCACATGATTTTGTAGAATACAGGCTGCATGTATATTTCTTTGTGTTGCTATAAATTGTGAGCAGGTTTATAACATGAGTCACTCTCTACAATTTTAGACGTCGACTGTTATCATAAAGTTAACGGCATGTATTGAAACAACGTCTGCTAAATCGCGTCGCCTTTGTAATATTTGTCTGTCGAATCACCTGAATTTCGATATAGAATTCTGTAGTGCTGTAGCGTGGTGACACCAATGTTAGTATTTGGAAACATACACATCAGGCCATAAATGTCAGAATTTGACATTTGATAATGAGACTATAATAATTTACCTTTTAATAGAACCTACTTATTTAATTTGGTTTGCAAAAATGTACGTATTTTTTATTTACTATTTTAATACATTGAAATAGGCGGCACTGATACCGTTCCAATACTTCACCCACAGTTTTCGTGTCTAAATATTTTACATATTTCATAAAACTGGGCACATATGTGTATTAATAATGGACTATGCTACTCCTACACTTTAACCATAAAACACAATACTTATTATTTTATGTTCTATCAATTTATAAATTTAAAAATGAGACGTAACCATAAACTTACACCTTAACAAATATTTGACATTTGTCATAATTTCTATGAAACAATTGACGACTATGTCCGACTACGTCATTTGTGCTGTAGTGTGCTGCCACGCGCGGTGAGTCACTGCAAACAGGCAAAGGAACAGACTAGAAAAGGAACGGCTGCTACGATTTAGCAGACGAAGATTGAAGCTCGAATATCTCGAAAACAGAGTGGTTTATCGAAGTGAAACAGGTATACCTTTTTTGCTTAAAAATGATTGGGATTCATATGTGTTATAAAGAAATGCAATGAACATACCTACAAAAAAATTAATCCGATTATATCAGCAAAACACACTGTTAATAGCGCCCAGTATGTGGTATATTGAAAGTGAGCTTACGATATTCTATGCTCCTCAAAAAATCTTATACCGAATTTCAAAGAAAAGTCTTTAAACCTTTTTGATATTTTGAGAAAAATCAATTTGAAAATGTTTACTTCTAGCTTTTTTTAATATTGACTTTTAATTCTATAATCTAAAGTTAGTCTATGGCGCATTCATTACGGACCACCCTGTATAATGATACCCACTCATTTCGCTGATACGCGCCTGGTATATCTAATCGATAAAAATACATATTTCGCGTACGAAGCGTCTAAAAATAAAACTCTTAATTGATTTTTGTAGATATTATTCCCGTCAAAATAAATTTTATAAAGCGCAATCCACTAATAAAAATTATACAGAAATATACAGAGTGTATCTGTTATGTTATAATATCGAGTATTATACGGAATTGTTTAAACCTGATTTTTCTTGATAAAAAATCGTCGATACGATTATAATTTTACTTTATTAGTCTCATTAGAATAAGATGTATATGCTTATCAGCTCCATGTGGTACAATTTTTGTAAAATTACCCAATACCGATTTTTTAAAAGCATGTCATATATTTAAAATTATATAGGGTGATTGAGACGTACTGCCATTAATTTAAGGGAAGATAGGGAAAAATGAGTATACGATATGTATATACGAATACATTCACGATTTAAAAAATATTTAAATGCACATTTACGTTGAAAAAAAAACTGTTACTGTCGAGTTATGGGTTGATTTGTTTCAATTTGAAAAGGTCAAGCAATTATTTTTTGATTTTCTGCGTTTTAAAATATTAAAATACTTTTAAAATGCACATCAGTAATGTAATTATTTGTAAATTTTTAATTTTTAATATAGCCTATTAATACTTCAAACATTTTTAAAAACATCTAATATGTATCAAATAAACTGACAAATAACTTTTCAAAGCCTACTAGAGACGATTTGACCGCTTGCATATCATATTTAATATTTTTGTGGTATGTCACAAATTAATTAAATTAATATTACTAGTAAACGGAATAATTTATCGGAGTAAAACTTTTACCTACCTTTTACCTGTACTTGTACCTTTTTTTATAAAATTGTTAATTTTCAATTTTTTTATGTGATGCAATTTAATTGCAATTCTCAATTTTAAATTTGATTATTTTATCTCGATCCGTTTTGAAAATACTTGGAGAAAATCAAATTTTGAGGTTCCCCTTTAAAGAGCAATAGCTCCGTTAAAGGGCATTTATGGACCTATGTTTATATAACTTTTTTCTTATTTTGGGACACTCTGTATATTAATACTATATAAATATATAATTAATATTTGTAAATGTATAAACAATTTTATGAAGATTAGTTGTCGGAACTATTATAATTTACCATTGCTTTATCTATTTATCGCTAATTGCATGAGATATGAGATATCTATTTATATTTATTAGGTACATATACGGTACGGCAGATATAATATAGATAATTATTGTTCAAACTAACGTCATCGCTTCCCTTTCGCTATCTGCATATATACTGCATAATATAAGCGCATCGCATACAAGAAGCCAGGGGCGCAGCTTCCTTTATTTTTTCACTATTTTCTTACAATTAGAAATGTTATACAGGGTTTGACAAATGTGTTGAAACACCTGTGCACACTACACAGGGTGAAGTGTGAACTATAAGTTTGATTAAATATAACCCTATATTATTGTAATTAGTGAACAAGCATCCATCTAAAAATGTTAAAATATGGACTATACATTTAAAAAACTGCAGATGACTTCATGTACACATAGCTCATGATATCCACAGTACGTCCGTTTTATGTCGGACGTCCCAATTATGGACGTTATTAATTAAATAAAAACAAAAATATGTTTTTTCTTCTGGAGACAACGCTGAATCACTTTAGACTAGCAGCTTTGTAAAAAAATAGAGAAAAGACAATAAACTTTGTTCATTTATAGTGTAACTCTAAATATAAAAAAACCTAAAATTGAATTTGGTATAATAGTACTGTCTACTGTCTAATGTAAATTAAAAGTGTCATTGGCTGATAATATTCTTACTGATGTAGCTTTGTAACAAAAGATATGACTTTTTAATACAAACTTGAAGAAGAATCGTTGGAAAATAATTTTTATCTACTTCTATTAATTTATATATTATTTATTCAACTGCTTTTGAGCAATTAATAGTATCAATAAACAAATAGCGTTTCAAATCAATTTTCTTTCTCGATACTTGTATCTTAGTATTTATTGTTATAGTCGTAGATAAAATATAGTATTCAACTTGCGGTAATGGTCATAACTCACTTGATCAATTACAGCACTCCCCTGAGCCGCAGGCGATTGCTGCAAACTTCATCTGTGTGAGTTATGACCTGCATTACCGCTCTTTAAATAATATACTATTATGTTTGATGTTTAAAGTGCATAAATGTCATAAAATACTTGTCATTACTCAATACCACAGTATACTAATGTATACTGTGCTCAATACGAACGACAAGCGTAAAACTTTTATACTTACAAAATGTTTTCTCATTCAGAAAAAGTTGTTGCTAATTTACGACCAGTCACAAAAAAATTCAAGAAGAGCTATACAGTTATATCGAGAAAGGCATCCAGAGAATCTCATTCCTCATCATAAAACCTTAACAAGAATGGAGACGACCTTGCCACAAAATGATAGATATAAAGATATATTTTCTGTTCGGAAGAATTAAATAATTGGCCGAAGGGTAAGGAACACTGTATTTCGAAATGAATTTGGATAAATCAATCGTTCAACGAATTTTAAAGACCAAAATGGGTATCATATGACTATAAAATTTACAATTTGGAGCATTTGCCTTAGTATCACATTGAAAACAGATTTAATTTTATAGCTCAAATTGTAGTAAATGTAGAAACTGTTGATCAGATCCTTTTTCGGCACATTCGTTGGACGCACGAAAGTCGGTTTGCCAAACAGACGCAACGAATTCTACTGGTCCATTGAAAATCCCCACATTGTAAATCCAGTCCAAACCAAGGCCATTTTGGAGTAAATGTATGGTGCGGTATCATCGGTAGGTATTGGGCCTTGGACCTAAATTTCCTACAAGAAGAACTTCCTCCACTTCTGAAGAATGTGCCTTTGCAGCTAAGGAGAAGCCTATGGTATTTAAAAAACACTTTCCCAGAAAAATGGATTAGGATTAATGAACCTCTTCAGTGACCCGGAAAGTCGCCAGATCTAACACCCCTCGATTTTTTTATGGGGGGTTTAAAAAATAAGGTTTACGAGGTTCGCGAGGTAGGAGAATCGATTGCTTCAATAGTCAGATGGATACACTAAGCAGCAAAAAAGTTCTGTCATTTGAAAGAAACATGATGTGCCATAACTAGCGTCCTCTACTAATGACGTCAAAATTAGAAACATATTTGGATTTTTTAAGAAGTTATTTACAAATATCGAAAATAAAATTTTAACTTTAACACCCTGTATCTCCGTTAATATTGAGTTTTCGAAAAATTGTTATAGGACTTCGTGACCCTAATTTCTTGTGCGGAATCACCTCCTGAAGTCTTGACGCATAATTTTCGGACACCCTGTATATCTACCAAATTTTTAAAAATTTACTTTATTTTAATTTCTCGAGAAAGGCCCCTATACAGTTTTTAGATCTTTATTATATGCTAATGCTACTTTGAACAATTTGCTTTATGTAAGTTGGTTTGTTGGTTACTGTTTTAATGGTTATATACTTTCTCGCCACACGCTCATAGGCGTAACGGAAATTATTTTTAAAGGGAATTTCATATAACGCTCCAGATTTTTAAGACATATGTGCATAACCTGCTGTATAGGAACCGGTTATATTTATATATGATAACTAAAAATCTGACAAATTTTAAGTTCAGTTATAATCAAACTGATAAGTCATTTGGATTTTTCCAATATTAATACCTTTCAAATTATCTTGTATACAGTATGCGCGAAAAGTATGGAATAAATTTAATAAAAACGAAACAATTATTTTTTGGGAAAAATCCTCGAACAGGTCGATTTTTAATTTAAAAAATGCATATTTTAGCATAAAATGCGATTTTCAAATGTCATTTGTTTTCGAGTAATGACGTCAATGATTTTTTTTTAAATGGCAACACCATATTTTTTTCCATGATTCTGAAAGATCGTTTAATTCTCTATCAGACAGTACTATAACTTTGCCCTCTTACATAGGAAAGTTTTCGAGTAAATGACGATTGAATGTTAGAAAACGTAAATTTTATCCATAAAAAAGTAACAATTCTGAGGTATGTAAAATAAAATACAATTGATTAAATTTTATACTTAAATTAAATGTTCGAATTGCCATCCACCAACTTCTTGACAATGCGCAAATCTGTGAAGAAATTCTTCTTGCACATTATGAATGATTTCTGGGGTAACTCTGCGTATTTCGTCCCGAATGCGATTTTGAAGTTCTTCTAAATTACGTGGTTTATTAATGTACACTTTTGACTTCAAGTATCTCCATAAAAAATAGTCAAGAGGTGTAAGATCTGGCGATCTTGCAGGCCATTCTATCGGTCCGCGTCTGCCGATCCACCTCCCAGGAAAACAGTTATCCAAAAAATCTCGTACAGGGCGCGCATAGTGCGGAGGTGCGCCGTCTTGCTGAAACCATATGGTATCGTCAGGAATGTCAGGGTCATTATCGTTAGGAAAAATTACTGCAAGGGCTGGAACAAGGTCATTTTATAGAAACTCTAAATATCTTTGCCCTGTAAGGGTTCCTTCAAAGAAGAAAGGTCCTACTATTCTTTCGTCAACTATTCCAGCCCACACATTTAATTTCTGAGGGTGTTGGGTATGTGCCTCTTCCATCCAATGAGGATTTTCCCGACTCCAATATCTGCAAGTTTGACGGTTTTCTGGACCATTCAGACAAAATGTGGCCTCATCTGAAAAAAGTATTTGCCGGTGTAAATTTATATTTCCTTGACATAAATCCATTAGAATTTCGCAAAAGTGTAAGCGGCGATCGGAATCATCTTCATTGAGTTTCCGCACAAGTTGAATTTTGTAGGGATGATATTTTTCCTTCCTCAAGATACGTAGCACTGTGCTCTGACCAGTGTCATTGTTTAATGCAACCAATCGTGAAGAATTATGAGGATTATCCACCATACTTATCAAAATGTTCTGTTTCTGATTTTCATTAATGGTTGGACGTCCAGGTTTTGGAATATTTACAACATTGCCAGTTTCTCTAAATTTAGACTCTACCTTACTGACTGTTGATTGGCTGATAAGGCGATCTGGATATTTTTCATTAAATAAATCGCAAACTTCCTGCTGAGTTCTAGTCATATTCTCGCATCCGATAAGAATTAAAATTTCAATTCTTTGAGTAACAGTTAAATGTGCCATAACACTTTAAATTGAATAATAATTCCTATATCGCTTACAATACTTATTAGAAGGTCGGTGTTACAATGACACTTTGCAAAGATTTTCACCTACGTGATCCATAAAAGAACTATGGAATTCGAAAAACAAAACTTGATAACGTTTTTCCTTTATTTTAATTTACGTTTTCTAACATTCAATCGTCATTTTTTTCGAAAACTTTCCTATGCAAGAGGGCAAAATTTTAGTACTGTCTGATAGAGAATTAAACGATCTTTCAGAATCAAGGAAAAAAAAATATGGTGTTGCCATTAAAAAAAAATCGATGACGTCATTACTTGAAAACAAATGACATTTGAAAATCGCATTTTACGCTAAAATATGTATTTTTTAAATTAAAAATCGACCTATTCGAGGATTTTTCCCAAAAAAAAATTGTTTCGTTTTTATTGAATTTATTCTACACTTTTGGCGCATACTGTATATCTAATACACATATTTCGAGCATATGTTCTAAAAGTTTATAAATTATGAATCTTTACCCCACAGAGTGCAAGGCTCTAACTCATCACCCCTCCCCCGTATCTCTGACTGGCCTCTTGCGCAAACAGGAGAGCGGGCCAAACCAAAGCCAAAGTATAAACGGTATAAACGCATGCCTGTCGTGTGAGTGTGGCTTTTAAACAGTTTAAAACTTAGCGGCACGGACGTTTTTGGCAAAGCTTAACTGTGCTTAACTACTTTTAATTAGTCACCTGACAGTATTGAACTACATTTCCACTTCTATTGGATAGGCTACTTACTTTGACCACCATGTTCGACGACATTCGTAGAAAGGTAAGTCCGAATTTTTAAATTTTCAAATCTAAAGCAACGGCTATGTTTCCAATTTGCTGTAACATATTCCACTGCATGTTAATTTAAAATTTTAATTAAAATTTTTAACTCGTGCATTTTTATGTGTATTAAAACAATTATTTTGTATTGCATATTTGTACCATTACCGGTAATATAACATTTGTTTTTAATCTTTGAAGGTTAATTAGGTACAAAGCAAATAAGACAAGTTAAATATAATTGATGAATGAAAGGGTGTACGTGGAACTAAGAGCGTTTGGACAAAAATAAACGACTTGAATCATCTGGTCCAAGTGGGAGGTATAAACAAAATACCTACTTAATAATGCATGGTATTTCTTTATATGCATTTTTGGAGATGTCGACTCCCACTGTTCCTTTTGCATGAATTATTTTTCAACAAGGCATGAGTAATACCTACTGGTTTAAGATCCAGCGAAATTTTTATTATTGTAATACTTACATATACATGTTTGACGCACCAGTTGCGGATAGAAGCATATACAGAGTGATGTCAAATCAATCGTCATTTCTAAATATAAAGTAATGGTAGGTTCTAGCAACAAGATTTTGAAAGTATATGAGCTAACAAAAGTCCGTATTTATACATCTTACAGCACTGGCCTTAGCTGAATAAGTTATTTATGTCAAAATATTTACTTTTGATTGCAATTATTGTGTACCAAAAGTCTGAATAAAAAATATTGAAGTACTTATTTGTTTAGTATAGATATAAGAAGGAAAATTAAATATATTTTTATTGAACGCTCTGTATCAGGAAAACGGAATGTCATAGAGGAAAATTTCATATGAAAGACACATATTAATTTTTCATATTTTATTTTTTTACTAAAATTAAGAATGAAAAATTGAGACACTCTGTAGATATAGCTGATATACCAAGCATCTATGTCAAGGGTCGGAGACTACTAGATAACACACCCGTGTTGATAAAAACAAGTTGCTGGTTTAAATATAGTTGACTCAATGACATTTGAAGAGTGTATAAATAATGCTAATTAATTAGTTCATTTACTCTCACGAACAGATTGTATCTTTCTTCTTAACATAATTAAGAAAAGTTTTAATACTTTCTCATTGTTTATTAGTCATTCACCTTAATTGTTTGTTACGAGATTAGTTTTAAAAATGACATATAGGTGCGTCGCTAGAAAATTTCTAAAGGGGGCATATAATGGAAAATTAAAAAAATATAAAGAATTAAATGAAAAATAAATTTGCTTCTGAATAAACGAAAAAGGATATACCTAGTAACATGACTATGTAAGACTCAAAGCTTTATATCCCAAAAAAATCTTCAAAAGTTACTATTAGTAATGCCTCTAATATACAGAGTGTTACAAATTAGTAGGTCAAGTCGTTAACCACGTTTTCTTTAGACTAAATTAATGGAACTTTTCTTATACTACTATATTAATTTCGGAGCTCCATTTTCAAAATACAGGGTGCCAAAATAAAAATTTTAAAAACTATTTTTATTGATAGCTCCGGTGATTTTAGAAATATTTTTTTGAAATTTGTCACATACTTTTATCTTAAGTTGACACATGTTCTGTGTAACTTTGGTTTAAAATATCAAAACATGAACGTAGAAAAGGGGGTTGGAGTACCCACAGACCCAATTTTTTTTATGAATAGGCCGGCCTATGGTTTCAGAATATTTTTTTTTTTAGATAGTGTTTTTATTTTATTTTCTTCACTTATTGAAAATGTATTTTGAAAATGGAACTTTCAAATGAAAGTGGCATGAAAAATCCCATTTAGTCCAAAACATTTATTATTTACGGCTTGACCTACTAATTTGTAACATATTCTTTATATTGTAAAACACAATTTTATTTACAAATTCTTTCGGACTTTAAATAAGTTGTCCTAGAAGTTTGTAGACAATTGATAATATATAGCTTGCTCTACAGATAATTTTTCTATTATAGTTTGAAACCGACGGCTTTGTCGTACTCGAAGGATTTTTTTCTGAAAAGGAAGTAGAAGAAATCAGGAAAGAAGCTGAAAAACTAATAGAAAATATGCCAGATGAATCGAATAGGACAATTTTTAGTACAACCAATTCTGAAAGCCAACAGGTATATACAAAATTTAATTCCTTTTGTAAGATAGGTACTATTAAAAAAAACATTAACAAAAAGTTTTTTTTAATGTTACTATATAAAATTTCATATATTTTATTTCAAATTGTTTATAAAAATATTCATGCATATTTCAGAATAAGGACAAATATTTCCTAGAAAGTGGTGATAAAATTAGTTACTTTTTCGAAGCTGGAGCTTTAGGGCCTAACGGTGAATTGTTGGTTGAAAAACAAAATTCTCTCAACAAAGTAGGACATGCACTTCACGAATTAAATCCTGTTTTTCGAAAATATACGCTAGACGAACGGGTAAAGGAGGCAGCTTTCCAGTTAGGGTTTGAAGACCCAGTCATACCACAGAGCATGTACATTTTTAAAAATCCTGGCACTGGTAGTGAAGGTAAGGAGGTATTATACTGAAAGAAAGAAGTGAAGGTAAGGAGGTATTATACTGAACAAGAGTTTTTCGCAATTTTAACGCTGATGCACTAGTTTTTTCGATTATAACTTCGTGTACGTTTTCAAAGTAGAGTAAATTTATTACAATTTGAGCCACGAAACGTCTCTGTAAACCCAATAGTTTCCGAAATACAGCTTTTCAAAAGTTTATCAACAATAATTCTGAAAATGATATACAAGATGTCCCAAAATTAGCCTGCCAAAAATTAACTGTAGATTCTACTATTAGAAATAAGAAAAAAAAGTTATATAATTATAAATCCGTAGACGCCCCCTAACGGTAATATGGTCCCTTAAATGAGGACCTCAAAATTTGATTTTTCCCAAATATTTCCAAAAGGAATTAAGATAAAGTAATCAAATTTGAAATTAAGAATTACAATTAGATTGCGAATCTAATGTTCTGAAAATAATTCCTCATAATTAGTCATAGGCGTGTCAAACTGGGGGGTCAGTGGGTAAATATTGCAAATAGATATTCGTCGTCAGATCAAAAAATTTAAAATTCTTGTCTATTTTACATGAAAATGGCAGTTCTATTTCAATCCGATAAACTGCTCTGTTTTCGAGTAATCTTGTTTTAAATATTTTGTGACATACCCAGTGGCGTAGCCCATGGGTTGGGTTGGTCGGGTCATATAGGTAATGTCCCAGTACAAACCTGCAATCACTCTATTCGCCAAGATTTGGCAATGCGGTCAGTGAACTAGACCTACTACTATTATTTACATGTTTATGATGAGATCGATTTTTTTTTTATTAAAAAAAATCTAGTTTGAAATACTAAACTTTGTTCACTGACCCCCCCCCATGTCATATTTCTGGCTACGCCACTGGACATACCTACCACAAAAATTTAAGATGGAAATTATAAATAGGCAAAATATCCCTAGTAGGCTCTGAAAAAATACTGTCGACTAATTTAACACATATTAAAGATGTTATTCATGCGTTTTAATACTTTTAACCTATTAAAATAGGTACTTTTAAAGTGCATATCAGTAATGTAATTATTTGTAAATATTTGAATTTTAGTATAGCCTATTACTACTTCAAAAATTTTTAAAAACATATGTAATATATGTCAAATAAACTGACATAACTTTTCAAAGTTTACTAGAGACAATTTGACCGCTTGCATAAATCATATCTAATATTTTTGTGGTATGTCAGAAAATAATAATACTCGTAAACGAAATAATTTACCGAAGTAAAACAAGAGTACCTTTTTTTTGTAAAATTTTTCAACATTTATAATTTTTTGATCTGACGGCAAAAACCTCGGGACATTAAAAAATTAGAGCAATATTTATCCAATAACTGCCCAGTTTGGCACGCCTATTAATTTAATTACTTTATCTCGATCCGTTTTGAAAATATAAGGGAAAAAATTTTGTTGTCTCCCTCCACAATAGGTTCGTTAGAGGGCGTTTACGGACCTATGTTTATATAACTTTTTTTTCTTATTTTTGATCCTAGAACCCAGTTAATTTTTGACAGGCTAATTTTGGGACACCCTGTATATCAGGTAATATTGTTGTGCTCCTTTTAATTAGTATATGAAAGAAAACGAGAATTATGAATGATTATTTTAATTTCAATTTAAAAAAAATTATTCAAAATTAAAATACACTTTGTTTGCAATTCGGTCACGGCCAGATTTACAAAAACCTTTCTAATTCTCATTTTCTTACAGTGACCCGTTTTTCAGATTATATCCTTTGGAAATTTGAGAAGGCTGTGGAATTTCTGCAAGCCAATTTTTTTACAAATAGTACCCTGACGGGAGGTAATATTCTACTAACTATTTTATTGATGTGACAAAAGTCTGGCGTACTACGGCATTTTTTATCAAAAAACGTATATTTGATTGATAAATGACTGTTGAATGTTTTTTTATGGGATGCCAAATTTCGAAAAATTAGAACTAAAAATTATAATATGCAGGTAAAAAGATTGAAGATTGTGAAAGCAAAAACCAATTGGACAAAGAATTAACGCAAACATTACAAATTTAACACTATTAATTGTTGTGGCCACAGTAAAAATAATTAACGTACAAAAAATGTAATGTTTGGCGCTAGAGGTCGAAAGTTTTGATTATTCTTTAAACCAGCATCATAAACAATTGAGCAAAAAATCAGGACTACCGGATCTGACGCAAAGTCTGATGACTATATGATTACTGGACTAAGCTAACATCAACAGTTTTTGTCTTTTACAAAAGTTGTTCATATATCTGAGGATATTGTTTTATATTGATAGATACATTTACATTTTAGTAATGTTGTAAAATGAGTATTGCCATTTCAAGAAATGTATTATAGCAATCATAATATCAGATAATATTAAATTTGAATATAAACGTTTTAGTGAAACTACCTGTGAACAATATGAAGACTTTCACTTTTTAGCATACACACTGGGTACATGCATACTTACTTAACTTGTTTATTTTGTAATTTGCATAATTTTCTATTTTATTATCTACAAAATATTATCTATAGTCTGTTTGGAAATGAAAGAGAGTAATAAAACCCCGAGATAAGAACCGGCCATGGGCGTGGTAATATTTCGTTTCAGGTAATTATCGGGTAACACTAATGCTAACAGGTAATGGGTGTACATTAATATATTTTACTGGATACATCATAGGGCAGGAGCCAGTGTATTGTGACAGATCAATCCAGTCTTAACGCTGAATATACGAAGACGTGCTAGTGCAGTAGAGTAAAATTCGACTTGTGTTTAGTGACTATTGTGCCAGTGGATATAATATTGTTTGGGTAAAATGTCGAGCTTATCAGATTATATGTACCTGCTAAACGCGTGAAAAGATGTGCGCTGTCTCAGAATGAGAAAATAATTATATTAAATGTATTTAATGCATTGAAACACGAAAATCCTACCATACCAACAGTGTTGACGACATCGTGGAAAAGTGTTCCAAAATGACAAGGATTGGAAAATCGACTATCTACAGACTTTTAAAGGAAACAAAAAATGAACAAGATACTATAAATCCCCCAAAATCATCTACAGGGAGGTCAAAAGTCGTTATAGAGATTTCTTCAAAAATGTCATTCGCAGAAAAGTACTCATTTTATTTTAAACAAGAAATACCAACGCTAAACAAAATTTTAAGTGAACTTTCAGAGGACAACGATTTGCCAAAAATCAGTAGAAGCAAATTATGGTCCGTCTTACGAGAGTTTTTGCTGGGAAAAGCAGAACAGGAAGTCAGTTCTTATCGATAAAGATGAAATTATTTGTTGGCGAAGATCCTACTTAGGAAAATTTTGTTAAAAAATTCCTTGGAACGAGTAACTGCAGATAATTGACTAAGATGTATACATCATGTACAAAAAGAAGAGGAGAAAATGTGGGAACTCGATAATTTAATTGACGTTACTGTGGAACCTATGGTTATCAATCTAGGAGACGAAGATAATTCATCAGAATATTCAGAGGACGAATTTTAATATACCTTCTTTTTTATTTTCTTTATTGTACATTTATACAACGCTACATTTACTCACCATAATTTGAATTTTCAAAATACATATATTTTTGTGTGGAATAAAAGTCTATTCATTAAATATAAATAAATATTTTGATAATAATATTGAATAATTTTATATGAATTACTAAAAACCCTCTTAACCCGGTTATGATGCTTAAAGTAGCCTCATGTTTTGTAGTGCTGTTTTTATATTGTTTACTTATAAGAGAAATGGACCGAGAAATTGAAGCGGCATAGACAAAGACGGATTGTCAGGGATTAAATTTTAGCTACCTGCTACAATTTAGTACAACTCGGTCACACAGAGTTTTTTTTAAAAGTACACCTTATCTATACCGATAATATATAATATAAAAATATTGAATATAAGCACCAGTACTACATTTATTTACGATTTTCATATAATAAGCTTTTATTACTCTCTTTCATTTCTAAACAGACTATAATTTAAATAGTTATTTTATAAAATATTAGTAATAAGGGCCTGTTGATTTCTAAAATAATTCATATATCATTTTAAAAATAGCGATATTTATAAATATTTAATTTTAGTCACAGCCCATCAAGATGCCTCGTACCTGCATACCGAGCCGCTAAGACTAGCAGGATTCTGGATAGCGGTAGACGATGCCACGACAGAAAACGGCTGCTTGTGGTTTGCCAGGGGTTCACACAAAAGTGGAGTGCACCGAAGGTATATCAGAAACCCCGATCCCAACTCCGAAGAATTTTTAATTTACACTTCCGCAGCACCTTTTTATTCAAAGAGCAACTTCACTGCGGTTCCTGTACGAAAAGGTAATACAAATTCATTTTAAAATTTATATTCATTTGCATCGAAACTTAATCTTTGAGTTGTAACCATCTTATTAGTGGTAATAAAAAAAATATTTTTTCTGTGACTGGAAAAAAGTTTGACATTTTATCTCTCTTAACAAGTAACAAAATGTCACTTTTATGTTTAGTAATGAATACTTTTTTCCAGAATATGTACGCATAAGAATACGAAGATATTCAATTTTAGAATATTTTATTATGCAAAACTTACATTTCTTTAATAACAAAAATACAGTTTTTAAATGTGCATTGCATGAAGGACATGTTCCTTCAACAATTGGTAATGTCCGCTACAGTTAAATTTTCTTGAGTTGAAATCATATTTTCTGCCATGGACACAACTGGCGTTTATGGTTCTGGTCGCAAATTGGGTCTTATTTCACCTAATACACTGCCACACGTTTTATATACATTATTAAATATTTCTGTCCTATGCACGACCGATTCATCAACATACTCTTCAACGATCGTTGATGACTTCCAACCACCATGTTTCTTGTGTCATCAAGTCTCCTCCACATTCAACTAAAAATGTAGTAGACAATTTTCGAAATACATTATATGTATACGACGTCATTTTAAAGTAGAAGAAAATTGGCTACTGTTTCAAATATCTATCTAAAATTTATTTCTACCGACAACCTGACATACATTTTCCATTGTGATATGCATAAAACAGGCGGTGATTCTTTGCTGTTGCTGGACGAAAGGCTATATGTACATTCCATAAAATTGAATATATTTTTCAGTAACTAAATCTCCTGTTTACAACATTCTTTGTTTGCTTAAGTTTTACAATTAATAACGTTCCCGGATCTTCAATATCATCTATTGTTACCTGGCTGATTTCAGAAATTCAAAAAAACTGCAATTTTAAATACAACAACAACCTTGGCTATTAAATAAACTTCATCAGAAGCATTATTTAAAAAATCACTAATATGTGTACTCGAAAAGATTGCAGATTTCTTGGGCATGTAACTTTCCCCATTTTAATTCAAAAATGTAATTAGTTTACAATATTTTTAAATTACTTCATTTGTTAATGGCCTTTGTTGTTGAAAAATAAGCCAATAACACTATCTCCGTGAAAGAACTGCATGCATGTCTTTTTCACCTTCCATACCATGAATCTTGAATACGCGGTTTCGTAAATTTTCCGCGATTTAGCAGCAATAATTTTAGTGATGTCACTTTCGCTGCTTCTACTAATTCAGATGGTGTAAGAGAAAACTCTAAATCAGAAATATCCATTTTTGAACTTTGAATATTCAAAATAACTTAGACACAATTTTTTAAAACCAATCACAGAATTAAATTGATAGATATTTTATTATTTTGTGTAATATATTTTTTTCCCAAATGACATTAAAAGCGACTTTTTAATGACATTTAGACAGGCTTAAAAGGTATATTTTTACTGCCTAGACAGAAAAAGTTCGTTGCTATGCAATGTTCCAGGTAATAATTTAAATTAAACTGGTAATCAAAATTGATAATGAGTTTAAAAAAATAACACAAAAACTGGTTTTATTACATTACATCTACAAACTACAACGGGAAATTTTTACTTATTGGAAATATTTATGGTGAATTATGAACAATTATTTAATACAATTGAACTCTCTCCACTTTCCTCTTTTATCATAAAATTAACAATATTATGATCCACACTACTTCCTGTCCTGAAAATATTTTATTGCCGAGCGAGTCCTCGATATTGCCCTCCGCAACCGCGTAAGTCTTCCATCCCCATGTTGCTTCAACATCGTTACGTTCACACCAGAATACATCAGCAACATATGGCCGCAGTTTTGCGAAAGCAGTGCCCAGTATACTCTTTCTCATGGGCTAGTTCCAGAGTAATTACTTGTGGCATTTTACCTATCTTGTGAATGCTACTATACATTGTTCATGTACTTTACTGCTCGCATACTTATAGAAAAAATGCCGATTATTCAAATTCGAAGATCTGGAGGCTGCATATTTTCTGTAAATGCTTAAATATTCCATTAGTACACGAGATCTTGATTTTTTTGTCTTAATATTTGGTAGCATAATTAGTAATTTGTCGCCCATATTATTGATATAATGCGTTTTCATTTGTAAAGCTCATCACATCTACATCTTGAAAAAAACTTCTTTAATCCATATATAATTTTTAGTATATTGCTATACTCGCGACAAGAATTCAGACGACTTACGTCATACGAACAAATGAATAATTCATTATATTTTCATCAAAATATTTAAGAAACTGCAACTGATAGTAAAAAAATTATATACTACACTAAAAGTTTGTATTATATATTGCGCTAAATTGCAAAAACTAATTGTTTTTAACGCAACCAAATATCGAAAATTACGTTGACAATGAAAACAAATGTGTAACGTAAGACGTCTGAATTCTTGACGCGAGTTATACCTTCGTGCTCAAATACAGTTCATCTGAGGCCTATGATAAAAATGTGCCGATGTGTCTTCTGTTTGAAAAACTCGAGATTTACTTGCATGGAAACCATCTGACTATCGTTTCAAAAAAGCTCGTAACTTCAGATATTTTGCCAAGTCAATGTTATTTTTTATATTCAGGGTAGCTTTCAACATCATATAGGTAGACGTTGAAGCTTTCATTTTCCTTGAAATATTGGAAAAATAGGCAATCAGCACATTTTTAGGGAAAGATCCTACATTTTTCTACTATCTATATTCCATGAATCTGATGTATGAGTTCATATACAGTTCTTGACTTATTCGGTAATAGATTCAATTCCCGTCTGGTCTGTTACTTATCCTCGCTTTCAATTACATCCATTTCAAACAGTTACTTGACAACTTTTCAAAATTGACAATGACATTAAAGTAAACACAAACAATTCAACAAACATCATCAGCGGTAAACATAGTAACGATTTCGATATTGATAATAAATGCAATTATTAATAAATAAGAAAAAAGACAATTTTGTGTGAAATTGGAACGAATATGGAGAAAAAATAATGTTTCACTAGGCAGAAAAGTAGATTTATTGCCTTGCTCGGCTATGAAACACCAGACGTGGCATTAATTCTTGTATTTTCTGCCTAGTGATACAAATAACTATTTTTCAATATTAAATCCTTTTTTTCGTCACAAAAAAAAATGTATTATACACAGGTAAAAATATTAGATTATTTTAAGTCTCGGTAACACAACCTCAAGCCAAAGCTTAATAATTTTTTCCCTTGTATAATAAATAACTGTTATTTCAGGAACCTGCATTTTGATACATGGACAAGTTGTCCATTTCAGTGAAGCTAACAGATCTCAGAAACCAAGACACGCTTATACCTTCCACATCGTGGAACAGAAACATACAAAGTATTCCAAGAACAACTGGTTGCAACCCGGGGAGAGACCGTTTTTAAGTTTGTATAAAAATTAGTGTGATCAAATTTTTATACCCTGTTTAGTTTATATAAATATTCGCCTCTCTAACCAAATTAGTACCTATTTGGTACAAAGTGTGATGTATTATTATTGGTATTAAGAGTTCTCTGGCACCAGAAACTGAAACAATACTGTCTGTATACTTTTATATAAGAATGATTCTTCTTTTTACCTTAGGAATTTTTGAAGCATACCAAAATGGAAATGTAAAAAATATTTAATAGAATAGGTTTACTATTTAGATATTTGTTATAGTTGTGTATAAAAAAGAAATAAAAAGATGTATTTTCTTAAATTGCATTATTCTGATTTTGTTTTCATATTATTAAAAAGCAAATTGTTTTGAAACTATCGTTTTTGAAACAAATACAGAAGTTTTGCGGCTTCTACTCAGGAGTTTATTCTACTACAAAGGATACTTTATAAATTTTTTTTATTTGACATCTCTAAGATATTTTTTTGAAGAGTTCCAAATGATTGAACCATATTCAAAACGACTACGAATGAGGGAATTAAATAAATATAAAATAGAATTCATATTTTTCAAATAACGTGTTACTGTTATTAATGAGATCCAATAATTTATACGAAGAATTAGTGAATTCATTCACATTTTTTAAAATTCGAATTAGGTTGAATGTTAATTCCTAGATCTTGGGTTCATAAATTCTACACAGAATATTATTTATTGTAACATAATACTCAGGCTTTCTAGCTCTACTAAACGTCATGATTTTACATTTGTCCAAATTGAAAAGCAATTTATTTTCTATGGATCAGTCATGAATTATGTACTTAATATATCGTTTTGCAATTGTGAATAATAATCATTATTCACAATTACAATATTATTAATTTGTGTAGAGTTTTAAGTCATCGACATACATGAGATAATTTGATGTTTTTTGTCAAATCATTTATAAAAATTTAAAAAGGTAATGGTTCCAAATTCGAACCTTGTGGAATACCAGATCCGGCCAGATATGTTTCAGAATTGGTGCTCTAATAACAAATGAATTGTTTTCCGTTATGCAAATATGGTAAAAAAAAACTTAATGAGCACTTCAACCAAGTGCATGCAATTTGGACAGTGGTACGTCATTATTTATCCGATCACCGACTGTGGCAACCTGTTTTCCTTCATAAAAGGTAAATTAACTTTATTAACAAATGTAGCTAAATTTGTTTCTACTGACCTGAAATAAAAAATAACATGTTGTTGAGGCACAATCAGATTTTTTGTAAAAGTATATATACGGGATGATTCAGGTTTAATCTTGATATCTTCAGGAATCGATAGAACAGGTTAAAATAATGGTCATTTGTGATAGAAACTTATTTCCTAAAACGCATCGTTTCCGTGATAGAGGGCGTTGAAGTAGGAATTTTTTTCTCGTTTTTCCCTCATAACTTTTGAACCACTTATCCAATTTAAGTGAAATTCGGAACACAAACACTCCTTATGGTCTTACATAAGCTTCTTAAGTTTGAACTACCTACCCCTCTTAGAAGTGTATTTTGTATGCTGCCACCCTCTTACTTTATTTCACAACTACAAAAAAATAATTAATTTCAATAAAACAACTACACACCACTTTGACCTGATTAATTTCGAAACTTTTTCGTCTCCTGTTTTTTTTTTTCGACGTTTGGTCTTGGTTCTGAGATATTCAACGAAATTGGTGACAGTGTAGCACACCAGCCGCGTAAATTCATTTAACGTTATAGCAACTCCTGAAAACAAAACTCAGTGATTTGTGTAAATTGACGTTTTAGGCGACGCGATAGCCGAGGTGGCTGGGACACGACTGCTCGTAGAACCAGTTTGGATCAGCTGTGTCGGTGTGGGTTCGAATCCCACTGTAATACCAGGGATGTTTGTGCTCATCGAGAGATGCACAATAAGTCTATAGGCTGCGGTGCTTCCGGGGACACAGTCGGACGGCTCTCAAAAAAAAAAAACTGACGTTTGTGAAAATCATTGTCAAAAGTATTATTTAAAGAGTGTTCTTAGTGTTAAGAAAAAATGCCAATAACCTCGAACATAAATTTAGTAACAACTACTTATTACAAGATTTACAACAAACTTATCAACTACTAAAAAAATTACAATTATTTTTCAAAGTGCATTTTTGGCATCGACGAACTAGTGTATTAACCGCAGCTGCTATTTGAACAGGATTGTTTTTTATTTCATTACAAGCATGTCTTATCCTCTGGATCAATTCCTCACGGGTATGTACTGGCGTATCATACACAATTGCTTTTAGATGGCTCCAAACAAAATAACCCAGAGGATTCAGATCTGGCGAGCGCGAAGGCCAAGCCACTGGTCCTTCGCAAGGAATCCACATATTTGGGTGTTTGTTGGGTTGCCGTCCAATCCATCGACGAGGATAATTCTCCTCCAACCACTGCCGTAGTTGTCTTCCGTAATGTGCAGAGGCACCATCTAACTGCATTCAGTTCCCTTGACGTAAATTTAAGGGGACATCGTCAAGCACGTCGGGGAGATAGTTTTGCAGAAACTCATGAAATAAATCCACATTTAAACGAGGAGGCAAAATATGCAGCCCACAGTGGTTATTACTTAAAACACATATCCAAACATTAACACTAAACTGTTGCTGAAATGTTCGTAGTTTTGAAATAAAGTAAGAGGGGGGTAGCATACAAAATACACTTCTAAGAGGGGTAGGTAGTTCAAACTTAAGAAGCTTATGTAAGATCATAAGGAGTGTTTGTGTTCCGAATTTCACTTAAATCGAATAAGTGGTTCAAAAGTTAAGAGGGAAAAACGAGAAAAAAATTCCTACTTCAACGCCCTCTATCTCGGAAACGATACGTTTTAGGAAATAAGTTTATATCACAAATGAACATTATTTTAACTTGTTCTATCAATTCCTGAATTTATCAAGATTAAACCTGAATCACCCGGTATATCTTTTCATAAATGTCAAATTCAAAAAGTTTTGCTACACAGTTTAAAACAGTAATGTCTGTAATTTTTTACATTTGTGACTAACATATATATATGGTTGTAAAATTTCTCCGGGTTCCTTTCCGCGATGAGTCTGCATGGTCTTCAAAAGAACCATTTGTTTGACAACATTTCGGTAAAATCTCATTTACCATCTTTAGGTCTTCTTACTTCTGCTTCGCGTTACTACGTTCGGCTTACTGGAAGATGTTTGTCCACTTGGTAAGTTATATACTGTGCTTTCGTTCCGGTCTGTGGTTTTTTTTGCATGGCTGCGCGTCACGGGTCTTGCATTTAACGGTGCTGTGGCTTCTTGTGTTCTGCTTGGTCTACTCTCAGCGTTGCGTATCACTGGTTTATTGATCTTCTTGGTTTCCAGGACAGGTTTCCAAGCTGTTGGTAATCTTTGGGTATCGTCACGTTTATTGAGATTTTGAGGATGTTTTTCAATTTCGATGGCTTCTCTAATTATTCTTTTTGCTAGTACCTTGGTATTATCAAAATCAATCTGGTGGCCGGTGTCTTTTACATGTTGAGCTAATGACGAAGTTTTTTCTTTTTTCTGGACAGCATTCCGATGTTCTTCTTTCCGGGTTTGAATTCTTCTGTTAGTTTGTCCAATGTACGTCTTCTCACAGTCTCCGCAAGGAACTTCATATACTCCTTGGTCTTCTAGAGGTATGTTTGTTTTGGCTGATGGTAGCATATTACCAATCTTCCTGTCCGTGTTGAAGACGGTTTCTATTTTATATTTCTTTAAAACCCTGCTTATTTTGTCGGTAGTTCTCTTGACATATGGTAGGACAGCTTTGCCTATTGGTTTATCTTCTTCCTTCTGTTCTTTGTTTCGCCTAGGTCTTAACTGGACTCATATTTTCAAAATTTTTAATGTTTTAATTATTTTTTAAATATATTGAAAATTTGCGGTTGATTACATAGTCTATTAACTACACGGTCGTGGTCATCACCAGGTAGCCAATGAAAGTCTATCTCAGTCCATCTTTCGAGAAAGACTATATTTTGTCTTTATTTATGGGAATTTTGTGACATCACCTGACCGTGATAGTCCCGACCATATAGTTAATAGGCCGTAGGTTGATTGTACTTTATCAATCTAGGGACTTTGTCAAGTTAGTCCCTAGTTTAATCATTTGCGACAAAATGGGGGTTTAACAGATGTCACTTTTTATTTCAAGCTTGAATTTCATAAAATCCACCACAGTTAGTCGTTAGCGGCACCATCAGACATAAACAGGCAGGGTTATTCATCGGTTGCCTCATCTATGGCACACTAACGAGAGCTAACAAGCTCGAAACCAGTACATGCTTGGTGGCGCTGCTGAAGGTTAACCATGGCTGTTTGATATAGGTTTTTCAGAAATAATTCAATTGGGAAGTATACCTACTAATTTAGTTTTCCAAATAATCAAATTTAATAACTAGATGCATCATTACCATGAATACACAAAATTATCATTGATCAATTTTATTTTTTTGTTTCTAAAGTGGAAGTCTGGAAAAGTATAGCAAAATGTTAACATACAATTTTCTGGAATACCATTACCCCAAGCGGTGCAACAAGGTACCTTTTTTGTGTAAAGAAGTACACAGATTTGGAAAATGATAAATTCGACTTAAAAGAATGTCCCTAAAGCAATTATTGAAAAAGTAAACCCCATTTCCAATTCGAATATTCATTTCTTGAAATCACCAGCACATTAAAGGATATATTTGTACATGTGTGACAGTTTTTTTGTTGCTTATTTTACAGTTCTTAAAAAAAAAACGATTTTTAAAGTAACCCTTTTAAGGCTGCTAACTCATATGAACTTTTTTTCTATTTTTATAAGTACTATCATACTCCGCAACTTTTCACACCATTTCAATGACACCCTGTATTACTTACGTACATCAATTTCGATGCGGAATTTAAACAGTTGGAACACAACATAATTAGGAACAATTAAATTAAACAGAACATATATTAAGATTATTTCTGTGGATCTTGTTTAAAACAGTTATGAAGATTTCCAGAATGCTCATTGGTTTGAGTGTATTTAAAATACAATTTCCCAGTGTCATTTTATTTGGTCAAATTGGAACATTTAGATGTATTAGGTACAATAATTATTAGATTTATTACAGAGGAATTAATATTGGTTTTTGTTCATAATTTCTACAGATGTCGCTTAACTCAGAAACTATTTATTATTGTTACTGGGATCGTCCATTGCCCATTCATTCATAAGAGAGATATTTCACCATGTTTTCTAATTAATATAAAATTTTTGTTGACATAAAACAGAACACATACTTTAAAAAATAAGAAATATTAAACACCCTATCATTTCTATGATTTCCCACAATTTTCCTTACATAATAATTAGATAATTTAAATAAATATACAATGTAAATGTTTAAATGAGGAAATGGGCACTGGAAATCCCTTGTAGAAGTTCTAATCAGTCGACGAACAATGAATTATTAGTTTAATATAATTGAGCACCAATATTTATCACATATGTTAGAGAACAACCCTTAAGCATGGCAAATAAAAAGTAGAATTAGGCTTTGCCTAATACTTGTCAGAATATATGTTTTTAATTTCATGTCCGTGAATGTCTGCCACTACAATATATAAAAATATTAACAAATAAATCCTTGCACCTAATAGATCAGTCAAAGGGTTGAATTTACAAATTTTGTTTTGCCTAAAAACCAACCGATATTTAAATTTCAATTCAAAAAGTGTTTTCAGATTTTCAAAGGTGAAATAAGTTTTGTCAAAAGTGCATTATTAAATAATCATTATTCAAAAAGATTTGTTTATAGAATTTTTGAAAATATTCAAAATAAAATGCCAAGACAACAATGACAACAACAAGAAAATACATACAGTAAAAATACCCTTTTTCAATAGGTAAAATAGTATACAACCAGTGGTATTAGTAAATTACTGTAGAGTTAGAAACAGGATTGACAAATTTTTGTTAGGGGTTTCGACACCTATGAAAATTGGACACTGTGCCAATTTTAACTACACAAATAATAAAGCCAGGGATCAATTGCAACCCTGTAGTTCGTCGCCTTACAGAAGAAAACGAGCAAGAAACCGGAGTGGTCAAGACATACCATCCTTAAAGTAAGTCAACCATTGCCATCTAGACCGTCCACCCAGAAAGCAAGGAATTGTAAGACGATTCGAGAACAGAACCAAAGGAGTATGGACGTGGGACAGAATGTCATACAAAAAGAAAACAACTGGGAACACCTATATCTCGGCCAAGGATAACCTGCGTTATAAGTATCTTAAATAAAATAGTTAATAATTAGCATGTAAATCGCACGTAGGTACACTCTACATACAAGGCGATCATATGACGTCAAGCCAGTGAGCCAGCGTATGATGTGTGACAATAAAATAACCGGACTGATACATAATGATTTTCCGGGTTGTTATGCCGTAACCTCGGTAACTGGTCACTGCTAGAAACAGAATTAAAGTGCACATTCCTAGCATTAACTGGGATTCTTTTACCTGCCCTAGTTGTTTTCGGGCTAGGCGCTGTGGCGACAGACCCGCTATCGGTATCTCTGAGCCCATACAATGATTTCAGATCCTATACTTGGTATTACAACTGCTATGGTCAGAACCATTCCTCGGATAATGGTGGTCTTCCGCATCCCATGCTTCCAAACATTTTGTCACACTTCTTTGTCAGCATCTTCAATGATGACTCTGCAGAAGCTTGGCCGCGACTGAGACCCTCGTATCAAATGATAGGACCGGCCGTGAAAGTCTTAAAACCACTATAGGTTTAAACATGTATGTGCTTGATGAAGTTTCCCCCACCCTGTGCTTGATGGTCACAGTTGGATGTCACTCAGTCTTGCTGTAGCAGTCGCTTGTTTAAATCCTTGTGCTAGCGTTTTGTCTAGAAAATATTCAGATGAAGCAACAAGTTAACCTAAAGTTTCTTGTGAAACTAGAGAAAAGTGCAGAAGCTCATGCCACTTTAAAGGATGTGTACAGAAGTGAATGTGAAACAACTAAAGACGATCTGGGCCCTGGATGACCCTGAACATCAAAAACGAACAACAACATCCAGGAAATAGGTAATTTGATCAGCCAAAATTGTCTCAGTGTCCAAATTCTTGCTGAAATCTCAGGAATTAACAAAGAAAGTGTCCGTCAGATTTTTCATGAATCATTCAACATGCACAAAGTTTACACAAAACTGGTGCCCAAACTTCACAGCAAAAGGAATTGAGAATGAACATTTGTTCTGACATTTTGAACATTCTTGAGAATGATCCAGAATTGTTAGACAGAGTGATGACTTGTGATGAATCATAGTTATTCACCTATGATCCTGAAACAAAGCGCCAATCGACGCATTGGAAAAGCCCAAGGTCACTACAGGGAAAAATAGAAGTAAAAATGAAAATTCAAAGCCACAATGATTGTCTTTTTTGACAATCATGGAATTGTCTACATTCACCGAAGGTCAGAAAGTCAATTAGTATTATTATGTTGAGGTTCTGACTACTCTTCGTAATCGTTAGCCCATTCCGCCTTGTCTATGAAAGCGTGTTCGTGAAATACGGCACCACCGTATTGGAACACCCACATTTCGGCTGACCAGACCCGCTGTGATTTTTTTTTATTACCTAAGGTCAAATCGGAGCTTAAGGGAACAAGATTTGACAGTGCGGAAGTGGTGAAAGTAAAAGCGACTGTTGTTCTCGGCAAGCTGACAAAAGCGGACTTCCAGCACTGCTTTAATCAGTGGAAAATGCTTACAAAGCGTTGTAGGGTTCGGCAAGAAGAGTACATTGAAGGTGATAAACTTTCCAATGTGTGATCGATAAAATCAGTTCACTTATTTTATTGCCACATGTCGTATATCTCATTCAAATGGAGTAAGAAATTTCTCTGAACCATGCTGCCATTTCCAATTTATTTTTTTCACAGATAAACTTCATATTTTGTTTATAATGAGTTTAACGTATAATTTTAACCAATTTCAATACATGTTAATGTTTTTGTGGATAAACCTATTGATTGCTTTAATGTTTTTTGGTGGAATCATTTTAGAAAACGAAAGTAATTCAGTAGAGTATAAAATTAAAAGGATCCGAGTTTATTTTATTAAACAGTGTCAGTTGTGTATTAAAATACCCTTTAAATTTTGGCAATTGTAGATTGAATATTCTCAAGGGCGAGGTAAGCAACACAATAAATATTATATATCTTATATCACTATGGAATGTAGATAAACAAATAAAAAATATTTAAAATGCTATATTTGACCGATCCATTAGGCACAAAAGGGTTATTTGTTAAAATATTCTTTTATTTCAGTGGCAGGAGTATTCAATTAAACAAAAAAAAGTAACAAAAAATTCCGCAAATAAATAATTACAGACAATATCAGCATGATTTTGTTGCAAGTTACTTCTGTTTGTTATAATCCATTATTATCAAATTTAGTACACTTTTATTAACACGAAATATTGCAAATATAAAGAAAATAAATTTAGATGACGATATGCTATTAAAAATCTTAAGAACCTTTAACTCGCTATCACGTATTATATCTCCGATATACTGAAAAATATATCATTTATCTTGAAAAATATTGACTATAATTACAAATTACACGTCTACTTTTATTTACCATGCTTCCTGGATTCACCAAATATCAAAAGTCCCTGTTGTCTCGTTAACAGTCCCTATGGCACTCTTCGGGTCGTGAGCAAAGGAGCTCCAATTAGTTTTGGCGCAAGCACTAACTTTCGTACCGCACACGTCACTGCCTCCACTATTCACCACACAAACCTTTTCAATGTCGTAGAATTTAGACACCAAGTCGTCAATCCAGAGAGAAAGAGCTCGTCCTTCCCTTTTCGCATTGGACTGACTCAGTCTTTCCAGAGCTGTTCTTTGAAAATCGTCAGGAGTGAAGTTCTCGTACATGCCCCGGAAGTCCTTTGAGCTGGCGGATCCGGCATTTGCATATGACACTTGGACTGTTTTGATGGGTTTCCCTGAATAGGTCTCGAGGGGGATCACAAGGAACTTCACCTGAGCCAGCATGGTGCTTTTGTAGATCAGCTTTGCCTTCCAGATACCTTTAAAAAAGTACAAATTAACATTGTACAGTTTTATATTTAGTCTGTAAAGTTATTTCAGTTACTGCTTGTTAACAAAAAAAAAAAAAAAAAAAACGTAAATACAAAAGTTTGTTTTACTGAATTATTTAATGACTGAAAAAAAAAAATATTGAAAACCGTGTTCAAGGAATATGAACATTTGATATACTTAGACATCTAGTTTTACTAAATAACTGTGATCATGAATATTTCTAAGTGACAAAATAATAAAAATTGATTTAGCAAGGTTTAAAAGCAGTTGATTTGATTTCAAATAATTACTGTTATATCTCTCTACTTATAATAATTGAATATGTAATAAAATTTCTTCAAGAGCTTCTCCGTAACATAAATAAAAATTATTACCTGCAAAGGAAATTAAATATTTATCAAAAAAGGCAAAAAGCATATAATTTATATGAAAATGAAACAATAATGTTCTAAGTACAGATCCTTGTGGAACTCTAAATTCAACACTATTTCTACAATTTGGTTATGTGTGACAATATTCAGTCATTTACTTTTCCTTTTGGGCCATATTTACGCAATTTTTTAATTAACAGCTGTAGATTGAATACTGAATAATGATATTTTACAAACACGGAAATCCAGGAAATAACTACTCTGCGGGCTAATGCTCAATCAGCATTAAATTACACCTGAAAAACCTATGGCAAACAGTCAGCTACTCTGTCAGGTTAGACAGACTTAAAACAACTAGGGTTTTCACCTACGGCATACTGATGAATGCTAATAAGCTCGAAACCGGTATATGTCTGGTGGGCCGCTGACGAGTGACTCTAGCTGTTTGCTATAGGTTTTTCAGGTGTAATTCAATGCTGGAAAAAATTAAATATTAATGGATATAGGAAAAAGTTAACTGATTGTTTTATGACATTATCCATTACTGATGAGTTTTTATTCTTTAAATTTCTTACAAAATTGTATTTACAAATAATGAAGAAATAGATTCATTTTATATAGTAAATCCAATCATATCATCTTCGACATTTTCCGTTAAAGCAAACGATAAGTTTATGCAGTAATTATTTAAATGTAATACAATTAAATAGTGATCTCTTGTTATTGAATTATTTAATTGTATTTCATTTATATTATTCTTAATTTGTTACTATGTGTCATTAATAATTGACCAAGCAGTTTTCATTTTGCTAGTGATACAATCAATTGCAATAATATTGGCACTCCCTCAAAACACTTGTAGTACAGTTAAAATGTAGAAATGCAAACAGTCAAATTTTTCATGAATTTTTTGTTAGACCTCTATTGGTGAGTGGAATAACTAATGCTAAAAAGTTGAAAGTAGATTTCATTAAGCCCGCTTTACATTAACAATTTCTTTGTCAATTAATTGATCAAGTGGCTTCGTCAAGTCAATTGACAAATGTAATACTAAAATTTGGACATCAAATAAATTGATGAAGAACTTCGGCAATTTATTAACGACTTAAAACTTGTAATTTTTCGTCAATTTTTACTTCAATTCAGGAATACCAACCTAAAATAAACGTAAATATTTAATCAGTAACCGAGCAGCAGCAATAATAAATGCAATGGAAGCTCTTTTTGCCCTAAAATATGATTATTAAAATTACTTTTCATTTTTAGCAGTTTTTGTTTCGTGTACAAATGGGAATGATATGTCAAAAGTTAAAATTACTTTTAGGTTGGTACGGGTGACATCTGACAGCAAAATTGTTAAGAAACTTGCCAAGCCCTGAACATAATGTAAAACCAAAGTGAGACGATGAAGAAATTGATGAATTAATTCATCAATTTCTTCGACAATAAATTGTTAGTGTAAAGCCAGCCTTACAAATATGTCAGCAGTTCAAAACAAGTTCCCAATTTAGTATCATTATTATTACAACAGATTGTTCATTATTTAGGCAGTACAACTGTTATGTAAATCTTGTATTTTTTAGAAAACTCTATTGATTGTTTTTATTTTGCAATTTAGATTTCTGTGGACATATTATTTATTATATTTATTTTCTATAAAAAGGAGAAATCAGGTGTAATATAGAAACTTACAAAAAATAATAAAATTATAAATAATAGATTACCCTGTGCATGAAGAATATAACCTTAAATATACCACTATTTAGTGAACTCACCTGGTAAAATTGGCTGTTTCAAAGCAGGCTTTACGTGACCTGCCATGGACGATTCATCTAGCGTAAAATCCGTTACGTCTTGCAAATGACCATCAGGACTGAGCCAAAGACACGTCAAATTGTATATTTTTGAGGTGTGATGTGTGGTGAAACGATATACAAGGACTGGTTCAGAAAACGGTGACAAGATTTTTAAAAAATTCCTAGATATCTGTTCCTTCTGGTCATAATCACTGCTGACATATAAACTCCCGAGGAGGTCCATCAATGGAGAGGGTTTTTTCACGGAGACATTATTAACATATTTCACTGCCACCTCCATATTACTTTTCGACGACTTTAAGTAAAACAAACTATATTTATACGAGTCATTGTGATGGTAAGTGTGAACTTGTAACAGTGAGCTAAAGTCTACTTTGCAAGAAGTCAAATTGGACTTGTGAAACATTTTTGCAGCTTGTCTCCCAATACTATTTCCTAAAGTTAACAAACCATCGTCAGGTACCACACCTAAATCTTGGTGATGGTAAACACTTTGCCAATAATTGTACAAGTTTTGAACTTTCTTCGGTGGCTGTTCTAATCCAAACAGCCACAGCTCTAATTGTAATATCACAGCTTGATTCACGATCGGTTCGAACTTCCTCGCGAAATACAACTGTCTAGAGAGCGTGTTTTGTATCCTAGGCCAGTCCTCCGGACGAAAATCGTTCGGACTGCAACCACACCAATCCACTACGTGTTTGTACTGACATTTACAACCCAATTTCCTTTTCCAATTAGTAACATGTAAGTTATTGTCGATATAAGTGTCGCAAAACTTCGAATTCCTCAATGCTGTGTGGAAAAATGATTCGGCAGGTAGTAAAGTATGTTTGAAAATTTTTAACAGTCCCGATATTAAATCGTCTGGTACGGGATTGGCCACATATTGCACAAATTTCCTGGAAAGTGCAATCCAGTCACTCCCGCCGTCAATTTGTATGCCGTAAGGTAATTTACGGTCACCAATGCGCCACATACGCGCTTCACACTCCACAAAAGTCTTATCTAAACCCTGTTTCTGGATAAAACGTTGTACTTCCCGGCCATGAGATTTGACAAAGTTATGGTTACGGTTCGACTCGAGGAATTGCGTCAGTTGGGTGACGGTTTTAACGGGAAAATCTGACTCGCTGAGGTTCAGAACAAAGTCCCAGTTCCACTCCCTGATGCTTAGCAGCTCCCACATACAAGATCTCAGCATCTCCAAAAGTGACGCGCCTCCCCATATTGTGGCAAACCTCTGACGGGTAAGTCGTACGTTGGGCAACAACTTTTCTAAATCTAGTAACTCTCGATATAGATAATCCTGCCTCTGAAACAACTCTGGATTAGAAGAACAATCAAAGCATATTAATGTGGCTTAAAAATACTATGTAGAAAATTACTTACAACATCAACATGAATGTAATAGTAGTGCTGCCTATGATAAAGAATTTTAAGAAGTCTTCTGACCTGTCTCACAGCTCTCCCATTTAAAGTTAATAGGAAAACTATATTCACTGAGCTATTTTTACTAATACTAACTTCAGTGTTTGCTGTTTGTGGAAGAAACTCTAAAATAGGTTTATTCAAAACGTAGCGTCAGAAATTTAAATCCAAGATTATACATTTCAATAAAAAAACTTACTTTTAATGCCAGTTTGGTAAATATTAATGGTGTAATATCCTCCACAAGTGGAATGTTGATCCCCTGGACATTTTAAATTACAAGATGAATCAGGAATTTTAGACGTTAGTGGTGGTTCATCGACTCCACAGAAGCATTCATTCCTAATAAATGAAACCAAATATTCAGTCAATAATCAATTGATATATTAAGTCAGTTTTAAATTAAATTCTGACTATTTTCAATACATTACGAAGAAGCCGTATAAGGGCCACGTCTACAATTCTTCTTGAATTCAGATTTTAATATCTGAATTCAGATTTTAATCTCTGAATTCAGATTTTAAACTCTGAATTCAGATTTTAAACTGTGAATTCAGACTTTAATCTCAGAACTTATGAATATATGCAGAAACAAGGTTTCTGCATATATCAGGTGTCAACAAAATTATTAGACGTGATATCATCCAGAACTCTATACATATAGAATTGAGATTTGGAGGAAGTAATATAGATGGAAAAATGCAACTTTTTTCTTATATATATTCCTTTCCAGTTTTGTTGAAAATGACCTTAAATATGAAATTTTAAATGCTCAAAAGCATAATTTCCAAAAATAACTACTCTGTGGGCTAATGTCCACTTTGCCTTGAATATATGTGACCGGCCAATATATCTATTTCCACCTGATCAGCTCTTATTAGTATGCCACATGGGAGGCCACCAACGAACAACCCTGACTATTCATGTTCTGTCATAACCAACAGAAAGGAGACTTTTAATCTCTGAATTCACTTTAAATTCTGAATTTTGACTTTAAAATCAGAGATTAGTCAGAATTCAGAGTTTCAAGACTGAATTAAGAAACAATGTAGACATGGCCCTTCCACAGCTTCGTAGGTTACAAATAAATCAATATAATTATGACAGTTTTATTGAGCCTATATTGCTAAATAAAGGCCAAGTTCATGTTTGGATATCATAAAATGTACAAACATAATTGCAGTGTAATGAAAACCTTACCACATCATTATTTATAGCTTACATTCACAATAACCGATATATGAAAATTAATACTTACGAATATTCCACTCCTGCATAAGGGAATCCAGACTGAAGGCAAAGCTTCATGCAAAATTTAGGAGAATTTTCATTCTTATTGACACCAAAGTAACCATTTAAGAGCCTAAAATTTTTTTCGTCTTTAAAACAACCCAATTCTTTACCAGCAACGAATCCATTTGCAGGACAAGACCCCTTCAATTCAGTTGGGTACAACTGATTGGCAAAGGAAAGGCACGTAATGTTTGATATGAGTTGCTTACACCTTTGAGTCTTAGCGCGATTTATTGCTGAAACGGCCTCCTTAGTCGTAATCTGACAAGGAGGTACAAACTCTAGTTCGTCATATCTTAAAAAATGTGTTTGATTGGTAGATGCATTCTGTATCTTGCTTTTCGGTGATATGGCATTACCGTCTTCATCATCAAGGAGTTTGCTTCTCCTAGCTGAATTAGCCTCTGCTTCTTGATCTAACTCATTGTATATGTTCAGTGGTCTCCACTGGTTTTCTTCGGGTTCAACAGTCCTGTTTAAAGCTAAAAATCTGGCTGCGAGAAATATCTGTGAACATAGAATCACACACCCGATGATGAAAAATGTCCTGTACCTTCGCATCCATTTATTGTTCTTGGGGCTGCTCTTTACCATTTCACTTTCTTGAAGCAAACCATAGCTGGCTTACACATAACCTTAAATTCTATACTGGCGTGTTATTTTATGACTGCCGAGGTGTAGTGGATTAGTAAAATAAACAAATCGATGCAAACTGCGTTCACATTTTGAAATTTAATATTTGGAAAACAATTTAAATAAAACGGCTAACTTAAGTAAACACTATTGACAGCGACATTGGTGACAACTAAGCAGGAACACCAACTTAAAAACAATAAAATATAAAATCTCTAGTCCTAGAAATTGTCCCTTTTTCAAAATAAACTACTGGAGCAACTTCACAAATTAATATATTCATTGAAATATGAGACATAAAAAAAATTAAAATAATATTTTAATTTTTAAAATGTACCTACATATTTTTATATTTCTATAATATTCACGAAATAAGTAACAAATAAAAGTAAAACAAATGAAAGAGCAAGTTCAAAAAATAATTTTGCTAGATTGTTCGATTTTGCAGTTTGGTAAGACTGAAAATAAGTTGGATATTCTGGAAATGTCAAAATTGACAAGATCATCATATTCATCAAGTTCATTGCTGCGGTTAGGTAATTTTTCATAAATTTTCAGCTATGTTATGAATCAATTCATATGATATGTCACGTCGTCCATCTCCTTTAGATAATGAACAATGTAGACAATGCTCAAGTTTCTCAGATTATGTCAAATCTACCAAAAAAAGAGTAAAAGAAGAAGGATTACAAAATGCAGACGACAATGTAAGTTTAATTAAAATTGATTATTGTACATTTAAAATTATACTTTACAGAACAATGAAGGAATGAAGCCAAGAAGGACTGATTGCCCTTTAGACAAAGATGAATTGGGAAATAAATCATGGGGTTTACTTCACACAATCGCAGCAAAGTATCCGGCAACCCCCACAAGGGAGCAACAATGCGATATGTTATCATTCTTTAGAACGTTCTCCAAGTTTTATCCATGTGAACATTGTGCAAAGGACTTAAGAGAGGAGTAAGCAGTAATTGTTTAATAATAAAGTTTTTTCATATTGTGTAATAATGCTTAATTTTATGTGAAATTTGTTCTTCCTCAAACTATTCTTATATTTTATAAATTGCTAAATTAAAAAAATATATCATTATTTATAATTAGTAGAAATATTAAAAAGTATATACTTATTATTCATCAGTAATTTTAATTACGTAAATTTCTTACCTGTTGTATGTTTTTCAACACATGAAAATTTTACCATTCAATATTTATGATCAATAAGATAAGATAAATTAATCCATTCATACCTTGTTACAAGAGAGTATATCTAATGTGGTTCTTCAAATATGGTATTAAATAAAAATACAGCACAAAATATCAAATCATTTACTGATTACTTATATATACCTATTCTGTTGTACATAATACATTTCACAAATTGTAAACATTTTTAGGTTGAAAATTGACCCTCCGAAAACAGAATCCCAAGAAGCCTTGAGCCAGTGGCTGTGTAGACTACACAATAAAGTGAATATTAAAACGGGTAAAGAAATTTTTGACTGTTCAAAAGTTAATGAGAGGTGGCGAGATGGATGGTTAGATGGATCATGTGATTATTAAAAAATGAATAAAAAAAACGCAAAACAAATTTTATACAAAGATATTTAATAAAAAATAGCAGTAACATTACCAATTGTAGTTGTTGTTCCAATGCTAAATATATCTCAATCGTAAATACAGGGGATGCGCTAACTAATGGTATAAAGCAAAACTAGATTTCTTATGTAAAAATATTAAGATTTTTTCAAACCTCAATTCAAACCATCAATTAGAGTGCATCCTGCATAACTTCTGTATAACATTAAAGTACATTTAGCGATGCAATAAAAAAATATCCAGAAATTTATAATAAAAATTCTTTAAAACTACATCTAAAATTGGCACAAATTAATTCGGAAACTGAAAGCTTGTTTGACACACACGGTGTAATAAAAGCAGGTCATCCCTTAACCTGCATATTTTTTGCGACAAAATATGACGATTTAACACTATTTATATACAAAAATATTTCCGCTGACAGATATAAGGTGTTGAAGTGACCTTTTGAAATTGTTGTTCACAATAACTTTTGAAATTTTCATATATAAGTTTGAAATTTAGTATATATATATATTTCTTGTCGTTGACAAAATTCTACAGGGTATTGTAAACAACATCAAAAAGCAAACGTCGCAATTGAGGGGAAGGGATACTTTCCCTCTTATTCGTAATATTTTATTTGGATTATTTTATCACTTCATAATGTTCGTAACTCTTCCTTTTCAAGATATATATTCTGTGCTTTAACACTGCATAAATGAGTTTTGATAATTAGAGAATTTAATGATTTTACCTAAATTTTTCAAATTGTTTATATACTTTCATTCAGGATTAAATAACTATTTTACATTGTTTCAAATACTTAATAAAAAATAAAATTTTCCAAATTCATAGAAGACACAACTATTCAGTGGCCACCACACTTCCCTAATTTTAGTCCATTGGATTTCAGTTTGGTTTGTAGGTTTATACAATACGATGTTTGCTCTGAATTGATGGAGAATATTAATCAACTGAAAGAGCGTCTTTTAGATGCAACTGAATAATTTTGCGAATAACCACAATTTTTCAAAATATTAGATTTGTAATGATTAGAAAAGCAGGTTAATGTATTTCTTAGGCAGGCAGACATGCAGCAATTAGTAAACTAAAATATGGAATTAATGAATATTAATATTTTGCGTAAAAATGATAAAGCTGGTTATCCCTATGTCCAGAAACACTCCGTATAAAAGCACATAGGACATTAAAACCTCAGTAAATTATTTACAAATTGTCCCTTTGAGCGTTTTTTTTTTAAATTAAATTTGCAATTGTGGCAATGTCTAACATATTTTAAAAATCGAATTTATCTTGAAAGAGTAGTTTTAGAAAAAATTACCAAGAGTAATAAAATATTGTAAAAAATATTTTACAGTACAATATTGGAAGAACTTGTCCATGGGTATACGTCTGAAATAAATGGGCCAGGCAGTCCCTTCCCCCTAATTTTTACGTCTGTTTTTTAAGCATCATTTACTATAATACCCTTATAAGAGTTTGTTGAACCACAAGAAATATGTTAAATTTCAAATTAATATGTGAAAAATTGCCAAAGTTACTGCAGAAAAACAATTTTTCAAAAATTCATCCAACAACCTGTATCTTTTAAATGAGGGATTTTTATAATATAGATAAGAAGGATTGAATCATCATATTTTGCCGTCAAAAATACTTGGTTAATTGAAAGACCAGCTTTTTTGTAACACCTTGTTTAATATGAAAGCATTTCAATAATTTCATAGTATTGATATTGTTAATCTTAAAAAGCTACAGCATACTTTTATATTATAAATATAATAAATATAAAAAAATATAATGAATAAATGAAATCTCGTATTAAATTTTCATATAAAAAAAAATAGTGATATGCATTGTTACAATGCAAAAGCAAAAAAAAATTACTGATATCTCTCATTTTTTGATATTTTTGAGGAAGTATTCAGGGGCGTGAAAACTTCATAATCCGCAACCGTGAAGTTATAGTCTCCCATCAGAATGGAGGGAGACGCACCATCTCCATCATAAGTGTGTGGCAAGTTAGAATAGCTGTCCATGTTGCTGTTGCAATTGCTCGATATTAGCAAATCTGCGCCAGCCCCAAAGATTGGCCCCGAACTACAAGATAATTTATTTTTTATGTCATAACCGACAAAACATTTACTTACTCGGGATGATAACATATCGCAAAAGGTTTTTTCACCAAATGAAACTGAGTAGGAGGCAAATCCTGATGATTGTACAGCGTAAAGAGAAAAGCTCTCTCTGATAGTACATAATGGCTCTTTCCTGGTGGCCTACCCCATGCTGCGTCACTAAACCCTCCACATATTTCGCCTCTAGCACCCTATAAAAAAATTATAAATAAATAATATTCATGTATGGCAATTTAGTGAATAATTTTACCAAAACTATAACGTATGTAGGAGACACTCCATCACAATATCGATGGAAAGATGATGCCGAATATCCGTGACTGCTCGCACGATACACCAATCTCCAGGTTTGTTTAGCGTGACCAAACCACGCGTTTAATATCCTCTGATAGTGGCTTTTGTCCTGGCCTAAGATTAAAGATCCTGGGAACATGTGAGGAGAAATACGAGGTCTCAGTCTCTGGTCTTCTGTGGCTTCCGGGTATTTGCTGGGTAGAGCAGCATGGCGGTATCTTTCCAAGCTCAATTCCATGGGTACTGCTCCGGTTGGTTCTACTTCTTCGGCAAACACTTGACTATCTAAAATGTATCGAATGAGAAAAATATATATATATATATTTTATACGACGATTACCTATTAAGAGAAGACGGACATGACTGATAACATAGGATAAGTGTTGACAGACTCTAGCTCTTTCTTCTTCTGTCCAATGGGGTGTTGGTTGAGTCACACCAGCTTGATATTTAGCCCAATTTAAAACTGCCCTCCAAACATCTTCCTCTTCCAAGCACAACTAGAATAAGATGCTTTTCTACATATACAAGTAGATTTCTATACCGACGGTAATGTTTATTCATTCAAATTAAAACCATTTTATGTTAAAATTGATATAAAGTACATATAAAACTTATTTAATATGGGATACCTAGACTGTACTTACATAGTCGGAAGAAATTACTTTTATAACGGCATCTTTTGGTAAAGAGAGAAATGAATTTGTTCGTACACATTCTGCTGCATTTTCTCCAATGTAACTAATACATCTTTCTACAAAACCAGAAGCCGCTTTTCCTCCTGAGAGACAAATTAAATTAAGTGCTAGTCCAGAAATTAATATTCATTTATCAGAATTTCTTTAATACTCTTTTTGAAGTACTAATTAAATTTATCTTTGAAAATGTCCAAGAAGAATATTTATTTGTTTATTTTTAATTATACCTACAATTTATCATTTTCGAACCAGAGGTAAAATAAAGTACTAGAGAATAAAGTAAATCTTTTATACAAAGACATTTATTCTTGAAAATAGAAAAATTACATTCGGTGTTTAATAATACTTCATGTACTGTTCTCATTTCACTGATTTTTCACTTAAAATATTACAATTATAACTAGATGTATTTTAAGGTTATAAACACTAATTTGAGTCTGGCTTCACGTTTTGTATCACTGTAATATTGTCGCCTTTAAGCATTATTCTTCCAAGAGGCCTCCTGTTCTTAGACTTCACATAATATTCTTCAGCGTCATCCAGCACAAGATTCATATATTCATCGAATCCAACAATGTGACCCTCGATCCGTAAGTGAATATTTTCGTACAGCCATACTTGAACTCGGGATCTATTCTGCAGGTATCTGAAGATTAGATTGATGGGCTGCACCATCACCTTCTGCACTTTTTGCGGTTTGTATGCCATTTTATCAGTTTATTAATTTTCCCAACCGGCAAAGCAAATATAAACGTTTACAAACGAAAACGAATAAACAATTTGACGTTTGACATTGCGCTTTGTAGTCCTCCTGTATTGCCAACAACCGTTTCAAAAATTAAAGCTCCCCAGATCCAAGTGCCAGTTCCATTAGCATTTATCAATAAACTCCCTAGGAGGACTACTTAGAACTTAGAAGTAACTGTGAATGTAAAAAAGATTTGTGTTTTTATCTAGTTTTAATTAATTAAATATCTAAAAATCTCGTGTAACAAAAAAACTGTTCATTAATACAAATAAGAATATCTACGAAATATAAAAAAATTAATGCGATGGCCGGGAATCGAACCCGGATCAACTGCTTGGAAGGCAACTATGCTGACCATTACACCACCATCGCACATATAAATTGTTTCCTTTACAAACGATTTGTCCCTCATGTATCCGTGTTTTTATTTATATTTATTTACGTTTTCATTAAATATTATTACTGTCAAAAGCAACAATTAAAAAAACTATAGATATTAACCTAGATTACAGTATGTAGTTAAAAAGTGGTTTTTTATTTTGGAAAATTCTCTAAAAATTGAGACTTTCCCTGCATTAACAATTTAAGTAAGGGGGTGCATGGAACAACGATTCTGACATTTCCAAACTTTCGTCCAACTATTTTTTGCACGATGTTTACTGAAAATAAATTCATAACTTTACTGGTTGAATATTTCTGACAGTTTCAAACCATTCCAGATTTCTAGCTTGAACAAATCTATAATGTCTTTCCTATAACCATTGGTTTTATAAGATACGTACCATAAAAATAAACATTTTTATTAAAAATAATACCTAAGTATCTGATAGATAACAGTTAATCTGGTTAGCTGCAGTATTATTGCTAGAACGGTTGGGGACAAAGCACTCAGCAAGTACAAAAATCTTTGCTTTGATTTTAATGTAAACACAAAAAAGAAATACATTTTTGAAATCTCTCCAAATATCAATTATGGAAATAAATATCAGTAAGGTAGGTGCTACTTCCTTGTGTCCCGCTGTCCTATCTATAGGTTCTATATATTTGTTTTATTTTTAAAACAATAATTTTAGGGTGTCCCGCTTTAAGGAAAAAAAAATATATGGGCACGTTAACCATATAGCGTTTAAATAAATCATCTAAATCGGCTAAAATCGATACACGGGACAACACAGTCGCCAGAGTCGGTGATAAATAGAGGTTTAATATAGTTTCGAATTTCTTTTGTTTCGCTTTATAAAATAAGTTCGGAAATTTTCTCTTAAAATATTTTTACTTAGTCATAGATAATACTGTATACTTACTAGCTTATATAGCCAAGCTATAACCATTGATTTTATAAGCTTCTTAATCACATTCATTAGTGTAGATATAAGTTACGAATAGTTAAATTTTAATTTATTCATATCTTGCACCTACCTGGAGATTTATCTTGGATATTCATAGCAGCTGCCAAAAATGTACAGGCAGAGGGAACAGACAGTGTTGACGTAACGTGATCCTCACATGCATTCCTTAATTCATCCACACCCAGTTCTTGGGCCAAAGCCAACATCTCAAAAACCCCGTTATCTTGCAGTAATATCTGAAACAAGTTTTAATAGAAGACTCTCCACGTCGTAAATGTACATTTTTACCTTTCCAGTGTAGACATACAACAAAAATTGTTTGAAAGTATCTGGTGGAGCTTGAGGCAGTCTAATAGGTGTGGGGGTTCCAGGAGCAGATGGTGCCACAGAGCAACCTGGAATTCTGCATATTTCTCCTCGTTTGGCTGTTTGAAAGCTCTTACACCTTTAATATAGTTATGGAAGTATGGGATAAACAATAGAATCAATGTACTCGTATTCAATAGATACAGTCTTTATTAATATGCAGGGTGTTCCGCATAAGAATCGACACATAGCACGTCCCAAAATATTGCAATTTAACCAAACATACTTATATTCAAAGTTGCACACAGGCGGTGTTACAGGCCTTCAAAGTGGGGACATTATTTCGAAAAAAAAATATCTCTAAATTACTTTAACTTGGAATAACCAAATTTATTACATGATTTAGGTTTATTATTAGCGAACAAGTTGACATGTTACTTCTGCTAGCTTTCTGTGAAGGAAACTGTAGAAGTGTTGGAAGAATATCGTAGGAGATTTCCAAATCGAGTGATTCTCCGTAAACAAACATTTTCTAATGTTGAATGATGGAAAGGAAAGTTTTTCAATAATATCCAAGAACGTCGAAGTGTAATAAAGGTACAGGATGAAGAAAATATTTTGCAAACAGTTGAAGATGAACCGCAAACCGCAAAAAGTACTGTTTATCTCGAGAAACTGGATTATCTGGAGAACTTCTGTACACCAAATTCTTAAACGTAATCCACTACATCCATATCACATTCAGAAAGTGCAAGAGGTATTGCCTCAAGATTTGGATCGACGAGTGACCTTTTGTAAGTTTATCTTGCATCAGGATATTAATTTTCACAAGAACTTTTTTTTGACTGATGAAGCTTTCATGAATATTCCGATGTAAACTCCTATGCAATAACTCCCAGTCATTTTCAACGCGAGATGAAGACAAATATTTGGACCAGTATTATTGACTGAACAGAGTAAATTTCAATTTTCGGCAAAGAATAAATTTATGTTTCAGAGAAATTGGTGCCAATTTTGAACAATTTATTTCGTTTTAAATATATTTTTTTAATCTTGTAGTTTTTTAACCGTTAAATTTTAAAGACAAATCCTCTAGTACTGACTCTTTGAATTCTTCTAATAAATACTATTAAAATATTGTCTTAAGTAATACATTTTTTCTTGAAAACCTTGAAAGTTTTTTAAAATTTAACAAGAATAAAAATGTGTTTTAAATTATATTTTTTATATTATCATTATTTTTAAATTCGATCAATGGAAAAAAGTTTGGTATAATTTTAGAGCTGACTCACTCTCAATGAACACCTAGTAGTGTACTCGACATAGTCAAAGAAGACCATAAACCTAAATCATGTACCAAATTTGGTTATTCCAAGTTAATGTAATTCAGAGATATTAATTTCTTTCGAAATATTTAGCTCCATTTTGAAGGCCTGTGTGCAATTTTGTATGTTTGGTTAAGTTGCAATATTTTGGGACCGTTAACGTCTTATCGGAGCACCCTGTATAATATAGTCAAAACTAAGAATAAAAATAATATATTGCGATACTTTTTCAAAATACATGTCTTCCATTGTCTATAGTATAAATAAGGATAATGGGCTTCAAAAGATTATCGCCATCTATTATTTTTATTCCTAAGTTTGACTAATTGATTGACTAAATTATATACAGGGTGATGCAGAATTTATCTAAAAAAATTTGGGAATAGATGAGTCATGAAAAATGAAGTCAATATCGTAAACAAATTTTTGTAAAATCCTTTCCGAGAAAAAAATTATTGAAGTGCTAATAGTTTCAACCTTTACATCGCTGGGTTACTATAGTCTCTAGTCAAGTGATTTCAAATATCCGATTACATTAGTTTTTTAAATATCAAAAATGGCTTACGTACAGCAACTCGCAGTTGATGGGTATCGTTCTAATTTATGATGAAAAGTGAAAATACTTTACCAGAACGATTTCCCGGTAAACATGTGCCAAATGCAGCTACTTTTACAACGGTGTGCAGTGAGCGCAAGTGTAGTGCAAACGCAGGCGTGACGCGGGAAATTTGAAACCAAATCGTGGAAGAGATTGAGGTCCAGGGCGTCCACGGCGTATTGCAGCAGTGTGGCGTCTCATACACGGGGCTCAATTATATCCGTACCATGTACAGCGTGTCCAAGCATTAATACCAGCGGATTGAACGAGGAGGATTTACGCAAACGTATCATAGCTGCTGCCAATAACTTGCAAGTTCGAAACGGGCAAGAAGTAGAAACATTTGTATTAGTTTGTAGAAACTGGGTAACACGGACCCAAAATTTGAATTATCGGGTATGTCAAACCATCAATAATTAATAACAATAGCGGTAAAAGCAGTTGAATTTACTGCATTAAAAGTGGTGCCGTAAAATGTAATTTAATTCACGTCTATTACCCTGGCAAGCCAACATCAGCGGCCGCCAAAAGTAAGTACTGGATATTTTGTTGCTAATTTGTACCACCAGTTTCAATTTTGTACATAGTGCCGT
This sequence comes from Monochamus alternatus, assembly GCA_037114965.1. Taxonomy (NCBI): domain Eukaryota; kingdom Metazoa; phylum Arthropoda; class Insecta; order Coleoptera; family Cerambycidae; genus Monochamus; species Monochamus alternatus. The sequence goes on from CM073426.1 coordinate 126,579,266, forward strand.
TTTCGAAAAAAATGAATTACTCCGCAACTAACAACGATAGCAAAGCGCTTTTTGTACCATATTTTGTTGCTCGTCGAGTACTTTCTGCCAGTATAGCATAATTTTTTTTTTAAATATAAAAAATTGCCCATTCGACTCAGTCAGTTAAAAATTTGTTGCTACTTTGCGCTCGTGTAAAATGAAAGATAAAATATCGCCCCAAAAACAAGTGGTGATATTGTGTTACTATTTGGCTACTTTGGCTTTGACTACTATATTGGCGTAATGTTACTCTAGCACCCACCATTTTTCTCTAAAAAGGCACAAGGTACAAAATTGAAACTAATGGTACAAATTAGCAACAAAATAGTAACAAAATATCCACTACTTGTTTTTAGCGGCAGTATTTTATTTTTCATTTTAGGCGAGCGCAAAACAGCAACAAATTTTGAACTGACTGAGTCGAATGGGCAATTTTTTATATTTTTTAAAAATTATATATAGGTAGAAAGTACTCGACGAGCAACAAAATATGGTACAAAAATCGCTTTGCTACCGTTGTTAGTTGCGGAGTAATTCGATGGGCCGCTGGCGTAATGTTACTCTCGAAAACGGCACAAGGTACAAAATTGAAATTAGTGGTACAAATTAGCAACAAAATAGCAACAAAATATCCAGTACTTGTTTTTTGGCGACTGCTGATGTTGGCTTGCCAGGGTAATAGACGTATTTAATTCTTACTTTGGGAATTTCTTTTAAATTTTTTGTCCGGTCGTCGACGCCTTATCAGGTTTTACAGTGGACAAGTTTCCAGTGCCGTGCGGAAGTGTATTTTTAAATCATTTTTGAACTGCTCTATTTGATTTTATTTTTACAAAATTGTATTTGTAAGAGTCCCCTGTACAAATTTTTTAAAATATGTTCTGAATCACCCTGTATAATAGGTATGTTCCAGTAGAATGTCAGAAATGTTGAAAACAGCACGAAGCTTGCGCTCTAACAATTTGCGGCTCTGAAAATTTTAGTGCGTTTGCCTCGTACTGTTTTCAACATTTCTGACACCCTACTGGAAACTGGAATATACCTAAACATAACATAATAGTGCAGAAAAATTATTCACCGAGCCATAAAGCATTAATTAGTCATTTTAAAAAAAATGAATCATCGTAAAGTTCAACAACGTCATTCATGCCAATTAGATGATTACTTCTTGCGCCAGGCGAGCTGTAAAAGTCCTTTCAGTAATCGACAACACCGTCAAACAGTCGTAGCACGCGGATAAACAAACGAAAGAATGTAACCGAACTGCACGCACCTTTGATTAGAACATCAAAGTTGCAGATAGAGCTTTGTCCTCCTCTACTCTCCAGGTTTATTGCTTCTTCACTGTTTCTCCCGTAACGACGCTAATAATAAGGCCCCTCCACCGCTCAATGGCCCTTGTTTCTGATGTCTAATTGGATATCTTCCTAAAGCAGGGCTTTGATCTTTGGCTGCATCGCACCGCTTGCACCACGCGTTGCATTCAAGCAAGGACTCATATGTGCAAGTTTCATAATATGTGAACGCTGCTTTCCAGCCTCACAGTGGCGTACTGGAAAAAAATCTTGTACTAAATTTTTAGTCAGTATTTGACAAAAATCAAATCTCTTTGGACGTTGTTGTGCTCAGGATATTATTTTAGTATATTAATTGTTAGAAATAAATAGTTCACCGTGCATTTACGTTGGCTGATGAAGACCATCGGCAGGATGAAATGGATTCGCTCCGATCTGTATTCCTAGCAAATGGATACTCTAAGAAGGACACCGATAGAGCCATTTGACCTCGGCGTGAGCAAACAGCAAGGCCCAAGGAGGAAGGCACTTCAATCGTCACTTCACCATACATCCCTAATGTGACAGACATAATTGAGAAAATACTACGCAAAAAAGGCATTCGGATTACTTTCACACCGCAACCGAACCTGAAAGATCAATTGAGTCCGTTACAAACTCCAGGCGTGTATTTGGTGCCATGCAGCGACTGTGACAAAGTATACATGGGAATGTCCAAAAGAACTATAGAAACCAGGAAAAAAGAACACGAAAGACGGTTATAGCAGTCTGAAAAATCCGCCATTGCTGAGCATACTTGAAAAGAGACACAGAATCTCACTAGACGAGTGCTAGTAGATCTACTAGCACTCTAGTGTAAAATCGATTTTTCAATACCCGAACAACATGAACAGGGACGAAGGATTGAAGATTAGTCATACTTGAATGTCTTTGCTTAAGAACAAAGCCATCCATAACAGGCCAAAACAAGTCAATCTAAACTAACCATCTGATCTAACCAACCTTTACGCAGCGACTAGTGTAAAGGCTCAGCTTAGACACCGCGGTAATCATTCAGCCGCCCAAAATAGTAAAAGCACTGAAGATGCCATCTGTTAAGTATGGCGAAACGTCTGCAATTAAGCATCGACCACGGTAAAACAGCCTAGAAAGTGTACATCATTGAACAGAAATATATATTTGAGAAAATGTAAATGCAACGACAGAATTGAATCCTTTAAAGGATTAGCAACAAGTTAAAGGAGTTAAAGGAAAATTTTATAACATCAGGTATGTCAAATTATTTTAGTAATTAAAGCCACAAATTAAATCTATTAATAATTAATAACAATAGCGGCAAAAGCAGTTAAATTTGCTGTATAAAATTGGCGTTATAAAATGTTATTTATTTCTTTCCTTGAGCATTTCTTTCCATTTTTTGTCCGGCAAATTACTTGCTTTGCCGCCTTATCACGTGTTACAGTGGACCAGTTTCCAGTGCCGTGTAGAAGTGTATTTTTAAATCATTTTCGAACTCCCCTTTTTAATTTTTTTTACAAAATTGTGTTTGTAAGAATCCCCTGTAAACTTACAAATTTTTTAGCCAAGCAAGTACAAGTTTCACGCTTTCCGAAGTCAGCTTTCATTAAAAGAGAATAAATAAAGCAGATTTATTTTACCTGTTTGAATTTGCATTCCAAAATTTATAATCAAAATGGCACAATGCATTTTATCAAATAAAAAGGTTAAAACATTAAATAATGCCCGAATATACAATGGAAGCCACTTCTTCGAAAGAACATTTTCCAAGGCCATTGCAGAATGCAGATAACCCCAAACAAGTCCGGAGCACGTACAGCCGTACCTAGACGCTATTCTAATTTTAATTTTGGGGTATACTGGTTGCACATTTATACTTCCTAGACTTCATCCAGATACAGACGTACAAGTTATTGCAATAATGATGCCACTCCCTCAAAATAATTTTAGATGAAGTTTTCGTTAGATTTCTGTTGGTGAATAGAACAATGAAAAACTTATGCTAAAAGTGGAAGTAGATTTCATTACAAATACGTGTGCAGTTTGAAACAAGCCACCATTAATAGTCATTATTATGGCAATTTAGCGATAATTTTTTAATTTGGCAACGTTGCACCCAGGCGGACACCGAGTTGGTTTCGGAGCAGGATGAATCGGTCAGTGACAGCCTAAAAAGGGGTTTAAATAATGATCTGAATATATTCTTTTTCACCGTAAATACACATTAATTTTTTTTTTAATCGCGTTGTATTATACTCAATTTTCCCCATCTCCTCTTAAAATTAATGACACTATGACTGAATCACCCTGTCAAAAATGATTAATCATTTATTTGTTTCTTACCACAAATAGTGTATTATTAAAATCAGCTACTAGATTTCTATCTATTTTTTAGTCCGGTTCAAATCTCTGTATACAGGATGTATACAGAGAGAAATGTATACAGAAAGTACGTTACAAACATAGGGTGGTGATAGCACATTAAAAATATGACTAAAAAACATAACCTCTTAAATGCAACATTTCAGTAGTTAGTAGTTTACTGTTGAAAATGAAAACATAATGAGAGTTTCAGGGACTAGTCTGCTGTAGGAAGCTAATGATGGATTGGAAGAGGATATAATACATTAATACACCAATAGTCTGACCACCGCGACCACTTGACTTAAATGCTGTCGATTTTTATCTGTGGGCACACACCAAATCTCTAGTTTATGATGAGACTGCTCTATAAAAGATCAACCTAGAATAACTTTAGAAGCGTTCAATTTGTTCAAAAAAAAATTAATTAATTTTCCGAAGAGTCAGATTTAATTTTAGAAAGAGATTCAGAGCATGTATTATCATGCAGAAGGAATCAATTTCAACATTTATTATAATAAAATTTATTTTAGTTCTGTTTCGGTTACTTAATAAAAAAATCATTTCGGATACTGGTTGTATTTTTAAAAATAATCTTAACTGCAAAAATAAAAAACAGAAAAATTTCACTGTGTTTTCTTTTTTCAACAAAGTTACATTATAAAAAAATTGTGTAACTACAAAATCGTGCATTTAAGATGCTATGTTTATTAGAGTAGAGGTTTTAGTCATATTTTTATGTACGTACATCACCACCCAAAATTTGAAACATATTTTACAGGACACCCTGTATATTGGCTCACTTAAAACTGATTTTTTGTATATACCTATAAACTTATGCTGAATTTTTCTGCTATAGTAAACTTTTTCTATAAAATGTGGTCGTAGTCACATAAATAATGGAGGAAAGGAGAAGAAGACATAAATAAATTACGAATTTTGTCATACAACAACACAAGCTTCTACTGAACAATTGAAAGCATATTTCATTTTACATGAATTTTTATTTTCCAGCGCTTCTATAGTGGTACGCCACTGCACTGTTTGTTACATAGCACCGACTTGCACAAAAGAAAAGCAATGAATGTGGCTAATGGAATCGTTTCCCGCTTTTCCTAAGTGTTCCCCGTATAAAGGGTACCCTCATATTGTTTCAAGTTTGTAATACACATCAAAAGTCGAAAAAATACATGTAATTTTCTTTTATAAGTATCCTCCACAAAGCCTATCCTAGTTTTCTAAAGATAAAAAGCCGCTGTGTGCCTTGTGTTTGTCACTACTTTGGCGAAACATTTACCCAGAACCATGCGTTTTGTCTTAGGATATTCTTCTTATATTCCACAAAGAATTATTTATAAGGTGCGGTGTCTCACAGGGAATCCTTTAACTATAAATATGGCATGACCCATTTTCTTTGGTAAAAAGCAATAATTATCATCTGAACAATCATTTATTTTTTGTTTGTTAAAACATAATAAAAAAAGTTGGATTCATTAAAATTGTATCTCCGTTATTACCGCCATTGCCTTCAGTTTGCAACGAATAAACTATAAAAGATAATATATTCTGAATACCATTAGTTATGTAATGTAATCTTAGCTGTCAGATAAGTCGGATAAGTAAAGATATGTACTAGCCCTTTGAGGAGAAGTGACGCAACCAAACATAACCCAGTTTGACTTTTGATGGTGATAGATGCGTTTATAAAAACAGGGTTATTCACAACTTATCCAAATATACAGTCGATTCTTAATTACTGATATCGGATTTTAATATTAACGTTTTTGTGTAAATTTTTCGCGAATTTTCTCAAAATAGGAATAAGCCTTCTCCTCATGGACGCGAAATTCGCGAATATTCACGCGAATTTTGCAGCTTTTTATTTAAATTATTAGTAGCGGGAAAATCTCAACTTTTAGCAAATTTTCCAAAATACTAATATTATTGCTATGTTCATCTTTATGTGGGGTTAGTAAGTTTGATTTGAGCTCCTGATAATCTACCATGGCAGTCAATGACAGTTTTATGATGAAAATAATAGAAAATGTGGCGAAATTCACTAAAAGTTGAGACGTTTCCCGCCATTAAATAATTCGTGCGAATATTTGAGAATTTCGCATTCATAAGAACAAGACTATATTATCGCTATTGTCATCATTATGTGGGGTTAGTAAGGTTAACTTATGACAGTTTTATGATGGAAATGATAGAAAATATTGCAGTTGCCAAAATTGGTTAAAAGCTGACACTTTCCCGCCATTAAATAATTCGCACGAATTGTCGCGAACTGCGCGTCCATGAAGACAAGGCTTTAATCACTCACACCTCACAGTCCTCATACCACTGACACTGACACTAGGCAATCTATGACCAGGTCATGTTCGATATTTTCAGCATCGATGGTGAATATTCTAAACATCGACTACATGGCTACCAACCAATGGTGATCGATTTCGTCGGTGGTCCCGAACGAATGAATGTCTACTCACCTGCAACTTGCATGTGCAGGGATCATCTAGGCGGTTTGCATTTCCACTAGTTTTAGACGGCTATATCGATTTTTTATCCTCTGAACATCCAAATTAAAACTAATATTGATGATTCTCCAGTGGATTATTTTGCGGCGTCGGTGTAAATGCATACAGCATTGCCAGAAATGGCATCTTTAAAAATGCCGGTGGTAAATTTAGATGATAATCTCATGAAATAACATTTCCCAAATTAGCAGTATGACAACATTTGCACTAACAGATACTTTTCTCTAAAGCTGGGCTAACTAACTATTACACAAAGAAGAAATAGATTGAAGGGGGAGATAATTTAAAACCTTTTATTTCTTTCGTGTCGAAGGAATTTTGGGGTATGTTTTTAGAACATAATATAATCACATATCAACTACATATAAACCAGCAGTATCACAGAATATATTATCGAATAAAACATCGATGTTTTATTAACATAGATGTTGCAGTTCGATGGTAATATCGATGGTCAACATCGATGTTCTGCATCGATGCCCCATCACTAGTCAGGGCCATATTGGGGGCTAGGTCAGAAAATTCCCGCAAATAAAGACAAAAAAAAGATCGATGTTTTATTAACATAGATGTTACAGTTTCGATGGTAATATCGATGGTCAACATCGATGTTCTGCATCGATGTCCCATCACTAGTCGGGGCCACATTGGGATTAGGTCACAAAATTCCCGCAAATAAAGACAAAAGATAGTCTTTCTCGAATGATGGGCTGAGATAGACTGTGTCATATACGTCACAAAAGTCACCAGTTTTGCCATTCGTTATAATAAAAATGAGGATAATCTTCAAATTAAAAATTATGTTTTGATTAACTTTTCGCCGGGACAGCGCGTACGCAGTCCCGACTACCAAAAATTATGCGCCCGAGTTATCCGCATTAGGGATAATCGCAAGGGTCAGCCCGACCGTAGTGCAATGGAAGGGCCTCACCCTGGGGGAACCGCCTTATTGATCACGGTTAACCCCTACGCCAGGTAAGTATGCTGTTCAAATGTGTCTACTAGAAACACAAGAATGAAGCCTCATTACATAGCGGCGACTTATAAGTAGCGCCATCTATGTGCATATTTGAAAAACAGCTCGGTAGCATAAGGGCATATTCATTTAACAAATTTTTCATGATTGATGGAAATTGATTGATGATGTCATTGACATTTGACATTTTGATGCGCCGTGGATAAATTCATCTAAAAATTGCTTTTTCTACTATCGTTTTAAAATAATGTGGAACTTAAAGGTTTGCTATCTCTTTCATGATGAAGGATGAGGGTCATTATGATACAGATTTTCAGTCTGAAACAATTTTTTTAGTCAATATCTAGAAACTCATCCGCCAACTAGGCAGGTATATTATACACATCGTTTTGCTTTGACTTGGTTGTAGAAAAAATAGTGTATGCAGCTCTCATGTAACAGCCATTAATTAGTGTTATCTGAGACAAGAAATATTGACTTGAAAATTTGAAAAAGTCTTGTCTTGTTATTTTATTTACAACTATACCTTTTAAATGAGGTGACGGTGTTTGTAACAAAAATAATTACGGAGAAATTAACAAAATAATCCCTGTATAACCAGATTATAGATAAAAAAATTACATGATGGCATTTTAACAATGGTTACTATGGTCCTAAAAAAGACAAACATACAAACTTAAAAAAGTTGTATTTTTGATAGAGTGTCATCAAAAAAGTGTAGTCGAAGACAATGAGCGATTCAGAAGAAATTATTTTTACTCCTCTTCAATTGAGAGAAGCCGCTGAAAGTTTGGAAAAAGATTTGGTACTTAAAAAGAGTCGTTCGTGTAAGGTACAATAAAGTTTATGACGTTTTCAAGACATTCTAGGATATGTAGGTATCCAAAAAGTCAAGTACTTTCTCCTGTGAGAACATTGCGGCGTTTTTGAAGAATGCACCTGATGATATGCTACCTATAAAGGTTGAACTCATAATTGGTGTGTCAAAGTGACGAACTGTATAAAATTAAATTGACTGATGTTAATATCGCGGAAAATTCGAAATTGCAATATCAAAAATCTACCGGTCAAGAGCATTTATAGTGAGTAGTGAAGAACGGATAACTTCTTTATACAATTAAGATTTGGTAAAATCACTCGTCACCCAATTAGCCACAATTCGATAAATCATCGTAGCGAAAGAATACGTCGACAAGTCTACAGATTATCAGGTTAAATTTGCCACAAAAATATCTGGCGTAATACCAAACTCGTTATCATTTCTAAACAGGATGTTCAGCATGGGTTACCAATTTCTGTTGCCGCTTATAACCAATCGAATGTTACAATAAATTTAGTAAAATAATTTGTAATACTTAATCTGAATCAAATTTGTTGAGAATGTTTTAATGTACAATAAGATATTTTTTAAAACAAACATTTTGGTTATTCAATGAATGTTGACATTAACCTGGGTTGAAAGTGATTACTTTCCACCCTGACAAATGTAACTTTCCATATGGATATATCTCAAAGTCAGAAATATGTTCCTTTCAAACTTACTGTAAGTTTGAAATTTGAACGTTACCATATATGGTTGTAAATAATAGTATATTATATACCTAGCGGGGAAGTAGATCATTACAGCCCAGGCTTAGCGCCGAGGAGACGAAATTTTTATTTTTTTGCTTAAACAAGTACATAATGTCTGATTTGGAATTAACCTGGACTCCTTCGGAAGTCTGAGAAGCTGCGGACGCTGCGCTTGACGGAATAATTCTGGAGAAAAGCAAAGAAAGATACGAGATAAATTTTTCGTCTTCTTTCTGGTGCGCAATTAAGGGTATGCAGAAACGATATTGCTTGCATATTTTGTTCTCTCAGAAGAAAACATCAGTACCTTCTTAAATAAGGCTCCAGATGAATATCTTGTTCAAAATGTAATATTTCTACTATTTAATTCATATCAATTATGTGTTTAATGGTATATTTTATTTTAAGGTTGCTTTAATTGTTGGCATATCTGGTGCCTCCAGATGCGATAAACTCCTAAATATGAAAATGGGTGATCTGGAAATTTTAGAAAAGAGCATAATGATAGTAATTCCTGTAACAAAAACCTACACTTCCCGAATATTTGCAATTACAAAATTGGAATGGATAAAAATAATAAAGCAATACTATGATCTTTACAAGACCATTGGTTCCGATCGTTTTTTTACAAATAAGGAATGGCAAGATTATAAATCAGCCTTGTGGCCACAATGCTACTGGAGGTTTTCCCAAAAAATAGCGGCTTTTTAAAATTAGAAAATGCTCACATCTTACAGTTAACAAAAATTACTATCGGAGTAAAAAGTCCAAACCCCTGGGTTTGAAAGCCGATATTACCAAAACGTAGGAGCGAAAAAAAAAATTAAATTTGGACCATAGGTAGCCTCACTATTATTATTATGCACAATCGAATCGGAATTTGTTTTTAAATATTCGTTTTTTAGTTATTAGAAATAATGTACCAAAAAACACGATTTTCGGGCGGCGAAACGTAATCCTGTCACTTCAACTTGTCATAACTTTTTTATTTATAGGCTTTAAAATATGCAATTTTAACTGGTAGTACATTAAGCCGTGCTGCTTCGAACTGTGTAAGTCTCTCTTCTTAGAATTCCTTTTTTTTATCTTGCGTAAAACAGAAGTTGATGGTATCTTCTATAATATATAACATTGAAGCTACCTACAGTCCAAATTTCAATTTTTTTCGCTCCTACGTTTTGGCAATATCGGCTTTCAAACCCAGGGGTCTGGACTTTTTACTCCGATAGTAGAAGGATGGAAATCCAGCGCCGTAGCCGAAGGATACGTGAAGAACTCGTTACAAGGTCAAGTTGTTACAATTAATATTTACAATAATTCAAATTAGTTTTGGTTCTTAAAATTTTTCTTTATGTTATAATTTAATAAAATAAATACCAGTTGTTTGTATTAACTTATTTTTTTTTAAACCAGCTTAACATGACATTGCCATACTTCGGAAAAGTGACACATGTTTCTAGCCGGAAAAATACTTTTCCGACTAGCGCGGAAGTGAATATAAGTAATGAGTCATTTCCCTACCGTTTTAAAGGTAAGAAATGTCTATATTACTAACCGATTGTGAATTTACTTGACAAAAGGAAAGTATCAGTTTCGGGAATAGTTAAATGTGTAAAATAGTAAATTAACTTTAAGTTTTATTTTTTACAGGATACAGGAATCGTGCAACGACTGTGTTAAATGTTTTTCGAAGACGCAATTTCGGTGCAGGAAAAATAAATAAAAGTGAAAATCTCATCAAGCCAGTGGCAAATGGAAACACCATTAGCTGCCGCGGCGGCACCATTTTCAATATCGGACGGCAATTCGGGGGACGTGTGAGCCGTATCCCAAGTGTCAATAGCTGCGAGCTACGTACAGCTAGCTCAAAAGATTAATTTCCCGTGTGATATTGGCATTTCGGGCTTCCCGGAAATCGTGATGCTAACTTTCGCGTAATACCGATGAAACCACTGGGCGTACGCTCGATTCAGTGGCAATTTGTTCATTTGAGCCCGGAAAAATACTGGTGTCTCAAACTTTATAGTATGGGCCTAGAGTGAGGATACACAAAATTTAAATAAAAATGGGATGAGGTAAGCTCCATTTTCAATCGAAAATATTATTTTTGAAATTTGACAGTAACGACTCCCAAGTAACAATTTCCGACTCATTTTGGGAAAAGTGTCTACGCTGTTATTTGGACACGACACATTTTTAAGACAGATTGTCGGCTATTTGACCATTATAAGCGGGAAATGTAACCAAAATGGTGATTAAAATGTGTACTAAATATGGTCTAAAATTTGTCCAATAGCGAGTCTGAAATATACCTAAAATTTTTCAAAAATGTGTCTAGAGTGTGCCTTTCGTTTCCAATATGCATCTAAAATTGAACCTTGAAGTGGCGACAATATGTCTATTTTAATATTAATGTTATGATCAAAATAATAACATAAATATTAACACATTCAGTAAATTATCTATAAATATAGTTTTATCTTAATTGTATGTTGTATCTTTTCTTTGGATGATAATCGATAAGTTATATATATTATAATACATTCTATTTAATATTCGAAAACAATAATGATACCTACATTTACGAAATTCTCAGATATTTATGATAACAAAAAATTGTATAAAATATTTTAATTGAATTTGTATTAGAGCTTAGTGGGTACGTTATAGTTATTGTTGCAGCAATTACTATACTTCATTACTAACGTAACAATTCACTGTGAAACTGTTTACGAAATTGTTACAACTATGAGACGATAATATTGTGAAAACATGCCTCTGTCAACCTTATATCAATAATGAAAGTATAGACATTGTTGTAATTTGAGCAAAAGTAATGGTATATCGACTGGACAATTATAACGTTGCAGAAATGTTGTAGAATTAATTTACCCTCAACATTTTTAAATAATATTATATTATAAAACATTGTTAAAAGCATTTCACAACTTTCATTAATTATGTATCGTAATTCAACTCAAATTCAACTGTATGCAACGTTGCACAGATATGCTGTAATGTTTCATGCTTAGTGGGGCACCCATACCACTAAGTAGAATAAAAATGAAAATACTTGGCCAAAATATGTGTCGATAATGTGTCCAAAAGTTATTTTACATGTGCCTCGTATGTGGTCATGTTGTTTCCAAAATGTGTTCGTTATTGTACTCTAATGAGAGCGAAAAATTTGACACATGGTGTTCTCAATTTTACCGAAATTATTATTTTCTATTCATTGTGTACCAAAATAAATCCTAATAGACACAAATCATATTTCTTCCCGATACATTATGGATAATCATGAACACAGACTTGAAGGCATTCATCTTCTAGAAAACAATGGGATTTTAATTTATCTTGAGCATTTTTCCAGTTCTCGCGTAGGTACACTTGCGAACTAAAGTTTACCGATAATAGTTGACATGGTACTTCTCAAAATTAAACAGGTCTTAAAAATACCAAGTAATTATAATTAGTCGATGTTTTTTCTTTTTTCGATAAAATATATATTTTTGTAATTCTCAAAAAAAACAAAAACCAATGATATTTTATTATTTAGGACATCATATTTAGTACAGTTGTGGCTTAAATAGTTCTTAAAAGAATTAATTTAAAATAATATTTTATAGGCCGCCATTTTAGCCAAGTGCATTCACGTTGAAGTACTTGTTGAAATATGGCGTACTTATAGGTGGTGTCCAAATAGGACCATGTTTCTGTAATGTGAATAAAATTTGCCCCCAAATTGTCCATCCAACACATTTGAAAATTGAAGAAACAATTTAGAGTAATGTTTCTACATATAGACCAAAAATTCACTGAAATATCTCCAACTACAATGTTTTTCTTTTTGTTGTTTAATAGAAACGGTGCACTTGCTCTTGCTTTCATAAATTGACTCAATTTCCTCTGAGTAATGTCTATTTCTTTTTTCACACGTCGATAGTAAGTGCTAGTGTGCACCTTTCGAGTAGCACCTTTTTTATTTTAATCATATTGTAACTGTAAAACTAACACTATCACAGATCAACGTTTATCATACTAATATGCGCCATGTCAAGTACACAAACACTTTAACCGGATGAACTAAACACATTATAGAAACAAAATGGAAATTATGTGTGCAAAATGTTTTTACATAGATACATGTGTGCCTGTAAGACACATGGTAAAAACAATAAACTTTACGTTTAAAATGTACCCAAATGGAAATTATTGTGTCTACTTAACTCATTTCAGTAACAAAATAGAAACATTTTGTTTCCCCAATCAAACTTGAGTCTATTTAATGTCGACCCGTCTCTGTCTAAATATATTTGAAGAGTGCAAACTGACACAAAATAGATACATTTTAAATACATGTGTTTAAAATGTTGCTATTTAGACACGCATATCCTTTTGACACAATAAGTACGAAATGTGTCGACACAAACTTGAAAATTTTGAACACAATTTGAACGGCGGCAGAAGTGCTCCAAAAAGAGTCGACACGATTCAGGCACAAGAAAATTGTGCTCGCGTTTTGCCATAAATTGCTACTTGGGAAGGACGTCATCAATTATATTTTTTCAAGAAACATATCCAATTTTTTTCCTTAAAAAGTTTTTTTTTTCTAGTAAACTGTTATTAGAAAAAATTATCTGTATTTCTTCTCGTTTAAAAGTTATAGGCAATATCGTCCTAAAGAGTCTCAAAAGAAATACCACCTAAAAATCATATTAACGGTGGAAAGATCAAATAGTCGTGGGAAAATAATTGAATGTTGTTGTTTAAAGTGTATAAATGTCATAAAATACTTGTCATTACTAATACGAACGTCAAACGTATAACCTTCTATTTCTCAATCAGAAAATAAATGATATGTTGCTAATTTATGGCGAGTCACAAAAAAATTTAAGAAGAGCTGTTATATCGGGAAAGGTATCCAGAGACCGCATTCCTGATCACAGAACCTTTATTTTTAAGATTGGAGGCGACCTTGCGACGAATTGAAGATGCATTTTTCATTCGGAACTCCACCCCCGAAATCACTAGAGAACCGGAATTTTTTCCAGGATTTCTGGCTTATTAAGGCAAACCATCGGCACAAGATTTTTGCAAATATAACTGTTTATTGTTCGATTGTTGCAACCTCGCTAATTAACAAATTAATAACTCTACTCCCGGAATCGTTATAGAACCAGATTTTTTTGCAATAACAAGTGATAGTATAGACCGGGTCTACAACGAATCGTTGGGAAGAAGTTCAAAGTCTCTTACGCTCGTCAGACGAGAATTATTCATTTGTTAATTAGCCAGGTTGTAACAATTGAACAATGAACAATTATATTTGCAAAACTCTTGTGCCGATGGTTCGCCTTAAAAAGCCAGAAATCCCGGAAAAAATCCGGTTCTTTAGTGATTCCGGGAGTAGAGTTATTAATTTGTTAATTAGCCAGGTTGCAAGAATTGGAAAATAAAGAATGACGTGCAACAACCTTGTGCCGATGATTCTTCCCATGATCCCAGAGTTATTGCAAAAAAATCTGGTTCTCTAACGATTCCGGGAGTAGAGTTATTAATTTGTTAATTAGCGAGGTTCGAACAATAAACAATTATATTTGCAAAAATCTTGTGCCGATGGTTTGCCTTAATAAGCCAGAAATCCTGGAAAAAAATCCGGTTCTCTAGTGATTTTGGGGGTGGAGTTTTTAATTTGTTAATTAGCCCAGTTACAACAATTTAGCAATAAATAATAAAGCTAACACCAAAGTGATAAAGAGGGATTTCGAAACCCCTGAAAGAACATTTTCTAGACATTTTCGTTGAATCGTGTGTGACATTTGCCATATGTTCAATTAAAAATTTGCGAGGGTACAGAGGTTAGATGTACCTTTTGTTATAAAAAATTCCCTGAACATTTTGCAGAAAGCCGCATCTCAATCGGACTTCTTCGCAAAAAAGTTGTCTATTCTCACATTTTTCATGCTAATTTGACGCGAATACTCAAATTGTAGATGTAGAAACTGTTGATCAGAACCTTTTTTCGGCATGTTCTTTGGACGAATGAAAGTCGGTTTGTTAGTAACCAGTTTGCCAAACAAGCGCAATACTACTGTCCTCCTCTTTGTAAATTCAGTCCAAAACCAAGGCCTTTTTGGAGTAAATGTATGGTGCGACATCATTGGTAGGCATTTAATTGGGAATTATTCACAAACAAAACAAAATCACAAACGCTTGTAATGAGTTAAATGGGGAAATGTTAATAAACGCAGCCCACAAAGTCAGGCGAATATTGGATATGTGTTTTGGAATGAGGGGAGGTCATATACAGGATAGATTGAAATATCGTCGCCTTTCTCACAAAGGGACCTAACTAACAAAATCATAAAAATTGAAATATTTTGTGGTCTGACTGTTCTCGTGCAACTTTTTGGTCTCACGAAGTGGCATATCTGCATTACTAATAGTTCAGACTTGGTTAATAAAAACACTTTTGGTCGAACTGCAGATACCCAAAAAAATATTCACACAGTATCACAATAATATTGACACGAACGGGCCAATCTTCAGACAGGTCTATTAATGAGAAAAATAAATCGAGTGAGTCAGTTGATAACAGTCATCAGGCAGAGTCTCATTGAGATTTTTTGAGTCAAACCACGGACAGAGTGAAGGAGACTCTGCACACAGCGCAATCCATACCTCAATAGCTGGAGCTGGAGATATCTTTGAACCCTCACAGTTACACCCCATAATTAAATTGGCAGCCTTATCTAGTTGAAGCAATTTCTCAGACTTCATCGATTTTAAGATGCTCTCGAAAGATTTAAGAATACTGTCTGTTAGAGTGAGCGAAAAAGGTCAAAATGTCTAATGGACGGAGATCAGAGAGTTTATGGTAACAAAAGATAAGCCCACCAAACTTTTTTTCAAGTGCAGTCATTGTAACGATAACTATGATGCCATAGAACTTAAAAGACTAATGAAAAACATAAAGCAAATAAGACTTCAACCATTAAATAAAGAGCCTGTGAAACTTACTAAAAAAAAGCTAAGAATGTTGTTTTGTATTACTATTACTTTAAAATTAAAACCAAAGTAAAACGGAAAAGGTTTTGTAGTTGTGTATATCCAACATTTTATGCCTCATTATTTACTTTATTTTCATTAAAATTTAATACAATATAACTGTCGTTTTATTTTTTTTTTCTAAAAAAAATCAGAAATGTTTCGAAACTAAGGCCTAATTGGCATAACACAAAAAAGTCTCACGTAGTGACTCATCTACATAATTTACCCTAAGGCATAACTGAGATATCACAAAAACAATTTCTCACGTAGTGGCTTACCTACATGTAATTATAAAAATGCAAACTATCTTTAAATTTTTACAAAGGCCACCATTATATACTTAAAGTGAACTAAATTACCTAACTAAATAAAAAAACTAGAAATAAATTGCTTTAAAATTAAGCTGACTGCGCTGATTTAAGCTTATCCCTTTTTAATTTTTTAGCCTTCCTGATAAATTTACTAAATGCTAGTTAGGTCGCTTCGTGAAAAAGGCGACGATATGTATGTAGTGTGAAGGTATTTGCCTCATTTAAGTTCATCTGTATTGAAGAATATCGAATGTAATTCTTTTATTTGTTATGCACTTTAAACAACGAACATTCAATTATTGTCCAATGACTACTTGATCCTTCCACCGCTAATGTGATTTTTAGGTGGTATTTCTTTTGAGTGTATCTTTAGGACGACATTGCTTATAACTTTTTAAAATTAGGATGTTTCTGGAAAAAATATAACTGATGACGTCAAATTCCAAAGATAATACTTTCGATTGAAAATGGAGCTTACTTTATCCCATTTAACACCACTTGTCCCAAATTTTATTTATTTTTTTTTGTATCCTCACAGTGGACGCATATTGTCGAGTTTGAGACAACCTATACAAACAGACATGCAAAAATTGAAGAAAATATAATTGGAATAGTGTACACTTACCTAGCCATCAAGATCACTCTGTGTGCAAAGACTCTCTCCTCTTCCCTTCCTAGTATGAAGACGATGTCAGCTGAATCGGCGTCCTCCGAAAGTCGTTGGAGATCGTCCAGGAGTCTAGGTACTCCTGCGAGTGCTTTATCTGCGGGCAGACCGGCTGTGCTCAGTCCGCCCACCCGCGACCCCATTCTGGATTTTTTCAGTATGGGGGGGCTGAAATACATACATATCTATAGTGATTTTTAGGCTTTCACACGGCCAGTGCTATCCCGAGTCGAGCCTAGCTCGAGAACAACCAGGGCAGATCAAAGAATCCCGGCTAATGCTAGGGATATGCACTTTAATTCTGTTTCTGGCAGCAACCAGTTATCGAATCACCATCTAGCAAACGCACTTACATATCTATACTTACTGTATTTTAAACGGCCAGTGCTATCCCGAGTCGAGCCTAGCTCGAGAACAACCAGGGCAGATCAAAGAATCCCGGCTAATGCTAGGGATATGCACTTTAATTCTGTTTCTGGCAGCGACCAGTTATCGAATCACCATCTAGCAAACGTACTTACATATCTATACTTACTGTATTTTAAAAGTATTTTAACTAATACAGGGTGTCCGGAATGTAAGTGGCGATATCGAAGGGGCTTGTACATATTACCAGACCAACAAAAAATTCTAGTAGTAAATAGTTTTTCAACAAATACATTTCCAAAATAAAAATACATCTGCAATAAGATGTAAAACTGTGTTACGAAATTACAAACTAAGCTACACCTAAGGTTAAGGAAAAGCTCATTTAACGCAATTTGTTTGTAATTTGATTTTTTTATCAGTATAGACAATAGAAGTCTTCCAAAAAATTAGTAGTAGTAGTATTGTGACTAATGCGTTTCGTTTTTCTGTACCTCTCTCTCTCTCATATCTCTTATCATTTATTATACATCAAAATTAATGCACTCATATTTCGGACATCCTGTATAAATCAATTTTCCTACAATATCTATCAATAAAGTCTGATTTATGTGTATGAACTCTCAAATTAATTAAATTTTGATATTAAGCCTAGCCCGAGAGCAACAAAGGCGGGTGAAACATTCAGCTAGGGTTAAGAATATGTACAGGGTGTGTTCAAAAAAGTAGCACAAATGGTACCGGTGAATCTAAAGCTAAAAGGAACACGTTTGCATAAAGATGGCCTTAGTAAAATGTTTACCCCTAAGAAGATACAGCCCTTCAAAGTTTCTAAAAAAATATGAAATAGCGGTTGTAATTTGAGAGCCAAAAAAGGTATAATAGTTAAATTTTATACAAATTGTCTACTAATGCATGTACAACTTCTCAACAATTTTTCGAATTGTTTGGCAAAAATTGAGTATTCGAAAATACGTATCAGATAGCATGGTTTATTTTAAATTTTACCTACTTAAATATTTAGTTGCAATAGTGTGAGTTGCAATGCGAATGATAATGAATTTTATTTATTTATTTAAAAAAGACCAATGGGAATGCATTAAGACCGCTTTACATTTATGCAATTCTTATTGCATGCGCGCATGCGCATTAAAGTTAAAATTAATGATGCAATTTTCAGTTCATTGCACGAATATAGAGTCTGCTCTAATTTGATTGCATTGCACGTGAAATTCTGGTTCCTTTTCTGGTAATATTCAGTTTTTCCACCCTACACAAAAGGAACTAACAGCGAGGAATTAAGCAAAAAGTGAATTAACCTCAATTAACCATAATAATTTTCTTTTTTATTTCATCCATTAAAACTATAGGTTGATTGAAACTTCACACCACAGTACACAACACCGGTATGTTTTGATCGAAATCATTTTCATATTACTAATTTGGCAATGAACAATATATTGCATAAATGTAAAACAAATGACACCTTGTAATATTGCATGAAAGATTTTGCTACACAATATTTTTCATTGCATTGCATGCTCCATTGCCTAAATGTAAAGCGGCCTTTAGACTGAGTACCAACTGCAAAGCCTAATTTCTCATTTCTACAAATTATTGGAAATTGGTCTTCAGGAATATTTATGAGAAAAGAATTGATGACAAATATTGAAATAAGTTTAAGATTTTCTGTTTTTTTAACCTGCTATAAAAATATACGTTCGTTATTTTTAGATACTTTTTAGTTTCCGTTTTCCTTCTATATTAATTGATTTTGTTTAAAAGAGGAAAACCGATTAGGTTTTTCCTTTTAGTTTTCGAATTCTTGTTAAATGACAAAGCAAACATTTTTAGCGTTTTATAGAAAGACATTTTAAACATTTCACAGATGCAAAAAAAGAATCATGCAATATCCATGATTGATAATGTATGGTAGGTACCTATAGATATAATATTTATAGTGCATGTAATAACTTTCAACTTATATAAATACATGTCCTACACAAAATATTTGTTCTCAAGTTTTATATGCAATTAAATAATAGGTACTCTGTATATCAGGCTTCTTTTAAGCGCAATAATACTATTCTCTGAAGCAGCTAAAGTTACATAAATGTTTGCAGCTCATGCTTGTTCATTTGTGTATAAACACAGCTCTTGTCTCAATTATGCACGCAGAATGATTTCCACCTTCTGTATTATTCATCGAGATTATGCAACACAAACAATCTTACTAACCCAGTGCTGTTTCTTTGAATAATTGAGTAAATAACTGATCACAGGTTGCCTTGAAAAACAAATGCAAAACCGCGCAAACGTCTGCGCAACGCACACTTCATTAAAAAACGCCGCTATAACAATCGACAAATCGGCGTGAACGTAACGTAAAATAATAACATACCAGTCGAAATTCTTGTTCCCACTAATTTTACTTCCTGTTTTTTGACTCTGTGTTGAAGGGATTCAGATACACAACAGTGACACCGACACGCACTTAGAAAAATACTATTTATGAGGGTCTAGCGTACTTGACAATTCAGAAATAGTAAACAAAAGAAGAAACTGGTCAATTGCAACCGGAGTGAGTTCGGTCAGGTAAAATCTTAAGATCACGGAGGCCTCTCGGCTCGGGAACCGGCAAACTACCATCATCAGGTTTACTGCCCTCGACTCGGTGTTGCCAAATGTTGGTCTCCGCGTTCTTAGCCATTATTAGTGGTCTGGTGAGACAGATTTTATGGCTTAAACTGCTTAAAGGTCGACTTTATATAAATAAAGTATAGATTGTATAAAATTCTTTACAATTCAAAGGAGCATTATGTTTCATAATACCTATATATTATCTACAGCTTTTAAAGTTAAATTCAGAGCCGGTTCATATTTTTTTTAAAATGTATTAATAATTTCAACTTCTTGTTTACATTTTGTGCAGTAAAAAATTAGTAGAATGTGATATCGTAACAAAGAAACAATAATAATTACTAAATATTACTTATTCAATAATATTCTACCATACCTTGAGAAATACGAGTAAGAAAAAACCGAACATAGCAGCCTCCGTGGCGCAATCGGCTAGCGCGTTCGGCTGTTAACCGAAAGGTTGGTGGTTCGAGCCCACCCGGGGGCGCAATTTTTTTCCTTAAATTTATGACTTTACTACCAATATATTTATCAAGTCACTCATTTTTATAAAATTACCCAAAAAATACTAATTTTTATTTTATTATAATACTTATTCCGTGTAGTTCAACAAAATTAATAATAAATTAAGAATTTTTTATATTAAATTTACTTGTATTTATATTTTAATAATTTTGAAAATAATATATTTATTTTTGAATGTTTTATAAAGTAGCTAAATAGATTTTAAACAAATAAAAAACAAAAAAAAGTTCTCACCGTGACAATGTTTGCACATTGCCGTGACCAGGATTCGAACCTGGGTTACTACGGCCACAACGTAGGGTCCTAACCACTAGACGATCACGGCTATTGAGAACACATTTAGTGGTTTGCTAACACCATAATTATTATACAGGTTCTGAAAAGTTATTAGTTATATATTATATGTAATTAATTAATATGTCAATTGAATAATTTCTTTTATTATACATATTTATTATTCAAGATATTTATTAGAAAACTACTTTTGTTATTTCATCAAAAATATGAGTCGGTGATATTTTCTGTTTAATGGGTTGCCTGACTTTTGGCGTAACCTGTTAACTCTCTTAAATATGTCTATGTCAAATAAATCAAATCTGATATTTAACTTAAACATGTAAATATAATTAAATGTGTTCAAAATTAAACTTCTGTTATTTATTTGTAATTACAAATTAAGTAATGTCCAGGAAAATTTCTTGTTCGGAAGTTGCATGAATCTTATATTGGTTTGAAATGTATTACAAGGTAATCTTCAAACATATTTAAAAAATCAGAACATGCGTCTGCGGCAATAATCACAATAATTAAAATATTAACATTAATAAATTGGCATAGAATGTAAAGAAAACCACGTGACTGAAACCGTGATAGCATTAGTATGACGTTATACGCCGTTTAGCGCGGTTTGTTTTCGTGGAACAGATGCAGGTTACGCTGTTAGCGATGTAAACAGGCGTTCGAGTCTTGCATTTCTCTTATTTTTTGGGGCATTTGTGGGTGTAAATACTAAATAATGTAGGTAATGCGATAATTATTATTGGCGATGTTGTAAACTTACGGTATTGTTAAAACGTAACTCATTCCTTTGTTTACAATATATATGCGCTAGTGAAAATTAAAGCGATAATGTTGTTGCTGATAGATGGTTTAACAATTATGCCATCTAATTTCACATTAAACTACGTTTTAATTTGAAAAATGGAAAGTAAAATTAATGGATAATGATATATAAAACACTTATAAATTTTTTAAAATTAGTTTAATACGTTTTATTGCTATTTACTACTGATTTCATTTATTCTTAAACATTTTTAAAAAATCGTTATATACTACTTTTGTTTATTATGTTTCCAGAATAAAATAGGTAATTCAATGTAGTGTAAGTCAGATAGCAAAATTTTATAAATTGCTCAAATAACATTCTACATCACGTGTAGATGTGTGTGATATAAGGCATTTAATTTTGTATTATCTCTCTAAAGCTAGAAAGAAGTGAGCTATTTCTTGAAAATCAATTATATTTCAAAAAAAGTATTAACTGGATTGGACATTGGGCATGCAACTTTTTCCACATCTTTTCTTCGATGTAGCATTATTACATTTAATTTGTAACACGCTATATATATACTAAACTACTAATGGTTTGGTACCATAGTATATTGGTACTACCATACCATACCATAGTATAAATAAATAATCTTCTTCCATTTTAGTATATATAGTTCTTTATCTTAATTAACTGTTCTAAAAATGACAAAACAATACGCCAATGCCAGTAAAGGCATCTGGCAAACTATTAGACTGAAAATTTAACTAACCACCCATAGGGCATCTGCATCTGGTTATTATTAAATATTTGAGTGTTATTTGTATTATAAAATGCGTAATTATTGAATGGTAGTAAACTGTGGCAGTAATTCTGCAAGGGACAATGTTTTTTTCAGAATTCCTTCTGAATTCGACAGACATAAACAATTAGCATCAGAAAGGTGAAAGGCTTGGATGAATAGTTTACCTTACAGTCTAAAATTAAATTTGGACGAATATGTTCAAAACATTTTATTTCAAGCAATTATTAATGAAACAGCAAAAATGTATGCATTTATTATACTATAGGGAAACCTGCAAATTTGAACGAGTAAAATAATCCGGATTGGATCCCCAGTGTGAATATGGGTTATACATCTCTTACTTAATCAAAAAAACAAGGAAAGATAGATATGAGCATATAAAAAGGCGAAAAAATATTAAATGAAGAAAAATAGGTTTGAAAAAATAAATCATATTGATCTTCCGTGGTTGTGTAAACACCACAGCAGCATTTGTATGTTAAATGTTAAAAAAATAAAAATTTTTATTGTTAATTAATCATATTCTCGACTTAAATTTTTTAGACAACCCATTTGCAATATATTTATTGACATATTTAATTGGATATAAAATACTTTTCATCCATTAACCAGCTCAGTGAAGGTCGTTTTATAGTGGGATCCTATACTAACCTAGTTTTATATAAAATCTTGTAGAATGTATACCATATCGGAGTACCATTTTTTTGTAATAAATACATATTTTTTTGTAGGTAATTTAGATTATTTGAAATGAAACTGTTTTAGCATGTTGTATGCATAAGTATATAATATTGGTGAGAAAAATTACTTATTTTCTAAAACTTTATATGCTTTAAAGTCTTCATGTGTATAAGCACTTATTATATAACATATAATTTACAATATCTGAATATAAAGTTTTAGAAAAATCTTCTTCATTGTCACTAGCCTCTGTTAGGCTTAATTTGAATGGATCTATTCCAATTTCAATAATTTTATGTCTATATCTATCAGAACTTTCAGTGTCTAATGTATAATATTCACTATACATGACTATATAAATGAAGGAATATTGTAACCACGAAATAGAAAACGAAAAATAATAACAATAAACTATAACCAGAACAGAACCACTTAACGTTACGTAAAGACGTATAATAAATAAATACGTTCGAGGTTATGAAAGCTGTTTGTTTTACCTCCAAACTAGTAACCACGCCTACGTTGATCAAGTGCCGCAGATGCTCTATTCTCGCCCGCTAGTCTGTTCCGCAGTGTGACGTCATAGTGTTTAGCGCGTTCAGGAGAATATAGATATTTCTTTTGGGCTTTTCCCACATAACAATTTATTTTGATTTTTGTAAAAATTTGCAGATATGATTATAAGGCTATTTTAACCATTTTATGAAGTTTAAAAATAATTTAATATTTTTGTGAACATCCCTATTCTAATGATAGATAGTACTGATAGTAGTACGTAGTTGGTAGGACCATTTCTCTGTATGAAATATGTTTTAACCGAGAAAAATAAAATATCTCTGACGAATAGAGTGCTTTGTAAACAGAAATTTTTCGATGGGAGCACACTAGATCCACAAAAGATCTGATGTAACGGCGCTTTGTTCTGGAAAACGCTGTCAACACCTTTAGACGACTTCCCCACACAATATCTATCGGACATGATATTGGCAGGCCTTGTTGGAGCAGCAACCCGAGCTAAATGTATCAACGGAAATGACGTAGTGTAAATAAGTGTCCATCGTGTCGTATTTCCACGGAGTGGGTGGGAGCTTTGTTCGATTCGATTAAACTGTCATAGTCCGGAGTGAAACACTTATCTTGATTTTCCCTGAAAGGGACGGTTTTCTCCGCGCACCTCACAGAAATGGATGTTAAGAGGAAGACGGTTCGCAATTTATTTCGCCTCTACAAACACTCGGAGATGCGTCTTTGAAATCGTGTTTTCTGTATGACGCCTGTCGTTGTCGGTGGGGTATATCGGGAAATTTAATAAGTCCTTGTTCGTTGGCTCAGCAACAGTTTGCCTCACGCGGAGGAAGAGGTGGGGTCAGTAATTATCTCCCTTTTGGAATATTTTGTGACCTCAGCAGGGCATTCGACTGTGTCGATCATAAAATATTACTGTTAAAATTGTCATCGTATGGTATTCGTGGTTTGGCTCTAGATTGGGTTAGGTCTTTTATAAACAGAGAGCATTGTGTTAATATTATACATTATAAAAATGGAATTACAAACAGAATAAATTCGGAGTGAGCTTTTCTTAATTTGGGGTCCCACAAGGTTCCATTTTGGGCCCCATATTGTTTTTGTTTTACGTTAATGATTTTGCTAAAATAGTTGATGATGATGCCTGTTTAGCAACGTATGCTGACGATACATCTCTATTAATATCTCAAGTAATAGATCAGTCGTTACAAGTCAAATGTAATAACATACTTAATGACGTTGCAAATTGGTACTCAGCAAATTCTCTTTATTTTCACTTTATAAGATTTCATAATCGGCAGAAGCAATGTGTAGGGCTAAATTTGAATATTACCAACTGTAAAAGCGATAAATTTCTAGGTTTGCAATTGGACAATTGCCTAAATTGGAAGGAACAATGCAACAATTTAATTTCTAAATTTTATTCATTGTGTTATCTTTTTAGAAATCTGTGTGTGTGTACTATCGAGGGAGATACTCATGACCCTGTATCATGCACAAGTCAGTTCCAGGCTGAGATATGGCATCACATTTTGGGGAACTTCTTTGACTGTATCTGTGGCAAAAAACGTATTGTTAGGTATATATCACGTGTAACAAGCAGACAATCTTGTAAAAATATTTTTAAAGAATATGAAATATTAACGCTTCCGAGTCTTCACATCTTTGAATTATGCGTTTTCTTTTTTAATAATAAAATTAGTTTTCACAAAGTATGTACCTTGCATACATATAAAACTAGACAATGGAATACTTTCCTTATAGTAATTATGACATTTCTGTTAAGTCCTCTTTTGTGTTTGGACCCAAGGTGTTCAATAATTTACCTGAAGAACCATTGAGAATGTTGTTGAATTTAAATCTCGGTTAAAATATTTTTAAATTGATAAGTATATGTACGACATTACTGAATTATTTTAGAAAGTAAGTATTATCTTATCGTTAGGATTTTCATAAGAACTGTTTATAATAGTTATTATATAAAGGAATTAACAAGCCTTTAATGCACGAGAAAAAAATGGACACATTCGATACATTTTTTCGAGAGGATTAAAGGTTGGTTAATTTGCCGAATGTAATTCAACGTTTTATCCACGACCACGGCCAAAACCGGTCAATTAAGAGAGTGAAACCCGTATGAGAGCAGGTCAAATATTATGGTTTTGCACAACGTCATATTTGACTAATACTAGAAGTCTTGGACATAAACAAGGGTAATAGCACAGATAAATTATTAATTTATCTGTGGTAATAGTTTTCTTGTCTGTAATCTTGGAATCGTTTCTATGACATGCGTTTGTTTATTTGTCAACAAGAGTGAAAAAAATTGCAAATTCGACACAAAAAATGAGTGAGAATGCTGAGAATATCTTCATTCCGGCTGAAATCGAGCAAGAAGCCCAAGAAGCAGCATTACGCCTGTTACTAGCGAAAAGCAAAAGTGTGTATGAGGACTAATGAGGAGGAATTGATGGAATTCGATAACTGTCGAACAAAGGGGCATAGTAGAAGGAGCAATTACAGAAGAGCTGCTACTATCCTACTTTTTCAATATGGAGAAACGGTTTGCTGCCTCTTCGATGTCGACAAAATATTCCATGTTAAAATCAATGTTGAAAGTGCGCACAGGTATTGATCTTCTAAAGTATGGTAGACTTATTTCATATTTTCGAAAAAGCTCCGGATGAGGAATGTTTACAACTTAACGTAGAAAATACGCAGGTGCTTGTCGATGCAATGAATTAACCTTTTTAGATATCACCCATGTCCAAGACAAATTCAGTTACCTCTACATACTCATTCCGGATACGAAAATAAATATTTCAAGAAGTTTCACGATCATGGAAGAAGTTTTTTCAGACAGTGTTGTAGAAATGTGTCGAAAATACATTAATCTAAAAATTCAGAGATTTTTCTTGTGATATGTGGCTGGAAAATGTACTACACAAGATGTAGGCTTCAACACAATTTCGAAAACGTTTTCAAAAGAGGCATCATTTCTTGGGCTCTGTGATCCAGAAAGTTGTACCAGACATGGAATGAGGCGTTCTGACAGTAACATTTCTGATGGCCAATGCTGAGGGCTGGGAGTGATATTACCATTGTGAAGCATCATAGTGGTTGGAAATCGACTACGGCAGCGAAAAGTTATATTAAAAATTCACTGTCCAGCAACATGACAATTGCTGAAAAAATCCAGGTCCTATCTGAAGAAGTTGTGGGCCCCTCAAGTCCTTCAGAAACTCCTTACCAAGTGAATTTAAACAATCCTGGTCAAAATGACCAGGATTGTTTAAATCTCAAGATCGTTCTTGAGATAAATGTTAATAATAATAATTCTAAATAAAATGTAATAAAATCAAAGCGCGATATTACGAATTCTAATCCACTAGTGCGTTAAAAGGTCTTTAATCAGGGACATACGGTGAAATTGTAAGTAAGATTTGTAATATAATTAAGTTAATTTTTAAATTTATAGCAGTCAAAGCCGCATTTGATATGGGCTTGATAATAAAGATATTTTTTAGCGTTTTTTATATAACTAAATTAATTGTTTCCTATTTAAAAAATTGCATTTTAGATGTTTTGAATTTTTTTGTAGGGGAAGCTCTGGTTCCCTCGCTTCCATGGACTGCACGCCCCTGTCTTTAATCCACTGAAAACAGACGTATTAAATCTTCTTAATATAGTGGTCGTGCATAATAATAATATACAGGGTGTCCGGAAATGATGAACAAAAAATTCAGGGGATGATTCTAGATCGAAAATAAATGCTACCTCTTTCTGTAACACTTTTTCCAAAACTGATTATTAACGGAGTTGCAGGGTGTTAAAGTTAAAATTTTATTTTCGATATTTATAAATAACTTATATAATAAAATTTGTAAATCGGGAGTTTTTGCGGACGAGAAATTCAAATATGTTTCTAATTTTGACGTCACTAGTAGAAGGTGCCACTTGTGGCACACCATGTTTCTTTTAAATGGCAGAACTTTTTTGCATCTTACTGTATCCATCTGACCATCGAAACAATCGATTCTTCTACCTGTTTTATTTGAAAAAGATATACCTTGCCGAAGTCGGTCGGCGTAACCATTTTTGAAATACTCAGTGCACCGAATAAAAACTGTTTTGGTTTCAGGTCTTTTCTACTGAAAATACAGCAAAATGTTACTTGAAAAAGTTGTTCAGATTTATAACGCTTTATAGTCAGTCGTGTAGAATGCTAGTATAGACATTATACAGGAAAATGACCTCCTGAAGCAAAAATATTATATACCTGTAGACAGAAGAACGTTCTGAAAATAGTTTAAATGATTTTTATAAAACGGTTTTCTTGTAGGGATTACATTATTCTCACGGGTACTTTAAACAGCAAAATAACGTCTGTTAATAGAACAATTTCAAATGGAACAATAGTACGATGAAATTGCTGTCATGTGGAAATGTTATACAAAGTAACCCTAAAATGTTCCATAGAATCCAGAAATGTAATAATACATAGGGTGTTCCATTTAAAATAACGGAGTTGGATGTCGACTTTCGGTATAACCAGAAATGCTGTGTTCGCCCCAGGGACTGTGTTGACAAATTTTCAACTTTTTCGGATCGGTATTTTCCCAGATAACGATCGACGCAGTTTCCGGTGAGATGCCCTGTAGATTGAAACCTTAAAGACTGAAAAGTGAATGAATAATATTTGACATGATAAGACGGTTTCAATTACGGAAACAAAGCTAATGCCCGTCCAAACTTTATTTACAATCCGCGACGCAGTAATTTTCTTCGCCAGTTCATTCATTTAACAATTTAGAGCATTTACTTTCGCATTTGCTCCGGGAATTACATTCGTAAGAAGAATGCGTTTCAATTAAGGTCGAATTATGCTCAGGAACTCGAATTAAACAACAATTTATTGAGCGAAATAAACTCCGTCTCGGCCACATATTCATTCTCATTAAGAAGTTGTTGAGACGCCTTGAGCGGCGCTTTGCTGTCAGCGACACGATTTCATTCAGCCCAGAGGACGTCCTAAGTGGCAAAGACTTTTATACAGGCGTAACTATAAGTGGGGGTCAGTTTTTTATATATAAGAGTACTTGTTCCCCAGAATATTATTCTGAAATATTTATTTTAAATAAAATACATATTTAAAACTATCATTGTTGACGCTAATTATTAATTTAACTCATAGTAAAGCCTTTAGATGTCTCTATCTGTTTTGTATCTGAGTTATTTTAACTGTATAAGTACATGCGAACTGGACAACTCAAAAACGTAAAAAAAAGAGACACGGGTGAACCGTGAATAATACCCGAATAGCACAAGGACGTCCTATGAACATCCAAAGGATGTCCAAAGTCAGAAGTCCGGACATCCAGTACGTCCGTTTTTTTTAGATAGACGTCCATTGGAATCCCACGGACGCACAAATGTTACTTCGTGCAACCCAGGGACGTCCACTACTGTACCACTTTCGGACACACAGATATCCGCCTCTGTACCAAATTTGTGCTACCCATGATGTCCTGTTTTGGACATTTAATGGAGGTCTGCATTGGAATTATGCTTTTTGTTATCTAATATGTATTTATTGTATTTCTAATCATTAGATGAATAACAAATACATAAACAATTAAGAGTTATGTTATCAATTTAACCTAGCCAACAAATAATTCAGTTATTATAAATAGACTAAAAGTAGAAAATACAAATTTACTTCTTTAGAAAATGTGATTTATACTGCTTCGGTTTCCTAATTTATTCTTCTATAGGGTTTACTCATCAACGTTTATCACTTTATCAGGGTCACCAAAGGAAACAAAATAGTTTGTTTAAATTTTAGAGGTTACATCTGGATTCTGGACTCATTTTTTTTCAATACATATGCGCCGCACGAATTTTAGCGGCAAATTCAAATTATAACAGAACATTTACAATACTGGACATCCATCGGATGTCCACATATATACTTCAAAATATGTCCAGGAATTAACATCCATCGCATGTCCATTTATGGTCCATGGGCGTCTGAACGTTATATGGACATTAAATGGACGTCCGCTGGACGTCGTGTACTATGACTATAGTACTATAGTATAGACGGGTAGCATTTTTCCTATAATAGTATTTTAACAATTTTTCTTATGTATATAGATATTTCCTTTCGTAGGATAGCTTGATAGTTCCGTTTAGTATAAATAAACAGATATTTAGATACAGTCCGCTTCATTTAAAATTAGAAACAATTTAGCAAAATAACATACAACCATGTATTACCAATTGGATAAGAACAGAGCATACTCACATATACCGATACATATACGACCTTAAATAGGTACACATATTTTAACCAGCAGTACAGTTAGTTCACTGTGTAGAACACATAATTAACGTTTTTTTTTTTTACAAAAAAATCATTAGAGGGCAATATAATGAGTTTTTCTATTAATTTAGATTACTCTATTACTAAGGGTGCGATATGGTTTATTTAAACATACAGATTGATTATTTAGTTATTTATTTTGGTCTTTTTAGTTTTTACAATCATATCAAAACATATGGTTATTTTATTATAGGTAATTATTTGATTTAGGGGGTGCTAATTTTAATTTTGAAATGCTTAACATCCCCCAGTCCTCTCTAGTTGCGCCTATGGTTGATGAGATTTTAAAATATTGGATATTATAAATATGTTAGATACAAACTTGTTTCATTTCGTTTTAAAGCACACAATGGATTTTCTTCATATGTTATGCCCTATTAGCATGACAAAATCGCCCTTCTCAATCTTCCACGCCGAACGCAGCAATCTTATTAAGGCTCCTTTCATCGTAAAGTACCACAAGTGCACTTTAAAAGTCCTTGCTTACCCGTCTCATAAGGTAAAAACGTGTTTACCTCATCAGAATTTTCTCTACACTTGTTTGCTTTATGTGAATAGAATATAAATTTGTTGCTTGCGCAAATACTTACGATTTAATTTGAAATTCCTAAGGCGAAAATGAGTTCCCGATCCAATATTTGCAGTCAAAGTGAGAAAATTATGTTTGGTTACTTCCAAAAAATATATTGCAGCGGATTAAAAAGAAAATTGGGACACATTAACGTTTCCTTGAGATTTACTGGAAATTGAAGTTTGATTCAGAATAGGTGTATAGGATATTCCAATTTCAATGTAATTGGGGGGTATCTGAAATTACAACAGACAGAAGGATGAGGCTTTCACAGTACTGGGCTACGTTTTCCAGAAACCTAAAATGCCTCATCAGAATTTTGATAGACCTCGTTTTTGAGATATGAAATTAAAAAAAAAACTACTTTTAGTGCACCAGCTGACCGAGTATGCGCTGAATTTTCTTGTTCCTTACGTCATTTCGTTATCTGCTACATACATCATCAACACATCTGTTGAACTGTAGTCTTGGTAGCATATTTTTTAAATACCTATATTGTAGTCAAAATTTATAGCATAAAATACCAAGAAATTTAGATTTTATGAAAAATGATCAATTTTTTGGAAAAATTTTATAGGAAAAAAATATCTGTTTTTATATTAGACAGAGTGGAAAGGTAGCCATTTTGATCTGGTTACATAAAAGTGAATAACTTTGCACTGAACTTTAATTCTAAAGCTACTTGCTATATAATAATATAATATTATCGAGCTTGAAATTAGTAATATACTAATTTCAGTATGGTGGCTTAACGCTCTTAAGAGTTTTAAGGGCAGAAAACAAATATTCTACGGGATAATGCCGACCAGCATTGAATTACACCTGAAAAACCTATATCAATTAATAGCAAACAGCTAGTGACTCGTCAGCAGCCCACCAGACGTATATCAGTTTCGAGCTTATTAACTCTCATCAGTATGCCACAGGTGAGGTATCTGATGAATAACTCTAGCTGTTTTAAGTCTGTCTAAGCCGACATAAGGACCATGAGTACGAGATGAGGTGTAGGCAAGCTACATTTAGCGGCCATTCGCTCTATTCGCACTTCACGTATTTTTAAGAGATTTTCTGTGTCTGACAGGATAACTGAGACAGCGGAATGATCAAAATTGCTTCCAATAGACTTTTTTACGTTGAGTTCAGTGGCGCACTTGTAATTTATCTACAGGATGTCTTTTTTAAAATATGGCCCAAATATACATATTTTTAAATGGAACGCCCTGTATATTTTTATGCAATTTAAATTTTTTCCTTCATAATGATATAATATAGCAATTGCTACTTTATATTTTAGAAATTGTCAAAAAACTATAAATTAATAAAACTGAGCTAGCGCTACAAAATGAATCTTAATTTTCAGCAAAATTGATAAAACCTATACAGAGTATCCCACAGGAAATTGCGTCGATTGTTGGCCGAGAAAGGACTAATGCGAAAAATTTGGCAGCATGGTAAACTTTCTGGGCGAACACAACCGAAGTATCTAGCTAGAACTTTCCAGTACTTCCGATTATGCCGGAAGTCGACATCAATTTCGATATTTTAAATGGGACACGTTGTATATCATCGCAGTATTGGATTCCACGGAAAAAATTAAGACCTCTTTGTACAATATTCTTTGTAGTCAGGAAGGACAAACTGTAATTGTCCTTTAAATAATGTAAGTAGAATACATATAAAAATATAACAATATTGCAGAAAGTAAAAATTAGCACTACTCTCATTCATTGTCAACCTTCCTTTTTTTGCTTGTGAATGGCCCTGCCGCCATAATTTATAGTCGAAAATAACCAAAGTACAAGTATTTACAAGCTGTATATATGCATTGTTAGGGTCGCGAGTACCACTTTTGAAAATATCTGGAATGTTATCAAATTTGCCAATGTGTTAATTTTAATATTTCCTGTTTACCTTTACGTTTTATGTTCAATTTGATTTTTATGGAGTTTTATTGTTTTATTGAATAGTATACAACAAAATATTGAAGTTATTTTTACTATTGACAGAAAAGTGGCATTGTGAGAGAACTTCAAAAATGTATGAATTATTTTTATTTTCTATCTGTCTCGCATATTGCTCGGCTAATATTTGAAATTTCACATCTTGGTACACTAGTGTCGATGTAACATATTTAGGGAAATTTTCTTCTTAACTAACGACGTTCCATAGTGCATTAGTTGATATAAAACAAATGTTTATGTGGTTGTCAAAATAGTTTGAAATTGTATTAAAACAACGAAATTCCGAATATTTAGACCATCTGCTGATTATTTGTAGCTTTCCCAACATACATCACGTACTTACGTTTTTTGCTTAAGGCTGAATCTGTGACCTTCAGAGGTCATTCAACTATTTATAATTTATATATGGACTGTAATTAAGAAAAACTATTGCCATTTTTGTCAGTGCACTTGAAGTAACTCATAAGATTCGTCCAATAAAATCTCGGTTCGATAGAAAACTGTGTCCTTCCTGCCAAGTAGCCCTAGGGAAGGCCTGTCGAGTCTTATTACCTTTCTGCACGTGCCAAGCCTCAAGACGCCTGAATAAAGTATGCTCTATGACTAATACTGTAATATTGCCGATGAGGGGTGGTCAGTTGAAAAGATAAGTTGATGAGATTTTACTGCAGGGTCGTAATTACTTGATTTTCGATCGTTTTGTCTGAAAAAGAGGTACAAAGTATTTCATTTCGAATTACCAATTTGAATGACATAGTTCGTGAAAAAATTTTGCAACTGTAAAAACCAATGCACAGTCTACTACAACACATATCGATTAAACAATTGTAACGTTCATTTTTACATGGAACGTTCCCCTGTATAATAATCTGCAGTGTAAAATATTATTTATGATAATTACTGTAAATTATAGATATTGTTTTGAGAATTATATTTAAAATTATTTATTTTATGTGTCAGATCACCTTAAGCAGCAGGCATTTTGTCTCTGTCACCAATTATATCAGTATCAGAAGTATAGGTTAGAAATAATTAATTAATATCAAATCTCATTAGTTCATTCATGCAGTTGGTCATAATTTATTTCTCACACGTGTCAAGTTAATTATCTATTTGTTTATATTTGCAATCAGTTCAGTACAGATCACATAAATATTTAAATTTCTAAGGTTGGTAATAATAATTTCATTTAAGTTGGCACGATAGGTCACCTGTTCAAGGGAAATGATAACGCTAAGCCCTTTCTACTGCCAGCTGGCACGCGGGCCGAGCGTGATTTTCTAATTCTATAGCGCGACTCGAGATTTTCAAAACCACGAGGTAAAAATATGTAATAAAGAATTACATGTGTTATAGGTTACAGGGTGGAGAAAAAATCATTCATGCATTAAATTTCATTAATAGGGTCATAATTTAAAGTTTTTTATGTTCATAGTTAATTGCCAATTTAAGGAAATCCAGTTATTACCAATATTTTTGTCGAATATTAACTAAAAGTTCAAACGGGGAGGTAATCCAACAAGTGTGAGATAAATTGTAAGTAGGGTATAATTTCAGATTTCTGGAGTTTTAATGCTGGGCTTACATTAGTTAAATTTGTTCAAATTGAACTTTGGGTCTAAATTGAAAAAAAATAACAACTCTGAGGAACAAATAAGGCGGCTGATAGCGAAGGTCAAGGTTCTTCCGAGGACTACGGAAGCAATTCATGGTTGCCTAAGCAGAAGGAACATTCAAGGATAGAGAAAAGGTGGCTTCTGTTTTGGTGAGATCGACACAGTAGAGACACTCAAATTTTCCTTATGATTATTTAAATTTATTCATCGGACAGATTTTCATTTAAATAAGAATTTATTTGTTTTTGCGGCTTTGAGCCATATAGAAAATCTGCAACCATCATTACGTTTTGGTCATTATAATATTATTGTTTTTTTTAGGCTTAGAGTCATATGTAAAATCACTATTAATTAACTATTCAATTTTATTATTTACAACAGTGTAAAGAACAAAGTAGTTATTTTTTCTGAAAATATTAGATGCTTAATTAGAATTTAGAATTAATTTTTAATATTTGTTAAGTTGAATGTTAATGTCCGAGTAGTAGTTATTTTTTTTGGCCAGCCACAATTTGATAACTCAGACAATATTTTAACGGTTGGTGGCGCTCAAGAATTAACATCTGAATAAAATTTATAAAAAATATTTCATACATTTATTCCGAACCACGATCTAGTTCCCACTATATAAAATCTGAGAACGGGCCAGTTACATCTCAAAAAGTTGTGACACAATCGACTCTATGATAATGTTGAAGTTTATAAACAATAGTTTCTGGCTCATCCTTGTTAATTAATTAAATTGAACAAAGTAAAAAATAACTTAATTTTTGTTTTATTATTATGAGGTACATACTACGAGGACATATTAGTTCTTAAACCGTTCTTTCAATAATAGAAAAGATATAAGATATTTTAACGTGTTTTACTGACAAAAGGAATGAATTATATACATAAAGTCATTTTTATATACATTTTTTGATTAAGTGTTGTACCTATACATTCTTTATTATTAGCTTTTGTTTCACTGTATTGTAAAGGTACTTAACCTAATGTCAATCAATTTTCCTACAATTCGTATCCGATATACAGAGTCTTTCCTAACCTTTCTGATAAAATACAGGAGTTGAATCCTTATCAAATTTTAAGACGAAAATGTAGTATAAAAGTTTTTCGAATGTTGCTTCGTTTTCGAAATATAGGAAGCCATCAAAGATTTTATTTATATTTGTTTCTTTATTATGAAGACAAAAATGTAGTTTTCATGAAAATGCCTAATAAATTTCACTAGATAAATTATAAAATAATTATAATAGATAAAAAAATAAATAAATAATAAACATATAAATTATATAATATAATATAAATATTATATATAATATATAAGATAAAATTATAATAGATAAAAAATACTGCGCACGTTGCATTATTGGCAATTTCCGTAGGGTCTGCTGAAGATGGTAACAATTTATTTGCGATAAAATTTTTTGTTTTCTATAGAATCTTCTATATATGTATACTAGAACGCCACCCCCCCATGTCATTTGATGGTGGTAATATCGTCCCCTGCGTCAGCTAACAGGATGGCGGAAAAATGCATAAAGCAGTAGCCTGTATAAGTTTCGGGATGAGGCACATTTCTTATTTTGTTGGCACCAACTACTGACATATTTCACAAAAAATCTTCGATTTGTAGTAACTAATAACACAGTATTTGCGGTATATCTTCATTTGGTCTGGTCTGGATAATCACAAAATATCTCGGAGTATGAGTTTTGGAATCGGAAATTCTTATAATAGTAATTGAATCTTTGTCTTCTATATTAGCGATTGTTATTTTTAGCAGCTCATCTCTTCTCAAAGCTCCACAAATATCAATTGTTAAAATCACCTGAAAAGTTGTCCAAAATTAGTTAAATCGATCGATTTATATTAATTTGAATTACCTTTTCTAGGAGAAATCTATTATCAGGGCTTCTTGTAAAAATCTCTCCATTTTTTTTTTGGTAGAATTCTGAACTTTTTTGGACGATATCCAACTGATTTGTTTTTCAAATGTCTATCAGTTTTGGAAATTTTCTTTGGCATTCGGTGTACTTTTTAACATGGAATGTACCATAATTTCGAAGGTTTAATTTTAATGATATGTTAGAAATTATGCCAGTAATACCGCTTTTGAACACTTTTTGAATTTTCTTCGAACTACACTATTCTTTGAATTCGTTTTAGGCAATCTCGTACTGTCTTGACGATTTTTTAAGGATTAATTGTTAAATAGCAGTTTGTACTGCTCCCAATATTTCCCCTGGTAAATGCTCGTTTTCACTTTCCGAACTTATTTTGAATTAAATACTCTAAGAAAATGAATTACAATACACTGCTATCGAAAAGTAACGAATAAATTCATTCAGAAGTTTTCGAAAAAATCTCCTGGCACGTCGATTTTGTTTTTTAAAAAGGCACTTTTTGACACACGACCCATATTTGTGACGTCGTCTTTGTTCGAAATATGACGTCATCGACAAATTTTTTAAATAGCAACCCCCAATTTTGACCATGCCATTTGAAAGAGCGTGTTATTCTACATACATACCATGAAAAATTATGCATAAAAAATTACATAACAAAAATTTCAAGAAAACAATGTTTGAAGATTTTAAAATTTAGTTTTCACCTGACTGTGCATATTTAGATGAGCTGTTCCCGAATCGTTGGATAGGGAGAAGGGGGCCGATTGAGTGGCCAGCCAGATCGCCTGATTTCACACCCCTAAATTATTTCTTGTGGGGATACTTAAAAAGCAAAGTATACGTTACTAGACCGGTTAATTTAGATGATTTAAAAACAAGAATTCGTCACGAGATCCATCGAATACCTCCTGAAGTTATTGATAATGTCCAAAAAGAATTTATTAATCGTCTTGGCTACTGTCAGGCAGCCAACGGTGCACAATTTGAACATTTAATTTAGTCGATTTTTTACATAATTATTATCATTTTCAGTATTGTGAAAATTAAATTTTAAAATCTTCAAACATTATTTTCTTGAAATTTTTGTTATGGAACACCATAATTTTTCATGATGTATGTATGTAGAATGACACGCTCTTTCAAATGGCATGGTCAAAATTGGGGGTTGCTATTTAAAAAAATTGAGGATCTTGCTGCAATAATGACGCAGCTCCAAAATTGTTTAGTTTAAGTATAACGAAAAAAACGTTGTAGACAGTAATTTTATATCAGATATCAGTTTATTGTTTTCGAGTTACAAAAGGACATTAGTAAAATGTAATAAATACCATAAAACTTATACTAATTAATAAATATGAAGTTGGTAATGTTTTTTTACTGGAGCTACATCATTCTTGCATCAAAATATCTTTTTCCAGCTGCTAAAAGTTTCTTCCGTTTATTTCTAGCCCATTGTGATTTATCAGTCGACTTTCTAGTTTTTATTTTAACCCTCAAATCATCACTTTCACTACTTGACCTATTATCGGATGTATCTGCTACGTATTCATCACTAGAACCACCACTATAAGGTTCGGATTCACTACTCAACGCTTCCATATTGAATAATATATTAAAACACAATCAAAATCACTGCAAATATTATTAGGAAGACGATAGTCGAATACGTGATGCAAACAAACAAACGACTAACCTAGTAACAGTAGTAACCCTAAAAGGAATATCAAAACAAAATTCGTTGCGCGTTGGGAGCAAGAATGACGCAGCTCCTTGGAGCTACATCTCTGTTGCATCAAATGATGTGTGGCGCATCTCCATTATTTGCTATTAAAGTATATAAAATCATCGGATCTGCGTCGATCTTGCACCAAAGAATGTTAAACGTCTGTTACTATCTATCTGGCACATAACCCTATATCTGTCATAAAATGGAGCTGCGTCGTTCTTGCTGCAAAGTCCTCAATTGTCGATGACGTCATATCTCGAACAACGATGACGTCACAAATGTGGGTCGTCTGTCAAAAAGTGCCTTTTTTAAAAACAAAATCGACGTGCCGGGGATTTTTTTTCCAAAACGTTTCTAATAATTAATTTATTTGTTACTTTTCGAAAGCACTGTATATAATAATCACATTAATGTTTCTAACAATTAATTTTTATGTTTATTAGGTTGCTATTGTCATGATAGTAACCGCGCCTAAGCCGTCTTGATTCGACACGGTTCAAACGATTTCAAATATAAATTGAATTGTTGTACATAACACAATTGTCTTTATTGCAGTTTTCGAAAAAATGTTGTTTGTATCTCGAACGTGAAATGCTTTTGCGTTCTTGAATGGATATTTTTTGGAAATAACTTCTTGAACGCAAAAGTACCATTATGCGTTATAAATACAAAAATAACTATTTTATCTGTTCGGCAGTTGTGCCTAAATAAATAAAATAAATAACTATACACAGTAAAAAAAATGGACTCAAATCTACTCAATAATGTGTCAAACGAAACTGAGTGAAATTTAATTCTATCGATATAAGAAAAGTAATTGTAATTTTATGTGACAACCTACATAAATGTTGTCAGACATATATTTACGTAGGATGTACACAGTTTATCTTATAAAATTACAATTATTACTTTCATCATATGGATAGAATGAAAATTCACTCAGTTTAGTTTGACATATTATTGAGTAGTCCAATTTTTTTACAGTGTATGTTTTACAGCGCAACCTGCAAATTGACTGTTCAAGCACCATACCTACATGTCTCATGTTTCCGTATTTGGCAAAAAGCAGTTCATAACGCAGATGAAACACGACGCCACATCTAAAAACGTTCTGCGGTGAAAATGGCCAGTTGGTGTGAATCATAATTTGTGTTTAATGTAAACAAATACATGTGGGAGGCGACACATTGGTCCATTAGAGTACATATCGAATTCGGCAGAAAGTAACATATGTTCTGTAAACTGTTACGACACCGAATCCGAGTGGACGAAAGCTCTTTACTGTTGTAACTTTACTCTCAACATAATCTCTGCTGACCAGCCAGATGTACGTGGTACTTAGAGGCTAGTGTTGTTTTGCCGGTTGTGGTTCATGGACACACCATTAGTAAGGGTAATGTGTAATGTGTTTATAATGTAGTAACGGTTTTCTCTTTCCTCTATTTTGTATTTCAGTTGAGAGAATACTGCACAATGTAAATCGAGATTCGCGAAATATTTTACGGTCTAGGTATACAAAAAACTATATTTGTCAAAAAAATCTGTATCTGTCATCTTCTGATTTTTGTGAGACATGAGGCAGATATAGATTTACTGTGCAAATAATAACATTATTATGAGGTGGAAATACTGGCTTTAGAGTAATAAGATATAACACATTAAGTCCCCATATAACACACTAAGTCTATTGGACATCCGTATTAAGTTCTATTAATGTCCAAACGTCCATGGATTTAATTTAAACATAGAGTAGACGTAAAAGTTGGTACTACTTATGGACGATTACGTCCATAAGTTTATTTATCCACAATCACTTGGAATTGGACTTTTATCCACACATATGAACCGTCTAAAGTGATAGATGCTTTATCCACTAGTCGAATAAATTAACTTTATTTCACTAATGGAATAATGAAAAAATAATAAACTTATAATAAATCAAATTTAATTCATTTACTTATTCATATTTACATTTGTGGTAATAGACAATTCGTTTTTTGTTTTATTACATTTAACTTCTTTTCCGTTAATAACAACCCTTGTAGCATTTGTCGAAATTTGTGAAGAATTTGCACAAGTTACGGATGTATCTTCTTGTAAGAAATAGCTATATTTTTCTTGCATTTTGGAGTTTGTTAGATATGGACTCCTCAACATAACTTTCTGTTACAGACGAGCATTTCCATCCACCATGCTGTTTTATGGTTGTAAGTTCAGCACTTTTATTAGTCAATAAAGTTATTGATTCATACAATGGTCAGTATATGCTTCTGGATTTGGGATATTCAGGAGTGAAGCAGCTTCGCCAATGTATTGATTCCATCAGGCTGAAAAGTTCATTTTTGATTG
Organism: Monochamus alternatus; assembly: GCA_037114965.1. NCBI lineage: Eukaryota > Metazoa > Arthropoda > Insecta > Coleoptera > Cerambycidae > Monochamus > Monochamus alternatus. The sequence goes on from CM073426.1 coordinate 126,619,185, forward strand.
ATGTATTTTAAAAAGAATATGTCTTGTAGTTTCGCAGATTTTCTTGAAATATCCGTCTTGGTGCCAAGTATTGAACAAGTAGGTAACTGCCAACGTCCTGTATGTCAGTAATTTTCAATTTTGTTAGTTCGAAGTCCACTATATACCTAACAACATGTAAAAGTTAAAGAGATATTAAATATTCCTTATCTGAAGTCTCAATCAAAAATCCTTCAATATGTGCTTTTTCCAATATTGCAGCTTTTTTGCTTTGCCTCCTCTCATTACACTCTTCAAATAAGCAGTAAGCTTGTTATATTTTCCAATATCTATATTTTTGTAGACCTTTATAGTAGTCTTCAACATCGAGTACTTCGGCCATATAGATGAAATTGCATATTTTTTCTTGAAATTTTAGATATTATATTAAATCCTTATTTAACGCCGCCTACGCGACTTGTCTGCCACACGTTTATATAATCAGAGTAGGTAACGTAGGCAACTAGCAACACGACCGTAAAATTTCCAGTCAAGTCATAATTTAATACCTGTGTTTACCATGTGTTTACGTTGTAGTTTTGTGTTCTTCTTCAGATTTTAGTGTCTTTTTAATTTTTAAACGTTTTATATTAAATTAACGTTATTAAATAAAGAAACTTGTGTTGGATGCAGATACTTTCCCACAATATAGTTCGCCGGTTTGATTTTCTAGGTTATGGCACAAGACTGCCGCGGTACATTAAAAGTTTTCTATTATCTATTCCTTTTGTCCAATTTTGTTAAAATAAATAAGTATTTTATCTAGATGTACCTACACGAAGTGTGTTTTATCAGTAGTGAGTGGTGATAAAGAATGAAAATGTTGTAGGTTTGCCAGTTTGTAACAAAATAATAAAAAACGAATGCAAAATAGTGGAGCTAACTGGATTAACTGTTACCTACCTATCTATCAGGTATTATTACTAAGAATGTTAATATTGGGTCGTTTCTGCATTTGTAAATGCTGTAAAAAAAAAACGACCGCATGGTAATAGATATTGTTGACAGATGTAAGTTTTATCTTTGGATCAAAGCTCTCTCTGTATCGATACGTATCGTAGGAGCCGACTTTCCGTAGGAAAAAAGGGTTTTTCCCCATTTTTTAAATATCGAGCTAAAATTCTGGATTATTTTTTTTATTGTCTTTTAGGTCCTCCTAAGCAGGTGGTTAAAATTTTTGTCCATAGTCATGGGAACTTAAGAGCATTTAGATTGAATGGCAAATACTTTTGACAGTTGAACAACAATATTGTTTATATTTCATGCGCAAAATCAGTGTTTTATATGGCGCTTTAGAATGATTTCGACCAATAATTCACATTCTCACGCGCCATTAAAAAAACACTGATTTTGCGTACTTAATATAAAATTAATCAACGGATTTAATTAATGCATATGTACCTATGATGGTGAACCTTTGATTTTGTATGTATTCTTTTGCAAATTTAGTTGAATGGAAAACGATGTTTTTAATTAATTTTTGTTTACAAATCTTTATTTTTATTTTCTGTACATAAAAAGATTAATTTGTGAAATAAGTACCGAAGTACTTAAATGTATTAACCTATAGGCTCTTTATTGATCTGTGATTGGACATCGCTAAAAATATGAATGTGAAAAAAACAGGAACGTCTAAGATATCCCGGTACTTAAATCGGATTTTCAGAAAAAGTCCAAATTTGTAGAAATAAATTCATTTATAGTCCTTTCACAGACGTTTAAAGTTATGGAAATGGGCTTTTTTCTATAAAACATCTATTGGATACAAAACGTATACCTATATTCTTAGAACGTATTATCATCCACAACGTCATAGAATATCACTGTGCTGCATGGATAAACTGTATGGCTACTTTCAAATGGCTTCGGAAGTTATTGAAATAAATACAGGTCCCGTAAAGTATGTTACAAACAATATTACAAAATAGTGAACTATTCTTGCAATTTACGTGAATTATTGTCGGTCATATTACCATTTGCAAAGGGCTTCCCATCTTGGACAAATTCGCCGTGTTTAGAGCACGCATGGCGTCCATTCGAATTAATACTAATCATTTAATTAAAGAGGTAACATTTGTCACGCAGACCCGGTCGCTGCCTTTTGGAAAAGAGTTAGTTACCCCGCAAATGGTAATTACAGCAGGGATCGAACGGTCAGCAGGGAGAGAAAGGCTAAAAGTCCACACTTCCTCTCCACCTAATGCAAATATCTCGTAAACTTTTGTGCCAGAGATTTAAATTGTAAATTGCCCTTTTCGCCTTTTATTGAAAGGAGCGGCTTGGCGGCATTTGGTGTCCTCCGAATAGGGATAGGGCGGAAATTAACAGCACAACAATAAAACAACTTCTCGAAGGCGTGTTCTGTACTTTACTCCATATACGAGTATAGTCATGTTATTCACCTAAATCTGAGTACGATTAGTGTTTATAGAAATATAATTGAATTAGTATAAGTAGAAATGACATGTCCATTGAGTTATTGTTAAAAATGGGTGCACATATGTAGACAGCATAGGTCTCTTATTCATTTTGGCTGCAGACATATGCTGTTTTTTGCATAATATGGAATTTATGCATGGACCAATGCACTCTTATTGGTTTGGTTAATGATTTCTGATTTCTGACTGGTTGGATGGAATCCAGCAAACCAAACTGCTGAGTTAAAAAACAGGTCCCACATTGTGCATTGGTACCAACCAAACGAATTATCAAAATGGTGGGAAACTTGCTATTTTGGCAAACTCTTTGTAGGTAATAAGGTAGTGTGTTTCAATTAAATATTGCTCTGTATGGTAGTTTGCGTGATAGGTTCAAAATGAAAACTAATTTATTTATTTATTTATTTACAGTACAAGGCGACCCAACACAATGAGCTAACATTGCAATTTACAGGGTTGCGTGGAAGATACAAAAGAATTTAAGCGTACAAAATACTTAGACTAAACTAAAGCTAACTTAAGTGAGCTACAGGACACAAAAAAAAAGACAAAAAAATAAGAACAATAATATAACATATTTATCAAAGAAGAAGAAAGGTAGTTTCTGAGAATTATACACATAAAAAACACATATTCATATTGTCCATAGAAAATGCATTAAATAACATATAAAAACTAATCCCAGTAACTTTTGGTCTCTTTAAAATAATATCAGAAAAACATCGATTCCAAACTCAATTTGCTATAATTCGAATTACTTAGCCGAATGTCTCTGAAACTGATTTTCTGTTTGCATTAAAAAATCAAGAACAAATATACTACAGGTCCCGACAAAATATCTGTTTTTTTATTGAAAAATTGCGCTCCTCTTAAAAAAATACATTAAATAACATATAAAAACTAATCCCAGTAACTTTTGGTCTCTTTAAAATAATATCAGAAAAACATCGATTCCAAACTCAATTTGCTATAATTCGAATTACTTAGCCGAATGTCTCTGAAACTGATTTTCTGTTTGCATTAAAAAATCAAGAACAAATATACTACAGGTCCCGACAAAATATCTGTTTTTTTATTGAAAAATTGCGCTCCTCTTTTTGCGTTTCCACTCTTTATAATTTTTAATTTGTCTTTGCAATAAATTATTTTTCCAAGGATTTGGTCTCGATCAAAAGTTTCCCCTATTTTTAAAAAAAGAGATAAGCGGTTTATAGAAAACTATTGACCTATAACGATTCTTTATAACTTCAGTAAGTTAAAATTGTACTATATCATATACTTTCTTTGAAGTAAAATCAAGGTTATCAAATTTTCGCCATGGATTTATATACGGTAGACCTTCAACATCCAATTTGCTGAAAGTTACTCATCTTATTGCAATGTACTTGCACATTGTATTGCAATGTGCAATGTAATTAGTCCAATGTATTGGATCAAGGTAGTCGGCAAATTGGATCACGGTTTGCTACTGACCAAGTTACCATCTTTGGGTTTAACTTCAATTTTTTATAGCTTCCTTTTAGTCATATTTATGAAATAGAGTCTTGAATGTTGATTACTTTTGTTATAAATCCATGAATATGAATGAATGCGACATCTGGTGTTCCACAGAGATCTGTTCTCGGATCTTTGTTCTTTGCCATTTTTATAAATAATACATCTCTTCGTGTGAATGCCCTGTTACATGCTGATGACTTAAAGACATTTGTTGAAATTAACTCACTTGATAATTGTTACCATTTACAGAAAGATTTCACAAGGATAAATTTCGTGGACTAATGTCCCGATCCGTTTTTACAAATATCGTTATCACTAAATTGCGATAAGGGTTGATAGCTTTTATCTACTGCAACGTAGAACGATTCTGTGGCGTCTAATGTCTAGCATGGAGTAGCTAGTGGTCACTAGATGCAGCTTTGCTACATTTCGCATATTTATGGTTCCTTCTGTCGGATTAGACATACATAAAACAGATAGGATTATTTGTCAGCACAAAACATATAAATGATTTGTCATTTGCCTCACTTATGCCCTACTGATGAGAGCTAATAAGTCCGAAACCGGTATATGTTCGACGGGCCGCTAACAAATAAATTTGCTATAGCTTTCAATTAATTAATTCAATGCCGGTAGGAGCAGAGAAGTTGTTTCCCGAATCGCGGTAAAGGTCTAGAGCATTCAACGGTATCTATTGCTATGTAGAAAATTTCTTGTATCTGGTCTTTCAGGTCCAGCATGGAATAGCTAGTGGCCACTAGGTGTAGCTTGCTATATTTCGCATAAGTATTCTGATCTTGCATTATCAAATTTTCAATTCATTCGCTCTCCAAAGTTTCTCCTTCAATGACGTGAAAGGTTAACTCCAAAGGCATTTTATACCAGTGGAAATGAATAACAAAATTCTTTACAAAAATAGTGCAACTTTGTTACAGTTAGAGGCTTCAAGTAATACGTTTTCGACAAATAATTTATTCTTCATGGCAGCTAACATTAGGGTATACTCATATTTGTCTAATTCTAAATTTAAAAGAAACATGGATCTTAATACATTTATTTCAACAACTTCTGGGAAATTTTGAGTTGCCGCAAAGCTTTTTATCCCATTAATCCAAATAAGAGTAAATGTGTTTTTATTTCCAATTATGTTGGGAATTGGATTATATAGTCCCTTTCATCCAAGAATCTCGACTTGTTTTTGCCGGTGTAAATTCTAATTTATACAAAATTAACTTTTCCGAGTTTCTTAATTTGCATAGCGCGACTGTTTCGCTTTTATTAAGCAAGAGCTTGTGCTAAAAAAGCTTAGGAAGAGAGAGTTAGTAAGGAGAAGGCACACATAATAGTATAACTGGAATATGAGAAATAAATTTTAAACATAAAATATAATGGAAATTTTCAGACCTTGTAAAACATGTAAAATAAGATTTAAAATAATTCTTGTTGGTATAGAATTGTAAATATTACTATAAGATAGATAAACTATAGCATATAAGAATCACCTAGTCAAAATTTATAATTTGATTTTTAAAAAGTTAATACCAGATTAAAATTGCTAAAATATCAGGACATGGACATTTAAAAACAAGTACATATTAAAAATAAAAAATTAACCGAGAGCTAGGCATATCAGCCAATAGCTAATGAAACAAGGATAACATCAATGTACATATCGTTAGCATACGAGTCAGATATAAAAAGAAATCGATGAGATACATAGAATCCAGACGTCAGATTTTACAATTTTTCATAAATTTAATTTATTAATTGACACCTGTCAAAAGTAAAGATGGATACGCAAAGACAAGACAGCTACACCTAGAAAAAAAGATAATTAATGAATAATTCATATTGAAATAAAGAAATTCGTAAATAAAAATCATGGGCAATATTTAAATTTGTATTTAGCTATAAGAAGTGCAGTGTAGTGCGCGAATTAAAATTAAAAGCGATATGGAAAAAAAATTGTGAAGGTGACTTTACCCAAAACCAAAAAATCTAGATTCCATATAGACTGATGAAACAAAAAAAAGTTGTTGACTGGTTACGGGAGAGAAGAAAGGTGTGCAGCGTCGTTTTCCAGCGTCCCCGAAAATCTACAAAAAAGAAAAACCATATTGTACTTATCAGTTACAGAAAGAGAGGTTTCATTTAAAATCCAAAAGCAGGTCTAGTTTAGGATTTTCCAGCAGTCCCAAGGTTAACCAAGCCCAGCTTAGAACTTCTAGTGGAGTATTTCTACGCTTCCAAGTTTAAACTGAAAATAGAGGTACCATATACTGTTTTTGATTTGTGTACACACATAAAATTAGCTAGTTAGCAAAGTTTAAAGTAATGATCAATATACAAACTGAACCAATGAATTCAATAAACATTGCAGGACTTACCTGTATGATTATATTTAAATAAAGGCCACTAAAGTTCACCAAACTTTTAAAAAAATTTTCTACAGTAGACACAACGTGAAATACAAGCTGCCATTTTATCTAGTAGAATAGTTCAGTTCTCAGTCGGTTAGATAAAAAAATGTAGATAAGTCATTATTGTTAGTAGTTATATCTTATATGCAACCAGTGGTACGTTCAAGAAGTAAGTGGGTTGTCCAAGCTTTTATAAAAAACAGTAAATACTAGAACAAGAAAACAAATTCTTTGAGATTTGAATATACCTACCACTGTTTGTATCTATTACTAATAGTTAAAGAAAGACCCATGTTTTCATGAGTTTAATGGGAAATATTCTTAATTGTGTTTCCAGAACTGTAAAAGGTTTTAAAACAATGCATATCACCAATTTATGTATCATATAATTGATTTCTTCATTAATAAACAGATGTATAAATTGAACATTTCTTCCTTCTGTAAAGTAAAGTGAATAAGCTATAGTTTTGTGTAATAAATTCCCTGGACCAAGAACCGACTTCTGAGATGAGTCTAAGCTAACCAGGGTAGAAAAATAAAAGGTAAGACAAAGTTTGTGAGCGCCATAATCTTTCTAGCATACATTGACACCATACAGATCAATACACATACACATTTTACACTAAAATAAAGGATTACAACTGTACACACAAAACTAAAGCAACACATACACACAAAGTAAGTAGTTGTAAAAATTATTTAGTACATTTCTAAGTTTATGAGTTTTTTAATGAGTATATTCGTGTTATGTAAGAAATATACTATTTTACTCACATTTTTTAATATTAAATATAACTGATATATAGCTCATTTCTTCTTGCTTCGATAAACCATTGAAATCGGTTGCATAACCTGTACTGTAGTTCTGTAAGGAAATGTCCACGTCAGGCGACGCGAAGTAGGTAGCTGACGTAACGCATCCTAGCCGCGCATACAGATACGTTTCATAGCCTTGCATCGGTTGGAGATTTTTAAATGCTCCTATTTCGATAAAAAGATTATTGATTCTCAGAAAACCCCTGCAAAGTATTTTTTATTTCAGTTCGTTTCTGCTCTCAAAAAATCTGGCAGCCCCTCTGAGGAGCCATTCGAATTTTACTGCCGACTATGACCATAACAAAGTCACTCTTTTCCCAAGGATGTATCTGGTATTGGAACTCGAAAAAACCTCTCGCGCTAAGGATGTAATAAATAGCGGGAATTGTTAGTTTGAACAACGCACATGGGCCCCACATATATCTGTCATGTGAACCATTTAAAAATAAATTAATAGTTATTATAATAACCTTATGGACGTTAAATTCGGACCTATTACTCCATCAATTAACCAACAAAGCTGTCAGCGGGCCGTGTTTCCAGAAAGCCACATAAATCCACTTGGAATTCGCTCCCCTCCGCGTTATTAGTGGCATCTTAAATCTCTTTTCAAGTAAATACGTAAACCAATTCATCAAGCGGGAAATAAAACAGTCTCCACGCAAGTAAATGTTTACATGCGCGAGTGTAATGTGGTAGAGAGTGTTTTAAATTTTATGAAAACCTAATTTTATGGACTGCCAGCTGAATATACAGTGTGGCACAGAAAGCAGAACAAAGAACTCTGTAAACTAGAATGTATGGATTCTACAACAGTTTTTGTTAAGGACATCGTATTCTTGAAATAGTTTGTTCCAGAAATATAAATAATTTTAGACATTTAAGAACTGAATAATATAGAGCTTAACAAATAACAGGAGTGTTATCTCATGTCACCTGCGAATATTCAAAGGTAGAGTAAAATGAATATATACACATATTTTTTTAAATTTAACTGTAAATGTTATAACAAAATTACATAGCGCTGCATATTCTGTTTGTAAGGTTGTAAAAATAATTGTTAAAACGTGGGGTTGGAATAGCAAAATGTGTATATCACAAACGCTTTTTTTTTTTTAAATATGGTTTAAAAAACTAAAAAACACGCTTTAATAGCAAACCGAACTAAAAAGTAGAAAATAATTTTGAAGTATCAAGAGTTTGTATTACAGCAATAGAAAATTCAGACAATCAGATGTCTAATTAATTGGGAATAAGATTAAATTAGAAATTAAATTATTAATAAAATAATTCAATTATAGCAAAAAAGCGTGGGCAACGTTATGTTCCCACAAAAGTCAGGGATTGGTTTCAAACCAAATTGTGTTTTGTTGGTGTAGATCAGGACCATGCAAGAGCTCGAACAATGTTTTTATGACTTTCAGAAAATAAATGATAAAATTCACCGTACAGCTGTCTCTTTTTTTTATAGGAACCCAATATTTTTCTCATTTTTCTGGCTCCTTCCCCCTCCTCTTCTTCATACAACATCTTTAAAGTAAAAACTTAACCAGCCTAAAAAGTTGCTGGTCCGTACTAGACAAGTGTGCGAAGTAGTACTGGTTTGCAGGAACGCACAGTGCTGGTCCGTGTAGGTCCATACCGAAGTAAAAACCACAATGAATTTTCACTTTTTTATGTAAGAGTGTCTCCATAAAAACACAAAACTTTCTGCAGTTTGGTTGTAATCAGTAACAATACAATCGATCATCGTTCCATGAACTGACAATTTCTGAACATCACTTGGCAACTAAGTAGTAGATGGGCAAATGCACACCTTTTTTCGCATCTGAACTAACTCTTCTAAAAGCAATCAATAGAAGATTCTTTTAAAGGTCAAGAAATTCGGCTTTTATAAATTAGTTTAATAAACAAAATATTCAATTTACTGACCATGACATAACAATATATAAAATATTTCCTGGAAATTGGTCATAATAAAAAAACCATAGTTTAAAATACTATGCATTTAGCAATTTTTTGAAAAATGTCTATTATCTTAAGATGGGTGTTATCCCGAAACGGTCGTAATAAATTTCTATGATCGCATAGTATTTTAAACTATGGTTTTTTTTATTATGACCAATTCCCAGGAAATATTTTATACATTGTTATGTCATGGTCAAAAATTGAATATTTTGTTTATGAAGATTTGGATTGGGTTATAAAATTCCAGTATGGAGTTAAACAATGTTTTTTTTTCAAGATAAACTTTTACGATGTTACGAAAAACTTAATAGAAGATTAGCGAAGGAGGAAAATAGAAAAATATTTTTGATTGAAACAAACATGTAAACAAAAATTTTTTGAAAAATGTCTATTATCTGAAGATGGGTGTTATCCCGAAACGATCGTAATAAATTTCTATGATTGCATAGTATTTTAAACTATGGTTTTTTTATTATGACCAATTCCCAGGAAATATTTTATACATAAATTAGTTTAACCAACTTGCGCAAAATTAGTTGCCAAATCCTCATTTTCTTCCATCCCGATCTGTAAATCTGTAAATAGGTGTTAATGACCATGGCCCATTGTGCAAAATTTTATCAAATTGAGGCTTTTGTACATTGCCTGTTTCAGGTGACACTTTTCAAGTATACCTATCTATAGGTACATACTGTCACGGATTTCCCAATCCGACTTTTACTACTACTTCCAGAAAAACAAACCGTTAATTAACTACTTCTTTATTAACTATACTCAGTACACTACTGAACACTAATTAGAACTCAACTAAACACTTAGTTAATTAATCGCTATCTAAATCACTTTGCTATCTCCAACTAAACACTTCAATACAAGACTTATACAAGACTAACTTAATCGGCCGTTTATTTTTCTTTTATAGACCCAACGAATATTCCAGGTATATTCTAGCATCTCTAGATCTATTTTCTAGCATCTCTCGAATGCTTCTCGTCGTTTCTCTAATTTTCTAGTCCCGTCTCGATCCACGGCTTTTTGTTTGTTTAACAGAAGCGTGTAGGGGCGATCGGGGCAATCTTAGCAATTCGCGGTACCAAATTCGTTGATTTAGGTGTGAGTGGGGCAAATTCCGTGACACTGCCCCCTCCTTAGGACCGATCGTCCCGATCGGATATACCCCTATACGGGGACAGACGCTCCAGATGGACGACCTTCATCTTACTCCTGGGAGTCCTCTGTATCCGGTAGACCACGTCATTGATTCTTTTAATCACGGTATAGGGGCCCTCCCAACGGTTCTGTAGTTTAGGCGATTTTCCTTTCTTCCGCATGGGGTTGTACAGCCACACCAGGTCACCTTGTTGGAATCCGACTGTATTGGCCCGGACGTCGTATCGAGTCTTCATGCGATCGCTCTCTAGTCGCATTCGAGATCTGACTTGGTCGTGTACGGCTGCTAGTCTTTGTTCTAGGTCATGGATATAAGTGTCTGGATCTGTGGACTGTTCCGCAGGACGACCAAATACCAAATCTGCTGGAAGTCGAAGCTCTCTTCCAAAGATGATCCTTGCGGGAGTCTTCCCTGTTGTTTCATGGACAGCTGAGCGATAAGCTAACAGGAAGAGTGGAATGAGCTTGTCCCAGTCTGTTTGGTTCTCGTTCACAAACATCCTCAGATTGGTTTCTAGTGTGGCGTTGAAGCGTTCCACCATACCATCTGACTGGGGATGCAGTGGGGTGGTCCTGGTTTTCCGGATTCCCATAAGCTCGCAGACCTTTCGGAATACACCTGATTCGAAATTTCTGCCCTGATCTGAATGTAGTTCCATGGGCACACCAAATCTGCAGAACAGGTTATTGACTAGCGCTTCTGCTACGGTTGTGGTCTCTTGATTGGGAAGGGGGTATACTTCCGGCCATTTGCTGAAGTAGTCCATGGCTACTAGCAGATATCGGTTCCCACTTTGGGTTTTCGGAAAGGGGCCAGCGATATCAATGGCAATCCTCTCAAACGGCGCTCCTACGATGTACTGGCGCATTTTGCCTCTGGAACGGGTCTTCGGTCCCTTGCTTGCTGCACATATGTCACATTTGCGGCACCAATCTTCTACATCCGTCCTACAGCTCAACCAGTAGAAACGCTCCCTAATCTTCTGTAGAGTCCTATTGATACCGAAATGTCCACCCCCAGTACCTCCATGTACTTCCTGCAGCACTTCCTTGACCCGGGATCTCGGGAGTAGTATTTGTTTCTTGACCTCCGTTCCGTCATTGTTCTCCCATGCTCTTTTTAGGACACCGTCTTCCAACACCAGGGAATTCCATTGAGCCCAATAGCTCTTTAATGCTGGGCTTTTACTACTGACTTCAGCCCAAGACGGTCGGTTGTTGGCTTCTTTCCAGTCTAGTAAAAGCTTGATGTCACAGTCAGCTTGCTGGTCTTCCCGAATCGCTGCTGGACTCCATCGGTCTTCAGGTTGGGCTGCTACTACCTTGCAAGAAACTGATGAGATGTTCTCTTTCCTTTCAAAACTACTGCAGTGTTTGCAGTTGACAGGACAGGGTCTCCTAGAAAGGGCATCTGCATTTCCATGTTTCCTGCCGGCTCAATGTTCAACAACAAAGTGATATTCTTGCAGCCGTTCCAGCCATCTTGCCATCTGTCCTTCAGGGTTTTTAAACTGTAGCAGCCATTTAAGGGAAGCGTGATCCGTTCTTAGGAGAAATTCTTGGCCATACAGATATTTATGAAAGTGTTCTAGGCTCTTGACGATTGCAAGTAATTCTTTCCGAGTCACACAATAGTTCTTTTCAGCTTTTGATAGGACTTTGCTGAAGTAGCCCACTACTCGCTCTTGGCCATCTTGTACTTGAGAAAGAACTCCCCCAATTCCAATGTTGCTTGCGTCCGTGTCCACTATAAATGGTCGTCCAGGTATTGGGTATGTCAAAATCGGGGTAGTGCAGAGAGCCTCTTTCAGCGTCTCAAAGGCTTGCTGGCATCTCGTAGTCCATTCGAACGGGATGTTGTCTTCTGTCAGTTTATGAAGAGGTTTGGCAATATCAGAGAATCCTTGGACAAACCGTCGGTAGTATGTGCATAGGCCGAGAAAACTTCGAACTTGATGTTTGTCTTTAGGAATCGGCCAGTTCTTTATGCACTCTGTCTTCTCCGGATCTGTTTTCACACCGTTTGGAGTAATAATGTGGCCTAGGTATCTAACCTCCTTTTGGAACAGACTGCACTTCTTCGGGTTCAACTTCAGATTCGCTGCTTTCAACTTCTTGAACACTTCGGACACGTTCTTCAGGTGTTCCTGGAAAGAGCGTCCCAGCACCACCACGTCGTCCAAGTAAATCAAGCAGGTCTCCCAATGCAGGCCATGAAGTACAGTTTCCATCAGTCGTTCAAAAGTGGCAGGGGCATTACATAGGCCAAATGGCATTACATTGAACTGCCACAATCCATTTCCGGTAGTGAACGCTGTCTTTTCCTTGTCTTCTGGGCTAACCTCGACTTGCCAATATCCACTCTTTAAATCCAAAGTGGAAAACCATTGCGCACCAGCCAAGGTGTCCAGAGTATCGTCAATTCTTGGTAGCGGGTAACTATCTTTCTTGGTGACGTCATTTAATTTTCTATAGTCCACACAAAATCGGGTGGAACCGTCTTTCTTCTTGACCAAGACTACAGGAGAAGCCCAAGGACTCTGAGATGGCTCTATGGTGCCTTGGTTTTGCATCTCAATTAACATCTTGTTAACTTCGTCTCGCTTGGCTAGTGGAAGTCCTCGTGGTGGCTGCTTTATAGGAGACGATGAACCAGTATCGATTCGATGCTTCACTACATTGGTTCTCCCAAAGTCGCCTGGTTTAAGTGCAAACACATCTTCATTTTCACTTAGCAGCTCTTCGAGTTGTTCCACCTCCACCTCTGTTAATCTTTCCTTGGCCCTATCCACGATGTCCCTTAGACACTCTGGTAAACTGGTCTTATTTGGTTTCTTTTTTCTGTTCTAACAGTTTCTCCTCTACTGTATTTTCTAATTTTTCTAACTTCACCTGCATTTCGTTCGTCTGAGCTCTCATTTCCTGTTGTATTATCTGCATCTGATCTTCTAATTTCTTTTCTAATTTCTCTTGCATCATTTGGGTCTGATCCTGCATCGTCTGGGATTGATCTTCAATTTTATGCCCTTGTTCTTCAAATTTTTCTTGCATCATCCGTCCCTGTTCTTGCATCGTTTGCCCTTGTTCTTCTAATTTCTCTTGCATCATCCGTCCCTGTTCCTGCATCGTTTGCATCATTTCTAACAGCTTTGCTAGTTGTGCATCCATGTTGACTTGACTTCTAGTTACAGGCATTCACTCTATTTTGAAAGTTCTAGAATGTCTACGAATGTATTTCTAGATATCACTGTTGCCTTCCTTACAATGAAACGAGTGCAGTGATATGCCACAATTGGGTATTTGTCTCACTTTGGTATAAAGTTCTAGAATGTTCGAGAATGTCCTTCGCAAATAGCACCGTTCACTTCCTTGAGTCACGACGAGTGCGGTGATATGTCACACTTGGCTCTTTGTCTCACTCGCGTACAAAGTTCTAGAATGTTCGAGAATGTCCTTCGCAAATAGCACCGTTCACTTCCTTAAGTCACGACGAGTGCAGTGATATGTCACACTTGGGTCTTTGTCTCACTCGCGTACAAAGTTCTAGAATGTTCGAGAATGTCCTTCGCAAATAGCACCGTTCACTTCCTTGAGTCACGACGAGTGCGGTGATATGTCACACTTGGGTCTTTGTCTCACTTCCGTACAAAGTTCTAGAATGCTCGAGATTGTCCTTCGCGAATACCACCGTTCACTTCCTTAAGTCACGACGAGTGCGGTGATATGTCACACTTGGGTCTTTGTCTCACTCCCGTACAAAGTTCTAGAATGTTCGAGATTGTCCTTCACGAATATCACCGTTCACCTCCTTAAGTCACGACGAGTGCGGTGATATGTCACACTTGGGTATTTGTCTCACTCCCGTACAAAGTTCTAGAATGTTCGAGATTGTCCTTCACGAATATCACCGTTCACCTCCTTAAGTCACGACGAGTGTGGTGATATGTCACACTTGGGTATTTGTCTCACTCGCGTACAAAGTTCTAGAATGTTCGAGAATGTCCTTCGCAAATAGCACCGTTCACTTCCTTAAGTCACGACGAGTGCGGTGATATGTCACACTTGGGTCTTTGTCTCACTCACGTACAAAGTTCTAGAATGTTCGAGATTGTCCTTCGAGAATACCACCGTTCACTTCCTAAAGTCACAACGAGTACGGTGATATGTCACACTTGGGTCTTTATTCCACCCACGCACAGGGTTCCAGAAAGGTCTTCCAACTTCCACTTAAACCCACTCACGCACAGGGTTCCAGAAAGCTCCTCAAACTTTCAGTTAAAACCCACTTTGTGGACAGGGTTCCAGAAAGCTCTTTAAAACTTCCAGTTAAATCCCACTTCTGACACCAAATTGTCACGGATTTCCCAATCCGACTTTTACTATTGCCAGAAAAACAAACCGTTAATTAACTACTTCTTTATTAACTATACTCAGTACACTACTGAACACTAATTAGAACTCAACTAAACACTTAGTTAATTAATCGCTATCTAAATCACTTTGCTATCTCCAACTAAACACTTCAATACAAGACTTATACAAGACTAACTTAATCGGCCGTTTATTTTTCTTTTATAGACCCAACGAATATTCCAGGTATATTCTAGCATCTCTAGATCTATTTTCTAGCATCTCTCGAATGCTTCTCGTCGTTTCTCTAATTTTCTAGTCCCGTCTCGATCCACGGCTTTTTGTTTGTTTAACAGAAGCGTGTAGGGGCGATCGGGGCAATCTTAGCAATTCGCGGTACCAAATTCGTTGATTTAGGTGTGAGTGGGGCAAATTCCGTGACAATACGTAGTAGTAGTATCCTTGTGCCTAATTATATGGTTTCTGGTTATCTAGACTTATTTTTTATGCTGTAATATTTTTTCTTATAATATAATAATAATTGTTATAATAAATGTTGATCTACTCTTCGACTTTTAAAATTTGACATCTGGTAAATACATTTTAAGGAACTTTACATGAGAAGCATAAAACAGTTTTTAAAGAGCTAATAATAAAGTTCCTGAATTTTTTTACTATTCATACGAGAAATATAGTTTACATGAACAACCAAAAATGGTAGCTACGTGCTATGACATAGGCAAGGTACCAGGAAAAAGTAAAAACAAGTCCAGGAAAAAAATCTATTGAATAAAAAAATATATGTAAATTCTGCTGGTCATACCTTATTTTTTCGCGTCTTAACTGTCGTCTTATTTTACGTTGCACAAGACTATGATGAGTAGGTGATACGTTGCGTTGAATACTGTTCGTGTTAGTCGTTAAAAAATCAAACACCATTTGTACATTTACTACTGGTAAATTATGCAAATCGGCTTTTTGATATCCTTCCTACATTATATGTACTATGAAATTTTAATAAACATAAGTTAAATTACCAGTTAGTTAATTATATTTAACCCTGTTTGCTTCCCGCTTTAACAGATAAGCGCTGATACAGAGTCGGGGCGGAACTTGTAGCAGGCTTGTGACGTCGGGCCAATTAGAAACCGTGTCGTGGAACTCTCCACAGAGAGAACTTTAATTTGGTAACTACAGGCGTTACATATTTTTGTTACTGCAGTACTAAATATATTGCTATAACATAAGCTTACTTAGTACTAAATATAAGATTGATCACCTTTATTTATATATGTATCTATATGAAAATATTTTTTGTTAAATTGTGGGGTTAGAATAGAATTGTGTATTTTACACACGCTTTATAAAAGTTATTATTTTGTTTGAGGAAATTTTAAATAGTAACAATGAATGCAAATTCTGGTAATGGTGAATGTTTTATGAATATTCGTAGAACATTATCCATCTTTTATGAGGCCTGTTCGTAGAACAATTTGAAACAGTTTCCAATCATCAGACGTATATATATTACGTTTACAATGCCATATAAGGAAAATCCTTTGTTCTAGATGCAGTGCGAATGCTTCTGAATCTGGTGTTCTACGAACAAAGTTAAAATGTCACTTTGATTTCAAACGTTTAAATTTCTCAAGCAATGCGATAGCGTCAGATATTACAAGAACTCAATATATCCAATGATTATAGTGTACTTACCCGGGAACAGTTGCTATTCTTGTACTACATCGAAAAGTTATAAATTGTCTATGCCCAGAACTTTTACTGAATTATATAACAACCTTATGAACGTAGAAAATGTAGTACATAATAATATATTATTCAACGAGGTTATTACTTGTAAGTGGAATACTATACTTTGTCCACAATTAACAATATTTTAGCAAACTTTTTACTGAAAAAATTATACAATATTTTGACTTTCATAACGTGAACATGAAAAATTTAAATTTGGGGGCATAAGTGTGAATTATCATTAATCACAAGTGAATAATGATTAATCACTCTTACACCTACAGTACATTATGTACAACTTGAAGAAAAAGACAAATAATGCAGGTATACCTACTTACTATAATATAGTTGGGAAAAGATATTGTTACTGAATATCAAAATATGCCAATTCAGATCGTTTTCGAATTTTATCTCAAATTTACTACTGAAATACATAGTTCTAAAAATTATATTATTTTTAATTTTGTTTCTGCGTCCCAGTTAATAAATAAAAAACAAATTCCGGTACCGGGAATCGAACCCGAGCCTCCTGGGTGAAAGCCAGGTATCCTAGCCACTAGACCATACCGGAGTACATGAATTATATATAAGACATTGGAATTAAACACCATTATTCACTTAAGGAATTAATTTTATATTTTACAAGATAAAATCAAAAACATACAATTAACTAAATATACCATATTACTTCATGTCAAGTTTTAATTATTTCGTATAGATAGTAATATCCATAATGTAATACTTGAATAAAACAGAATAACAAAGTAATTTTGTTACTAAATCAATTGGTTAGGGATGAGGATGAATTATAAAAAAATAATGTAGGTATGTAATAGGTAAGAAACAATTTTATTTTTTAGCAAACATAAATATACGAGAAAAAACTGTATATTTGTTCTTTAATTATTATTAATTTAATTGTTTTTATTATTAATTAAGAGCTGGATTTCAAAAGCCTCTAGTAGACAGAGTCTGGTTGTAACATGGAATAATGATTTATTTTCGGTTCTCAAATTTTTATCAATACAACTGAAAATCTCAATAGCACCTGTAGTCCTTACCACAAAACATGTAACTAGAAGAAGGCGTATTCTTTATTCCAACATCGAAACAGTAGTGACAAATAGAGCGATTGTGGTACCCTTATTGTGTCTGGCCACCAGAAAAACTGAACTAAAATAGGTCCCTTAGTTTATAATAATGGTAACTTTATAGCTTACCGGCTTCGCCGGTAAAACAGATATTGTTAACTTCAGAGTTAAGTTTATATTATTTTATTTCACTCTTAGTGAAATAATATTTTAAGAATATACACAATATTGCCATTTATTTACTATGGTCACATTATAGTATACTCATTGACACTTGAACATTTTTTTATTACGGTAACAATAAATTATTAACAAAATCATATTATTAATTAATGTTTATAAATATAAAGATGTTTTAATAATATTATAGATATTATGTACATTTAAAGTGAGATACATTATTTTATTTACTCTAACAGAAATGAATATTTATCAGAATGATCTAATGGTTTTGAATATTTCATGTCATTTTTGAATATCGTTTCACAAAAAATACTAGTATGGCAGGAAATTGTATATCAATGCTTGGAATTGCTCATTACTTCATCATGATTATTAGCAACAGTACAACAACATTACCTGTCTGCAGTCGGGAAAGAATTTGCATTACATGAAATTAATTCATTTTGTCTTATCTCTTGTTCAAAAACTTGATTATTCAATGATTCATTATTAGATCTTAAATCTAATGTACGTTTAAGAAGTTTTCAGAAGGATGCGATTACAAATTTTAGGACATAGAAAGTCGGAATCTATAAAAAGACGGCATATAGACAAATGTTTATAATTCAAATTTGGAAAACTACTTAAAGTTTTTCATATTTTCACTATGAATTGAATTCTGTTTGCAATATAAAACTTTTTATTAGGGTTTGACTAATTTTCCACAGACGATATGAACTTCTACTCGATGGATATTTGCAAGAGGATAACTTATCAAATAACAGATCATGATGTAATGAGATTTGACATGATTTATAATTCACATATTTTATTCAAAATCATAATAAATATAACAGACCTGTTCTTTGTATATATCTGGTAATCTGTAGCTCATATAATATAATCACAGCATAGGTAGACCAGCAGTTTCACTCAATTTTCGGCACTTTGAACTGCTTTCAGTTTCTGCGGTGACCTCGAAATATGAGTGCGATAGCACATCCGATAGAATTGACAGAATCGGTGATCAGGACCGGAATAAGAAATTTTTATTTGCGCGGAAAGTGTAGTTATTCCACATGAAAGTTTACGTTATATCTATCCGCATTATGTAATAATTCATTATACAGTTATAAATGGGTAATTCAACATGTACTATACATCATTTACTGCTACTAACATACAGTGTGAAAATTTGATTTACTTCTTTGGACTCTTTAAAAAAAAGAGTTTAAAATATATATTATTGCACTACAAAACATTTTTATTTATTTACTTACTTTTTTTGTTATTAATGATAATTACATTTTTTTGGAATTTTTTTAAATTTAAAATTTGACGTTTGAAGTTTAGTGGACAAATAATTTATTATGATTTTTTTTCGTCTTAAATGATCTACGTAAACCAGAAGACAAGTATTTTTCAGAACAGAGAAATTATGTTTACTTAACTTTGAAAATTGTTAAATTGGAGTTAGAAGTGCAGTAAAATGTAAATTTGGAAAAAAAATTTTTTTATTATTTTGTTTTGAGACTTACTCTCATTATAGTGACTACAAGAAATATGATCATCTACATAATTTGAAGATGAGCCGTCTTGTGCAGGAAACATTGGAACGGCCTCTTTGCGTAATCTATTGCGCGAATCGTTAGAAAACATATTATTTTAAAAATGTATTTGACATAGTTTGTATGAACTATTACTAATCCTGAGCAGCTTTTCTAATAAATATTCTCTATTAGAAGCCTCTGCACAGAACTTTGCTCTAAAATAAAAATTTGTATTTGTGAATAATATAAATATGTATATTTTAAACTTCACTTTCATGAGAAGTATTTTTATTCCAATGTTATACTTAAGAAATAAGTTAATAGGTAAGGCAATAGCAGTAAAATATCATTTATGGTTTGTACAGTATATTATAGATTACTTATTACTTATTTATGTCTTTAGCAAATTTAAAGAAACTTAAATTACTATTTATATATGACATATTTAAACATCTAACTGCTGCGCAGCGACTCGTACCTCGATCAGACTCAAAATATTGCTTTAATACGGCTCTGTATAACCGATGTTCGCACTCCCAGAGTTGGATGTAAACTGAGGTCTCTGCAGCTTGAAATGGACGCGCGAGCTGCTATGCGCGACTTATTATTTCGGCCCGAGTGTTTTTACTGGTCTCCCTATACTGTGATATAATCTTTCGATCACATCTGGTGGTAAGTCTTCGTTACATTTTCTCTGTGCCTACAATTGTAAATAAAATAATTAAAATATCTATATCCACAAAATAGAATGTGGTTTCTAGAAACAACTCTGTATATGCTATTTTGTGACGATCGTATAAAAATCGTTGTTCTGATTCTATATAAAAAATAATATAGTATAATCATCATGTTAAATCGTGCCTGCGTTTCATTTTTGGCATCAGAAAGTATGAACACATTTCTCATAAATTACAAGAAATAAATTGGTTAAATATGGAAAATCTCTTTATTCTGCAAATGGCATGTTTAATTCACCAAGTTAAAAATAGTAAGAATCCTGAATATTTATTTGAAAGTTTGACCACTCATGAAAATCTGCACATAATCAATACCCGACATAAAACAAATTTTGTTGTTCCTATGCACAGTACTGCTAATTATGAGAAATCTTTTACATACATGTCTTCCAAAATTTATAACGATGTTCCAGTGAATTTTAAATTGTGTAAATTGCCTGTGTTCAAAACTCGTTATCGAGCTTTTCTTCAACAGAAACAAAATCAACAAATTTAAGTTCTTGTGTGTGTTCTTTTTTGTTCTGTTATATTAAATAATCACTTTATATTTATATACTGAAATACTGTGTCTGCCCTCTTATTTACTCGCTCGCCTGTATGTATGTATCATTGACCGGAGTTAAATGGAAGAGCAGTTGCAGCTTCTGGCTGTATTCTGAATTTCGCTCCGTGATTTTTTTTTCCTTTTTTTATCAGTTCTGTTTATAATAATTTTATATATTATTTTGTATAAAAGTGAGAAAGGAAAAAATAAAAAGACATTATTATTATTATTATTATAAATATATGTATAAAATACTGCAAGCATTTATTATAAATTAATTTACAAACTTTCTTCGTACAAAAGTGACTTAATAGCAAATTTGCAATAATTTTAATTAAATTCATTAGTATATTTACCTCTGCATTTATATGGACAATAAATTTTTACTTATCAATTTTTTTTTAGTCGGTATTATAAAATTTACATTTTCTTATTGCATAATATATTATTATAATCATCAAATAACCAAGAAGTCAATTCGTTAAAAGTATACAAGTAAACAATGATAGTGTGGAAAAATTACTAAATTAGTAGTAAACCTAAAAACACCAGATTTACTAAATTTTACCAGTGAGGAAAAACTAGTAACAAACTAACAGTTGCTTCCTTTTCCTTACGCCTTTCTTCAGGTGTCTGGAAAGGCTCCATCCCCACCTTGTTGCAAATCTGGCTAGAGCACTTGCATACCCATGATTCTTACCGTCCGAGTAGCACCTTTTAAATGATTATTTGTATTAAAAGTATCAGTTGCCTTCAATCTTCTGTGGATGTCTGTTAATGCCGTCTATGCGGTCTAACTCTGGGCAGCGCTCTTGATACATTAATTAATACAATACGTTTAGCTTCATATGAGTTTCTATCAGCAAAACTATACATGAAATGGATGTCAGCAAATTCAACGTTAGTAAAATTTATCATTTTTGTATTTAAAGGAGGTAACAGTAACAATGTAGTACAGATATTTCTACAATCAAACGCAAGCACGATCAGGTTCGAAAGACAAACTGTTAAACTTATTAGAACAAAATAATACTTATTATCCGTCAGTCAGAGCCTACTACTATCGAAATAAATGAACGAGATCCCTGAGTTTGGAAACCGATATTAACAAAACGTAGAGGTGAAAAATTTGAAAATTGAAATTTAAAATTTTTTTCAGATTGTGTCATTCGTTTCTTTTTTAAAGAACGCAATATTTTCGGAGGTCCCTTTTGTTTTGCTTAAAAATAAAAAAGAAGAGCTTTTAAGACAAATGACCTCCACAGATCTAAAGACAAAACTTCGACTTATTGTCAGTAAAAATTTGTAATGTTTTTATCATTGAACAAAAAAATTACGAGTTTAAGTGAGAGGTATCAACTTTGTAGGCTGAAAACCGTGATATTTTCAACATTTGCATTAATAACTAAACAATGAGATAACGAAACTAACTGAATATTAGCACACAATAGAGTAATAGTGAGGCTATATATTGGTCCAAATGTCACTCCTACATTTTCTTAATATCGGTTTCCAAACTGAGGGATCTATTTCATTTATTTCAATAGTAGAGGATTTTGGAATCCGGTTTTTAATTTAGCTAGTTACAGGACCTTATTTTGTTTTTGCTCGAAAAATAAAGGATATGGGTATGAAAAAATTGCAAGAGACAAAGAAGTTTCTAAATTGGACAGGAAATTAAATCCTTGTTCTAGAAAAGGCTTGTGGCGTAGGGAAGAAAGTTTGGGGGGCTGAAAGGAGGCCCGACCGCAGAAAAGTATTACCCTGTAGATTGTGACCATTAGGTATTAGGGGCTAATGATGCAGGTAATCTAAGTTAGCCTATGTTCCAAATTTGAGGTACATATCACAAAAACTGTGGGAGATACAAAGACAAAACAACAGAAAAATTATTGAAATTTTTACACCTTGTATCACGGTAATGACGCATTTACGAACATAATGTTTATATGAATTTTTTATTTAAAACCATGCGCAGATTCACACAACGACCTCCCCCCTCCCCCTGTGTAATAACTTATGAGTTCAAAACGGACAAAAAGCAAAAACATTTAATTTAGTTTGTAGAAACTGGGTAAGACGGATCCAAAATGTTGTTATTGTAATATCAGGTATTAATTAAAACTTAAAATTAATTCTATTAATAATTAATAACAATAGCGACAAAAGCAGTTGAATTTGCTATATGAAATAGGTGTTATAGTCTGTTTGGAAATGAAAGAGAGTAATAAAACCCCAAGATAAGAACCGGCCATGGGCGTGGTAATATTTCGTTTCAGGGAATTATCGGGTAACACTAATGCTAACAGGTAATGGGTGTACATTAGTACCTATATTTTACTGGATACATCATAGGGCAGGAGCCAGTGTATTATGACAGATCAATTCAGTATTAGAGCTGAATATACGAAAACGTGCTAGTGCAGTAGAGTAAAATTCGACTTGTGTTTAGTGACTATTATGCTAGTGGATATAATATTGTTTGGGTAAAATGTCGAGCTTATCAGATTACGTACCTGCTAAACGCGTGAAAAGATGTGCGCTGTCTCAGAATGAGAAGATTATTATATTTAATGTAATTAATGCATTGAAACACCAAAATCCTACCAACACGATGTCGTCATCGTCGAAAAGTGTTCCAAAATGACAGGGATTGGAAAATCGACTATTTACAGACTTTTACAGGAAAAAAAAATGAACAAGATACTGTAAATCTCCCAAAATCATCTACAGGGAGGTCAAAAGTACACTCATTTTATTTTAAAAAAGAAATACCAACGCTAAATAAAATTTTAAGTGAATTTTCAGAGGATAACGATTTGCTAAAAATCAGTAGAAGCAAATTATGGGCCGTCTTACGAGAGTTGAATTTTTGCTGGGAAACGCAGAACAGGAAGTCAGTTCTTATCGATAAAGATAAAATTATTTGTTGCCGAAGATCCTACTTAAGATCAATTACAAAATTCTGTGACGAAGGGAGGAATATTTATTATCTAGACGAAACTTGGGTCAACGAGGTATATACTGTAACAAAAGTATGGCAAGATAAAAATGTAAAAAGTTTTCGACAAGCATTTTTGGATGGACTTTTAACAGGGTTCAAGGCATCTTCAGGTAGAGGGTGAAGATTAATAGTGACACATATAGGTAGTGCCAGTGGTTTTGTAGATGGCGGTTTACTTTTATTTGAATCAAAAAATACAGGTGACTATCACGAAGACATGAACGCAGATGTTTTCGAAGAGCATTTTACACAGACGTTGGATCTTATTCCTCCGAGGTCTGTAATTGTCTTGGATAATGCCAGTTACCATTCACGGCAGACCGAGCGGACGCCTACGACTGCTTGGAGAAAAGCCGATATAATTCAATGGTTATCCGGAAAAAAACATTTCTTTTGAAACAAATATGGTGAAAAAGGAACTTTTGACACTTGTCAATCTTAATAAAGATCAGAAAAAATATGTTATCGATGAAATGGCAATAAATCGCCAAATAACGGTACTACGGTTACCACCTTATCACTGTGACTTAACCCAATTGACGTTACTGTGGAACCTATCGTTATCAATTTAGGAGACGAAGATAATTTATCAGAATATTCAGAGGATGCATTTTAATATACCTACTCTTTTATTTTCTTTATTGTAAATTTATACAAAACTACATTTACTCACCATAATTTGAATTTTCAAAATACATATATTTTTGTGTGGAATAAAAGTCTATTCATTAAATTTAAATAAATATTTTGATAATAATATTGAATAATTTTATTTGAATTACTAAAAACGCTCTTAACTCGGTTATGATGCTTAAAGTAGCCTCTAGTTTTGAAATGCTGTTTTTATATTGTTTACTTATATGAGAAATGGACCGAGAAATTGAAGCGGCATAGACAAAGACGTATTGTCGGGAATTAAATTTTAGCTATCTGCTACAATTTAGTACGGTTTGATCACACAAAGTTTTTTTAAAAGTACACCTCATCTATACCGATAATACATAATATAAAAATATTGAATATAAGCACCAGTAGTACATTTATTTACGATTTGCATACATAATAAGCTTTTGTTACTCTCTTTCATTTCTAAACAGACTATATAAAATGTTATTTATTTCTTTCATTGGGAACTCCTTTCAATTTTTTGTGCGGTTGCCGATTGCATGCTTTGCTTTGTCAGACTTTATATTTTGCAGAAGAACGTTTTTAAATCATTTTTGAAATGCTCTTTTTGATTTTGTCCCCTGTACATTCTAATTCTGTTCTGAATCACCCTGTATACTGAGTCATAATGTACCTAACATTTATCATCTTCCACGACTTGAAAACTATTAAAAACCTCATCCTTTAGACCATCAGGTCTGAAATATGGCATTATTCTGAGCACGTTTATGAAATGCTTTCAATTTAATACTGGAACCCACACGAGATATAATGAATTCGCGTCCAGCCGATCGCTGCGATTCTCTACAATTCTCCACTGACTAAAAACTTCATTTTCCAAGCGGCGACAATACGGAACGATAGTGTAGCGAATTTCCTGGTAACCGTGTCAAATATCTCTCGCCTGAGCGGGCAGCACAATATGATGTCTGACATAATGCTCGCAACACATCGTCCTTTGTTCCGCAACTTCATTAAAACCTCTGCTGCTGCTAGTTATCGTCCATCGCATTGTCTGTGTATATTGAAAACTAGATTCAGCGCCGTAGCATTAGCGTGCTCAATGGAATATCTTTCATTGTTCGACGGAAGATAGTCGCAAACCGAAATGTAGCTCTGTAAATGACACTTGGTACAGGAAACAGTACAGCGGTAAGGGATTGGATAGGGGAAAACTAGTCCGACGTCGATCATTTGGACTTATTTTTGTCTCTAGGCCCAGGAGCTCTATAAAAAACGTATTTTTACACGTTGTTGGAATGGTGAAAACTGTGAAAGAGGCGGGATAAAAAATCATTAGGTACTTTTTAAAATACAATTTAAGGTCGATACAATCCAGGACAAGTATAAAGTGAAATGGACGTCCATAGGACATTCAATAGCTCTCAGAGGCGTCCTTAATGCCACGTCTGTCAGATGTCCACAGAAATTAAATAAGGTCAAACATGTTTTTTGTCTTCTAGGAACAACATCGTACCGAAGCATTTTAGACAAAGAACATACATCGTTTATTTATAGTATAATAACTCTCAAAAATAAAACAAACTATGTTAATAGTATAGTAGATACTATTTACTGTCCACAGGTTGCTGAGAGGCATAATCATCCTAGTATCTCCCGTGATTCATAACGTTTTGTATTTCACTACATACGAAATAAATTCTATAATAAGGTCATAACTTTGATGTTTCTTGATTTGTGGTTATGACTGATGCTAGATATATCCATAACAATCCAAGCGTCATTATTTTCGGGTACTCATGGCAGCGGACATGAAAAGATCCATTTTGAATGTCCGGGATGATATGGGTATGCTTATAAAGGGTGATTCACACCTTATCTAAAAAAAATGTGTGAATGTAAAGAGCAGTCTTCAAATACAATTTTGTAAAAAAATCAAAAAAGGCAGTTCGAAAATGATTTCGCCATCAAGCAAACGGACATATTAGAAATAAAAAAAGTGGAGACGTTGCATGAAATGTTTGTGTGTACCTCAGAAGCAGATAGATGTAAAACCAACGTAAATATTTTACAGGAGGACGCAAACACCTTTTGACTTAGCCAAATTGCTTTAATAGTTTCTTAATTGTTTAAGATGGGATGTTAATTTTCAAGCAGTTATACACAAAATATTAGTAGTATTTGAATTTGTCCCGCTCGCACCCAATTCGACGGCTGTAGTATCGCGAAACGCTAGATTGCCTCGATCGCCCCTACGCAATGCTGGTAAACAAACAAATAATGCCGTGTATCGAGGCGCGACTGAAAAATTGAGAATCGACGAGAATTGTTCAAGACATGGATCTAGAGATGCTAGAAAATACCTGGAATATTCGTTTGGTCTATAAAAGAAGAATAGAAGGCCGAGTCAGTCAATCTTGAATTACAGTCTTGAATTAGAGCTTTCATTTGGATATTTCGGAGAGATCAATTAGAATTCAGAGCGATTTAGACAGTGATTAATTAAATAGTGTTTAGTTGAGTTGTAATTAGTATCCGTTAGTGTAAAGAATGTTAATAAATATCAGTAAAAATTAACTGTTTGTTTTACTGGTAAAAGAAAAAGTCGGGTTGGGAAACCCGTGACAGTATTATTAGCATTGCATTGTGAATATCATGAATCAATCCATTTTGAGAGTTACTTGTAAAAGTAATATTTTAAAGCTTGGGGATTTACCACCCCAGAGTGGCTTATATCAAACATTTAATAATAATATTAGACAACGTTCCATACTATTCAATACTTTCAGAAAGAATTCCGATACTGGCACAAAGAAACGAATATTCAAGGATTTCTCAAAATTTTATGCTGTGTTTTTAGGGTGTCGTTATTATGTAGTATATGAAGTATATTGGAAATATATTATTTTTATTAGCTTAGTATAAAAGTTTAATTGATTCTTTACAATTTTGCATTTTAATTTTTTCGAAGAACTTAAACCTACCTACTTATGTATTTCCGATTAAAATTATATTAAAATGGTCTTCACAAACAAACAATGTTGCAATACTGGAAAGCTTAACTTTCCCCTTTCGTCGCACTTCATCGCCCTATAAAACTTTTTTCATTTTTTAGCAAGTTGAAATATTTTTTATTAGGCGCTGTATGCAGCATTCGTACATAATGGCATAATGCAATCTTTCTTCCATTTGCCCGTTGAGATGCACTTTCTGTGCTCAATTTACAAGTCTATTTAACTCGATAACACTTAATAATATCTCAAATGATAAATTAATTCTTCT
The DNA here is from genome assembly GCA_037114965.1 of Monochamus alternatus. Classification (NCBI taxonomy): domain Eukaryota; kingdom Metazoa; phylum Arthropoda; class Insecta; order Coleoptera; family Cerambycidae; genus Monochamus; species Monochamus alternatus. The sequence goes on from CM073426.1 coordinate 126,646,608, forward strand.
AAACGTATGCACTGCATTATCCGAAAATGGAAATCATATACAGATATAAAGCACAACGCTGTATTAGGCATACACGTGCGAATATCGCCAGGACGTCACGTATCGTTTTTAGGATTTTTTTTTCCACGAAATTGTCTAGGACAAACGCCATTTCGATTAAAATAATACATTCTTTCTTCTGCACATAATAATATTTGGAAAAATCAGGTAATTTCCCCATTATATGTTCAGCGTTTTCCAATCCGAGTTAATTTTGTAGCCCGTAAGTTTGCTTATTTTGTTGGAAGGGCTCGCGAGGCCTGAAATTTAAAACCAAATCATGGAGGAAATGCTGGAAAATCTAAGTTACCTAGGAATGTAGTGATGGTACAGATTGAGGACCATGATTTAGATATTGTTCAGGAAGATTCAACAACCAGTAACAGAAATCTCACAGAGCAAGTTGATGCATTTCAAATGACAATGTGTGCAATTTTAAATAGAAATACTTTCATCTCTATCGCGTGCCACAAGTTTAAGGCCACACCAAAAAGTACAGCTTTACGAGTGGCTTTTACAGGAAAAAATACTCAGATCTGGGCTATGGAAAATTTCTACACTAATTAATCGCCAGATTTTCAACACTGATTTCTTTCAAATGTTAGTACCTATTGTTAATGCCATGCTCATTGTACCTTTTTTTTTTTCTTCCAGACCGAATGACTGGTTTAAACTATCACCATTTTTCTTGACACCTTGAACATAATTTGCCGGAATTACTCGAAAACGTGTTAACCGATTTCCTAACGGGTGAATAGGTCGCAATGAACCAATAAGGTGACCTGCGAGATTGCCACATCCAAACCCATCGTTTTATTTTGCGACTCGTTTACAGTTTCTTCCATATCGTGGTTTCAATATCTGATTTGTTCTGTCATCGTCATTTTTTTATACCTTCTATCATTGATATCATCAGTGATATAAACTTTTGATGTTGACAAAAAGAAATAAATCACTAACCTAATTTTTATTTATTTTTATCATCATCAAGAGAACGTCGAGATTATACATCTATGGGGTAACAATCGCCGAATAACAGATTCAAAATTAGTAGAAACAGTTATTTATGTATGTATGAGGAGAGTAAGTCGCCTAAGGACATAATCATCCATGGTGCATACAACATTTTATATTTCACTCCGTACGAAATAAAAATTATGAAAGCTCATAGCTTTGATGTTTCTTGATTTCTGGTTGATGCTAAATATTTTCAAATATATCCATCTCAATCCAAGCGTCATTATTTTAGGGTTCTCACGGCAGCGGGTGTGAAAAGATTTATTTATTAGATCTGTAAATGAATAAACTCAAGAAACCAAACTATCTTTTAAATCGTGGTGAAATGTCAATGGCAAACATTTTACCGTAAATGACATAATATTATTTTCTTTTAATATTAACATTAATCACTCATAAATTAGATCTAATTTTGTCTGAAGTGCAACAGCATATACATTCATATATAAGAAATTTGTCATCAAGTTGACATTCTATATCATTTATAAAAAGATTGAATATTTAAGGACCAAGAACGGATTCTTGAGGAACGCTTGATGTAGGCAGCAAGGTAAAGAGAAAGTTATGACTGATGCCAGTTATTTCAGTATACTAAAATCAATTATTCAAGTATGAAGAAAACAAAGTAATTAAAGCATTTGATAAGCCAACGTTTTCCAGTTTTTGTAATAATAATCTATGATCCCGTCTATCAACTGCCTTAGTAAAATATAAATAAATTACATTACACTGCTTACCATGTTGAGAAAGAGTTATTAAATTTTTAGTTGGTATAAACGTTTAGTTGGTATCGTTCAAAAAAATTTCTAATACCTTGCAAAAGTTACATATTGTGGATCTGTAGTTATATATATCTCATTTATCACCTTTCTTATACACTGGATAAACCATTTCCATAAACCAATTTTGATTTCGATTTTTTCGTATAAACCTACAATCGCGATAATTTTTATAATTCTGTCACTTATCTCCAGAAACATTTGCCTAAAAAATGAAGTTTTTACTCAGAAACGGAGCATTCTCATACTCATGTTTGTGGCCACCATGTGTGGTCGATTTTTGTACCTTTTTCTTTCAGTGCTCTGTATAAATTATTCATACTAATGTTCTGCATTGTCATGTTCTCACTCATTCCACGCATATCACTTATTAAATGCCAGTTTATTAAGTACCAAAGACGCCAGTCTGTTGAGACTTAATTGTAATTAAATTGCTTGCTACATATGTTACACCCAAATCGAGAATATTCAATTAGAATCGTAGTAATTGTCACTAATTAGTAAGCAGCATATGGCTGTTTAATTCGCGACGTCGAATCAGTGCAGAGCAACTAAGATCTACCGGGAGGTTCCGTGGTATTCGTTAGCATATAATTTTCAGTTGAGTATTGTAAATCATGTTTACCTACGATCACTAATGTAAATACTTAAAAACACACCGTCTACGATCAATGTAAGATTCCTATTACGTACGGTAAAAATAATCGCACAGCATGGTAAACAAATCGTACAGTTTTCCTAGCCAACCGCCTAAGCAACGGTCAATACAAACAAACTTATTCAAGAACTGTCATAATCTTAAATCATATTTGTGTGTGAGGGTAATATAATAAAGTGAAATAAGTTTTATTACATAAAAAATGTCGAGTGACAATGAAATAGAAAATTTATCTCGACCCAATATTAGCAAAATTGCAGAAGCTGCTAAAAACACTTGTTACCGACGAAATCTGAATATCGATACAAATTTACTTACCAAAGATTTATGGAAAGGATATTAAAAAACGACGTTAAATCATTTTTCTAGAATGTAATGATGGCATATTTCCAAGAACTCTCAAAAACTATGAAGCCTTCCTCACTTTGGTCATTTTACTCAATGTTAAACGCTGGAAATAATATAAATCACAATGTCGATATTGCAAACTACTCCAAGTTATAAGTTCTCCTGAAGAGAACGGACGGCTTTAAACCTAAAAAATCCAAGATTTTGACAAGCAAAAATATAAAAGATTTTCTAGAAAACTCACCAGATGATAAATATTTGTTTATGAAGGTAATATATTGAGCTCAATATAATATTAGATATGGTATAAGCAGTGCGTGCAGGAATCAAGAGCTGGGTATTATAAAACCGTCAGATATTCAAGACAGGGAAGAATCTATAGTCTGTTTGGAAATGAAAGAGAGTAATAAAACCCCGAAATAAGAACCGGCCATGGGCGTAGTACTATTTCGTTTCAGGTAATTATCGGGTAATACTAATGCTAACAGGAAATGGGTGTACATTAGTATATTTTACTGGATACATCATAGGGCAGGAGCCAGTGTATTGGGACAGATCAATCCAGTCTTAGAGCTGAATATACGAAGACGTGCTAGTGCAGTAGAGTAAAATTCGACTTGTGTTTAGTGACTATTGTGACAGTGGATATAATATTGTTTGGGTAAAATGTCGAGCTTATCAGATTACGTACCTGCTAAACGCATGAAAAGATGTGCGCTGTCTCAGAATGAGAAGATTATTATATTAAATGTATTTAATGCATTAAAACACCAAAATCCTACCAACAGTGTTGACGACATCGTGGAAAAGTGTTCCAAAATGACAGGGATTAGAAAATCGAATATCTACAGCCTTTAAAAGAAAACAAAAAATGAACAAGATACTGTAAATTCCCCAAAATCATCTACCGGGAGGTCAAAAGTCGTTATAGATGATTTCTTCAAAAATATCATTTTATTTTAAAAAAGAAATACCAACGCTGAACAAAATTTTAAGTGAACTTTCAGAGAACAACGATTTGCCAAAAATCAGTAGAAGCAAATTATGGGCCGTCTTACGAAAGTTGTATTTTTGCTGAGAAAAGCAGAACAGGAAGTCAGTCCTTATCGATAAAGATGAAATTATTTGTTGACGAAGATCCTACTTAAGATCAATTAGAAAATTCCGTGACGAAGGGAGGAATATTTATTGTCTAGACGAAACTTGGGTCAACGAGGGATATACTGTAACAAAAGGGTGGCAAGATAAAAATGTAAAAAGTTTTCGACAACCATTTTTGGATAGACTTTCAACAGGGTTCAAGGCACCTTCAGGTAAAGGGCGAAGATTAATAGTGACACATGTAGAGTGCCAGTGGTTTTGTAGATGGAGGTTTACTTTTATTTGAATCTAAAAGTACAGGTGACTATCACGAAGACATGAACGCAGATGTTTTCGAAGAGTATTTTACACAGATGTTGGATCTTATTCCTCCGGGGTCTGTAATTGTCATGGATAATGCCAGTTACCATTCACGGCAGACCGAGCGGACGCCTACGACTGCTTGGAGGAAACCCGATATAATTCAATGGTTATCCAGAAAAAACATTTCTTTTGAAACAAATATGGCGAGAAAGGAACTTTTGACACTTGTCAATCTTAATAAAGATCAGAAAAAATATGTTATCGATGAAATGGCAACAAATCGCCAAATAACGGTACTACGGTTACCACCTTATCACTGTGAACTTAACCCAATCGAATTAGTCTGGGCGCAGGTAAAAGGAGATGTAGCGCGAAATAATATGACGTTTAAATTAAGTGAGGTGAAAATTTTGTTATAAAAATCCTTGGAACGAGTAACTGCGGATAACTGGCAAAGATGTATACATTATGTACAAAAACAAGAGGAGAAAATGTGGGAACTCGATAATTTAATTGATGTTACTGTGGAACCTATCGTTATCAATCTAGGAGACGAAGATAATTCATCAGAATATTCAGAGGATAAATTTTAATATACCTACTTTTTTATATTCTTTATTGTGCATTTATACAACACTACATTTACTCACCATAATTTGAATTTTCAAAATACATATATTTTTGTGTGGAATAAAAGTCTATTCATTAAATTTAAATAAATATTTTGATAATAATATTGAATAATTTTATTTGAATTACTAAAAACCCTCTTAACCCAGTTATGATGCTTAAAGTAGCCTCTAGTTTTGAAACGCTGTTTTTATATTGTTTACTTATAAGAGAAATGGACCGAGAAATTGTAACGGTATAGACAAAGACGGATTGTCGGGGATTAAATTTTAGCTACGTGCTACAATTTAGTGTGGTTCGATCACACAAAGTTTTTTTAAAAGTACTCCTCATTTATACCGATAATACATAATATAAAAATATTGAATATAAGCACCAGTACTACATTTATTTACGATTTGCTTTCATTACTCTCTTTCATTTCTAAACAGAATATAATTATTAATATTCCCGATTCAAAACCTAAACGGCAACGTTCTTTTATGGCATCTTAATATTTTTACCCCAAGGTTAACAAATATATAAACTTTCGCTCTTCAGTAAATACAGCTCCAAATTTATTTTTTTTCTAAACTATACAAACGGAAAATGTACCAGACAGTGTGTTGGTATTAACAAGTTAGGAAAGATTCCACAACAAATAGCCATATATCTGGGACCACCAAAAACAGCGACTTATACAGGACACTGTTTTCGACGCTCGTCTGTGACTATTCTTGTTAACGCGGGTGGTGACTTATTAGATTTAAATGGCAGTCATCAGTCGTAGCTGAAGGGTATGTGGATAATTCCCTAAATAATCAAACTAACAATTCGTCTAAAATATCATCTGCAATAGCAAGTGCTAGTAATAGTACTAATAGTATTAATGAAAATTTCATTGAAGCAACTAATAATGTAAATCTTACTTATGCTTCAACAAGCAAAACAACCGATATACCTTTTGTCTTCAATAATTATTGTTCTGTAACTATAAATAATTATTATAATAAGAATAAATAATATCATAAAAGATAACAATTTGAAAATTTAATATTCTGTCGTTAATGTACTACTATAGAATTATTACAATATATACCTTCTTGTTGATGTTATTGTTACGGATTTCCTAACCCGATTTTTTCTTTTACCAGAAAAACAAATGGTTGATTTTTACTGATATTTTCTGGCAGCTCTAGATCCATTTCTCGAATGATTCTCGTCGATTCTCAATATTCCAGTCGCGTCTCGATACACGGCATTATTTTGTTTGTTTACCAACATCAAGTAGGGACGATCGGAGCAATCTAGCGTTTTGCGATACCGCAGTTGCCAAATTGGGTGCGAGCGGTACAAATTCTGTGACATTATCAAGTTCTTACATTATTAAATTATTGATATTGTTACCAGTTGTGATGGGGAACTAAAACTAAATGATTTTGTGTGAATATGTAGGTCGTAGGTAAAGTATAGTACGTAGTAATGCAGTTACGCACTCATAGAATTACGCTCTCGCCGCTACCCAGCTTCGTGCGTAACTTTTCCATTCGTGCGTAAAATGCTTTTTACAACACTTATTACGTAATATACTATTTCAAGATCGTATTTGAGATTGGTAGTAAAATATCGATTATACAGGATGATTCAGTCATAATGTCATTAATTTTAATCATGTATTCATAAGGTCTAATAAAGACGGAAAATTGAAAACGAAAAATTTTACTCGACTTTTCAAAAGATAAACAAATCACCCTATAACAATCGACAACGCGACGCTCCTAGCACGCTAAACATTTTCAGATGACGCATTCGCGTATTGAAGCTATATTGATATTCAGCAGTGTTGCCACTCAGGACCATATACTTATAATAACAGCATGTTATTCGGTACTGAAGGGATAGATTTTTTTCTGACAAATTTCTTGTTTGCAAAATTCATTCATCACGTCCGCAGAGTTTTATACTGTAAATAATTTTAGATAAAACATACCTATTTTTTTGACATCTTTTCGTTATATTCTTGAAAGCAGAATCAAGTTGAACTCGTACGTTAATATGCCCAAATAATGCAAATCGCATTTATTTATGAATCTATATCTGAATCAACTCCAATCAATAAATCATTACTCAGCAGGTACCGAATAATACAGATACGCACGGAAACACAGAAGCAAATGTTTATTAAAATAACTTATAAATTCTTCCAAGGCTCTGTCTGTCACTACTTCACTTTACTCAACTTGAATTGCATTTGTATTTAGACAAATAGCAAATTTTATTAATAATTATAAACCACTGGCGGTACAAACAAACAAAATTCGCCAACCTTTACAACGCGAAAATGATAGGTAACTGATGGATGAAGAAGGAAAAGAAGTTGGGCCGCAAACATCTGTTCCGGTTGCAGTTGATGGCGGGCTCGCCTGCATAGGAAAACGAACCCTACTGATGTTCGACTTATTCCGCCGATAACGTATTAAACATGAATTTGATCTGCCAGCTTTTTAGCTGTACCGAGTGTGACGCAAATTTAATTGTTGTTTATTTCTGTTATTATTTAGCGGTTCTGAAGCGCCTGTCAATGAGTAGGCATTGAAAATAACGTTATGGACCTAACCTATGGTAGTTGTGGCTAACTGGATAGGTATGTCTCGGACTGCTTTTTATTGATAGCACAAGGTTTTTATATTACTGTCTGTATTTAACTATAAAAAACATTTCAGCCTCAAATGCAAATTTAATTATTGTTTATTTCTGTTATTATGGAGGGGTTTTGCAGCTTTGCAGCTCTTGTCATTGAGTAGACATTAAAAGGTTATTGACCTAAATACGGTAGGTCAAGACTCGGATCGCCGGATTGTTGATCACTGACTGTTTTTTGTTGACAGCACGAGTTTTTTTATTACTATCTGTATTTAAATACAGAAAATGCTCCAGTCTCTGTTAATAATTTATCTTAGTGAGTATTGGATTTTATTTCACTATTTATGTAATGAAATGTAATGATTTATTTTGATCCATTGGAGTTTTGCAATTTCAATATTAAATATTTCTTATGTTGAAACTTAATATGTTACTTGCATACTTTTAAAAAATGATTTATAGCATTAGGTAATTACATATTACATAAGTAGGTACTATAGGAAAATATTTATATTCGGCAACGTCGCGTCAGGCCACCGAGTTGGACTGCCACCAGAGGGGTGTAAATAATGGTTTGAAATTTTTTTTCGGCGTAAATGTGCTTTTATTTTTTTTTAAAATCGCAAATTCGTATTATGTCGTGTATTCGACTGTCATATTGTGATTGCATTTATGGGCTAGCTCTATTAAGTACTGATATAAACTGCTTACAGAGAATACAGAACAGTTGCTTTAGGTTTGCTTACGGTGTCAGAAAATATGAGCGAGGTGTAAGTGAGTTAATTCGAAGTAGAGGTTATCTTAACCTCGTAAAGTCTCGGAAATTACATCTATTACATCTAACTCACAATATATTGGTCAACTGCACTCCTGAATATCTGCATAGAAAATTACATAAGGCGTAGGTTCCATAAAGAAACTGGATCATTTAAACCTCGTTACGCGCGTCTTTTAGAAATTTCTCGCTACGCTACTGCTTTATATACTAGAAGTTTTATTTATCAAGTTTGCAAATGTTACAAGAGTTTACTTGCAGAATTTAAAAACCTACTCAATTTTGAATATAAAAAAAAAATTAAAAGAATATCTTCTGCATGAGACTTAGTAATTATTGAGCAGGTTTACGTCGTTATTTTATTCGTTGTTATAATACTTTATTCAATCTTATCTTATTTTTAATTTATTATACATACTTTTTTATAGATATGTAGGTACTAAATTTTCACTTTTCGTTTTTGTCTTCATATATTTGGCTTCTGACTATTTTGTACTTATTTATTTATTGGAATGGATAGAGTAGAACTATATTTTTATATGTTTTTAAGTGAATACACGTATACAATAATATAATTTGTAATGTTCACTAAAGTTCATCAATTCTAGTAGTGGATGTGTTATTAATCTACAGTTCTTTTTAAAAAGAACGAATTATAGTTTGATTAGATGTCGCGTTATGGAGTACGTGTGACTTATTTTCTCGTTAGATATATAAAACTTCGTATATCGTATGAAAATAACTGATGATAACTTCACAGGTTGGTGGTACGCTTAAGCGCTAATTACGCCTACCCCTCTCTGCAGAAATTAGGCGGATGGCGGATTACAAACGAATGTTTAATTTCCTGGTCGGTAACACGTGGGCCATTCCGTTGTCAGGCATGTGCAAACCGCAGCGTAATTTGGCTTGGTTTGTCGACGCTTGACATGACTGACACATGTAATCATATTAGCGAGCAATCTGCACATGATTCATACGTCGAGGTACGTCAACAGGACAAATGAATGTGTAACTGCAAATACTGGCCAGCGTGATACGAGCTAGTCGTGTGGCGGTGGCGGCAATAGTTTTGGCATTATAATTATCGAATACAGAGCCGGTTTCAGATATGTAACATATCATTTTTCGTTATGTATATTTCTGAAGGATTTTGTTAATTATTTATTATAGTCAATAGTGGTGTTTACCTTGGTATAATTTTCATGGGTAGACATTGCGAGTAAAAAATTTAATTATTTTTTGTAAAAATATCTATGGTATGTTCATTTCACAAAATTAAATGTTAAAAATAATAAAAATGTTTATGATCTACAAAAACAGAAAATATATAATACATTAAACAGAATACATATATCAAATAAAAGAAAAAACACAAAACAGGAAATAAAACATAATAAATATCATACAAATACGATTGAATTCTCTATATCTGTCACCTTAATTTTAATTGATGACAGTACGCATTAAATAAATTATTTTATAAAATATTGCCCTAATAAATTTTTTTTATATTTTTAAAATATTTTTTGAATTAGGTATTAAAGAGAAAATTATATTTATAATGATTAAAGTGAATTCATCCATGAAACAATTTTGCATTATTATTATATACAAATGCATCATCAACTGTGCACCAACAGCATTTTTTTTCAATTTAACGTTTTTGATAATTTTGATAATCAAAATATAAAGTAGCAACTGTTATATATCGCTATGAAGGAAAAAATATTGAAATTGAATGGCATAAAAATCATATTTTAAAAGAGATATCCTGTAGAAAAATCACAAGTACGTCACTCAACTCTACCCGAAAAAACTCTATCAGGAGCAATTTTCAGCATTCGGCATTCCGGTGTCTCCGCTATTCTCTGAGGTACGAAGAATCCCTTAAAAGTATTTTTTTTTTCAATTTTGCCCTGTATCTCAAAAACGAAGAAATCTATGAAAATTCTGATAACAGCATCTTAAGATTCTCGAAAAAGTTGTCTAGTGCTGCGAAAATCACAAGATACCCAAATACAACGAAATTGGGACACCCTATACATTAGACCATAAGAATATATGTGCAATACACAAACATTCTTGTCAAATAAAATTATGTATGCTCTTTGATATCAAACATCTATGGACAAACTACTAATCACTAATTATTTAAAATAATAATCTAGTTAAATAGTATTAATATAAAAATAACTATACTTAGTACTTTAATAGCCCTCTTTGAACAATTGGAAACTGTTCCAACCAATGCTCACCTAAGGTTAAAAATGCAGTGTTTTGGATGTAATGCCCATGCATGTGACGGTTGGAGACTGATTTTGGTTGGTTATGAAAAAGCTATGATCATTACATAATTTTGTAAAATCATTTTGAATTATAATCATTTTACAATTTTCTTCGATGTATTAGATCTATCTTATCCCTGCAATCTGCTGCTTTTTCAATTGTTTCTGTTTTTTAAATAAAATTATTTTTCCTCATGTAACAGCTTACAGAAAAAGTAAAGTTAAATACTGCTGACAATTACGATAATTGCTCCATCAAAATAATGTAAAATAAAATAATTATAATGTCCATGTGATACATTCAAGCATACATACATTTCTATGTACTCTGACATGTTACATGTAATTCAGAACTTTATAATATTATTATTTATGTGTGTAATTAAGAGAGAATTCAAGGTTCAGTATTAGTTATATATTTGTTAGATGTAAAAGCATTTATTTTCATGAATAAAAATGGATTGGACATTGATAGTACTTTTTGGTCTAAGTAATACGCTGTATGTAACTGTAAGTACATTTTGTATAAATAAAACATCAAGTAATAGTTATTTATTGTAGAATTTTATCCACGCAAGAATGTTTAAACGCGAGAACGTATTTCGAGCGGCTAAATTCTGAAGTGGATAAAAGGCAATTAAAACATGAATGCAATACAACGTTTTAGAACTAGAACAGAATTATTGGAATTTAATTAAAACATATTCGCACGACTTGATATTTCTTAGTAGTTAGTACTCAATGAAACGTGGTAGGTTATGTTATACCTACTTGTTGTTGTGGTACGTTGTTCTCAATTTGGTAAAAATGCAAGAAAGTAATTGTGTTCCTGTGGCTGTTTGCGAAGAAACTCAAGAAACAATTTTCCATTTATTTCCAGCGAAATGCAGGGAACATTACGAAAAATTGTTCGCCGAATTTAACGAATGGAGGAAAAAACGGAGAGTAATGTCAATAAATGGAGAAGTCATGCATCGCATTTTTTAACATTGAACTCTTTGAAGAAAAAATATGCAATTTTATCTATGTGGTTGAAGTATTCGATGTTGAAGAAACAAACTTAGTGCTTATCTGAAGAGTGAGACGAGAGGATACAAAGCAAAAAAAAGCTGCAGTATTGGAAAATGTACATATTGAAGAATTTTTTACTGGGGTTTCCGATTAAGAATGTTTAATGATTAAGGTCTCTTTACCTTTTATATGTTAGGTATACATATAGTGAACTTTGAATTATTTTAGGTTGTACTAATAATGAAGGTTTCTGGTGCCTATCCATGCTGCGAATTAACAAATTTGAAAATTACTGACGTACAGCACGTTGGGAGTTACTTGTTTCAATACCTGACACCAGGACGGGCATTTCAAGAAAATTTACAATTATAAATATAGGATTTTGCGTGAATACTGTTGAAATACGCAGAAAACATATTTCTCTACGCCCAATTCGCTTAACACAAGACTGATTCTTCTTAAGATGCATCAATAAAAAATGTACTTCTCTGTTGGAATCAACACATTGGCGAAGGTACTCTGTATAGTTGCTTCATTCCTGAATGTCACAAATCCAGAAGCATATACTGGCCATAGTATGATCCGCACTTTATTGGCCAATACAGGTGCCATTAAACGGCATCGTGAATGGAAGAACTTCTATGTAGCAGAAAGTTATGTTGAGGAGTCCATATCTAACAAACTTGATATTGCCTTATAAGAAGAGACATTCGTAACTTGTGCAAATTCTTTACAAACTTCGGCAGATGTTATGTGTTCCGAAAATGATGGCAACAATGCTACAAGGGTTGTTATTAACGGAAAGGAAATTAAACTTAATAAAACGAAATGTCTAGTACTATAAATGTAAATTTTAATAAATAAATCAATTAAATTCGATTTATTATACGTTTGCTACTTTTTTCATTATTCTACTAATGAAATAAAGTTCCACTAGTGGATAAAGTATGACTTAAGACGGTTCATATGTGTGGACAAAAGTAATAGTATTAAGGTGAATGTGGATTAAAATTAAGGTATTTGACCCAAATAACGCCATGTTTCTAATAACGCCAAACGCCATTTTTTAGGAATTCACTAAAGCAATATAAAAACTTTGTGGTACAGTTTTGTAGCTTTCTACCAAGGAAAGTAATGGCCCATAAAAAAATTTGTTCTGGATACAACAGGTGTCGCCACTTGTATTGCCATAATTTACTAGCAACATCGAGATTGACAGTCACGTTTTTTTGTGAGATTTTTGTTGTTAAATCATTGTGCAAAATACGTTTGTTGGCACCCGCGTCATCTTTGGTAAGTTTATGTTTGATCTAGTTGATAGTTTCAATTAAAACTTTTGTAAAATCGGTACTATAAATTTTAGGTTAAGTGCGTCTAATAACGCAAGCAGAAAATGTTTCAATGACGTTATTAGGAGCCGCATGGCGTTATTAAGAGCATACTGGAATTCGTGTATTTTGTTTCAGATAAGGTGAAATCCCTTACCAAAAAAAAAGGTTTGAGGTCTGAAGAGGCCTTAAAAGAAGCCCTACAAAGTGTGTATAGTGGAATGTCAGTTCTAAGGGCGTCCGAAATATATGGAATTCCACGTAGAACTTTACGGGATCATATTAAACGTGGTTCAAGCATTAAAAGAATAGGAAGACGTTCTGTACTCAATGATGACGCAAGAGTCTGAATTATGTAGACGAATTATTCGCTTATCAGAAATTGGAATGCCACTTACCAGTGAAGTAATTCACGGATCCGTTTATTCTTTTGTCCAATCTGCAAGCATAGAACACTGTTTTAACTACCACACAAGTATGGCGGGAAGAAAGTGGATGAAATTATTTCTGAAACGCCATTCTCAGATAGCTCGTAGAAAGGCTCAGGTGCTTAACTCAGCAAGAGCTCAAAGGGTTAACAGATATATCGTCAATGACTACTTTTTAAAGCTCAAGCAGGTACTAGTTGATAAAGATTTGTTCAACAAACCCCACTTAATCTATAACATAGATGAAAAGGGGTGTAGATTGACACTACACCACCACCAGCAAGTATTAACTCAAAAAGGTAGTCGTACTACCTCTCGGCGAACACGCGGAGAACGTGACAATAGTGGAATGTGGTAGAGATGAGTCGAATTCGTATGATTCGTTTAAATTATTCGAATCAAGACACTGATTCGTATGATACGAATCCTCTATATTAAAATGATTCGTACCAGTCGTACCACATAACTAGACTTAGACTAACTAGACTAGACTAGACTAGACCGATAAAAAACCGACACCAAATTTATCTGAACGGAACCGTACCTACGCGACGCGACTGTTGATTCACATTCACATAACAAATAATTATACAGTTCACAGTTCGGTTCGGAATACGAGCACGGACCGGGCTATTTGTTAGTACTTCTTACTTACTTTACACTCAATTTGTGTTATGATGATACGAATCTTTGGTACGAATCTCATGGTACGAATCATTTTGTAAAATTATTCGAACGATACGGATCTTGAAAAAGATTCGAATCGCCCATCTCTAGAATGTGGGAATGCCGTTGGTCAAGTGGTTGATCTATTCCTCCTATGGTATTATTATTTAAGGGCAAGAGAATAAATGAAGACTGGCTAGATGGTATGCCACCTGGATCGAAAATTGTTACGACACCCAAAGGAAGCATGATAAGTAATGTCTTTATTCAATGGCTGAAACATTTTTCAAGATATAAAATGCCCGGTCATGCACTCTTAATTTTTGATGGTGCAGCATCCCATCTCGATATTTTCATAGTAGAAGCTGCTGAAAAATTAGATATTACTTTGCTCTGTTTGCCTAGTAATACTACGCATGAACTTCAGCCACTAGACAAATGTGTATTTAGGAGCTTCCAGCACTATTGGGACGAAGAAGTCCTAAATTATTGGACGACTTTTCCAGAAAGGAAAATCACACGTGCAAGGTTTGGAAAAAATCTATCAAAAGTTTTTCCAAAGGCAATGTCACGTCAGAATTTACAATCCGTTTTTAGGTCAACTGGAATTTATCAATACAATCCCTCTGCGCCCAGTTCCATAACTTACAGGGTTCAAGAAATACTAGAGGAAACCAGTCTCGGTGTAGTAAAATCTGATAGCGGCTTGGAGAACGACTCAGACATACAGAGGAGCGATTCCATTGATTCGGATGAGCCCTTATCAAATTATGTTAACATTCGCAAATCCGGTGAAATTCACCCAAAGAAGAAACCGAATGGAACGGAAATGGAAGATATGTTAAATACGCCCAGTACTTCGTAACAAGCTGAACACTGAAAAGAAACTTAAAAGGAAGGAACCTGGCGCACAAAGTGTTAAGGAAGGTACCAAGATGAATCTGAAAGACAAACGTGAATAAAACAGGAGAGAATTTGGTACAGAAATAAAAAATACTGAAGTAAACAATAAAATAGAAAAACAAAAAATCGACACAAACAATAGTAATAGAAAAAATAAAAAGCAAAAAGGGATACAAAACGATAAGAAAAATGATGAAAAGAACCAAAGTTTGATAAAAAAATTTTCCAGTCCTAATATAACCACACCGGCAAGTGCGAAAAGACGCAAAGCAATTAACTCAACGGCACTCAAGCTGTTGTCAGAGATTTGTTTTCTGCATTTTCTGAAAACATCTATTCGAAGATAAAATAAGTTACAGTTCAAGAAAGTTGATATTGCTTTGTTTGTCAAGAAGACCGGGTCCTTGATATGATAAGAGGAGTGTGTAGGATTATCCAAACAAGATAAAATTGCATTTGTTTGTAAAGACTGTTAACTAATTTTCAATAAATAATTATTACGTTAATAATTATTGTTTTTTATTTTTATATAGACAGTTTTGGATTTTCTTTAAATAAAATCACTTGGCGTTATTTAGGACAGGATGTTCTTAAAGCGCCAACTGCAGCGTACAATTTTTTTTTTGTTTTGTTCTAAATATCAGAAAAAAACACCATATTTTTTTGTTTTAACATATATACAGATAATAATTACCAAGATTCATAAAATTTTGACAAATATTTTCGGAGCTGTGCAAAATAGAATGTTAATATGGCCTTATTTGGGTCAATTACCTTATTTATATTTCCAGGGATTTACAGTAGATGTAGTAAATGTGACGCATTGTTCCACTTCCGAAGAAGAGGTGGGTGAATTAATTTGGGACATATCTTCCGAAGAATCAATGGACCAGTTATTTTCCGGATCATTTAACATTCCTGTAAAGCTAGATGAAGACGCATACGTGGTAAGAATATGTGCGAAAAAGAAATAAGTATAAATAATAAATAACAGTATTTATAGATAGTACTAGAAAGGTTGCACGTCGGCACCGCTGCGTAGTGCCTTTTACTTAATTGCCATGACTGCGCGGGGTGCATCTCACGCGTTCGAAGCCCTGTGTGTTCGTCACCGTGAAAGCCTATGAGCCCGAATACCTGCCTGTTCGAATAGAAAAGTGCGCGCTCCCGGCTGACTGGCGGAGAGAGGAGACCACGATGCAATTCACCTGGATGATTCGTTCTCGCGAAGATAACGCAATGGTGTTCACAGTGATTTATCACTCCACATAATTTTCCACAACAGTTTATTTAAATATTTTTATTAACAGCCTCTGTTTTTAATAGTTATTTTCATAAAAATTGTGATAGATGTATTGGAATCAACGATTATGCATATAAATTTAATTTGAAAACCATGGATTAATTTTCATGGCTACTTTCACACCCATCATATAATAATTAAAAATTAAACGTGTGGAAACATAGGCTTAATTAATTAATAATGTTTCTAAAACACTGTGGAAAGTGAAATATCAAAAATGGGTTGCATTATATTCCTACCGGGAGAATGAATCATCCAGGCGAATTGCATCGTGGTCTTCTCTCTCCGCCAGTCAGCCGGAAGCGCGCACATCTCTATTCGAACAGGCAGGTATTCGGGCTCACAAGCTTTCGATCACATAGCGCTTTGAACACACAGGACTTCGAACGCGTGAGGTGCTTCGACTACTGCGCGCGGCTCTACGCCTGTGAAATGTGAATAATAAAATGTAAACGTGACTTTGGCTGAATTCTCTATGGTGGGGAAAATTCGTCGCTCTATAATTTAGAAGAATGGTTTGCATATTTTGGTAATTTTTAGTGTTTTCTCGAGTTTGGTTATTTTTTTCAACATCCTCTATTTTAAATACCTATTGAATCGGGTAGTCTTTATGTGATGCTAAAAGTTTAATTTTTTAATTTTTTTTTAATTCCATGAATTTAAAGGGTTTTTAGAGAATGATTCGTTATTTTTAAACACTCTCTATTTGCTCCGTTAGTTAGTGTCATAATAGATCCTTGATGGAAGTTTCATCAAAAAAATTTTTTAATAATAAAAACCAAAAATTTCCTCGAATTTTGAATTTTATTTTTTTTGTCAATTTTTATTTTAACACTGTCTATCAAGCCTATTTGAATCACCCTATAAATTGAAGCGACACGGCAGAACGGTACTGAAATGACAACCGTCATATTGTCTAGCTCATTTTTACCACGTTTTCACTCATATTTATGCAAAGTTCAATGTAAAAACGACCTCAAACACCAGCGCTCGGGTACGGGAAACTTTCAAGAGACTTCAAATTTACAGTTTTTGGTCTTTGCCGGCCTCCAGTCGACCTATTTTTCCTAATTTCCTACGTTTTATTCCGAGATGTCACCCCCGTAACATACGTTTGACATTTCGGTGATTTTGGTCGGCGGTGCGCCTCATAGTTGACTGAAACTTAAGCAATTTTCGTTATAAAGCCGAATTTGCATGCTGGACATTTTACAAGGGTCAAATTTAAAGTTTCTGTATAATATTTTATAGAAATAAATGTAGGAATACATAAAAATCTCGAATTTTCATTCCTTGTCATTCTCACATCACATCTGTCAACTCGTCTGACGTTTCTCGATACGGGATGAATTACATAAATTACAATTAGAGGACTGGTTTTTATAGTTACCTAATAATACGATAAGTTTACATGCATAATTAGTACTTTTTAAAGCTATTCAGTACTTTTTGGTTTATCGATCTAGTACTTCTAGTATAGTGGGGGTAGGTACAAAAATGTTGGTAAACTATTGTAGTTTTGTCCAGCCCCGGATCTACGATTTTTTCGAACCGGGGCAAAATCTTGATGGTGGCGCCCCCTCTCTTCAGTGTTTGAGAAAAACTGTTAAAACTGCCAATGAGCAGCATTTTTTGAGACCATTTGTGAAAATAATAATCCTTTAATAAATTTAAACTTTTTATTATCTAATAACTAATAACTTTCATTTGCGACGTAAAACAGAAACACAGAAAAAATATATAACCAGGAAAGACTACAACTTTACACGGCGTGCTTTCTTTTCTGCGAAAGAATCTATTACCTCCTCAAAGTCCGTCGCATAGGCAGTTTTGTTTTCAATGGATAGGATCGCGAGGCCAGATAGACGCTCCTGACTCATTGTTGAACGTAGATAAGTTTTAATTATTTTCAGTTTGCTGAAGCTTTGCTCACAGCTTGTAGATGTTGTTGGTAATGTGCAATAAATTCTTAAAGCTATACTAACATTGGGAAACGCTTCTTGCAAGTCATGCTTGTACAGATGTTGTAACAGGTCGAAGGCACTTGATTGTTCATTAATTTCACGTACTAGCTCTTTAAATACGGCAAGTTCCTGGCAAAAACCAACTGCATTCAAGTCTTTCGAATATTTTAAAGCTAGATCGGCTCCATTTTTTGCAGATCTTCTGTCGACATATTTAAAAAGGCTTGGCCACTGAGGTAGGCGAATTTTTCATGTAGACTCTGTAATGTTAAGATGCGTTCATCGAGACATGCGTCATGCGACAGACTCTGATCTGTTAAGATATGTTCATAAATCACTTAGTATGTGTTCAATAACTAATTGGGCGTATGGAAATAGAAAAGTTTGTTTTTGAAACATATTTAAGATTCGATTATTTGATAAAAACCTATGAGATTGTAGGAAAAGAGGCTTCATTTGTTCGATATTTTGAATTCTTGTCTCAAGGATTTGGCGCTCTCATGAAACTGCCGCCCGGGGCAAGTGCCCCGGTTTGCCACCCCTTAGATCCGGGCCTGGTTTTGTCTTTGTCACAAAACCCACAAAATTTTAGTAAATGAAAGAACAATGCATGTAGTATTTAATAAAATTTCTGTGTACTGTTTGGAAATTATTACTGCAAAAGCATAACAGTATGTAAAATAATACTACAAATTGTGTTTGGGGAGTTATAATCACAACAAATTGTAGAAGATATATCTACAATGATTGTATAAACGATTACTATCGGTTTAATTAGTGATGTATACTCCTCTAGCTAAATTCTATTAATTTTACCAGCGATCCTTACAGTATGATTACAGATACACTTATGTATATGTGAACGTGTGAACAAAGAAAGTTTACAGTATATTTTTATTTAACTTATATATATTTATAATCAAGATATAACATAATTTTATCTATGCTTTCTATAATTTAAATTATTATTTTTTTCCTATTACTTCGATATTTTGCAGTATTACGAATCGTATTTTTGGGACCAAGAAGCAGAAGAATGGGTTTTCATATTCGATGGTATTAGATCATTTTGCTTCTCCATTTTAACTTCGCTGCCATACAAGAAGTTCAGATCTTCCGTAGATCCTAATTGGCCTGAAGATTGTCCAGTTTCTGCAGTAAGTTTACAAAGTTTATTGACGATGTCTAAGTTTATTGATAAATATTTTACTGAAGTTTCAATTTGTATTTCTATTGTTCGTATAGGGTGAACCTTAAATGTGTACATATATTTAAACAGTGGTACAATTTAGTCAATCGAATAAGTCATATCAGTTCTTTTAAGAAAAAAATAAGATAAAAAATGAGTTCATAACTATGCATGATTTTTAATATAACACTGATTTAGAAACATTAATTCCGTTATGGAATTTAAGCGTTTTTAGTTTCATTTTGGACGGAAGATCAACTATACAGTGTTGCCAGTGTTACACAAATAAGATTCTTAATCCGTAATTTTATACAAAATATTGTATTGTTCCCTTGACATGGTTGAATGTAATATTAATTTAATATATTTCACTAAAAAGAAAATGGAAGTAATACTAGTTGATCTATAATAGTTTTCCGGGTTGTTATAGCATGATCTAGGTAACTGATCGCTGCCAGTAACAATTAGTGAGTATATCCCCAACCCTAACTAGGGTTCTTTGACCTATCCTTGTTATACTATGCAGTATGCGCCAAAAGTATGAAATAAATTCAATAAAAACGAAACAATTATTTTTTGGGAAAAATCCTCGAACAGGTCGATTTTTAATTTAAAAAATACATATTTTAGCGTAAAATGCGATTTTCAAATGTCATTTGTTTTCGAGTAATGACGTCATCGATTTTTTTTTAAATGGCAACACCATATTTTTTTCTTTGATTCTGAAAGATCGTTTAATTCTCTATCAGACAGTACTAAAATTTTGCCCTCTTACATAGGAAAGTTTTCGAGTAAATGACGATTGAATATTAGAAAACGTAAATCAATTAAAATAAAGCAAAACTGTTACCAAGTTTAGTTTTTCGAATTCCATAGCTCTTTTATGGATCACGTAGGTGAAAATCTTTGCAAAGTGTCATTGTCACACCGACTTTCTAATAAGTATTGTAAGCGACATAGAAATTATTATTCAATTTAAAATATTATGGCACTGTTACTCAAAGAATTGAAATTTTAATTCTTATCGGATGCGGGAATATGACTAGAACTCAGCAGGAAGTTTGCGATTTATTTAATGAAAAATATCCAGATCGCCCTATCAGCCAATCAACAGTCAGTAAGGTAGAATCTAAATTTAGAGAAATTGGCAATGTTGCAAATATTCCAAAACCTGGACGTCCAAGCATTAATGAAAATCAGAAACAGAACATTTTGATAAGTATGGTGGATAATCCTCATAATTCTTCACGATTGGTTGCATTAAACAATGACACTAGTCAGAGCACAGTGCTACGTATCTTGAGGAAGAAAAAATATCATCCCTACAAAATTCAACTTGTGCAGGAACTCAATGAAGATGATCCCGATCGCCGCTTACACTTTTGCGAAATTCTAATGGATTTATGTCAAGGAAATAGAAATTTACACCGGCAAATACTTTTTTCAGATGAGGCCACATTGTGTCTGAATGGTACAGTAAACCGTTAAACTTGCAGATATTGGAGTTGGGAAAATCCTCATTGGATGGCAGAGGCACATACCCAACACCCTCAGAAATTAAATGTGTGGGCTGGAATAGTTGACGACAGAATAGTAGGGACTTTCTTCTTTGAAGGAACCCTTACAGGACAAAGATATTTAGAGTTTCTAGAAAATGATCTTGTTCCAGCCCTTACAGTAATTTTTTCTAACGATAATGACCCTGACATTCCTAACGATACCATATGGTTTCAGCAAGATGGTGCAGCTCCGCACTATGCGCGCCCTGTACGAGATTTTTTTGGACAACTGTTTTCCTGGGAGGTGGATCGGCAGACGCGGACCGATAGAATGGCCTGCAAGATTGCCAGATCTTACACCTCTTGACTATTTTTTATGGGGATACTTGAAGTCAAAAGTGTACATTAATAAACCACATAATTTAGAAGAACTCCAAAATCGCATTCGGGACGAAATAGCAGAGTTACCCCAGAAATCATTCATAATGTGCAAGAAGAATTTCTTCACAGACTTGCGCATTGTCAAGAAGTTGGTGGATGGCAATTAGAACATTTAATTTAAGTATAAAATTTAATCAATTGTATTTTATTTTACATACCTCAGAATTGTTACTTTTTTATGGATAAAATTTACGTTTTCTAACATTCAATCGTCATTTACTCGAAAACTTTCCTATGTAAGAGGGCAAAATTTTAGTACTGTCTGATAGAGAATTAAACGATCTTTCAGAATCAAGGAAAAAAAATCGATGACGTCATTACTCGAAAACAAATGACATTTGAAAATCGCATTTTACGCTAAAATATGTATTTTTTAAATTAAAAATCGACGTGTTCGAGGATTTTTTCCAATAAATAATTATTTCGTTTTTATTGAATTTATTTCATACTTTTGGCGCATACTGTATATATATTATAAATTTGGGACACGTGTTGTTAAATGGGATGACGTAAACTCCATTTCTAATCGAAAGTATTATCTTTGGGATTTGACAGAAACGATTAATGACGTCATCAATTATATTTTTTCCAGAAACATACCCAAATTTTGTTCATGTTAAAAAGTTTTACTTCTCGTTTAAAAGTTATAAGCTATATCGTCCTAAAGAGTCTCAAAAGACATACCACCTAAAAATCACTTTAGCGGTGGAAGGATCAAGTAGCCGTTGGAAAATAATTGAATGTACATTGTTTAAAGTACATAAATGTCACAAAATACTTGTCATTTCTAATTCAGAAAAAGTTGATGTTGCTAATTTACGGCGAGTCACAAATAAATTCAAGAAGAGATAGAAGTTTATTAGAGAAAAGAGAGCCTTTTAACAGAAAAAATGTCGGTATGTTTCTAGAAAGAATATAATTGATGACATCATTAGTCGTTTCTGTCAAATCCCAAAGATAATAATTTCGATTGAAAATGGAGCTTACCTTATCCCATTTAACACTACGTGTCCCAAATTTTATTTAAATTTTGGCATCCCTACAGTAGGCCCATATTATAGAGTTTGAGACACCCTGTACATCTTTAAATAAGTATATAAAATTTGTTCAATAATGTAATTACTTCGCTTACTAATATTTAATGTTATTTTTATAGATGAAATGAATTGATTTTTTATTACTCATTATTTCAGGGTGAATATGTTTTAGAAGAATTTCCCATCAGTGGCCAGTACGCCGTACTGAGTGATATAAGAAACATTCCTCCTCTGGTGAAGCACGAACTTAGCTTGTGGCAAGATGATGCTTTAATTTTCTGCAGGGTAGTATACACCGTCAGTAGCAATTAAATGATTTGTTAACTTTCTTGTTGCCGTTATAAATAAACAGCTTAAATAAATATAACGTTTGCATCAATATTTGTATGAAATTTTTAGTCGTAAGTGTTATCACTGGCTTCTTTTTGCTGCCGTCAAAATTATTGACAAAGTAGTAAAGTAAGCAACTTATTAAAACATAATGAGGACGTTCATGCAGTTATAGACAAGACTTTACCAATACGAAACCAAATAAATATAGCAAAATGATGATATCTAAAAAATTTAGAAGTGGTAACGATAAAATTTTATAATTTGCTTTGCGCACAAGATGCACAGTTATACAAGATGTAGTAAAATGCGAAACGTTTGCAATAAATAATATTAACAATAGTTACATACTACAATAGTTAACAAGTAGACAAAAAAAGGCGATCGAATAAATAAATTTAAAAAACAAACAAGTTAGCATACGCATCTTCGAAGAGATATTGCCCGAGGAAAAAATAATATGAAACATTTCTTAAAAAAGGTTTAGTTGACTGAATTAATACTAAAATTATTACAAATTTTAAATATTCAACAGATTTTTTAAACAATTTTAATAGTAAACACATCAAGTACAAAAAATATTAATTAGTTACTGCATCAAAATATAAAACTGATAAAATTTATCCAGAAAACGGTGTTTGTTTGTTTATTAACACACATGGAATGCAACAGGTTTGAAATACCTACAAAAGCATTCACATTGTAATAAAAAGACCAACACATAAACATCAGTACATTAAGATAACATATTGTAGGAAAACGAATACCTAATATAAAAAGAAACAGAGACACAAATATACAGAAATAAGCATTTAAATGTTAAACAGGTAATACGGATTTTTACTTTTTTTGGATTTGGCTATATATTCTGAATAACACCAGAAAGTTTTACTATATTTATAATTATTATATATTATTACTAACTTAAACAGCATAAACAAAAGACTAAATTTTCTACGACTCTTCAAAGAGATGACGGGTTGGACAAAAAATAAAATAATTTGTTCTGAAAGATAAATATCTTATAAATTTAATTTGTATACATTCTATTCGGGATTCATAAATATTATGTTTAGGAGGCCAAACAGGAGATATATAATTAAATCTACTTAATATATAGGCTTTCATGTACAATGCTTTCGAAAAGTAACGAATAAATTTATTATTTTTGAAATTGAGAAGTTTTCGATAAATCTCCTGGCACTTCGATTATGTTTTTAAAAAAGGCACTTCGATTATGTTTTTAAAAAAGGCACTTTTTGACATACGACCCACATTTGTAACGTTATCGTCGTTCGAGATATGCCGTCATCGACAATTTTTTTAAATAGCAACCCCCAATTTTGACTATGTCAAACTACTACAGAGCCATTCGTGCACTATGTTAAGTCCTTCATCCGCCTGAGTGTATACATCTAACAAGTTTTGTGAAAATAACACCGTGTCGTCTGCATAAGAAATGATTTGGCCTTGTATTGTCAAATTAGCTATTTCATTAATATAAATTAAAAAAAGTATAGGCGCATCACCGTTCCTTGTGGAACACCTGTACTAATAATTCGTGAACAACTGTAAGTACCATTGAATTTAACTTGTTGTTGCCTGTTTATTAAATAATTTTCAAATAATTTCAATGCGTTACCTCTTACCCTAATTTCCTCGAGTCTTTCTAATACAATTTTATGAGAAAAGGTATCAAATGCCTTGTATCAAACCTAAGAATACCGCAAGGTTCTTTTTGTGATTTTCAATGTTATTAACAATATTATGTATCAGTTCAAATACGGCACCTTCAGTGCTTTTATTACTTCTGAATCCAAATTGATTTTTATTCAAAATTTTTTCAGTTTCTAAGAAATTAACTAATTTTTGCTTGACATTTTTCGAATATCTTTACAAAGTTATTAATAACTGAAATGGGTCTATAATTAGTAAACAGCTTTAGGTCACCAGTTTTGAAAACAGGTGTAACAACTGAATTTTTCCATTCAGATGGTATGACAGAAGATGCAAAATATAACTTGATTATATCAATGAGTGGTTTTAATATGTATTTATGAATTGCTTTTATCATTTTTGAAATACTTTTGGCTATACATTTATGTTACAAGTTTTGTTTATTAAATATCCGGATGATGTCGGAAGACATAGCTTTCAGTAAAAAACATATATTCTTACTGAGTCACTTTTACCGATATTTCTCAATAAAAAATTAATCAGTGTCGATTTCCGTCATGCACAATTCTCCTATTCAAGCGTTTGATTATGTATAAAACGCTAGACGTTCATATCACACAATTAAAACAAACATGAACATGACCAGAGTTATTTGGCAGATTTTTTTCTGTTTGTGTGGATTAAGTGCAATACTTGCAAAGGGAGTGAGTATGCATAATTAATACCTCAAGTTTTAGGTATTCTGATATTACTTTGTGTTTTGAGATTTAGTACAGTTGAAAATTTTTAAAAAACACAATTTTTGAACTGTACTATAGTCTGTTTAGAAATGAAAGAGAGTAATAAAAGCTTATTATGTATGCAAATCGTAAATAAATGTAGTACTAATGCTTATATTCAATATTTTTATATTATGTATTATCGGTATAGATGAGGTGTACCTTTAAAAAAACTTTGTGTGATCGGACCGTACTAAATTGTAGCAGGTAGCTAAAATTAAATCCCCGACAATTCGTCTTTGCCTATGCCGCTTCAATTTCTCGGTGCATTTCTCTTATAAGTAAACAATATAAAAACAGCATTTCAAAACATGAGGCAACTTTAAGCATCATAACCGACTTATTCAATATTATTATTAAAATATTTATTTAAATTTAATGAATAGAATTTTATTCCACACAAAAATATATGTATTTTGAAAATTCAAATTATGGTGAGTAAATGTAGTGTTGTATAATATACAATAAAGAAAATAAAAAAGTAGGTATATTAAAATTCATCTTCTGAATATTCTGATGAATTATCTTCGTCTCCTAGATTGATAACGATAAGTTCCACAGTAACGTCAATGAAATTATCGAGTTCCCACATTTTCTCCTCTTCTTTTTGTACATGATGGGTACATCTTTGCCAGTTATTTGCAGTTACTCGTTCCAAGGAATTTTTTAACAAAATTTTCACGTCACTTAATTTAAACGTCGTATTATTTCGCGCTACATCTCCTTTTACCTGCGCCCAGACTAATTCGATTGGGTTAAGTTCACAGTGATAAGGTGGTAACCGTAGTACCATTATTTGGTGATTTGTTGCCATTTCCTCGATAACATATTTTTTCTGATCTTTATTAAGATTGACAAGTGTCAAAAGTTCCTTTTTCACCATATTTGTTTCAAAAGAAATGTTTTTTCCGGATAACCATTGAATTATATCGGCTTTCCTCCAAGCAGTCTACTACGACTACGCAATCGACTACGGTAGCGGAGAGTTATATTGAATATTCACTGTCCAGCAAGATGGCAATTGCTGAAAAAATCCAGGTCCTACCTGGCAAAGTTGAAAGAAATACTTTATCAGTAAAAAAATACACAGTTAAAAAAACTACAATTAGAATAAGTGATTCCATGGCCAATCTCATTATATGGTAGGGAGCAATGTTATTCGACAAAGTTTTGGATAAAATTTCTCCCCAGGATATGTTTGGTTAAATTATTATTTAACTATTATTATTATTTATTTTATATTACAATATTTTGGGACCCCCTACATGCATCTGCTCTGTGTCAGTTCTTATTTATTTATTTATTTGGTACTACAACCAACAGCCAGAAGGCCAATTACAGGTTGAGAAAACAAAACAGTTAACTTAGATTAAGTTAGAAATAGATAACAAAATATATAGCAATATACAGTAAAACAAACAAAAAAAAATAAGGTTGAAAGACTCTCAGTAAAAACACTCGTCTAATATCATTTTCATTACAAGCAAATATATCAATGCCATTCTGCAGATTTTTATAGTTGGTGCACATAATAAAAATTGGCGAAAGTTTTAATAAATTCGTACGCGGGATCGGAAGGTAAAATGTTATATTAGACCTTGCTTCAATTCTGGGCACAAGAATGTTCAGATGTGACAAATCTCGGGACAGCCATATTTGTTGTTAATAATTTTATATAAAAATAACACAGATTGCAGCCTACGACGATCTACCAAACTAGGTAGGGAAAATCTTCTGAGAAGATCATTCTGAGATACACATATGGGAAGATAGTTGCCATCCAGCTTATAAGAGAGAAATTTTAAAAATCTTCTCTGTACATTTCCATTACACTGGTTGTAGTTATAACCTTATGCGCAACACTCGGTATATTTCTCTCTAGCTTATTTTTATTATTTAAATACCTACATAATTTGATATTTGGCTATGAATTTATGTTATGTTTTTTTTTTAATATCCGGATACATGATGTCGGAAGACATAGCTTCCAGTAAAAAAATCTGTCCTTACTGAATTACTTTTACCGATATTTATCAATAAAAAATTAATCAATATCGATTTCCGTCATGCACAATTTTCCTATTCAAGCGTTTGCTGCTTTATGTATAAAACGCTAGACGTTCATATTACACAATTAAAACAAACATGAACATGAGCAGAGTTCGATGGCAGATTTTTTTCTGTTTGTGTGGATTAAGTGCAGTTGCAAAAGGGGTGAGTATGCATACTTAATAATTCAAGTTTCAGGTATTCCGATATTATGTGCTCTGAAATTTAGTACAGTTAAAAATTTATTAATTCAGGGAATTCCCAATCCGATTGATATACCGTTAACCGCACTTAACGTTTACCAATGTGCAGATTTCGAACCAGTTATCAAAGCTGATTTTAATTTCCATGATGGTGTAATAGATATAGAATTCGATTTGGAAGAAGATTTTACAGATATTTATCAGGTAAGCTTTAAGTACACACGATGTTTTTATCATCATACATCTTTACTAATGGCTTACAGCCACTAGTTTTGGAGGTACAGAGTTCTCAACAGTGGTTTGAAGGCTGTAACGGTCCGTGTTTTTCAATTTCCTGACATTCGGGATTGTTATTTCCTGATCTAGGTAACTAGTGGACGATAGCGACAGAATTAATATGCACTTCTCTAGCCTTCACCTGGAGCGGCTACAAGAAATCTTGGGTGGTTCCTATTATTAATACCACGGCTGGTACCGTCTAATCCGAATCTCAAATAATGGCGGTTCTCTGGAACCAGTCGCAGTCAATGATGGCAAACGATTTACCGCTCTTTATTGTTGGCATCAGCAGCGGTGACTCCACAAATAAATAATTCATTTGTGTATACGCAAAGTTAATTATCTCTAAGTACAAAAAATTTAACTACGTGTATAATGACAATACAAAATATATTTCGCAATTTTAACTCACTGTTTAAAAAATGGAGCAAAACCTCTTTCATCCCAAAAAGTCGGCGCCTATAATAAACGTCATTCGAGATGGCTTTGACCGACAAACAGCTGTGTGGCCACTTCTCGTGGCGTTGCTAATTGTAAAAATAATAAAAATAATTTTTTTATTAATAATAGTATAGGTACTGTCAAACGGGGCAACTTTGACACCTTTTTAGGACATTTTTCAACACTACGCCGTTATTTATTAACTAAATGTTGTTAAATAAACGGATTTATAACAAACTTAGCCTACTGAATCGATTGTCGAATTCAAAATCACTCTAAAAACAATAGTTAAAAATAAAAAAAATAGAAATGGGTGTGTCAAAGTTACCCCGTGTTTGGGGTTACTTTGACATACCTGTTAATATAAAGGAAAATGCTTGTTAAAGCGTCCCGCTGTCAAAGAAGCCCCGGTAATAAAGGCAGTATTAAAAATATATATATATATATATATATATATATATATATATATATATATATATATATATATAGATCAGCGATATTAGTTTCATCGTAATTGCACAAGTTTTTATTGTCAACGTCACTTAACGTTTCTTTAATGTTGTCAAAAAAATTAATTATGTCGGTTCTATCTACGGAAGACCGCGATTTTTTAATATTTGTTGCAACTCGTATGAAAAGGTTGTTTTTTTTTATGAAATTTTCGACAAAATCAGGTCCAGGATAATTGTCTTTGAATGTACGCACTGTTTTGCCCTGTTTATCTAAGAATTTCTTCACTACCGCAGGAATATCAGACTTGGTTAACGGAAACCCCAATTTCGCCACTTGATATAAAGTATCAGAAATCATTTGTTGTTCACCGGTACTTACTGAGAACGCTCGGATGGCCTACCGACTGTTGGTGTCTACCAAGAGACTTGTTTCGAAGAATTAATCGTGGGATTTTGTAAACAATTGTGACAAAAACGAAAAAATCAATAAATAATGTTCATAGTGTTAAAGTTGTCCTTTGGTGTCAAAGTAGCCCCGTTTGACGGTACCTGATATTAAATAATCTGGATCGCTGTAGAATTTTTTATTCATTCTTGGTTCCGCAGTAGACAAAAACCTTTTCACTCATTACAGATCCGTCAGGATTATCTGCTAACAAATTTCACATTATTGCTGCTGCAATAATTCATTTTATTGAAGTAAAACTATACTAAAAATAAATATGAGTACATATCACAGAAAATAGCTATCAGGAACAAATACTAGGTATCATTAAATGAAAATAATATCTAAAAATTATATTATACAGGGTGATCGAAAATTCAAGGAAAACAATTAAGTACAGAATTTACGTGAGAAATTATTGGATACCTATTTTTCTCCGATTTCTCATTTTTGGGGGCTTTACGTCTCCTTCAAATTGAGCCTACAATTTGCATATATCCTCAAAAAGCCTAAGCCAATTTTAATGGAATTTGGTATAGGGTTGTAAATAGTCTCTCTGAACATTACTGTGAAAGTAATTTTGACAAATTCCACAAAGGGCGCTAGTTATGCGTAATGCC
This sequence comes from Monochamus alternatus, assembly GCA_037114965.1. NCBI lineage: Eukaryota > Metazoa > Arthropoda > Insecta > Coleoptera > Cerambycidae > Monochamus > Monochamus alternatus. The sequence continues at coordinate 126,676,212 of CM073426.1, forward strand.
ACTCATTTGTTTTTCAAAAACTCTTGTTTCTACTTGTTCTTATAAATTCTCTAATTCGCCATTGCATTCGAAGCAGCGTTTCATCCTACACAAAAAAGTACGCTTTACTTTTTTCATTTGAAGTTTAATTTTTGAGAAAAAGTTGCTGTACTGCGACTATTGGCAAATACAACTGAAAAATCTGTCAACAATATGTAGAGCTTATAATTGAATATTTTAACGGATATCACAAGACAAATATTTTTCTAAATACTGGATCAAATGTTTTCTTCATTTAAGGCTTGATATTCTACAAAAAAAATCTATCATTTTTAAATTACGTAATTTTTTAAATCCCTTAAAAAATAAAGCGACAGCGTAATCACAAATCGACATCTGTCACTCAATCTGTTTAAATTATCTTGGCAGAAACCTTTTTCATTTTATACATGCATAATTTTTCAAGTTTGTCAATGGTAGTACCACAGCTTTAGCAACTTTTTCTAGAAAAAATTAAGCTTCAAATGAAAAAAGTAAATAGTTCTTTTTTTGTGTAGAATCAAACGACCCTTCTTATGCACAGACAAAGAATTAAAAAAAAAATTGGAAATAAAAATTTTCGAAAAAGATTAAGTGGCATTACGCATATCTGGCGCCCTCTGTGATGCTTGACAAAACTACTTTCTTAATAATGTTGAGATAGACTTTCTACAACCCCAAGCCAGATTCCAGTAAAACCGGCTTAGGGGATATTTGCAAAAAACAAAATTTTAGGTCCAATTTCAAAGGGCCTCAAGGTCCCCAAACATAGAATTCGGATAAACGAAAATAAGGGTTAAATAATTTCTCATGCAGATTATATGCCCAATTTTGTTTCCTCGTATTTCTGAATTGCAGTAGAACCTCGATTATCTGGGCCGGCCGGGACCGAACGGTTACTGGATAATCGAAAACACAGTTAATCGAAATAACGCTCAAACTCACCAATTTTTAAAAAAATATGAACTTATTACACATACCTATTAAATAATGTAAAAAGAAAATTAACATTTTTACGTTTGCGCTTTTCATTGACGCCGTGCCGATTCATTTTGTCTGCACGTGAACGGACCAAATGCTAGACCGCGTAAAAGCCGTATGACACTACAAATAATTTTCAGTAAAATTACGTATAAAAATTTTTTGGTAATTTTCGTTAGAAAAATGTGAATTTTAGTTAACTTATGAATACTATTATGAATAAAAATTATTCCCAGTAAAATTATCCTCATACGCGAGCGTATTAACTCGGCACCATCTGTTGAGTGATTATATTTTGTGAAATATTGAAGGGGAGGAACCTATTACAATTATTGCCAAATGACAATTATATCAAAATATCGTTATTATAACATAAATATATTATGTTTACACAGCACAGCACGAAGTAACTATCACAACTATAGTAATTAGTCCAATTTGCACACTGCGCATTTTCTCGCGCAGATTTGCATAAAGATTTAGAACATTTTTATGGACATACAGTGTCATACGGCTTTAAGTGAATAATGCGTATGCGACAAACAAGCAGAGCTTTGTTTTTGTTTCCGAGCGCTTTTTTCAGCCCGCCACGGATAATCCGCGCACGGATAGTCATAAACATCGCATCGCACGAATAATCCGCCGCACGGATCAGCCGCGCACAGATATCGAGGTTCTACTGTAACCTGTTAACCTGCATAGTGAGATTAAAATATGTTTCTCACAAAACATAAAAAATATATTTCTGCCGATGAGTTGACAATTTTTACAACACGAAAAACAATAAACAAACAACAACAAAAATATTTCATTACTACAGCTAGTAAGACATATGACATAGTTGTGTGGATGGTTGCATAGCTAAGGTACAAGATAATGTCGGACATTTTGATTGTCATAACACCAGCATTGAGTGTTGAAGTCAATTTCTTATAGAACAAAGAATTACAAAAATGGTTCCAATTTGAACTGCATAAATTTCTGATTGCCACAATTTTTTTAACCGAAGAAGATGTATGCATGTACACGTGGGTGGAAATTTTTTACGCCATTGTCTTACAAACCAAGTTCTGTACGTTTCTTATTAAATAATACATAATCATCTATATTCTGTACATAAAAGTATTTCTTTAATTGTGCGGTAAATTGGTACGTTTAATATAGCTTAGAAAAAAAAAGTTTTCTGCTTTATAAATCATTTTGGAAATTATTAGAATGATGATTCCGTTAATTCTTATTTTTCTTTTTCCTTCTCCTAAAATTGTTGTATCTACTAAGTTATACTTAAGTATACAAGATAATTATTATGTGTTGATTCAGATAGCAACAGAATAATTTTAAATTTAATTACTTTAATTTCGGGTGGAGGTTCTTTTCTCGTAAAAGAAAGAAAAGATTTAGTTAATAGTTAGTAACACTTTCTTAAGTCTGTGAGCACTGTAGAAAGCTGTCCGTCGGCGACGTCAAGCATTTTACTAAGAACCGTTTTACACACAAGACATTTCTTCCAAAAATTATAATGCAAGTTATGGGCAAATTTATTTGAAGAATTTTTATTAAAGTTTGTATGTATATTTCAGCTATCTACGTTACTTTACAAATTGCCAAACTCGAGATTTGCGCAAATTCTGCCGCACTTTCTCTATTATAGTCATAAAAATACAGAAGATGTTCTATATTTTTACGAATAAAAATGTCCATTAAATTATTGATATAATTCTCGTATGTATAAAACAGCTAAAAAGTTTCACGAAAATTGTTAGCAAAATTATGGGATAAATTTTAGCTATAATTCTTGTGTGTGTAAAATGGTTCTAAGACGGCAAACCTTTATATCGTAATCAAGAGTGCCAGGCACTATAAAATAGCTTCACAAATTTACGGAAAAGCCAATGCTATTGTTGAGAATTATTGGTATCAATTTGCATAAATATGGCAATCCACTGTTTAGTAAAATTAAAATTATGATGAACATCAATTCAGAACTTAACACTAACAATTTCTTGACGAAGAAATTGATGAATTAATTTATCAATTTCTTCAAGGTCGCACTTTGTTTTTACACTTATTCAGGGCTTTGTCAAGTTTCTTAACAATTTTGCTGTCAGATGTCACCCGTACCAATGTAAAAGTAATTTTAACTTTTGACGTTATATCATTTCTATTTGTTTACGAAACAAAAACTGTTAAATGTTACGGCAAAAAAGGGAGAAATTGTTAAAAAAAAACATCCATTGTGTTTATTATTACTGCTGCTCGGTTATTGGTAAATCATCATATTCTCTAATCTCACTTTTTGCATTTATTTTAGGTTGGTATTCCTGAATTGAAGTAAAAATTGACGAAAAATTAGAACAAGTTTTAAGTCGTCAATAACTTGATGAAGTTCTTCATCAATTAATTTGACGTCCAAGTTTTCGTATTACATTTGTCAATTAACTTGACGAAGTCACTTGATCAATTAATTGACAAAGAAATTCTTAATGTAAAGCGGGCTTAAGCTAGATTCCTCCAGAGCAGTGTTGCCAAGTCAAGAACAGGATAGGCGGTAGACCTGGCATAAAAAGCGGTAGATTTAAAAATAAAACGGTAAATATATTTAATGTTTGAGTTTGAAAATTGCTGTTTTTGCGAATTACTAATTGGTTTACTAACATAATTAGGTAAGTAATTGACAGAATTAAAAAAGAAAAAGAAAATAATTTATATTTATCTTTTCTGGAAAAGCAAAAATAAAAGTAAAAACAATTGATTTATTTTTGTAATATCTAGTTTCCATAAAATAAAAACAAACATGCAATTATCCTCTTGTACCTAAATATAAAATATGGTGATACCTACTGATAAATATTTATTGCTAAAAATCTGATATTTTCTAGGGGATTCAAGGGGTTCAAGCAATAAATTGTAATATTTGTAATAATTGGATATATTCGTTCTCTGTGATAATTTATTTAATGAAATATATAAAATAAAATACAATTTGTTTTTATTTACAAATAATCAATTTGAAAGTATGAATGCAAAGTTCAGCGGTAAATATTGATAGATGTGCGGTAGATCGGTACTCCATACCATGAAACGGTAGATCTACCGTAAAAATGGTAGACCTGGCAACACTGCTCCAGAGTCCAGACTCGCTTTTCTTCGCCCAGCTGTCTCGTTTCTTCGTTCTCCCTTCGAAGACGCCCACTTCCCCACACAATCTGGTTCCACTCACCGCAACACACATTACACCCCATCACACGATAATGCATATGGTAAATGTTTAGATTTTAACAAAATAAATATCGGGTGGCACAAATAACCTAATCTGGTTCAAGTATTAGAATAAGTAAAATTAGTTTACTTAAATAAACCACAAATGTTGACTGATAAACGGATTCTTAGAAGGACCAAATAGTTGCTGTTGCATATTTAAAATAATATTTTTCTATGTACAATCGTTTGCAATAATAATGCGTCTTTTTAAAATTAATTTTGCGATGTCTTTTAAACTGCTAACGAACTCATAACGAAATTTACTTTTAACGTTAGTTCTTAGTTGTTTCACTCACCAACAGAGTTTTAATGAAATTTTCACTCAGAACTTCCAGAAGTTCAAAAACTGTTTTAAGGGAGTGCCATTATTCTTGCAAAAGCATGTGTGTAAGAAAATAAATATTATAATTTATATTTATTGATTAATTGCATGTAAATAAATCCCAACATCTTTTAGAGTAAACTGAGTGTGAGCAAGTGGGTTGATGGAGGTTGGACACAAGGTGCTTCTAACATTTCAGATGCAGCCTGTGTCTTGCTCCAGAGCTACTGTGGGGAAGCTTGGAAAAAATTTAGAGAAGGGCTTACTCCAGCTATATCAGGAGATTGCTTAATAGAACCAGTAAGTACTTCATTAATATATGTAGGAAATCACTATTCTATTTACGTTACAAATAATTTCTCTTGTGAAAATATTTGACATTTGTTTAATCTTTCGAATGCTATCAGTAGACACCGTGGAGATTACATTCTTTATAATTTTAGATTTCCTAGTTAGACAGGGTGTGGCGTCTTTAATGCAGAAAAAATAAAATACAGATTCCTGGGAATATTCAATATCAAAAAGTCCTATATTCACGTTTTTCCAAGATAATTGAATTTAAATTCTGTAGTGGACAAATAAATCACAGTTCTGGCCAAAATGTCATCGTTCGACAGCTATAAATTAGCGGTTGCCTATCCAAAGTCCTAGACAATATTGCTAGATGGTATACGTACTTTTACGGAAATTTGTAAAAAAAAACAAGCAGTAAATGGTTTTCATACAAGAATTAATTTTGAACTGAATTTTTTACGAAAAATTTACGCTATACAATAAAAACCAGGTATAACCCTTCCGACATTTCACAATTATTTTTATTGTTTCTTCAGGGCTAGACTACTACTATCGAAATAAGTTAAATAGACCCCTGAGTTTGGAAACCGATATTATGAAAACGTAGGGGCGAAACAATTTGAAATTTGTATCATATATCGTCTTGCTATTACTCTATTGTATGATAAAATTTCAAGTATTTTCGTTATCCCATGTTTTAATTACAAATGAAAATGTTGAAAAAATCACGGTTTTTTCGATGTGCTGCGATGTGATAGTTGTCCCTTTTCGCTAATAAATTACTTTATATAACCGCCCAGAAAATATCCTCATTACCAATGTGCAAATTAATTACTCTGCAGTACGGTTTGTTACTTGCCGCGGTTGAATAATTCTTTCAGCTTCAGTCATCTTTTACTTGTAGAACAATTTGTTTGAAACATATTGTTTTTTTCTACGTTGTAACTTATTTGAATTTCACATAAACCTGTAGCAAAACGATGTTTCAGTGGTTATCTCAGGGTATGGGTGCGAGAAGAAAAACAATAGCCTTGGACAGATCGTAGTTTTATTGTCCTTTGGAATAAACTAATTTTCAGATGACACCTAAATATAAAAACCAGACAAAAATACTTAATCATTATCTAGAGGATTAGAATATTCAGGCCGTTTCACAGCTATATTAAAACCACTAATGAACTCTTTTTATACTAACTGTTTTTTATAAGTCCTTTTTTCTCTCTCTAAGAAATTTAAATACAATTAATGATAAACACAGAAAACCGCGCGTGTACTACTGGTGGCCTACTACTAGGTATTAACATAATAACTTAAAATTAAATAATTAAATCTAAACAACAAGAACAACTTTCGCTACAAACCATTCATTCTTTCAGCTTCAAAGTCATCTTTTACTTGTAGAAACGTCTTGTTTTTTTTCTCTACGTTGTAAATTATTCGCACGTGATCGAAACTTATCGATCGAAATAACAATTTTAAAAACATGTTTTCTGAGAATTTCCAAGAATATTTTTTTTGCTGTAACACTGAACGCTAAAGCAGATACACTAAAAATAAGATTACAATATTTCTAATATTTCCAAAGCGTTTGATCAGGTTCCCAATAAAAATGAAAATGAAACAAGGCAAAACATTATTCTACATATAAGATATGTGAGCGGCCACTGCTCGCTGAACGTCTTTCACATGCAGCGCACTACTCCCCCCAGATAACTAAGAAGTACAAGATACATAAAACAGTACAGCCTTTATAAGTTTTTTCAGATTGTTCTCAGTTATTTACTACCTGTGTCAGTTTTGTTTTTCATTAATTAATAATTTTAGGCAGTTTAATAGAATTCTCGTTTTAATAAATATAAATAAACTGTAAAAGTGAATCGATTATTTCTCTGTAAAAGGTAATGTTTGATCCGAGTTAAAATTTTAGTAGAAACAAACTACAGGCTGTTGCAGAAAAAACTACTATTACTTTAACAGGTGATAGGTTGGATTTCTACAAACAAAATTAGGTATAAATTTACCGTCTTATAGAAAATATTGAAAGTCCTCACTAATTTAGACAAACAAATACCACCTGACAGTTCTTATTTTTTATGTAATGTAATTTATAATAACAGTATTATGCACTCTTATGTACTCAAATCCGAACTGTAAAACGAACACAATGCAAATTCATAAACACAATAACGTAATACACCGATGTTTTTGAAATTTAACTTATTAAAATGCAGCTTTGATAAATGCTCAAATGTTTACATTACAGGAGCTCAGGAGCGAGATATCCGAATATTTATAAATCGCATAAATAATGTATATTGTATAGAAATGTATAGTAGATGTGTTGGGCCTCTTATTTTCCTACTCTTTGTCAATTAACTTCCCAAATGTATTCAGTCTGAGTCTGAGAGTTTACTTTGCAGATGATTAAGATTTTTAGAGAAGTTAAAGCTGATTTAAATTTTGAAATTATGCAGTGGGATTTGGATGCTGTGTATGAATGGTCTTTCTAAAATAATGTCTTAATTTAGATAAATGTAAAATAATGTAATATTCGATGTCCAAGGATCTTACCGTTATTTCCTATAAAATTAGTGACACCCATTTAACTACATGTCTAATGTAATCTAATAATAATGGGTCGGTCAGTGGTCGCGCGGTTTAAGGCGTCAGTACTTCAATCGAGGTGACTAGATCGGTGTTGGTTCGAGCCCAGCTGCCGGTAGACCGTATATAAGCTATATTCGTGGAGAGGTTTGGCGCCCTCTCTGCGGGTATGGTAGGGTGGAAGAATGTTGACTTGGGTCAATGTGAGATATTGATACCGGTTGATATTTGACTACACCCCTAATTATAGAGGTTTTCCAGGTTTCCCTCATTCCTGCACTGAATAGTGGTTAGGGCCTACCAACGTAAGTCGTTCCTGGGCGCAAATGTGGCCTGTTTAATAATAATATGCCACCCCCTCTCCCGCACAAGTCTCCGACTTCTGGGCTAATCCCTGTGATTAGAATGAGGGGTAGAGATATTATTATTATTATTATTATTATTATTATTATTATTATTATTATTATCATTATTATTATTATTATTATTATTATTATCATTATCATTATCATTATCATTATTATTATTATAGAAAATTTAGGTATTACTTTTCAAAATAACTTAAAATTTAACAATCACATTCAAGCTATCACCGCTGAAGTATATAAACTGTTAGGTTTTACTAAGCATGCAACCTATGATTTTGAGAACATTGATACCATAAAGTACTTATATAATACCTTTGTTCGTTCTCGTCTAAGCAAACCATTAAAACTGTTCAAAATAAATTTAGAGAAACATCGCACCAATCCACCGTTTGTACATAATCTAGCTATTCGCGACTTGATAGAAAATATCAAATTATTTTAATATTTTTGTATAAAATTATAAATAGTATTGTGGACAATCCTTATCTACTGTCTAAATTATAATTTAGTATTGTAGGTAACAAGTATCTTAATATTCTACTTTTGGAGTTTATGATGTTAGCCGTTTTAAATTAAAAAAAAATGTAAAATTATTCAATTTTAGACTAATTTATTTTTTTCAGTTATGCCCGTCCCCTGCAGTTGTTTGATTATTTGGTGATGTTTACCATATGTATGTATACATATTATTATAAATGTTGATGTTATAGTAGATGTGATCTTTTATATTAAATAATTGTTGCTCTGTATTGTGTAAGGAAAGACGCATGTAATTATGGTACAGCCTGTTTGCTTCAACATTATCATTATTAAGTAAATAAATAAATAAAACAGGAAACCCTAATAATTAAATAAATCAGAAAATTTTTCACATTATAATGATATGAAAAAATCTGATTTTCTTCGTAGGTTGAAATTCGTCAATGTGAAGAAAATATTTACATCTGGCAACACTGACCTTGTAGCTTCCAATTCACAGATGCATCTGTCTCAGTTTGAGTTTGAGGCATGAAGTCGTCGTTCGTTCAAATATGGCCAGGACCGGCGTTAACTTTTTGTAATTTTCTATAAAATATTTTTAATATGCAAATCTCATGATGACCTATATTATTTTACTTCATTTACCGTCAGGTTTTTAAAATTCTGCATTAAAGATGCCCTGTGTAATTAAACCTTTAAACTTAAATTTGCAAAAATTTGTTTAATAACAAAGCTGAAATTATCAACTACAAGTGTCGAATATTCAATTTTATACAGTGTAGTTTTAAAGAAACTGAAAAACCAAATTTATAATTTTTAAATTTAGAGCCCTGTTTACTAATTCATATTTGAATAAGTCTAATTGGCAGTTGTGCAGGTTTGCGAGATATAACTAAAATTAAATTAGTATATTTTAATTTTACGTAGGTACATTGAAAACTAATCACGTTTCAAGAATTTTTTGATCTACCTATATCTTTAATGTTTTAAAATTTGGACTCATTTTTATAGTTCCTTTTTTTGTTGTTGAATACCAATTTATCGTCATAATTTGTATTTCTTTCACGATACCTTTATATTTGCCTTTATATTTTGGACACCCTATACATATATTTCTGCTCGAATTTTAAGCAAAAAATGGATAAATAATGTCTAAATAAATAAAATTTATATTTTCAGGGACATTATAAAATTTCAGATTATGAGATATGGAGACAGGACATACGTATCGCTATAGTAGATTCAGGAAAGTTTCAAGTTAGAGCAGCCCTTTTAGATGAATTTGACACCGAAGTATTGTGCCTTATACTTGAGGCCGAGGCTTCTGAGAAATAATATTAATTTCTGTTAAATGTTGAAAATAAAGGAAATTCTAACATATTCTATAGTATTATTTTATATTTACTAGATTATCAAAACTTTTTCTTGAAATAGTGTTTTCCACAAGTAATTTTATACATTTAAGAACTGAATACTATAGAATCTAGCAAATAACAGCAATGTTATCTCATGTCACCTGCGAATATTCAAAGGTGCCGAAGTTCAACGAATATACAGGGTGTTTTTAAATGAAGTAATAAAAATGCCTAAATCCCAAGTTGCATAATATAAAAGATACAGGGTGTCAAAGTTAAAATTTTATTTTCGATATTTGTAAATAACTTTTTAAGAAATCCAAATATTAAAATTTGTAAATCAGGGGTTTTTATGGGCGAGAAATTCAAATTTGTTTCTAATTTTGACGTTACTAGTAGAGGGCGCCATTTGTGGCATACCATGTTTCTCTTAAATGGCAGAACATTTTTACAGCTTAGTGTATCCATCTGACTGTAGAAATAATCGAGTCTCCTAGCTGTTTTATTTGAAAAAGATATACCTTGAGGAGTCGGTTAGAGTAACCATTTTTGAAATAATCCTACTTGAAATGCTCAGTGCACCGAGTAAAAACTGTTTTGGTTTCAGGTAAAGTGCCTTTTCTGCTGAAAATAGAGCAAAATGTTACTTGAAAAAGCTGTTCAAAATGGTAAGTTCTGAAGACTTACAAAATTTCAAGATCAGCGAGGTTTTATGAAACTATTTTTCAACAAAACACAAAAATTTTATCAAAGCAGGCCGATCTTTTTGAAATTTTGCACGTCTTCATAACACACAGTTCTGAACATTTTTCAAGTAACCTTTTGCTGTATTTTAAGTAGAAAAGACACTTTACCTGAAACGATAACAGTTTTCAATCCGTGCATTGAATATTTCAAATAGGATTATTTCGAAAACTGTTACTCCTAACGATATCAACAAGATATACCTTTTTCAGATATAATAGGTAGCAGAATCGATTGTTTCAATAGTCAGATAGATACACTAAGCAGTAAAAAAATTCTGCCATTTAAAAGAAATATGAAGTGCCATAAGTGGCGCCCTCTACTAGTGACCCTGATATACAAATTTTATGTAAATATTTGGATTTTTTAAAAAATCTATAAATATCGAAAATAAAATTTTAACTTTGACACCCTGTATCTTTTTTATTATGCGACTTGGGATATAGGTCTGTTTGGTTAAACCGATTTATTTTCACTTAAGGAATTTGTGGTCTCATTTAACAATAACTACATTTAAAAACACCCTGTATAACGGCAGAAAGCCAATAAACAATAAGTTTTTAGGTTCAAAAATCTTTCAAATACGTATTTTTTTAAATTCAACTATATATGTAAATATTATGATAAGCTTACACGGTTCTGCATATAAGAATGTTCACTTTTGTTTATAAGTATGTGAAAATAATTATTAAAATGTGCATACAAATGCATTTTTAAAGTTATTACGTTATTTGAGGAGAATTTGAATAGTAGTCCATATTTCTGTACCTAAAAAAACATCACAAATTCGATCATTTTACGGCGACCTTAAATCATCTCTTACTAAATTTTTTTTATGTATTTTGACGCACTGAATCCAAGTCTGCTTAGCTCAAAGGCTCTCAAAATTTTGAGTAAATTGCAAGAACAGCGAAAAATTGTAAAAAACCCGTTAAAGCAAATAAAATTTGGAAAAATTCTGACCTTGATCAAGTCTATTCAGCTGCATCAATCACAGATATTGCAATGCGAAAATCACATTAATAAACGCGAGAAAATTCTAATTTTGTTTCTGTCTCGATCAAATTCTTATGCATGTTGATGCGTTCAATCATTTGGTGTTCAGCTTCATCGAAACAGATTTTGTGAGAATCGCGAAAAAATAGCTGAAAATGGCAAAACATCATATTAGTCACTATAAAAAAATGATTTTTAGATTGGATCAAGTCTCAGACAATGATAAAAATAGAGGGAACATATGCAAAAATAAAAAAAGCCAACCTTTCCTCTAACGTTGACAGATCTGTTTATATTTATTAAGGCATACAGATACTCCCGTAAGAATAAAGATAATTTATAGGAAAGTAGTGTATATTTAATGCATCACACGCACATATTTAATATTACAAAAACTAAACTTAATTTGTACTTATCAATTTTGGAAATAAAATAAGTGACAATTTTCTTCGCTTCGAAGTAAAGGTAAGTATGTACTGGTAACGTTGCAAATGCTATTTGTTTGGAAGCTCGCCGGTTGCCAAAAATCGTTGCTTATTATTTATAGTGTGTACTTCTCTTTTTTTTTAAGTGAATTTGATACTTTTGTTATATTTTTATTATTTATTTTATTTATTACATTACAATTCGCGATGGGACGCAAATAGTATGTTGTTGTGGAAAAGTGGTAACCTAACCTATAATAGGTTAGTTTTGGCAGTCGTAGGGGTAGTTCTATGTAACTCTATAATTTAAAAATACGTAAGAAATTTTTACAAACTACAAACCGTGCTTTTAAGATCATAAGTAATCAAATAAGCATTACTATCCACTTTGTTATTTCAAAAGAATACACCTTTAGAGTCTAGAGCATGAAACAAAAGTAAAAATCTATTTACCTTATATCACACAATGTGAAAAATATGAAATGAGGGGAGCATAAATGTCAAATATATTTTTAATTGATAGTTCTAAACAAAGAGTTAGGTCATTGTTGATTAAAACAATTTTATTTAAACATAAATAATTATTTTCTACGTTCATGCAACAAACAAAACTTTATTGAACTGTATTTAGTAGAAAAAGTGGTTCTTTATTGCACTAGTGCAATAAAATGTTTATTGCATTCTTCTGTCATTCTACTATAGCGTTTCTGTCATCATGACAGACATAAAAGTTCAAATAGACGTCATATTTTCCTACACTTATTGTCATCTAAATAAAACATTTTTTAATTTTTGCATGAACGTAGAAAAAGTATTGTATATAACTCGTACAAAAAGTGCTTATTACATTCGACGTGTTGTCCTACTCGGCCTGACGGATTCGTTGGACAATTTCACGTCCCGTGCAATAAACACTTACCTTTTGTACTTATTGCATAAATAACTATATTTATTGCTATTTTCTTGATACCAATAATTGTTTCGTTGCAAGTCTTAAATAATAATTATTCCTTTATAAGTAAGAGATGTTTTGACATGTAACTAATAACATATATTTATTACATTAAGACAAATACAGGGTGTCAAGAATATGAGTGTCGTAATTTTAAGGACAAAAATTTTTTAAAACGGATAGTTGTTTACCTACAAATACAAGTCAAAAATAAAAATACAACTGCAATAATATGCAAAATTATGTTACGAAATTACAAACTAAGGTACAATTAAGGTTAAGTTAAAACTATAACGTACTGTAACGTTCGACAACGCTGCAGTGTCTGAGTGTGCTGATAACCTAAAAGTAATATTAGACTCTTTTCATACGGGCCACTATGCAGTGCTGCTGAGTGGACCTACTAATTTATGGTTGACGTTTCGGTGGGAATCGGCGACTATACGCCACCGTCGCGCTGCTAATTCTGTGGCGCGCCCGTGTGAATAAGTCTATATAAAATAATGTTTCGTCAAAAGAAGCGCTGCACGGTGGCCCGTGTGAAGACTCTTACTCATTCATAACGATGCGTAGTTAGCGCGATTAATTTTTGTCTAGTTTTTCTTTGACGTTTGTAAGTGTACATAAGCAAAAATGGAACAATTTATAGTAACCATACGCAGCTGCATGGCATGTTAATTTGCGGTGAATCTAGGCAAAATTCTCTGGCTACGAGACGTTTGTACGATAAACGCTTCTTGCTAGAAACATGTCATTTTAAACACTATTGTAACTATTATTGTTCTGTGTTGTGAAAAGAGTTGTAAGAAAACCATTCGCAGTAAGTACCAATGTTTAGGTGTATCTATTTGTAATTAATTATTTTGTGTAAATACATAACAATCTTAAGATAGTACATGAGCAACGTTGTCACATATTCAAGATCTATTTACTGTCATAATTCTACTACTACTCAACATACTAGCACTGTCACTATAACGGTCACACATTAACACTTATTGTATCATATCGTACCGCTTTCCGTATGACCTTTATACATCCATGTTTCGTCAAAATTTAATAATAATATATTCTTCGATCCAGATTCCGATTTTTTAATATCTGTTTTAAATAGTTTCTTCCCCATATCACTATTTCGTCTATTTCTATCAGTATACTCTTTCCGATTTCATTTATACGGACAAAGTTTCATCTTGTATTATATAGCAATCGAATTTTTTTTGTCAAAAACTCATTTTCCGTTTCACAGTTGTACTTCTTTACCACTTTCTTATTTACACTATACATACATATGCTACTCACGTACAATTTTGTTAATGAAATACATATTTCAACATTACTTACACTCATATTTTGACTTCGCGAATCTAAACTCTTCATACATGTCATCATCCGATATTCCTCACTTGTTAAATTAAGACGATTTTGAGAACATCCTGTAGAGCTTGAATTATTCTCCATTCTTAAGATCACAAAACCACTAATAAAATTAATTACAATCATAATTAAATTAACGAGAAGATATACCCGAAATTTTGCCCACCCGAACTATATACCCGCCCATGATAGCGCTGGAAATGGAACAGGTGGATCCGTCAATTCGTCGCAGCCAATCATGCATACTTACTGCAGCAGGAGCTGTGTAATCGGGTATACTCTCAGAGACATGCGGCACACGATTTTATGAGAAAAATATAGGGGCTGCATGTATATTTCTTTGTGTTGACTGCTATAAATTGTGGGCAGGTTTATAACATGACACACTCTAGATTTTTAGCCGTCAAGTATAGTAATATTTGTAAATTTCAAATTACAAATGAACAATTTATAATGGCCTAACTTGCTCTAAAGTTTTCCAACTTATTTTATACAGACTCCCTCTGAATATATGGTTGGTCAGATGTATCATTTTTACACAAATAAAAGTTTTTTTATCATTGTAAATTCGTTTATTAAGGAAAACAAATAGGGATTTTAGAAAGAGTTTAGTTATTAAACAGAATATTTATACTAAAGTTTAATTGTAAACTATAATTTTAACATTTCAATTCACTAATTCAACAGCCAAACAAACTATAACAAAAAACTACATTTGCTGAAACTGTATCATTTTCTTTAACTTTTGAAGAAAACATACCTACCTACTCATTAAAAGCCAGTGAATTATACCGATATCGGCAAAATCGATAAGGATGGTATAACTAACCTGAGAAGTGAAAAATATGCTGGCGATCCAGATTACAAGAGAGTAACTCGTCTTAAAAATACAAAAATAGAGCAGTTTCTCAAACTAACTAGCGGGTGTGAAACAACATATTACAATTACTAAGTGTACATATACAGGGTCGGAAAACGCTGATGGTCTATCTGAGTTTACATGAGAGCGACAAAGTAAAGTATAGAAATCCGTGCGATAGACAAGGATGACTACATTGACGACGTTTTAAAATCTAAATAGTCACCGCCCATTTCGTCATTCAACAAATAAAATCCACTCCCACTTATATCTCAGCGACCAATCGCCATCTTTGCCTTTCGCTGGTATTCTGATATTTTACCAGCAGTCGAAATTGTGGACAGTGACTAATCGCTAGTTTGTTAACCAGCGCGACGGGCGAAGCGTGCGGGGAGCAAGATTTCATAGGCGTACTAAATTTGAATGCGATCAGATATAAGAAATATATAAAAATGACAAAAATAGTTCCATTACATAACATCCATTATTTTTAGAGTGGAAACAGTGATATAACAGTTTTTACCAATTTCGAGGCGTTAGATAATAAAAATTATAAGAATTATTTCAAAATTTAAAGTTTTTATCTTGTCAATTACCCAAAGTCGAAAATAATAGAAAGTGACTAACTCACAACACAGAGATGAGTACGGAAGGGTAAGGGTGGTATAATTACCTAAGCGTGCCACTTGAGAAGAGTTAAAGTACACAAAAGTATCAAAAATAAATTGACGTCGGCTGAACCTAGCACATTAACAATTTACTTTAAATGTGTCCCTGTTCTTATGGACGGCGATTGCCCACTACCACCCACTTACACCTACCTGATGCGCACTCCGCAAATAACACACTTAACACACTTAACACACACACACACACACACACTTAAGCCTTGTCCTCATGGACGCAAAATTCACGGATTTTTGCACGAATTTCGCAACTTCTGTTTTCATTATTTATGGCGGGAAAATCTCAACTTTTCACAATTGCAATTTGCGATACTGTCAAACACTACAAATATTAATGCCCCTTTCATTATTATGTGGTGTTAATAAGTTTGTTTTGAACTTCTGATAATATACCATGGCAGTTTCATGATGAAAATGGTAGAAAATGTTATAGGTAGTTGACAACATTTGTTACAAATAGAGATTTTTCCACCGTTAAATAAATCGCGCAAATATTTGCGAATTCCGCATTGAAAAGGACAAAAAACTTTAGAATACATACACACTATTTACTATTGGTTACTAGCACTGTCACTATAACGGTCACACATTAATACTTATTATATTGTACCGCTTTCCGTATGACCTTCATACGCCCATGTTTCGTCAAAATTTAATATATTCTTCGATCCAGATTCTTATTTTTTAATATTTATTTTAATTAGTTTCTTCGCCATATCACTATTTCGTCCTTTCTATCAGTATACTCTTTTCGATTTCATTTATACGGACTAAGTTTCATCTTGTAAGATATAGCAATAGAATTTTTATTTGGAAAACTCATTTTAAAAATACAATCTTCCTTCCGCGAGTTTCCATCACTTTCCGTTTCACAGTTGTACTTCTTTACCAGTTCGAGCATTAAATATCAACTTTGAGGATGTGTGGTTTCAACAAGACGGTTGTCCCGCTCATAATGCACGTCGAGTAACAGCATATTTAGAAACCACATTCTCTCAGCATCTTATTAGTACAAGAGGCACTATTCCATGACCCCCCAGATCGCCAGATTTATCGCCCAACGACTTCTTTCTTTGGGGACATTTAAAACAGGCCATTTACGGACATTCATATGATAGGCCACGTAATTTAGTCAATTTACAGGCCCGAATTGAAGACGTCCTACATAATATTTCCCCTGAAATGCTAGAACACGTAAGAACCGAATTCTATGACGGATTAGGGTATTGCGAGGCACAAAGGGGGGGCATTTTTGAACAACTTTTTAGTTAAACATCAACATTAATTTTTTTCTTTCGTTTTTACTGTAATAAGTTTTAAGTTTATTTATGTTTTAGAGTTTTAGTATTACTTTCTGCCAGAGCGGCTATTAAATAAATACAAAAGCGGAAAATAATTGCAATTATTTTCATACACCGTTAGGTGGTAGGTTTATGAAATAATTCTAAATAGTTAAAAGTACGTAAGAATTTGCTTTGTTTTAAGCAAATGCGTCCTACTCCACACATAGAAACATCGGCACTAAAGCTGCCAGCTGCCTGAAGCCTGAAGCTGACAGAGGTCTGCCAAACCTTCCGGCCAATCGGATGCGCTCGGCTAGAAGTGGGAGCGACTGCTCAGATGTTATTCTAATTTATAAAACGTCGTCAATATAGTCATCCTTGTCTATCGCACGGATTTCTATACTTTACTTTGTCGCTCTCGTGTAAACTCAGATAGACCATCAGCGTTTTCCGACCCTGTATAAATAATAAATAATCGCCAATCGTACCAAAACAAGTAACAAGATAATAATATAGATATATTTTTCAGACATGACACAACAAGGAAAATATCAAATATAATACAATCTGAGATATTACAAAATTGCCATTACTTTTTGATCACACCTCGTATATCAACGATAAACTTCAAAACTCTTAAAGCAATCATATAAGTGAAGCGAAAAAAGCGGCTAGTTAATAGATTTATGATATACAAGGAAAATAAAAAATATTTAAAAATAATTTTGTTATATTAAGTTATGTCAAAGGAGAGGGGGTATGGGGTAAGATATCAAACGTTGCAAGCTTAACAAAATTGCAGGTACCACGTACACATAAATAAATAGGACCATGAGAGATTAAAAATAATATTATAATAATTATTGTTTATTAGTTATAAACTAATTAACTAAACAACAAAAATAAAATTTTATTAACAAATACATTAATTCTTTTACAAATCACCTATAAAAAATCCAAACAACAAAAATAAAATAACCAAAAAATACATTATTTTACAAATCAAATGATTATATAAAATGTACCTTCTAAAAAATCAGAATTTTTAAAACATTAATTTTTATTGTTTCATTCTTTTTTAAATGAGTAGGTACTTTTTCGTACCCATTGCACATTTGAAAAGATCAACTGATCTTTATTATTTAAATATAAATATTTCTCGATAATTTAAATTCCCGGAGATTTTGAGTTAAAACCCGGAACCCGGAGTAATCGATTCTAACCCTGGAACTCCCGGTCAGACCCGGAGGGTTCCAAAGGATTAATTTATATATTTATTCATTTGTGTTGTTAATTTTGTTTAATTGTTTCATTCATATTTTCAACATTGTAATGAATAAATATTTATAAAAATATTCAATATCCATTTAAATATTCTACAATTTTTTTTATTATAACTAAATAAATTTCCACTGCCCTAGAAAAAAAGATTCCTAAGCTCAACAATTAAGTGAGTGAAATTAAACAAATTAATAATGAAGTAAAAAAGGAAAAAGAATATGACATTTATTCCTAATTTCTAAGAGGAATGCAATCACATCTGGCGCCCAACCAAACCAGGCAAATTCTTTGAGTTAATTTGATTTTAGCTAAAAATTTTATAAGTAGGAAAGGTTCCAATTGGAAATACCAACACACTGAGCAGCTGATAACATACTATAAGGTAATCATAAAGAAGAGTTTGCATATTCGCCAAAAAAATTGGAAGAGATGGAGGTCCAGGGCATCCATGGCGTATTGCAGTAGTGTGGCGTATCATACACGAAGGTCAGTTATATCCGTAACTCATTTTCAACTGCCTTTTTTTATTTTTTTTTTACAAAATTGTATTTGTAACAGTCCGCTGAACATTCAAATGTTCTTTTAGACAAGTTCTGAATCATCCTGTATATCTTTAGTCTAAGTGGCTGTGAATGACACTGTATACAGGGTGTCCGGAATATGATTGCTTTAATTTTACCATACGATAAGTTGTACTAAACAAAACATTTTTTCTCTGACCAACGCAGAATTATGACAGCAAACTGGTCTTGAATATCTGATCACGTTGTTCATATACTATCTTAAGATTATGTATTTATACATAATAATTACAAATCGGCACACTTAAATGTATGTACTTACTGCAAATGGTTTTTTAGAGATCTTTTCACAACACAGAATAATATGTTACAAGTGTTTAAAACGACTTCTGTTCCTTGTAATAAGCGTTTATCGTACAAATGTCTCGTAGCCAGAGAGTTTTGCCTAGATTCGCCGTAAATTAACATGTCATGCAGCTGGTTATGGTTACTATAAATTGTTTCATTTTTGTTTATGTACACTCACAAACATCAAAGAAAAACTAGAGACAAATGAAACATATTAGCTATACGCGCCGCTATGACTAATATTACTTTTAGGCTATCAGCAGCAGCCTGACACTACAACGATGTCGAACGTTAAAAATTAAATTACCAACAAATTATGTTACAGGCCCTTTTACTAAACCTTAATTGTACCTTAGTTTGCAATTTAGTAACATAGCTTTGTATATTATTGAAATGTATTTGTAGACAAATTATTCGTTTTCGACATTTTTTCATAAGAGTTTTTTTATTGCTTTTGGCCAGATATATAAGCCCTTAAAATTACGGTATTCATATTTCGGACATCCTGTATATTTATCTATAGCTTAGTGTTTTTGAAATACATGATTTGATATTTGACTATGGATGTATGTTATAGTTTTTTTTTTAATATCCGGATACATAATGTTGGAAGACAGCTTTGACAAAAACATCTGTACTCTTTGTAGATCACTTTTCCCGATATTTGCCAATAAAAAATTAATCATTATCGATTTCCGTCATGCACAATTTTCCTAATCAAGGCTTGGTGCTCTATGTATAAAATGCTAGGCGTTCATATAGAACAGTTAAAACAAATATGGATATGATCAGAGTTCTTTGGCAATTTTTTTTCTGCTTGTGTGGATTAAGTGCAACATTTGCAATGAAAGTGAGTATGCATACTTAATACTTCAAGTTTTTCGTATTCCGAGATTATTCTGTGCTCTGAAATTTAGTACAGTTGCAAATTACTATGTAATTATTATGTGTACTGTACCAGTTTCCATTAACTTTCAGGGCGTTCTCAATCCGGATAACGTAGATTTAACCCCACTTAAAATTTACCTGTGTCCGGATTTCGAACCAGTTATGAAACTTGATTTCAGTTTCCATGATGGTGTAATAGATATAGAATTCGATTTGGAAGAAGATTTCACAGATATTTATCAGGTAAGCTTTAAGTACATACGATGTTTTTAGCATACCTACATCCTTAAGGTACGGATTCGCGGGTGCGACTCGTCGCCAACCAATAGACAGTCTGAATGTTCTCATCAACTACAGCATTTACACTGCCTATTGGTTTCAAAGCTTTAACGGCCCTTGTTGTTGCACATGTACTAGATGTTATCACTTTTTGAGTTGTTATCTCGTGATCTAGATAACTAGTAGTCTCCTGTGAAATAATTAATGTACACTTTTCTACATTAATAAAAATTTGTCTATAATTTCACATAACTTTACGTTGGCAATTTGTGAATAGCGTAGAGTTACGTAAAATTACATAATAATTTTGTAAATGAAATAAGTACACTAATAATACACAAATAAGCATGGATAAAATTCCATTTTAATGAAATAACTGTTTTGCTAAATTCCATCGTAAATTTGCGTTACTATAATTTATAATGATTTATATATTGTAATTTTTAGGTTGCAGTTGTGAAATGTATTTACTGAGTAGATAATTTAAATTTTCTTGTCTAATATATAAAATTCTCGTGTCACAGTTTTAGATGCCATACCGTAAACCGATTTACCGATTTTTATGAAATTTTATATGTATATTCGGTAGGTCTGAGAATCGATCGTAATCTATTTTTCATACCCCTAAGTGATAAGGGTGGTCCACCTCAAACAATTTTTTTTATTTTTTGGACAAAATTTTTTATTTTTATTTTTTTATGATGTGGCATTAAAAAATACATACAACCCTTAATTTTCATCCTTCTATCACAAATTCCTATTTTTTAATAACCATTTTAGTAATTTAATCATTTTTAACCCTGGTCGATAACTAATCGATTATCACTAGATCAGTTATCCCCGCCAAGCATCTACCGGTGTCACTTCTTACCCAGTAAACAGTACGGAGTAGGGATGAGAACGAAGCCGGTCTCTCCTGTCTCTCTCACACAATAAGCCTTCTCTCACTCCCTACACAGTTTTCGACCATTATTATTGTGTATGAATCGTGAATCGAGCGTAGTAGTGACGTTTACAATTATCATTTTACCTTCTAAGTGTAATTGTCAAGTAAATTTATTATTAATTTGCTGGGCCATAATTATTTATTTCCTATTTTATCAATAATTAATAAAATTATTAATTTTAAGTGTAGTTCTTATTATTAGTTAATTAAGTGATCTACATAACCTCAAAAATACGCAGCACGTGTTACGAGCTCCCGCCAACAACGGCTGTTATTTTACTATATGGCTATTTTTTTGTACACTGAACAATGCCAAGACGTAAAGGGGCTAATTTGGGCCGTCAAACAAGTAAAATTGCAGGCACGCGAAATAATTAAAAAAATGAATGTTTCGTGTTTTGTTATTCTTATAGGCCGTCATCATTCACAGTGTTCCATTCCTCTTTTAGTCATATACCACATCTCCACACACTTACAATAAGTTAGTTATTTTTTATTTAACTGCCAAAATATGTACTAGAAATAATTCATATGGCAAAACAACGTTTGCCGGACCTAGTATTTTATATATACTTACCTCTGTAACCAACATTGAAAAATATGCATAGAGAAAACGATTTCAATAACTAATACTATTTCACACATATGACTGAATATCAAAGTGTAAAAAATTGAACAATATGTTAAAAATGTACGTATATACCAAATTCATCAAACAGTTCAAATATTTACATTTTGAGTACGACATATGGGGAGTGTATTGACAGATGAAGTTGAAAAAAGGGAAAAGATTTTACTTTTAATGTCATGAAAAAATGTATCTGCTTATTAAAATGTACAAAAGTCCAGGTTTAAGCTAGTCAATATAATCTTCAGGATATCTCTTATTAACAAATTATTTGAAATACAGTACATTTTATTATTAAAATTCAATAATAAATACACTATACAGTAGCAGAAGTAACTTCTATGTAGGAAGATTTTTTTAGTGGAATTTGTCCATCCATCCTTCTCTGTAAAAGTGTATTGTTCACCCATCATCTAAAACTATTATATTGTAGGTATTTCATTCGCATTAGAAAATATGCTGAATATTTTTGCTGAAAATACTACATAATTATTCTTGAAACATCAGCATATATTCCTTGGTTTTTGCAAATATTTGTAGATATACGTATATCTGTGTGAAAATAAATATTTTTAGCCCAAATTTTAGTTATAGTAAATTTATAAATAACGTAACTACAACTAATGTTTATATTTGATGAAAGCAATTACTATTTTTAATGTCATATAGATAATATGTTGTTTGAAATGAATATTGTATGATGAGGCACATATAATCGCGTAATTTTGATACAAACATCCGGTAGTATGGCAATGACTTGAGATCCAGCGTTGAGCAAAATATTAGCATCCCATCGATTCCGGCGTCCGAAATTCGATTTGTTTTTGGTAATTTTCCCGGTTCCAAACGGGAGATTCTAGTTGGTCATAAACTTTTCGAGCACACTCTGAGTTCCAGAATTTCAAAATATATAAAAATACCACTGTTGTGATTGCAACGTCCGAAAACGGTTTTCCGGCCCCTAAGGGATCATTTTCCTAGTCCCAAATGGTGAATTTCAGTTAGCCATAAACTGATCGACCACAAATCCGGCTTTGGCTTGAGAATGCACCTTCGACCTCGCCTCATCCCGGAATCCATATTTTAGGCTTTATAGAGGCCATTTTTGACCCCTGGGCCAATTTCAGACATGGAGGGTCATTTCTGAGCTGGGGATCAGATTCAGCGTCGAAAAATACATGGGAATACATATGTCCGACCCACAAGTCCGAACACTTTTTTTTTGTGGGGCTGTGTTATTTAAAAAATTGCTTCCAGCACTTAATGTACAAACAGTAGGAACATTTTTTGCTAACAACTGATTTACGAGTTATGGACTCTTCAATGTAGACTTCAGCTACTGTTGAAGATTTCCATCTGCCATGAATTTTTAAAGTTGTGATATCAACTCCTGAATTTATTAACAGTGTAGCTAAAGTTCTACGGAAACTATATTCGGTATATTCGTGAGCCTTCTTCCGCAGCTTACGAAGCCGTAGAAAGGCCACGTCTACATTTTTTTTTTAGATTCAGACTTTAAACCCTGAATTCAAAGTTTAATCTCTGAATTCAGACTTTAATCTCTGAATTCCGACCTTATACTCTGAATTCAGAATTTAAGCTCTAAATTCAGAATTTAAACTCTGAATTCAGAATTTAAACCCTGAATTCAGAATTTAAACTCTGAATTCAGACTTTAATGTCTCGCGTACTTATATCTTCTGTCGATAAAAACAGAACAGGGTTGTTCGTCGTTGGCCACACTTGTGGCATACTGATGAGAGCTAACAAACTCGAGACTGATATATGTCTGATAGCACCACTTACGACTAACCGTAGTTGTTTGCTATATATAGTCAGGACATTAGTTCATAGAGTAGTTATTTCCTGAAAATCCGTTTTTAAAAAATATGGCAATGGTTTGGACTTTTAATAGTAGATACTCTCAGTATAGTGGATTACTTTCTGCTTGTGACTGTATTCAGGCCCAGCTTTGAGTAGCCAATGACTACTAGATGTGTACACACGTGCTACGTCTTGCGTACTAATGTTCTGCTAACTATTATGACAGATTTTAATATACTGATAAGAACTAACCAGTTCGAAACCAGTACGTAACTAGCGGCACCGCTGGCGACTAACTGCGGCTGTTTGCTATAGACATTTCAGGTGTAATTTAAATAATACTGTTCATGACAATGGTACAATCTACATCACGGCAATCTAGATACAGAAATAAAAATAGGTCTAAGGAAATTAAGTGGTCTAAATCATTTCCCAAACAACTGCAGCCGCATTTTAAATAGCTTCTAGAATCAAGAATAGTAAAACTATACAGGGTGTTGTAAAATTTCATAGTTGATGACAAATATCGTATAGTTTCCTCTGTATATTATGTCCTCTAAATCTCAATTCTCTATCTAGAAGGCACTGAGTGCTACGACTTGTTCCATAATTTCGTTAGCAGTGTAAGTTCAGAGATTAAAGTTTGAATTCAGAAACTAAAGTATGAATTCAGAGATGCACAGTTTAAAGTCTGAACTCAGAGTTAAAAGTATGAATTCACAATTCAGAGATTAAAGTGTAAACTTAACAAAAAATTGTAGACATGGCCCTTCTAGGTCTTCGTACCAGCTCCTTGATTTGGCATTTTCCCAAACGTATGAAATTAATTGGCTATATACTTTACATGTGAATATTTAAAAAAAATCTGTTACTATCTATTTGGGTACGTCTTGCGGTACTATATTTCCGATATATGTCTAAATATTCTTGTACAATAAAGGATCTATTTTTTATTGCAAAAATATTTTGTTAACTTTGTACCTATCTTTTTCGATTTTTCTTGTAATAAATTACACTCTACTTGCTTTGTTCATTCATTCACTTCTGGCGGAGTTAATGTGGATTCTTCCATCTCAAATAATAGTTATTTGCATCGATTTAAATAGAATGAATAATAAGTCGATTACTGTGTATCTAAGTTATTCATTTATTTTTATATTTTTTATAACGCTCGTCTCATAGCGACCAAAGACAACCTGAACAAATTATTATTAGGTATTTATGAAAGAAGTATCATACAATTTCAATAATATAAAATAAATAGCTTTGTATGTTATTATGATAAAATTGATCGACGAAAATATTATGTTTAAGTTGGCAATAAAGTGGATTGTAATAGACTCGGCTGCGCATCGTCTATTAAGTACCATCGGCAGCAATAAATCTAGTACTTTACTGCCTAGTTAACCAAATAACTATTATTGAAGTAAAACTGTATCAAAATTAAGTATGAGTACATAAAAAGAAAATACTTATACAAATACTACAAAATACTCAAAGAAATATAATATCTAAAAATGATATTATATCATTTCGCATATCACGAAATAATAAATACATTTCTTCCAGTGGATAATTTTGACAGCATGAAAAACACAAAAGCATTTCATTACTACAGCACGGACTCTGAGAAATGTTTAATAGGTGCTATACAGGGTGTCTCAGGTATTACTGGAATCCTTAGAAAGGGTGATTGTACAGTCACACAGTCAAATTAAATAAGATTTACCCACGATACAGGGTGTGAAAGATTTCAAAATTTTTATTATTTATTTTATTTACTTGGAAACGTTTCAGACTAATTATTCAGTATGTTTAAATATTCCCATTATCATCGGTTGCAGAGAAACCCTGTGCACTCTTCTTTTATAAATCCAAATATTTGGATACATTTTGGAGATCTGGGGTTTTTGAGGGCGAGAAATTCAAATGTTTCTAGTCGACACTACTAGTAGAGGGCACCACATATGCCACATTATGCTTCTTTGAAATGGCATAACTTTTTTGCAGCTTTTTGCATCTGACTCTTAAAACAATCGATTCTTTATGTGAAAAAGATATATCTTGTTAAAGCCGTTAGGAGTAACCGTTTCGAAATAATCCTATTTTCCGCTGAAAATATGGAAAAATAATACTTGAAAAAGTTACTCAAAATGATTGGAAGTTTCCTTGGCAATTTGATACAAATATGCACAAATTACGAAATGCAAATATATTTTAAATGAACAGTTACTTGAATATAATGCAGTTTAAAGAAAATTGCATAGAATAATTATTTGCTGAAAATAATCGAAACTTAATACCTACCATTTTTATTGTAAACTAGCGACCCCGGCGAACTTCGTTCCGCCTAACAGTCAATGAATAAGCAGATTTAGGATTTTAAAATTAATACAAAATTATTAAGTTCAATTTTTTATTATATTAGTTGTAATAAAATATATGGGAATTGGTGGGTTGCACTCTTCAGTGAAGCACCCTGTGATATAAGACATTTTTCGTTCCAGCAGGTCGTTTATCCGCTCTGATCACGACTTTGTAGTCATCATTTGACATGCGCTCCAAAGCAGTCTTGAACTGCCTGACCAATGCATGATGTTCATGAACTAGTTGCTGCAGATCTTGAAGAATTGCTCTTTTCATTGCTGTGTTGATCTCTTGACGTCGATCAAGTTGTTCCTCCATGTTGCCCATGAAGTATATTTGTAAAAATGTATGCTGTGCATCTTCGAGAGGTTGCAATGATCCAATTCGATGGTGAATCTGTCCTTGTATCTATAAAATCAAAAGCAAAGTCAGTATTACTTATTTATAATAAATAAATTAATACCTTGTATGTCGGATTATATCCAGGCTCTTCGATAATGTCTACCCCAAATGAAATCATTTGGAAACAACCATTGTATTTCTGAGTATTCGCTAGAAAATGTGATTCTGATGTTTCGCCACGAAGCAATGAGTGCAATGGCTCAGGAGCGGAGTCAATACTGGTAATTTCACTTTGCCACTAAGGCAGCACAATCCTAGCGTTTCTCTCGAATACTTTTGAGCCGTTTCACGGGCTGCCTCACTTTGCTCTTGTGACTGAGAAGCACGAAGTCTGGCCATACTAACGCGGCGCCTTTCTCGTGCAATTTGGTTTCATTCGCGATGTTTCGAATCCTAATTGCATTACGGCTTTGTCGGGAAAGATTGGATCTTCTCGGTCGCGGCATTGTTAATAGTAATATCCATAGGCAACATTACGTGAACTGTCAGTTGCGTTTTGTTATAACATATCACTTTTTTATTGATTAATATCATATTTTAATACTATTATTCTATTCCCGACAAAGACAAATCCAGAAACACAAAAATCATAAAAATTGGTCCAGCTGTACTTGAGTTATAAATGATGTAACTAACACGACTTCGTTTTATATATATATAATAGATAAAAGAAAAGTGACAAAGAGTTTCTACACCACTGGTGACATTGGGGATATTTAAACATACTGAATAATTAGACCTAAAGTATCCCATTGCGACCTAGAATTATTGTTGTTGAATTTCCAAGTAAATAAAAAATATAACGAAAATTTCAAAATATTTGACACCCTGTATCTCGGAAACAATGAACTTTTAGATATAGGAATATTTAGGTAAGTATAATTTATTTTGACTATACAATCATCCCTTCCAGCCTGTATATTAATAATTTTATATAGTCTTTTATCTGTGTATGCATATTGACCTGTAAGAAAGGTAATATTATAATTTATATTTATTGATTAATTGCATGAATAAATAAATAAATAAATACATATCAACAACTTTTAGGGTAAGTTGAATGTAAGCAAGTGGGTAGATGAACATTGGAAAGAAGGCACTTTCAACATTTCAGATCGAGCCTGTGACCTGCTCCGCAATTATTGTGGAGAAGCTTGGAAAAAATTTAGAAATGCGGTTACCCCAGCTGTACCAGGAGATTGTTTGATGAAATCAGTAAGTTATTCTATAATACGTGTAGTTTAAAATGGTTTTTAATAATAACTTACGGTATTGTTAAACGTAGGTAACTTATTCCTTTGTTTACAATATAGACAATCGTGACTATTACGGCGACAATGCTGTTGGGTACGTCCAGCTAGATGGTTTTACTTAAGGTATTTATAAAATTTTGCCATCTGATGTCACATTAAACTAATTGTTTGTTGCTATTTACTGCTAATTTAATGTAATCTTAATATAAAAAAAGATATTTATTACGTTTCAGATTAAAACAGGTAAGTTAATGTATTGAAATCAGAAAGCAAGTTTTACAAATGCCTGAAATAATATTCTACTCTCGTAGACTCACATGTCAATAAGAAACATGTGTTCGATAACACAAAAAAAATGAAGTGATAAATGGACTGTATTCAAAAATAAAATTAAATATTTATTAATTTAATTATACGAAGTATTTCCACTAAGAAAAACAACTTACCTTTTGAACTTGGATGTGGAAAATCTATGCCGGTCGGCTTTGTGGTTGATATTGCCTTTTCGCACTTCTTTCTAACACATTCACTTTTTAGCGATCACAGGGAAAACGGACACCGTAAAGAGGATCAGTCACTAAGCTGGAGATACTAGAAACCAAAATATTATGTTTGAGCTCATCAAGCTTTATACGAATCTCACACAAAAAAACCTAACACTATCAATTTTCAGAGTCATGCTATCAAAACTTTTTCAATTATTGAGACATTTCAGAATAAAATTTAATTTTTAAACACCCTGTATTTCTTAAACCACCGACATTCGTTCGTATAGGGCATAATGAGCTCAAACATAATATTTTGGCGTCTAGTATCTCCAGCTTAGTGTTGATTCATTCTTTCTGACTCACCCTGTATAATATGCTTTAACAAGCGCTGTAAGACCCGCTACCGACTATGCGTGAATTCGCGATTCGCAATGGTTTATGCGTAGTTTGTAAGAAATTCGTGCATCCTGTGTAGGGTTTTTATGAATGGATTTTTAACAAACAATTGCATGCATCGCGCATAACGAATCGCAAATTTACGCATAGTCTGGAGCAAGCCTAATAATATGGAACCTTACAAAATATTTATATGCGAGAGTAGTGTTTTTTCAAAAACGTAGTAAAGTGGACTACTTCTTAGCTCATTTTTTGCTGCTTTGTTCTCAGATATGCGCATTCCAATGGACAAAGTTGTACCGCGAAAACACATAAAAAAATGATTTAATTTAGTGCCTACTGTCATCAGTTAAAATTAATACTCCACTTTTAAAATCACCTTGTATGTTATTATTGATCTTCGTCCATTTCCAGAAGGCGCCTTTAACCCTGTAGAAAATCCATCTTAAAATGCTTCTCCTTTGTTTCGAACGTTATCCTGCGAAACTTTTGATACAGTATGGCCTTCGTTTACCCATGTTTCTTCATCCATCTAATATATCATTTTCTAGTTGCATGAAATTATCTTAGTTTTGTCTTTAGTATTCTCTTCGCCATATTACAATTTCGATTTTCAACTAACATGCTTTTACAATTTCGTTTTAAATACCGAAAATTTATATTATGCATTGTCCTTCTAAGAACTATATCCGATAAATTAGGCATGTTCACTTCAGTTATCGCAGCTTGAATTTTCTTTACCGTCGGTATTTCATTTCTGAAGAAGAATTCATGAATTTTCCTACGAATTTCAGTTTTTAAACGTACTTTGGTAAGAAGTTCTTGGAGGAAATCGCACTCCATATAAGCAGCTACTTGTTTTTTCTCACTTTGATAGCCCCTTCCACATCAAATCCTTCCCGATGACGGTCATTAAGACTCTCTGGTCATTGACGGTGGACCCTGCCCCCTGTCGTCACTACGCTTTTATCATTGGAGACGAGAGTGCCTCTAAGACTAGTAATAGCGTATTTTACATCATCATCTACTTCTATTTTTTCATCCTTGTGCTTCCACATTTTCCTACCTTCGATTTACTTTACTTTACACTATTTTATAGCACGACATACACTAGAAACTGAGACATTTGTGTCAACAAACTACTTATACAAACAGCTTCATTTACACTTATATTAGAATTTCGACCTAATTCCTTCATATACGTTTCTTATTATTATCAGCTGTCCATCCATCATCTAGTTAGAACTTGTATTTTGATCCATTTTCACTTGCTATTTTGTATGAAAGTTTTACGGCTTTACGGTTGCATTAATTTATTTTTTAATTTAATATAGCTATATAAGGTTTGAGTAGCACCTCAGCCTACGTTCTATTGGTGTTTCTATTCCATTCGGTCGGTCAGTGGTCGTGCGGTTTAAGGCGTCAGTACTTTAATCGATATGGCTATACCGCTATGGGTTCGATCCTCGCAGCCGCTAGACTGTATATTAGCTATATTCGTGGAGAGGATTGGCATCCTCTCTGCGGATATGGTAGGGTGGAAGAATGTTAGCTTGGGTCAATTGATACCGGTAGCCATTTGACCAGTCTCCTAATTGTGAATTTTTTAAACCAATCTTCATGTATACAGGGTATAGCGAAAAAATTATAATATCATGGTCAACCTTTTTAAATGGAAACCCCCATTTTGTATTTTTATTCAATTTGTCATGAAATTCCAAGTATTTTTTATGTAACATGTCCTACATCTATTTTTAACCGTTTTTGAAAAACTGTAAGAAAAATTTCGAGAACCCTATAAAAAAGTAATCCATGGGTGTAAGATTGGATGATCTTGAAGGCCACTCTATTGGTCCGCGTCTTCCAATCCAACAGCCATTAAAAAATTCATAATTCATAATAATTCGAAATGGATGTCGATTTTCAGACGCCATTTTTTCGAAAATGGTTAAAGATAGATAAGTATAGGGTATGTTGCATACAAAATACTTACAATTTTATGGCAAATTGAATAAAAATATGAAAAATATCATAACTTTTTTTTGCTTCATATACACAAAAACTAGTTCACTGAATCACTCTCTAGATTTTAGAAGGTTGGATATAAGTTATATAATTAAATTGATCTTTAAATTTGGATTATAACTGAAAAACTGTTATGTCTCTCGTGTCTGTTAAAGAAAAAATGTTTAATGACAAAGCTGAAGCTACCAACAAGTTCATATGATTATTAAACTCCGCACTCGAAAAAATAATGTGTTTATGTAACATTATCTCGAAAAGTCAAAATTAACGAAGCTACGTAACCTCAAAGTTATTTTTTTAATTTGTCCCCAGGTACGTCGATTCTGTTTTTAAAAAAGGCACTTTTTGACATACAACCCATATTTGTGATGTCATCGTTGTTCGAGATATAACGTCATCGACAATTTTTTTAAATAGCAACCCCCAATTTTGACTATGCCATTTGAAATAGCGTGTCATTCTACATATATACATCATGAAAAATTATGGAGTTACATAACAAAAATTTGAAGAAAATAATGTTTGAAGATTTTAAAATTTAACACTCAAAATAGTGTGCACCTCCCCATTATGCTACACCTGCCGGTGCTTATTTAGATGAACTGTTCCTGAAGGAAAAGGGGGCCGATTGAGTGGCCAGCCAGATCGCCTGATTTGACACCCTAGATTATTTCGTGTGGGAATACTTAAAAAGCAAAGTATACGTTACTAGACCGCTAATTTAGAAGATTTAAAAGCAAGAATTCGTCACGAGATACATCGTATACCTCGTTATTGATAATGTCCAAAAAGTCTGTCAGGCAGCCAACGGTGCACAATTTGAACATTTAATTTAGTCGATTTTTTACATAATCATTATCGTTTTCAGTACTGTGAAAATTAAATTTTAAAATTTTCAAACATTATTTTCTTGAAATTTTTGTTATGTAACACTATAATTTTTCATGATGTATGTATGTAGAATGACACGCTCTCTCAAATGGCATGGTCAAAATTGGGGGTTGCTATTTAAAAAAATTGTCGATGACGTCATATCTCGAACAACGATAACGTCACAAATGTGGATCGCCAGGGGAATTTTTCGAAAACATCTCAATTTCAAAAATTATGAATTTATTCGTTACTTTTCGAAAGCATTGTAGAGACGCAGTTTCAGGCAAAATATTTCTAAAATTGCAGCGCCCTAATGGCCATTTCCATCGTTTGTTTTAAGCTACGCTTACGCTTTAAGGAACCTTAAAAATACAATTTGCCTTCCACCGTTTACGAAACCCTACATAAAATGTCTTAAACCTTCTTAAATATAAGCCCTCGAAATTCTAGGCTTATCTCTTTTAACGATACTTCTACATAACCTAATTTAATAATTTGGTTTTATTATTTTTCCACTGAAAAATAAACAAAAAATAATTAACTCTGATGAAAATGATATATTTAATAATGATTTAGATATATTAAAAATAATAGAATATGGGTTTCCTCGAAAAGTGTACGAGATAAGTGATCAGTTCCATACGATGGATAACTTTTTTTAGAACATACCGGCTGCATAAAGAAACAGCTGCACATTTTGACCTTAATCGAAGTAATATGTAAGCTCTTAAAAAGAATCACTGATAAAATTACAAAAAAATACATTTATTTTTAATCTTTAGTAATAATTCTGTATCGCCAATAAAACGGACTTCCTTTTTTTTTTTGTTTTCAAAAAACTTTTTATGATTCTGCTGTTCTGTGAATATTATTTGGCGACAGTGAGTTAAATTCACCTGCTATAATTTTTTTTGTACAGACATTATCGGTTGTTTATTCTTCACCGTACTTTTATAATTTGCTATTATGTTAATTAGTAATACTTTTTCTTCATTGCTAAAATTTGCCAATCGTGTTTTTTTTGGGAATTATTTCCATTATAAATCCTACCAATTCGAAAACAGAACTTAGCAGAACAACATAGTCAGAACAGTGAGAGTGAAGTGTCACACTTTTGAGGTTAAGAAATAGTCATGAAGCTAGCAACTTGTGCAAAAAACCGAGAAATTATGAATATTGGTTTTTTAGGTAGACTTTACAAATGAAACTTAATAATTGTGCGGTGGAAACATTACTATTTTAAACTAGGCCTAAAATTTTAACCGCCCTTAGTTAACTGCACTTAAAAGGCAATGCGGTGGGAATGGCCATAAGAGACAGAAAGGACACCTGCTAAGTGAATAAATTATAACATTTTATTGAAATTTTAATATCATTTCCTTAAAGACTGATGATTTATCTACAAATTTGATACTCTTGTTTGAAGTCCTACCGTTTGCGAGAAAATCGACATTTAAACTTTTTGAACATACTGATGAATCCCATTTCGTTTACGATTAGCCAAAATATACTTTGAAGACAATTGAATGATAGCTGTCATGTGACTATAACGATATTTGAATAAAATCGTTAAAGTATTAAAAAAGTTGTAGCCAAAAAACAAAATTAAAATAAATAACTTTGACTTTTAGAGATATTATTACATGAAATTGACACATTATTTTTTTCGAGTAGTACCACCTCCCTAAATTTCCTGCGCAGAGTTTCTAGACACCCTGTATAGCGCGTTTTTAAAGTAATAAATTTATAATTCTTTAATCTGACGCCCTGTATCTTAATATAACTAAAATATTACATTTTTTTTGTATTATACGCTTCATACATTGGAAAGCAATCGCGTATCATAAAATTTTTGTTTGATTTACTTAATAGAGGTAAATCAAACAAAAGGTTTTGAAATTTGACCCATTTTTTAATTATACAAATTTTTTAATAAACGTGTTCTTCTTGATAGTCTACTTAAATCCAAAAGATTGCCCATAATATTTTGGACACCGTATATTTTTCCTTACTTGAATTTTAAACAAAGTGGATAAAGAGTTATTATGTCTACATAAATAAATTTTTATTTTCAGGGACATTATAAAATTTCCGATTTTGAGGTATGGAGGAAGGATTTGACTTTTACTGCAGCAGAAATAGGATTATTCCAAGGCAGAATAATCCTCTTAGATGAAATTGACACTGAATTACTTTGTGTTATAATTGAGGTCGAGGCTTCCGAGAAATAATATTTAGTTTCTGTAATACTGCTAAAAATAAAGGAAATGTTAACATATTGAATAGTATTATTTTTTTAATGAGTCTTACTTATACATATAGACAGACCCATCGACTGGTGTCGTTTTAGAATAAAAATATGTTAAGTAAATTATCTACTACAATAACTGAATAGTTGTAGTTGTTGTTTATTAAAACCCATTAGTGCCCA
The DNA here is from genome assembly GCA_037114965.1 of Monochamus alternatus. Classification (NCBI taxonomy): domain Eukaryota; kingdom Metazoa; phylum Arthropoda; class Insecta; order Coleoptera; family Cerambycidae; genus Monochamus; species Monochamus alternatus. The sequence goes on from CM073426.1 coordinate 126,710,167, forward strand.
GAACAATTTCTTTGTAAATTTTTATAAATCTAGTAAAATTATAGGAGTTAACAACATAAATTAAACAAATTTATGGTTATTTTGAGCATTGTGTGTATTTTTTTTTCAATAACGACTGTTACAAAAACGCAACACCGGGCGAAAATGTTACATAGCGAAAAATTAAACAGCACAAAATAATTTATTATTAGTTATTTATTGAAAATATATTAGGTAACTTATTTTGTACGATATTTAAAGAAACATTTCTCATGGAGAACCACATTACACTTGGTGCTTTTTTATTGAATTTACGTTATATCCACTAACTAATAAAATACATATAAATTCTTTCAATTCATTGACGCCCAACTCAAGTCTATCTTCTTTTTGGAAAGCATAACGAACTCTTTCTTTTACAATATGGGTAAAAAGTTCATCACTAAAAAAATTGGAATATTTGAAGCGGAGTAAGCGGACGTGAATAAAGTGATGGAAGAAAATTATTCAACTCCGATTTTTTTTAGATAGATGGGAACATAGTAAATTATCGACAGGTAAATCGCCTTGAATCCAATTTCGTAAAATTTTAGCCGATTTTATTTGTATAGATTAGCCGATTTTCTTTGTATATCTGAGGAACTGTTTCCGTTTCGACTTCGATAAATGACTCATCGTCGTTTATATTAATTTGTTCTTCAGTTGTTATGGTTTGCAATATTTCGCCAATATTTTCTTCGACAGAGTTTATGTTATCTTCGTTAATTCTTATAGCATCTTCTTCATCAAAAATGTTAACAACTGTTTCCGACTGTAATTTGGTCTACTTAAATTGTCAACACCACCACCAAAGTCTTCGTCTCCGCTATCTTCATCGGTCAATTCGTGCGGATCGGAAGGGGCTGAATATACTGTCACGGATTTCCCAATCCGACTTTTTTTTTAATGCCAGAAAAACAATCCGTTACTTAATTACTTCTCTTTATTCTCGTCCATTCCCCAATTTTCCAGTCCCGTCTCGATCCACGGCATTTTGTTTATTTAACAGAATCGTGTAGAGGCGATCGGGGCAATCTTAGCAATTCGCGGTACCACAGTCGTCGATTATGAGTGGGGCAAATTCCGTGACAATACATATGTAGTGCACTGCTGGCTGACTGCATAATGGTTGATTCTTCAAGAATTGTCGTTGTTTTGTGCGTTCTGACTTTATATATCATTTTTGGTTGAGATCCAACTTGATTAGTTCCTCTACTGAATTTGAACAAGAAGGAATATTGTTGGACATTTTGAATTCTAAAAGAAACAGAAACCTTTTGTCAAAACAAATAATTTTTGTTGCTTCTTTTCCTACTTACAATTAATAATATTTAAAAATACTTTATAGTTCAGTTCCCGGCGTTGCAAAAACGCAACACTAGTAATAAACAAATACAGAAATTATAAACAAAAAATATATAGTACTTACTTGATAATATGACTAACAAATAATCTCTTTGGATCCTAATGGCACACAAAAAATCAATGTTTCTTTTAAAACTTTAAAACTGTTCACCTTTGTGTTGAGAAAAACACAGTGCGACTTGTCGCAAAATAAAACCCTCAAGTTATTTCCTAAATTCTGCATACGAATGCCATTTATTAGCTCATATGCTTATAGGAGTAGTTAAAATTAACTGTAAAGAAAATAAAATCTGCAATTTAAATAGATTTCAGTTAGCTATTGGATTAATAGATGGGATTAAGCTGTTAGATTACAATTAAATTGTATGGCAAGTCAATGACAAAAAAAGTGTAAATACACACAAATAAAATATATACGCACACTAAGATATCACAACAAACATATTCAAAAATATAAAAATGACAAATCAGATTTAGTAAAAAATGATAAAAAATGTATAAATACAATACAATGAAAAAACAAGATTAATAAGGCGTAGTAAGACCATTCATCAAATGCATGCATGTACGTCTGGAGAGTTTACAAATTCTTCAACTGAATAAAAGCAGTATTTTAGTAAAAGTGCCTTTATTTTATTTTTAAAGTTAGTAATAGTATTTATATTCAAAAACAGTGCTACGGATTAGTTAACATATCACAAAGTAAGTATTATACATAGTAGTGAATATGCCTTTTATTTAAATTGGCGCAACAGAGTTGCGCCAATTTAATTTTCCGACACATGTTTTGAAACTTTCTGTATATAAAGGGTTAACTATGACTAAGTAACAATATTTTAAGAGGGTGTAGAGAAAATTAAGAATAAAAGGAATCACTCTTCAAAAAAATCCAAAATAATTTATAAAGGAAATTTTTTTCGGTATTATATTTATTAAACCCTTATTTAACGCCGACTATGCGGCCCATAAGCCGCTTGTTTGACGTTTACACAGTCAGATTAGACAACCAGCAGGTTGGGGCTTTTGTCCACTGAGTAGTTAGTATCACACAATATTATTAATACCTAAAAATATATAAAAAACCAGCAATACAACGGTAAAATTCGCTGTCATGTCAGAATTTAATTTCTGTGTTTACGTTGTAGTTTTGTGTTCAGTTTTTAGTGCCTTTTTTAATTTGAAACGTTTTATAGTTACTAAATAAAGGATTTTGTGCAGGTAACAGATATTTTCCTACAATATAGTTCGCCGGTTTGTTTTCCTATATGTTCCTTTCGTTCGATTTTATTATAATAAATAGGTATTTTATCTAACTGTACCTACGGGAAGTGTATTTTATCGGTAATGAGTGGTTGTAATTTGTGAAAATGTAGTTTTACCAGTTTGTAACGAAATAATGAAAAACGAATGTTGCGAACTGTTGCCTATCTATCAGGTATTATTACTAATACAAATGTTATTTTTTGTCGTTTCTGCATTTAAAAACGCTGCAAAAAACGACCGTGTAGTAAATGACATATGTAAGCTTTATCTATGGATCTAAACCACCACGGTCGATACTTGTCATAGGCGCCGGCTTTCCTCTGGAAAAGAGGGTTTTGCAGCATTTTTAAAATAAATTCTAAAATTCTGGATTAATAAAAATTTATTCGAAAATAAAAGTAAGTTATCTGACTATGATGTGCCTTTGTGGGGAGTGCTTTGTGGTTGAGCATTTCAGAAATGGAGAAAAGTGGAATACGATCGACATGCCGAGTAAAAGATCATCTATGATCCGTGACCACAAATTAATGGTTTAATATATATATATATATATATATATATATATATATATATATATATATATATATATATATATATATATATATATATATATTTGTTTTTGTGAAAGCGTATCGAAATTGCCAAATTTTGATATTGATTAGAATTTCGAAATGACACACTTTTAGGCACTAATGCCTAAACGTAAAAATAAAACTTTAAGAATAATGAAAACATTTATTTACTATAAATCTTAAAGGTACAATTATATGGTTAAAGTGAATGACTTTATCTTCTCTAACAGCAATCCAAGTACTAGCCCAGTAAACACATATACGTTAGAAAAACGTTAATAATGTCCATACAACGTTTGAAAAAGGTGTGTCTTTTTTACGTACAATCAACTTAAAAATATCGCGGTTTTACACGTTTCTGGTAACCAAAGTACAAACGTTTAATATTAGTAAATGTAGGACGATCATTTTTAGTATTAATAAGCTTTAAGTTTTACGTTTAATATATACATTTTATATAGATTATTTGCTAACGTAAATTAAACGTTGTTATTTTAATGTTATATATATATATATATATATATATATATATATATATATATATATATATATTTGTTTTTGTGAAAGCGTATCGAAATTGCCAAATTTTGATATTGATTAGAATTTCGAAATGACACACTTTTAGGCACTAATGCCTAAACGTAAAATAAAACTTTAAGAATAATGAAAACATTTATTTACTATAAATCTTAAAGGTACAATTATATGGTTAAAGTGAATGACTTTATCTTCTCTAACAGCAATCCAAGTAATAGCCCAGTAAACACATATACGTTAGAAAAACGTTAATAATGTCCATACAACGTTTGAAAAAGGTGTGTCTTTTTTACGTACAATCAACTTAAAAATGTCGCGGTTTTACACGTTTCTGGTAACCAAAGTACAAACGTTTAATATTAGTAAATGTAGGACGATCATTTTTAGTATTAATAAGCTTTAAGTTTTACGTTTAATATATACATTTTATATAGGTTATTTGCTAACGTAAATTAAACGTTGTTATTTTAATGTCCAAAAAGATGTTTTAAAGACGTGTTGTTAACGTGTTTTACAACGTTGTTTTTGGATCCTTCTGGTGGCATTGTACAGGGTGGTCTAGAATTATGTACCATAAATGCTAGATTAGATAGTACATTGAAAAATAAGGGTATTATGTATATATTTCAAAACTAAATAATCAGGTACATTTAATCCTGTAAAACCGCTAAATAAAAACCACTTCTTTAAATATCTATAACACTTAACTAACTATAATACTTTTATAATGAATTTACTTTTTTAGGTTTTAGTCCCTTAAGATTAAAGCGTTGTTTTGAGTGGTAAGTATTTTTTTGAAATACAAAATTTCAAATTAAAACAAATACTATTCAAAACTACCCCTTAATCATAAGAGATTGAACAAGTGGTAACAAAAAATTAATTATCCTAATATCACCCCATGAACCCATTATCCAAGAGTATCTGAAAGACATTTAAAAAAAAATATTTTTTTATCTCTCAGAGGTTTGTATCTCTCTTATTTTTGAGTTTTGAACAAAAATGTATGTAAAATAGTACCCTTATTTTTTAACGTGCATATGCTCTAGTATTTACGGTACATTCTGGACCACCCTGTATTAAATAAATAATTATCAGGGAATTAATATAATATAAATAAAATAGTTACAAAATCTTCTATCATTTAATTTTGTTCCTATTAATAATTATTATCGATACTCCAATAGTGTGGCTCGAATGTTGAACTCACTATATGCCTATAAATGAGAGTATTAAAAATATCAATACCTATTGCTTAATTTCAAATTTAGGTAGGTAATAATAAATAATTGGTTTTAATATCAGTAATAGTTTATTAAATAAATAATAATACGTACATAATACAAATAAAATATAAAAATACCAAAATAATATATCTTATTTATGCTACTGATTGGAACCTAACATCAATGAAATTAGGTCTGAATAAGTTTCATATTATTAACTTCACTTACATTGGATAATATAGATTATTTAAAGAAAATTTAAACTTTAAACATAAATATATGTAATAATGATGCTAATAATAATAACCTAATGTAATATGACCACGAAGCAGATAGTCAAGAAAGGAAATAAAAAAGTTTAAATCATTCCCATAATGATTAGAAATATATGTCACTGTATCTTAAATAATTAATATAAAGTAAAAAAATTACCATGTCATAATAATTGTTTTACAAAGTAATTTAACGCATGTACGAGTACAAAATTCACGCGCCTACTTTTGTTAATTTTGTCATCGCCTTTTTAAGTATTTTGAAACATAAGTAGGAAAAGTTATAGTGGAATAAATTTAGATTCCATTATATAATTATTTGTAACATGTAATGTAAAAAAAACCTAATACTCCTATATTAATAAAATAAAATTAAATACTTATAGAAGTATACTTGCCAACATAAAATAAGGAAATATTTCACGGATCACAGTAGGTACGTACAGTGATGAATATGCAACTGACAAACTTTTACAAAAAAGAACTCGAAATGGTATGTGTGTAACACGTGATCTTTATCTACCAATAAGATCATTAAATTTGTATAGAACGTTTAACGGCATTATAATTGACACGTATAAAAAACGGCAATTCGCTTCCTTATTTCAATGAATGATAACGTATAATACACGTTTAAAATGTACTGTTTTTTAACACTTGTGAGGTTTATTAAAAAATAATTACTATCTAGTTATTTGTATATATTCTCAATGCAATATCTTTTTATTAAATTATATTATATAAAATTTACTTTGGATTGGTATCGTTCCGAAATATTTATTACCTGCAAAACGTTTATGATACATTTTGCAAGCATTACTAATGCCTGTTACTCTAAAAAGTTACGAACACGTTTTTGTTCAATGTCAATATATTAATCAGTTGACACAGACGTTTTATAAAGGTTTTAATGAATAAGTTTTATTTAAATATTTTAAATAACGTTCCTTTAACGTTACAATAGGTTTGCTAACATGTTTTGTTAGAAAAGTACGTATTTTAAACGTTATGTTAGACCGTTACTTTTCTAACCATAAAATAATGGTTGATTTTGTAACGTAACACGAATTATCAACCAATGGTACGTTGAAAATACGTTTAAATAACGTATGTGTGTTTACTGAGAGTAGTCGGAATGAATAAATTGTTAGTAGTGGCAATACTGTCACCTTCGATATAACCCTCAGCAACTGAACTTTATTGTCAACCTTCATGTCGCTTTAAAAGTGTCATTTCCGCTCCAAAATCTGCCAACATTGTTGCAGAGCCCAATGAGTTCCGAATCTTTTTCGCATACCTCCAATTGTATTGACTCTAGGGTACAGTATTTATTATATATGTCGAAAACTCGATGATGTGTCGTATTGAGTGGACGAAGTTTTGCGTAGTTACGAAATACATGACAAAAATGAATACCATATATTGATCCCTCAGTAATCGTAAACATTCTTGGAATATGAGTTTTTGTGTTCAGAATATTGATACTAATAAATGACTGACAATCTTTTATGGCATCTACTGTAAAAAAATGTGATTTTTTTCCTCCTACATGTTCCAAATACTACAATTAACAGGAATTCTTTATCCTCGGCGCTACCTTTGAAATTGACAGAACCTAGACATTAAACAATGCATAAACAATGTCTTAGAAGCAGACAATTTCAAAATTTTTAAACGATAAATAAAATCATAAAAATATCAAATTCTCCGCATTCACAAAAAATCTAGTTGAGAAATGAATGTGTTTTAAACACTCGACAATTTTGCGCTCCTTGCTTAAAACGCACTCTTTTCAATGTTACGGTAAAATTATCGTCCGCCCGGTATATAGGTAAATTTATTAAAAATAGATATTAATGGCGACAGCTATGAGTAAGAATTTCAAGCAAAGCGTTATTAGTATTTGCTGGAAAAAAACACCAGAGCAAGAAAACAGTAAAATAGTGAAGCGACTGAAACCAGCGTACTCGTTTCTGAGCTGTGTGTGTTGTGCGAAGCAGAAGAAGGCAAAAGTAGCATTCAAGATATTGTCGTTAATGTAAAACGGATTGCACGAATTGCCTAATAATAAGGGTGTTACGTAGTGCTTCTATGGTATATTGGTTAGACCGTAATACCTGAGCAGCAAATTTTTATTTGGATTTGGTCCTGCATAAAGACAAAGACGTCTCCTGCTTGTGTTTGGGTAATCGGCACAGGGAGGTAAGAATGTTTAATGTAACTACGTCCCGTTAGCGTAATGATGTTAAGTTAACAAGCAGCTCAGATCGGGAATTGTGTTTCAGGCGTCTTCCTAAGGGTGCGAAGAATATATGCCTCAGCTTTGTCCAGCAAAACGACCTAGAAATTATACTAGAAAACCAGGTGAGACGGCGGCCATTTTGGGACCACTAGTGACCAAGAATTATTTCCTGCTTTCCCAAATTTCGATGCGTGGAAGCCTAGACAAGACACTTACCTCGGCCCCCCTAGAACTTCCACCGGCAGGAGAGGATAAGTACCTCCTAGGGGACTTTATTTTATATAATCTTTCGTATTGGCTGATCTAAATTAGATTTATTCAATAACGTGGTTGCAAAAGCAATAAAGGCATAGTAAATTCTTAAAGAGATTGGCTCCGCCGAGTTATTAAACAAGTGTGCTGGAACCCATTCCTATTTTTTTTCTCATTAGATATATATGTTTGTAGTTGTAAGTAGTATTTTTAATTTTAATTGGTAATTGTATTAAATGTATGTACTCGTATATTTATATTACCCATCGCAGTTTTCTCTTGCAAGAGGTATTTTTAAGCGCACACTGAACATTTTTTTTAAGTATTTAGTCACAACAAGACATTTTTGTAATCATCAATTTTCTTTGTAATATAACTAAAGTTGCTAACTTTTATAAGGCCTTTTTTTTATCAGTCAGGTGTACGTATTATGTTGTCAGATTGAATTAGTGGTTAGATTTCTGATGATAAATTGCAAATAGGGCAAATAACCACTTGGCGCCCAAACTTAAATAAAAATAATAATAATAGTAATCTAACATATATATATATATATATATATATATATATATATATATATATATATATGTGTGTGTAGGTATATTTTTCTGTTCTCAAAAAAAAAGAACTGTAGGAACCCCGCCCAACTGTAACGAGCAAGGAACATTACTTGCCGTACACAAAAAAAAATGTTAACGTTACGTAATATCAACTTGTTACATAAATAGTTGTTTTGTTCTAAAATCTCATGTTTTAAATAAAAATATTAATATTCCGTTTGATTTTCATATTTTCTATGGCCTCCTTTATTTTTTTGTAATTAATAAAAGGCCAAAAATGGATTCTACATTGGCTATTGAAGGTAAGTTTGTGACACTTGATTAGAAATGCACATATTATTATACATCATCTGCTTGGCCAACTAATTTCTTTTTGTGGAATAAAATATATTCAGTTACCTTACTGACGCCATGAGGTTTTTAACATACATTGGAAATAATACCAACCATTGTCTTAAAGTGACTAAATATGGTGGGTTGACCCTAAGAAATAAAATAGAAAACTTTCTTTGCAGATAGGTAGCAAATTGCAAAGGAAAGATAATTTAAATTGGTTTGTTTCGAAATATGATCCATTCGTTATTGGACACCTTGTAGTAGTTTTTTTTTTTGAATATACATATATAAATAATTTATTATATATGTAAAATTAATACTGATGCATTGTTACACCATGACAAACATTGAAAATAGTGATCCGTGCCAATAATTATATTTAATTATTCTATCCGATTTCCGCCAATATATATTGGTATATAAAGTCTGGTATATAAAGAAAGAAATACTGTAATATTGAAACAGCATATACCTATAATGTCGTTGCTAGAGTTACTTTTTACAGTTGTGTTGGTTTTTACGGGCAAAGCCAAAGCTGGCTTCGGAGATGTAAGTATTCGCTTCTTTCTTTAGTTTCTCAGACTGGTCACTGAAACAAAGGAAAATATTTGGTAACTGATTATTTAGATTTTTTTAAAGTTTTTGCAACTATGTTTTTATAGAAATTATTCTAAAAATATGTTTCCTTTGTTTTTCTACAATTTGTTTTTCACTTCTCAAATGTATTTTGTGAAATTGAGTTAAAAAATGCTGCACATAATTTAAGGATGTCTGAATTTTAGGAATCTTTCAAACCATCTGAAGTGTTTATCTTTCCCGAAAAAACTTATTCTTGCGAAAATTCAGAACTAGATGAATACTACAGTATCGATTTGCGTAATATAAACGACAACGGCGATAAAGTTGTGGACATGGAAATCAACCTGGAGGATATGTCGTTGACAGACCAATGGAAGGTACAGAAATTCTAAATCAAACAGAATGGTTCCTACATTTTATTTTTTCACAGTTTATGTTTGTCTTAAAAAATATATATGATACTGATACTATACTAGACGGCTGAAAATCTAGAGAGTGACTCATGTTATAAAATCGCTCCCAATTTATAGCAGTCGACACAAAGAAACATACATGCAGCCCGTATATTGTTCCTATAAAATCGTGTGCCGCATATCTCTGAGATCATACCCGATTACACAGTTTCTGCTGCAGTAAGTACGCATGCGCCGCAACTTCTTATTGGCTGCGACGAATTGACGGATCCACCTGTTCCATTTCCAGCGCTATCATGGGCGGGTATATTGTTCGGGTTGACAAAATTTCGAGTATATATCTTTTCACTAATTTACTTATGAATGTAATTAATTTTATTAGTGACTTTGTGTTCTTCAGAATGGAGAATAATTCAAGCTCTACAGCATACTCTCAAAATCGTCCTAATTTAGTGAGGATGTGAGGAATATTGGATGATGACATGTATGAAGAGCTTAGGGCCCGAGATCAAAATATGAGTGTACGTGATGTTGCAACATTAACAAAAATGTACGTGAGTAGCTTATATGTATAGTGCAAATAAAAAAAGTGATTAAGAAGTAGGTACAACTGCGAAACGGAAAATAATGGAAACTCGTGGAAGGAAGACGGTATTTTTAAAATAAGTTTTCGACAAAAAAATTGGATTGCTATATGTTTCAAGATAAAACTTTGCCTAGAATATATATATATATATATATATATATATATATATATATATATATATATATATATATATATATATATATATATATATATATATATATATATATGGGTGCTTCTTGAGAATTATGCGTGATACTAATGAAATCTAAAATAGTATGCTGATAGAAAAAGACGAACTATATTAAAATCAGAATCTGGAATATATTAAATTTTGACGAAACATGGATGCATGAAGGTCATACGGAAAGCGGTACGATATGATATAATTAATGTGTGACCGTTATAGTGACCGTGCTAGTAACCAATAGTGAATAGTGTGTTCAAAAGCCTTTTGTGGGAATGGTGGGAAAATCTCTACTTGTAACAAATCTTGTCAACTATAATATGTTCTATCATTTTAATCATGAAACTGCCATAGTAGATTGTCAGCTCAAAACAAATTAATAGTGAAAGTAGCAATAATATTTCTAGTGTTTTACTTTTTCGAAAAATGTGTCAAGTTCTCGCGCCATAAATAATTAAAATAGAAGTTGTAAAATTCGTGAAAAAATCCGTGAATTTCGCGTCTATGAGAACAAGGCTTAATAGTCATATCCGCGGAGTGCACATCAGATAGGTGTAAGTGGGTGGTGGTGGGCAATCACCGTCCAGAAGGACGGCATTATAATTTGTAGAAAGGATGGCACAGGAGGCACATTTAAAGTAAATTGTTAATGTGCTAGGTTCTGTCGACCTCAACTTATTTTTGATAATTTTGTGTGCTTTGAACTCTTCTCAAGTGGCACGCTTCCGTACTCATATCCGTTTTAAAAATTAGTTACTCTCTATTATTTTCAACCTTGGGTAATAATAATAATAATAATTTATTTTTCAGTTAGACATGACATGTACATGTATATGAATAGTCAAAATACTGAAAGTTAACTTAAACACTGAAAATATTCTGTTACAGAATAATAATATTTAGTTACTAAAAACGTTTTTAAAGGACTTCAATCTAGCTGCTGGAACATGGAAATCATATTTCTGTCTTGTGTTGACATAATGGTAATATCTATTAATAACAAAATTCCTAAAATATTTAAACACATACAAAAAAATTTCAAAAATATACAGTAATTGATAATACAAGATAGAAACTTCGAATTTGGAAATAATTATTATCATTTCTACAGCATGCGCCAAAAGTATGGAATAAATTCAATAAAAACGAAACAATTATTTTTTGGGAAAAATCCTCGAACAGGTCGATTTTTAATTTAAAAAATACATATTTTAGCGTAAAATGCGATTTTCAAATGTCATTTGTTTTCGAGTAATGACGTCATCGATTATGATATTATTTTTTAAATGGCAACACCATATTTTTTTCCTTGATTCTGAAAGATCGTTTAATTCTCTATCAGGCAGTACTAAAATTTTGCCCTCTTACATAGGAAAGTTTTCGAGTAAATGACGATTGAATGTTAGAAAACGTAAATCAATTAAAATAAAGCAAAAACGTTATCAAGTTTAGTTTTTCGAATTCCATAGTTCTTTTATGGATCACGTAGGTGAAAATCTTTGCAAAGTGTCATTGTCACACCAACTTTCTAATAAGTATTGTAAGCGACATAGAAATTATTATTCAATTTAAAGTATTATGGCACATTTAACTGTTACTCAAAGAATTGAAATTTTAATTCTTATCGAATGCGGGATTATGACTAGAACTCAGCAGGAAGTTTGCGATTTATTTAATGAAAAATATCCAGATCGCCCTATCAGCTAATCAACAGTCAGTAAGGTGGAGTCTAAATTTAGAGAAACTGGCAATGTTGTAAATATTCCAAAACCTGGACGTCCAAGTATTAATGAAAATCAGAAACAGAACATTTTGATAAGTATGGTGGATAATCCTCATAATTCTTCACGATTGGTTGCATTAAACAATGACACTAGTCAGAGCACAGTGCTACGTATCTTGAGGAAGGAAAAATATCATCCCTACAAAATTCAACTTGTGCAGGAACTCAATGAAGATGATCCCGATCGCCGCTTACACTTTTGCAAAATTCTAATGGATTTATGTCAAGGAAATAGAAATTTACACCGGCAAATACTTTTTTCAGATGAGGCCACATTTTGTCTGAATGGTACAGTAAACCGTCAAACTTGCAGATATTGAAGTCCGGAAAATCCTCATTGGATGGCAGAGGCACATACCACCCTCAGAAATTAAATGTGTGGGCTGGAATAGTTGACGACAGAATAGTAGGGCCTTTCTTCTTTGAAGGAACCCTTACAGGACAAAGATATTTAGAGTTTCTAGAAAATGACCTAGTTCTAGCCCTTGCAGTAATTTTTCCTAACGATAATGACCCTGACATTCCTGATGATACCATATGGTTTCAGCAAGACAGTGCACCTACGCATTATGCGCGCCCTGTACGAGATTTTTTGGACAACTGTTTTCCTGGGAGGTGGATCGGCAGACGCGGACCGATAGAATGGCCTGCAAGATCGCCAGATCTTACACCTCTTGACTATTTTTTATGGGGATACTTGAAGTCAAAAGTGTACATTAATAAACCACGTAATTTAGAAGAACTTCAAAATCGCATTCGGGACGAAATACGCAGAGTTACCCCAGAAATCATTCATAATATGCAAGAATTTCTTCACAGACTTCCGCATTGTCAAGAAGTTGGTGGATGGCAATTCGAACATTTAATTTAATTTAAGTATAAAATTTAATCAATTGTATTTTATTTTACATACCTCAGAATTGTTACTTTTTTATGGATAAAATTTACGTTTTCTAACATTCAATCGTCATTTACTCGAAAGCTTTCCTACGTAAGAGGGCAAACTTTTAGTACTGTCTGATAGAGAATTAAACGATCTTTCAGAATCAAGGAAAAACATATTGTGTTGCCATTTAAAAAAAAATCGATGACGTCATTACTCGAAAACAAATGATCTTTGAAAATCGCATTTTACGCTAAAATATGTATTTTTTAAATTAAAAATCGACCTGTTCGAGGATTTTCCCCAAAAAATAATTGTTTCGTTTTTATTGAATTTATTCCATACTCTTGGCGCATACTGTATTATGTAAAACCTCGAAATTGGCAGAAACTGTTATATCACTGTTTCTACTAAAAATAATGAATGTTATGTAGTGCAGTTATTTCTGTCATTTTTTTATCTGTCTACAAGCTAGCGATTAGTCGCTCTCTAGAGTTTCTACCCCTGACTATAGTAAAAATTAGACCTATCCTTAAAAAAAATTAGGCTATGATTGACTGATCAGTTAGTAAATCATAGTCGGAAGTCTAGTATTTACAAACATTTTCAGGTATATGTGGTAATTGATAAGTGGAACAATGGGGATTGGGATCCCAAATTTTTCGAAACAGAAGGTTTGATCTGTGAACAAGTAAGCAAGTATGCCCCTGATGCTTGGGAAAATTTAAGAAACAAAATTAAACCAGTCATTACAGAAACTTGCTTTGTCGAACCGGTAAGTTAAAAGCAATAAGTAGTACTTTCTAAGAAATTAAAATTGTATAATCACTTAAATACGATGTAATTTAGTCAAAAGCTGATGGTTAAAAAGATCCAGGGTGTCAAAGTTATAATTTTTAATAATGTAAATAACTTTTAAAAAATTGAGAGAGAGGGAGCAATTGAAATTTGTTTCTAATTTGACGTTACTGGTAGAGGGCGCCACTTATGACACTTCATGTTTCTTTTAAATGGCAGAACTTTCTTATGACTTAGTGTATACATCTGACTATTGAAGTAATCAATTCTCTTGCCTTTTTTATATAAGAAAGATGTACCTTGTTGAAGTCATTAAGAGTAACGAAATAATGATATTTGAAATATTCAATGCATCGAGTAAAAATAGTTTTGGTTTCAGGTAATGTGCCTTTTCAGCAGAAAATACAGCAAAATTTTGTTTGAAAATAGACTCCAAATGGTAAATTGTATCGATGTGAAAAATTTGAAGAAGATCCAACTAGGTCCGTTATCTTCAGATTCACAATCGAAGCATAAAGATTTCATAAAACCAGACCGATCTTCTTGAAATTTTGCACCACCATTATAGCCATGCTGAATAACTTTTTCAAATAACATTTTGCGATATTTTCAGAGGAAAAGGCACTTTACCTCAAACCTAAACAGGTTTTAATCGGTCCGGTAAAACTTTCTGGATCAAGGAGCCCAAGAAATGCAGGAATTACTTATTTCAATTGTAGTCTTTGTAACTGTGTATTATTTAATTGATAAAGTATTTAGGCCAACTTCGCCACGTTGGACCTTAATTTTTTCAGCAATTGCCATCTTGCTGGAATCTTAAATATAACTTTCCGCTACGGTACTCGATTTCCAACCACCAGCATTGGCCAATCGTGTATTTTCATACCTTAACTTATAAATATTCCTCGTCCGGTGCTTTTTTAAAAAATCCCTCAATTTGGTTTCTCTCCAGTATCTTTGCCTTCTTTGATTTATAATTTCTTGATTCTACTTTCAAATATGAAGTAAGTTTACCATACACAAAATATCAATACCTTTGTTGAACGTGCGTTCAACATTGATTTTAGCATGGAATATTTTGTCCACATCGAAGAGGCAGCGAACCATTTCTTCACATTTAAAAAGTAGGATAGTAGCCCCTTTCTGTAATTGCTCTTCTCATATGCCCCTTTTTTCGTCAGTTATCAGACGCAATGTTGCTTCTTACTGAATTTCAGCTGGAATGAAGAAATTCTCAGCATTCTCAGCATTTTGTGTCGAATTTTTTCACTCTTGTTGACAAATAAACACACGCATATTATAGAAACCATTTCAAAGCTTTCTAGTATTCAACTGACAATCAATATTCTTGATTAAAATAAATTTGTCAATTATGACGTTTTTCAAAACCATAATTTTTCACCGGTTTTGGCCGTGGTTGTGGATAAAACGTTGAATTGCATGCAGAAAATTAATCAGCTTTTAATCCTCTCGAAAATATAACATCGGCTGTGGCTCGGGTGTCCATTTTTTCTCGTGGATTAAAAGCTTGTTAATTCCCTTATATAATTCATAGCTAGTATACGCCTCGTGAGTTAAATTAATTTATTTACTATAGAAAAAATTATTTCTTTCTCCTTATTTGACTCGCTTAATGCATAACTAATTTTTCTCTAATAAAACTCTGTTATTATAAGCTTTAATAAATAAACCATAAACTATGTGTTTATTTAGTTTCTGCTACCAAAATTAATTTTAAAAGCGTTTCATTTTAAGAGTTCAACTTTGCATCGCACTCTTTTACAAGGAAAACATGTTTTTCATATCAATTACTTCCACTGATCTTGTAATAATATCTGTTACGAGGGGGAAACCACTGAGGTATTTTGCTGTACAAGCTGTAGGTAATTAAAGGTACTTTTTGCATTTTTTGGGTATTTGTGTGTATTTATATGTATTTTTCGGTATTTTTAGGTACTTTGTGTATTTTTGGGTACTATTAAGACAATAATGGGTATTTAATGGGTATTACGAAAATAATTAATTGGTATTTTAAGAGAAAACTAGTATTTTCCCGCCAATTTTTAAATACAATGGCGATCGCGCATGCGTTATACCGATGGCACAGTTTAAATATGAGTAAACAACTGACCGACGCAATGGCAAATATAAAAATTATTAAAAATAGATACAAAAATATTTTCTATTAAATATTTCGGAGGCACTGTTAAACCATTATGTGGCTTTTTATTTTCCTCGTAAGCCGTTAATTTAGAAAACAACATAGGGTGATTCGAATTAGATACATTCTATTGCAAAAATAATGACACTTCCTCAAATCAGTTTTTTGACTACTGGATGTTCTGTGTTGAAATTTCAATCGATTGCTGTGGGTGAGTGGAACAACTGAGAACTAATGTTTAAAATTGAAAGTAGATTTCATTATGAATATGTCAGCAGTTGGAAATAAATAGCCATATTCAACTAAACAATGCCATTATTATTGCAATAGATACAGTAGTACAGTACAGTACCATATAAACAAGTATCACCCGCCTATAGGGAACGTGAGCTGGGTTTAGACCGTCGTGAGACAGGTTAGTTTTACCCTACTGATGACTCGTCGTTGCGATAGTAATCCTGCTCAGTACGAGAGGAACCGCAGGTTCGGACATTTGGTTCACGCACTCGCTCGAGCGGGCGGTGGTGCGAAGCTACCATCCGTGGGATTATGCCTGAACGCCTCTAAGGCCGTATCCTTTCTAGTCAAAGGTGGCAACGATATCTCTTGGAGTTCCGAGAGTCGAAAGGCTTATATCCACTCACATACTAACACATTCCCCTCTTCTGCTAACAAATTTTAGTAAGGTATAATTTCTTAAACTTTATCTTTAAATCAATAAGTTTGGTCAAACTTCTCGGACATATTCTATCGTTGAAAAATATGTAATAAAAAGTGAATGAGTCTATAATAAAATTTAAAATATTGCTAAATTAGGTTTCCGTATCACATTCATATTCTATTTAACAAAAAAAATTTTTATGTTGTTACATAAAAAATCTGCCAATTATCTAATTCTAATCATACATGACGGAAAGCAAGCTGGGGCTAAAATTGAATTCTCCCTCGATACCCATGTATTTACAATTGCTAATGAAAGATTTTGGTTGTACTGAAGACATCGATGGTACTCGATGAGTATTTGGGATCCGGACAATAATTTTAGGGACACCCTGTATAGACCGAATATTATTTCATAGACGAGGAAGAAGTTTGTTTTTAGTTAGTTTGAAGGGGGCATGGTGTAGGTATTGACACCCTTCTTGGGTGCACCAATGAGTTTATGATACATTTTATGTAATCCAAAATGTTCTTTCCAGATGTATTCAGATCGAGTCAAAGGAGCCCTTAATTACGTAGATCTGTAACTGGAATAATTTCTAAGGAAGTGAGAGACAGTTTTAGAAAATTAAACGTATATTAAGTAAAGTCGTGGGTCATTTAATGTATTTTTCCTTTCTTAGATATCTGGATATTTAAGGGTATTTTGGGTACTATTCGGAATTTCTGGGTACTTAACTGGATTTTTAGGTACTTAAGGATATCATTGGGAAATAGTCATAGGTATTCTTTGGGCACTTGAGAGTAATTCGTGGTTTTTGGGTATTTTTGAGGTATTTGCTTAATTGATGAGGTATTTACGGGTAATATTTTTAAAAAATAGTATTTTATTGGTCAAGCAGTGGTTTACTCTCGATCTGTTATAAACAATTGTTTTTTAAATAATGTAACACGCTATTTTCAATAAAACTCTGCGGGTATCATGTAATATTTAATATGTAAAATGTAATATACGATAGTACTTTTTAGGGACGCTATAAGGTTACAGATTATACTGTAAGCCCAAGAGACATAAACATACCCATTGCTGTATTGGGAAGATATAAGGTAACTGGAAAGTTCTATGATGAAACACATGCAGAAATGATGTGCCAAGTATTCGAAGTGGATGTTAAGAAACACTGACTTTTAAAATATTGTTCAGAATAAACACTTTCAAATATTATTATTTTGTCATTTAAACCTGTACTATGATTTAAAAATACTCTTCCGCATTGGAAATTGGTCCGCTGTAAAATCTGATAAGGAGTATAATCAGCGACCAGACAAAAAATTGAAAGAAATTCATAAGGAAATAAATAAATTACATTTTACAACATCTATTTTTATACTGCAAATTCAACTGCTTTTGGCACTATTGTTATTAATAGAATTAATTTGCGATTTTAATTAGTAAAATAGTTTGACTTCAACTAGCAAAATAAATTTTATAGAGATTGTATAAAATGCTATAAAATAAATTTTATAGGAGCTTCAAATTCGTATAACGTGGTTAAATGCCTTTATCCGATACTTACGAAATCGAAAAGGGCCCACATTTATAAAACACTTTGGTAATGAAACAGTCCTATAAAAAATATATACAACACTTTAAAAACAATTTTATACAGCAACAATAAAAACGTTTTGTAGTCTGTATCTTGGTATTATTTAACCCTTTGAAGCACTAATTAATTAAAATTGATTTTCATGATAACTAACTTCATATTATGGTCGATTTGAGTTAACAGAACAAAAAAATATATAGACTTTTTCAAAAATATTAGTTTCTTTGTAATTAATGTATGGTTTTGTAATGAGACCACTTTAGATGTAAGTAACGTTTTTATTAGAACTGAGACGATACATTTTGGGTACCTATAAATACTTCAAACTTTATGAAATGCAACAAAACAGTTCTTAGTGGTGGTTTTGCATAAACCGACCCTACAAACACTGCAACACCATATAGTACGATGTGGTTCTTTAGCTGTACTACAGTGTGCGCAACGCCTTGATGAACCATGAACCGGTATGTGCTTGGATTGGTCTTGACCGTCTTGACGTAATTCTTTAGGTACCTGAGTTTTGAATCAGTTTTGAATTTGAAGTGATCCTGAACTTATTCCCAAAGTTTGTTTCAATGAATTGGCTCCAACTAAACCGGATATTATATCAAGACGAAATTTCTTAATTAGTTGCACAGTGGTTTCAAATTGGTACAATGACAGTAAGCGAGGTTAGAGTTTGATGTCGCCATTTGCACAGTGGTTTCAAATTGATACAAGGACCATATATGGGTTGGTAAAGGTGTAGATGTATACATAGTAACCATACAAGTTACTTCCAAGTAATTATAAGTAGGTGGATAATAATATCACAAAATGTACGCGTTATATTCACTTTTTTGTATCCAAACAAGAAACGTCAGTTCTTCGTACTTGTAGACGTCAAAACCCAACTAACATTTAAGCCTAATCGACTACTACACAAGAAAAATAATTCTAAATTGATCAAGATTTACTACTTTCCTCCATAAAAATAGTCTTCAATGTTACAAAATCTTATAATACCAAAATTTCAGTCAAAAATTTGTTAATTAAGAGTAATATAATGACTTCTAAGTAAAATGAAATATATGTCAATTTATACAGTTCAAAATTACATATTGTTTACCTATTCTATGTTTTCAAATGCTAACATTCCAATAACGTGTAACACGAAGTTATAATTTACTTAAATTCGCCTTAAAATCTGTCTTCAATATCCAAGGATTTTTTAAATTATTACAATAGGTAAATATTTACATATTTATTACGAAATTGTAAAACTTATTTTGTCTTCAACTAGTAGTTAAAAATAAGGTAATAACTAGTTATTTTGCCCTATTAAATCCTTCAATTGGTTAAGTTCCATTTTTATTACAATATCAACTTATTTTCAACTTTGTTGATAATTTCTAAAGAATATTTAACCATTTCAATTAACCTAATAGAAATATTGTTCTATATTATGGTACAAATTTACTTGTTAATAATACTCCGACGTAAGTGTGTCTTATAAAGGTTTTTTAGGAAACAAGCTTCTTGTTATATGTATTCCGACAGATCTTCATGTAATAGCGCGTAGAAATTGTTTTGTGTTTTGGCGATCTGCAGTGAAAACCAAGCCCTACACAATATTACAGTTATACAAAACGAATTTAAGCTAACACTGCATATTATGTAAATCAATCTAATGATAATATATCGATAAACACTTCATATATAAGTATTCTTATGACTGTTATCGTGTCAGATGAATTCAGTAGTGCACGTGAATTGAACTTCGAATTGAATTCCGTTCGAAAATATTTATTTTGTTTTTGTTATTACGCATACATAATATTATTGGCTTTAATTCGAATTTTCAATCACAAATAAATTCAAAATTTTATATGTAGGTACCTAGTAATAATTTAATTGGTAATAAATTACCATAAAATATCTTCATTTGGAGGAAATCTCAACCACAAAGTTAATATTTTCCTGTGACGTCAACATTGGCATAGGCAATCTGACCTATAGGTTAAAACTTATAGACAAATTGACTTCAAAGTTGATTTTATTTGAGCGACCATGTTGTAATAAACACTAAATATTTTGTTCATTATTTCTAATTGATTACTCATTAAAATTATGTTAATACAGATAATATTAGTTAATACATTTATGACGAAAGATTATTAAATACATTTTATCACGAAATACATGCAGTTTTTATTTTAGGTTATTTTGCAGTATAGAAATATTATTAAAAAGCAATAGCAAAAATGTATATTTATAAGGTGCGTTATTTTTATGAAAGTTTGGTCATGACATTATACGAAAAAATTTCCTGGGTT
Source organism: Monochamus alternatus (assembly GCA_037114965.1). Lineage (NCBI taxonomy): Eukaryota > Metazoa > Arthropoda > Insecta > Coleoptera > Cerambycidae > Monochamus > Monochamus alternatus. The sequence continues at coordinate 126,730,779 of CM073426.1, forward strand.
GTACAATTTGATGAATGGAAACCAAAAATACAGACTTTATTATATTAAAATCTAATTACATATAAATATACTAACTCCTACTGTACTTGTAGTTTAGTAACCTGACTTATAGTCTTTCTTTTTCTTCCTATCCCTGTTCGCTATTACAATGTATAAAATCAAACATATAATGTTGTCTCTCTCTGGCAAAAGTATGTCATATAAAGGGCATAATTAGGGTATATTTTGGTAATAATGTCTTTTATATTTTGAAATTTTAACATAAAATTGGTCCGTATTTCTTTTAGGTCCAATTATCTTATTGGAATAAAATTCTTGCCAACCAATTATTAACTTCCATATTACTTTAGTTTTTTTCCCCACATAAGGAAAAAGGCCAACGAATATAGGTAAACTTTCCTTACACGGAATTGGTCATGAAAAGTTTTTGACCAATTCAGAGGTCAAGTTAACGTAATTTTAACTTTAATTGTTTGTTGGGAATATTTGTAAACATTGTCTTCATCTCTCCCTAGTGGAAGTCTGAACAAATTGTGAGTCATAATTTAGCTTCTAAGATGAAGAGGGCGCTCTATGCTATAAATCTGTGATGTTTCGCGATACGACGGTGTGCAATTAAAGAAAAATTTTATGAATTGCGGTTTCACTTTGAAACCACTTCCCTTGAAAGGGTTAAAGAAACATTATGTTTTTAGTGAAGAATATCCCAGTTTTTTTTCCAGTTTTTTTTCGCTGTAAGTTATGTATCTTAGGTTAGTTTTTTTTTTATTAATTCCTGCACTTTATTGTACTTTAGTATTCATTTTTTTATTATTTTTATTGTTGTGGAATTTATCATTATTTATATCAGTTATTCCAGTGTAATTTAGCCCTCTAAATGGAGTTACTTCTGTTGGACTAATAAATTATTATTATTGTTATTATTATTATTATTAAAACCAAATCATTTTAAGATTTTAGTATAATGCATATTCATAATTATTTGTTCTTATATTTAAAAATGGTGTAGCCTAAACTCGATGGCGATTATTTGTATAAATGGTAGATAGGTATAATACAATATTATCAATTCAACAATCTCGTGTTTCAATTTTATTGCGTTGCAAATTTTATTGATAAACTATAGGTATGCTTGTAACAAAAAATTATGCGCTTTAGTTTACAAAACATTTCCTTTAAAATTATAAAAAATAAATTTATAAAATACTAAAATTAAATATTACATATAACAAGCATATGTGAATCAAGTAGGAAAATGTCGCAACAAACATTATGATTAAGATTGTATTGTCATTGAAAGTAATTTGTGTATTAGTCACATGAAAATCGAATAAAAAATTCAATATAACTCTACACAACGATTTCAACGTTGCTCCCACGATTGGAAGCACCCTTGATAATCCTTCGCAGTTAAGCATCACGGTTACAGCTTCTTTGACCTCCTGTACGCAGCCATGGTGAGTTACCTTGAGGTTCGACTTCATTTTGGGGACTAAAAAAAATCGCAGGGGCAATATCGGGGCTATAGGTGGTGGGTGCGGCAACGTTGGAATGCTTTTTTTGCCAATAACTCTTGCACAATGAACTAGAAATAGGCTGGCGCGTTGTCTTGGTACAAGATCCAGCCGTTCTCGGCGAGTTCGGGTCGCACACGGAAAACCCGGCCTGCAGCCATTCCAGGACGCCAACATAGAACTGTCCAGTCACTGTCTGGCCGGCAGGAACATATTCACGATGAATGATGCCGTGGATATTAAAAAAAACGATCAACATTGCCACCACCAAATCTTTCGGATATCCAAATTTTCGTATAACATCTTGCGAACGGTTTCTTTGTTGACGTTTAACTCGTCAGACAACGCACGAATGCTTAGGCGCCGGTCAGACGTGATCAGTGCACGCAAACGGTCAACATTCCCGTCAGTACGAGAGGTGACGGGAGCTCCTTCACACGAATCGTCTTCTACCGATTCAAGCCCCTCCTTGAACCGTTTTGCCCATTCAAACACACGTGTTTTCGACATGCACTCGTCTCCATACACCACCAGCAATTTTCGAAGGATTTCCGAGGGTTTTTCGCCTGATTTCTCCACTAAAAAAGTTACCTCCAAAAACCAAACGTGCTATTAACTTCAACCTTAGACTGAAACTAAAAGGAAGATCCCCCCCTCTCTAGAAAATTGTTGACGAATGATGCAGTGTTGCCAGTTTCCGAGTTCTAACTAAATTCCCGGAACTTAATTGTCACACCTCGTATATAAGCAACCTATTCTATCGGAAGAAAGACTTGTTATTATTTTGAGGTAAGTATTTTTTTACTTTAGTTCAAAGGTATCTATTTAAAAAAAAACTCTAACCAAAATTTCCATAACTTCTATTAATTAAGCCACATGTATGAATGCAAGGTTGCATACAATAAATATCCAAATTATGAATTAATCTAGCTAAATTTTCTAACGAGAAAAGACATATTACCTGGCATAATAAAATTATTACATAATTTTCAAAATTTACTATTGAACAAAATTATACCAACATACAATCAGCCACATATATCCAGCAACTTAAAAAATGTTTTTGGAAACTACTACATTATTAATATACAGGATGTTTGGAATATAAGTACCAATACTAAAGAGGTTTGATTATCTGACCAAAAGAAACAAGATACTCTTATGAAAAAACTGTCTAAAACGAATAGCTCTACAAATACATTTTAAAAATAAAAATGCAACTCCAATAAAATGCAAAACTGTGTTACAAAATTACAAACTAATTCACAACTAAAGTTAAGTAAAAGCTCCTGTAACGTAATTTGTTTTTTTATCAGTATTAATGAAGTAAACAATAATGATTCCCAAGAAATCCTTAACACCAACAAACATTGCATCCATTACCTGCTGCTGATAACCTGAAATTGTTATTAGTAATTAGTAGTAGTGGTAGCGATGGTGTGGCTAGTGCCTTTCGTTTTTTTCTATATCTAGTGTTTGTTTGATATTTATGTGAATACCTAGAATTGTTGTGGGTCTCCTTTAATACCGTTTTCAGTTTTCAATTGTAAGATAGGTATAACTATTTCTGCTTTTATTTTGGTTTCAAACTTTTTAAAATTATCAAACTGCATCACATCACCAGTTTCTTAATTTTTTTTTATAAGATTTAGCTTTATATTTGAAATGTTTAATAATATCGCGCGAAAACCAGGGAGGATATATTATACCTTTCCTAAATTTTCCATTTCTTAGCATAAAAGCATGAAATATCAAATATCTGAAAATCACCTAAATCAGGACAAACTCGTACAGCAGTTTTGCATTGTCCATTTTGTGGTTGTTGATTTCTTTTCATGATCGTGTAAGCGGAAAAGTGCAGTTTGTGTATAATAGCGAAGAAAATACCTTAGAAATATGTGCAGTCGCCGTCTTTCCAAAAATAAAATTATTACTGTTTGTGTAATATACACATTACCAAAAAGCAACTTCAAAGCATTTTTGAGCAAGTTAGCTGCAATGATTGAATCGGTGTATAGATCCGGATATGACTAAAAGGGATGGTCAGAAGTACGGAATACAATTTATATACCCCTACATTGTTTTGAAATGGAGGGGTATGGTCATGAGGGGGCTCGTTGAAAAGCTTATAGAAAACCGAATCCAGCCATAGCAAATAAACAAGTTTTATGTTTTCAATGGCAAGGTTTTTAGGGTTGTAGAAAACAGCTACTTAACAAGTGAAATAAAATTTAATTATCTTCAGTGTTATTATCCATGAATTTATACAGAATAATATAAAGAATTTGAAACTGTAGCTATCACTGCTAACGCAAAAGAAGATATCTTTTTCTGTTGCGTTTTTTTGGTACCACTTACTTGCCAGGTTTTCTGGTTAATTTTTCGCTTTTTTTGTAATTTGGAGTTCGAAACGTTACTATTGTGTCAAAATCAAGTTATTTACTGAATGGCAATGGTGTTGTCGGAAAAGCAACGCATCGAAATCTTGATATTGATTGGATGTGGAGACAAAATAAGAAGTCAGGCTGAAGTGCGGGATTTATTTAATTCAAAATATCCCGAAAACAGTTAACAAAATATTTCTCAAATTTGAGGAACACGATACAGTACAGACTTTGCCCAAAACTGGATGGACACGTGCTTTGAATTAAGAAAAGAATTTACATTGCATTAGAACTTGTTGAAAATCCTCATACTTCAACTTTTTCATTGGCCTGCAATCACGATGCTTTTCGAACTGCAATTTAAATGTTTTTGAAACAAGAGAAATACCACCCCTATAAGGTATGTCTTGTCCAAGAGCTTTTGGAAAACGATTATGACAGGCGATTACAATTTTGTGAGGAAATCATGAGACGGTGTGACGACAATAATGGTTTTCAACGAGACGTCATTTTTTCAGATGAAGCTACGTTTTATTTAAATACGATAGTTAACAAGCACAATTAACGCTTTTAGTCCCAGGAAAATCCACACTGGACATGCGAATAGCATACCACAGAAAGTTAATATATGGGGAGTTCACCATCAACACAATATTGGGCCCATTCTTTTTTGAAGAACATCTTACTGCCGCACGCTATCTGGATTTCCTAATTTGACGTGAAATTGATCCAGATATACCGAATGAAAAAATTTAGTTCCAACAATTGATGTTAGAAAATACTTAGATGAAATATTTATACTTAGCGCCCCTGGGTTATTTTCTTTGGGGATATTTGAAAGAAAGAGTCTACCAGGACAGACCGGATAATATTGAAAATTTATAAAACAAGATTATGACGGAGATGCATAATTTACGAGCTGAAGTCATTCGGAATGCTGTGGACAACTCTTACTATCGTCTTGGAGAATGTCAAATAGTGAATGGAGGACATTTTCAGCATTTGCGGCATTGAGTTTATTTTTGTAAACTATCTAGTTGTTTCAATTTGTAAATGAAAAACAACTTGTTATTGAAAACATAAAACTTGTTTATTTGGTATGGCTGGATTCGGTATTCTATAAGCTTTTCAAGGAGCTCCCTCATCCTTATGTTTCCATTTGAAAAAAAGTAGGGGCAGCTGGGGATTAGGGGATTGAACAACAATTAATTATTATATAACCGAAAGATGGGAAGAAATCAAGGTCAGTTAACGTGTTTCGGCGTTTTAAAAAATTAACACATTCAAAAGATATGAATTTTATTCCGTACTTCTGACCATCTCTGTATATGTGGAGACTACTGTCGATTTGCTAAAAAGTAGTAGAGAATTTCTTGACTTGAAATTCATTTCTAGAATATAATCTCAGACCTAGTATAATGGAACCTACAGGAATAACATTAAGGAGCAAAACGTGTATAGACAATTTTTACGTAAATTTGCCCGTACTAAATGTAAATGTATATGATTCATTTATGTCGGATCACACATATCAGATTTTAACGTGTCAAATAAAAAGTAATAATCAACAAATATCCACACAATTTCGTAGATGTGTTAATGATGGCAACATTCTAGCATTTCGTGACGGCATAGCGCTAGTTTATTGGAATGGTCTAATAATGAGTAGCTTGGAATACGACGTAGATATTTGCCATATTCTTTTTACCAGCAATCTTAGTTAATCTCACTAAATTGACCAATCATCATTGAGAATAACTAAGATTAACTGAGATAAACTAAGATTTCTGGTAAAAAGAATACAGCTATTATATTTAATTTATTCTATTCTAAATTTAAGTCTGCCTTTGAATAAAATTTTCCTTTGTACAAATTGTCCTACCGTAATCAAAAACCAAGTAAAAAACAGTTTACAGCAGAATAGAAAAATATCTCTATTTTGTTAAAAAAAAGTCAATAATCCTACATATGATATGAAATATAAGCAAGTTAAGCTAGTTACGTACGGGAGCTATAAATATACATATATCTGATATATTACAAAAATATCGCTTGTGATTAAAATTCATAGAACGTTGCGCACTGACACTATAATATATATTTATATCTATGCGGTTTACTTGTCTGTAGGAATACAGTGCGTCCCTAAAGTCACGCATTCATTATTAGGTAAATAAAAGACATTCAAATTACAAATTCCCGTAGCAGGTCGGTTTTTATTTTAATTTACCTACTTTTTTTCAAATAATAATTTAATATACATGGTGATATACCTTTGAGTAATGACGTTATCACATTTTGTTTTTAAATGAAACCACATTTTTTTACCAATTTCCCGATTGCCCTGGCTGAGCTGTTTCCAGAAATATATCACAAGTTGGTACTAATTGTTACAGGGTGGACAACAATACCCAAATTATTTACAAATACCAAAGTTTTTGTTATAATTTCTTTGATGCTCGTGCTCGTGCATTTTTTACAGGCAATCAGTTTTAAACAGTTTGATAAGACGGAAATTCTCATGATGATCGGGTATGGTGATAGGATTCGAACTCATGAGGAAGTTTGTGTTTTGTTTAATGAAACACTTCCGAATCGTCTACCATTGAATCGATCCACTGCAAGCCGAACCGAAGCAAAATTTAATGGTTATGTTAAAGATCTGCCCAGATCTGGTCCACCAAATATACTAAATGAAGATGTGTAGATACAAGCTCATGAAAACCCGCATTCCACCATGAGAGTTTTAACAAGTGACTTAGGTGTAAGTAGATTTCTTCTCAAAAGTAAGTTACCATCCTTACAAAGTTCACTTAATGCAAGAAACGATTTGTATAATTTTGCAAAGGCCTTTGAAATTTCACTATATAACCGGATCTATCCTCAATTTAAAAACATATTATCGCCAGATCAGCATAACAAGTAGACATTGTATACACAGATTTTTCAAAGGTTTTTCATCGTATAAACCATAAAATGTATAAATTATCTGCTTATCGGTTCACTGCTAATGCGGTACAGTTATTAAAATCTTATTTATCTAATGATTACAATTATATGTTACATACAACGGCTTTAAATCTGGTTTTGTGCTTATAAGTATAACATTGTATACCTAATATAAAGATACTTATAATAGACATATGTCGTAAAATTTAAAGAAATAATATTAGCTTTATAGTTGCGATGGGCTTGTAAATAAAGCAGAATAATTGTATAACGTTTTTATAAGACATTATCATGACATACTTTATAGGAATCGTATAGTTTGTTGTATCAATGCTAAAATTAACTTGTTTTATATGGAACTCTTAAAACACAATTATATAATGTTTATACGGCAACTATGTTTTATAAAAATGTGCTTGTTTCACGCTATTAGCTGCTGTGTTGATGCCAATAAGATGTTTATGCGACTAAACTTTGCAACTTTAACTCTCCAAAAATTAGTTACAGGAACATTCTTAACCACTGCTATAAAATATCTTGTGTTGCTTGGGAAGTCGTCTGAATTCTTGCCGCAACTATAGAACATAAAATTTATTGGATAGAACTTACTTTTGTATAAATTTTAAAATTATTTAATATTTGTGAGTGTGATTTGATGAATATATCTTACATATAACTTATCACACGTTGATTCAAGCTATTTCAAAGATATACAAATTTTGGATGTAGTTTTTTAATTGTTTGTGGTTATCCACAAAGAGTATTTTTTAGAAATTTAAAATGATTGCAATTATACAAATTTATATAGAATAGAATGTATTGGTATTCTATTCTCTTCTTCTCTATTGGTTTTATACTTTTGTATTTAATTTCTATATCCTTTTAGAATGTGTGCTGAATTTAAAATAAATCTCTACCTACATGAACAAATCTTAATAAAATATAACGTCCTTGTTTTTTTTAAATAGTGCTAGTTACACATTAAAACAATATTTAGTCAATTATAATAAAATAAGCTGTATTTTCATCATTTGTTACATGCACATTGCCGGACAGGAAACATTTTTCTGAAAAAAAAGAAAACACTTAAAATAAAAAAAATATTATGCAACAATTTTAAGCCTCGCAAATAAAAAAAAATGTGTGCAAGACTAACGCAATGATTATTTCCGTCACGACATAGTTTTCCTGTCAGGAAACCTAAATCTGAACTGTAATAGTATAAAAAGATAGTAATATCACACATTTGATTTAATAAACAAATATGGCGTTAAAGGAATTGTATCAAATGATTCTATTGCTATATTTGTGCTATTTACGGGTATTTGCAGAAGTCAGTATTCTTTTGATATTACTTTGAAAACAGTTGAGATTTCCGTAAACAAACTTGATCTTTATTTTAGGATGTTACTGTCCTTCCTCTCAAATCTTATCTCTGCGACGGGTCAGAACCAGAATTTGATTACTTTATAGATGTTCGCAACATTAATGACGATGGTGTAAAAGTCTTGGATGTTGACATAACTTTGGAAGACGCGTTGTCTGAAAAATGGACAGTAAGTATTCGTATATAATATACAAAAAAATTGGTATATGCTTAAAGATAAAATACAAATTATTATATGTTCTTGTTGCGTTAAGCGACAACGATTTTAATGTACAATTATGAACATAGCACGAACAGCAGTATTTATTGACTAAAGTAAAATGTTCGTTCTAGGTTTGTTACATCTGAATGTTATGTTAGATCTGGAATTATAACTTGGTACCAAAAATTGAATGTCTCTAAGTATATCAGAGCAATCAATTTGATTATGTATTATTTTGTACAGAAAACTTAACGATGTACAAATTGTTATTAATTCTAAACTACTGATATTAAACCGGAAAAGTAAATAAAAATAATTTATTTCTTCAGGATATACTCCATCAATTTTGTATGATAAATATTTCAAATGTTTTTTCTATACCTTTTCGATAACAAATTTTTGATTATTATAAAATGGATACCAAATTAAAGTGGTATATTCCAGCTTAGAATGAACATACGAAAAGAAAAGCGCTTTTAAGGCATGTACGTTGGTGAAATTATTGCAGTTTCTAACAATAAATCCATACAATTTCCTCACTTGATTTCAATGATATGTGATCATCAAAAGTAAACTACGCTTAAGTCTTTATGAGTGTTGCAACGAGATAACATATCACCGCCAATACTATAATTAAATTCAATTGGTAAAAGTTTCCTTATGTAACTGAGTACTTTGATAAATTTTGCAATAGCTTATTTTTAACACACCAATCTCTAATATTATCTAAATCATAACGCATATTTAAACAATCATCTGTACCATTAACAGTCAGAAATATCTTCGCATAGAAAAGCTTATAACAACTTATTACATCACTTAAATCATTGATAAGACACAAAAGTGGTCCCAAGTTTGATTTCTGCGAAACACCTGAAGAAGCAATATATTGAATTGATTTGATTTTGATTTATTGATTTGATTTTTTTTTTTCAAAAAAAATTAATACAATACAATTACAGTTAGAATTTTACAATTTAGGCTTAGAAAAACAGAAGCTTCAGCTAAACTGAAAAGTCAGTCTGTGTTTGAATACTTCTGTTCTCTGTACAGACAGTAGCAAGTAATACTTATATCTAAATTATAATTAGGTATGCAATACATATATATATACATATACAGGGTGTCCGGAAAATATGCGCACAAACTTCGGGAGCCTAATCTAGATATAAAAATAGTCATATAAGGTTATGTACAACTTTTTCGAATTCTCAATAATAACGAAGTTATGGCCTGTCAAAAAAAAATTTTTTAATTTTTATTCCTGATCACCAGATCTTAATCCCATGGATTTCTTTTTCTGGGGGTACCTCAAGACGCTTGTTTATAACGGACCAATAAACAACATTGTGGAATTAAGAGAAAAAATAATCGAAAGTTGTAATATTATTAAACAGAAGCGCGGAATATTTTTTCGAACCCGCCAGTCATTTTTACGAAGAATTAATTTATGTATAGAAGTAGCAGGGAACCACTTTGAAAGTCTTTTGTAAATATTTTTTTATTAGTTACGTATTAAATAAATCCTGTTTTCGATTCCAAAGCACGCTTTGTATTTTTTTGTAGTCCTACGTGATCTCATGAAAACTTCAATGGCATTTTTCTCGAAAACGGTTACTTTTAGTGAATTGAAACAAGAGTACCTTTTTTATAGGATATTTAATGGGATTTTATTTTGGCATATCAAAATTAGAAAATAATTATAAATAAAAAAAATTTGACCAGAATTCTTACATGGATTGGAGGTTTAAAGGTGTTGTGGTTTTTTATTTTGAATTCTTTTTCATGTTTACGGTCCACTTTAATGCGTATAACAACTGTACCGAATTTGAAGAAAATCGGTTTACTACAAAAAAAGTTATGTCAGAAATAAAAATAAAAAAAAATTTTTTTGACAGGCCATAACTTCGTTATTATTGAGAATTCGAAAATGTGTTACATAAGCTTATACGGCTATTTTTATCAGTAGATTAGGTTCCCGAAGTTTGTGCGCATATTTTCCGGACACACTGTATATATATACATACATATATACTTACACACATACATATGAAGTAAGTATAGAAAATATTTTGAGTCTTATAAGACAGCAACATATGTCAATACTAAATTTACATATTATTTGTTATTTGTTCCAATTTTATATAATTTTGAATTAAAAATGTTTTTATTAATCTCTTATATTTATGTTTCTTATTCATACATTTTTTTTATTAAAGCAGGAATTAAATTATAAAATTTAGGAGCATAAAAAATATTGTTTTGAAGATGTGTTCTTTTAAGAAAAGGAAATGTTGAATTTATTTATTGAATAGAATTATAATCATTATATGACACATACTGTACTCTTTTCCTTAAATATGACCTAATAAAATTTAGCGCATTTGAATGAAAACCAAGACATTGCAATTTACTAATTAAAATATGATGATCAATTTTATCGAAGGCCTTCGTCTGTGAAAATTACATTTGCCAGGCTACCATTATCCAAGATATTCAAAACATATTGAGTAAATACTGCTAAATAATGCAACTGTAGACCTGTTAACAATGAAGCCATGTTGACTTTGCGAAATTTGACAAAATCTATATTGGTCTATAATTTTCAATACAAGCTCTGTCACCATTTTTAAATATAAGACAAACTTTAGCTTCCTTCCATCAGTAGGGAAAAATACTATACTTCAAAGAAAGATTAAATGAACTAAATATAACGGTTAGCTAAAACTTCATCACAATCTCTGACAATGAAAGATGGTATGTTATCAAATCCCGAGGTCATTTCATTCTTCAATCTTTTTATTGATCTGAAAATATCTTCGTTATATTCCGATATTAATAGTGGGAAAATTTTCAAACCATAGAGTAAAGTTACCATTAGCTGTCTGAGGTAATTGATAAACACTTTTAAAGAACATTCTGAGCAACAATTTATCAAGGTTCTGCATTCATATGATACTCTGCCGGGAATGACTTCTTGGAATGCAGATATGGCCAAAAAATTAAGATTGCTAATAACTGATGACTGGACATTCTGTGTATAAATATTATAAGCATGACATGACATGAATCAAACACCGCAATCTTTTAAATTCACGCAAATGGTAGGCATAATGTGTTCTTTTTATTTTTTAAAAACCTTGGCTTTACTTTTTATTTGTATGTTGTTTGTAAAAATCATCCAGCACTAAATTAATGTCATGTTAAATATGACCAATCAACTGCAAGTAACGAATTATACAAAGAAAAAAAATTGGCTTTTCGAATATTATATACCTTTTGGTTCGAGTTTGGCAGAAATACATCATTTTCAATGCCCACATTAGCAAACTCGAAAATTAAAGGTGAATGGTAAACATCATCCTTCATTAAAGGAACATGGTCACGCATTACTTTACAATAAACATTACTCTTGATAAAATTAAGCAAATATCCAAAATTATTATTACCATTATTGAACTGACAGACTAAAGAAATTGATGAAGTTTGTAACACTGTTAGTTTTCCTCTCTCCTGGAACTAAATCTTTATCATTAGGAGCATTAAAATCACCAACTATAACACCATTATTTTCATATAATCATTCAAAACTTTGAAGGCAATCAATAAACAATTCACTATCTCATATAGCCAAGTTTCACTCAGTGCAATTAGGTCAAATTCGGCCTCACTTACTGAAGAATAGAAATCCGATACCTTTGAATTGAGACCCCGAACATTTTGATAGTAATACAGCAAATCATTAGAACTGTTGGGTACTTACACCATTTAAATGTTTTATATGATTACATGTATATGTAACTTCTACAAAACCTATTGACCATTTTCATTTCATTCATTTATTTATAAGGAATGATATAACCAGTTTTGAAAGTTAACTAAAGTAATTGGAAAGCAATTTGTTCCAGTTTTCTATACAAATCGACCAATGGAATAACGGCGACTGGGATGAGCACTTTTATGACACAGAAGGACCAGTCTGTTATATTATTAATCAATATGTATCCAGAGCTTGGAATAAACTCAGACAGCAGATAGTACCGGAAATGACAGAAGCCTGCTATGCCGCACAAGTAAGTTATTTGCGTATGTACAGATTGTTCCAATTACGTTATAATCACATACTTCTAATATATACCACGCACTTTTTATCTTTTCAATGTGTGACCTTGGTCCCGAAAGTTAGTGGAATACAAGAGATCAACCAGAACTGTGGTGCATTTGCCAATGCTTCATAATAAAACGCAACTTTCAGATTCAAATTAGTAATTAATTAATCATTTTATCTTATGTTATCTGTTAACTTATTGTGAGCTTGCGGATTACTATGGCTGTTCGCTCGTTCATTTTTTTAAATTAAGACTAATGATCTCAGACAAGTTATTCTTCATAAATACTGTCCCAGAAGTACTGGGAGATATTTTAAGAATGGTTGACTCGAATAAAGATAAGGCTAAAGTGTTCTATAATTATTTTAGTTACATCCTTAATGTAGAATCAATTTTAATGAAATGTGAAAAGTGGATTTTGTTTATACTGAAATTAGATAATTATATCAATATTTACCTTGTTTACCAGGGACACACTACCCTTAACGTAAAGTGATCGTAAACTTTGACACATTTCCTCTTTTTCAATATGTAATTGTTTATATATTTGTGCTCCACCTAATTTAAAATAAAAAGGACACTCTTAATTTACAACAACGAAAACTGTTTTTAAAACCTATTTATAAGGTTAGTAAATACCTTCTGTTTTTTTCGAAAACGCTTCATTTCTTCATTGTGATTTTTTATTGTACTAAAGAGTTTTAATACAACTGGTATTTCTCTATTTGATATAAATTTGTATTATTACGAAATTTAAAACTAGTGAAAATGGCGGTATTGGTCTCTCGCCTCGTTGTCAAATCTCCATTGTGTCCCGATAAAATAAAGAATAGATACTATTTTTAATAAAAATAAGATATATGTGCATGTGTGCAGATATATATTATCATTAAAAATTTGTTCTAATGAAGTCTTACTTAGTAATTAATTAGAAAAAATTATTTAAAAATGAAATAATTTGAAATCTGGCAATATGAACTAACACATGTGCATAGCACAGCAAATCCTAGTCCCCTTAATTGGCCCCACCGTTTGGGACCAGTCTGGTTTACAAGTGAGCGGTATATAGAAGAAGCACAGCTTAAATAACAATCAGCTCACAGACTCTGCTGCGGCACCTTTGAAGTATTAAACACAGAAAATTTGACCTTGAAACATGTTTTCTCTCTCTCTCTCGCTCGGGATAGAAGTCAGGGCCGAATTAAAAATAGCTGTCCCAATAGGGCATCTGCACGTAACGTCACGATTTTCAAGGTCGTTGTTTGGAGGATAAACAAAAGTATAACCTTATATTTATTCCAATATATTATTAAATATTTGAGTGTTATTTGTATTATAAAATGTCTAATTATTGTATGGTAGTAAACTGTGGCAGTAGTTCTGCAAGGGACAATGTTAGTTTCTTCAGAATTCGTTCTGAATTCGACAGACATAAACAATTTAACCAGTTAGCATCTGAGAGGCGAAAGGCTTGGATGAATAGTTTAAAAAGAGCTGACCTTACAGAGTCCAAAATTAAATTTGGAAGAATATGTTCAAAACATAAAAGAGCAAAAATTATACATTTATTATACTATAGGGAAACCCGCAAATTTACACGAGCAAAATAATCCGGATTGGATCCCCACTGTGAATATGAGTTATACATCTGGTACTTCATCAAAAGAATCAAGAAAATATAGATATGAGGCGAAAATTATTAAATGGAGAAAAAGAGGTTTGGAAAAATAAATCATATCAATTTTCTGTGGCTGTGCAAACGCCACAGCAGGATATATATTGATTGTATTTAGTGGCAACCTATTTCAGGACTAAATTTTTATTTATTCTTATTCTGTGGATACGTACTTTTGGAAAACTTTGTTTAAAACTGGCACATATTTCTGCTATTTACGAATTCAAATGTTTTCAGTAATATTTTTTTTTGTGAAAAGTTAATATTTTATATAAAATCTTGTAGAATGAATACCATATCAGAGTACCATTTTTTTAGTTATAAATAAATATTTCTTTTGTAGGTAATTTAAATTATTTGAAATGAAACTGTTTTAGCATGTTATAGAATTTAGCAAATAACAAGAATGTTATCTCATGGCACCTGCGAATATTTAAATGTACCGAAGTAAAATCAATACATAATGTCAGAAAACGATCTATCCAGCAAATTTTTAGGTACCTGCTGAAATCTTTCAAAATACGTATTTTTTAAAATAGATGTAAGTATTGTTATAACATAAACTTACATAGTTCTGCATATAAGATTGTTCACGTTTGTTGATAAGTATCTGAAAATAATTGTTAAAATATGGGGTTAGAATAGCGAAATAATGTGTATGATACAAATGCTTTTTAAAAGTTATTATATTATTTGAGGAGAGTTTAAACAGTACAAGTGGATAAACAAAACATCAGTAATTTTATTTTGATATTACTTTTGCTCTACTTGTTTTATTTTTCGAGATTTCAGTACCTACCTAAAAAACCACAAATTTGATGTATGTGTATAAGCACTTTTATTATATAACAAATAATTTACAGTATTTGGATATAAAGTTTTAGGAAAATCTTCTTCATTATTAGATTGAATGTGTATGGATCTATTCCAATTTCACTTATTTTATGTCTATATCTATCAGCACTTTCAGCATCTATGACTTTCAGTGTATAATAATATATTCACTATACATGAAGGAATATTGTAGCCACAAAAAAACGAAAAATAATAACAACAATAAACTATAACCAGAACACAACCACTTAAGATAACGTGAAAACATATAATAAATAAATAGTAATAAATACATTTGAGGTTATGATCGCTGTTTGTTTATCCTCCAAGTCAGTAGCCACGCCTACTTTGATCACGTGCCGCAGATGCTCTATTTAGAAAGTGCTTTAACTGCACCGTATACCTACTTGAATTTCAGAATAGTTTTTTTTTTTGTTTTACTAAAACACAAATATAGAAAATGTTACCTAATTTTGGGACTTTGATTAATATAAATACTATACCTACGTGGCGATCCATTAACATAAAATGTATAATTACTTTTCAAAGTAGATATGAGTAATTTATTAACATTAAGTTGCTGATGACTAAAAACAAAAAAAAAGTGAAAATTATTAAGCCATTTTTGTTTTCGAAATATTACATTATACAGAAACAAAAAAGTACAGAAAACATATGTATTACATCTATATACCTACCTACATAACGAGATTAAATTGTAGTGGTATACATTTAATTGGTCAGGTCCAAATTTTTGTCTTATTTTTTTTTTAAATATATACTGAATGTCCAAGATAAAGTTGACCAGTATTAATCTTGAAAACTGTGACATACAAAAAAGGTTTTTATATATAAAAGTTGTAGGTACAGATATAAACTACAAAATACTGAATAAATTTTATGTACATGGTGTTTCAAGACTGATAAAAGTTTAATTTTTAAATGGAACACCTCAATTTTTCTAACATACGAATATAATTTTGTTTTACTTGAAATTGTTTAAAAATAAAATAACATAACAGTATAAAATACAAGAAAATCAACCAACCACAAAAAACAGCACTCGTGCGCCAATGACGCATATGTCGAACGGTATGGATGGCCAAGTGCAAATTTTACAACCACACGTCACTGCCGCTATTTCAATGTTCTATCCTCAAATAGCGGCATGCGCAAAGGATCTGCGCGAGACGCAAGAAGTGTGGTTATAATTGCAGAGTATCTCAGAAACTGTAAGAGATAAAACGATGCGGTTTTTGCAACACTAAGCTAGTGCACAGCACACCGAAGAATCAGAACTATCATAGACTTTTTCGTTCTTAAGATACAGTGTGAAATCTAAAAAACTACGGGAAACTACTTTAAGAGATCTCAGAAAATAGCTTAGATATGGGCATGGTAAAAATTGATTCTGATCAGAGCTTTTTACGTAGAGTTCAGTGGCATACTTATAGTTTCTCTACAGGGTGTCTCTATTAAAGTATTATAACCTAAACATACAATTTTTAAAATGGAAAACCCTGTATATTTTTAAGTCATTCAATTACATTATATTTTTCTTCATAATGATATATAATAGTTGCTATTTTATATTTTCGAAATTGTCAAAAAACGTTAAATTGATAAAACTGATGTTGCGTGGTGCACAGTTGGCTATGCATTATTATATAATTGTACAAAATTAGTTCATGAATTAATTCACTTTAATAATTCTAAAAATAATTCTCTTTTCAATAACTCAAAATATAATGCTAACAAGATAATTATATTAGCCAATTAAAATGTATACATATTTTTAATTGAATAACATTTGAAAATAAATAAAAACAAACATAAAAAATAAAGAATGAGAAGAAAGTTAATCGTCAATGTAAAAAATTGTTGAAAATTACTTAATACTGAAAAAATATGTAAAAACTGTTTAAATTTTCCCTCTGTTGAATAGTTTAAATATAATTATGAAAACAGTCAGCAAATTATAAAATAGGGATAAACAGAATTTTATATTCAAAATATAAATTTTCATTTTGAATTTTTCTCCATTTTGTCAATATTATTCTTAACACACATTGTATTATTATTAATTGTGGCGCTAAATATCCTCTAAGATATAACATAAAATACTATTTATTATATAACTTAACTGTATAAGCAACTGTTTATCTTGCATACATTTTTTATATACTAACTACTAGATACTTTGACCAAGGTAAAGTTCATGAACCACAGACCTCTTGAACCAATTTTGTATAATTATATAAAATTGCATGACCAACTATGGCAGCATCAGTTTTATCAATTTAAAGTGTTTTAATAATTTTCAAATTATAAACTACCAATTATTATAAATAATTATGAAGGAAAAAATAATCCAATTGCATAAAAATATGCAGGGTGAGCTATTTAAAAATAATGTTTGGGACATATTTTAAAAAAGGCATCCTGTAGAAAAATTTGAGGTGCACCACTTAACTCTACGTAAAAAACTCTAGTAGAAGCAAGGATCCCTTAACAGTAGTTTTTTTTTAAATTTCGCTTTGTATCTCAAAAATAAAGAAGTCTATGAATGTTTCTAGAAAAAATACGCCAGTGTTGAGAAAACTACATCCTTCTATCTCTTGTAGTTTCCAAATTACAACGAAATTGAGACACTCTGTACACATACAGGAATTCGGAGTCCGAATCCTAATTATATATAGGTACTTGAGTGTAAACCGAACAACCCATATACATGGACACAACCTCCTTATAAAGTTGTGGAAAGTTTTATTTCAGTTGCAATACCACTAAAGACTAGCTGCAAACAATCTTTTCAGGACACCTACACACTTACATCCTTCAATGTCAGCCAAACTGACTACGACATACCTGTTGGCATATTGGGAACCTACAGGGTAACTGGACGACTTTTGAGTGAAATGGGATCTGAACTAGTCTGTCAAGTAATTGAAGTAGAAACTAGAAAAGCTTGAGTTGTAAAATACTGAAATAAATTACTTCTATAACTATGTACTGTGTTCTGATTTAACCACCTAGTTTAGTTTTTTGTTTATTTAATCAGATAGGTGCGCTGGGACATAATTTTAAATCCAAGATTGTGGAACATTTTCAGGTTTCATCATGATACAGTTAAAGTAAAACTTTGTATTCTTCAAAAGTATTTTGTTTGTCATACCTACT
This sequence comes from Monochamus alternatus, assembly GCA_037114965.1. Taxonomy (NCBI): domain Eukaryota; kingdom Metazoa; phylum Arthropoda; class Insecta; order Coleoptera; family Cerambycidae; genus Monochamus; species Monochamus alternatus. The sequence goes on from CM073426.1 coordinate 126,749,013, forward strand.
CCGGCCAAAAACAAAGAACTTACGTACTTACAGCATTTACTTTTTTTCTAAATAAAAATATACACTACCAAATATAACAGTTAGTCTAGTGAATTAGTATACATGAATATTAAAATATATGTTATTGTTACTGAAAAACTAATGCTTATTATTTTATTACTGGAATACTGAAACAGAGGTATAAAACCTGCACTCAACTTTTTGAAATATTTGATTGGCTGTCTAGATTTTCACGAACCACATTCTTACTTGTTCTTAAGGTGCTAAAATACAATATATTCTTACTACAACCCTATTCGCCAAGCGTGTTGTCACGCGCTTCAGACGCAAAAACTACTTTTTTGTATGTCAGATGTTCTTGACGTACAGACTCCTTTTATAATGTTAGAACTTTAAACATTTTTTACGTGAAATCTATTCAACTTCTTATTTAAAGATGCACATATCCTTAAGTTTGTCGGAAAAGTTCTGAATCACCCAGTATACAATTGTTCCTCAGCATGCCTAGATATTTGGTATTAAAGTACATATGACTTCATTAATATGAATTGATTTATATTAGATAAAATATATAGTTAAAAAAAATTAGCTGATTACCCTTCAGTCACTGAGAACCTTACAAAACTACCTACTTGGTTGATAACCAACAAGAACGATGAAGCAGCAGTTGCCGATTTAATTATAAACAGGGACCCAAATATGCAAGTGAAAATTTAAAAATATTCATATAAATATGCACATAATTTAGTCAAAGTATGTACCAAATACTGGAAATATGGAAATAATTTTTTTTAAATAACAATGCTAATTTATTATTTCATTTGAAAATAAACAATAAAAACAACAACAACAAACAAAGATAATACAACTTCAATTAGACACAAAACACAATCGACGCGGTAACTTCAAAAGCATCATCAGAAATAAAATGTAGACATTTATCATTTTACTTAGACTACGTATTACATTAAAATTTACAAAAATTTAGTTTTGTTATCTGAGATAATAGTTTTGTTCGCACAATACCAGAATCATGTTTCCAATCGTCAGGTGCATGCGCATTCCAATTAAAACAATGTATTTTCGACCATTGCGGCCATTTAAAATACATTGCGCGTGCGTCTGACGTATCTAATTGAACCATATATTATACATGTCACAACGATCTTAACCTCACATAAATTAGATAATCACTTAAAAATTCAGTGTAAAAACGTATTGATTAAAATACACAACTGGTTTAGTCAAAATTCTTTACATCTAAATGTGGAAAAAATTCATTGCTTGAGTTTCGTAATTGGCAAAAGCCTTGCAATAATTTGATGCTAACAATTGATGAGAACTTATTAAATAATGAAAGGCATGTTTGCATACAGATCAGTGTTTAGCTTGGAGAATACATTGTGAATATCTGATTTCTAAGCTTTACTGTTACTGGTCTACTTTTGTTACAAACGTATTTATTGTTAAAAAGAAGTTTTGAGATCCATATTCTGGAGTTTTGAAATTGGGGTGTGTAGCAGAACACTCTCTAATGTAGGTAATAGAAGGCCATAGTTTTTCCAACACGGATTCTCTTATTGACGAGATGGTAGTTCACTCAGTATATGGAGTATTGTTTCGTCTTCCTGTTCGCAATCCCTACAGTGGTAGTGGTAGAACTGTTTTTAAAGATCCGAAAATTTTACCACAACCTTGCTTGTACATATATGAGTTATGTATTCATATTTTTCAAAACCGTGATAACTTCTTTTTGGAAATGACTATTCATAATAAAAACACAGGGCAAAAGCATTATTTTCATATTCCATTTAAAAAATATAATATAACGTAAAGTCTGCAGTTAATATAGGTTTAAGAGCAAATAATTTACTGCAAGTGAGTATAAAATGGGTCATCACACTCAAATGTTTTAAAGACGTTTCTTAATACAAACAATTTTGTTATTGTGTTAGTGAATACTAAGTTCTATGTCTGTTATCGAGCACACTTGTCCAGCATGGACCAGCAACTTTTTGTGCATATTATGTGTATGATGTTTTTAAGCAGTAGTTGAGTGTAGCTCGGAAGAAGAAATATTTATTTTTACGGTGTTGTATGAAGCGGGGGAGGGGAAAAAGCGAAGAAAATTTTTTTTCCGAACTGGAGAGAGATCAACAAAATTTGTATCACTATTTCCGGTTGAAATCCCAAAAAAAAATTTTTTTTGATTTCTTGGATCGTCCTCTCCACCAAAACACAAGATTTTGCAACGTAATGTCTTCTGATGAAAGAATTGCAGTTCGTTTAAGGTAAGTAAATAGACGTTGATAAGCGCACGTGTCCGACAGTTCAGCGACACATTACAATTTAAGTGGTCAAATATTATACACTTTGAAACCAATCCCTGACTTTTGTGGGAACAGACTTACGTTGTAGGCCACCTTCACGACCTGCAGTGACGGCCCTTGCAGGTGCCGGTTCATGCTAATGCTGGTCTAGTGTGCGATTGACTGAATTGTAATTTATGTATGAAATCATTTTAAAGCGTAGAGCATATCGTATTATTGTGTAAGAATTATTATTGCAGCAAAATGGTCAAGTAGAACAGTTTGAGAGTCCATGAAGGAAAATAACGATTTTAGATAAAAGTTCTATTCACAGTAGCTTTGTATTATTAGCCTTAATATATCTCTGCATTTATCGGTTACTGTTTATGATAAACGGCTTTTTTTTCTGAAAGCATGTTATTTATTATTCAATGCTGAAAAATTGAATTTCGTCTTAAATGAGCTGAAAATATGTATCCCCATTATAATCAGTTACTGGACTGTATTAACAGTTTATCTAAAGGTACCTATTCACGTTCAGTGGGCCGGCAGGCTATGGATTGTCCGTCCAGGCCGGCCGGACGCTATCGTTATTCAAACTACACCTGCAGTTTTGTTCACTGATTTTATCCGGCAGTTCTCTGTCGGTTTCGATAGTGGTCTCACATTTTTAAGTATTTCACTATACACATATAGTTCTACATCGACAGTTGAAACATGTCACAAGAGGAGTGCGCAGCTGCAATTGTTATTATATCACACCATCAGAGAAGCGGTTAAAAAGACGTAGCACTTTATCTCACATACGAGAATTCTTGATAAGCTTTCGTTCGCAAAGCTCTGTTGGCATAAGTTGTGTCTTTTATTTTCCACAAACACTTATGTTTACGGTACAAATCAATAACATTTTTTATAAAACTAGGCTGGTTTGCCATTTTTCGGCGTCGTCGCCAAACAAAACTGATAAAATTTCAGTCTGGAGTAAAGGTACCTATTCACGTTCAGTCTGCCGGCTGATATTTGCCGGAAAGGCCATGGCCGGCCGGCTGCTGTCCGCTACACACACAAAGTTAAAAGACTGCCGGCGGCCTGTTGACTGTTAAAACCACAGTATAGAAAGATCAGTAGGGACAGCTAACGAATTTATGAATGAAATCCGCCAGTCGAATTCTTTGACCTTGTTGTTTGAAGTGAAGATAGCATCACTCCCACTTGGGAGTGAGGCTCTCTTCACCATTGTTTATGGTGTGATTTACTTTGTAACCTGTGACTGTCAAAATTTAAATTGTATTGTAACTGTGGTCCTCAAAATGTAATATGATTTTGAAAATTTATAGTAAATGATATTGGTTTTATAAGCTATCTATAAACAGTAAATTTAATGTAAATAGTTTAAATAACGAAATAAATAAATAGAAGTTGGAGTGACCTTATTTTACATTTTTTGTTTTTATTTACTACTACATATATATTCATTATTTGTAATTAATATTGTTATTACCAGCAGTTTTTTTACCCAATTTTATTATAGTTTCCGCAAATATAAGTACATTTTCTAGATTTATATATTTGTTCGAGTCACCAGAAATTCAAATAGGTGTTGTTACAAGTATAAACATGCAAATTTGTGAAATACGTGTAATTTTTAAAAATAATACAACAAATTATAATTACATATTGTTTAAATTACCAAAAAACACTAGATGTGTGAAATAAATTGTTATGATAGTTTAAATTCTTCGAGCTAATAAATTACGAATATATAGTATTATTCGTATTAAGTAAATTTTTTAAAATAAACATCTTGAGGTTTATTATTATTAATTTAACAAGCGTATAAAAACTTTGAAGACAATAAATAAAATAGAGATGTTCCCACCTGGAACTATGACATTTAATAAAATACAATTTATATAAACATTTTATTTCATTAACAAAAAAATGGCATAAAGCTATGGCGAGTGTACATTTATATTTAAAATTGAACATACTCAATTATTTCCTACTTATAAACAAAAGTAACTTGGTTGAACAATTCCTGGGCTGGTTGCCCTGTTGTTGCTTTAGGTTTTTTGACTGGTCAAGAGACATATGTTCGCTTCTTCAGAAGCAATTCTGAAATTGAATTAAGTCTTCTAATCGAAAGTATACAATGTGCATTGGTTCATGACATTTCAGTGCATTGTTTGAGGTCGATCGCAAACAAATTTACGAATGAAATCCACGAAGCACGTAGATATTATATAGGAGTTGGTGAGATAGATTTTCCTCCTTGTCTGATGCTACCAAAATAATTCTCAAGACCTCATTCAAATTTCCACATTTTTCTGTGATGGTTCTGAAAGAATTCATTCTTATATACAGATAACTATTTCAAAATAAACGTTAAATATTTTTACCTGTCACATCGTCAGAAAATATTGTAAGATAAGCATTTGAGGTAAGTAGTTTTCTTTTCTGATCTTTGACCATTTTTTGTGAAAAATGCTAAGCACATATTTGAAAATTATATCCAAAAGATCTCTCTTACATTTAACTGTCCATTCCTTCGCTCTAAAAATAATAATTTTATGTTAATAATTTTTACATGAATTTCAATCGTAAAATGCAATCAATTTTACAAACACAAAAAATAAGAAAGGAATACTGTTTACAAATTGCAATAAGTATGTAATGCTGGTTGAAAATAATATTCCTCCCTTACAAATTTTATGCACTACCACAAAAAACAATACACGGAAAATAATAAGGAATATTTTATGTTCTTAATTTATTATAATTAATTATAATTCTATAATGATCGCAAAATTACCTTCTGTTGTATTTTGGGAATCTAAAAAAATCATGTGTATAATTTCCAGCATTGTTCTTGCAACTTCCTACTGCACAAAACTCCTACTATATTGCACTTTTTTTTACCTTGGTCCGGTTCTTCTGATGCATTCATAATTATTTTTTAAAAATATAACAAAATAGTAAAATTTAAAACCAGGACTGGAACGTAACTACTCAAATAGGTTAAGAACTAAAATATCACAAAACGAAAAGATACACAAGCGGTTATACTACGAAACGTAAACCAAAACGAGTGCGTAAATAGTAATGAATGAATTCTGAAAATGGCTTAGCGGGAAAGTGCAGCTGTCCTTACTGGTCTTTCTATACTGTGGTTAAAACTTAACGTGTGTAGTAGTTCACCGGCCGGCATCGGACTGCAGGCCTAATTTTCCTCCAGACTAAAATTTTATCAGTTTTGTTTAACGCACTAAAAGTCGTTCTTCTGCGCTTGAAATATACGGCTTTATTAAATTTAGTAAATACTCAAAACAATTATCATCCATCCTTAGAAAATTTCTTAGATCACTTGCGCTCGGTTGTCGGAGTTCTCGTATCAGCTCCATATGAGATAAAGTGTTACGTCTTTTTAACCACTCTTTCATCCAAATCGTTTTCCTTTTCCTTTTTCTCTGATGGTGTGATATAATTACAATTGCAGATGCGCATTCTTCTTGTGACATGTTTCAACTGTCGATGTAGAACTGTGTGTGTATAGTGAAATACTTAAAAATGTTAGACCACTATCGAAACCGGCAGAGAACTGTCGGATGAAATCGGTGAACAAAACTGCAGTTGTAGTTTGAATATCGATAGCGGCCGGCCGACCTGACGGACAGTCCATGGCCTGCCGGCCGACTGAACGTGAATAGGTACCTTAAAATTAGGCCTGCAGTCCGATACCGGCCGGCGACTACTACACCGTCGCAAGGCAGCGGCTTGTGTTTTAACTTTGTGTGTGTAACGAACAGCGGTCAGTCGGCCATGGCCTTTCCGGCAAATATCGGCCGGCGGACTGAACGTGAATAGGTACCTTAACACAGTATTTCCCTCTCTCTGATTTGAACATTTTCAGTGTATTATCTAAAAACTCGTCCTATACCTATTATTTTTATTATTTTTATAATTCTTAACACGTTTAAGGCAAGAGTTATTAGATTTTTAAAAAATTGTTATTTTTTCTTAATAAAATTAAAACGTCATTAACAACAATGTTGCATGTTTTTTCTGTTATGGAAAATATCATGACTAGGAAATGTAAATGTTGATTTACAAATAAATATGTGAACAACTGTTTCGCGTGATACTAAATTTACCTAAATAAAAAATGCAATAAAACGCATTAAGTAGGTATATATAAACTATGATCATCAGTTCTAAAATAGAGTATTTTTTATCGAAATGGCGATGATTTTGCTGTATTCCTTCTTTGCCTTGACAATATTTCACACCAGTTGTACCGTAAGTAGAATTATGTGTATTTATTTTTGATATACAGGATGTCACTAAAAGGTTGGGACAGTGTTTCGCCACATAGCTGAAAATAAGTCGATTTAACTAAACTTGCCTTAGTCCAAAAGTTGATAATCACGGAGCTACAGGGTGTCAAAGGTTAAAAAATAAATCGGTTTTTCTTTAATAACATTCGACTGTTTTACGTTAATTTCACGAAATTTTGTATCCAGAGGTTTCTTGGGATGACAAATTCAATTTTATTGTCAATTTTGGTATATTTTCTAGAGGTCGACTAAAAAATCTCTTCCCCAGTCTTTTATAGTTAAGAAAGGTTACCTTATAGGGCAATCCAACGAACTGTCAAATCGCTTTTAAAATGGCGGCTGTAGGACAAACAACTCGACATATGACAAGCAGAAATTTGTGCTTTTGTGTAGAACTTTTAGTTATTGGTCTGTGTGAAGAACTGTGTGTTTTGCTCATTATATTTTATACCTATTTCGGAATACCAAGTATAATTCAGACTATCATAATGGTTTTGTTTTGTTGGTTGTGTTTTATAATAGGTCCTATTGTTTAATTACAGAGAGCTATTTGCACCTTCAAGAAAAATTACCAGGGTACTTGAGGATAAATGAATAATTTTGAATTTTGTAGATAAATAATAAGTCATCAGTTTTAAATGTTTTTCTCGGAAACCGTTGCTCCAATAGACTTCAATGAGGTAACCTTTCTTAGCTATAAAAGACTTGGGAAGAGATTTTTCTAGTATAAAATAGTATACAGGGTGGAACAAAAAAGTTGTAACGGTTTAAATGGTTCGAAATTGTCGCCGGTGGCGACCTCTAGAAGATATACCAAAATGGACAATAAAATTGAATTTGTTATCCCAAGAGACCCCTGGATACAAAATTTCGTAAAATTTACGTAAAACAGTCGATAGTTATTAAAGAAAACGCGATTTATTTTTTAACCTTTGACATCCTGTATCTCCGTGATTATCAACTTTTGGACTAAGGCAAGTTTAGTTAAATCGACATATTTTCAGCTATGCTTGTTATGTGGCGAAACGATGTCCCAACCTTTTAGGGACATCTTGTACTTGTTTTAGAAGTTCGTCCTGCCTTTATTATTTTTCAGGCTACAGATCTCAGTGTTACAATGCTAGAGGTAATTATGTCTTAAATTCTTGGAAAATGCAATAGCGATAAATAAAAGAATAAATGATAAATTAAAAAATTTATCAAATTAATGCTGTTTATATCTAATAGCTTTGGTTAAACTGATAGTAGAGCTATTATAAAAATAATACTAAGCGACAGTGGCAGCTGGTAAAAATTAAGATAATCGTATTTTAATAAATAAGAATAAGATACATGTTTTTTTTTGGGAGTAGTTTCAATGCTCTCACAAAGAATTTTCATGATAAAAAATAAATAAAAATAGAGGATATTGATCCTGAAAGGTCGAAAAGAGTTGCACATATATTATATTTTTTTTTGCATATAAATAGGTGTTTTTATTTTTCTCAAAATTTTGAATCGTTATAGTGCAGTATCAAATCAAAATTTAAATAGTTACCTTTAACTTAATTCCGCGAAATAATAAAAAAATAATGCCTGCTTGTATCAGTCGATTGTAAAAAAATATACAGGGTTAACTATGACGAAGTACAAATATTTTAAGAGGGGATAGAAAAAAATAAGAATTAACAGAATTTCCTTTAAAAAAATTTCCAAACTTATTTATAAAGCGAAAAAATTTTTTTTTTCGATATTATATTAAATCATTTTTAACGCCGCCAATGCGAGAATCAGAGTATGCAACCAGCAAGCTACCGTCATGCAACAGTCGGCCACAGTCGGCAGTCGGTCCAGTCGAGTCGGTTCGCTGTCATGTTATAATTTAATTCCTGTGTTTACGTTGCAGTTTGTGTTCTTCTTCAGTTTTTAGTGCCTTATTTTAATTTAAAACGTTTTATAGTTAATAAATAAAGGAATATGTGTCGGGTACAGATATTTTCCCACAATATAGTTCGCCGGTTTGTTTTTCTAGGTTATGGGACAAGACTGCCGAGGGTGTTAAACGTTTTCTGTTATCTATTAGAACCTACCTACCACCCCTTTCTTCGATTTTGTTATAGTACATAGGCATTGTATCTAACAACTGTACCTACGGGAAGTGTGTTTATCGGTAGTGGGTGAAAATGTAGTTTTACCAGTTTGTAACCAAATAATGAAAAACGAATGCAAAATACTGGAGCTAACTGAATTAACTGTTACCTACATATCAGGTATTATTACTAATAAGAATGTTAATTTTTGTCGTTTCTGCATTTAGAAATACTGCAAACGACCGCATGGTAGTTGTTGACAGATGTAATGCCAACTATGTATCTAAGCCATAAGCCATCTCAGTCTATACTCATCATAAGCGCCGACTTTCCGTAGGAAAAAAGGGTTTTGCCCCATTTTTTAATAGTATCGAGCTAAAATTCTGGAATAACTTTTTTATTGTCTTTTAGGGCTCCATCAGCACGTGGTTAAAATTTTTGTACTTAGTCATAGTTAACCCTGTATTTGCAGGTACATGCATCTCTTTGATATATTATCTGTGTGGAAATCATCCCCTACAATACGAAATGGGTTCCATACTTCGTTAAGATATAACAACTGTAATTTTCAGCAGCTACCACTGATGTAATATAGCTTGATGTTTGTAGTTTGATGTTTTTCAATAGTATATAATAATTTCCTGTCACTTATGTATTTCGACATATTACTTTCACAGATATTCAGCTCAAGTACTTATCCCATTCTGGTCATAATAACATTTTTTATAATTTACGTTATTTCAAAATTTAATGTAACTGTTAAGAAATAACGGCGATGTTATTTCTTACATGTTATGTAGAATTTTAACAGAGTTTCTTAAATACAAGGAATTAAGTGTCGCTAAGTTTAACATACGTATGTGTTAGAGCAGAAACTTTAAAAAGTTATCTGAACTTCGCCCTATTTCTTTTTTTCTTTTTTTTTACTGTAATATTGTAATTTAACTTAATTAAATAAAGACTATTATTATTATTATTATTATTATTTGGATTATGAAAATGAACAGCTTATTAAATTTACATTTAATTCGCTGTTTTATAAATGCACTTCGAAAGTAAGTTGGCTGTAAAATTTAAATCAAAACATCCAACGAAGAAGGATAACAAATTTATGTAATCCATTTGATTTGCCTGATTAAAAAATATATTTAGATTTAGTTAATGTTTAATACGGCAATTTATTGAAGAACACAGCTGCTTTCTGCAAGTTCTTTGAATGCCATCATGAAGATAACAGGCATGTGTATTCCCTGCTTAAATGATTGTTGACAATTCGATTATTGTGTTTTAAATTTTAATATGCTATATGATAATTAATTTTTTCTACATTCATGCAAAAAACAATACTTTATGAAACTATATTTATTGGAAAAAGTGGTTCTTTATTGCACTAGTGCAATAAAATGTTTATTGCATTCATCTGTCTTTTTACTACAGCGTTTTGTCATCATGACAAACATAAACGTTCAAATCGACGTCATATTTTCCTACACTTAGTGCCATCTAAATAAAACATTTTTTGGTTTTTGCATGAACGTAGAAAATATATTGTATACAACTCGTACAAAAAGTGCTTATTGCACTCGACGTGTTGTCCACATTTACTTTTTGTACTTGTTGCATAAATACCTAACTATAATTATGACAAAACTAAAACTGTTTAAACTAAACTGTTCTTGATACAGCTTACTCAGTTTTTATGCGGTTCCTTACTTGCTAAGTTTGTGGATACATCATATATCTCTAACAAATTAATAGCATTGGTTACTTGTGTAATACAGTTACTAACTTATTTTTGACAGTTCTAAATTAAAATTCATCACCAATACATGCCTGGTAACTACCTAAAAATAATAATGTTGCAAATACTAGCACCTATCAAAAAATAAAATCAGAGAGCAGTAGTTTTACCATTAGCTCTACTGGGATACTTTTCGCTCTGATGAACTGCCAAAAATGGTCTTAATTCGTCAATAAATTGCCGTATTGCTTTTACTAAAGCAGCGACATCTAATTCCTTGCCTTTAAGAAACTATACATAACGTGTAAGAAATATTATCGCCGTAATTTCTTAACAGCTACAGAAGGATATATACTACAAAAATTTAACTTTGAACCCATATTTGGGCTGATTGTTTACTTTTGAGTTAATTTTTTAACGTATATATTTGTTCATATCTGAGAACACTATTTTTTAGAAAATATTTGTACCAAAAAGTATTGAAAAATGTGCAGCGGACAACCCGATGGATGCAGAATTTGAACTGATTACTAATGATGATAACGAAATGGCGTTGAATATAAGAGTAAATGTAGACTATGATATTGAAGAAAGCTATAAAGTAAGTACAATATATATTATATAATATTTTTGTTTTTATATCATGTGACCACATACATATTACAATCTATTTTTTTTTTAATTTTGACATATAAAGTGACACTTTTTAAAACTGATTGGCATTATGAAACGTCTTACTTTTTGTAACTAGTTGCATAAAGTAAAATTTTATGCAATTGGTGACGAAAAATGTCTTTCAAAATTAGTGACAATTATTCTATTTATTAAACTGTTATAATACAAGTTAAAAACATAAATTATAAATTAATTAATTATTATAAATATTGATAACACAATTATTGCAATTATTCAAATTAATTCCCGACGACATATTTTTTTCATTGCTCGAACTTGCTGTTATTTGGGAAGCGGCGCACATTGCATTAGATGTTTCACAAAATATTTCTTGCGCTATAAGTTTTTTATTATTCATGGAATTTTCTACATATCCCTCCGCAACAGAGCTAGATTTCCAACCTCCGTGCCTCTTTAATTTTAAAATATCAGCGCCACTGTCTGCTAGGAAAGTGGCAGAGCTTCTTCTGAAGCAGTGGCCAGTATATAGAACAGGATTTGAAAGACCAAGAAATTGTGCAATAACTTTTGGCAGACTGCTAAATGTGTTAATTCCCACAGGATTTCTGGTACATTTTCCATTCGCATATTTTACAAAAAATCTGTTGTGTTTAAGAACCTGGGGACGCAACTTAATATATTTTCTTAATATTTCAACAAGATTCGTATTTTCAATGTCTCCAGTGGTAATTGCAAACTGCCGTATAACTTTTGTTTCTGAAGGTGGGATATCAATACGAAAATGGCTTCCTTCGTCTATAACATTTTCAACTGGAAGAAATGTTAATTCTGCTTTTCTGCATGCTTGGACCTTAGCCATTAAGTATTCTTTGTCATCACTTTCCACAAAAAATTTGGCAAAATCTTCTTTAATAAAAACTTTTGACTTTTTAGCACTGTACCCGTCCGCTTGCCTTTTAATATATGCTACCAAATTTGTATATTTTTTAATATCAATATTCCTTTTCAGATTTAGTTCAGACCTTAACATTGAGTAAAGTGTCCATAATGTGGAAACTTTTAGATCTTTCTTACCCTCAAAATATGCAAGTAAAACTTTCTCATTAACATGTTTAATTTTCTTCTCATCACACCACGTAACAAATTTTTCATATGCCAAATCATAAACTGCCTTTGACTTTTTGGGAATTACTGATAATAGATTACCTGCTGCCTCTTCAATATCGCTTGGTAGCTCTTCAGAACTTGAATCACTCAATTTTTAAAAATAAAACTAAAAATATATCAATCTCGCTAAAAACCTTCCGTCTAGACTTTTTTACAAAATGTCAAACTGACAACGAACATTTTTTTTACTGTTTTAGAAAGGTATTTTAAGCTAATATAAATCAAATCTCCTACAATTCCTATCAATGAAGTCATATGTATGTTCTCTGATACCAAACATCTAGGTATGCTAATGAACAATTCCACAGACAAAGCTCTATTCAATAATTATCTAAAGAAAATAATCTAATTTACTCACTCTATAAAAATCTAACTTCACTTTTTTGGCAGTGGGAACACGACAAATTCAACCACAATAGATGAGATCTGACCTATTTCTGCATTTTTAGGATTGCTTCTTCAGGTGGTCTCCTTTAAGTTGAATCAAATATCTAACTATAAAAATTATTATAAAAATTAAAATTATTAGAAGTTAAATATCGACAATGACAAAAAAGTGACATCCTGTCAATGAATTAAATATGACAATACCTACTTGAAAAATGTTCACCTTTTATCTAAAAGTTTTTATATATTTTTAGGTATTAATAATATTGTGTGAAACTAACTACTCAGTGGACAAAAGCCCCAACCTGATATTTAACTTCTAATAATTTTAATTTTTATAATAATTTTTATAGTTAGATATTTGATTCAACTTAAAGGAGACCACCTGAAGAAGCAATCCTAAAAATGCAGAAATAGGTCAGATCTCATCTATTGTGGTTGAATTTGTCGTGTTCCCACTGCCAAAAAAGTGAAGTTAGATTTTTATAGAGTGAGTAAATTAGATTATTTTCTTTAGATAATTATTGAATAGAGCTTTGTCTGTGGAATTGTTCATTAGCATACCTAGATGTTTGGTATCAGAGAACATACATATGACTTCATTGATAGGAATTGTAGGAGATTTGATTTATATTAGCTTAAAATACCTTTCTAAAACAGTAAAAAAATGTTACAAAAGCTAATAATAAGGAATATATGGGTAGATATTGTGGGTGTAATTCAACGCAGGTTGGGGCTTTTGTCCACTGAGTAGTTAGTTTCACACAATATTATTAATACCTAAAAATATATGACAACGAACATGAAGTAACAGCAACAAACTAAATTTATGTTTTCCATATTTTTGTCAATTATATTAAATTTTATTTTTTTATTACTTTCTTCAAAATTAGAAAAAATCTTGTATGCAATACGTTACGAAATGAAATTTTGTCTGACTTGTTACACACGTCTCACGCGTTACACAAAATTAGGCATTTCGTAACTGATGGCATAAATAGCTATTATAGACCTCCTTTCGCTTCAAGATACATATTCAATCTTCGCCTGTCTTCCTTGTGAGCTGCGTTTATTAACATTTTGCCGTTTAAGTTATTACAAGCGTTGGTGATTTTGTAAACCTTATTTTTTAAAATTACCCATACAAAAATGAGAGGTGTTAGTTACGATAACTTTCCGAGCCACTGAATAGGTCTATTAATTCAATCAATTTTTCTGGGAAAATATTATCTAATTATTGCTGCACAATCCTGGCATCGTGGGGTGGAGCTCCGTCGAGCTGAAACCATAGGTTTCTCTTTAGCTGCAAAGGCACATTCTGCAGAAGTGCAGGAAGTTCTTCTTGTAGAAAATTTAGGTAACTCACGCTGTTCAATGTAGATTCATAAAAATAAAGCCCAATTAAATGCCTACCGATGATGCAGCACCATACATTTACTCCAAAATAGCCTTAGTTTGGATTGGATTTACAATGTGGAGATTTTCAATGCATCAGTAGTGTTTGCTGCGCCTGTGTGGAAAATCATTCAATTATTTGTATCGTACCTGTGTCAAATTTTAATCAAATCTGTTAGCCATTAAAAAAATTATATCTAAAAATTGATTTTTTAAAATTATCTTACAAGCGCTGTATCACAAAAATAAGTGGCTTGATTCTATACAATAATACTGATATCTACATTTTAGGTGTATGCGGACCTATATTATTTCAAAAACGGTAACTGGGAACTACAGACATCATATGACGACAAATGGTGCGACGCTACACGTATGTTATCTATTCCTTGGTCTATTGTTAAAGCAGCAATGACACCACCTATTCCTGAGGGTTGCAATATTCCTGCAGTAAGTATCAGAAACATCCGTGAAAGAGCAGATTTGACAGCCTTTGTGCAGGTTTTTGTCAAATAGTCTTACAGTGTGGACACATAGAGCATCATTAGATCCCGTTCATATTGACATCGTTCGATTTAGTTTTCATGTTCAAATCGGTTAAGGTAACAGCCGTTTTGACACCGGATTGATCACGTAGTTCTGGGGGGGGGGGGCGGCATATTATTATTAAGCAGGCCGCATTTGTGTCTAAGAACGACTTACGTTGGTAGGCTCTAACCAATATGCAGTGCAGGAATGAGGGAAACCTGGAAAACCTCATTAATAAGAGGGGTAGTCAAATATCGACCGGTATCAATCTCTCACATTGACCCAAGCTAACATTATTTCACCCTACCATACACGCAGAGGGTGCCAATCCCCTCCGGCTGCGGGATTCGAACCCACACCGGACCGAATTTTGCAGATATGATTTGATGTTTTGAAAACACACATAAAGGTAATAAACTACCAGCAAAGATATGCATAAGCATTCACTTAATTTTAACAAAAATCCTCATTTACACAGAAAGCAAGATATAGGTATATGGTTTAACATAGCAGAATAAAATTCTGCATTAGAAAATGTTAAAAGATGCAGGACGTCCCAATAATAAAAAAATTGATGGTTTGAAGTTAATAAAATTTGATTTTTTAACATAAAATTAAACCACCTGTAAAACATTACTAGAACGCTTAAATATTCAACTATTTCTTTATAAAAATTGTATCAACATTAGATAAACATACAATATTATAAATATTATTTCTTTAACTTCCATCATTCGATATAGCTAATTTCAAGTGATGAAAAGTTGTTATTTTCCGAAATATTGCAAACATCTCAGAAACGACTAGGATCAGGTTTAGGAAAGTCATATGACATTTTCGTTGAAGTAACGCGGGAAATCCAAAAATTGAATAAAAATATATCATTTCATTTAAAATAACGAAGTTGCTGACTACTTTCGTTCCGGAGTGACAGCTTTTTCAAAATATTTGCATTGAAACTTGATTATACAGAGAGTCGAATTTACAGAAAAGAATAATTACATTTTCCATTTTTTGGAAATTCTTTTCCTTTGCCTTTTCCCTCCTTTATGAAGGAAGTAAATCATGAATTTTATTTTTACAAGCCAGGCGCTAGAGCACAGAATCTAGGAAGGTAGTAGATATACTATACCCGAGATCCAAAATAATAGAGGGTGATTCATTCACAGGCGTGCCGCATGGGTTTCCTATTATTTGAATATGTATAATAAACATGTTTCCCTTTTCTTATGACTATTAGGTAGATTTAATAGAACCACAAAAAAAAACAATTATTTATTTATCCAACTATAAAATATTGTTTAACATTCCCTAATAAAAAGTACTTGCTCCAAAATAACTGCAAGCCGCTTTTCTATTTCAGTTGGCATGTCTTGATAGTTTTTCTATTGTTCTCTCAATATGGGTTATAAATAGTTAAAAATATAGTCAAATGTTTCAACTTTCATCCTAATATACTCAAAAAATCGAACTCGGTATTTTCTTAATTTTGGCTAAATATGATGATTTCGTTTCCGGTTTATGGGATGTACAACGTGGGCCAATTTTGTCATTTTTGGGAGGTCTCTACTATTTTCCGAGGATACAGAAAAAAGTATCTAAGGTTGCATTTCTACCTTGTTTGTTAATATTTGAGATTTTTGCAAGAACGTTACCTTTTTATTCAGTAAGTTTTTTACATACATTTTCAGTAGCATGCGCTGTTTTTTAAAATACTCCTTATTTATTAAGTTATAATGATACGTTTTTCTTTTTAAAATGGAATGTAATTAAAATCATTATTAAATAATCTTAGTAATAATAATAATAATAATAATAATAATAATAATAATAATAATAATAATAACACGTTTATTTCCAACAGGTAAAATACTCAATTACAGGAAACATAAAAAAAATAATAAGAAATACATCTTGATAGGAAAAAATAAATGAAAAAAAAAAAAAAATTAAATATAATAAAAATGAGGATACGTTAGTTTTGCACATTTTTAATATATAAATCAATTATATTTTTCAGCGAGTCACAATTAATATCACAAATATTTGAAACAGTATTAAATACATTACAAATATTAAATATTGGTGACCTACGTATAACATTCGTACGACAAATGGGAGTATAAAAACAATCATTACTACGAGCGATTTGACGAGGAACCAAAAAACAGAGCCTACTAATAAGAGACATGCACTCAACATTATAGTGTAGGATGTTATACAAAAATAATATGGCATTACAATTTCTCTCTTCATTTAATGAAATTAAATTAAACATATTCAGCAAGATTGCGTTATCAATGCCTCTTTCAGGGTAAAACCCCTGTGTTATAAAACACAGAAATTTCAAAAACTTTCGTTGAATTGCCTCAATCAACACAATGCTGTTTTGGTAAATAGGAAACCATATTAAAGATGCGTATTCTAACTTAGATCTAATGTATGAAAAATATAACGTCTTTAAACTTTTAGCATTTGAAAAATTGTTCCAGTTACGCATAAAAAAAGCAAGTAATTTGTTCGCTGATTTAGTAATTTGATTAACATCAACAAAGTTTAGAATCAAATACGACACCACTTAAACTCAGAACATCGTTCAAGAGTATAGCTGTTGGTATTATAATCAAACCTAATATAATTCTGTTTTTGAGTAAATGTTACAGCTTTACATTTTGCCATATTTAATTTTAGAAAGTTATTATCACACCACCAGAGGACTGCATTGATTTGATCTTGTAAGAAATAGCAATCATTGATATTGTTTACGCTATTATAAATTTTTAAGTCATCTACAAATAAGAGATGATGACACTTAATTACAGACGTGATATCGTTAATAAATATCAATAATAGTAACGGGCCTAAGTTGGAACCCTGCGGGACACCTGAAGTTGCTATATAACTTTTAGATTTGTAGCCTCCATAATCAACAAATTGTTTTCTTGAAAATAGGTAGGACGTGAACAGCAATATCAGGTTTTGAGACAAACCAAAACTTTTTAACTTGGATAACAATAAATCATAATCAATTTGGTCAAATGCCTTTTGTATATCTGTATAAATGATGTCCACTTGTCCTCTTATATCCAAATTATCACATATCTATTGAGTAACACATGTTAAATTCGTAACTGTCGACCTTTTCAACATAAAACCATGTTGATTCGGTATTTTAGCTAAATTACTCAAAATAGCTACCGCTCTATAGTTTTGGATCAATGATGCATCGCCAGATTTTAAAATTGGGCATATCCTAGCAATTTTCCATATATCAAGAAACTTGGTTGATTTAATCATGTTACATAGAATACATAGTGGAGTCGCGAGGACAATAGCACAATCCTTAATCAAGAAACTAGGAATACCATCCACACCGGCAGTTATTTTGTTTTTTAATTTCTTTATTGATAGCAGAATGTCTTTTTCAGTGATTTGTGATATATTTATTGTATTAGATGATAATAATAAATTATTATTAGCATGTTGCCGATTAGAATGTATACAAGGTGTACCAGTAGTAAGTATTCAAAACTTGTGAACTTGTAAAACAAGTTAAAAAATTACGAAAACCTTAGTACAACTTTTGCCAGTGGCGCCTCCTAAGGGAGATACGCTCACTTAAAGGGGTAACCTCAGAAACAGTTTTTAATGCGTAACATCAAAACGGCTCTACATTAAGTCTCGAAATTTTGGTGAGATATTAACCTTGACATGTTTAATAAGTCCCATAAAATGCAAGACTCAGAGACAAATTTAATCACATCTTTTTAGTAGTTAATTTTTTTAAGTTTCTCACTCGAAAATATTGAAATTTGTAGTATTTAACATAAAAAGGTACTCTCGTTAAATTTCAATAGGATGTACCATTTTTCGGTAAAATCGATTTCAATAACGTGCCTCACATTCAACATCCAAAGCAAAATAAATTAATTGCAGTGTGCCATGAAGAAAACAACTAATCTGACAGTTAACAGAAATGTCAAGTATTTTTAACATTCTTAACAGTAACAATTAAAAACAAGAGTACAAATAAAAATAACGTAATATAAATAACAGAAAACCAACGCCTTTCAGTGCAAAGAAATATTTTATAATTGGGTACATTTCTATTGGAGAACTTTATACCATATCGGTGTGCGGCTGCGCATCCCATGACACTCCAGCTAACGTCAAAAGCATATCTACATACTCAGAATATGTATACTGTTGCATTTTTAAATAATTTTTATCTATATTTGTTCACTATAAAATAGCACTGCGCAGACTCAAATAACACAATTTTCAAACTAAAAATACTTGACATTTCTGTTAACTGCCAGACTAGTTGTTTTCTCCATGGCATACTGCAATTAATTTTTTTGGTTATGTATTGGATGTTAAATGTGGGTCACGTTAGGAATGATTGAAATCGATTTTACTGAAAAACGGTACATTCTATTGAAATTTAACAAGAGTATATTTTTTATGTTAAATACTTAATATTTTAATATTTTGGAGTCAGAAACTAGAGAAAAATAACTACAAAAAAGATATGATTAAATTTGTACCAGAGCCTTGTATTTTCTCACGCCCCTGTAGAAAATTTTGAAATGAAGTTTATGAGACTTATTTAGCACGTTAAGATTAATATCTCACCAAAATTCCGTGACTTAATGTTGAACCGTTTTGATGTTACGCATTAAAAACTGTTTCTGAGGTTACCCCTTTAAGTGAGCGTATCTCCCTTAGGAGCCGCCACTGACAAAAGTTGTACTAAGGTTTTCGTAATTTTTCGACTTGTTTTACAAGCTCACAAGTTTTGAATACTTACTACTGATACACCTTGTATAAACACTAGAAAAGTACTGTGCAAATCGATCCACTATGGCTTGCGGTGAGTCGTTCGGTTGATTGTTGATAGACATACTTTATAAATTCGAGATCGACCTCTCTTAGACTGCACGAATGGCCAAAACTTAGATGGATCACGAGCGATTTCATTTTCAGCTATTGTCAATTTGCCTTTTAATTACTGCCCTTAAAGTTTTATACTGTTCAAAGTAACACTCAGTTTTATATTTTTTTATAATTCTTATGCGCCACTTCCTTACATCGCAGATTATTTTTAATCTCTGTATTAAACCAAGGCGGAAAAGAACGGTTAGTTTTTCTAAATTTTGGCACGAGTTCATCAAAAATATTATATATTGTTGCCTCATCAACGTCAATACAATCCTCCAAATGCAATCTGGATCTAAGTTAAACTTATTTATATTGAAATCCCCACAAATTAATATTTTACATTGTTTCAAATATTGACAAATTCTCAAAAGCACTATAGTTGATATATAAATAACAAAAATAAGTAAAACAATACCACCAACAGTCACTTTGCATCCAACAATATCTATAATAGGAACCACATTAATAATACAATCTAAATTGAGTTTGATCACATTATAGTTACTTTTCACAGCAATGATGAACTTCATTGTCACTACTCGTTTAGCTTAATGATATTTTAAAGAATAATCTATTGTTATTGTTTTATTTTCGTATGTATTTGTAAAAAAATTGCATCTAACAGTTGTCAAAAAATAAAAACAATGCCCCTAGCATTGTATACTAATTTAATTGTTGTTTCAAAGGTAACTAGAAAATTTATAGTAAATAATCGTAGTAGGGTATTGACTACACTTATCAGATTTATATAGCAATTTTTGTTGCAGGAAGAAAATGCAACTTGAAATATTTATTTCAATACATAGTACCTATTTAATTAATACAGGGTACATATTTTTACTATCGATTATTTTTTAGATATGCAAATCTTTTACCAATACATGCTTAACATAAAATAAAATAATATTAATACCTTATTCTCTAATATATCATTGAGCTAAACGGGTAATGATATAAGTCCATAACTAAGATCACTCAACTATGGTTTTAATTACATTTTTTACGGTAGATATTACTATAGAAATAAAATATAAACTGGTTAAATTGCTATATAGATTTCTATAAAGGAATATAAAGTATGTTGTATTGTTGGAGAGCCAATAAGAAATGCTATCCAACCGTGTGAGAAAATATAGAGTGTAAACATTCTAACACAAAAAATAAAGAGTATTTAAAAAAAACTGCGTACGCTACTGAAATCTACTTAAAAAATTGAATAAATAATAATTTTACAAAAATCTAAAATATTAGCATAATAGAAGATGCAAAAAAATAGGAAACAGCCTGTATCTTTTAAACGAATCGAGATATCGGGATGCGGTTTTCGCCATGCAATTTTTTTCAAAAATCAAGCTCATGCGACCTTAGATACTTGTTTCTATCTCCTTAGGAATAGGAAAAACCTCCTAAAAGTGTCGAAATTGGCCCACCCTAGTTAACTGTTAGAAAATTTAAAACTAGAAGAGTCCCTGGCGCTTTGCTGCAACATAGACTGTCGCACTCCTCCTAGCTCTTCTTGTCTAGGGGCTTGGCGTGTAGCGCGGCATGTGGCTTTTGTCATGGCCTGGCATGCCGCTCCAACATAAACTTGCATTTTGTCGTTAATCCAATTAAAGTACAGGAGATGTTCCATCCGCTTTTAAGACGTCTGTGGTCAACCCTATATATAAAAAAGGTGATAAACTAAATGCAGTTAATTATAGACCGATATCACTAATAAGTAATTTCGCAAAAGTATTCGAAAAAATCATAAAAACCAGATTAATTTCTTACTTAAAAAAGAATAGCATAATTTTCAAAACTCAATATGGTTTTCGAGAGGGCGTATCTACTAAAGATGCGATTGTTTGTCTAACAAAGAACGTATATAACTCGTTAGATAAGCAGGAACCTTCGCTGGGTATTTTTCTAGATCTAGCGAAGCCATTCGATACCATCAGTTTTTCAAAACTCCAGCACTCTTTGGAAGAAATAGGTATACACGGAGTAAATTTAAAATTATTTCGGAATTATTTACAAGAAAGAACTCAGTATGTATGTTTGAATAATGTATACAGCAACCCAAAAACAATTAAATATGGTGTTCTACAGGGAACCGTTATGGGTCCCTTGCTATTTATAATTTATATGAACAACCTATTTTACCAAGAAAACCCAAGCTTTGACAAAACCTTCTTCATTTCGTTTTCATCATATAAGAATACATTGCCGACATATAGTATATTAGATATTAGGGAGGGTAATAAGACCGTACATATAAATCTGACAAATAACCTGAAATATTTGGGCATTTATATTGACTCTCATCTTAAATGGGACATACACGCTGGTTATACAGTATGCTCCAAAAGTATGGGATAAATTCAATTAAAACGAAACAATTATTTTTTGGGAAAAATCCTCGAACAGGCCGATTTTTAATTTAAAAAATACATATTTTAGCGTAAAATGCGATTTTCAAATGTCATTTGTTTTCGAGTAATGACGTCATCGATTTTTTTTTAAAGTACTAAAATTTTATCCTCTTACATAGGAAAGTTTTCGAGTAAATGACGATTGAATGTTAGAAAACGTAAATTTTATCCATAAAAAAGTAACAATTTTGAGGTATGTAAAGTAAAATACAATTGATTAAATTTTATACTTAAATTAAATGTTCGAATTGCCATTCACCAACTTCTTGACAATGCGCAAGTCTGTGAAGAAATTCTTGTTGCACATTATGAATGATTTCTGGGTTAACTCTGCGTATTTCGTCCCGAATGCGATTTTGAAGTGCTTCTAAATTACGTGGTTTATTAATGTACACTTTTAACTTCAAGTATCCCCATAAAAAATAGTCAAGAGGTGTAAGATCTGGCGATGTTGCAGGCCATTCAATCTGTCCGCGTCTGCCGATCCACCTCCCAGGAAAACAGTTTTCCAGAATATCTCGTACAGGGTGCGCATAGTGCGGAGGTGCACCGTCTTGCTGAAACCATATGGTATCGTCAGGAATATCAGGGTCATTATCGTTAGGAAAAATTACTGAAAGGGCTGGAACAAGGTCATTTTCTAGAAACTCTAAATATCTTTGTCTTGTAAGGGTTCCTTCAAAGAAAAAAAGCCCTACTATTCTGTCGTCAACTATTCCAGCCCACACATTTAATTTCTGCCACCCAATGCGGATTTTACCGGCTCCAATATCTGCAAGTTTGGCGGTTTACTGTATCATTCAGACAAAATGTGGCCTCATCTGAAAAAAGTATTTGCCGGTGTAAATTTCTATTTCCTTGACATAAATCCATTAGAATTCTGCAAAAGTGTAAGCGGCGATCGGGATCATCTTCATTGAGTTCCTGCACAAGTTGAATTTTGTAGGGATGATATTTTTCCTTCCTCAAGATACGTAGCACTGTGCTCTGACTAGTATCATTGTTCAATGCAACCAATCGTGAAAAATTATGAGGATTATCCACCATACTTATCAAAATGTTCTGTTTCTGATTTTCATTAACGCTTGGACGTCCAGGTTTTGGAATATTTACAACATTGCCAGTTTCTCTAAATTTAGACTCTACCTTACTGACTGTTGATTGGCTGATAGGACGATCTGGATATTTAATTATTTTTTTTATATTTTAAAATAATTGTTTTGTTGAATTTATTCCATACTTTTGGCGCAAACTGTATAGTCAAAAAATTGAAATCTATAATATATCTTTTTTATAATATAAAAAGTATTTTAAGTACTGAAGATATGAAAATTTTATATTCTGCGTTAGTAAAACTTCACTTAACCTATGGGATATTGGGGTGGGGTGGTATATTAAACTGCCACTTAAAGGATGTTGCCATACTTCAAAAAAGATTTTTTAGAGTAATTTTAAATAAAAGTATCTTATGTCCGTCAGACAAGTTATTAGATGATATAGAAATGTTTGATGTAAGGCAAAATTACTTCTACTGGGTATGTATCTTTTTATACTATAATAAGCTCCTATTATAACAACTTGAAAATGATTATAGTACCAGATTTAGGACCCAAAGTTATAAAACTGGGTTCATGCAAAAGACCATAGGTCAGAGAAGTCTCAGTTTCCTGGGGCCAAAAATTTTTAACTCATTACCACCTGAACATTGCTACAATAAAGAATCAAAATTTATTTAAGAGAAAATGCAAAAGATATATACTAT
The DNA here is from genome assembly GCA_037114965.1 of Monochamus alternatus. Lineage (NCBI taxonomy): Eukaryota > Metazoa > Arthropoda > Insecta > Coleoptera > Cerambycidae > Monochamus > Monochamus alternatus. Next base: position 126,772,696 of record CM073426.1, read on the forward strand.
ATATACTATTATTATTATTGTTATTTTAAGGAAGAATACAGCGCAAAAGGTGTTCAAGTGACAGAGGCTGACATGATGTCATATCTTGAAGTTATTAAGGAAGGACAAATCAAAGTTAATGTATTGCTGAAAGACGAAGAGGGTAAAAGTGTAATATGTAGAGTTGTAGAAGGGGAAATTAAAAGGACGTGAAATGTTGGAGAATAATTTGATTTGGAATAAATAAATGAAATATAAAATAATATGTATTTTGAATGCAACAAAACATTTAGAAAACGTTAATAAGAATAATTTAGTGTCATTAATTTTAAGACATGATAGGGAAAATGAGTATAATACGAACACGTGATTAAAAAAATGTTTAAATTCATATTTACGTCAAAAAATTTTGAAGTCATTATTTAAACCCTCTTTTCAGACTGTCACTATGCCACGTTACCTAATTTGCCAACTATCGGGAGAACAAAAAAAAATAGTTACTAGTGCAAATATTGGTTCAAATGCGTGGCAAAATATGGAGGGACACCATTCATCGGGTGATAAACGTGCTATAAATTGAACTTTATATATGGCGTTGGCCGCTAGCTTTGAAATAGTGGAGATGGCCGTGGGTATAACAAAAAAAAATCCTATAAAGGGCGCCACCCGTTTTTAACCCCGGATGGTAAAATGCCCCAAATGGTGAAGTTCAGTCTGTCAGCTTTAGATATAATAAAAAAACGGGAAAGGCTTCACAAAGAAAACACGTGATTTTTATTTTGGACAATATATTTGACCGAAGTGAACAGAGGTTTGGTTATGATAGCAATCTTATAGCGAGATATGGTTTATAGCAAGATAAAAATTAAAATATTATTTAATAAATAAGTAGGCAGAGGAAGCACTAATGCTAGTCATAAATGCACTAAGTGGGTAATTACTATTCCCACCTAACAGTGCTATTGGTTGGTTTACATAGCCCCAAATACTTAAAGGCAAGTAAAGAATAATAGTAAAGTAAAATAATATCATATACAGTACTCTAAATACGTGATATAATGAAGTATTGTTTTCTTTTTAGCTCTACGATCATGCAGAGAAATATATACAGCGAGCCGCAAGCACTAATAAAATTAATAAAAAAAGCAATAGCAATAAGCAGGGTTTTTAAGCTAGATAATCGAGAAAAGATCAAGCAAGCAGTTTAATTAAATGATGAGTATTCCACTGCGCTGGCGGTGGAGCGATAGCGTGCCTCTTGTATGGGATGATTATGGCAGATCTTCGGTCTCGATACAGGACTGACTGTTTTTGTAGCAAGCATGCATGCCCATCATGACAAGCCAAGCATCTCAGGTCAAGCAGAGTGTATTCAAGGTTGTTTAGGTGTAGGTCAAGCATGCACAAGTTAAGTACCATGCGCATTATCGAAGAAATATAGACAGTATAATATAACTGTTATTATTGTGAGGGTGTTTCGTTGGCCTGAAAACAACGGGAAAAGAAACAGATAGAAATCACGGATTCATTGAAAGGAGTGTCTTACATTGGGTAGTATGTGGCCAAAAGTGAAGCAAAAATTATGCACTAACATCAGGGACTAAATCTAGAACAAATACTGATATTTTGTCAGCAATATCCTTATTAGAAGACAAAAGAAAATCCCAGAACCTCCAAAGAAAATCCGCAGAGCGAAACGTACTTCTAGCAAGCACATGTACAGGAAGCAAAAATTGAATGCATAATGATCGGCGTGGGCGGAAATTGACCAGGGAAAGAAAAACAGAAATTTTAGGGGATTTTAAATCTATCCGACAATGACACTTATTTGACAGAGTAATTGTTTATGGGAAAAATATGCCATTTAAAGTAAACATTTATTAATTTTAAGTAGTGAAGATGTGAAATTTGTTGATACTTTTCAGATATAATTATGGATTATACTAAAATATTTTTGGAGGATATCTAACCTCGAACAACCTTGTGTATTTACATCACAGAAAATGCAGTTCCATGTGAAAAAAATGGGTTTCTAAAATCAAGAATAGTCGATATAAATTTTGCGTTTGGTTTCAAGATAACTTGGATATGAGGTCCACTCTGCTATATCCGAGTATAAGAAAATATGTAACATAATATAAGATATATAATATAATATATAACATAAATTGACATAAATTAATAAAAATTGAACCCGTAACAACTATCACTATTTAACAGATTAGTCATTAGTGCCATAATAAATGCTCCAGCCACCCTCCGATGCCGGATAAGCTGTTATCGGCACATTCGACACTAAGTTAAAAGTTGGCAGGTCAAATTCCCATTTAATACGTTCACGGTGGAATACGCCAAACTCGTTCGGGTCTGCTTTCTTATGTCGTGGAAGCTAGCTGCCGAACTGCATCTCAACAATCTACGTGGCTTCTCCCCTCTCCCTTCAGTACTTACCCTATCAGTTAAAATGTTCGCATAAGACGGTGCGTTTCGTGTTTGATACTCTTTGTATCGCCAGTATAGTTTATAATTATTAATTAAATTTACTGTTTACCTAAATAAAATTTTTTCTTTCCCTTAACATGTTTTCCATATGCGTTATTCGATAATGATCACGACGCGAAATCCTGGATGGAAACAGGAATAAGGGACCTGATTCTAATGCACTTAAGTGAAAAATAAAAAAACATGAAAATGGTAAAACTCATATTCATAATCAAATGCAATTTGCATTATTTGGGAATATCAACGTGCAAGCTCAACTTGATTCCGCTTTCAAAATCATCACAAAGAGATGATACAAAGTTTTAATCAAACTCGAGTTGAAATTTGAGCTAGCATAGTCAGCAGGACATGGTCGCATTGCTGCGACAATTTTATTGTTAATACAAAGTATGTCGTGTGTAATTTGTGTGAAAACAAATATCAGTGTGTCAAAATTAAAGACTATGGTAACAAATTAATAGCAGAATGTTCGAATTTAAAGCGGTTTTGTGATGGCTGTTTGGATAATGTATACAGAAATTTACGTGTTGGCTTTGATAAATCAAATAGTGACTTTCTATTCAAAATACAGGAAGACCAAGAATATACAGTATGCGCCAAAAGTATGGAATAAATTCAATAAAAACGAAACAATTATTTTTTGGGAAAAATCCTCGAACAAGTCGATTTTTAATTTAAAAAATACATATTTTAGCGTAAAATGCGATTTTCAAATGTCATTTGTTTTCGAGTAATGACGTCATCGATTTTTTTTTAAACGGCAACACCATATTTTTTTCCTTGATTCTGAAAGATCGTTTAATTCTCTATCAGACAGTACTAAAATTTTGCCCTCTTACATAGGAAAGTTTCGTGTAAATGACGATTGAATGTTAGAAAACGTAAATTTTATCCATAAAAAAGTAACAATTCTGAGGTATGTAAAATAAAATACAATTGATTAAATTTTATACTTAAATTAAATGGTCGAATTGCCATCCACCAACTTCTTGACAATGCGCAAGTCTGTGAAGAAATTCTTCTTGCACATTATGAATGATTTCTGGGGTAACTCTGCGTATTTCGTCCCGAATGCGATTTTGAAGTTCTTCTAAATTACGTGGTTTATTAATGTACACTTTTGACTTCAAGTATCACCATAAAAAATAGTCAAGAGGTGTAAGATCTGGTGATCTTGCAGGCCATTCTATCGGTCCGCGTCTGCCGATCCACCTCCCAGGAAAACAGTTGTCCAAAATATCTCGTACAGGGCGCGCATAGTGAAGAGGTGCACCGTCTTGCTGAAACCATATGGTATCGTCAGGAATGTCAGGGTCATTATCGTTAGGAAAAATTACTGCAAGGCCTGGAGCTAGCTCATTTTCTAGAAACTCTAAATATCTTTGCCCTGTAAGGGTTTCTTCAAAGAAGAAAGGCCCTACTATTCTGTCGTCAACTATTCCAGCCCACACATTTAATTTCTGAGGGTGGTAGGTATGTGCCTCTGCCATCCAATGAGGATTTTCCCGACTCCAATATCTGCAAGTTTGACGGTTTACTCTACCATTCAGACAAAATGTGGCCTCATCTGAAAAAAGTATTTGCCGGTGTAAATTTCTATTTCCTTGACATAACTCCATTAGAATTTCGCAAAAGTGTAAGCGGCGATCGGCATAATCTTCATTGAGTTCCTGCACAAGTTGAATTTTGTAGGGATGATATTTTTCCTTCCTCAAGATACGTAGCACTGTGCTCTGACTAGTGTCATTGTTTAATGCAACCAATCGTGAAGAATCATGAGGATTATACACCATACTTATCAAAATGTTCTGTTTCTGATTTTCATTAATGTTTGGACGTCCAGGTTTTGGAATATTTACAACATTGCCAGTCTCTAAATTTAGAAAGTCGGTGTGACAATGACACTTTGCAAGGATTTTCACCTAAGTGATCCATAAAAGAACTATGGAATTCGAAAAACTAAACTTGATAAAGTTTTTGCTTTATTTCAATCGTCATTTACTCGAAAACTTTCCTATGTAAGAGGGCAAAATTTTAGTACTGTCTGATAGAGAATTAAACGATCTTTCAGAATCAAGGAAAAAAATATGGTGTTGCCATTTAAAAAAAAATCGATGACGTCATTACTCGAAAACAAATGTCATTTGAAAATCGCATTTTACGCTAAAATATGTATTTTTTAAATTAAAAATCGACCTGTTCGAGGATTTTTCCCAAAAAATAATTGTTTCGTTTTTATTGAATTTATTCCATACTTTTGGCGCATACTGTATAATAAATCTACAGTAAAGTAGGTTGCAGGGTGATGAAAAAACAGTGAGTACACGTTCGTGTGTTGGTGGCCAAGGAGATATGCTCTCTTATAGTGAAGCAATTAAAAGTCGACCCAAAGAAAGTAAAACAGAATAAATATATATTTATTTGTAAAAATAAAAATAAGCCTGCAAATATGGATCGAGAAATAAAATCATGTATCAATCCAGCAAATTTACAAGTTAGTATTAAAGTTGCAAAGTCAGTAAAAAGTGGTTTTTTAATTACTTGTGATAATTCATCTTCTTTAGAAAAACTTAATCAAGCTTTAACTGGTAAGGTTGGTCATAAATATTTTATTCAGGAGCTGCTGAAAAGAAATCCGAAGTTAATTATACGAGGTGTTGAAAAAGTTCTATTGAAGCAACTGGTTTTGTTGATAGCGTTATTTTAAAACATAATTTGCAATGTTCTGCAGAAGATATTAAATTATAACAAAATTAGCCTAATGAAATATTTATTTAATATTGTCATTGAAGTAAGTCCGACTTTACGGAATCAAATTTTAAGTACCGGTAGGCTTTTTATTGGATGGAAAAGTTGTTTCGTGTAAGATCACTTCAATATGTTACCAGATGCTTTAAATGTTGTCGATATAATCACACCAAGACACAATGCAGAGCTGAGACAACCTTTTCCAAATATGGCAAAAATCATGAGCTTAAAGACTGCATTCAGATTATGAAAAATGTATAAACTGTGTTAGTTTTAATTTGCATCATAACGTACATGTTCCTGTAAATCACCCCGTAAATAGTAACCTGTGTTCTGTTTATAAACAAAAAGTAAATTATAGGATAAATTCTATAAAGTACAATGGTTAATGACAATACATGCTTATCTGTTAGTCACCTAAACGTTAGGTTTCTTTTAAAGCTTCATTCACATAAAATTAGTGTGGTTGCATTGGTACTGCAGAAAAGTTATTAAAGAGGGCGCCGTATTCTTGAAATAGTGTTTTCTACAAATAGAAATAATTTTAGACATTTAATAACTGAATAATCTAGAGTTTAGCAAATAATAGGAATGTTAACTCATCCCACCTTCAAAGATATTGAAGTAAAACGGTGAGAAATACGGGTGATTTTTGTAACGTTCAGATAAACTTAACAGTTACGTCTTTGTACTGCAGTTGTATGGCAGACAGTGCTGCCAATGACATATTGTAAAAATATCCTCTGAACACATGCAAATTATACGGCATTACACGCACTTGAAGGAATATTACACGATTAGGTACACTCCTGTTTTCAAATTTGAATTATTTTAATTAATTTAAAAAATTAGAGAAAATTATTTTACATTATAACTAAAGGCTAATTTATTGACGCTTTTCAATATTCATTCAAATCGCAGCGGCCGTGCTTTGTCAAGGCGACGCGATGTAGCAGACGATGGTGTAGGCATAGGCCAAGAATTGTATAATAAATTTTGGGCATAGGCAACCACACAGGTAGGCGACCAGATATAACACAACTATTCTGCAAATAATTTTAGCATCCCCTAAGAAATTACAACCCTTTAAAAGCAAGTTCTGAAATCAAGTTTCCATATTTTTTTTAGTGTCGAAACAACAGCTAAACTTATCATAAGAATGATAAAAAGCATTTCAATAAACCGGTAATAACGATTGACAACTATAATGATAGGAACCTACTACAGAAAGTATCGTTTGCAGAATTTTAGGGTTAAGATGCTGGCTTTTAATTCAATTTTACTTTTTTTGTATGCAAACTAGAAGATATTTAGTAATGTGTGTAGATACAAAAAAGTTTGTTTTTCTATTCAGACATTTTTTTTCAAAATTTTTGTGTGAAAGAGGTGTGTGAGGTGACAACAAGTGGAATAGGTCAGGAATCCATTGTTTTATTTACCGCAACTATTTTGGAATTATCCTGTATAAATCTTATGATCAAACCACAGTCAATAATGACAGAACACAGTATACAATCATAACATTCGTAATTTTCTAAAATCCATTGAAGCATACATTAAAGATAAACCAAGGCTCACAAACTCCATATGGTGGTTACAGTTACAATCACCGAATACTCTCATCGGCACAGAATTACCATCTAAGAAAAATGTGTGTTAAAATACTTAAAATATCCGTAATTACACACTTTTTGAGAGTGTTAGAATTTAACACACCTACTCTTGAAATTACACGTATTTCATGTAATTACACACTGATTGGCAGCACTGATGGCAGAAGCTAAAAGCATTTTAGCTTTTACCATTCCTTTTTCAACAATCATACAAGGACCAATCAGAAAACAGCTTTTTGACAGTAAACAGAAGATTCATATTTTTACAGGTTAAGTTTCTAATTTAGATATTTAGTTTAGAAATGGTTTTTTTTAATGGATGAAGAGAACTGTTTGGTTAAGAAACAGTTACTTTTGCAGCTCTTATTCGCAGCGACGTCAATATGTATAAAAAATGTATATGCAAAAAAAATGTAAAGAAGAACTCGGAGATGATGGTTGCGACCTATTAACCGCAGAAAGCACATGCAAGGTGATTTCCATAATTTATATAAAGAAATACGAAATGAGAATGCCGATTATTTTTTCATTACACCCGAATGACAGTAGCAATGTTTGATGACTTGCTGAAATTAGTGGGGCCTCATTAAACCAAACATTCAAATAGACCATCTATTCCCGCAAATTGTAGGCTTTTAATTACTATTCGGCAAATGATAAAAACTAACAATTTCCGTATATAGGGACGTAGTTGACACAAACATAAACATAACCTCTTCATCTGAAGGTCAAGAATCTTGAGTTTTAGCAAGTCGCCAACTTACAGCGGAAAAATTCCCCAACTTCTTAAATCTACAGTAATTTTATGTAAACAGAGTAAATAATATTTAACACTATACAATTACAATTCATCAGTACAATTGCAGTGCCATTGCACTAACGTTTATGTGAACGTTACTTTATAGGGTTTAATCAATTAAAACCTTTGTTGTTCGAAAATGATTATGATATTTTTGCAGTTTCCGAAACATGGTTGACTAATATTATTCCATCTAGTGCTGTAAACATTACTGATTATAAATTATTTAGAAAATATAGGGATGGCAGAGGAGGTGGTGTAGTTTTTTACGTCAAAACGCAAATAACTTGTAAAGACATTTTTTTGGGTTTTAATTATAATGATTTTGAGAATTTGTGGCTTGAAATAAAATTTGGTAAGTTTGTTTTAACACTTGGAGTCATTTACCGGCTTCCGAAATTAATAGCCAATCATTATGTTGCAATATCAGATGATATTTTGTCCCATGTAATGCCTAGTAGTAATAATATTAATGTAGTGGGAGATATAAATGTGGATTTATTTCAGTTAAATAACTGTATTACGAAATGTTTTGATGCTTATGGATTTCTGCAGATTATAAATAAACCTACTCGAGTTACTAATACATCTTCCACACTAATTGACCCTATTTTTCTTCACTGTCCAGATGTTGTTAAATAAGTAGGTGTTCTTAATGCGGATCTGGTATCAGATCATAAACTAACATAGTGTCAAGGTTCCTCACTATAAATATAAACAAAAATTCATTACTTACAGAGATTTTAAAACATTTGATAAGAATATGTTTTTACAGGAGTTGTTGACTTCAAACATGCATCAAATATATTTTGTTGATAATATAGATCAAAAAGTGCTTCTTCTTACTGAGTGTGTCTCCATGGATTACTGATGTAATTAAATTGACGATGGCTGAATGAGATAAAACTTTCAGGAAGTATAAGGCGTGTCCAAGTAATGAAAATTGGAATTCCTATGTAAACATTAGAAATTTTACCATAGCGTCTATTAGGCGTGAGAAAGCAGCATATATATCTCACTTATATTTGCAAAATACTGGCTGGATTTTTTGGAGGAATGTTTAAATATTTATAGTCAGGTGAAAACATGGAGCTACCTCCTCATTTGAATGTGTCGGATATAAACAATTATTTTTTATCTGTGTATAATAAATCATAAGTATAATTATATATTTTTTAGGTTTTCATTAATCGATGAAGAAGAATTAGTTACTGTTCTATCTATTAAATCAGATGCTTGTGGTTGTGATAATATTTCTTGAACAATGTTACAGTATATTTTAATCTGTAAGTCCCTATATAACCCACATTGTTAATTGTTGCCTATTGAAAGGTTATTTTCCTGAATCCTGGAAAGAAGCTGTTATTAGTCCTGTGTCCAAAGTAAATATACCATTACTTACGCTCCATTAGTTTATTAGTCATTTTATCGAAGATATTTATTAGTATAGTTTTGTTTTCATGAGTTGCTATAACGTTAACTGAAATTTACGCGGCTGGTGCGCTACACTGTCACCAATTTCTTTGAATATTTCAGAAACAAGACCAAACGTCGAAAAAAAAAACAAGAGACGAAAAAGTTTCGAAATTAATCAGATCAAAGAATTTTTTGTTGTAGTTCTGAAATAAAGTAAGAGGGGGGTAGCATACAAAATACACTTCTAAGGGGGGTAGGTAGTTCAAACTTAAAAAGCTTATGTAAGATCATAAGGAGTGTTTGTGTTCAGAATTTCACTTGCGTTATAGAAAATAAGTTTATATCACAAATGAACATTATTTTAACCTGTTCTATCGATTCCTGAAGTTATCAAGACTAAACCTGAATCACCCTGTATATTAGCTTAAAATACCTTTCTAATACAGTAAAAAATGTTACAAAAGCTAATAATAAAGAATATATTGTAGGTGTAATTCAATGTTAGTCAGGGCTTTAGTCCGCAGAGTAGTTAGTTTCACACAATATTGTTAATACCTAAAAATATATGAAAAAAACATTTTTGTAGCTGTTATAAAAAAATAAACGAAATTATTCTGGTGCTAATATTTAGGTGCGTGTTGTTGAAACTATAATAGTATGAGGATACATATAAGTCTGAATGGAACAATCAAAACCCGATATCCACCCCCACGAAAAACAAAACAAAAAGGAGCCGCCAAGAGGTGAACAACTGGCGGCGACATCTGAAAAATCACGAACACCGATGCGAGCACCTCTACGCATGTGTCCCTTTCAGTCCCCCAGTTGCAGCCCTGCAGGAAGTCCCTTCATGTCCGTCACCTCGCCGTGCAACCTTTAACTGGCCAACTGTACTCTACGTCGGCGTATCGATCGCCCCGCGTCGCGACGTCGACCGCCATTTGCTTTGTTTACGGTGTCTCGTGGTGCATTCCGCAGTGAAAATTCGCGATTTCGCGAGGAAATGGACCTCTGTCGGGCTGGTGAGTGGGCTGACGTGTGAGGTTTGCGTGAATCTGGAGTGCGTGGTGCCCCGTTGGGTCGTCGATGGGCCTCAGATCGGCGCAGGTAGGTGTCGCGTGCAGATTTAGGTTAGGACGTGCCGGTGCGATGGTTTACGATCGTTAAATGTATTGGAGGGGGCTATTGCTTGTACTGGAGAGTGAAAACGTGTAAAATTAATGGGTGTAATCAGTGCTTTTACTACTTTTTTATTTGCTGTATATCAAAAAGCGATAACAAGCGTATAAACGTCCAATTAAATTATTGCATTAATGCTTAAATTGCACTACTTAGCCGCTTCGTCTATATTAAGAATTTCATTCATTTCCTCCAATATAATTAACAATCATATATAATTTATTTATCCAGGCAAATGTTCGTTTCATTCATAGTTTCATTTATAGGTACTAAAATAAATATATTGTGTTTATTGAAAATAAATAAATAGAGTAACAGTTTTAAAATGAAATGATTCAGTATTCCGATTTTGTGATTATTCCATCTACCTATATTGATATAAAAAATATTTTTCACTTGGTAATAGATATAAAATTCTTTACAAATATGTATAGATAATGGGGAAATTGCATGAATATTATATTGATTTGAAATGTATTACAGCGTAATCTTTCACACATATTGAAAGGTCAGAACATATATTAACATGCATAAATTGCCATAGAATGTAAACAAAACCACGTGGCCGAAAACGCAATATCTATGGTGTGACGTTACACGCCATTCAGCGCGGTTTATTTTCCTTGACGCAGGTGCAGGTTATGGTGCCGGTGATGTAAATAAGCGTTTGCTTCCTGTATTTTTGAGTTTTTATGGGTCATAGGTACATTGTGTAAATACTGTGTAGGTAATGCGGTAATTATTAGTGGTGATGTGACCTTACGGTATTGTTAAACGTAACTTATTCCTTTGTTTACAATATAGAGCCGCTCGTGGCAATTACGGCGACAATGCATTTGGGTAAGTATCAGATTATAAAATTATTACCTCTGATTTCATATTAAACTACTTATTTTAATTTGAAAAATAATAAGTATGTACTGCTTTGTCCAAAAGCATCAAAATCAAATACAGATATGAAGTAAATCACACTGCTGCTGTATTTAGGAATATCTTACAAGTGCTTCTTAAAAGTTATTATTTTAATTGAGGAAAATTTAAATAGTAACAATGAATAAATAAAACACTTGCATGTTTTATTTTTCTAGATTTTGGTAACTAAAAACACCAAAAAATGTAATCATTTTGCGGCGAGAAATACGGTGATTTTTGAGGTAACTAGCTAAACCTGCAGTAATGCTGTTGCTCTTTCGATTATTTTTTACTTATGGGAAAAAAAGATGAGGGTTCATGCAGATACGTCCATTTTTTATAGTAGTTTTCTTTCTAGATTTGTCCTCTTTAACATGGTTCCTACAGTTTATTTAATAACAATCTTTAAAACCTAGACAGACTTTAAGCATTTTTTTTAATGTGTTTTGTATAAACCTCTCTGACCAATTCTCAAATATAAAAATTGCCCTTATCTAAATTTGTTAATTACTTATTTAAAAAAAATAATTGAAAATCGAGTAAATGTATCCAATACATACATAAACACCTTTTCTAATTTCAATATACGTATTTATATAATTATACCACATAATATTATAAAAATGCAAATTATTTTTCCCACTTCTCTAAAGAATGTGTCTACTATAGTAATCGTCGCGAAAAAATGATACAAACAAACCCGAAATTATATCCAACAAGCAAAAAAATGTTTAGGGTAAAATTTTAGATGGCTCTAATAAAAACACGCAATACAATATACCTACCAAATTAACATTGTGCGTGTTTCCAAAATACAAGTCATTAAGTTATTAAAAATGTATAAAGCAACTAATGTTTCATAAGATAGGAATCGTTCATGAAACGTTATACTAATTTTTGTACTTATAGCCGACATAGGCAATGAGACCATTTAAGGTTAATGGTTGCTTTATTGATTTTAGATTGTTGGTTGAATCAGATTTAACTAATTGATTAGAAAGTTTATGAATTCTACAGTCTTAATCTTGTTTTGAAATATATGATATAACCATAAAAATCATTAAAACAATTCATATATTCTTTAATTGACAGATTATTTTTAGCACAAACCCAAAATTACATGAATATATTATATATTTCTAGAATATTTAGTTCCAAAACATAATTTAAAATTCCTTATACATCATTAAAAAATAAATGCTTTATAGTTTTATAACCAGCGCATGCACCATTTTTTAGAATGTTGCAACAAAAATGAATGCACAGTTACTTGTTCTTAAAATGCTATTTACAGTATATAATCAAAATTCTATTAAAATAGTGCACACGATATTTTGTTAATGCAGAATTACCTACCTATAATAGTTATATATTTTTGTTTAAAAGTAGGCTCTGACTAATCAATTACTCTTGACACTGTCTCAATTTGCCCAAAGAATAATTTCAATAATTTTCGTTGCAAATTCTTCAAGTTTCTGATTAGTAACAGATTTTAAGAGAATCATAAAACATTCAAAGCAAAAGTAACTAAGAAAAATAATGTCCATGGAAAGAGGACGTAACATTTAGAAGAATTTTCTATCCATTTGTCAGTTGTGGTTGTAGTAATCGGTGCAAATTCTTTATGAAATGGCGTTGAAAATTGTTTTGGGGTTGATGTTACCAATAGAATAGGTTTTATATCATTGTACTCTCGCGTGAATACTTTCACACTATCATTTGATGCTGCAGCTTTGTATTTAGTGGTTGGTATTGTTGTTGCTGAAACAGTAGCAGTAGTCAAATTATATACTGAAGAAGTTTCCAAAGATAGAGTAGAGTTTTCTCGATAAATAATCGATAGATCAGTGGATGTAGAAGTTGTTGTATCTTCTGTTGGTGAGTCATTGTTGGTACTGGTTTGTAGTAATATAAAAGACGAAGTTTTCAGTGAAGAAGGAGAAGTGTCCTCTTCATTAGATGTTACAGTAACAGTTGAAGTGGTAGGTGAAGAAAAGGGAGTGTCCTCTTCATTAGACGTAACAGTAACAGTTGATGTGATAGATGAAGAAAGAGAAGTATCATCAACAGATGTAACTGTTGAAGAGATAACTTCTGGTAATGGAGATGATGCCTTCTTGGTGCTCAGTTTTTCTTTGGTTGATGTTAAGGTAAACAAATCATTGTTAGAACTTAGATATGTCCTCTTAAATGATGCTGTTTCTGAAGGATAATAAAAAGTAGATGTTGTATATTTTGAAGATGATGTTCTAATTTGTGGAACAGTGGGAGAAGTGATTATCGATGGTAATGTTATGTTTTTAATTAACGTTCGTGCACTGATTGATTTATTATTGATACTGTCACGGAATGATATAGAAGATGGAGTTTCTGGAGACGATGGCATATTAACTGATGTCTTTTTTATGGGTAACAATGTAGTTGGTCCAAAGGTAATAATTTTTTGTGTAGTGGGTAATATAGTTGTGTTACTTCGTAATATTGACCTGTCAATTTTAACACTCTCATTGAAAGAGGAAGAAATAGAAGGCCTAAAATATATTGAAGGAAGAGTGCTAGTTTTAGGTGCCGAAGTGATTAATTTAATTTCAATTATCTTTCTAGCTGTGCAAATACCAGTAACAGTTATACTGTTAGTACATTTTTCATTAATTATCTTTCCCTTTGCTTCAAAGATAGGCAAGTTGCAGGTGCTAGAACATACGTTTTCAGATCGTTTATCAAATATTTTTTTATAGAATTCATCTGTAGTGGCGTGCCTAGTTTTCTTTTCTATTTTTGACAGAAGCGAACCTGAAACATTACTGGATTAAAATACTTATGCGTATGTTACGTGTAGTAACTGATTTGTGCATTTAAGTTACCTTACCTGATTGATAACATTCGCAGGAGAATGTGTTTCTCTTAATTGTAGTTTGAAGAGAAATATTCTTGTATGCACTCAGTTTAGGAAGTAGACTATCATCTTCTAGGAAATCCATAACATTCCCAACAAATTCGTAAGATCCCAATTGATTTTCTGAACCACTCATTCTGGAAAGAGCTCCAGTCTTTAAGTGTTTGAAGTGATTGGAGGATACTAAGATACGTTGGGATGTAACTGAAAGTCCTTGGCCGTGCAACTGTCTGTCAACCGTGTTGTTTAAAAAGTCGAATACATCAGTTCTGACTTTAATACCAGCCCATAAGATTTCTACGAATCTATTCTTTGAGAAAACGATTTTATGTGCAACTATCTGAATAGCTGATGGTTTTATAACTTCAATTGTACTATTTTCAAACAAAAATATACTGTTGCTTGCTTGGCTTACTATAATAGAAGATATGTCTAATGTTTTTATCTTCACATTCGTGAAAGCTACATTTCCAAAGCTGTTCGGCATGTAAAACGCCTTTGCTTGGACGGTATTTATTGAGACATTACTAAAACGTATCGAGCGAAAAGTGTAGTTGGGCAAAACACACCTTATTAGATTCAGTTTCTTGTTCGTCTGGGTGAAGGTGTGGCTGGGAATATTTTCTATGCTTTTTATATTCTCAAAGACGACTGTAGGGGGCAGCAGGGACTGGTACAGTGCTACGTTTTGAAACTTCAGCTTCTCAATGTGGGATATTTCTAGATATTTCAGGTTCTTCTTCTCCCACGCGTATTTGGTACATCGAAGTAAGATCGTTAGAGATTTGCAGTTTTTTATGATCAGGTTTTCTAAGGTCCTAGGGCCGCTGAATTCGTTTATGTATATGTGGTAGTCCTAAAAGTAGACGAATGAAAATTAGATGAACGTTTGTATGTAATTATCGATTACTATTTTTATTCCTAGCATAAAGTTTTTGATTATTTTAATTTATCTTAGTAGTTAGTCTTTGTTGTTTGAATATTATGCGTTAAATTTGCATTATTTGGCTTTTACAGAAGTAAATGAACTTCAGGTAGTTATTATTTCATAAACAACTTAGACCACTTCCTGTTTTGCTTATTATGATATTCCCTATATTCAAACACATACGTATCTATCATTTTGTATACATTTTTTATTAGATATTAATTATATTGTATCAAACAATTACTTTGTGATCCCAAACCAGCATTGAATTACACCATAATATTTTCTTTATAACTTCAAATCAATTTTCTTAGACTCCATAGACAAATTTGTACACTTAACAACCGATATAAGTGTTCTCTATCGGTTCCTAAGTGAGATCTATGCATGTAAGTGTGTCCAAAATTATGTAGTTTAACTAAACCTACCCATATACAAAGCCCCTAAAGTGGTGTCTTAAATTTTGAAAAAAAAAAAAAATATATATCTACATGTCACTTTCCCATAGAAGAACCAAATGTGGTGGCACATGATTAAGGTTTAGACTGTTCACTTTCAACTATGAGTTAAAGTTAATTGGAGCACTACAAGGTGTTCATTGGAAATGACTCTCTCTTAAAATTATATAAGTATTGTAATTTTTTTTTTATTGACTGAATTTAAAAATAATGATATTAGATATCATTTGATAAATAGTGACTGCGGTAACTGGTCGCTGCTACTAACAGAATTTAAGTGCACATCCCTTAGCTGAGATTCTTTGACTTGCCCTAGTTGTTCTTGTGTTAGTCTCTGTATCGCTTCCCATGCTTCCAAGCTTGGAAGAATACGGCCAATTACAGTGGCGGCTACGGGACGTCCCGAAATATCACCATCATCCGAGGAACGATTCCGACCGTAAGAGTCGTAATACCAACAACAGGCGCCGAAATCGATATATGGGTGGGTCCAGAGATACTGATAGCGAGTCTGTTCCCACAGACCCTAACCCGAGGACAACCAGGGCAGGTCAAAGAATCCCAGTTAATGCTAGGGATGTGGGTCAAGGCGTAACAACCCGGAACATCGTTATTTATCAAATAGTAGCATCGGCCGTGAAAGTATAAAAACCACTATATTATGTATGCTTTACAGAATTTTATTTAATTTTTTTTATTCTTGTTAAATTAAAAAACAATAACTTCATGGTTTTCAAGAAAAACTAAATTAACTGAAATAAGATTTTAACACTATCTTAATATTACATGTACCAGGTATTTCGTTGTAACATTTTCCAAATTATTTGTAATTTAGATAATTATTGAATCCTTCCTTGTCTATAATTTTCTTTTGTATACTTGGATATTTGATCAAATCATCAAACCCCAAATGAATTGATCTATTATTGATTGATTATCTATTTAATATTCTTTATGAATTCAAATTTAATTTATAAATAATATAGAAGATGACGTTTCTGGAGAGGAATGAAATATTACCTGATATTTTTTTATGGACAACAATGTAGTTGGTTCAAAGGTAGTCACTTGATCAAATTTCAATCAATTCATGTTAATTAGTTTATCTTCTGTTGTTCAAATAGGTATTTATTTAATATTCTATAATATATCTAATTTAATTTATAAAAGGCGCAGAAGTTACTAATTCTTTATGTTGTTGCTCGTCTGTTAATTTAACGATTTTATACAAATAGCGCAAAAAAATTGAATGTAGAAAAAAAGTGATAGCGATCAAAATAAGTTCATAACAATTTATTTTAACTGACTTTTATATTTTGTTTGCTTCTTGTACTTATTTGTTGATTTATTTTATTGTACATTTGTAGTTTAATATTGATAACTGTTAACTTTAATTATAGAATCTTTCACCCACCTTGCAATTGGTGGGTGGCGTACCCAAATAAATAAATAAGTAAATAAATGAATAAATAAATAAATAAGAAATGAAGTTCATATGGACATACGACCTAAAGTGCTTTCTAAGGAAATAGCACAAAAAAATGTATTTTATTTACTTTTAGGAACAACGGCAAGTGGATTTTTTATTTTTTGAAATATCGTATATGCCAAATATGTATGTATGGCGAAAAATTGATGCTTATAAAAAATTAGGGTATAATATCAGATTTCAAAGAAATTGACCTACCACTTAAAATAAATAAAAATTACCGTAAAATGATCTAATTTGTAGTGTTTTTTTTTTTTACTTTTAAAAAGCGTTTGTAAAACACTCATTATTTTGCTATTCTATGCCCATATTTTAAAAATTATTTTCACATACTTAAAGTGAACAGTCTTATGCAGAATTATATAAGTTTATGTTAGATTAATACATCTACACTTAAATTTTAAAAAAAGTAATTTGAAATATTTCTGTACCTAAAAATTGGTTGGTTACACCGCTTTCTGTCGTTATATATTCGTTTTATTTTGCTACCTTTGAATACTCGCGGGCAGCATGAGACATTCGTGTTATTTGCTAAACTCTATATTATTCAGTTCTTAAATGTCTAAAATTATTTGTATTAAAAATATCTTTACATCATAATTCATAAGAACTTTCTTTCTTATTTTGGTCAGTACTATCGCCTTTCGAAGTCTAGTACAAATTTTTGTTCCATCCTATATAAAAATTGTTTATAAAAATCAGTGAAGGAAAAGCCATACAAACAGTATGATACCAGTGATAATTGATATTAAGTTAAAAATTATGTATATAAACACTAAAAATAATCGAAAATAAAAATATAACACCTATTCTTAATCATATTGATAAAATATTATACCTAACAAAAAAATATGCAGGGTGTTTTAGGAAGAGATGTAAGAGGACGCCACAGGCGGCCATTATGATCCTTTTAAATCGCTTCAGCTTTTTTGTGTCACGGTGTGTCATTTCGAAATAGAAAAACATTTTCTCCCTACCTTCTCTACTTAAGAAATGCACACCTCGTTGAAGTCTCTAGGACCAGCCGTTTTCGTTAAAAACTCATCTAAAGATGATGATGCATGTAAATTATGTATATGTATTGAAGTGCTGCCTTACTTTTATCTAAGAAATAAGACATAACACTTTAAAGACTAAGACTTATTAGTTTTTAATCAAAACAGACTGAATTTTTTGTGAGAGTTGCAAAAATAAAATCTCTACAAAATGTACAAAATCGGACAATAACTTTTGATTCACTCTAATACATACATAATTTGCATGCATCACCGTCTTTAGATGAGTTTTTAACGGAAACGGCTGCTCCTAGGGACTTGAATAAGGTGTACATTTCTTAAGTAGAAGCGATAGGGGAAAATGTTTTTCTATTCCAAAATGATATACACCGTGGCACAAAAAAGTTGAAGCGATTTAAAAGGATCCTAATGGCCGCTTGTGGTGCCCTCTTGAAGACACAGCCAATTGTGAATAAAATTTGAATTTCTTGTCCCAAAAAACGTCCGCATACAAAATTTCATGAATTTAACTCAAAGTATAAGAGAGTTATTAAAGAAAATCTAATTATTTTTTTAAATTTGTCATCCTGTATATCCTAAACGAAGCTTTCCCAGACCTAAGTTTATGAAATTTTTTGCTTAAAATTGAACGTAAAATAACATACCTGAAGTATGTACATCTTCTCCTGAAACACCCAGTATACTTTTTGTTCACAAACATTTACAATTTTTTTTTTTACTTTTAAAAGTAGGTAATTGTAACCCTATTGTATTTATTAGATATCATATAAGTAAATATACACTTTAAAATATTGATGCTTATCTACATATATCTATTACTTACTCGTGTTTTCGAGGGGCACTCAAAAATTACAGTCGTTTTGTCACCGACTTTGGGTAAACATGTAAATCCAGTTCCTGGTCTATCACAACTAGTCTTGTGGCGCCATATTCTGATACAGTAGCAACAACTCAAATAGAACAAACCAAATACAACTTGCTTAACATACATATTGACAACTGATGCGACACTAGCATGTAAATTAGATATCTCTCACTTATATTATTTTACATAGTTTTGGCGCTTCCTGTAACTATCAACTTAAAACAATTTTGATAAATTGTGGGTTCTGATACTGGCATGTAAATAAGTGATTGTGTGTCATTCTCTTTGTGTTCTCTGTAATTAATTATTATCTTATTCGCTTGGTCTTTTACAATCAGAACAGTTTTGTTATATTACAAAAATTTTTTCATGTACGCTACGAAATTGTTTACGGATTCCTTTGAGTCCCTAAAATGAGCCTTTTACGGATTCAATCTCAAAAAAATTCCCTAACAACTTTATTTTGTTTTATACAAAATAAATGTCAATAATTATTTTGTGTCTAAATTAAACAATCCACACCGAATAAAAAATTTGGTACCTGTAAAAAAATTTTGTTTCATGGAAATAAATTATTTGTTTGTATAGTGCCAAACAAATATTTATTTTTTGGCACCAAATCATTTTTTTGAAAAACCAACATATACTTTTATTTGTGTACAAATCCATAAAAACTTTATTTTGGAAGATAATTAAAACAATTTTTTTTTACTTTAAATGACATCGAAAATTGCTTCCTTTGACCCTACCACGGTATTTAAGATGGCGATCCAAGACCTGCTATGATTTTTTTATACCCCCGAAATTCAATACAAACGGTTAGCGATTTTTTCATTTAAAATCTAATAAGGTACTGTTAATCAGGACCCCTCAAAATTCCTGTGTGTGAAATTTGAACAAAAACTATACATAGTGTTTTCTTCTACACATTCTTAAAGTTTATTTTTGTAAAATTTCGTAAACACTTTATTTTTCAAAATAACGCAAATATTTTTATATTTTAAATGTCATCGAAATCCGCTCCTTCTAATCCTATCATGGCGTTTAAGATGGCGATCCAAGGCTTGCTATGATTATTTTTATACTCCCCGAATAAAAAAATATGTTTAGCAATTTTTTTATTTAAAGGTGGTGTTACACAGGGTCCCTAAGTGTGAAATTTTAATAAAAACTATACAGAGTGGTTTGTTCTACACACATCTAGCGGCTACGTATTGACAACAATTATTTTGTGTTTATTGGAAACAGTTCGAATTTTCTTATGAAATAAATATTTTTTTCGACGATACCGCGAATTAAATTTCTTAATACAGGGTGTTCTAAAAGTCCATTAGGAAATTCCGGAAGGTAATTCTATGGATTAAAATAATAGGAGTACGTAATGAATTTTTTTTTTCGGACAGTAAATTGTTTGCAAGTTGTACTTGAGACCTCGGCAGAGCAGGTACTCTAGAGCCGTTGGAGTTAGGGGTATAAAATAAGTGTTTTGTATGTTTTACCCATATGTAAATATCTTGTACAGCTCGAATAAATTAGTATAAAAGGAATCGCCTTTTATTCAGCTACCATAAGTGTAAGGTTAACGTTGTAGCGACACTTATTTCTACTCAAGCTTTCGAAGCCTTTATTGCTTCTTCATCAGGAAATTACAATGTAGTAATAATAATGATCAGTTATTACATTAAAATATGTTAAAGGGAAAATTTCCGAAAAGCATTTATAAAATGTCACATCTTCTTACACGTTATAATATTAAAACAATTATCAAAAAACTAGCACATGCTGGAATGAATACCAAATATCTAAAACATTAAACATTTTGCAAAAATTTTTAAAGTGCCAACAAGTGGTTAAAGAAGTTAAGATAGGCTAGACAAACAAACAATTCTGAATCAATCAAACAGCTGAAGGTTGACCAACACAATCCAAAATAATTAAAAATATATCAATAGCAACTCAAAAAATAGTTGACATTGAAAAGAAAAAACAAAAAACACCATTGACAAGGAATTCATCAATATCAAAGTCACCTTTATTAGTGACTCGGTTATTTAGAGTAGGAGTAAAAAAAGTATAAATTACACTGAGGTCATCAACATCCTTCCTAGAATTAATAGTATCATTTTTATGTACATGTACCATTTCTAAGAAGTCAAAGTTAATTTTTTATTATTATTTTTTAAATAACTTATTTAATTCAAGTTCGAATATTCTCTAATTTGGCACAACCACTAAGTAGATCAAGCTCTATTGGATTAGTCAAAGAAAAGTTTTATCATGCGCCGCCAGAGGGCACTTTACCTAAAACTCAGAATTAATTTTATTCATAACTTTTTTTTCTTACTAGACATTACAGAAATTTAAACATTATTGAAAAGATGAACAATATCAGAAAAAATTATGTACTCTTTATTCAAGTCGATAAATGAAACCGTTTAGCAGGAAATGACTATTAAAGTTTCCTTAAACATCAAATTGTTAATAATTTTTTCTGTAATTAATCAAGTTGCCATGCTTCAAATAAATGTCATTAGTAAATTTGGTGTTACAAATTATAACAAAATTGTTTAAGTCAAGTGTAAGTTCGATTTTTCACCACAATATTTTTTTTTTCGGTTTTGTAATATCATGTA
The DNA here is from genome assembly GCA_037114965.1 of Monochamus alternatus. Classification (NCBI taxonomy): domain Eukaryota; kingdom Metazoa; phylum Arthropoda; class Insecta; order Coleoptera; family Cerambycidae; genus Monochamus; species Monochamus alternatus. The sequence continues at coordinate 126,794,129 of CM073426.1, forward strand.
ATACCATCTCTTGTAAAACCAGCTTTGTGAATAAATAAAATATTATTAATAAATGCATTATCTTCATCATATTTTTTCACAATGCTATTACAGAGCCGTAAACGACACATTGGATCTTCATGACAAAGTGCTTGAACCTTTTGCACATGAAATGGATGAAGAAGTTGCTCATGGATAACTTTCCAAACTAAAGAATGAGCAATACCCTCCTGAGCAGCAATCCTTCTTGTACTTACAGCCGAATTTATTTCTACCTGTGCCATAATTATCATTTTTCAAAAAACCTTGCTGCCCCAAACGTATACGAGTGTTAACGAAAGTTTGTGCATGTGGTAATCTTCTATTAGGATATGCGTTTATGTAACTTGTTTTGCATTACCATTTACTAGTCCATAACAAAAATGCATGTCACGGTATTCAATACCTACTTGAGCATTGCTGAGCCATTTCTCAAATTATTATGGTGAAGAATCAAACTTATAACTGCTTTAAACAATTTTCATTACAATTTGTAACTTCAAAATTACTAATGACATTTATTTGAAACATGTCAACTTGATTAATTACAGAAAGATTTATTAAAATTTGATGTTTAACAAAACTTTAATAGCGATTTCCTGCTTACATTTATCGGCTTGCATAAAGAGTACATAATTTGTTCTAATATTGTTTCGCTTTTCAATAATGTTCAATAAATTTCTGTAATGTCTAGTAAGACAAACACGTTATGAATAAAACTAATTCTGAGTTGAAGATAAAGTGCCCTCTAGCGGCGCATAATATAACTTTTCTTTGACTGGTCCAATAGAGCTTGATCTATTTAGTGGGCGTGCCAATTGAGAGAATAATCGAACTTGAATTAAATAAGTTCTTTTAAAAAAAAAAAAATAAAAAAAAATGAACTTTGACAAGCTGTAACTTGCAAACAATTGACAATTAGAAAAATATTTTCATGACGTACTTACTGCTATTATTTAAATCCGTAGAATCACCCCCAGGAGTTTGCTGACGAACTTTCAGAACACCCTGTATTGTCGTATCGTCGAAATAAGTATTTGCTTGAAAGGAAAAATTTGAATTGTTTCTTATTAACAAGGAATAATTGTCAGTAGGTGGCCGCTAGATGTAGTTATGCTATTTTGCTTACTCAGGTATGTCGGGTTTGAGAGACATGAACAGCCAAGGTCAATCGTCAGTTAATTCACCACTCACCTGTGGCGTATTGATTAGAGCTAATAATCTCGAGACTGGTATGTTTGTAACGAGCCCGCCTTTAGTATTAAATACCTTGGTGAAGTGAAGCGGGGTGTTCACAGGTAGTGCCGTGGACCAGCGTTGTCAACCGTACGATCTTGATCGTACATATACGATAATTTAGCGTCAGATACGATATACGATCCAAACCTTAAAATCGTACGCCAAAATACGATAATTTAGTCGTTAGCCAGTAATGTAGTATTTTGTTCTACATTTAAACAAAATCATCTAAATTTACATACATACTCATGAACTTACTAATAAACCAAAAGATAAAAAGACTGTCATATGACACCCTGTATCTTTTTAACCATCAACTTTTGGACTAAGGTAAGTTTGGTTAAATCGCAGTATTTTTTCGTCAGGCATCCACTCCTGCTCTGTATTCTAGTAATTTTGGGGCACCCTTAATTATTTTTTTTTAATTAATCATGTCTTGCCCGGACTTTTTAGGCAATCCATTAGCGATATATTTGTTTACTTATTATAATTCAGGAAAAATACTTTTCATCCATTAAACAGACGGGTGCAGAACGACCTTAGTTCGGATTTTAAATTATAAATTTAATTACTAAAATATTTCGAGGTGTATATAATTTTTTTTATTTTTATGTTTGTTATAAATATCTTTACAAATTGACAATTCGTTTATAAGAATTTTCTAAAAGTTAAAAATCATGATGATAGTCATGAAGTATTTGAGAGTGGCTAACTTCATAAAAGATTTAAGTTTTACAAGTAAAAGATACGATCTTTTTACCGAATGTACGATCTTTTATGACAAACGTATACGATAATTCAACTGGTCTGGGTTGGCAACACCGTGGACATGCAGAGGCAAGGAGTTAGTGGACATTAGGACGTGGGTCGTGCCACATGCATTTTTAGTTAGTTGTTATTGGTATTGTTCTCTTATAAATATATTGTTCATTGTGTTACATAAGAAGCTGAGTGTGTAGAGCTTTATGCTATATCCGATATCTGTAATAAAAGAAGTACATATTCTTATTAACAGTCCAATTTCTTCGAGAGAACCACACCCGAGTAAAAATATTCATGTGCAGATAAGCAGGTTCGGTATATGTTGACTATTTGCTAGATTTTTCAGGTGTCATTCAATGCTGGTCGGGGCAATAGGACACAGTTGTTTCCTTAAATTCCTGACCAAAAAAATTCTTTGAAATGTATAAATATTGTTTTATCATAGATTATAATTAAACCAATACTAGAAATTTATCATTGATATAATGTTTTCTAATTTAAACTAGAGATGTTCCTCGACACGAAATGTATCGATACATTGTACGTACGTATCAAATGATTTAGTATCGATACTTCTAAATATCGACCTCGAAAGTACCGATACTCGATATATCGATGTGGTACTCCCCACTTATACAACAACTCACATAGAACCAGGAAAGAGGCAATTTCAAATATTAAATCATACAAATAAAACTATCCAATTTCAATATCTAATATTATTTATTATACATCAAATAAGAGAAACAGGGTTAACAAAGACAACAAATAACAAAAACAAAGCAGATATGTGTCACTACTGAAAATGGAAGCATCTACATACTTTCCAAATATATGGCATTTTTGTAAATGTATTACCCCACAAACACAAATAAGCTCAATTAGCAACATGGTGACTAATGTTTGACAAAGTATCCACGACGACTTTTTTTTTGTCGCTATACACGCAAAACACCTTTCGTAAAAAATGGAAACAAAAACAAGCGATCGCGAAAAGTAGTTATTTTTACATTAAACGCACAAAATCAGTATTTTTTGTCTTTTTCGACAATTGAACAAAAACTAATATAATGATTTTTCACTGTCTACTTAAGCTGAAGTTTTCCATATATAAATTTTCAAAGTCTGCATATTTTTAATAAATTTTAGTTTATTATTATCATCTATTTATAATTTATTTATAGAATATTTTGGAATATAGGCACTACTGAAATTTAAATTAATTATTTCCTATTTAATTTTAGTAGACACGTGGTAAAGTTTATTATTTCAGATTAAAATTTTGAATTATGTAGATATACAATTTGTTGTCCGTTTTGTTCCAATTAAGAATATCCAAACCGTTTCATCTACCTACACGGAAATAGTTATTTACTTCGCTTCCTTTGATCGAGAATTTATGTGCCTAAATTATTTTATCAGTGCGAAGAAAGAAGCGATTCAATTATTTAAAGTAAAATATTATATCCAGCTCAAAGGATGGATTGGATTAGTGTAGGAATCATAAAATCCCGTTGAAATGAAACAATTCCGAGCCAAGGATAATCCTTTGGTTAAAAATAAACATAGGAGATTCTGTAGTAAAAGTTTTGATAGGAAGCATGCTCACAATAGCCAATTTGTTTCTTAGTTTTGAATGTATTTCTTTTTAAAGTTCCATATGGTATGCATTTGCAACAAAGGATATTAATGGCTGTTAGAAAAAAGAGTATTTTCCTATTTTCTCTTTTATCAGGATTTATAAAAGCTTTGCGTGAAAAATTTAACATATACTTCGTCATTTTTGTGTAGAAGAGAGCTCTAAAAATATCTACTTCTTCGAAAAATTAATTATTTGTCATGTGTTTTATTTAGTCAGTCGGAATAATTGTGTATCTAATTTCTTATTAATGCGACCAGATTTGTGACTAGGCAAAACTAAATTTATAAATTCTCACTGATTCTTTAGGGGCAAGAGGCCATTTCTAAAATGTTTTTCTTGCAGAGTGGATGTATTCATCCACATGGATAAAAGTAAGGTTTAAATAATGCCACAAATAATAATCACTAAACAATATCAATACTTTAAGCTACATTGCAATCTAAACTGTTTGACAAAAAACATATCGACTATATCAGCAATACGCAGATTTTTCGGCTACCACAGTTCAAATATACCAACAGTTGGACTTCTCTGCATCCCTCACCATTCGTTTTTCCTTTTGCCAACCCACTTCCCCTGATCCATCAACTGAATATCGACAGCCGATCATCGGCTTTTATTGGGTCTATTTGATGCTAACTGCTCTATGAAACGGTTATATTAGGTGCCCGATTTTTGTTAATTTTGAAGGTGTTAGCAGTGATAATTACTTACAGCTTGTCATGTATCTTACTGTTCAGTGGAAGCTAATAAGGAGGATAATATTTCACTTCCCTAAGGATCCTTTATTAATTAGTTACCAATATCTATAATTTTTTATTTAATCAAAAAGTATTGTGCTGTTAGTGGAAATGTGTATGCCTTATAAGTTCAATAATACTTAAATATACATTTTGAAGGTGTTAGCAGTGGAAAAATAGTTTAGGCTTTCTCGGAGAGCATACATTTGCCAAACTAACACCTGCAAGGGCCCATAGGCGTATATGAACATGTGCTGTGCATTTCAATAATGAATCATTCACCTTGTCAGGAAAATGTTTGTTAAATTCTGCGATTTCTATAAAATTATTACCAGAATTGAATGTAACATTAATATGATACTAGTTTAGAGTGCTGTAATGCGCCTAATTTGAATCGCTCTACATTGTTTTCTAAACTAAAAGCTTACGAAGGTAGTAAAGAGCCATTTAGCGATTTAACAGCGCGTCCGAAATTTTACAGATTATTTAAAATCTCTAGAAAATATTTTTGTATATATTTTTTGTATTTGCTATGGTGTCACAGTATTTGAGTGGTACATATAAGAGTTTTCTTTATACTTTTTTTTCTATGATTTATTGTCTAATAAATTGTTGTGTGTAAAACAGTTCTAACAATAGTATGTGATTTTGGACATACGACTTACCTACTCTGGTATTTCTAATATATAGGGTGATTATTTAATAATTGTACATACGCTAAATGGATAATCCTGAGCTGAAAATATGAAGAACTAACATATAACACTTAGATAAAATAGGGCTCCTTACGGAGCTAAAGGGTGTTTTGTTTTAAAAAATTTAAAGGATTTTTGCCCATTACTTTAACTCTGTTAGATATGTCCCTATCATACTTGGCATAAACTTTAGATACTTTAGAACATATTAAAAAATGCTACAAAATAGTTCATGGCTACTACCAGAGGCATACGACAGGAGTAGAGAAGCAGTTTCCCATTCCTTCTACGCCACTGGCGGAATTTTTGTTTTGGCACATTTTTTTTCAATTCTTCAATATTTTCCATGCAATTAACCTACCGATAACCGATTTTCAAAAGTTAAACATAGGACTGCACAATCATTTTTATTTTATTATGTAAATTATTGGCGTCTTCTGTCATAGAATTGCATAGCATTTGTTGAATTAGGTTTTACAGTTGAATTTATTAGTAAAAATTAACAAGTTAATATTAATAATAAATAAATTTAATAAAAATAAGCAGAACTACATAGAAATCAATAACATTTTAGAAATAAATGTTCGTTTCATTTAATCCTATGCTAGCAGATAGAATAACAGCTTCCGGGTTACACTAGATATTCCAATTAAAAATAAAATCAATTTAAATAAATTAATGGTAATTTTGTTTTAAAACAAGCTTTTCCTAAAAAGAAGAAAATAAACGATATTTACCTGTGTAGTGTGTACTAACTAGTGTTGCTTGTCATACTTATTATAAGTAATTCTATGAAAGAAAATGTTAGCTATAAAATATGCAAATCTCGCGACAAGACTAAATTGATTGGTTTGATTTAATTTAAAGTTTATTTTCTTCTTTTTAGGAAAAGCTTGTTTTTAAAAAGTTTTTTTACCATTTATTTATTTTTTAGTTATGATTGTTTTTCGTATTCTTCTCAGTCTTATTCGTGTTTTTCTGTACCCCTTTCATTTGATACCTATATCGTAGTAATCTCGTCATATTGGATTTGTAGTATACATCTTGGATGCTCCCCCATATTTTGGATTTAATGTGACGTATTAATTTTCGTATTCTCTTCAGCCAGCCCTTTCATTTGATACTCATACTGTGGTAGTGCAGAAAAAATAACTAGTCCGCCATCTTGGATGATATTGGAATTAGAATGACGTCACATAGCTAAGCATGCATTGTCATCCAAAATAAGCGTGTATACCAAATTTCAGCTCAATCGGTTAAAGATAACTGATTTAAAATTCAAATGCAAGATTCCATCCGGACAAACACACATACATTGCAAGTTAAATAAAGGCTTGTAAAAACATGTGAGTTTACAACAAATGTTAAATGTGACAGCCATTTACTTCAATACATTGTCTATTTTTTGCTAAACAATTTTCTAATTTTATAAAATATATATGTATGGCTGATTTGCAATGAAATTAGTAGAGTTGACAATTTGTTTCCATAATCCTAGACGACAATTAATTTCTTCAGAATATAGAAGAGTTTTCATATTTCCCCAAAAATAAAATTCTAAAGGATTACAGTCTGGACTTCGAGGTGGCCATGGGAATTCACTATCTCTGACAAGCCCATGTTTTGAGAGTACTATTACAAGATAATGAGATGGTGCACCATCCTGCACGAACCACAAATCTCTTCACCGATTAAGTGGCAATTAATGTAGCTCATTGAAAAGTGTTGTTTGTAGAAATTGCAAATAAGAACTGCAATTCAAAGCTAGCAATTCATAAGGACCAAACAAACTATTCCTGAAAATACCGCACCATACATTAATTTTGAATTCATGTTGAAAGTGGGACTCTCAGACTAGGACTAGATCTAGGTGTGGATTTTCAATATCCAAACTGTGGCTATTTGTCTATTTAAAAATTCCTCATCGGTAAAAAGGATTTTTAAAAAAAAATTACGATTTTCATTTTTTCTATTTTTCATAAACTGAACAAACTTTAATCATACAGGAAGATCTTTTGAAAGCAAGTTTTGGACGGATGTAAAATGGTAAATAATAAAAAAATGGTAAATGATAAATAATGGTAAATAAAATACAGTCGTAGGTTCTCCGTTTTAAATATTCGAACAATAGAAGATTAGCTTACCCCAATCGTTACTGGCAAATGTCGCGTGCTCAGTTGAGGATTATCACCAATTTGCACTAAAATGTCATCCTCTTCAATAACACAAATACGTTTGGTCTTCCTACATCACGTTTATGTTTAAATTTTCCACTCTCTCCTAATCGATTGAATACGTTTATGAAGATTTGGTGGTAGGGTTAAACTCTGTTTGGATACATTTGTTGATATTTTAAAGCAACAGCATGACACGGTAATTTTCTTGTTCATAAACACCAAAACATATCCCGTATTTCAACATTTGAAAAATTATTATGGCAGGGCATTTAAACTTGGTAAGTTTATCGCATTTGGTTCATTGTCAAAATTGTGTACAAAATGTTAACTGTAACATCTAATTTAATGCAATCCCATGACAGAAGACACCGACTTGAATAATAATATGACAAATAAATTACATATTAAAATAGAAATTATTGTGCAGCCCTATGTTTAATTTAAAAAATCTCGAGAAATAATGCCTTTACCGCTATGAAGGAATAGTAGGTTAGTTGCATACGCCTCTGGTAGTAGCCATGAATGATTTTGTAGCATTTTTTAGTATTATTAATACATATACATATTTTTTAATATGTTCTAAAGTATCTAAACTTTATCCCAAGTATGATAGGGAAATATTAAACGGGGTTAAAGTAATGGACAAAAATTATTTAATTTTTTTTTAAATAAAACATTCTTTAATTTAATTTAATTTAAGGAGCCATATTTTATCTAAGCATTATGTGTTAATTCATCATATTTTCAGGCCAGAATTATCTAGTTAACAGCGTATGTACAACTATTAATGAATCATCCTGTATAATAACCAATATAATTAAATTGATCAATTTATTAAATGGGAATACGCACCTAGTTAATTTATGATCAATGTCGTTGTTTAGGGGAGACTTTTAAATATTCCAGAGCTGCTGTGGCGTAAACTGAGCGACAAGAACTGTCAACTTGTTGGTCAAGACAGATTCCCGGTGTGGCACGGTAAAATTAATGACGTTTTCCAACATGAATAGGGAGGTCTCGATTAAAGCTCCTGCTCGGTCGGTAATGTGGTACACGTGCTAGTTCCGCTTTGAGGTCAAAGTTCCAAACAGTGTGGTGCTTGGAGAGGGGGACAGTTGCAAAAAAATACTGTCAAAATGTTTGTATACGGAAAATTGCTTGAATGTAGTACCATTAAGATGGGTGCATATAGTCACGAACTGTAAATATTTTTTTAATACTGAATTTGATTTACGTAAAAAAATATACTTACTATTCGAGAGAACGATATTTGCATTATCAGGACTATATGAAGTTCACTTTATTAATAATTAAGTGATATTTAATGTGCGACCTTTATCATAATATAAATATTTCTCGAATAAATATTTTGCAAATTGTAAGAAATAAGTCTCCAGAAATCAAAAACAAATAAAGCGTAAAGTTTTAAACTTTCTCTAAGTAGTACATATTTAATGGATCAATATTGGCAAAATTTTTAAATAGGGGCCCAATATTTGTAGGAATTTGCCATTAATGGTTTCATTTAGTGAATCAATTGTTCAAGAACTATATATGAAACCAATATTAGAATAAAAATATATTTTTATAGGATTGGACCAATATTGGTTCTTAATTAAGTTACAATGTTTCACCATTATATTATTATTAATGTTATTGGTATTACATTAATTATTAATTATTAATTAATTAAGTCATTATGCCAATATTGTGTAAAACACAAGAGGTTATTGTAGGCCCTGTAAAAGTTTATTTTAGTATTACTCCTATTGTTCACTGTAAATGGTTGGCACAACATCATTATAATTCATATAGGTTTATTTGGTTAAACCAGCAATGGCTCATCACTGTATAAAAATATTAGACCAATATATTATAATGAATGACAGTTACTGGTGTAATATTACTTAAATACGTTGTACCAATATCGAACAAAAACAACCAGTGGCAGCGGCATATTCGGTGGCCATTTACTAAATCATCTAATTTGCCATGCGTCATTTTCTTTTGTGTGGTGTTGTGGTGCTGTAGTGCTGCTTCAAAGCCGTGGTTGAGAAGCCAACTAAGAGGTAGATGTCTAGTTTTTTCAATTCTTTTCAATCGTTTCCAGGACACTAACATGCGTATAACGTACACGGAAAGAAAGCTACTTACTAATATCAAGATTAATAGACTTATTTCAATGTTAGCTCAGTTTCCCTATTCCTCAAGTCGTAGGTATAGTAATACTTATTCTTGTGTAATAAAATTACATAATCACTCTTCATGTGACAATAAAAATTACTTGAAATCATGAAAATTGCTATATGACATGAAGTTATGTTTGTTTAAAGAATGATTTTGTTTTATTTAGATAATATGAATTACTTGAATCAATAATTATTGAAGCTGTTTTCGTTATTTGAAGTTTTAAGTGATTTAAAAACAAAGAATTACTGTAGATATTTGAAATAATTTTGAATTAAATAAATAATAGTTTTGCATTAAGAAAAAATAAAACAAAGTACATAATTAGTATTTCAGTATTCTTGTCTTTCTATATTGTATTTCAATCTAGAGAAATTACTACTCTACCCACCTTATAATAAATAATTAAATACTAATCAGTTGGTAGTATTTAATTTCATTATTTATATAATGAAAGACAGGCTTATACGAAAATGTCAAAGTCATTCATTAGCGGCACACCAGACATATACCGATTTAACCTCCTCAGTGTCTCCTAATTTGCAGTAAACAATAGTACAATTGCATTGTATTAATATCGTCTACAGCGTGTCCGGATATGAGCGCCGCAATTTTAAGGGTTTATATATCTGACTAAAAGCAACAAAAAATTGTTATGAAAAAAATGTCTAAAACGAATAGTTGTCTACAAATACATTTCAAAAATAAAAATGAAGGCACTCATATTCCAGACACCCTGTATGATATTTTGCAGTATTGCCGCATTTTTAATATTTACAGTATGACATTTAATATAGCAAAAAATATGTAAATGTTAATATCAAATATAATTTATTACTCAAAACGTATACACTTAATAAAGTATAAAATTTTAAGCGTATTGTTATACTTAAAGACAGATTAGATTTTTTCCTTATATATAAAATTTTAAGCCTATAATAATAATATAAAGGACTGAAGGACTAATATTGTAAATTGTTGACATATCTATATCTTACCAACGTAGTTATCTATATACAACTAATGCTAAAGCCATGATTTAGCCAATCTTGTGTCATTATTTTGTGCTACCTGGCTCTAAAGTCTAGAAAACAAAACGAAATATCTAAGTTTTGTATAAATGGCGTGTAGTACGCATATCAGTTCTAAATACAATGTAAATAAGAGTATAATAGATCTAAAAAAAGAAATATTTTGATAGCAAATGATCCAATAATGATTAAATCTTTGTCCAAACAATTTCTGAAGAGCAGGAAATAAATTTTTGAGATCTACCTGTTCAAAATCATACAGAAATAAGTAACGGTAAATCTGCAAAATTCAATTAAAAGTTCCTCTTTTAATAAATTATTTCTTGGTATCTATGAGCATCGTTCGCTAAATCATGACACCTTGAAAAAGCGCGGCTTGCTGCGATTTAGCCGACGATGTTATGAACAACTTGCATAAAGGTTGTTACAGAAAACAATCAAGTACTAAAATTAAATTAATTGCAGGTCACTGTATCTATTGATTCTTGTCTGTTTTGAAACAATGATAATACCATTTGTACTCAGAATGAAAGTCAATTATGTATACTGCATAATTTTTTCTCAGAACTTAAATATCTTTTTCTACGTGTTTTTTCAATGAACCTGTATAGAAGTTATTGGAGTGCGCCACTGATCCCTAGTGATTGATGGCGATCCGAAGTGATAAAAACCGCAGAGTAGGTCCCGGATGATCTGACACATTCTTGAACGCGTCCGAACTCCATTATACAACAGAATGCTGCTATGGACACCAAAATGACCATCATGGGGTGGTTGTGAAATGCGGTTCCAGCGCGAAATTTATTAAGACCGAGCAATTTCGCTTAATCGCCATTCCTAAACGTTTGACACTTTTCTCACTGAAATAAATACATGCATTTTTCATTAGGTAATAATAATAATAATAGCTTTATTTGGCCAACAGTGTACAAGCACCATTTACAGAGCAATACTTAATATATTCAATTTGAAATAATAGTGTAAACAAAATACATAATTTCTCTGTTATACAATATAAATAGAAACCATCAAGAAAATAATAACAAAAAAAAAATATTCAAAATTAACTACAATACAGAATATTTACATAACTAATTTGATAATGTCATTCAGCTTGCAATTGTGAATATCACATAAATGAACAATGCAGTTAAAGTTTTTATACATAGTATAAATTGGTGATCTCAACAGAATGTTAGTTCTTGCCCCAAAAGTATTAAATAAAATATTTTGTCCAGGCTGTAATCTAGGTACGTTGAAAGAAATTTGTGATAAAAGTTGAGAAAAATCAATTTGATTATACAAAATATTGTATAAAAATTTTAAAGAATTACATTTTTTCCTTACTTCTAAAGATTCAATATTAAACCTATTTATCAAATAATTATAATCTACTCCTCTTACTTAAGAAATCTCCTTTGTACTTTTTCAACTGTTTGAATATCAGAAATATAAAAAGGGTACCAGATTAAACAACCATATTCTAACTTAGTAAGCATAATAAAACAGTATAAATTTTTTAACGTATTGGCATCATTAACCTGCCATCGCTTTACATATTTTACTCTTTGTTTGAAATACATAAAAAATCTAACTCCTATCTAACTAATTCGGATGTTCACAATTATTTAACAAGAAACGCTAATCAACTCCGAACTTCTAAATTTAGGTTGCAAAAATCGCAACGTAATTAATTAAATTTAAATCTTTACAATAAGCTTCCCGTACATGTAAAAATGCTAAATAATGCTCAATTTAAAAATAATATTAGGAGAATTATGCTCCATCACTGTTTTTATGCTGTTCGTGAATATAATGTCACGGAAAATGTGTGACTCTATAGCGGGGAAGCCTGAGACTCCACCAAATGTCACAAAGTGAGTGTGACTATATGGTAGGGAAGTCTAGGGCTTTCTTCGAATGTCACGGAAAATGTGTGACTATCCTGCACCACCTATAAACATATATAAATAATACCTCTCTTGTATTCTTGGGGTACTCGCTTGGCTTCTGCAAGAGGTAAAGAAACTCAACCTTTTAATAAAAATATATATTTATTAAAACCATAACAACAACCATACTTACAATAAAGTGGACTTTTGCGCTGGGGAGTATCTCTTCTAGAAATCAGAGCCAGCCAACGGCTGACCGCCGACCTTTGGCTGGCTTTGGCCCAGCTTCAATAGTATTTATATACATTCGGAAATGCTGAGTCTGTCAGAATTATACTATCTATTGAAACTATGGGAACAGTCAGTAAGTCTATTGCTTGGTTCTTAGAGAGAGCAAGAAGGATAGACATAGTTTGGTTTGATAGTAACCTTTGCAACTGGACACCTTTAATTGTTTTGAATATCACTTGTGTAACATTGACACACTATCGACTGTAAATATGTTTATAAATTTGGATCAATAAAATAATTTAATATTCGTATGTACGCCAAATTTATTAATTTAAAATAATTAAAATATATGTCCAGCTGTAAACCATCTCTCTAAGATCCTCTTTGTTGACAATATAGATGCTCCCACAGTTCATTTTTAAATATGTTTTAACTTTTATATTGTTGTTTGTTGTTAATATGTTCTATATAATTTTTATTGTTACTTGTTGTTTTACCTTTTTTAAATATGACTTATCACTATATACTTTATGTACTTATTATGTGATCAATAAATATTCCTAACAATGAATCCAAAACACTTCATTGCTTCTGAAATTTTTTGGGTTATATGATCATTATATGACAGTTGTTGATATAAAGTTATTCCCAAATCTTTAACTGATATGCAGCGAGGAAGTATAATGTTATTAATTATACAGTCATATTTATGAGAAAACTGTTAAGTAAAGTTTGTTTTTATTATACCATTCTTGTATTATGTCCAGATCAATTTGTAAAAGATTGCAGTCGTCTAATGACTCGATTTTGGAATTTTTAAATCATCGGCAAAAAAAAGTTTATGTAACTGTATAATGTAACTTAAATTTCGAGAAATGATAGTATTTAAGACCTTTAAACAGTCTGTAATATTGTATCTCATTTTTGAAGAAATAGAGAGAAAATCAATGTTATACTTTTTTTTATACAAATATTTTTTCAATAAAAAAATGGTAAGTGAAATTTGTTCAGGTTCTAACACTGGACCATTTTGAATGATATGGTTAAACAAATTTTATAGTTATTTATTTAGTAAAAATAATATTTTTAAATAACTAAAATAATTAGATTTGACAATATATAGTACCTATTTACATAAATCAATGAACAGTCAATAAATTGACAAATTTAGTTAAGAAAAATCAATAAGTTTCAATTCATTCAGCCTTTTTCAGTTGTAATGATTTTCATCAAGATAAATATGTTTCTTTAGTGTATTTTTCTAGATTATTTGTTAAATAACTAGTTCTTTTTTTCTTTCTAGTTTAATCTGTTAACAGAGAAATAACGTGTGGTTATCAAATATGCTTAGGCGACTGGAGTTTTAGAATATTTTTAAGATAATTTTAATATCTATATAATTACTAGGTGACCCGGCAAACGTTGTTTTGTCATATGAATTATTTCTAGTGAATATTTTGGTAGTCGGCTTCATTCTCATCCTTACTCCGTGCTGTTTACTAGGTGAGAAGCACAATCCTAGAAAAAATATAGACTGTGCCAGTGTCATATTGTCGGCGACCGCTAATTCATGCCTGCCCTAATAGGTCCAGAATCACTAAATCTTTGTTTTTATGCCAATTTACTTTGGTTGTATTGTAGCGTGAATTTCATTTGTTTGCTGTGATTGGTCACATTCATGGCACATTCTTTAATGACATTTACAATGAAAGCAAGTTAGTTAATTTCATATTGCAATACAGCCATCATATTTGCGCAACCGCCAACATAAAGCAAATAAGATATCAATTTTCTCGACCTTAGGTACCTAGAAAACGCGGCACCTGTTACGTGATCTATATCATGAACTGACGCTCTCTATATTTTTTCTAGGTTTGTGGTGAGAAGTGACACCGGTAGACGCCTGGCGGGGATAACTGATCTAGTGATAATCGATCAGTTATCGACCAGGGTTAAAAATGATTAAATTACTAAAATGGCTATTAAAAAATAGGGGTTTGTGATAGAAGGGTGAAAATTAAGGGTTGTATGTATGTTTTAATGCCACATCATAAAAAAATAAAAATAAAAAATTTTGTCCAAAAAATAAAAAAATAAATGTTTGGGGTGGATCACCTTTATCACTTAGGGGTATCAAAAATAGATTACGACCGATTCTCAGACCTACCGAATATACATACAAAATTTCATAAAAATCGGTCAAGCAGTTTCCGAGGAGTATGGTGACTAACACTGTGACACGAGAATTTTATATATATATAGACTAGGTGACCCGGCAAACGTTGTTTTGCCATATGAATTATTTCTAGTGAATATTTTGGCAGTTAAATAAAAAATAACTTACTTATTATAAGTGTGTGGGGATGTGGTATATGACTAAAAGAGGAATGGAGCATTGTGAACGATGACGGCCTATAAGAATAACAAAACACGAAACATTCATTTTTTAAATTATTTCGCGTGTCTGCAATTTTACTTGTTTGACGGTCCAAATTAGCCCCTTTACGTCTTGTTGGCATTGTTCACTGTACAAAAAAATAGCCATAGAGTAAAATAATAGCCGTTGTTGGCGGGAGCTCGTGACACGTGTTACATACTTTTGAGGTTATGTAGATCACTTTATTAACTAATAAAGAGAACTACACTTAAAATGAATAATTTTATTAATTATTGATAAAATAGGAAATAAATAATTATGGCCCAGCAAATTAATAATAAATTTACTTGAGAATTACACTTAGAAGGTAAAATGATAATTGTAAACGTCACTACTACGCTCGATTCATACACAATAATAATGGTCGAAAACTGTGTAGGTAGTGAGAAAAGGCTTATTGTGTGAGAGAAGGTTTGTTGTGTGTGAGAGACAGGAGACCGGCTTCGTTCTCATCCCTACTCCGTGCTGTTTACTGGGTGAGAAGTGACACCGGTAGATGCCTGGCGGGGATAACTGATCTAGTGATAATCGATCAGTTATCGACCAGGGTTAAAAATGATTAAATTACTAAAATGGTTATTAAAAAATAGGGGTTTGTGATAGAAGGATGAAAATTAAGGGTTGTATGTATTTTTTAATGCCACATCATAAAAAAATAAAAATAAAAAATTTTGTCCAAAAAATAAAAAAATATTGTTTGGGGTGGACCACCCTTATCACTTAGGGGTATGAAAAATAGATTACAACCGATTCTCAGACCTACCAAATATACGTATAAAATTTCATAAAAATCGGTCAAGCCGTTTCCGAGGAGTATGGCGTCTGACACTGTGACACGAGAATTTTATATATTAGATGTTATAAATATGCTAATTTTAATATTAAATTTAAAAAAAATAATTCTTTCCATCATATATATTATCTACAATTTACATTTATCTATTAAATACTTTTAATTATATATCCCACAATTTTCAAAATGCGTTGTTTTTGGAGTCCGTCTTTGGAATGTATTTAAAGTATTCGAGGCATAAGAGATTGATATTGTAAACTATTTTTGAAGATTTTATCTGCTATTCAGTGACACAATAACATCAATTAGTTATCAGTTAAATTAGACCGAAAGCTATCAACAGACCTACTATTTTGTTTTTAAACCACGCATTAGCCTATTAATGTTACTTTTTGAGGGGTATTTCAATGGAGTTGTACGAAATTTGAAGGAACTGGTTCAGTGGAAGATTAAAAAAGTGAAAAACATAATCGTTGCTACAGTTTACAAAAGCACATTGATTTGGTTCATGACAGTGTTGATAAAGATCATGAATGTCCATTAGTCGACGTTCACAACATGTTGGACTCAGTGAATCCACAACATGGTGCATTTTACAGAAGGACTTAGGTCTGAAGGTATATAAATAATATACATTGTACATTTGTCAATTTGATCAAAGATCAACCATATGATTTTTCTTTAAAAAATTATCTCTTCTGATAAAGCACATTTGAAATTGGAAAATCTATAATTGATCCATGAGAAAATGTACATTTTAAACGAGTCGCAGTTTAGTGTGCATTTTGAACAGAAGGTGTAATGTGTAATTAGTCCATACTTCTTTGGAAATACTCGTGACGCTGTTGCTATGAATGGTTTTAGACACTGATGACAGTTTTTGTGGCCTAAATTATTGATTATTGATCTGGATAACATTTGATTTCGACAAGATGTCGCTACACCGCATTTTACAAATGACATAGATAATGAATTTATTGAGAGAAACATTTCCTGGATGTGCAAATTCAAGAAACGGTGATAATAATTGGCACTAGGATCCTACAATTTGACATCGTCGTACTATTTTCTTTAGAACTACGTTAAATGCCAAGTCTTTAAGAACAACCCACAATCAATTCCTGGACTAAAGGAAGAAATTATTGGCATTATTGGTGAAATAAAGTCACAATTATGCCTACAGGTTATTGAAAATTTTAGCAAAAAAGTGAACTACTCTGGAGTTGCAAAAGATGGCTTAACGTATATTGTTTTTCGTATTTAAATTAGTTTTAAAGTAAAAAAGTAAGATATATAAAATTTTTAAATTAAACCAGGCTGATATATATTTTTGAACATTCAATTTTTGTCAAATAAAATAAGTTGTAGCTAAAAATAACTTAGGGAAGTTTATTTCAACCCCTTCTAGAGGGTAGCAATTTTCGAAAAATTACACCGGTCAACACAAAATTTGATATTGATATTAGAGTATAAAATTTTGATAGATTCGATCGTATTTGAAGGAAAAAAAAATATATTGCATAAAAATGTTTGCTCCAGGAGAACGTTTAAACAATATTTAAAAAATCTGTGATTTTAATTTTTTTATGATAAAACAATACAAATATATTTCTTTATTATTTTTATTAATTTTTACTATCAAAGTAGCTTACAAGAAAGTAGAAAATAATTTAAAAGTGTTCAGTATTATTTTTTCTTTTATGTTCATAAGAACTTTCTCTCAATAAACCCCAAATATAGTCTCCCATCATATTTTCATTGTATTGGCATTGTATAACGTTGTTCGAAGTCGACAATATCTTGATCGAAACGTTCTCCCGGTTCTCCTTGCTCTTCTGAATACGCCCCCATGTTATTTTTAAATTTAACGAAACGAGCATGCAGTATATATTTTAAAGACATCCTGCAGCCCATTGTCTTGAAGTTATTTAACATATTTTCAACCAGCTCTCGGTAGTTTTCGACTTTGTTATTTTCTAAAAAATCAGAGACTAGTGCTTTAAAACTGTTCCAACTTACTTTTTGAGCTCTATTAAGCAAGTTTGGAAATTCTTCATCGCACTAAAATTAATTAGAATTCTTATAAAAACTCGAAAATGAGTATTATTATTATTATAACTATTACAAAAGCAAACTTTATTGGAAAAAAAGTATTTTTTCTTTATTCTTGTGCATAATAAACAGGAAAATCATAAAATAAAATTTAGGACAAAAACGAAAGTAGAGTTATGTTATCTATCTCCTAAGGCTATTCCTTTTTGCTGTAGATTCGCCGATTTATTTGTGCTACTTCTTGTGAAAACACCCTATACAGGGTGATTAAGTCATAATGTAATTAATTTTAACTATGTATTCAGAAGGCCTAAGACAGCATCAAAAAAGAAATTACTCAAACTTTCAAAGGATAAACAAATCACCCACATAACAATCGGAAACACGACTTTCCTGGTACGCTTCACGATTTCTGATGACGCGTACAAGTATTGAAACTATATAGAAGTCCAACAGCGTTGCCACTCAGAACCATATACATATAATAACATGTATTGTGTATTGAAGTGATAGATTTTTTTTTCTAATGACAAACTTTTTGTTTGCAATCTAAAATGTATACTTTTTGTATATTCTTTGAGGTACCTTTAAAAATTATTGCATTTTCATCATGCTCTCGTAATTCAGTTCAAAAGCTCTGCAATATTTTATATATTAAATAATTTTGTATAAAACATATCTCTTGTCACCTTTTCGTTATGTTTTTGAAAGCAAAATCAAGTTGAGCTCGTACGTTGATATTTCCAAATAATGAAAATTGCATTTGGTTATGAATATGAATCGAAATAATATCCATTACTCAAAATCAGTAGGTACCGAACAACACAGACGCAAATGTCTATTATATATTTTCCACGGCTCTGCTCACTAGGAGACAACCGTGGGCTTTCACTTTACCCAGCTTGAATTGCATTTTTTAAGGCAAATAGCAAATATTATTAATAATATATAAACTACATTGGCGACACAAACACACGAAATTCACCAACCTCTACCACGTGAAAATTATGACTGATAGATTAAGAAGGGAGAGGAGCTGCGTGCATCTGTTACAGATGCAGAGGACGGCGGGCTCGGCTGCATAGGAAAACGGACCCGAATGATGTTCCACTTATTACGACGGTAACGTATTAAACATGAATTGTGCCGAGTGTGACCCAAATTTAATTATTGTTTGTTTCTGTTATTATTTAGCGGTTCTGAAGCGTCTGTCAATGAATAGAAATTGAAAATAAGGTTATTGACCTAACCTATGGTAGTTGTGGCTAACTGGATAGGTATGTCTCGGACTGCTTTTTATTGACAGCACAAAGTTTTTTTTATTACTGTCTGTATTTAAATACAAAAAACGTTTCAGCCTCTCTTAATAATTTAACCTAGCTAGTATTCTTCTTCTTCTTTTATTGGTCTTCGCCCATTGGACATTTAGCTGTCGGCACAACCTAGTTAGTATTGGATTTTATTTCACTATTTATGTAATGAAAGGTGAATGGTTTATTTTGATAATTTTTTGTAATTTCAATATTAAATATTTTTTATGTTGAAACTTAATATGTTAATTGCATACTTTTAAAAAATAATTTAACATTAATTACATAGCAGGTACATAAGCAGGTACTATAGGAAAATATTTAAATTTGCAACGCCGCGTCAGATCGACCAGACTTTCGCCAGAGGTCAGTGACAGTCTGAAAAGGGAGTTTAAATAATGGTTTGAAAATATTTCTTTTAGCGTAAATATGCATTTAATTTCTTTTTTAAATCGTGTATTCGTATTATACTAATTTTTCCCTAACTTCTCTTAATGTCATTTATTTTAACCACGTATTCAGGAAGCTTAATAAAGGCAGAAAATTGAAAAAAAACTTTTTACTCGCCCTTTAAAAAAATAAACAAATCACTCTATAAAAATCGGTGACATGACGCTCCTGGTGCGCTACGAACTTTCTGATGACGCACGCATACGACAATTGAATGCCGGATTAAACATCGTTGCCACATCATGTTTACATACATAATATCGTCTAACACTTCAGCGTGATATTCAAATTTACCCCCATTTAGCACTTTTTGCATTTCTCGCATTTATTTCCCCCCAAATTTGTAGATCACGCACACATTTGGAGGGGGGATGGAGAGAATACAAGCAGTAAGCAGTAGTTTGTTTATTTAGGTATCGCGTATTCGTCGTAAAATCACAATGCATAATTTTACAAATTCCGAATATGGGGAAATGGTAGTGTTATACGGAGAATGTGCGCGAACTTTGTGCCTTCGCGATACGGGTCCTGTGAAACTGCGTCGGGTGAGTCCAGTTTTACTCGAACTGGCATTTTAAACAGGTTAGTACCATACTGCTTATAAAACAATAAATTTCTAAGCTAGATGTACGTAACTACAAACTGAATAATTAATTGTACTTACGAGTAATACTTAAAATTCATATTTATTTATAAAACGTAATGAAAACGTAATATCAAAATTATTAAACTGTAATAACCTAACATTAGAAAATATTTATTTATTATCTACATTATTAACAAATAAATCAATATTTAAGGAAAATTCATTCATGTATCTAGATTTAAAAAATTGTTTTACTCCTTGTCGGTAAATAACAGTACAAAAACTAGGTAACTAGGTTATTGACCTAATAATACTATAGGTCAAGATTCACTCTCGATAACTTTTTTGAACATCAGATCAGAGGCGTGCCATTTCGGTCTTAGACAGTTTTCTGTCGACAACACGATGGGTTTTTATTACTTAGTATTTAAACATGGAACACTTTTCAGCTTCTCTTAATAATTTACCCATTCGGTATAGGTTTTTTATGTAATGTACGTAAATAGTTTATTACTCAGTTTATTATTAGATACGTTGGAGTTTTGTGATTTCAATGTAACTAAGCTAATTTCAGTCATAACAGCTACATTTGCTCAGATGAAAATCCACACGCTACTTGTCGGTTTAGTTTTCAGAGGCGATTTGTTGTCAACGTATGGGCAGGACTGTACGGGTATCGTTTGATTGGGCCGTATTTTCTACCTGAGTAGACCGCGTTACTTGCAATTTTTAACAGAATTATTTGATTATTATTATTTGATTTCATTAGATATTAACATTTTAAATTATTATTGGCTGAAGTTGAACTGAGCAAGAAAAAATGATATTCTAAAATAGTCAGTGCATCCTTTTATTTGTGATGTCTAAAACCTAGGTAGGTAGGTAGGTACTAGAAAAATATTTCAACTTGGCAACATTGCATCAGGTCGACATCGAGTTGAACTGTGAGCTGTAAACGACACTGACCGCTCACAGTCTTGTGAGCGGTCAGTGACAGTCTGAAAAGGAGGATTTGAAAATATTTTTTTCGGCGTAAATATGCATTTAGATTTTTTTTTAATCGCGTATTCGCATTATACTCATTATTCCCTCTCTCCTATTAAAATTAATGACATTATGACTGACTCTCCCTGTATAACGACAGGAAACAGTCTCACCAACAAATTTTTAGGTGCAGAAATCTTTTCAAATACGTGTCTTTCTACCTAAAAATTTGATCGTTTTACGATGAGACGGTGACTTTAACACTTAAAGAGCTCTGCTCCGATGTTGTTTCGTCTATTTTCCATCTATTACTTATTATGTAAAACTGGTCGTTTCAAGCAACCACTGTCGACGATCGACCATACCGATAATTACGTGTGAGCGTAGCCGACCGAGAGTAACCACCACCGTTACTAAATTCGTAAGATTTTTTTGTCACAGCCAACATAAATTTTTGCAGAAGTAACCATGAGTAAAACGTTCTGAAAATTGATTTCAATCCTATCGCAAGTTTAAAAGTGCATTTCCGTTTCGACTCCGGGTCTCCAGTATTCATAACGTCGAGTGACTGCAATTGCGGGGACGAGTTAAACCCTCTGGGATGCTCTCCAACTTTACATAAACATTACCACTTCGTGGGGGAGCCGGCGGCCGTCCCAGAAGGCCCTGGAACAATCAAAACGCAAAAACCGCGTCCGATCGTCCTCCACGCCAGATGGAACATGGAACCCAAGCCGTAATGAATTATTGAAAGCAAATTCCGAAACTAAAAATAAGAGACCCTAATTTAAACGCATCTAATCGATAGTCTATAATATAAAACGCGAAATCAAAAGATCGCCGACAGTTTTACAAAACATAATACGTTAGATTCGCCTTCCAAACAACATAAATTCCTTGTAATAAAATAAACCTTCCACCTCAAAGGCAACAAAACGATATATCACCTTAAAATATTTATTCAAAATTTTAAATATTGCGCCGACTTTTGATATTTCTCTAACGCGGTTGACCTATTAAAGCCGTTATAACAGTGCGGCTCCTTTAAACTTTGTTGTTTTAACATTTTAACGCAAATATTGCCTTTGTAGATAGGAGCGTTTTCTTTGAAAATGCCGATCCTGGAATGAAAATATGAGATGAAAAATATAGCCGATAACTAACGGGGTATTTTTCAAATCTGGATCTCGTGAAAAATCGATTCAAAGCAAGTTTTGCATCAGCGTCTTCATTAAACAAATAACGTGCAAATTAATTGCATGTAACAAATATGTCTTTGATCTAATAAATATTATTCACTTCTAAATTATATCCATAAAATTGTTAGATTTAATAATGATACAGTTCAGTAAATATGCGACGCATATTTTCAACAGTTGTATGTTCTTAGTTGCAGTTCTTTTTCATTTATATATCTACTTTAGGACTGAGTTGACTTATATTGTATCAAGTTAAACACAAAATTTGATAATCGTTGTCTAGTTTAAATTTTACCTCTAGGAAAATTTCTTTACATATATGTGACAAAAAGATTATTTACAGAGTGTCTCATAATTAGCTGCCAACCCTAAACATGCCGATTCTATGATCAAAACTAAGTAAAAAAGTTCATATGAACATGGTTCCGGAAATGCTTCCTAAGGGCACAGGGATTCATTGAAGAGGGAGAAATGGAAATCATTTTTTTGCAATATCTCTCAATCGCGTTGTGATAAATGAATGAAATTTGGTATATACAGCTAAATTTTGATGAGCAATTTGATGGACTAATCCATTTATTTCCACAAGGTCTATTGGGGCGGGTACGAGAGGGCCCTTGGTATTTTGCGTGTGTAACTTTTTTTGCAGCTTAGTGTATCCATCTGACTATCGAAATAATCGATTCTCCTACCTGTTTTATTTGAAAAAGGTATACTTTGCTGAAGTCGGTAGGAGTAACCATTTTCGAAATAATCCTATTTGAAATGCTCAGTGCACCGAGTAAAAACTGTTTTGGTTTTAGGTAAAGTGCCTTTTCTGCTGAAATAATAGCAAATGCTACTTGAAAAAGTTGTTCAGAATGGTAAATTATGGAGACGTGCAAAATTTCGAGTCGTTTGAAAATTTATTGCGACCAGTTACAGAAGCGGCTACGGGACACCTCGGGCGGGCACATAGATAGCGGGTCTGTCCCCACAGAGCCTAACCCGAGAACCACTGGGGCAGGTCAAATGACCCCAGCTAATTCCAAAGATAATAATAATATTTCTACCCCTCATTCTAATCACAGGGATTAACCCAGAAGTCGGAGACTTGTGCGGGAGAGGGGGCGGCATATTATTATTAAGCAGGCCTCATTTGCGATGTACACTTTAATTCTGTTAGATTTTTAACACTATGTTAATATTACATATACCAGTATAAAATTAAAAATATTTGAAAAAATTTAATTTTGAAACAAAAAAGTCTAGAGACAAATCAAAAGCATTCACTTATTTCGTTCTAACACTTTCCAAGTTATTTATAATTATAGAATCCTTCCTTGTCCATGAAATTGTTTCTTTAGCATACTTGGATATTTGATATCAAATGAATTGATATTAATTAGTTTATCTTCTATTGTTCAAAGAAGTATCTATTTAATATTCTTTAAGATCTCTGTTTCTGGAGACGAATGGAATATTAATTGATATTTTTTATGGGTATTAATGTAGTTGGTTCAAAGATAGTCACTTGATCAATGGTAGTTATTTTATCAAATTTCAGACAATTGATATTAATTAGGTTCTTCTATCGATCAAATTGATATTTATTTAATATATTTTAAGATGTCTAATTTAATTCAAATTATTTATTTTGTTTGTTCATCTGTTAATTATTATTAAGGATTTTATATAAATAGCGCAAACAAATTGTGTATGATCAAAATAAGAAATGAAGTTCTTATACTAGTAATCAAGTGAATGTTAAATTAAATTAATTAGTCCAACAAAATAATTTGTTAAAATAACAACATATTGCCTTGCTGTGAGTAACAAATAGTCTTGATTTGAACAAAATAAATTTTTATGATAATAGCATTTGTATTATCTTAACTAAATAAAATGGTCAGATTGACTTACTGATTCTGAAATAGAACCAAATGTTTTGTTAGTTTGAGTGAATACTCCAATCGAAGAAAACCGTGTCTACTGGTCTTAACCAAAGATGTACTTAGAAATCAACAGAACTAATCAATTGGCTGAACAAATATTTTGTTGGGCATATATGACCAAATAAGTTTGTTAATGAAATCCAAATTTCTTTGACTTGATTACTTTTCTCTGTGTATCTACATCTTCAACCTATGGTTACAGAATCGTGGGGATTCCGTTACAAATATATAAAAACTGATTAATTTAGATCAGAAATTTTGTGTACTGACCCTTGAATTTGCCGGCCTATATATCATTAGATCGCAAATCAACCGTTAGATCGCTTCGACAGTTTATCCCTCTTTTAACTTCCCTCTCAAGAGGTCATTATTTAATTTTTTTTGCTGGATGGCCTCCAGCGGCTTGGCTGCCCTTCATCTTAAAAACTAACGAGGCATGTGATGGACGAGAGGCATCCGAGTAAAAAATATGCATTTGAATGAATTACTTCATTTCTGACGTTTGATCAATAGCCACAGTTAGGATGTAGAGAATAAGGAACGATACAAGTATATTGAAATATTACCACTGACGAAGCCTACAGGTAGATAAGGTAGACATTGTGTACCCGAAATATTATATTGTATTTTCCATTTAAATCAATTACCTGATCGATTGATAAAAGTTAAAAAAAAGTATATATTAAAGAACGATGGCAGTGACGCGACACTAAATAATAGCTGGGTAAACATTTTCGAATTTGCCTTTCTCATGGTCAGCGGCAGGAGACTACTCTGCGAATCGCCCCTGTGTAAACAACTCAGTGCTGTATCAAACTGGAAGAGAGTTAATTTATTTACCGTAGTCGACGAGCGAAATATTGTCCTACTGTCTGCAGATTTAAGTCCGTTTGTGTATGTAATATAAAAATGAAAATAAATATAATACGATCACAGATATAGAGGATCCAATCGTTTGCATTAAATATAATTGTTTTTTTCTGTCTTTAGAAGAATAGTTTTATTTAAAAAAATTCCAAAAGCGGCCTGACTTAAATTTAACGCAAACATTGAACATTTTGTTACGTCTAAAACTCGTCGACTCGAATTGCTTTGTAAAAACACTTAAAACCTCATATTATATTATAATTATATTTGTATATGTTTTATTTGGAGCAAAATTATTTTTGTGTTTTTCGTTTTATTTATATATATTTTTAAGTTTTTATATATTTTTTATTTTGTAGAAAGTGCGATAAACATTTTTATTATTTTTTTGAACACTTAATTTCGTTATTTGAACATGCTATAGATTCGATTATGGAAGTAGATATACAGGGTGTTAAAAAAAGAGTGTAAAATATTTAAGGAGGTAACAGTATGAACCAAAATAAGCAGAAAAGTCTCAATAAACATGGGTCCGCAAAGTAACGGTTGCGGAGATGTGGAATGTTTTATGTTTTTTAGCCCCTTTTTTTATTTTGCAAAATCCTTGTGTATTTTCTTATAATAGTTGGTTGATGTTTAGTGAAATAAACAGTACGTATTTGACAGTTGTTCTCAGTGCACAAGTTTTCTTTCGCTGTGGCTGGTTACTCTAACGCAGAATTAACAGACATGCATTTCATGTATGGTCGTGCTAATGGGAAGGCCACCGAGGTTGGAATTAGTGGTCCTCTTGTTTGGAGAATCCTTCACGTGCAACTGCTTTATCCATACCATGTGCAACGAGTACAGGCCTTAAATCCAATAAATTATCATCAAGCACGTTTGCTTTTTTGCCGCTCGTTTCTACGTCATGATGCTGAAGACCCTCGTTTTCTTGCAAACATTCTTTTTACTGATGAGGCCGGGTTCACAAGAAATGGAGTGTTTAATTTTCACAATACGCATATTTGGGCCGACGAAAATCCTCATGCTCTACTATTACCTCCTGAAATATTTTACACTCTTTTTTTGACACCCTGTATCTACACTGAAAAAAACAATTTTCAGCAAATAATTCAATTTATTTAAACATAATTTATTCTCGGAAACAAATCTTTTTTACTGTAATGTTAACTTTTTTTGTCAAAAACAGATTTATTTGGTAAGAAAATTTATTTTTTTTGACAAGTACCTATTTGTTTAAACGAAACAAATAGTCATTCCATTACCATCTTATGAAAACTTAATTTTAAAAAATTATTATCAAATAAAACTTTTGTATGATAATAATAAAATAATGCGTTTATCTAATTCAATGCATATTATTAATTGAGCGAAGTGAAAAAGAAAATGCAATCTTGTCATTATTTTTTTTTTGTAGTTTTTAAATGAAGTTTTATTAGGTTATATAATATTTTGAAAAACCTAATATAGTCGCATCATCAAAAAAAAAAAATAAATAAATTCGAATTGTTTCCTATAAACAAAAACCTGTGTCGTACTGATGAGAGCTAATAAGCTCGAAATCGGTATATGTTGATTATTTGCTATAGCCTTTTCAGGTGCAGTGCAAGCAGATATTTAATTGAAAAAAAAATTATTTGAATTGTTTTATCATAGAATATAATTAAATCAATACCAGAAGTGAATCATTGAAAAATTTACACGAAACAGCGGAATTTTTGCTTTTTCAAAAAAACTATTTAGTATCAAGAAATAAATATTTGTTCGGCCCTACACAAATAATTTATTTCCATGAAACACAATTTTTCTATAAGCACCAAATTTCTTTTTCGGTGTAGGTATTCATCATTCCAATTGCAAATGTTATCGCGAAAGTTGGAGACTTGTGCAGGAAAGGGGACGGTATATTAATATCGAATAGATCGCATTTTGCTGCCAAGTTTCCTGTGACGAACACGACAGAATATTTTCGGATTTTTTCCCAGTTCAAAAGTTAAACAAAGAAATCGTGTGGGGCTGTGCAATCCAACACGCAGACCACCCCATGAACTCTTCGCACCCTGCGCTAATAGCTACAAACAAAATAAAATCGTGTAAAGCGTCAGCCTGAACATTTCCGGTTCCATTCACTTGCACTTTGCGAGATTTAATACGTTGAAAGCTTGAGGGGAGCCTCGGGTTCAAGTGTCTTTCTAGTTTCTACTTTCGTCAAAAACAGCATGTTGGGAAATGTCAGGGCATACAAGTCCTAGATGGGACCGTAAGAAGAGGCAGTTTGAAGTTGATCTAAATGCAAAGGTCTTAAAATTTTGCACAGCGACTATTTCATCAATATTTTTGGATTTTCTATTAGTAGTACAGTCATTTGGTGAGAAATATAGTGGTTACCTGGAAAGTTTTCCGGGAGTTTTGAAAATTGGTAATTTTATAAATTTTGAGGTGCTCTTTCCGAATTTCGACTTTGCCACCTCGTATTTTTGCCGCTTGCGTCGCCATATTGGAAAAATGACGCCTAAAAGCAGTTTTTTGACAATATCTCCTTTCCGACTCATTTTACGATAAAAACTGCTATACAGGGTCGGAAAACGCTGATGGTTTATCTGAGTTTACACGAGAGCGACAAAGTAATGTATAGATATCCGTGCGATAGACAAGGATGACTATATTGACGACGTTTTATCAATTAGAATAAAATCTGAGCAGTCGCTCCCACTTCTAACCGAGCGCATCCGATTGAACGAAAGGTTTGGCAGACCTCTGTCAGCTTCAGTGCCGATGTTTCTATGTGCGGAGTAGGACGCATTTACTTAAAACAAAGCAAATTCTTACGTACTTTTAACTATTCAGAATTATTTCATAAACCTACCACCTAACGGTGTATGAAAATAATTGCAATTATTTTCCGCTTTTGTATTTATTTAATAGCCGCTCTGGCAGAAAGTAATACTAAAACTCTAAAACATAAATAAACTTAAAACTTATTGCAGTAAAAACGAAAGAAAAAAATTATGTTGATGTTTAACTAATAAGTTGCTCAAAAATGCTCCCTTTGTGCCTCGCAATACCCTAATCTGTCATAGAATTCGGTTCTTACGTGTTCTAGCATTTCAGGGGAAATATTATGTAGGACGTCTTCAATTCGGGCCTGTAAATTGACTAAATTACGTGGCCTATCATGTGAATGTCCGTAAATGGTCTGTTTTAAATGCCCCCAAAGAAAGGAGTCGTTGGGCGATAAATCTGGCGATCTCGGGGGCCATGGAATAGTACCTCTTGTACTAATAAGATGCTGAGAGATTGTGGTTTCTAAATATGCTGTTACTCGACGTGCATTATGAGCGGGACAACCGTCTTGTTGAAACCACACATCCTCGAAGTTGATATTTAATGCTCGAACTGGTAAAGAAGTACAACTGTGAAACGGAAAGTGATGGAAACTCGCGGAAGGAAGATTGTATTTTTAAAATGAGTTTTCCAAATAAAAATTCTATTGCTATATCTTACAAGATGAAACTTAGTCCGTATAAATGAAATCGAAAATAGTATACTGATAGAAAGGACGAAATAGTGATATGGCGAAGAAACTAATTAAAATAAATATTAAAAAATAAGAATCTGGATCGAAGAATATATTAAATTTTGACGAAACATGGGCGTATGAAGGTCATACGGAAAGCGGTACAATATATGATATAATAAGTGTTAATGTGTGACCGTTATAGTGACAGTGCTAGTAACCAATAGTAAATAGTGTGTATGTATTCTAAAGCCTTTTGTCCTTTTGAATGCGGAATTCGCAAATATTTGCGCAATTTATTTAACGGTGGAAAAATCTCTATTTGTAACAAATGTTGTCAACTACCTATAACATTTTCTACCATTTTCATCATGAAACTGCCATGGTATATTATCAGAAGTTCAAAACAAACTTATCAACACCACATAATAATGAAAGGGGCATTAATATTTGTAGTGTTTGACAGTATCGCAAATTGCAATTGTGAAAAGTTGAGATTTTCCCGCCATAAATAATTAAAACAGAAGTTGCAAAATTCGTGCAAAAATCCGTGAATTTCGCGTCCATGAGGACAAGTGGGTAGTAGTGGGCAATCGCCGTCCATAAGAACAGGGGCACATTTAAAGTAAATTGTTAATGTGCTAGGTTCAGCCGACGTCAACTTATTTTTGATAATTTTGTGTGCTTTAACTCTTCTTAAGTGGCACGCTTAGGTAATCAAACCACCCTTACCCTTCCGTACTCATCTCTGTGTTGTGAGTTAGTCACTTTCTATTATTTTCGATCTTGGGTAATTGACAAGATAAAAACTTTAAATTTGGAAATAATTCTTATAATTTTTATTATCTAACGCCTCAAAATTGGTAAAAACCGTTATATCACTGTTTCTACTCTAAAAATAATGGATGTTATGTAATGGAACTATTTTTGTCATTTTTATATATTTCTGATATCTGATCGCATTCAAATTTAGTACGCCTATGAAATCTTGCTCTCCGCACGCTTCGCCCGTCGCGCTGGTCAACAAGCTAGCGATTAGTCACTGTCCACAATTTTGACCACTGGTAAAATATCAGAATACCGGAGTTGGAGTTGCACAAGTAGCGACATCTCTTGCGAAAGCGAAAGGCAAAGATGACGATTGGTCGCTGAGATATAAGTGGGAGTGGATTTTATTTGTCGAATGACGAAATGGGCGGTGATTATTTAGATTTTAAAACGTCGTCAATATAGTCATCCTTGTCTATCGCACGGATTTCTATACTTTACTTTGTCGCTCTCATGTAAACTCGGATAGACCATCAGCGTTTTCCGACCCTGTATACAAAATGAAACTAGAGACAATTGCCTACAATGTATCTACCTTTTTTTCATAATGTCAATAGTTTACGCGTACGAGCGCCGCAAAGTGTACTCCAACGCGCATTTTGGCAAAAAAAACTAATTTCCACACCACCTTGAGGTAGAGTAAGTAGCGCGTTTTTTTTAATGTGGTATCCCCAATAAGCCTAATCCACATGCAATTTAATGTGCTAAAATTTAGCGTATTCTCCTTCGCTTTATTATTCTCGATGGACCAGGTGTTGCAAATTCATTGTCTGTAGTACCAATCGAAACGTCACAGACCGATATTTCATCTACATCATCCGCGATGGGTGTATCAATTTCATCGCAATCCTCTTCGTTCTCCATTTGATCATATGTTTGCTCAATTATAGTCTCCGTTTCTTCTTCATCATCGCTATCTGGTGATGGAACTTGCGAGTTACCACAAGTACCGCTACATTTTGTGCACATAACAGAGCACTTTAACTCAGTCTTTCTGCATCCACAAGCTTTCTGACATCCTTTTTTGCATTTGCAAGAAATGAGTTTTAACAAGCTTTCTGGAGCTGGGGGCTCGAGTGTGGTGACAGGAATTAGCCCATTCTTGTTTTTTTTGCACCCCCTTTGCTCTGCATTTTGTTCATTCCCATACCACTGCTGAACCTGGTGGTAAGTTCGGAACGAATGTTGTCATGCTGCTGCTTCTGTTGATATTTCGTAGACGAGAGTAGAGTATAGTCAGTATAGTTTAGATTTATATTAATTTTATAACTCACAAATATAATGAGTTGAAATTAAATGCCACAGGTTGCATGAATAATGAGTAAAGACCAAAGCGCGCGTTGGAGTACACTTTGCGACGCTCGTACGCCAAAACTATTGACTTTATGAAAAAAAAGGTAGATACATGAATTGTAGGCAACTGTCTCTAGCTTCATTTTGTATATAACAGTTTTTATCGTAAAATGAGTCGGATATATTCGGATTTGACAATATCTCCATATTGTCAAAAAACAGTAACTTTTAGGCGCCATTTTTCCAATATGGCGGCGCGAGCGGCAAAAATGCGAGGTGGCAAAGTCGAAATTCGGAAAGAGCACCTCAAAATCTATAAAATTACCAATCTTCAAAACTCCCGGAAAATTTTCCAGGTAAAACTACCAAATGACTGTATATAGGTGTTGAGCATTAAAATGGATCTGGCGCTTCCTAAGTCAAGAAGATGACTGAACGTGATCAGTATCAATTATAATAATATCAATTATTTTCAACAATTACTAACAGAATATAAAATGCAAATAGTAAACAAGTAAAACTTATAAATTGACTTAAAAACATATGTATATGCAAAAAACATAGTTTATTAATATTTAATTATTCGAGGGGGTACCACTCATGGAAATCTTGCCGTAAATCTTGCGAAACCCTGCAAAATCGGGCGAAATCCCGAGAAATAAATTTGGGAATAAATTTACCCTTCAAGACTGACAATAATGTAGGTCGCAGATCACATTATTATGTGACTAATATCAAAATCAGATTCTTCACGAAGAATGTCACAATTCTGAACAATCTTAGAAAGATCCTTTTTTGTCGGGTTAATACATCAGTATGTTTTTGACATTTTTTATATACCTCGCATATACAGGGCAACTGTAAGGTTGGGAAAACATACTACCACATACTCCAAAATGTGTTGATCTAAATTTAGTTACTTTAGTCCAAAATTTTATAGTTTCCGAGATACAAGGCGTTGAAAATACAATTTTATTTTCGTTTTCCTCAATAACTTCATATAAATTGTAGTAATACATTAAACTTGGTACAGAGGAATTTTCTGGCACGAGGAATTGAAATATATCCGCGGATTTGCTGTCAACTGTAGAAGGTGCCACCTACAGTACTTCACATGCATTTAGATCGTCATAACTTTTTGGTACCGGCACATCCAGTACAGAGTGTCTGTAAAACATCTGGACAAAGTGCTACCAAATGTTTCTAGAGCCAAGATATGATGCTCTAACCCAATTTACTTTAGTCCAAAATTTGATGTACTTAATTGAATAAAGTATGAAATAAGACAATGGGTTTATGTTTATGAAATAAAACCTTAAAATTCTATCTGAAAAATGGTTGTTCAAGACGTTTCTTTAAGAAAAAAGGGTCAAAGAATAAGAGTTATTGATTAAACAATACACCAGTGCACACAAAATTGATAACGATTTAAATTCCCTTTACGATTGAGATCATATCTCAATTCCTTGTATCACCACTACCATTAAGATTTATGTAGTTACTACAATTATTTATAATAAAGTTATTGAGAAAAAAACTGAAAAAGTTCAACACCCTGTATCTCGGAAATTATAAAATTTTGGACTAAGTTAACTTGGTTTACGCCGTCATATTTTGGCTCCCGGAATATGTGTTTTTTTTCTCAAACTTTTACACCCTGTATAAATATAGCAATTTTCGAGGCAATCAAATGCGAAATCCATGGAAACTTCTTTGATATTATCCGGAATTCCGCGAAATCCGTTGGAAATCTCTATTTTGTGGAATCTTGTCATAATTTTAATCCCAGTAGTTACCCTATCATAATTATTATCTACATTATTTTATCTTGTTAAAATCTATCAGTAAATTAACAAATTAAGAGGAACTAGTTCTTAAATATACACTTCATTGGTGGTTTTCACTTCACCGAATCGTAATAATCACATCACTAAAGTAAATAATGAAAAACAGAATGTGAATCATTCCATATGTATTCGAGATACAAACAGAAGCAATAATAAAGAAACAATGTATTATAAATAATCCGAAATAATCTAATGCGGATTATTGCTTAAATAATAATAATCTGTTCTCCCCAAAAGGACAGAGATAGGACGGGGATAAAAATGGATTTTTGTAAATAATAGATATAATTTATACAAGACAGTCATGAATAAGCTGTAACTAGTTTAAGTTATTAAAATTTAGGAGTAATTCATATACTACGCTGAACGTGTAAAGGAAGGAAAAACTCGAAAATGCAATTCATTTGTATATAAATATTTGCTCATTTGTACCTTGCAGTTTGATAGGCTTCGTCTTTAAAATTCGTCAGTTAGTAATAAAACTAATTTATATTTGTTACTATTTGTTGTTGAAAATGGTGAATATTAATGAAAAACTTTTCTGTATCCCGAGCCAGTCAGTCAACATTACAAAATATTTATCTGTGTAGAATCACTCGATTTGGAAATCTCCTACGATATTCTTCCACACGTCTACAGTTTCCTTCACAGAAACCTAGTACAAGTTGTCAACTTGTTCGCTGAATGTAAATTGTTTGATTAAATTGCAGTATTTTGTGACCCCCTACATGCACCTGCTCTGTGGCGGAACACCCTGTATTATTATGTCTAAAAAGCACTAGTATAAAATTCCAAATTAAACAAGAACAGAGAAAACATATTAATGATGCCAGTGATAACACATGAATAAAATCTCACTTGCATAAGAGAGTATTCCTTTCGAAACATACGCATTAGGATTAACAAGGTTAATGTTAGATTTATCCTTTATTTAAATTTAGGAATATTCGTTTATGTTGTTTTTGGAAGGTTAAAGCGCATTTGTGTATCTAATTTATGAAACAAATGTTAGTTGTCCTGAAATACTTTTAAATCCTCGTAAAAATAAACTAATCTGAAGTTGTTAATTTTTTATAGAGGAATTTCGGGTAATATGGAATACCGTTTAAATTTAAATATTTTTTTTTTAGTAAATACGTTATTTACAATGTAGTATTAACACAGTTATATCAGGAAACATAGAACTAAATATCTATTAAAGTATTTCTGTTTTAAATGACAATATGATTTGACATTAATGAAAAAATGAATAAGTTTCAACATTTTCAATTATAGAAAGTTACGGGTAATATGAAACACATGGTGGTGTAATATGGAATATACAGTATGCGCCAAAAGTATGGAATAAATTCAATACAAACGAAACAATTATTTTTTGGGAAAAATCCTCGAACAGGTCGAGGTCCAGGTCCACCAACTTCTTGACAATGCGCAAGTCTGTGAAGAAATTCTTCTTGCACATTATGAATGATTTCTGGGGTAACTCTGCGTATTTCGTCCCGTATTTCGTTTCGAATGCGATTTTGAAGTTCTTCTAAATTACGTGGTTTATTAATGTACACTTTTGACTTCAGGTATCCCCATAAAAAATAGTCAAGAGGTGTAAGATCTGGCGATCTTTCAGGCCATTCTATCGGTCCGTGTCTGCTGATCCACCTCCCAGGAAAACAGTTGTCCAAAAAATCTCGTACAGGGCGCGCATAGTGCAGAGGTGCACCATCTTGCTGAAACCATATGGTATCGTCAGGAATGTCAGGGTTATTATCGTTAGGAAAAAATACTGCAAGGGCTGGAACAAGGTAATTTTCTAGGAACTCTAAATATCTTTGTCCTGTAAGGGTTCCTTCAAAGAAGAAAGGCCCTACTATTCTGTCGTCAACTATTCCAGCCCACACATTTAATTTCTGAGGGTGTTGGGTATGTGTCTCTGCCATCCAATGAGGATTTTCCCGACTCCAATATCTGCAAGTTTGACGGTTTACTGTATCATTCAGACAAAATGTGACCTCATCTAAAAAAAGTATTTGCCGGTGTAAATTTCTATTTCCTTGACATAAACCATTAGAATTTCGCAAAAGTGTAAGCGGCGATCGGGATCATCTTCATTGAGTTCCTGCACAAGTTGAATTTTGTAGGGATGATATTTTTCCTTCCTCAACATACGTAGCACTGTGCTCTGACTAGTGTCATTGTTTAATGCAACCAATCGTGAAGAATTATGAGGATTATCCCCCATACTTATCAAAATGTTCTGTTTCTGATTTTCATTAATGTTTGGACGTCCAGGTTTAGGAATATTTACAACACTGCCAGTTTCTCTAAATTTAAATTCTACCTTACTGACTGTTGATTGGCCGATAGGGCGATCTGGATATTTTTCATTAAATAAATCGCAAACTTCCTGCTGAGTTCTAGTCATATTCCCGCATCCGATAAGAATTAAAATTTCAATTCTTCGAGTAACAGTTAAATGTGCCATAATACTTTAAATTGAATAATAATTTCTATGTCGCTTACAATATTTATTAGAAAGTCGGTGTGACAATGACACTTCGCAAAAATTTTCACATACGTGATCCATAAAAGAACTATGGAATTCGAAAAATTAAACTTGATAACGTTTTTGCTTTATTTTAATTGATTTACGTTTTCTAACATTCAATCGTCATTTACTCGAAAACTTTCCTATGTAAGAGGGCAAAATTTTAGTACTGTCTGATAGAGAATTAAACCATCTTTCAGAATCAAGGAAAAAAATATGGTGTTGCCATTTAAAAAAAAATCAATGACGTCATTACTCGAAAACAAATGACATTTAAAAATCGCATTTTACGCTAAAATATGTATTTTTTAAATTAAAAATAGACCTGTTCGAGGATTTTTCCCAAAAAATAATTGTTTCGTTTTTATTGAATTTATTTCATACTTTTGGCGCATACTGTATAGATTTTATTTTCAATTTATACATTTAAGAGCAAATGTCATAAATGTATATGTCATTTTCAACACCTGCACACTCCTCCTGTACCCAGCCATGACTGCTCACACACTAAATCTATTTTTCTCCACGAACGTCATCTGCAAATTTACCTCCACAGAAAAGACATTCTGCATCTGTATTTGATACCGAATTGTTGCTTTCTGGATGGAAACAAAAATCGTCTTCATCCGATAATTCCTCCATCCAACATCAATGCTGGAATATGAAGATGAATGTTCGAAATTCTTTTGAGATTTTGTTTTAAGGAAACACTTCTTCCTGCAAGAAAAAACTTTCTTCATCACACTAATCTTGGGTACAGGCTTGTTTGTTTTAATGAGATACTGTTCAAGTTCCTCTTTGTGAGGCGTTGAAGTGATAAATTATGCTTTTCCACATTTACGCCCTCGTTGACCGTTTTTTTATGGCAGTGGAAGTAGATCACTTGGACATTTGTTCAGGCCACTAGTTGAAGGTTGTGGATCTGAATTAATGAGAGCTTCCGTCTGCTGAGATGGCAAAAGTTACTTGATATGTTTCCTAAGCTGCTAGTTGAAGGCTGCTGATCTCTAACATTGTCTTTATTTTGATATTCTTGAGAACCGGTAGCTAAACTTTGTTCTAAAGGAATGGAATATGATCCATATTACACCCACCCTTGCGTTCCATATTACCCCACCAGGCCACCTGTTATATTTTTGTTGACAAATTCAAAAATCAAAATATTTTATGAAACTTAATAATACTCCATAATTTCTTATAGTTTTGTGCATCACTTACCTAATTTTTGTTGAACTGCTATTCTGAAACACACGGTATATTGTAAGCACTTCCCAAAAAATTTCCTGGTGAGCGACAAACAATGTTCCCTCAATTTTAAGGTTATGATAATTAAATCTAGAATTCTATTCTGTGTGTTCATAATGCTAACTTTGTGCTGAAACTTCTGCTAATCAAAGCGGATGGCCCTACTAGATGTGCTAGAAATTATCGTATTCGGGTAGGCTGAATGGGCCTTTCCCAAATCCTGTTTTAAGTGCTCGCTCAAGTATAGCATTGTACTTACAAATTTTTTAGGTTAAGGTTTTATTACAATTTTCAAATTTACTAAATACTATTTAGTATACATGTACAGTATATAGTATTTATACATTATAATAAAAAAACAGACTAGCGCTAACATTCGCCAATCACTAATAACGTCACTTGTATCCGACTCTTCATCAACAGTTATAGTGAAACCAATTTTATTTAACCTAATCAACTGGTGCACCTTTTTATAGTCTCCCTTAATTTTTATGACATGTTAGATGCATTTTTTCCAATTAGCTGATGTAATTTTATTTACCGCGCTGATTCTAATGGTTTGTCAAATTTTGGAATGGTATTATTTCTTTGAATGTCTCTTTCTAATTGGCTGCATATTAATTGAATGGAATTAAAAACAGAGTAGTATGGATGCATCGTAGAACGGTATATCTCTGAAATTCTGAAATATTCCTTGTAGCCTTGTTTAATATTATTATTAGATTTCTAATGCCCTCTGTTCTCCCTCATTGTGTTTTATATATATTATATCTAGGTTCTTCCGAGAAATCCTTCCAAGGTCTGAATATTCTTTCTGTATCTTATCATATATGCAGTACCACAATATTTTTAAATCGAAAAAACGAATAGATACTACCATAGAGCCACTATTATACATATTTAATACCTATTAAAGAATTAAATTTTATAAAGAGGAGGACCCATTTCCATGATATACAGAACCTTGTTTACTTTACCTTGTTTATGTGAAATGTTACAACGTCGCATTCCAAATAGCGCCATGACGATATAAGTTTTTATATTCGAGAAGTGGGTTCAATTGGGGTAAAATAAACACTGATTGATGACGAGATATAAAATATTTCCTTAATAACTACCCCGCTTTGAATAATATTGAGTTAGATGACTTAAATAGGCATGATATATAGAATTATGTTAATATACTATACAAATATTCTAATGATTTTTATGTTATTTACTGGAAATCATATTGCACCACTCTATCCCACTATTTACGGTCAGGGTCTTTTGAAATTTTTTATATTCCCTTATATCGATGATACCCTTCCATAAATTTAAAAAAAAGACAGACTGTCCTTGATCTTCCAGAAAAATTTTCATGTTGAGACCGGTACAAATTTTTGCCCCTTGGTTTGCTCTGTCTCTCAATGACCCTACTTGTATCACTATTGTGAAAAGGAGCTAAAAAACATTCTTCTTTGAAGCATGTTATTTAAAGATCATTCATGAAAACAGATTTAACTGCCAATATTTTGACGATGCGGTCAACAGGATCTCTACTCATATTTATCCTTTATTTTCACGAGAAGCCCGTCGTAAATTCATTATTAGTTAATCAAAGGCCTCTCCGATAGAAGGCGATGAAAATCTGTTGACGGATGCGTCTGAGAATATCAATTTACGAATCGGCTGAGTAACTGACGCAAAGTAAAATGTTCCTGTTTGTGTTGAGTTTTGTAAATAATTCCATCAACTTTCTGTCGACAATAACACGATCAATTTGCCGTAGAATACGTCAGCGCGATGACGTGGCTCCCAGATATATCGGTAGAAGAATATTGAAAGCTTTTTACAGCCACGTATTCATTCTTCACGTGGAATAATGTGATATATGGGGCAGTGCGGGGTAGGTTTGGATATGGGACAGGTTCGGACAGTTCAAATTGAAGAGTGGAAATTAGAAAGGGCCTAAATGCCAAATACAAAGTTTTGAGATAATCAAGAAAAACTAAATAAAACTCTGATAACTTTCATAAGTAAATGTTTATGAACATAACAAACTAAAACAATGAACAATGAAGGTTTATTAACAAAACTTGCAAAACTAAACATTGTACTACAACATATTATACATGTTTAGGACATTAGGAAAAGACCAAGTGTCATAGCTACTGATGTTTAATAAAGAAACATACATAAAACACCGTTTCCTTCTTCTTTTGTTATACTAAATCATTGTCTTAATCTGAAGTAGCTGTTTATAGAAGCGTTGATGTTCTGGATTTTTAAGATAAGGAATCATGCTTGGACGAGATTTTTTTTTATTTTTCGATACCTTGATTTTTGCTTGTTCACTTCAGACTGAACCACTACCTTTGCTTCTCCTTTTTCTTTGGTTTTCTTCCATTATAATATACTACAAATCCAGAAATTGTGAGACACAACGTACACGTGCAAATGTCTAGACATTACTGATGTTACAACCTATTGGACTTAGAACCTTTCTAAGGAAAACGCTTGTTCACATGCAACCATCGACATACGCGAGAGGTTCCTATAAGGTTAAATTTTATTCTTGGCACCTTTCATACGATATAAAGCATGGTACATAGAACGTTTCTACGTGAAAAACTTGATTTCGGAAATTATGGCACTTATGCCCTTTCTAATTTCTACTCTTCAATTTGTCTTCTTAAAATTATAGTAGAAGGGAGAAATCACAACTCTCAGTCGGTTTTTGCTCACGCAATGTTTGCCAGTAAAAAAAAATAGATTTTACGCGAAAAATTGTGATTTGCAAGTAAATTTCAGTGTTGATTGCAGAAGCTGTGTGCTATTGTGTTCGTGAACACTGCTATATTTTATTATTGGGACAGTAAAAACAATATTTAATCTATAATTTCTTTCAATACAGAACTTAAATTATGTTCGCGAAAATTTGTAACCGCTTTAATTTACTAGAGGTACATTCGTGCATTGACTGGGTTCGTACTATCCAAAAATGCCCCACTTGGTGTCCGAATGCGTACAAGTTATTATTTACTTTTCCAGAATGATTCGCAATTATAAATTTCTGAAAAAAAACATAAATTTAGCAGTAGATGTAATTAAAAAACATTAATTTGTCGATAACACAAGCTGCACAAAAAAAATCTCAGTTCTGGAGGTTAGACCATGTTTACTATATATTTTTGAAGTCGCTGAATCCGAATCTGGGGTTCGCTTAACCTCATCACGTCAGGGTTTTACCATAACCTCAAAAAAGTCAATAATTTAAGCATTTTAGTACTATTAAGCGCATATAACCCTATAACTTACACTTTAAACACAAAATCAAAGCTACTAACACCCAATCCCTTAAACCAATCACCCCATTTCCTAACCCCATCATTCCATAACCAATAAACCAAATAGCTGCGTTACTCAATACTTATTTTACATCACACGATTTGTTAGTACTCTTTAAACAAAACATATCCTATCCCACAAACGTATGATCCAATAATCCCATAACTCCACAACCTCATAATCTATGAATATAAATAATAACAGTTGTATTTTTCC
The DNA here is from genome assembly GCA_037114965.1 of Monochamus alternatus. Classification (NCBI taxonomy): domain Eukaryota; kingdom Metazoa; phylum Arthropoda; class Insecta; order Coleoptera; family Cerambycidae; genus Monochamus; species Monochamus alternatus. Next base: position 126,834,176 of record CM073426.1, read on the forward strand.
CAAAAAACCGAAATGGGACCGTCGGCATTTTGAGTTACACTACGCGAGCTGATTTTGTACATCATGTAGTTCGCTGCCAAACCAACCAGTACGTCTTTTATCCTACATTAAATTTGATGTAAACTTTGCAAATAACATTGTCTAGTAACATTTTGATACAGTTGGCGATAAAGATATGAATAAAAGTGTTTAAAGATTACTTATGTGATACATATCCTTATGTCAGAAACTGCCCATAAACAAAATTTTGAGAACTATTTAAAAAATGTTATTTTTATTATGTCCAGTGAAAATTTAGTTTATTAAAAACACAAGGTATTAAGAGCTCTCTTGAGTTTTTGGACTGCAATGCGCCGTTTTTGAGAAAATAAATAAAAACCGTAAAATTGTCCGGGAGAATTCATTTAATTATTAAAGCATACTATTTTGATAGAAAACAACATCAACTAACGACATAACACATTAACAGAATATTACAACTACCTAAATTAAAACTAATAATTTCTGTAATAATGGTAACAAATTATTATTACAGAAATTGTTGAATATGGCCCTCATTACTTAATATGCATGCTTCCGCTCTCCTTTACATAAAATTGCACACTCGTTCAAATATTCCCAGAATATGTTGTATTCTATCATATGCTGCAACTATTCTTTCTCTTAATTTTTCTTCAGTGTTAATGGGACTTATGTCAGCGTCTTAAGGCGACCTCACAAAAAAATCTAAACTATATGTTTTGGATAAATTGATTGTAAATAATGGCGTACTGTTGTACTGAAATGGCCTGGTGCACCATCGTGCATGTACCACATTTGATTTTTTATTCCTAAAGGAACATCTTCAAGCAACAAAGACAACTGTTGAAGGAAATTCAGGTAAGATTGTCCATCAAATCGTCCCGGCAGGAAGAATGGTCCAATAAAGTAATCACCTGCCCATACGTTAATCGAAATTTGATGTTAGAAATGGGTTTCAGTTACAGCATGAAGATTTTCATCCGCTCAAATATGATTGTTATGGAAATTTTGAGTGAAATTTCTTGATAAATTAGTTTGATCAGTGAACAGAATATGCGATCCAAATTGCGGATTTTTGGGCAATATTATGAATATACCACTGACGAAAGGTCACACGCTTTGGAAAATCTGTACTCTTAAAATATAATAAGGATATAATAAAAAATCCCATGAAATTCTCTAAACAATTTGGTGGCAAATATTCAAGTTTCTAGCAATCTCCCTTGTACTCGTCTTAGAATATTCTTCGATAATGTGCAACACCTCCTCCTTAATTTCAAATGCACCTTGTCGGACAGTACCAGTTTCAAGAAGACGATGATGAAAATTAGAAAGTCCGGCTACGCCAAACACGTAATGCATTTCCTCCATTTCCACATTTGAATAGTTCACCATTATTAACGAGTTTGAAAAAATAAGATATTCACAGCAAACAGATTTTAACGACAAAGAGTTGATTGAAATGTCAAATCACAAAGCGAGTTACATATTTCAAGCCAACTAGATTTATTGCAAAATTGTATCCTTTAATAATTATACTCGCGTCAAGAATTCAGACGTCTTACGTCACGGCTGACGTTACACATTTGTTTTTATTGTCAACGTAATTTTCGATATTTGATCGCGTTAAGAACAATAATTTTTTGCAATTTATTGCAATATATAATGCAAACTTTTAGTGTCGTATATAGTTTTATTACTATCAGTTGCAGTTTCTTAAATATTTTGATGAAAATATAATGAATTATTCATTTGTTCGTATGACGTAAGTCGTCTGAATTCTTGTCGAGAGACATGAATTCTCCCGAGCAATCCAACGGTTTTTATTTTCTTTCCTCAAAAATGGAGCATTGGAGTCCAAAAACTCAAGAGGGCTCTAATTTTTCGAATTGAACGAGGAATTCAAAAATTATTTTTATCTGGGAGAAAACCATTGGCGTGCCATTTTAAAAATATTAAAGTCAGTGCCCGTGCACGCCACTGTTAAAGATAGAAATTATGTTGATATTACAAAATATGCACCTTTTTTAATAGTTACTACATACCAAATTTAATGGAAATATCTAAAGCGGTTTCGCAAATATTAATTATTTTCCTTTTTATTTCCTAAAACTTTAACACCCCGTATTTCTGTAACAGAACATTTTTGGGCCATAGTTTGCTTTATAAACTATCATTAATTTTCGATGTAGAATCACCCCCTTAAATATTAAGGAACACCCTATATAATATACGAGCAGACTATCTGATTCGGAGTACCACATATTTATTTATCGAAGAACTACCTACGTTTTCCGCGCATATCTAGACAGTTTCGACAGACGATAACCCCAATACTGTCACTGGCAGGCCAGCTCCGTGTATAAATAAAGGATTGTACACACAGCCACAACACCTGGATTATAAATAAATATACAGTAGGCAGCGATAATATACTGCGTGTGTACACATCAATAAATTTATTGTTGCCTATTGCAACCAGCGGTGAGCACAATGGCGAAGGATGTGTACCCAGTTTTATTGCCTGGAAGATTTTTATTATTAATAGGAGGCCCGCAGAATTGCGAGATAAAGCGTTTATTGCTATTTAATGTAATTGTTCGACAAACAGCGCGGCATGGGCGCGTGAATCGCAATAAAGGGGGATTAAGGGGGATTCGACCCGACGGAGGTGTTTCTTTTTTCATTACCATCAAATAAAAATGAAGTGGTAAAACGCTTAATGAGGCGGATTAGTACAGGTGACAGATGCCCATAATGTATAAACAAATAGGGAATTTACTACGAATTTATTTATTTGTTGCATCATCTCGTTATCTACAGTGGCGACTAGTGAATAGCTTGAAGGAAAATTAATCTAACGTATACATGTTTAAAAATCTGACCATGCCACTCATTTTTATTTCAAAAAATCCAGATGATGTTCACAAAAGCATTGAGTGTACGTGTTTGTCTAATTTGATATTATTTTCAAATATCGAGGGTGGAGTTGTTTCTCAGGAATTTCTAAAAATACGAAAAAGTATTCATTTACATTATACAAAAAACTATAACATTTTTAACTTAATAGAGTAAAAACAAACCTCTATAATATCATTTATTTTTATCATTATTATCGTCGCTCAAAGGAATTTCTATAGCAGATAGCGATATCAAGATGCACTTAATCATTCTGTACAGGGTGATTTACAACTTATCTGAAAAAAATGGGAATTGATGCGTCATGAAAAATGGATTCTATATCGTATTTTTTTTTGTAAAATTCTTATAGTTTTTATATATTTTTAGGTATTAATAATATTGTGTGAAACTAACTACTCAGTGGACAAAAGCCCCAACCTGCGTTGAATTACACCCACAATATCTACCCATATATTCCTTATTTTTAGCTTATGTAACATTTTTTTTTTACTGTTTTAGAAAGGTATTTTAAGCTAATATAAATCTCCTACAATTCCTATCAAAATCCTTATAGTTTCTGAGTAAAAAATTATCGAAATTGTAGCATTTTCAACCTTTACATCACTGGGCTACTGTATGTAGTCTTTATCCAAATGATTTCGAATATTAAAATCCCATTACTTATAGTGCATTAGTTTTTCAAGCGTCAACAATGACTTACATCAACTAGAAGTTGATGGGTATCGTTTTAATTTATAGTGATATGAAAATGCGTTTACCGCGGTGTAGTGCAACGCGAGGGTGGCACGGGAAATTTGAAACTGAATCGTGTAAAAGACGGAGATCCAGGGCGTCCACACCGTATTGCAGCATTGTGACGTATCATACAAGAAGCTCTATTATCTCCGTACCATGTATAGCGTGTCCGAGCCAAGGAATTAGATGAGGTGGACCGGTACCATGGCCACCACGTCTCCTAACTTTAAATCATTTGGACTTTTTTTGTGGATATATTTAAAAAATTAAACATATCGCGCCGAAGTGGACACTATTGATGATTTACGCAAACATGTCTAAACTGCTGCTAATAACTTCGAGTTCAAAACGGATAAAAAGCAGAAACATTTTGTGTTAGTTTGTAGAAACTGGGTACGACGAGTCCAACGTTTTGTTGTAAAATCAAACATAGTTTGACACACCAAACTATTTTATTAATTAAAACCTCAAATTAATTCTACTAATATAAATAATAACAGCTGCAAAAGCAGTTGAATTTGCTGTAGGGGAAAGTGGGGGAATACCGTGCACCTAAAAAAATAATTCATTACTAGGTCATGAAAGTGATTTGAAAAATTAAAACTGGTACAAGATAATCAGCATTTATTAAGGAGTACTCATTATTTTAGATCATTTATAATTTTTAGATTCTGAGAAATTTTGTTCCTTGTGAAATAATACAAATGCGCGATATTTCCCACTCAGCGGGGTAATGATGCGCGTACTGTAGGGTAATATTGTATATATTCAGAATTGTAGTTTAAAGCGCAATTTTTTTCACAAATGTTAAAAAGTAGTTGAATAGAAACTAAGTGATAGAAATCATATTTATCTTTTACATACAGATACTTTGCAGCGGTCTTCAGTGCTTTCAACTCTTTTTTCCCTGGGATTATGTAATGCAATTATTTTTGTATTTTTTGTCATTTTTGATTTCTAGATTTTCGATCGCTGACTATACCTTTAGTAGAGGAGTATAGGATAAATCTTTAGTATCGATTTATTTATTAACTGGTTTCTCTTCTTCTAATAAGATAAGATGAAAACTGAATGGCACAAAGCCATTTTAAACTAAAAATTAATGGAGTTGCGAGGCGTCAAAACAATTTTTTTATGAAATCTACGGATTTTTCTCAAATTTTGTTCACGTATGCAAATAATTTGAGGCCTATCCTCCAGCTCTAAAGAGCGTAAATTATCCTTGGCTTTCAAATAATGACTGATAATGACTGATCTTTAAAAGATTTTCTTGTTATACCACGTTATTTACTTCTCATTGCGTTATATTCACATGTCTACATGCCACGAATACTTTTTCCGTGTATAAAAATACCGGAACGGGTTCAGGCAGTTGATTCAGTTGTTAAATCTTAACTTTACGAGTTCCTTGATGGTTCTTAAAGAGCCCTCGCATTTGTTTGGCATTAAGGACACCTCATTATTTTTACTCCATCACGAGGAGTGCCACTTAAGATATAAACACGAAGGGGCCTGATATTACAACCTCTTACGGCGGTCCTCTTATTTTTATTTTGTCAAGAAGGTACCGCTTTGTCCAGTTATTTAACGAAATTGTCGTGTGATATGGTGTTTAGGGTCCCACTTTGCTCAAATCACCAAAGAGATAGGATTCTTTTACGTTCACATATATTAAGGGAATGTAGACGTTTACGAAAAGCTTAGTTATAGTTGAAATTAAAATTGCATTGTGCATTATTTGTATAACAAATCCCAATTAATTGCACAGAGAAATAATTAATTTACAAATATGATATTAGTATCTCAAATCAAAAATAAAGAAATTTGCTTTGTTATTAACAAATTTTAATGATAGAATGTACAGGGTGTCTCAAATTTAATAGTATGGGCCTACTGCAAGGATACCAAAAATTTAAACAAAATTTGGGACGTGGTGTTAAATGGGATAAGGTAAGCTCCATTTTAATCGAAAGTATGATCTTTGGGATTTAACAGAAACGACTGATGATGTCATCACTTATATGTTTTCAAGACACATACCCATTTTTTTCCTTTTAAAAAGCTGTCTTTTTTCTAATAAACTTTTATTAGATATTTTTTTCTGTATTACTTTCCGTTTAAAACTTATAAGCCATATCGTCCTAAAGACTCCCACCTAAAAATTACATTAGCGGCCGAAGAATCAAGTAGTCGTTGGAAAATAATTGAATGTTTGTTGTTTAAAGTACATAAATGTTATTAGAATAATTAAATGAATCAAACTCGATAATTCTTGAATCTTGATTCTTCAGTTTTAAAACAAAAGGTGATGATAATCAACATGGATTTTTTAAGGGTCGATCTGTGGTGACGAACTTGGTTCCATTGATTCAAAATGTAATAGTTTCTATGTATAATCATAAGCAAGTGGATGCTGTGTATACTGATTTCTCAAAGGCGTTTGATAAAGTTCACCACAACACTCTGTAAAGCTTGATACATTGTACTTTGTTAAATTGGATAATGTCGTATGTACGTAACAGAACACAATATGTCAAAATTAACAATTGTTCTTCGTCTCATGCTAATGTTACTTCTGGTGTTCCGCAGGGGTTGCACCTTGGACCTTTTCTTTTCTCTTTATTTTTATATGATATTGGTGTTTTTCACATTCTGAATTCTCTCTCTACGCTGATGATTTAAAGATTTATAGTGAAATCTCAAATTTAATCGATTGTCATAATTTGCAGATGGATCTGTCTAGATTTCAGGAATATTGTCAAAGGAATAAATTATTGTTAAATATAGATAAATGCTGTTCTATAACATTTTCACGACTTCCTGCTAATTACGACTGTGATTATTTCATTGACAATTGTAAACTTAAGAGGACCAATTCGGTGAAAGACTTGGGAATTATATTTGACTCAAAATTGACGTTTGATTTACATATTGAATCCATTGTCAGAACAGCTTATCGTAATTTAGGTTTTATTATGAGGACGACTAGAACATTTACCGATCCCAAATCTATAATTTTGCTATATAATTCCCTTTGTCGAAGTGTTCTTGAATATGCTAGTATAGTTTGGAATCCTACTTATAATAAATACAGGGTGAATCTTAAATAAGTACAAATATTTTAACTGCTGGTGTAGTTCGTCATTTAAATCAGTCTAGTGAAAGCCATTTTTAAAAATTTCTAATATTTACGGAGATATTAATTTTTTTAAAAAATACCCACATTTTGAGGACCGCTGGCTGATTTTTCATCCAACAACGTAATGAAACATATGATTTGTTGCGAGGTTGCCATATCTCCTCCAATATAAATATTACGTTTCCCTTAACGTAATAGTTCTATTTTAAAAATACTTGTTTTAAGCATAAGTACAGTAAAATTGGGTATGTAGTATGATACGCAGCAATATTAACATAAATTTTAACATCTGAACTAACCTTACTATACTTCAACGATTAAAAATGAATTTCCGCAAGTTCAATACTACCGTAAAATATTTAGGAAGATATTACATGATATTACTATGTCCAATGTTCAAAAATTATACATAAACGTGCACACAAGCTTACCTGTTTGTTAAAAAATTAACTATTTAATCAGTAATCCACATTTCACAAGTTAAATGTCATTGTACACTGTTAGAAAGGGACACAAAACACAATTTCCTTAAGTTATTTTATGAAGAATAACGAAAAACTATGCACGCGTTTTTTATTTAAAATGGAAAAAATGTCAACTTTTAGCAAATTTTATTGCTATTTTCATGCATTATGTGGGGTTAACAAGTTTGACTTGGGCTTCCGATAATCTGTCATGACAGTCAATGACAGTTTGATAATAAAAAATAATATAAAATGTTACACTTGACAAAATTTGCTAAAAGTTGAGATTTTTTCTTCCTTGAAGCAAAGACATTTGTGTAATACTGGCAACACTGTGAACCACACGTTCAGTCTGCAGCACTATGACTCATAAAAGTATGAAGGGTCGGTCTAGGCCAGCGGTCCTCAACAAGTTTTCTACTGAAAAATTACGAAATTTATTTAAAATTTCACTTTTTTATTTCTGATTTTTTTGTAAAAAAACTATTAATTATGTGTTCTACACACAAAACTATACTGCTGGTTAAAATATTTGTACTTATTTAAGATTCACCCTGTATATTGATCGTATAGAGAGAGTTTAGATTAAGTTTGTTAATATTGTAAATTATAGATTTAATAGACATCTTCATTTTGAATCGTATGACATCAGATTGAGACATTATAATTTACTAAAACTATCATCTCGTAGACTGATTAATTACGTACTTTTTATTTATGAATTATTTAATCACAATATTGATTGCAACTATATCACAGAAAATTTTGACTATAACATTAAACAGCGGTTAACTAGATCAACTAATCTATTTCACTTGAAGTTCGGTTCTCCAAATTATTTACTGCAAAAAATATACAATGAATATTTAGATATATTTTATAGATCCTTAAATCAAGTGAGAAATGATGCCATATCAGTTTTTATGTAGTTATTTTTTTAAGCTTATTTCTAGTTTCTTTTTTGCTGTCTAGTTTAATCTAGTGCTAGAATTAATTAATTTAGTTTATAAAATTCTCAATTTATGTATGAGCAGTGTCTACACTCAGTTTTTGTGTGTAACCCTATTATTGGAATTTTTGTAAGAATTCTGTTGGGTTTCCTTAACTGAATAAATAAATAAATAAAATAAATAAATAAATAAATAAATAAATAAATAAATAAATAAATAAATAAATAAATAAATAAATAAATAAATAAATAAATAAATAAATAAATAAATAAATAAATAAATAAATAAATAAATAAATAAATAAATAAATAAATAAATAAATAAATAAATAAATAAATAAATAAATAAATAAATAAATAAATAAATAAATAAATAAATAAATAAATAAATAAATAAATAAATAAATAAATAAATAAATAAATAAATAAATAAATAAATAAATAAATAAATAAATAAATAAATAAATAAATAAATAAATAAATAAATAAATAAATAAATAAATAAATAAATAAATAAATAAATAAATAAATAAATAAATAAATAAATAAATAAATAAATAAATAAATAAATAAATAAATAAATAAATAAATAAATAAATAAATAAATAAATAAATAAATAAATAAATAAATAAATAAATAAATAAATAAATAAATAAATAAATAAATAAATAAATAAATAAATAAATAAATAAATAAATAAATAAATAAATAAATAAATAAATAAATAAATAAATAAATAAATAAATAAATAAATATATAAATAACAATAACTAAACTTAAAAAATAATGCAAACGTTCTCATACTACACACATATTACAATCTATTCTCTATATGACCTCCTCTCATTTCAAGACACATATCTTCGCCTAACTTCTTTTTTTTATTTTAACTCATTACAAGCGTTTGTAATGTTTTCTTTCAAATAATTAATATCTCGCGAAGGTGTTTAGTAAACCTTATTTTTTAAAAGCCCCCATAAAAAAATCGAGGGGTGTTAAATCTGATGCCTTTCCGGACCACTATATAGGTCCATTAATACCAATCCATTTTTCTAAGAAAGTGTTATCTAAATATTGCTGCACAATTCTGGTCTTGTAGAGTGGAGCTCCGTCGAGCTGAAACCATGGGTTCTCCTTAGCTGCAAAGGCACATTCAATGTATGTTCATAAAAATAAGGCCCAATTAAATGCCTACAGATGATGGCGCACCATACATTTACTTCAAAATGGACTGGATTTACAATGTGGGGATGTTCAATGGAGCAGTAGTGTCTGCTGCCCCTGTTTGGAAAACCATTACTGACAAACTAACTTCCGTCCAAAGAACGCGTCGAAAAAGGTTTTGATCAACAGTTTCAACATTTACTACAATTTAAAAGTCTGTTTTCAATGTGACGCTCAGGCAAATACTCCAAATTGTGAATTTTGTGATCGTGATACCCATTTCCTGTTTTCAATGTGACGCTCAGGCAAATACTCCAAATTGTGAATTTTGTGATCGTGATACCCATTGGTCTTTAAAATTAGTTGAACGATTGATTTTTCCAAAATCAATTCACGGCTACCCTGCCGTATAAAATTTCGTGGATTTTATTTGAAATACTGTAACAGTCTAGCTGTATTAACATTGTTTCTTATCCTTCGGTCAATTATTTGATTTTTCCGAACAGAAAATACATCTTTATTTCGTCGCAAGGTCGCCTCCAACAGAGTCGGTTTGCCTGTAATGGTTTACCAAACAGGCGCAACGAACACTACTGGTCCATTGAAAATCCTCACATTATAAATATCCAGTCTAAAATTAAGGCCATTTTAAAGTAAATGCATATGATGCGGCATCATTGGCATGTATTTAATTGGAACTAGCTAACTGAAGTTAATATACTTTTCATGCTTTTTTATGCTAATTATTTCTTTATTGTTCCTTTTTGCTTTTTTAAACTTTTTTTGATTTATATTTATTTTATACAGAGTTAACTACGACTAAGTACAAAAAATTTTGCCACATGCTCAGGGAGACAATAAGAAAATTATTTCGAAATTCTAGCTAAATCTTAAAAAAATGGATTTCCTACGGAAAGTATTACAATCAATCATCATCCGAGATGGCTAGATATGTCAACTACCTTGCGGTCGTTTTTTTTCAGTATTGTCAAGTGTAGAAACGACGAAAATAAACATTTTTATTAATTATAATAATGCCTAAGTATCTGATAGATAACAGTTAATTCGGTTAGTTGCAGTATTTTGTATTCATTCTTCGTTCTTTCATTGCTCACTGCCTAAACTACATTTTCACTTCTTGCAGATTCATCATAATTATCCACTATCATATCCGACATAAAATATGTTATTTAATTATCTACTATAAAATATTTAAAATTAGTCATCAACTGTTCTAAAACAACATAACCTAGAATAATGCTTTGCTAGTTGCATATTCTCCAAACCTCAAAGAACATGCGAAGCTTAGTTATATTCTAAGAGTTTAAGAAACATTTTTACAGAACACTGTAAAAACCTTGGGATGTTATAGTTTAAAATATTACTAATTATTTTATGCAAACATCGTCGATTACTGTTATTATTGTTGCTATTATTAGTATTAACAGAATTTAATTCCCCAACAACACAAGAAGTTTAAAAATTTATTGTCGTGAAGTTATTAGTGGCGTCTGTAGATGTCAAAATATATTCCATACGGTTAGGGTGCTCTGATAAGTTTGAAATAATATTTCAGTAGGTACTTGCTTTTTGCAAATTACATTTTTTTTCGCGTATTTGCAAACATATAGTATTCAAATGCCTAGATGACGGATAAGGTGCTGATTTATGGGAGTGTGACAAGTGCATATTATCGTGTGGCAGCGTAATACCAAAGACGTTTTCTGAGTACACAAAATATTATGCTGTATACTTTTTGAACCACATTGAATAACTATTATAACGCCTTGGCGGTAAACGTGTGGCAGTGTTTTTATGTATTCGTATATTTGCGTGTATTATTTTGTTATATTTACCTTGCGTTACCTGGTCATGACCATCAGCATCACAGCAAGTACGAAAATCTTTACAATAGCAGGTTTTTATTTAACATTCATAAAATCTCTCCAAATATTAATAAATATTCGGAGAGAGCACAGGTAAGTGCTGCCTCCTTGTGTTACCATAATGTGTTTCTCATTAAATCATGAAATAATAATCTACATTTTGTAAATATTTTTTTCTTTCAAAGTAGCGTAAATTGATATACGTGTCAACGCGGTGACCTGTCACTACGTTTGACACCTTTGATTTTGGCAGAATATACCTAACATTGCGGCTGACAGAAGGTCAGTTTTCGCTTTATAAATAAGCTGAAGTTTTTTGATAGATGATTCCGTTAATTCTTATTTTTCCCTATCCCCTCTTAAAATATTTGTACTGTTATGTTAACCCTGTATAATGTGAATTTTTATTCTGATGTTTCACCTGTATAAATAAATGAAATAAATAGGTAATATACAGTATGTGTCCAAATATTATTATATAAATTAATAGGAAGAATTTGAATAATCTGCTATACTATTTGACTACATAAACGAAACTTTCAATGTATCCTAAAAATAAGGACATTGACAGGACTTAAATCAGGATATCCTTAGGGTACTTTGGTTAGTTCTTCAATACTTGCTCCGAACCTGCCATTGCAGACTGGGATTATTAAAGGGATCACGCTTCAGTTATCAAGAACAAGTGTTTTCGTGTACACGAGGAAAAACGTATAAATACGCTTTGATTCTTGCGAATTACGATAGACCTCTCCATTAATAACATATTCAGTCTTAATGAACACGATAAGTTACATATTTTGATATGTTCTACAAAACGCATACAACTTATGCAACTTAATCAACCTTACCCTGTTCCCAACATTATTATTTATTCTTCAAAAACTATAAGTATTATGTAGGACTTATGTGAATACTTTTTGTTTGGTTATTTCACCTGTTAAAATAATGGTAGAGGTTTAGTAAGATTGAGCAAGAGAGTGTTCGAGTTCACTGCGCATCATATTTGAAAAAGTCAAACTTAAATTATCGGGATGTACTTTCAAGTTGATTAAGTAATAAATTTATTTATTTATTTATTTATTTCAAATCCACTGCTCAACAGGTACAAAATTACCAAATTATGGGCCAGTTACAAAAAGAAACATTAAAAGAAATACAATAATCGAAATACATAAATAGAGGATTTCCTACCAACCCAACTTACTGCTTCTTTTTAAATCAGCAAATCGCACAAATTTTTGCGCAATAAAAATTAATGACACTTAATTAAAGCCGACTATATTAAAACGGTTATTAATGTTATCATTCATGTGTAAATATTTTACTACAAACCAGTTAGTGTACAAGGGAATATATGGCGTGTAAATATGAGTCTGACTAAGTGGTTGGAACCAGGAAAAAGACAAATACCAGAAACAGTAAACAGTCATAAAGCGAACTTGTATACGGTGGTAAACAAACTTCTGAGGGAAACCCATTTGCCAAAGTCGTATTAGATATATTACTAGCGTCTTTTGGTAAATAGGATGGTTTGTTGCGCTTCCCGAGTGTAACTATCAGTGTAACAATGTAAAATGAAAAGTTGAAGATGAAGCATATAGGGTGACTAGGAATTAATAAGCCAAACTTATGAAATGAATTCGATTGTCCAAAATTAGAAAAATAATTTCTATGAATGAGGAATGAAGGAATGTCTTCGTATTCGTAATATAGAGACTTGTATTAACAAATCTCATATGCCAAGAAAATAATGTGTGAAGATTTTAAAATTTAATTTTCACAATTCTGAAAATGATAATGATTATGTAAAAAATCGACTAAATTATATGTTCAAATTGTGCACCGTTGGCTGCCTGACAGTAGCCAAGACGATTAATAAATTATTTTTGGACATTATCAAGAACTTCAGGAGGTATACGATGCGATGTATCTCGTGACAAATTCTTGCTTTTAAATCTTCTAAATTAACCGGTCTAGTAACGTATACTTTGCTTTTTAAGTATTCCCACAAGAAGTAATCTAGGGGTGTCAAATCTGACGATCTGGCTGGCCACTCAATCGGCCTCCATCTCCCTATCCAACGATTCGGGAACAGCTCATCTAAATAAGCACGGACAGGTGTTGCATAATGGGGAGGTGCACAGTATTGTGAAAATTAAATTTTAAAATCGTCAAACATTATTTTCTTGAAATTTTTATTATGTAACACCATAATTTTTCATGATGTATGTATGTAGAATGACACGTTATTTCAAACGGCATGGTCAAAATTGGGGGTTGCTATTTAAAAAAATTGTTGATGACGTCATATCTCGAACAATGATGACGTCACAAATATGGCTCGTATGCCAAAAAGTGCCTTTTTTAAAAACAAAATCGACGTGCCAGGGGATTTTTTCGAAAACTTCTCAATTTCAAAAATAATGAATTTATTCGACAGTTTTTATTCAATATCGGTTATTATTATGTCGATTTTTATAAAATTATACTGAAAATAAAAGAAAATTATAGTACGGATCTTAAATTTTTTGTAATTCATAAAACATATAAAAATCTCAACAATTATGATTACTGATTTGTGTCAATTTGTATTAAATTATTTGTTGAATATCATTTATTTTCACTTATGATTAGACGATATCATAATGAGAAATGTGAAGTATATACTTATTTTTTCGTACGTAGCATTTCAAGTTTATATATAATATTACAATTGAGGAAAGCACTGATTAAACATTTTTATTATACATGAAAAACATATAACACATGAAAGATAGTGACCGTTAAATAAAAGTAGTTTATTATATACTGTTGTTAAGCTTTTACGCTTCCACTATTATCAATTACACTTTTATTGTAATAGTGAATACCGATTATATACATATACATATAGATGCAATTAGCTTAACTGAATTTGAATAGTGACAAGTACCTTTCGTTCTTTAAAATAAATATTTAAATTTTTAAACAAAATTTAAAGAAGGATCGTCCTTAATATTTTTATTTTTATGTTATTATTTATCGCAGTTGTTCAAAATTCTTTTATGTTTTCATCTTTACCAAATCAAAATTATACTTCTAAATAAAACTTTACCAATCAAGCCCCAAGTTCATGTAAATGATTTCACATTTCTTCCATCAAACTGCAATAAAATACTAATGAATAAATTTTTCGCCTTCAATAATTTGTCTTACAGGGACAGATAGTTAGAACAAAAATTGAGATTGCAAAAACGTTCAGTATGACCTTGTCTTACATCTTCTTCTTGAATATGCAATTCATCTTGCTTTAACATTTTCATTATTATACTAATATTTTTCATCAGTATGTCTTCATATGTACAGATAAAAAAGGCTTACAAAATATGGATAACATAAGCTTAAGTCCAACATAACTGTAATACAAACTGAGATTATAAAGACGTTTCATGACCTTGTTTTAAATCTCTGTTTTTTTATCAAATTTTTATTTTAGTTATATTTTTTAATACATCACCCAACATAAACAATTATAAGGTGAAAAAACAACAAATAATTAAAGAAAAATGACAAATACAAAAAGATTAATTAATTACTAAACTAAGACTATGATACATACGTTATAAACAAAAAGACAAAGTTTATACTAGTATTATTAATTGTATTAATGCTACAGGTAAATATATCAATTTCCTTTAAAATATCGCAAGTTGAACACATTTTAAATAAAGGTATAAAATCGTCCTACTATGTGTAGCCTTATAGGATATTTGAAAATGAACTAATGAAAAAAGCTCTAAACAGTCACACATATTATATAAAATTTTATAAAGAAACAGATACCTATCTGAGAATAAATTAGATTCTGACGAAATAAAAGTAGCTTTAAATATGAACATCTTCAATGTCGCATTGAAACACCATATAACCAGGAATCCACACATGGCTAGCATACTCGAGTTTAGATCTAACAAGAGCATTGAAAAGTGTCATATATAATTGAATATCCGAAAAGCCATAGGACATTCTAGCTAGAAATCCTAGATTTTTATAACTGAACAATTGTGTCAAAATGAATATTGAAACTTATTATCGAAGTATAATCCTAAATCCCACCTAGATCTTTTTCAGTTTCAGGAGGGGCTAAAATGAATCCGTGAGATACATCTAATGTAAGTAGCACTAACTCAAACATGTAGCCACCACACTGAACGTTGGTATCTACTATCCAAGATTTTTAGTAGTATATTATTCTTGAATTAATTTATTGGGGAAAACACTGGTTTTTAGTGTTAAATTAAAAATGATAGAAAGCGGAGTAACCAAAACAAACGTAAATCTCTAATAACAGAAGTCGGAATTAGGTCTTTCATTATATTAATATTTTTCGTCAGTATGTCTTTATAAAGATAAAGCTGTTACGAAATATAGAAAAACCTAAGTATATTTTGACATATTCAAATGTGTTTATTTTTCACCAATTTGTGTACAATTGTACTAAATAACGCGCTGAGTGAAGAAAATAAATTCGACTGATAATATTTCTGCTCGTAAGAGAATTTCCCAGGAGGATGTCTTTTGTAAAAATCCAAACCGCAATTTTCCACCGAAGTGGTTCATAAGTATCTCAAAAAGAACTGCTCCTGTCGGAATGCAAATCAGCATTATTTTAATATCAAACGAAATGTAAATGTCATTTTTGGGGTAGCAGCCCCGCTTACGCCCGTCAAATCTGATCCGTCAGAACGTAACCCGCGGGGATCGCAGATCTTAGTTGCTCAAGTCTGGTCTTGAAAGGCGAATAATAATGCTATTTGAGTAACTGCTAGGGATGTGAACGTTTCAGTACATGTGAACCTAAAAACTTATTGAAAAAAGTATTGAAAAACATATGGATTATTTTATTTTAACGAATACACTACTCTACAGTACACAAGCATTTACATGTTAGGATATACAGTTACACTTTACAGAAAACATAACATATATGGTAAACAAAATACATACATATTAGAAACAGAAAAAAAGTAGTTAGAATTAAATTAACATTAAATGTATCTATAATAGATATGTTATAACAAAATATGTGTTTATTGAAGTCACAGTCAAAGCAACTTTGCAATTTATTATAGTTTTCACAAATCTGATGAATGGGTGAATATTTTGATGTACTATAGTAGTGTAAATCAACATATTAAGCCTAGAATCTAGATATCCTGAAATTTAATAAGTTACGTATAAGAGTACAGTCAATTATTATGCAGTATTTTATACGGAATTATTTGTTGAGCCATTACACGGCGCGCCATCAAACTAGTGAAACAAAACATTCATAATCCAAAATTTGGATAAACCCTGTCCTCCTTAAGAACTTTAGGAAGTGTCTTTGAATGAAATTATAATAACGAGACCATATTAGAAAACAATATTCAAGTTTTGATCTGACAACAAACTGATACAATAGTTTTTTAGTATGAGTGGAAGGAAAATCGTTCATATTCCGGATTACAAAGCCCAGTTTTTTAAATCCATCGGAAGTAGTATTCTGAGGATAATTTACTATCAAATGGTTTTTCCAATTTATAATGATATTCTATGGCGCTATTTTTATGTGTAGAGAAACATTGCATTTTTCACATTTAATTCTAACTTGTTAACGGAGCACCATGTATTTAAAGAGAATTTTGCGCTGTCAATTCTATTATATATTCGTATGTCACCTGCATGTTATATTAGTAACCATGTCATTTATAAAAATGATAAAAAGCAATGGTCCAAGGACCGAACTCTGTTGTAACCCTGACGGTGTAAACTGATGAGACTACTGAGAAGAATTCTACATGTTGTTGACGATCCTCTAGGTAAGATTTGTAAAATGTAACATATTATGAGAAAAACCAATATTGTTTAATTTAGATAGTAATACTGTATGATTTAATCTGTCAGCTTTACTGAAATCAGTATAAATGACATCTACCTGTAATTTCTGGTCAAATGCATCACCTATAAACTCCTTTAAACAGAATAAACATGTCGATGTTGACCTGCCTTTGAAAAAAAACGAGATTCATATTCAGTTTAATCTGTAAAAGCAGTTCAAAAACTATTGAAAAATTATTTATAATAATAATGGGTCTGTAATTTTCAATAACTCTATGAGAACCCTTTTTATGAATTGGAATAACCTGAGACAGTTTTAATATGTTAGGAAAGGTATTAGTTGCGACTGACAAATTAAATAAATAAAATAATAGAGGAGCAAAAATACCACAATCACATAACAACGTTATAACTGATTATGCAAATGTTTTTCTGAAATAACATCATACAGGGTGTTCCATAATTACGTGCAGAAATCCAAGGAAATCCTCTATGGTTACAATGATGGTAATTTTGTTAAATAAGCTGATAAAAAAATAATTTAAAATTCATAACTTCGTGAAAATTAAATTTTTCATGATGTATGTATGTAGAATGACACACTCTTTCAAATTGCATGGTCAAAATTGGGGGTTGCTTTCTAAAAAAAATGTCGATGACGTCATATCTCGAACAACAATGACATCACAAATCTGAGTCGTATGTTAAAAAGCGACTTTTTAAAAAAGAAAAATCGACGTGCCAAAGGATTTTTTCGAAAACTTACGAAAGCACTGTATATTATTTTACAATTGCAACCTAAAAATTATAATGTATATTATGTGTTTTACAATACAGCCTGCCAATTGGCTTTAGAAAAACTATATTCAAATCTCAGAGGCCAATTAATATATATATATATATATATATATATATATATATATAAGTCACCAGCATGTATACACATTCACATACTCCAAAAACATTATCTCGAATCGAGTTCTCGGACATGGCATTTATCTCTCGGCAATTTAAAAATGTCAACGCCCAAAGTGTCGCGTATCTGGCGTCTCCATACCAGCCAACGTATATCCACGCCTGTGTGCAATATGTGAAATCCTAGGAAGGCCGTTATGCTATCAGCGAGGCAGTCCATCATCTCCAGGGGCATGTGAGAACTGACAGTCGACTCTGGAGCAGACTGTTCCATGCAAACATGACCCGTTGAAAAATTTAAGGATGTTTATAATCGATAAATCTCCCTTAGCTAAATTTAATAAGACTAGATACGTGCATGGTACGTTTCGAACAAGGAGAATGTTTATGGCACTTGTTTTACATGGGGCAGCACTTTGGATAGTCGTTGTGGAGATAACCAGGATGTAGATGACACTCGCACGTTGAAAAGTTTAATTGAAACACATTTTCCAGCTATGAGAGTCGTGTAAATCACTGAAGAACATTGTACATGCTGTGAAAATAGGATTTTTCTTTTTGACAGCATAAAGTTGCATAAATTGTGCGTTAGGTCTTATTCATAGACCTTATAAATCATGGACGCGCCCGAAATCGTTTTCTGCCTATACAAATCGTTGATGCTCAGATGTGTGCGATAGAGATAGAGCTAGTCCGGGCAAAAACCCACAGATCATTGGCCGAAAAAAACAAAAACCGTAAATGACAGACGTATGACAGACGTGTGACAGACCGAATTATTTTGGATATTTACTCATTTATTCAGAATTTTAATTTGTAATTACATTTTGATAATATCAATTTGTAAGGAAGGTTTTAATTATTTAGGAAAGGTTTCGTCAGGTTATGTTTATATATTTTTCTGTCAGAACATCTGTTTTTGCCCGGACTAGCTTCATCCCTCTTGTACACATCAGGGCAGCGGACCTCTCTTTCTAGGGACGGTCCATGATTTATAAGGTCTATGGGTCTTATTCATAGACCTTATAAGGTCTATGGTCTTATTAAATATGTACTCCATAGTTCAATAAAACATGTTTCTTTTTATCTTAAAGTTATTGAAAAAAAGTACCTATTTCGGTGGTTTTTGTATCTTATTTTTCATAAACTATTAGAATTTTTTCATATTATCGCATTAAAACTGTCTCAGATCAATAAATTTACTTTGTTGGTCCATCCTTTACTTCAGCATAAATTACTTAAAATATGTACATATTTACGAACAATGAGGGTAACTTGTTTGCTTTAGTACTCTACTCTCTGCTTTTGTTTTCTATTCTAAGTGAGAATGGTGTTATATAGGAATATATGGCATGCAGAAATAACTTGTTGGTAAGCTCTAACCACTATTCGATGTACGAACAAGAGAAACTTGGAAAATCCCATTCATTACAAGGACATCCAAGCCAACAGTTATAAATCTCTCTTATTGGCCGATCTTTTATCCTTTTGCATCGTAGAAGTGCTACCAATATACAGGGCGGAAACTTTTACGACGCTTAGTACAGGAATTTCGGAAACGGGAATTTAAATTCGAATACGGTAATTTAAATTTGGAAAATGTTGCATATTTTTATGTCTGTCGATTTTCTGAAACGATATTTTGAGTAATTCCTGAAACAGTGGCTGAAATTAAACTAAAAAAAATAATTTTCTTTCATAACTTTACATTTTTAATGTAAATCTTATGAAATTTGGTACCCTTATATTGTACGATAAGCTTAGGGAAAAGGAAATAAAATTCTACACTTACAAGATACCTAAATTTTCAGTCATCTTCGTCAAGAATAATTCATTCATTCAACCATGATAACATATGTCTATTTGGACATTTTTTCTACATAAAATTAATAATTTTGTTCTAATTCTCAAAATTTTAATTTTTGAGATTTTAAGTAATTGAATTAATATTATAAATCTTTAAAATGATATTAAATAATTTTGAATACAGTAATTAGTGTTCTTGTTTTAAATATATATTGTATTTCTCTCTACAATAATAATTTAATTATTTAGATTAAATGTACTGTATTAATTTCTTACTATGAAATGATACATTATTACATTTTTTGGCTATTTATGATTTTGTAGTTGTTAATCTAAGGTTTCGAGCACTAGTTAATTTACGTTATAATTATTTAACTATAAAAATTATTATACCAATAAATTAAAATAGACAATGTCAAAAGTGACTAACTTGCCAATCAAATTTAAATTGAACATGACAATTACCTAGTTATTAAATGAAAAAATTTGTACCCTTCATGTAATCGTTTTTTATATATTTTTAGGTATTAACAATATTATGTGAAACTAACTAGGTACTCTGCGATCTAAAGCCCCGGCCATCGTTGAATTACACCCACAATATCTACCCATATATTCTTTATTATTAGCTGTTATAACATCCTTTACTGTATTAGAAAGATATTTTAAGCTAATATAAATCAAATCTCCTACAATTCCTATTAATGAAGTCATATGTATGTTCTCTGATACCAAACATAAAGGCTAAACAAATTTTTCATTAAATAAGTAGGTAATTGTCATGTTTAATTTAAAATTCAATGACAGGTTAAAGTCACTTTTGACATTGTCGATATTTAATTTCAAATAATTTTAATTTCTTGGTGTAATAATTTTTATGGTTAGACATTTTACTCAACTTAAAGGAGGCTACCTGAAGAAGCAATCCTAAAAATGCAGAAATAGGTCAGATCTCATTTATTGTGGTTGAATTTTCGAGTTCCCACAGTTTCAAAGCGAACTTAGATATTTATACAGTATGCGCCAAAAGTATGGAATAAATGCAATAAAAACGAAACAATTATTTTTTGGAAAAAATCCTCGAACAGGTCGATTTTTAATTTAAAAAATACAATTTTTAAGCGTAAAATGCGATTTTCAAATGTCATTTGTTTTCGAGTAATGACGTCATCGATTTTTTTTTAAATGGCAACATCATATTTTTTTCCTTGATTCTGAAAGATCGTTTAATTCTCTATCAGACAGTACTAAAATTTTGCCCTCTTACATAGGAAAGTTTTCGAGTAAATGACGATTGAATGTTAGAAAACGTAAATTTCATCCATAAAAAAGTAACAATTCTGAGGTATGTAAAATAAAATACAATTGATTAAATTTTATACTTAAATTAAATGTTCGAATTGCCATCCACCAACTTCTTGACAATGCGCAAGTCTGTGAAGAAATTCTTCTTGCACATTATGAATGATTTCTGGGGTAACTGCGTATTTCGTCCCGAATGCGATTTTGAAGTCCTTCTAAATTACGTGGTTTATTAATGTACATTTTTGACTTCAAGTATCCCCATAAAAAATAGTCAAGAGGTGTAAGATCTGGCGATCTTGCAGGCCATTCTATCGGTCCGCGTCTGCCGATCAACCTCCCAGGAAAACAGTTGTCCAAAAAATCTCGTACAGGGCGCGCATAATGCGGAGGTGCACCGTCTTGCTGAAACCATATGGTGTCGTCAGAAATGTCAGGGTCATTATCGTTAGGAAAAATTACTGCAAGGGCTGGAACAAGGTCATTTTCTAGAAACTCTAAATATCTTTGTCCTGTAAGGGTTCCTTCAAAGAAGAAAGGCCCTACTATTCTGTCGGCAACTATTCCAGCCCACACATTTAATTTCTGAGGGTGTTGGGTATGTGCCTCTGCCATCCAATGAGGATTTTCCCGCCTCCAATATCTGCAAGTTTGACGGTTTACTGTACCATTCAGACAAAATGTGGCCTCATCTGAAAAAAGTATTTGCCGGTGTAAATTTCTATTTCCTTGACATAAATCCATTAGAATTTTGCAAAAGTGTAAGCGACGATCGGGATCATCTTCATTGAGTTCCTGCACAAGTTGATTTTTGTAGTAATGATATTTTTCCTTCCTCAAGATACTGTACTCTGACTAGTGTCATTGTTTAATGCAACCAATCGTGAAGAATTATGAGAATTATCCACCATACTTATCAAAATGTTCTGTTTCTGATTTTCATTAATTCTTGGACGTCCAGGTTTTGGAATATTTACAACATTGCCAGTTTCTCTAAATTTAGACTCTACCTTACTGACTGTTGATTGGCTGATAGGGTGATCTGGATATTTTTCATTAAATAAATCGCAAACTTCCTACTGAGTTCTAGTCATATTCCCGCATCCGATAAGAATTAAAATTTCAATTCTTTGAGTAACAGTTAAATGTGCCATAATACTTTAAATTGAATAATAATTTCTATGTCGCTTACAATACTTATTAGAAAGTCGGTGTGACTATGACACTTTGCAAAGATTTTCACCTACGTGATCCATAAAAGAACTATGGAATTCGAAAAACTAAACTTGATAACGTTTTTGCTTTATTTTAATTGATTTACGTTTTCTAACATTCAATCGTCATTTACTCGAAAACTTTCCAATGCAAGAGGGCAAAATTTTAGTACTGTCTGATAGAGAATTAAACGATCTTTCAGACTCAAGGAAAAAATATGGTGTTGCCATTTAAAAAAAAATCGATGACGTCATTACTCGAAAACAAATAACATTTGAAAATCGCATTTTACGCTAAAATATGTATTTTTTAAATTAAAAATGGACTTGTTCGAGGATTTTTCCCAAAAAATAATTGTTTCGTTTTTATTGAATTTATTCCATACTTTTGGCGCATACTGTATAATGTTTTCATTAAACCAGGTTAGTAAATTTAACTAGATTAATTCTTAATTTAGATAATTATTGAATAGAGCTTTGTGGGTGTAATTCAGTGCTAGTCGGGGCTTTAGTCCGCAGAGTAGTTAGTTTCACATTATATTGTTAATACCTAAAGATATATATATATATATATATATATATATATATATATATATATATAAAACGATGACACATGACTATAAAAAAAATCAAATCACTACAGTAATCCTTTGAATATTGCTGCAGAACAATTTAACTACCTATTCCTAATATCCTGCTACTGAGTGGCCATCAAATACACGAGGTCCGGCCCTGCTCGGAAGAAATTTATTTATTTTCTGATTTATCTAACAGAGGGGATTATTTAAAACCCAGATTTACGGCCTTATGTTCCGAACCGATAATTATTAATGGATATATAATTTTTTTATTGGCATGGGAAAACAAACACTCAGTTGATTTGTGTTCGGGTCGAGTTATTAATTGCAGGATGTAAACCGCGGCCTGCTGGAAGAAATACCCGTGAAAAAATAAAAATATATTCCTAATGAGACGGGTAATGTGTTAAATCGCGCCCATGAGAACTTAATAGCTCTCTGGAAACGTGGCGAGCAAATGGAGACACTGCCGATGAGATTCGGTTCCGTAGGACCAATATTTCAAAACTTTTTCGTGATTGAGTTGCATATATCACACAGGGTACTGATGATTAAAAATAATAGCGGATACAGAGAAAAATTAAAATTGAAGTATGTCACAGTCATATCATATACGTTTTTTCCTATCTAGCTACTTTACGGATATCCACATAAAGGTTTTCTAACCAATTTGAAGCTTTTGACTCGTTTCGTTGCCACGGTAATTAAAAAAATTTCCAGATATATTCATTCTCCTTCAAGTAAGCTGCATGTGATTACACTGGATTTTTTTTGACGTTTATTTAGCTACCTTTCGGATATTCAGGGCTTCCAAGTAAGAAGTTAAATATTGCATTTCAGTTTTATATCAAGGTTTTCTAACCAATTAGAATCTTCTGTCTTGTTCCGTTATCATGGTAATTTAAAAAATTTCCGGAAATTTTCGTTCCCCTTCAAGCAAGCTGGATGTGATTACACTGGAAATTTTCTTGACGTTAATATACAGGGTGTCCAGAAATGATGAGCAAAAAATTTACGGGATAATTTTACACCAAAAATAAATGCTACCTTTTTCTATAACATTTTTTCCAAAACTGATTATTAACGGAGTAACAGGGTGATAAAGTTAAAATTTTATTTTCGATATTTGTAAATAACTTCTTAAGAAATCCAAATATTTACATAAAATTTGTAAATCGGGGGTTTTTGCGGACGAGAAATTCAAATATGTTTCTAATTTTGACGTCAATATTAGAGGGCGCCACTTGTGGCACACCATGTTTCTTTTAAATGACAGAACTTTTTTTAATCTTAATGTATCCATCTGACTATCAAAACAATCGATTCTCCTACCTGTTTTATTTGAAAAATATATACTTTGCTGAAGTCGATAGGCCGATAGGTCGATAAATGGTTACATTTCTGAAATAATCCTATTTGAAATGCTCAGTGCACCGAGTAAAAACTGTTTTCGTTTCAGGTAAAGTGCCTTTTCTGCTGAAAATACAGCAAAATGTTACTTGAAAAAGTTGTTCAGAATCGTAAATTTTGAAGACGTGCCAAGAAGATCGGCGAGGTTTGATGAAACCATTTTCCAACAAAGCATGAAGATTTTATCATAGCAGGCCGATTTTTTAATTTTGCACATTACCATAATTCACCGTTCTGAACCACTTTTTCAAGTAGCATTTTGCTGTAGTTTCAGTAGAAAAGGCACTTTACTTGAAACGATAACAGTTTTCAATATTATATTTCAAAATAGATTATTTCGAAAACTGTTACTCCTAACGACTTCAATAAGGTATACGACTTCAGATATAACAGGTAGGAGAATCGATTGTTTCAATAGTCAGATGGATATACTAAGCAGCAAAAAAGTAATTATCTGTAATTTAAAAGAAACATAAGTGGCGCCCTCTACTACTGACGTCAAAATTAGAAACATTTGAATTTCTCGTCCGCAAAAACCCCCGATTTATAAATTTTATGTAAATATTTGGATTTCTTAAGAAGTTATTTACAAATATCGGAAATAAAATTTTAACTTTAAGACCCTGTAACCCTGTCAATAATCAGTTTTGGAAAAAATGTTATAGAAAGAGGTAGCATTTATTTTCGATCTAGAATTATTCCCTGAATTTTTTGCTCATCATTTCCGGACATCCTGTATAGATTAACATTTTGTTTCAGTGCTTGACATTTTAATTATTTTTTAATTTTTTTAATTATCTATACAGGGTGTTAATTAAATATGTGCACAAACTTTAATCTATGATTGATTTTAAGACAAACAGTTCATATAAATATGGGTCCGTAACGGCTTTATTTTTGGATACGAGGTGTTAAAGTTTGAAAAAAAAATCAAATTTTTGAATCTACTTTCTGAGTAGTAAGAACTACTTTAGTTAAAATTTGGCACACCCTAATAGGTATTGAGAGACTACATTTTGCGGGTATTAAATTATTTTTGATGACGATTACATTTTACGCGACATCTTTACTTATACTTCTACATTATGCTAACTTTTGTTCAATTTCAAAGAGAAATAGTAAAATAAAAGAATAATTTCAGATGTTCAAAATGTGCCTCCTTTGCTTCTACACACATCTTTATTTCATTGAGACTCACTGATTCGAAGAGATTCTTGGTTTTTCTTGTATCTTCATGCATCATTCTCAAATTCTGTTGTACGTAACACATCCTAGTTGTGTTGATGCAGTGAGTAATAATAGTTTGTTTTATATAAAAAATATCTGTAATAAGTAGGGTAAGATATTTAAAATTTTGAAGTTATTGTGTTTAAAGTAGTGCACTTTTGTCACCCTTTAAATTTTTTTACAAAGAATTTTTGAATATTCTTAATAAGCTTTTTGCTTGAAGCAACATTCCATATTGATAAATAATGATCATCCAGATTGTTATGCCGTGACCTCGGTAACTGGTTGCTGCCCAGTAACACCCGTAGCATTAACTGAGATTCTTTAACCTGCGCTGGTTGTTCTCGGGCTAGGCTCTGTGAGTACAGACCCGGAAAATCATTATTTATCAAATAGCACCAACCGTGAAAGCCTAAAAACCACTATAACATTCCATATTTACTGCTTTAGTTTGGCACTAAATTTTAGAGACACCCTGTATCTTGAGCGCGTAGAATAGAGACGACAAGTAATGTATTACAATTTTTTTTTTCTTGCAAATCGTTACTATCTTAAAGAGCTAGAAACCATGATATGCCATTGTCAACACCCTGTTAACATGTACCCCTATTTGTTTCAATATAAATTACACCCAATTCCCCTAAAACAATAAACGCCGAAAAAATCAGAGGTGACATCAATCCCCGCTGCCATAAAATGAACACATCAAAATTATCTGGATGTTTATCGTTAATTATTTGATTGCTGGTGTGAGTTTACGACTTGTTTTACGAGCTTATACGTACAATGGGGGATGTTTAGAGGCGATCTTGTTCCCTAATGAATCATTTATTTATTTATTTATTTATTTACTCTTAAAATATCCAACGGGTATAACCCACTTAAAGGATAAGTAGTTAAATTAACAAAGTTACACAGTAAGAGAAAAAAAATACTTAAAAAGATACCTACATATTAAAAATCGATTGTATAAAATAAAATATAAGTAGTATAAAAGTCTAGACAAATAAAAACAGTTTAAAATTTAGTCAAAATAAAAAGTAATATACCTGAAAGTTAAATTGTTAGATAATATAAAAATAACATAAGAATTAAAAAACAAATAAAAATTACTAAACAAGATAAAAATGAATAAAAAGAAACAAGAATATACACACGCACCTATTGAAAATACTTTTTAATATCACGTACACCACAAAAGTTAATGTCAAAACCCTCCATATTATTGCTATTGTTCAGCATTTGATACAAAGGCGACTTCAACAACATATTTGTACGGGCAAAGGGTAACATAAACAAATCACAATTCCTAGAGTTCAATCTGGGGACTCTAAATAATAAATCTTTGGTAATGCATTCACATCTAATTTGAAAATGGATTATTTTATATAATAAAATAATACCATGCATGGTACGTCTACTGGCAAGACTTTGTAGATTAAAACGAGCACAAAATAATTCCTGTGGAGTACCTTGAGTAGGATAAACTCCATCTAACAAATATGTGACAGATTTAAAAAATCTTCGTTGGACTCTTTCCAGTAATGATGTATATGTAATATAAATTGGATTCCATATAACTGAACCGTATTCAAGTTTGGATCTCACAAAAGTTGTATACAATAATCGCAAAGTAGACTGATTCCTGAAATCTTTAGAGTTTCGTAAAATAAATCCCAAACTTCTGTATGCATTGGATAAGGAACTGTGGATGTGCTGTAAGAAACTCAACTGAGAGTCAAAAATAACACCTAAGTCTTTAATGCTATCAGGCCTCTTGAGAATGCTGTCTTGCAACATGTAATCAAACATGATAGGTACTTTTTTACGATGGAACGACATAACATTACACTTGCTGATATTAAGAGGCAACATATTTCTGCTACACCAGTCGTTAAGTGAAACAAGGTTATTCTGAAGATTCTCACAGTCCAAAACAGAGTTAATTTGACAAAATAATTTTACGTCATCAGCGTATAATAGGTATTGTATATTAAGATCCTCCGCAATATCGTTAATAAATATATTAAATAGAAGAGGTCCAAGTATGGACCCTTGAGGAACACCTGATGTTTGGAGAAACGTGTCAGATTTGAATCCACGATATTGCACATATTGGGATCGATTACAGAGGTATGACTGAAATAATTTTAATAAACCAGTACAGAGGCCTACGTTGTTAAGTTTATTTAACAACTTAGAGTGGTCGAGCCTGTCAAACGCTTTAGAGAAGTCTGTATATATGACATCAACTTGACTTCCAACATCGAGAACTGCAGAAATGTATTGAGTTTTACATAATAAATTAGTAATTGTGGAACGACCTTGAATAAACCCATGCTGTTCGGGAATAATAATATTTGAGGTATGATATGACATAAAGCTGTGCAAAACAAATTCGAACACTTTACAAAAATTATTTAAAATAGCAATGGGCCTATAATTTGTAAATTCATTTTTTGCTCCTTTCTTATGGACAGGCGTTATACGGGATACTTTCCAAATATCTGGAAATACTCCAGACACAAGTATAAGATTAAAGAGAATGAGTAAAGGCTTGGAAAAGATTACAGCACAATCTCTAAGCAAGAATGCCGGAATTAGATCAGGGCCCATACACATATTATTTTTTAATCTTTTAATAGCTTTTATTATATCAGTATCCGAGATTTTCATCAAATGCAAAATATGACAATTGTTACTTTCCACAAAGTTATTAAATTCATCTGAGACAACAAATGCATCAGAAAAGAATGTCGCAAACGTGTTAACGATTAATTGTGAATCATTTATCTGGTGGTTATTACTTATCATAGAAGAAGGAATAGATGTGGTATCCTTTTTTGAATTTAGAAAAGCCCAGAAAGTGTTAGGATTTGTCTCAATTGAATTTTCAGCATCACTAATAAATTTATTGTACGCATTTTTTTTATTATTTTTAAGAGATGACCTTATTCTTTTAAATTCGTCATAATCTTCTGGTAGCCGAGTTGATTTATATTTTTTATAAGCTTTATCTTTTAATTTCCATTCCGCAATTACGTCTTTAGTAAACCACTTAGGAAATTGCCTATTAAAGATGACTTTATTTCTAGGAGGAACATGTTTGGACAAAATTTTCTTTAGAATATCATAAAACATCTCTACAGCAACATTAACATTTGGAGCAATAGATATACAGGACCAATCAGTCGACAACAATTCGTCATAAAGAGCTGGAAAATTAGCTTTCTTATAATTAAGATTATCATAGGAACTACTTGGACTTAACGGAAACTTATTACTCGTGTTATCAGGTATGGACAACTCAACATTAACTGCAGGATGATGAAGGTCCTCGGACAGAAAAACATCAACAGCGCGAGATACAGTACAAGGCTCAGTACACATAACCAAATCCAGTACTCTATTGTTACTATTGAGGACATAATTGTATTGCTTCATATCAAAATAATTCATAAAGCTTAACAAGGAACTAACACTTCGGCTGTAAACTGCATTTGACGTTACTTCAATATAATCTGGAATATTAAAATCACCAAATATCAGCAATCCAGAACCGTAAATAGGATATAAAGATTCAATTGCATCAAACAATATATCGTAATCATTAGAACTAATATTTGGGGGCACATAAATATTAAAAACATAAAAGCAAAACTCACCCAATTTCAGTTTAACACCAATAATATCAATAAAGTTAATGTCTGAGAATGTATTAACAGAAGCACTTACATCAAAGAAACAGGAATCATATTTCTTATTTATTGCTAATAGGACACCACCACCTCTCTTTTTGTTAACTGCATTAAAGTCACGGTCTTTACGATATACTTCATATATATTACTATCAAAAATTTCAGAACTCTGTATACTTTCATGCAACCAAGTTTCACTAAGACCAATTATATCATAATTGGTGCCGCTGACCGAGATAAACAGTTCTTTAGTTTTTGTGCAAATACCGCGGCAATTCTGATAATAACAGTTAAGTGAAGTGTTCGATTTAGGAATATCGAATAATTGCTATTGGATACCCAAGATATTATTTTTAAATCTTTCCAGAGCTAATTTGTACGTATAACAATTTTTATCCCAAGAGGCATGATTAACATCAATATCAGCATTACAGTCCTTACTTTTTCTATAATTGTGGCAATTAATACAATGCAAAACCTCAGATTTGCAGTCAGAAACTCTATGATTTTGTGCACAACGAGGACATATTTCTACTTTAGATGAACAATTTTTCTGTATGTGATGAAATCCGCAACATTTGAAGCAACGACGCAGTTCAATCGCATCAAATACACTACAATAGTCATAGCCAATAAATAACTTACCCTGTTCCATGATTTTTTTATAACTTGATTTATCAATTTGAACAATAGCCTGATATATATTCTTATTTCTCTTTAAAGGTGCATTAGATACAATATGACAGTCACAATTATCACTAAGAACAAACTTATTTTGAGTTTTAAAATAACTTAAAAGTACATCATCTTCAAGCTTTTCAGAAATGCCAACGATTTTTATCCTAGGGTTGAGAGAAGGAACTTCTTTGATATTATATTTCTCAGATAATTTCTCAGCAGCTGCTTCTTTGAATCTCAAGCATTCATTATCGCTCTCACAACTTATGAGCAGACCACCATCACGGACAGTTTTGACCTTAGTTAAACTTATATTATTATTAACAGGGTCAATAGTTTGCAGCATATCAGATTTCGTCACCGTGGAGGCCTGAGTTTTCTTAGGTTTAATCAGAAGAGATGATTTAACGCTAGAAGTAGCTTCAGCATACGAAGGTTTACTGTTGGTAGATCGACAATCAGTTGAAAGGACTGTAGCAGCTTTAATATGGTCAGAAACAGTAGATTCAATTTGATCAGCTAGAGATTTCAAGGCGTCACTTTTGAAATCTTCGAAAATTTTACTAATCCCTTTAATATGAGAATCCAACCGCTTTTTTACAGCATCAGTAATTTCAGAAATAGATTCCTTTATATTTTTGAGGTTACTATTGTAATCATTTAAAGATTGCTTTTCCATAATGTCACAATTACGTTTACAGATATCGCACATGTAGAATAGATTCTTGCTTTTAGAAAGCATAGTAAACTCAACATTTGTAAGACCCACACATGAATAGTGGAACCAACTATTACATGATGCTTCACATCCGACCATTCCCTCAGTTTTATTTAATTTGCACTTGGAGCATTTTAGAGACATGGTTCTAGTACAAGAATTGAGAAATGCATCAAATAAACGACACAAATGTCCAAATAAATCGAAGTACGGGACTGCTTGCTAAGATTATTATCTTATAGATAAAACAACAGACTTGCAAAGTTTTTATAAGGCAATAAACTTCTTCTAGGCTGTACAGTTTATACCCGCACCACAAATTGGGAGAAATTATAATTAATTAAACAGTTGACAAAACATTTTGCCGACCAAATTAAAAAAAAAAACATAAAAAAAAAATGTCCCGTCTTACTAGTGAATCAACTGTTAGCAAAACTATAAATTAAATTGCACTTATTCACTATTAAAAATTCAATTAAACTCTACACACACCAACACGATGGCCTTTTAGGCTATCGATAAAAAATAATAAAAAAAAATCATGCGTGGAATGATGGCTGTAGTTCGAGAAACTTGGAGAAAACTGAACGGAGGACAGTCACCTTAAATTGTATTTTGTTTTCAGAATGAAAAAATAACGCTATTTATATTTATTTTTTTAGAAAATGAATAATGCAGTAGGTACCTTATGGGATAAAATTTATAATAAAAAAGTGGTTAGCTAGGGAGTGACATGACTACTTCATTTTTTATTATTATCGTCACTTGAAAAAATCGATAATCTTATGATTGTTAGGGGAACTCTTGTTTAATTTTCAATAAACTGGGCGGCTTTCGAGAAACTCTTTCGTAATTTCTCTATAAATAATTGTATTCTGGAGAAATTCGTCAAATATGTATCAGCAATTATGATTAAAATTAATACCCTGAAATTTCGTGTTTTGCAATATGGTTATCGCTGAGGGCGATAGAGGACGGGGGATTTCAATGGTACCTGCACTAGATATAACTACGTGCTAAGTTAATTAACATTTTTTCAAATAATATTGACTAACTGAAATGCAGCTCTTCTTTTAAAATAGAACTTTGTTAAAATAAAATCAATTTACATTTTTTAAAATTAAATTGAATCATTTTGAAATATCGACGTCTATAAAAGGCGAAGAGCTAAATATTGCGTCAACAATATGCTGATTTTTCTATATTTTCTTACTTAAGGTTCAGAATTTATCCGAAAAAAAAATTTAGGAATGCAAAAAAAATGTGGTAAGGCAAAAAAAAATAATACACATCTATTGTAATATAGTGACAATGCAAACTGGCGATGAAACATGAAACATATTGCACGAAAAAAACCTCCCAAATTCTGTGATTAAATCGACATCGGCACAAAAAAGATGTGCAGCGTTTTTACTTTAAAATAAATTTATAGATAGATATAGATCTGACCAAAGTGGTAAGTCTTTAAGATTAAACAAATTTTGTACACTAATTTTGAAGAAGAATTGCTCTTGTTCTTGAATGATTCAATGACAATGTTGAAAAAAACGACCAGTAGTTGACATATCTAGCCATGACGGATGATGATAGATTGTCATAGGCGCCGACTTTCCGTGGGAAAAGAGGGTTTTGCCCCATTTTTTAAACATCAAGCTAGAATTCCGAAATATTTTTTTTATTGTCTTTTAGACCTTCCTGAGCACGTGGTTAAAATTTTTGTACTTAGTCATAGTTAACCCTGTACATAAAAATCATGTCTATTAAGTCAGCATTGCTGTACACATTTTGAAAATTTTAAAGATTGGCACTCCCACGATAAATAAAATAACACTGCGGATCTCGTTCGTTTACCACCTAGAGAGCATATCTCCAACTCTCACATCAGATGCCGTTATTGTACAATTACGTACTCTTTTGTACTTTATTAAACTTTTATTATATTTTTTTTGGTAATATCGACTTATTTAAGAGTACATATATCCTGAGATTTTTTCGGATAAGTTCAGAATCGCCCTGTATTAAGTGTAACACAGTGTTGTCGACATTACTATGTAATCTTTTGAAACAAATTGACTAATCTTGAAACTTTTGAACTACATATTAGTTCATATTTTATTTTCCAAAGTACTATTTTAGGAACACAAGGTTTTCCTGGCATATGGAAAAAGTTTCTAAATATATTCCATATCCAAATATCAGCGTTGAGCTATTCTAAGGATACAAATTCGGTCACAAAACGGAACGTATCAAAAAGTCTTGAAAAGTTTGATGATTTATTTCACCAATAGTTTTCTATGCGAATAAAAGTGGACAAATATCCGATATAAATTATAGAAAATGGGAAAAAATACTTTCTGAATAATCCGTGGGTATATTTTACATACATAAATAATTTAAATAAGATTCTTATGCTCAGATGAATCCTCTTTCTACGTTTTCCCCCTTTGACTCAATCTTTATTTTACCCCTGTTTTATATTCGCGCTCAATATATCGAATCGTTCAGCTTTCACCTTCGTCTAGACAAGTTATAAATGATTTTGAAAGGGAAAAGATAAATAATGACTTTTCCCGCTTTACTTTTATAGCATCACAAAAAAATACTAGGAATACATTATAAATATAACATTAAGAGTATCTCAAATATATTGAGTTGAGTTATTTTAATAATTTTCTACAGATAGACAGTTTAAACCTGCATTTTAGTATATATAGTAAAATTAATAAAATATTTCAATAAGTACAAGCTCTAGAGTAGAAGTAATAAATATAGCAATGGTCAAAGATATAATTTTATAAATAAGTTAATAGTAATTTATTTATATAATAAATACTGGGTTGAAACATATGCAGTAATAATAAAATTTAATAAAACGAGATTAGCATTTGAGACATTGTAAATTACTAAATAGTATTAACCATAAAGTGACAAATAGATCATTTAACGTAAATATGATAGTAATGATTAAGACTAATGAACAAACTCAAACCTATAAACCGTCCTTTTTCGTTACACTAATGCATACCACCTATTTCAGTGAGCATTCAGTTGTTTGAAAGAAAAGTATACGATCAGTTCTTGAAAAAATTAACTACAAACATGGATGGCAAATTTGTGGGGATTTGAAAGAAAGTTCTCAGTGTTTTATTGAGACTCCATGTTTCACAAAAAAAAAATATGTGCTTCTTATGTGACTGGGATAGTGGAAAAAATCACTGTCATAATATAACGGTCATGAAGAGCTCCATTTCAACCAGATACTAACAACATCAATACAGAAGCATTAATTGCTCCTTCTAAAGTCCTCATTACAACTAATCACATCAAGTTAGGAGTTATAAAACAATGGATGAAAGTTGGATGCTATCTATATCACGAAAAGTTTGTTTCAATATTTTAGATGCAAAACGGTGGAACAAGGAATTTTTAGTGTAGAATCTAAGAATCGTAAAATGATGAGAGAATACATTTTTATTATCAAAATGAGAAAAGACGAAAAATGGGTCATCGAGATTCATAAAAGTTTAAATTACAATTAAAAAGTAACACAAATGGTATAAAATTATAGGAAAATGGATTGCTTGATTAATCTGGAATTACAATTCATGTATTGCCATATTGACTACTTCCTACAAAATATGGGTGCTGCCAGTAAAGGACAAGGTGAAAGATTTCATCAGACCTGAAGAATGTGGAGTAACGTTACAAAGGCAGATGGGATAAATATATGATGCAGCAACCCCAAAGCCATGAATGTACGATAGTTTGGCTCACTTGTATATCGTTCGATTTGACCTTGAAACTGACCTAATGGAGTTAAACGAATCCGGATTCAGATTATGAGACTCCAAAAACATTAATGTACGATAGTCTGCTCCACTTGCAAATCTATCACTCGCTTTGACCTTGGGATCATCTTGAACCTAATGTGCTGGGGTTAAATAGACCCCATATTCGGATTCAGTGACTCCACAAAACATAAATGTACGATTGTCTGGTTCACTTGCATATCTATTTCTCGATTTGACCGTGGAATTACTTTGCACCTAGGGCGATGGGGTTAAATAAACCCCAGATTCGGACTCAGCGTGTGATAATACATAAGAATATATAGGTTCGCACCACATTAAATCGTAAGTGGTTTCCTTAGGTTTCTTGCAAATAATGCCTAAAAATATTTATACTATTTTTGTTGGCAATATAGTAGTAATGAGTAAATTTATTGATATTAATTTCAGATTCACATTACAAGGCAGATAGACGAACATTACGGGTTAATAATACAATAGAATTGGAAAATAAATATTAACCTTACATTAAAATTACAGTAAAATTAGTAAAACCATGGGTAACAATATAAAAAAAAAAATGGAATGTTACATACGAATTTTGCATAGAACCGGTAGCAGCACCTGACACTTCAAATAGTAATTTTCTAGTTGTAACATTTCATTCTTTGCCGATTCTGCTCTGTCTACCTAGGCAATAAATAACCAACAGTCTTGTAATATTACAAATAATTGCTATTAGTGTGGGGCGTAACATCCTGTACTTTATATACAGGGTGTTAAAGGTTTAACTACCATATATTCAATATAAGATAGATAAAGCATATATACAACAAAAAAGTTTAATAGTAGAAGGGCATAACTCAACCGTTCTTAAATTAAGTCGAGTGCCATGGAATTTTATTACAATGTGGCAACAGTGTGAATACACGCTGTGCTAGGCGAGCGGTTTGTGGGTTACCCACACGGGCCAGCTTGTTTTTTAGTGATAGTTAAAAAATCCGAAGATAAAGTACTATTGCGAAAATAGCACCTGTTTTCCAATTTTATTTTTGAACTGAAAATGGTAAAATTAACCACCAAATAGCAACTTGAAAAATAAGTGATCAAAACTTCTAAGAAGATACATCGCAGAAATAATCAAAAAATTCCTGATTAATATAACACATAATCACAACATATGTTCAAGTTGTTCACCGTTATTTTCCACACATGCACGACACTACCTAAAAATTGTATAATTATAAAGTTCTTTGACACTACCAATATCGCCTCATAGAGACGAAATTATTTATTGGCGGGAAAAGCTTCAACTTTTAGCGAACTTTAAAAATGTCACATTTTCTATATTTTCATCATAGAACTATAATTGTATGTCATGGTAGATTACCAGAAGCTCAAACCAATTTCACTAACCCCATCGATGATGATGATGAAAATAGTAATAATATTATGGTTTCGCGAAATTCTCTAAAAGTTAAGACTCTCGCCATTGAAAATTTAAATCAAAAACTGCAAAATTTGCGTGAATATTCTGGAATTTCGCGTCCGTGGGGACAAAGCTTTAGACAGCCGTCTTTGGGGAAAGCGAATAAATACATCGAGCTCTTGCAGAATTGCGGCAAGCTTCTCCATAAATTGATATGATATCGTGATAAGTATGCTAAATATTGCAACAAACTTGATGCAAATTTCGATTTGGCTAATTTCTACTATTTAATTTATGATGCTTTTGAAAATTTTGTTCCAAAATCTTATATAAATTGTGGTAATTTTCCGGTATGGTATCGCTCCAAAACAAAACAGATAATTAAACAGAAAAGTATAAAAAAACTAAAAATCTTGATGTTTTTAATAAAATAATATTAATAATAATTCGAAACATTTTTGGAAATATATTAATTCTAAGAGAAAAACCACATACATTCCAAACGTTATGTACTTCAATAACCGCTCACTACAATCCAGTCTCGATATATGTAATGCATTTGCAGATTTTTTTTCTTCAGTTTATACTCTCTGATAATAGACTCCTGCATTTATTAGTAACTATCAATGCTTAAACACACTGTCTTACATTAATATTAATTCTGACATGGTTTTCAATAAATTAATAAATCTTAAAGAAAGTTTTAATATGGGCCCAGGTGGAATTCCACCATACTTTTCAAAACTTTGTAGTCCATCACTAGCTTGGCCATTGTCAATACTATTCCAACTTTCAATTATTACGGGCTATTTTCCAGATGTATGGAAGATGTATGTATATTATAGGCCAATTTGTTGTTTTAGTTCAGGGGGAAAAGTATTTGCATCCATAGTGGCTGATTCTCTACGTTTAAATTTTAATGGCTTAATTTCACCCTATCAACATGGTTTTTACCCCGGTCGGACTACAGAAACTAATACTATTACTATTTAGTAACTACATTGTTGAAAGTATTGAAGATGGTTACCAAGTTGATGCAATATATACTGATTTTTGTAAAGCATTCGATCGAGTTAACCATAAATTATTGTTAAGTATATTGGAATCATACGGGTTAATCGGGAATTTGTTATTATGGATGAAATCTTACTTATTAAATAGAACTCAAACAGTCAAAAGCAAAGAATTTTCTTCACGCGAAATAAAAGTAACTTCTGGTGTTCCTCAAGGTAGTCACCTGGGACCAATTCTGTTTTCTGTTTTTATTAATGATCTCTCTTGCAATTTAATATCATGTAGATATTTAATGTTTGCAGATGACTTAAAATTATTTCTGTGTTAAGGATTCTAAGGATAGTGATGCAATTCAAAGTGATTTAAATTTATTAGTTAGTGGTGCGAATCCCATGATATGCAGTTGAATCATAGTCAATGTAAAGTAATTAATTAATTCAATTCATATATTTCTAATTTTCTTTTGATACTTTCTTTCGTTTGTTAGATAAGGCAGGTTTATTACATACTACTTCATTCATATATTTAATACTTATATTAAATACCCTAATATAATACTTTGTAACCATTTTTTTTTTCGTTCATCTGTTTTATTTCATATAGTTTTTTAGGTTTTTGTTTTAATATAACATAATCAATACTCATTATGAAAGTAACAAATTTGCTTGCTTAGTAATATGCGAATTGCTCATATTAATTTACAATCTATATTTACAGGTTTCAATGAATTTAGAAATTTAGTGCTTGAGAATGATTTTGATATAGTTATGCTTACTGAAACTTGGTTGTCAAATGAACATGATTCGAATATTGTTGCATTACCAGGTTATCACCTCATTCGAAAAGATCGGTACACTAGAGGAGGAGGTGTTGGGGCTTACATAAAGGTGATGTATGATTTTGAACAAATATTTTTTGATTTTGGAGTCAGTGAAAATTTGGAGCATCTTTTTATAAAGATAAAGTTAAGTAATTTATCAGTTGCGATTGGTACCTTATATAGACCTTCTAATTTTAACAATACTGCACTTATTACAGATTTAGATAACTTTTTGTCTTTTCTTTCACCGGTTTTTGATGTTATTGTTTGCTTGGGTGATCTTAATTTTAATTTTTTAATATGCCAAATCCAATCCTTGAATGTTTTGAATCTTATAATTTTTGCCAATTGTTAAATGAACCAACACGGATTACCCAATTCTCTAGTACTCTATTAGATCCTATCTTTATTAATAACAATGATATTGTTAATAGTTGTGGCACAAAGCCAACTGAGGGGATTTCTGATCACAGGCTTGTTTTTGTAGATATAAAACTGAAAACATTTAAAATTAGTCCAAAAAAAGTTACTTTTCGATGTTTCGATGATTTTGATAAAAATATATTTATGGATGATTTATATAATCTTCCTTGGAATAATATTATTTATGAAAATAATATTGAGAATAAATTAGATATGTTTAACAATTTTATAATTGCATTGTTTGATCTACATGCGCCTATAAAAACGGTGAAAGTCACTAAGCCAAGGGCCCCTTGGTTAACGCCAAATTTAAAAATTATAATGAAAGAAAGAGACAAAGCATTGCAAAAGTATAAGCGGACAAAATTAGAAACAGATTGGCTTAATTATAAAAATTTGAGAAATTATACTGTATCAGCTGTAAGATCAGAAAAAAGGGCGTTTTTAAATTCAATAAGTTTCGAAAATAATTCGCGTAAAATATGGCGCACACTTTCTGATTTAAATGTGCGCAGTTGCAAAAAAAAATTTGATATACCTTTGAAGCTCTCAAATCCTAATGAAATAAACAATTATTTTTCTCCATTTCTTCAATGCAATTCTAATAATTGTGATGATTTAATTGATTATTATAATAATAATTTTTATAATGCTCAGTTATCATTTTCGTTCGGTTTATGTACAATTGATGATGTTACAGACATATTACTTGATATAAAAAGTAATGCTTATGGTTGTGATAATATATCAGCTTTAATGCTAAAATACTGTTGCTCTTTTATTTGCCCTTATATTGTCAACATAATAAACTGTTGTATAGAACAGAATTACTTTCCACAGAACTGGAAAGTTGCGATAGGTAAACCCTTGCCTAAAAATAACAGCCCTTCCACTTTTTCTGACTTAAGAATAATTAGTATTTTACCTGCTCTGTCAAAGATTTTTGAAAGAATTTTGTATAGGCAAATTTATAATTTTGTCAATATGAATGACATTCTCTCCGATTTTCAATGTGGTTTTCGTAAAGGATTTAGTACTTCAACTGCGTTAATTACAGTGATTAATGATGTCATCGAAGCCTATGACAAAGGACTAGTTAGTGTTTTGGTGTTATTAGACTTCTCCAAGGCTTTTGACACCATTAATCACAATTTACTGATTTCTAAACTAAAGTATTATGGCTTTACATATGAATCTCTTACTCTAGTACAATCTTATTTATCTGGCCGTTCTCAAATCATTCACGTTGGTGATCAGGTCTCCTCAAAGTTAAATATTCTTAACGGGGTGCCTCAATTATCCATTTTGGGACCACTATTTTTTATAATCTATACCACTGTGCTTGTGCTGTTCAAGCCTATATAGATGACACGCAAATTTACATGCATTTCGACATCAAAAACATGGTTCGTGCTGCTGAACTTTTAAATTCAGAATTGACAAATATTAAAAATATATCTGAAAAACATAATTTAAAACTAAATGCAAATAAATGTATAGTTATGTGTTTTGGCAGTCAAGAAAGGACTAAACTTGTAACAGATAATTTATTTATTAAGATCGATGATACACCCTTAGTTTATACAAATACAGCTAGAAATTTAGGTCTTATAATTGACACTAATTTGAGATTTGACCAGCACATTAAATATTTGCTTCAAAATGCTTACTCGTCATTAAAATTATTATACTCCAATCGTAATATTTTAAATATATCACTAAAGAAAACACTCTGTGAATCTTTAGTTTTGTCTCATTTCAACTGTCAAGATTTTATTTATGGACCCTGTCTTACTTCTGTTAACAAATATAGAATTCAAAAAGTTCAAAATTCATGTTGTCGGCTAATCTACAGTTTAAAAAAGTTTGATCATATATCGCATAAAATTAATGAAACTCATTGGTTGACTATGGAAAATCGCAGACTACATCATCTTGGAAATTTTGTACATGGTCTCGTTATAAGTAACAATACTTCCTCTTTACTCAAACTTAAATTCATTACTAGAGGCAATATTCATACGCGCGATATTCGTTTTAAGAATAAGTTTACTATACCCCTTCATAAGACTACCTTGTTTCAAAGATCTTTTATATATAACGCTATTAGTTTATATAATTCTTTACCTGATCAGTTTAGAGTTTATAATATTAACAAATTTAAATATAAGTATAGATTATTTTTATTTAGTAAACAAATAAATCAATGACTTCTTTATAATGATATACTCACAATTTTAATGTCGTAAATATAGGTCATTATATTTAGTAAGCAGATACTTCGTTATTATAATAGTAACTTTTGATGAGCCTGCCTTATACCTTTTACATTGTACTATTTTTGTATATTCTATTTATTACATTGTTTTATATACCGATTATAATTATGATTTGTATCTATTAATTTCGTTCTGTTGGATTATATCCACATTACCTTACCATATAGGGTTGAGTATGAATAGCTTATGCTAGACTTCGCCCTTTTGGTATTGTTATATACTTTTAATTATATAAATTTGTACTATTATTTCAGAATAAAGTCCATTTATTATTATTATTATTATTATAATTACATTTACTCGTAGGAAAAATATTTATGTGACTGATTACTTTATTG
Organism: Monochamus alternatus; assembly: GCA_037114965.1. Lineage (NCBI taxonomy): Eukaryota > Metazoa > Arthropoda > Insecta > Coleoptera > Cerambycidae > Monochamus > Monochamus alternatus. The sequence continues at coordinate 126,874,956 of CM073426.1, forward strand.
AAAACATTCAACTAGAAAGAGTAAAGGCAGTGAAAGATGTAGGTGTAAAATTTGATTGTGAACTTAAATTCACCCTTCACATTGAGGATATTTTGAGCAAATGTTTTAGAATGTGTGGTTTCATTAAACGGCAAACTCGAGATTTCACTAATGTTACATCTATTTTTGCTTTATATAAATCTCTAGTGCGTTCAACTTTAGAATATTGTTGTATTGTTTGAAATCCATATTTTGTTAGTTATATGGATCGTTTGGAATGTGTTCAAAAGAAAATATGTAATTTTATACTCTTTAAGCTGAATATTAATAAAAATAATTATGTTTATAATGAAAGGCTGCAACTACTAAGTATTCAATCTCTAAAATATAGAAGACATTGTTCCTATTTAAAATTTGCCCATAAGCTCTTTAATAATAAAATAAATTGTAGTAAATTACTTTCATTATTTAATATAAGAGTTCCGAACTATACCACCAGAATAGATGATATTTTCTATCTATGTCAATCTCGTACAAATGTTGGATTATATTCTCCTATCAATGAAGTTAGTAAGGCGATTAATGCGTTGCCTCGAAATTTTGATATTTTTGAGGCATCGTGGAGTCAACTTACTAAATTTATGAAGCAAATTAATTAGTACTTATGATGTGGAATTTATGTTTAAGTTATTTATATCGATTATGATATTATTTAATTTATTGTAAATGTTGAATTTATTTTTTAGAACAACTGTTATCTTTATTCTCGATTGTATCATTTGGGTTAATCCTGTAGAAAATAAGAATTAAATAAATAAATAAATTTGCGACAAGCGATAGACACTTCGTAGTTCAGATAGCAACTGATCTGTAGTTACTGTACTTTTCACGCTGTTGTCACATTCCGTGATATCGAATAAATTGAAAGAAGGTGTAAACATTGCTTTTTAGCTTCATTTAATGCAGAATTATTATGGTCAGAATCCTTAATTAACTTAATTTTTACACATGAAATTGGAGATTTGTTAATTTTTTTTTGGAAAATGGTTGGGTTTCTTTTTGTTCGTTTTAATGTATACTATCGCCTGTTAAATTTATGACAGTTAAACCTCTAACACCCTGTATGTAATGAAGCATGGAACTGAGGGAAAGTTATATTCTTTCAGGAATCTTTTGAGGACGCAGCCGCCACCTAGTACTTGCGACGGCAGTTCCCTGGGGGTGGTACGTACGTAACTAACTTCCGTTGCCACCTAAATTGCCCAAAGTTGAGTAACAAAATTCCCTCATTTCATACCCATTATTCCAGATCTAACCCCCGCCCACCGATATCCGACGAAACACAGTTAGACACATCTTAAGACGCCGCTCCCGTATGAATAGGATAAAATTTTAGTAGAGCTCTCCCCTATTTGCTGAGGGCTAGAGCAGAGTAATTGCGATGGGGGCATTTCGGCCTAGGGATTGATCACCCGGTTCCAGAATAAATTATGGAGGGTCGAGCCGGTGTTTTTAACTATATTTCGTTGCGGCATTGACATGCCTGTCACGTACCTTACAAAATATTCGACAACACTAGAAATGTGAATGGAAACCGGCCGCGCACGGCTGGAATTTTAATTTGAATAAAAATTGGCGGGTCAGAGAAAAAATATTTTTATTAGGGAAATTAATAAATCAAATTTCAAGCCACTACACTGAAAGAATAAATAATTTTTTCTTCATTAAATTATATCTACAGGGTGTCCCAAAATTAACCTGCCAAACAGCAGAATAATAGGAAGAAAAGCTTTAATAAACAAGAATCTGTCTAAGGGAGTTACGGTCCCTTAAAAGGGAGCTCCTAACAGGAGTATGTTTCAAATATTTTTGGAACGGTAATCATTTGATAAAATTTGAAAGTTTGTATCACTAGGCCAGTTCCCACAAGATGAATTAATTTTAAACTACTGTTACTTTTAAAAATATTAGATCAGTTAAGTTGTGGATACGTTTTCAGTGCATGTAACTCAAGAAGTAATTGGACGAACATTTCTGACAGCTTCAAACTAGACCCTGACTCTTGTAGAACAAACCCACTTTATGAATCTGACGGTATGGGAATACCTTCAAAATTTCAAACAGGGGCGAAGTAGCAAAATATATCTCAACTTCTTTGTGTGAATGTATTTTTAAATTTTATTGCCAAATGTAAAAGAATCAGACTCTTGTTATACTTTGTTAATATGCTCCGTCTTCAAGTAATTGCTATTTCAATATTTTATTGTGTCTGTCATCAAAAATGTAATAAACTATAGAAAACTTACGTCTTTCATAGCTATCGTGGCTTCCTTGTAAATTTTGTTTTTAAGTTCTGTAGTGACGTCATCACTCATTTTGTTAAATTACACACCCCCCCCCCTCCACATTTTTATAACAAAAATAATTGCCTTAGAGTTTTTCCACTACAACGGTATCCAAAGAAGGCGTTTTTTAAAATACAAGTTAAAGCGAAGTGCATGACAGATTTTAAAGGTGTTGAAAAGTGAACACGATCTAACAAAACTATTGTAAATGATAACTGATGACTGATGATGACTATTAGACATTTTAAAATGTAAAGGATATGTCATGAACACAGTATATAAACGACAATTACACCGAAATGTAACAAATTAACATTAACAATAAATTAATACAAGTATACATACAAAGATCAAGTACATAGTCTAGTACGGATTTACGGGGTGACTCTGTGGGGGTGTGCGGGGGGTGAATTGGGGGACAAATGGCAGCGTGCATGAAAATCGCTCCAAACTCGTTACTTGGGGGTTTTCGGGGATGCCGAAGTCAATTCTGGCATTGGAACTCCACAGAGGGACTCCCGAGCTCCCTCGGGGAAATATAATGCTAGAATTGAATTCGGCATCCTCGAAAACTCCCGAGTAACGAGTTTGGAGCGATTTTCATGCACGCTGCCATTTCTCCCCCAATTCACTCCCCGCGCACCCCCACAGAGCCACCCCCGTGCATCCCCGGGTAATTTTAATGCCAGAATTGAGTTCGACAGCCCCGAAAACCCCCGAGTAACGATTTCCGAGCGATTTTTCCGAGTTTCCAGTCGTTCCTATAATGGTGCAAGTAATGATGCAATTGGAAACTGCATTATCCGGCCCAGAAGGCATTTTTCAAAAAATGGCTAAACCAGACGATATAGATTTTTTTCTGGGACCTTCCTGAACACAATGCAGAAAACCGCATCTCGATATCTGCTGTGCCTAAAAATTTCCGCTATTCCGGACGATTTTGATCTAAATGCCCTGGACTAATAAGATTATCTTGGACCCTACTTTTGAAATGTTTGCTATGCAAATGTGTTATTAAAGTTGGAAGACGATTATAAAACCTATATAAGAAATACAGTTTTTGAATGTAGTTGTTTTATGATTAGGTAACATATAGGTTTGCATATCTTGCCTCATGTTATACAGGTCAGAACTCATACAAAATTTATTTAAATTATCACAAACATACAACAAACATCGATAAATATAAACGCCTGAAACTATTAGCGCTATTTCTCCACAAGACAATACTATAAACCAATTTACTATGAACCATACTGTAATAAACATTTAATAATACATTTAGAGGTAATGATTGATTTAATTTAGATATATAAGTTATTAATATGCAGTCATTGAGCAGACATTAAAAACAAGGTTATTGACCTACATACGGTAGGTCAAGACTTGGATTGCCGTGCTGTTGATCACTGAATAGGTATGTACAAAAAGACAGAAAACGTTTCAGTCTCTCATAATAATTTAACCTAATTAGTTATTGGATTTTACTTCATTATTTATGTAATTAAATGTGAATGGTTTATTTTGAAGTTTTGTAATTTCAATATTAAATATTTTATATGTTGAAACTTAGTATGTCAGTTACATACTTTTAAAAAAATAATTTATATCTTTAATTACATATTACAATAAGTAGGCACTATAGAAAAATATTTAATTATGGCAACGTGGCGTCAGGCCGACACAGAGTTCAATTGCCGCCAGCGGTCAGTGACATTGTGAATAGAGGGTTTAAATAATAGTTTGAAAATATTTTGTTCGACCTAAATATACATTTAAATTTGTTTAAAATCGTATATTCGTATTATTCTTCTCTGCTATCGGCTTTTAAAATTAATGACATCATGACTGAATCATTCTGTATATAGGTATTAAAATCCATTTTTGTCGAAAACTATGTCCGAAATCGAATTCAACGTTACCTTTTTTATGTAAGAAACTAGATTTTTTACTATGAAATTATTAAAAAATATGCACAAAAAAGTTTGAGTGCTATTAAGCACTACCATCCTTGCTTTTACTCCCTTGTAAGTAGGCCTTTGGCCCCTGTGTTCATTTCTCTTAAGATTTTCAAAACAAAACAAAAAAAAAGTTATGGAATTCTGCCAAATTTCATTAATTTATGTCTTAGAGAAATATCTACTTATTAAAAATAGTCATCAAGAAGTAACCCTTCACATGGTATGTCGAGAACAAAGAGTTTTAAGAATTTTCGTCTTATTTTGGGATCCAGAAAACGCAATTAAATGTATAGTACTACTTTTAAAATCACCTTGTATATTCGATGAAATATTTTCATTACAAATTATTTTAATATTCTATACTTCAACAAGAAAAATATATCAATGTGGATGATAAAAATATTTATGTATTATTTAAATATTATTTAAGGTAAAGTAAAACTTAATTTTACGAGCTGAATAATGGCAGTTATTGAATGCATTATTGCTACCTTCATTATCTGCTGAGTAACCAAGGGGCTGAATAAAGATTTTTTCCTTACTGAAAGAATTCTTCCATGGAATATTTAGAACCTTATTTACTTAATTCAATTCCAATAGAGAACCGTCGCGATGGAACTCGTGTTCGCTTCCGATCCCGGCGAATCCTTACCAGTTGCAAATTTAATTTCCTGTTAATTCAGTTTTGATTGAACATTAATTGTCCGTCTTGTAGATTTCCTCAACAGTTGGACGCAGCGGAATTGAGTTTTACATCAAACAAACAATTATCTCGCAAATTGGTAAACATTGGGAGTTTAAATTTGATTTTTTGGGCGCGCGGGGGATTTTAATTATTCGAAGTGGATATTTCGAAATTAATTAAAATTTCCGGCCGGTTTAAGTGTTGTGTCAACTTCGGTAAAGGCGGGCGAAGAAGACAAAGGATGTACTTAGGTGGGGTGGGGTTGGAGTAAACTCGACGTCGAAGTGCTTCTGGAAAGCGAAATGGTCTAATTTTGATGGCCAATAAGACGGTGCGACTGAAGTTTACATTGTGACGTGTTTTTTTTTTGGCATATTTACAACTGTGAAATAATACTCGTCTGGTTCTGATAACGTACCAACTTTTTTGATAAAGAGAGTTATTAACTGTATTATAGACCCAATTACGTATCTGGTTAACTTATCTTTCGAGTGTGGCATATTTCCAGATTCCTTGAAAACTGGAAGGGTTGTACCAATTTATAAAAACGGTGACTCAAACAGTATGAATAATTATAGACCTGTAACAGGACCTGCTGCATTTTCAAAAGTATTTGAATATTGTTTTTTGGAGCGGTTAATGCCTTTTTTGGATAAATTTAATATTCTAACGAAATATCAGCAAGGATTTTGCAGTGGTATGTCTACAGGCACAGCTATTCATGCATTTTTAGAAAAAGTTTACCATTTCATAGAGCTTGATGAATGCTCGGTCGGCATCTTCTGCGACTTGAGTAAGGCATTCGATTGTGTCGATCATCACAGGCTAATGTATAAGTTGATTTCTTGTGGTATCAGAGGCTTGCCTCTTGATTCGTTGCAATCTTTTCTCAAAAATAGGACCCAATATGTCTCAGTAAAAAATAGTTGTTTGGTGCAGCATTCTGTCAAGATGGGTGTACCACAAGGTTCAGTTTTGGGACCTATACTCTTTTTAATATATCTTAATGATTTGGATGCTGTTTCACCGAGCACACATTTTATCATGTATGCTGATGACACATCTTTAATTATATCGTACATCAACGATAATGATTTGAAAAAAGATTGCAACGTTTTATTAAAAGATTTGACAAAATGGTTCTCTGAGAATAACTTGTACTTTAATACTAATAAAACGAATGCTATAAGATTTCATAGTTCACAGAAGTATTGTAATATGTTGAGTTTTACCGTGGGAAATAATGATTTGAGTACTGATGTCGAGGTTATAAAATTCTTAGAACTCAATATAGACAAAAATTTGTATTGGAAAATGCACCGTACGTTACCAACTAATAAAATTTCCTCTCTTACTTATTTGTTCCGCAATTTAAGGTCGATATTAAATATTGAGCAACTCCTCTGCCTTTACCATGCACAAGTCTCATCTCGTCTCAGGTATGGTATCTGTTTCTGGGGAAATTCTACTTTTTCAATCCAAGTTTTTATTGCACAAAAGAGATTGTTAAGATATATGCTAGGAGTTTCTAGTAAGGATATTTTTAAAAATTTAAACCTACTACCTTTACCATGTTTATTTATATTTGAGATCTGTTTATATGTTTTTCATAATAAAAGTAAATTTGTATTAAATGATGCACTTCACGGGTACAATACAAGCCAAAATATGAATTTACATATTCCATTTGCTAGAATAAGAATAACGTCTAACACTCCGAACTGTTTAAGTCCTAGGCTATTTAATAACTTACCTAACCAATTGAAATTGTTGGAAAGTGAATATTTATTTAAGAAAGCTTTAAAGCAGTTTTTATTGGAAAAATGTTTTTATTCCATATTGGAATTTTTACCTACTTTTTCTTAGCTTGTAAGTTTTATGTGACTATTTCTATACATGCTATGTCTCTAAGGAAAATAAATTATTACTATTATTACTCAAAACTAATTCGTTTAAACCGTTCCATTTCAGTTTTTTATATAAAACTTTAAATGGTACCTTGAGTTAATTTGAAAATTTCATACCTTTTTTTACTTAATTGTAAAGGTATCTTTTGTATGCAATCTTATTCAGGTTAGTCAAGCTTATACAGGGTGTCCACTAACGAATTATATACTCTAAAATCCAAATGTTGTCGATTAAACTAAAAATATTGAAAAAAAAGTTGCAGGGTGTTTTAAAGTTTATTTTTTTTATTTCCTGTTCTCTCTTTAACTCATAACCTAGTTAGCCTATTAGGTTAAATCATACAGGGTGTTCATTTTACTACAACCCTTTGTAAATATTCGTCTGTATCTTTTTTTTCATATAAATTTTTACACCTAACTATCAGAAGGTAGAAAATTTTATTCTACACAAAAAATATGGGATATGTGTTAATAAATATTTTCTGTAATATCTTCATAACTCGTTAACTATAGGAGATAGAGAAAATGACCCCCCACTCTCGCTCTCTTTTTTTAAGGGAATATTAATGGTCAAAACCAAAATGACCTATCGTCTTTTGTTTCCGAGTAAATTTTTCACTTTTCGATACATGTTTGTAACTTAGCTGTTTGTAAAAAAAAATATTACGTTCTTCAGACATTTTTTTGAGTAGAGTCCAGTGACGTGCCTAATTTTTTGTATTCATTTTTAAGTTATAACCTAAAATTTTGTTTTTTCCATTAATATACCTATAATATGTGGAGTTGACTATAATTATTCACCATTTTACTTAGAAAACAGTTTATTCCATATTAACTTAATTTTTTAAATATTTTTGACGCGACATTTAGAAAAAATCATGACAGAATAACTTACCAAATAAATATAGTATTATTATAATGATATAAGATAATAAGAGAGTTCGCTTATTGTGAAAATTGTGGTATTGTTAGTTACATTTAGATTATTATTTTTTTGTCAGTATCTAGCCATTGCTCGCGATAACTAGATAAATTTTAGTAATGATAAATTGTTTGTTTGTCTACGAGATTCACTGGTATTATTATTGTCCGCAATTTACTATACTCCAACTTTGTTTAAATATATTAAATAGTTAAAGTGTGGTTTTTATTTATACATTCTGCCTTTAGAAACATTGCTTTGGCAATCTTATTTTCGTGTTTTTAACATACGATAGAAAGGTATTGTTAAACAAATCACTTGGCGTTCTCTTTAAATATTTGAAATCATTTATATTTATCTTACAACTTTAAACCCACTCCCGCCTCCAGTAAGCAGTTGAACATACCTTTTATATATATATATATATATATATATATATATATATATATATATATATATATTTTTGGTACCAAATTAGTGTAAAGCTTTATTCACATAAGATTAGTGCGGTTGCATTGGTACTGCAGAAAAGTTATTAAAAAGGGCCGTATTCTTGAAATAGTGTTTTCTACAAAATACAAATAATTTTAGACATTTAATAACTGAATAATCTAGGGTTTAGCAAATAATAGGAATGTTAACTCATCCCACCTGCAAATATTCAAAGATACTGAAGTAAAACGGTGAGAAATACGGGTGACTTTTGTAACGTTCAGATAAACTTAACAGTAACGCCTTTGTACTGCAGTTGTATGGCAGAAGCTAAAAGCATTTTAACTTTTACCAATCCTTTTCCAGCAATCATACAAGGACCAATCAGAAAACTGCTTTTTAGTTTAGAATTGATTTGTTTCTAAAAAAATGGATGAAGAGGACTGTTTGGTTTAGAAACAGTTACTTTTGCTGCTCTCATTCGCAGCGACGTCAGTATGTATAAAAAGTATACATGCAAAAAAAAATGAAAAGAAGAACTCGGAGATGGTGGGTGCGACCTATTAACCGTAGAAAGCACATGCAAGGTGATTTCTATAATTTATATAAAGAAATGTGAAATGAGAATGCCGATTATTTTTTCATTTCACCCGAATGACAGTGGCAGTGTTTGATGACTTGCTGAAATTAGTGGGGCCTCATTTAACCCACAGTATACTAGTATACTGTGATTTAACCAAACATTCAAATAGACCATCTATTCCTGCAGATTGTAGGCTTATATTTTATCTAGGGTAGGCTTTTAATTACTATTCGGTAAATGATAAAAACCAACACGTAGTTGACAAAACATAAACACAACCTCTCTGAAGGTCAAGAATCTTGAGTTTTTGCATATCGCCAACTTACAGCGGAAAAATTCTCCAACTTCTTAAGTCTACAGTAATTTTATGTAAACAGAGTAATAATATTTAACACCATACAATTACAATACAACAGTACAACTACAGTGCCATTGCACTAACGTTTATCTGAACGTTACTTGACAAACGTATTAATTATTTTTTTGTAACTTTACAAAAAATTGAAATTTTGCTTATTAGTTAAAAACAAAAGACGATAGGTCATTTTGCTTTTGACCAGTAATTTGTTGTTGTGCAATTTCCTCAGTTTATCAAAATTTAGTTTAATTACTTTTACGTACAGTTTCATTTTGTAGAATTGAAATCTGTACAAACCGTACAGAAATAATAATCACCCACCAGGCATAATAGCATTTGTGGAGCGTTAATTCCAAGTCTATCAGTAGGGTCGGAGGTCCACCTGCCTTTCAAGTACTATTCGATCCTTTGTGATGGAGATGTCACTCGGAACACAGTTACACGGATCTGTTGAGGGCGATAAAAATTACAATCAATCCAGAAATTAGAAGGGAGGACTGCCGCTGTTGCATTGAATTCGACGGTCGCCGTGCAGAAGGACGCTATTCACTAGTGGCTTTCCGTTAACTAACACATGCTTTGATCCCGTTGTTGAAAACCTTTGTTATTCGATAATGAATGGTACGATTTTATCAAAAACGTAACATTATTTCTGTTTCGTCATTTTACTTCAATAGTTCCTGTATTGTATTTCAAGACCAAACCAAAATCATCTATAATATTTTTTGAAGTTATAATAATGTTTGTTTTAAAATGGGCTTTATTAACTGCCTTAATAATCACAGTAATGGGGAAGTTCCATGAATTTTATATTAGTTTTAAATGTATTATAGGTTAGTTGTCTCAAGTACTAGTTGTCAAAACTCCATCTTGCGATATAATGATGAAGTAAATAATTCAGCCGGTAAATTTGCACGTTAGAAAGACATATCTCAGAAAATATAACAATACGCCCATTATTCTGCATGCCAGACATCCTTATACAGGGTGTGAAATTATGCGTCAAGATTTCATGAGGTGATTTCTCACAAGAAATTAGGGTCACGAAGTTCTATAACAATTTTTCGTAAAGTCAATATTAATGGAGATACAAGGTGTTAAAGTTAAAATTTTATTTTCGATATTTGTAAATAACTTAAGGAAGAAATTCAAATATTTACATAAAATTTATAAATCGGGAGTTTTTGCGGACGAGAAATTCAAATATGTTTCTAATTTTGACGTCACTAGTAGGAGGCGCCACTTGTGGCACACCATGTTTATTTTTAATTGCATCTTAATGTATCCATCTAACTATCAAAACAGTCGATTCTCTTACCTGTTTGAAAATAATATACCGTAAACTGGGGCTACTTTGACTTCGAGGGTTACTTTGACACTTTTTGGGGCTACTTTGACAACGTCCCTCGTAGAAGTGAGAAAGCCGGAATTTTGAGGTTATGTTAATGTAAATAGTGGTAGGCCAGTGTGTAAGCATTATGCTTTGTTTTCAGGTGTTATTGTGCCCTAAATATTTGAAAACATTGTGTAAAAAATGGTTAGAACCTATAAAAAGAAACTGGGTGCCCATGGATACAAAAACTATACTGAAGAAGACTTAAAAAAAACCAAAAAATATTATTTTTGTTTTTTTTGGCATTATCATTTTTTTGTATTTTGTTACCTGCCGCTTTTCTCACATTATTATAACCTTTACTAAATAAAGTTTAGCTTGAACAGAATATGTGTTTTTTAATGTTTAACCCTTCAAAATACTATAAAATAAAAAAAATATTATTTTTTTGGTGTCAAACTAGCCCCCGAATGATACTAATTTGACCTACAATACAAAACAGGGCTCGTCAAAATAGCCCCGGCCATGGGGCTTTTATAAAGCTGTTGCCTAGAGGCAATATTCTAAAGGCATCTATTGGTTGAATCAAACAATAATTTGTTGATTCAGATAATTAAGGAAAAAGTTACAATAAAAAAACTCCCAAAAGTATGTCAAAGTAGCCCCAGTTTACGGTACCTTGCTGCAGTCGGTGGGCGATTAAAAACTGTTTTGGTTTCTGGTAAAATGCTTTTTCTGCTGAAAATATAGCAAAATATTACTTGAAAAAGTTGTTCAGAATCGTAAATTATGGAGCTGTGCAAAAGTTCAAGAAGATCGGCGTGGTTTGATGAAACCAGTTTTCAACAAAGCACAAAGATTTTATCAAAGCAAGCCGATTTTTTTAAAATTTTGCACATCGCATAATTTACCGATATGAACAACTTTTTTAAGTAACATTTTGCTGTATCTTCAATAGAAAAGGCACTTTAACTGAAACCAAAACAATTTTTACTCGGTGCACTGAATATTTTAAATAAAATTATTTCGAAAACTGTTACTCCTAACAACTTCAATAAGGTATACCTTTTTCAGATATAACAGGTAGGAGAATCGATTATTTCAATAGTCAGATGGATACACTAAGCAGCAAAAAAGTTCATTTGAAAGAAACATGATGTGCAATAAGCCCTGTACTAGTGACGTCAAAATTAGAAACATATTTGAATTTCTCGTCCGCAAAAACCCCCGATTTACAAATTTTATGTAAATATTTGGATTTCTTAAGAAGTTATCTACAAATATCGAAAATAAAATTTTAACTTTAACACCCTGTATCTCCGTTAATATTGAGTTTTCGAAAAATTGTTATAGAACTTCGTGACCCTAATTTCTTATGAGGAATCACCTCCTGAAGTCTTGACGCATAATTTCCGGACACCCTGTATAATACTGGTATCTATAAAAAAATATATTAATCATCATTTATATCCTCTTAACTGAGCTATCCAAACATGATAGTATGATCGTGTAGGTAGCATTGTGCACTACTGAAATACAAGTATATTTTTATTTTTTCTTTTGTCATGTTTTATTGCTTAACTTCAAAATAAATCATTATCATCAATAAAACAAAATGTACAGAAAACCGTCGTAGAGGACTCCTACAACTTACTTTCCCGCTATATGTACTAATTATTTTTAATTTTTAATTATTTTATACTGTGACAAATGTGACAACTAACCTCGACTATTGTAACAACTATTCATTTTTTCGGGGTAAGTTGTCACTTATTACAACATTTTGTGTGTACTATTCAGTTGCCTGTATACATGTTGTTGACAAATGTTACTTTATTTTAATAAAAAATATTGAGATATTATCAATATCAATTTTGAATATATTCCACTTCAAATTTGTGACAACTACAGTTGTTTATGTTCTCAGAATAAAATAGGTAAATTAATATAGTGGTAATACAGAACATATTATTTAGAATCGGAATCTTAGCGCTGAATACAATAAATGAAAAAAATTGTAAGATTGCTTTACCATTAATTTTTTAAACGTTCTGTACATAACTTTACATTTTAGTTTTTTCGATGAATTTAAATCTATCTGCTTATGTTTACCCATATTAAACTTACATTGAACTGGTCTTCACAAATAAACAATGTTGCAATTCTGGAAAGTTTAACCTTTTCCTTTCATTGCGCTTCATCGCCCTATTTTTATTAGGCGCTATTTTGCAACTTTAATTATTACCAATGTCTATTTAACCTAATAACACTTAATAATATCACAAACAACAAATTAACAGATATAAAGCAAAATACTGTATTAGGTATACACGTGTTGTCTGACGTCACAGATCTTCGCTGTGGCGGCGACCGTTTTCTGGGGGCGTGGTCAGATTAAAAGTTTAAATACCGTTTTTAAGCTTATTTTTTCCCGAAATTGTGTATTTGAGTATATAATTACCTAATAATAAGTACCTTCCCATATGGAAATGGGCATAGATGCCGTAGTAGACAATTTTTGATTTCATAGAGAGATATGTGGAATATTGGCTATCAAGAAATTTAATTTCATGGGATCTAATGTTATATTGCTCTCGTTCCCCATTCTTCCCTGTTTTATTAATGCTTCCCCTTCATTCCGATTGATCTTTATTGTAGGGTAGGTAAAAAAAAACTAACGTCATTTCCACGTACACAGTATTTACCCAGCTTATATTTTTATTGCTCGACAAACACTAACCAGATCCAAGTTACACAAAAAATGTACAGCCCGTTGCCCAACGCAACTATCGTAAATCAATTTAATTACTGTAAAAGATAAGGGCGAACTAACCGAAATACTGGCCGACAGGTGGTCGGCCAACACAACCCTACATGATGATACAAAGTGTCGTTTATAAGTATTCATCGAGAGATTATGTAAGGGAAATAAATTATTTAATGAAAAGAAGCAAACGGCACAATTCAGTTTTCTTGTAGATTTTTTTACTAAAACAGCAGTTGTCGCCCTTAATTTTCATTACAAGTACTAAATTTGTATCCAACCAACTATTACTCCACCTTAAAAATTAACCACCTCACGGCAGACCATATGAGAGGCAGAAGGCACAAACCAACGTGAGTTGCCGCTGCTATAAATCTAATGTATGTTGCGAGGGGGTTGGAATGTACAATTTGTCTGGTGGTAGTGCCTATTTATGGGAATATAATTGAGTAAACATCTCCATTCATGTAGCAATTTTAGGGGTGAAACAGTGGGCGACAGTATGATGGTTGGTTCATCAAGACCTTCGACTTGACAGGGGTGCGCTAAATAAATTGCTATGTGAGTTGATGTTGATGTGGAGACGAATGTATCAGGTTTCAGGGGAAGGCAAACTGCAAAAATATACAGTAATATATAGTTTAGAAACTACGGAACTAAGTTCCGTTTGTATAAATAATTGTCTTGCTTTATTTAGACAATAAAAATTATTTTAGGCAACAATTGCTATTATTAAAACAAAATTATGTTTTATTTATTTAACTTTTAAGTTACTTGAAAGAATTATTGTAAATATTTGAAATAGTATTAAATAACATTATTAAGAAAAAATAAAACTAGAGTACATAATTAGTATTTTTGATGCAAATACGTATTGCATATCTTAACAACTATTTAATTATTCATACAAGAGGGTAGCTAAAAACAGATGTATAAAATAAATATGAGTAAACACCTGACACACTTATAGCAAACTGTCAAAACCGCTAGGTACACAAGACATATACCGCTTTCGAGCTTATTAGCTCTCCTAAGTATGTCATAGGTAGAGCAACCGACGACTTATCCGACCTGAGTAGATGTGATGCAGCACATAGCTACATCTTATAGCCACATGCTCAACTAGACGGTCTCAAAAACAAGATCACGTTTTTCTATTTTTGCACACGACCACCTGCACACACTACAATACAATTTGTAGTGAATAATACTACAATCGTATCTCTATAGATTTCGTGCTGTGTTAATACCATCTATAAATATTATTTTGCACAATAACCACATGTTAAATTTTACAATGTGACAAAATATTAAGTTTAATACGTGTAAATCTATAAAGTAAATCTATAAACCTATAACTTAAGAAAGAACCTGTTCTACTCTACTTTATTTAATAATTATTATTAATATTTTAATAAAATATTATTCTGTAAATCTTAAATTAAGTGTATTTGTAAGAAAAAAGTATTGAATTAAATATAAAAATGTTTCGATGTCAAGAATGTAAATATTAGTATTAAATATACTTTATTATTAAATTAATACATATATACTTGAGTGAAGTTTAAAATTTTATGTATATTATTTTTTCCGTATAAGGCGCTAATATTAACTTTTGTTTCACACCCAAATGTGTTGACATAAAAACAATTCGTCGAGTAATATTCACTCAATTATTTGCTAACTAAAAACGTCGTTTATGGTAAATATTGAATATCTTTTGAGTTAGCTTACTAAAATGTGTTTATGGTAAACACAAAATTGAGTTATAGGTATATTAGCCAACTAAAAATTGAATTGATAAGCTTATTTCTTTGTAAAATATTAAATTCACTAAAAATTTATACTGATATTTCAAAATAAGTATGTGGTATTTTCAGTAAAAATATTCAACATATTTTGTAATGCGAATGAAATACCTACATGGCAATACATTTTTAGATGATGGATGAACAAAACGCTTTTACAGATAAGGATAAATCACATTTAGAGGATGGATGGACAAATTCCACAAAAAGGTTATTTCTGCTTCTGACAAGGCCTTCTTAACTATTTAGAAATGAAAATGTGACTCGCATAGTGTATTTATTATTGAATTCTAATAATACCATCTACTGTATTTCTAATAATTTGTTAGTAAGAGATATCCTGCAGATTATGACTAGCTTAAACCTGTACTTTTGTACATTTAAAAAATATATTACTTTTTCGAGCAGGGTTTTAGAATCACCCTGTAGAAAGTCGGATGCACACAAAAACAAAATGAAATCAACACGCTCGGCGTTTTTATGTATACAAAAATATTACAGTTTAATTTCATTTATTCCATAATTTAGCCTCTCACCGTATACATATAGTGTAAAAATTTATGTACGCAACAGAAATTCTTTTAAAATAATATTGCTGGTACCAATTCAACATAAACAGAATTCATTGTAAAATTTTAAGCTTTACGTTCCGCCATTTTTTCTTTTACCCTTCATCTGTGAACTTTCATGTTAAATAATGACAGAGATAAAGTGACAGCAGTATTGTTAACGCCTCAAAAACCTCTGGCGACCGCCGTACAAAAGACCGTCTTTATGACGCTGTAATTTATTAACACGGTTTTGGGAAATTACTACAATGGCCGTATAAATTCTGCGGCGTTGCTGAATTGTCGTGCAACTCGGAAAAACGTGAGACAATAAGTTATAGAGGCTAAATGAATTCAACTCTGGCCGGCGGTCTGACAGTTGCGAGAGCTTAAGGAATTGTAAATTATGCTGATGTTCCGAGTTCATGTATACTGGCTTGAAGGAAATAGGTTTTCTACTGATTGTCCTATTTACAGTAATGTTATAAAAAAATTATGCTGGTTGAGTAGAAACAGATGATCCATTCATGAAGAGTTGTTATAAAGAAGCTAAAAAATTTTTTTCTGAATAAGTTCAAACAAAAAAACACGAATTTTACCATAATAGCAATTACCTTTTTCTACCGTCAATAATTTTAAGAATGAAACCTTATCTATTGGTTTACCGACTTTTAATTTATATTATCAGAATATTCGTGGAGTTCGTACTAAAACTACTGACTTACTTATTGCTAGCTCTGTGTCTCCATATATAATTGCTCTTACTGAAACCTGGTTGAATGATAATTTTCACAATGATGAATTATTTAATACAAGTTGTTTTCCGTTCTGATCGTAATTTCATTGAAACCAATACTAGCAGAGGTGGAGGTGTTTTGTTGGCAATTAATAAAAAATTCAATGCTTGTAAATTTGATCATACGGTTAATTGTAGTGTATTTCAGGACCTGTTTCACATTGATATTATTTCTATAAAAGTTAACTTTGTTAAAAGTCGCAGTTTATATATATTTGTTGTCTATATACCTCCAAAAGTAACTAATGAAACCTATGAAAAGCTATTTTTTGCTTTTGACTCGATGTACATGTTGTATGACTCGGATATTGTAATCTTGGGTGATTTTAATTTGCCAAATTATATTAATAATTCTATTTTTACTGAGGATGCTTCACTTAATTTATTAAATAATTTTATAAATTTTTACGATTTTCATCAATATAATAGCATTTTGAACCACAATGATAAAATTCTTGACCTTGTTCTTTCTAATACGAAATGTTCTGTTTCCCACCACTCTACCGACTTATTATTACCTGAAGATTCTCACCATCCTGCTTTACTTGTGGATTTGTTCCTAAGAATAAAAAAAATATACGAGGCATATTAAGTTCAGAGCTTAATTTTAGAAAAGCAAATTTTCCCGCCTTATATCATGAATTATCTTTAATAGACTGGTCTTTCATGAAGACACTCACATCTGTCAACGATCTCGTTTCTCAGTTTTATGAAACTTTAAATTCCGTTTTTATAAAACATGTTCCAAAAAAAATATTTTCAAATAAATCATATCCACCCTGGTTTTGTAAAGAATTAATTGTAGCCATTAAAGAAAAACACAGAGCTTGGAATAAGTATCGTTCTACCTTAGATATTGATGATCATATTAATTTTCAACGTTTGTCTGTTGTAAAAAGTAAAAGTAAGGTAGCCTATAATACTTATATAACTAATATCGAATGCGAGCTAAAATATAATCCAAATAAATTCTGGACCTTTGTTAATTCTAAAAAAGGTAATTCATCTATCCCCAATATCATGACATAACGGTATATCTTCAAATGATACTAAGGAAATTACTGATTGCTTTGCGGATCACTTTGCTTCCTCATTCATAACTACAGACAACTTAGACCCTATTAGTAATACCAATGTTAACAGCAATACACTCTCAAATATCTTATTCTCTTCTAATGATATACTTAATTCCATCAGAAAATTAAAACCTAAAATGACCATGGGACCTGATCTCATACCTGCCTTTCTGATCAGAGACTGTGCTACTATTTTTTCAGAGCCTCTCCTTATAATATTTAACTTAATACTGACTTCTCACACATTCCCCGATTGTTGGAAAACTTCGAAAATTTGTCCCATTTATAAAAAAGACAATAGAAATGACATTAAAAATTATCGACCTGTTGCAATATTATGTAATTTTAGCAAAGTTTTTGAAATCGCCTTGCATCATATCTTGTCATTTCATCTTAGACATATTATATTGCCGCAACAGCATGGCTTTGTCGAGGGGCGTTCAACAGTCACCAACCTAGTTTGTATAACACAGTATATCCATGAGGTTCTTGATAAAGGAGGTCAAGTAGATGTCGTGTATACGGACTTTTCAAAAGCCTTTGATCACCTTGACCATAATTTATTAATATCTAAATTGGACTCTGCTGGAATAGGTTCTTCATTGTTAAAGCTTATGACCTCATATCTATCTGGAAGAGCACAGTATGTTCAAATTTTGGGAGTAAAGTCAGCCGTTTTTGCACAGTCCTCAGGAGTTCCGCAGGGTTCTGTCCTAGGACCCTTATTGTTTACGATTTTTATTAATGATATTGCATCGGATTTAAATGTACATTTCTTGTTATATGCCGATGACATGAAAATATTCTGTACTATAAATAATGAACTGGATGCATGTAACTTACAAAGAAATTTAAATTTAGTAAACTCCTGGTGTACTGTTAATAAATTATCCCTTAACTAAGCAAAATGTAATATTATGTCCTTCAGTCGCCAACTAAAGCAGATTTAGTCTTCTTCGGCCTGTTGTAATAAAGGACTTAGGAGTTTACTTTGATCCAAAGCTTTCTTTTATTCAATTAATTATGTAGTTAAGAGTGCCTACAAAAACCTAGGTTTTATCGTACGGAATATGGCAGGTTTTAAGAACATGGACACTGTTAAATTGTTATATGGTGCATTTGTTAGATCTAAGCTGGAATGTGCGTCTTTGGTTTGGTCTCCTGTTTATTCTGTTCATGTATCGTGTTTAAAGCAAGTACAATGTCGATTTTTTAAGAGGCATTTTTCGACGGCTTCAATATGTGCAGTCTTTTACTTAGGCGAAAAATGTATTCTGTAATTTTCTTATTCAAGATTCTTAATGACATAATAAATTCTGAGAATCTATTGGAAATGATAAATTTTCATATTCCACGATTGAATACGAGATATAAGCATCTCTTTCAACAAAAAAATTACAGAACTAACTTGTATAGAGCCGCTCCCGTTTATCAGATGTGTGCTAATTACCTTGAAATTGAGTCACGGTTGGATATGTTCTGTTCAGCTACCTGTCATATAAAGAACTTGTTTAATGTACAGTTTTAATTTTATTTTATTGACTTTTCTTGATAATTTATTTTTTACTATTATTTATTTCTCGATGTCTGCTTTTAATCATTTACTTTAAACTCTTATGTATGTTTGTATATTGTGTATATTATGTAATTTTGTTACTGTTGTTTTTGTCGTTTTTCTTTTGTATTTTAATATTTAGGTGCTGATTTCATAGTGTATTTTCTCCCTTATCCTGTAATTGGGCTTCGGCCCGTTGGATATTGTATTAATAAATAAATAAATAAATAATAAAATAGAGACTGCACGCAATAAGTCTAAAGTAATTTGGAATATTGTAGAAGAATATATATAGAAATTTGAATGAAATGAGGGAAAAAGTGTTGAAATTTGTGGCTCCGTACATAATACAGCGTAATACAGCCTTTAACGTATATATTCAATATTTCAGTGAAATCCGGTATCTTTTTCACAGAAAAAGCTATTGTTATACCGATTTTTAAGAAAGGTCACCTCACCTTATTATCTTTTTTTTCAAAATTATTTGAGAAAATTGTGCACAAAAGGCTGTATAACTTTTTAAATGGGAATAAATTGCTGACATCTCGGCAACATGGTTTTCACGAAAAATATTCAACAAATACCGCTGCGTATGATTTACTATATTTTATTTATGAATCTCTTGAGAAAAAAATAACTTTGTAGTAACAATATTTTTCGATCTTAGTCGAGCTTTCGACAGTGTGAATAATGACTTTCTTGTAGACAAACTTAAACAACGGGGCATTAAAGATCGGTGGGTATCCTCTTTTATCTCGGGCAGAAGCGTAAAGGTGAGAATTGGGCAACAATTTTCGGATTTTAATTATCCTGAACTTGGGCTTCCTCAAGGTAGTATACTGCCTCCTTTATTATTTCTGGTGTTCATCAACGATCTGCAGAAACATACAGGGTGTTAAAAAAAGAGTGTAAAATATTTAAGGAGGTAATAGTATGAACCAAAATAAGCAGAAAAGTCTCAATAAACATGGGTCCGCAAAGTAACGGTTGCGGAGATATGGAATGTTTTATGTTTTTTAGCCCCTTTTCTTGCAAAAACGTTGTGTATTTTCTTATAATAGTTGGTTGAAGTTTAGTGAAATAAACAGTACGTATTTGACAGTTGTTCTCAGTGCACAAGTTTTCTTTCGCTATGGCTGGTTACTCTAACGCAGAATTAACAGACATGCAATTCATGTATGGTTGTGCTAATGGGAACGTCAACTAAGCGCAACCTCTGTATGTTGACGCTTATCCAAATTGCCAGATTCCTTCACAACGCATGTTTAGAAGAATTCACCAAAGATTGCGTAATACCGGTTCCTTGAGCAAACAGTGCCATTTATCCGGAAGACCAAGGTCGGTATGCACTCCTAGAGCAGAATAAGAAATTCTAGCACTGGTAGAGCAGAATCCAGGTACGAGTGTGCGGAGAATATCAGCCGAGGTGGGAATTAGTGGTCCTCTTGCTTGGAGAATCCTTCACGATCAACTGCTTTATCCATACCATGTGCAACGAGTACAGGCCTTAAATCCAATAAATGATCATCAAGCACGTTTGGTTTTTTGCCGCTGGTTTCTATGTCATGATGCTGAAGACCCTCGATTTCTTGCAAACATTCTTTTTATTGATGAGTAAAAACTGTTTTGGTTTCAGGTAAATATCCTAAATATAGTCAAATGTTACTAGACAAAGTTATTCAAAATGACAAATTTTATATAGATATACCATTTCTGGATAAAAAAAGATAGAAAAATCGACTGCCTCGGAGAGTCAGATGGTTACGGCTTAGTAAAGTCGCAAAGAAGTTTTGTCATTTAAAAGAAGCATGAAGTGCCATAAGTAACGCCCTCGACTAGTGACGTTAACATTAAAAACAAATTTCTCACCCCCAAAAAAATCCAGATCTCCAAAATGTATGCAAATATTTAGATTTATTTTCAAATGTCGAAAATAAAATTTTAACTTTGACACCCTGTAGATCGAGAAGGAGCAACATTCGGCTAAGATTTGGTCTGTTTTGAAGTCAGCAAAAACTGCCATTAAGCTCTGCCCAATTATCAATGAATCACTGTATTATAAATATGTATATATGTATATGTATATGAAAATTATCTTTTTCAGTTTCCAAGACATCACCTATTTTAATACAATTATGCATAACAGGTACAAAAGAATATTAATTAGTATTAAGCACAAGTTATCTGTCAACTAAGGCATTAATTTCGTAAAATGTGCATAAGCAGAAAGCTTGTGATAATACCCATTATTTGGGTTTTTGCCACAAATAAATAGCTTCAGACAATATTAATACCTGTACCTATTAATACCTATTAATTTTAAATATAACAAAAAATCAGTCGCATGTAATTCTAAATATAAATATTTTAAAAAACCTTACAACTTTGCTCCACTCCGTCCTCTTCATTGGAGTAGAGACAGATAAGGCCCGGATCCAGAGGAGGTGGCGATGTGGCGATCGCCACTCCCAAAGCACAACATTCTTCTTTAATTTGTCTAAATGACAACAGGCAGTTAGTCGATATTAATGCAAGTAGAAGGATTCATTAGTGTCAAGCTCCTCTGAAAAAGTGTCACATTTTTCATTAATTTATTGCTATTTTGCAATGCAAATTTTAAAAATTTTGGTTCGCCAAAATGCCTATCTTGTACTACATTCAATAATGAACAAAAAATCTTTAGTTAGTTTTTTTCGTCCGAGGCTTCCTTTACGAATAATAAGCGATAATATCCGAAAAAACGGGCCATTTTTGAATTATTTCGCACTTCTCATTAATTTAAACAAACTTCCCATCGTTTTCAGCTTTCCGCAGGTCGATATTCCGAATGTACACATTTTTCTGGTTCGATTAAAAAAAACAGGTTTACATCAAGCAAGTTCGCATGCGAACAGCCGAAAGCATCGTCTAGAATTGGCGTTGTAATAAATGTTCTCATAGAATAGCGTTCTTTTGTAAAATATCGATTTTTATATCAATAAATATATGCATAATGTTTTTAGATTAAATATCTCTTGTCATTCAAAAATCCCCCTCCCCCTACCTAAGCTACACCTTACGTCTTCAAAAAAATAACAACAACAACAACAACAACAACAACAACAACAACAACAATAATAATAATAATAATAATAATAATGATAAAGAAGTGCTTTGCGCCACCCCCAAAACCAGTCCCTGGATCCGGGCCTGAGACAGATTATTCAAATTTTTCCATTAGGAAATTAAATAGATATATATTTTTTAATTGTCCTGTACCAATAAAATTAAAAGTTAAATAAACTTGCTTCCGTTTTAGTATGAGTAAGTATTCACAGTTCTTACAGTTTACTACAGACACATTCCGACGTTTCCAGACTTGACGAATTTTCTCTAGTGTCGAGACGCTATGTAAAACGTTGGCGTCGCGTCGACAGAATATAAACTTAGATTTGAACTACTTATACTAAATAATGTCTGTCTTGTTGACAATGTCAGTCCTCCATTGATTTTAACGAACACGAGAAAGAAAAGAAGAATTTGAATTTATTTTAAATGTAGAAATATTAAAACACAAAAAATGACGGTTTGAATATTGAGCTTTTTCTGAGAATTTCTACATACATAACTGTAAAATAATAATGTGAAAACTGGCATAAATATTTTTTACGATCTGCTGCTATTTTGAAAATAATCTTTTATAATTCTATAATCAAGGGAATCTGACGCCTTTCTCACCTACAAATATTTTTTAAAGTACGGCTATGGTCTTGAAACTATGTTGATTTGATAGAAAATTTGATTTGCAAACTTTTATCCCTCTTGCCACTTTTTTATTAAAATTCTTTTTTTTTTTTAGATATTTTATTGTCTCTTTCAAAATCGTAGGGGTATGTTGAAAAATATTTGAAGGATGTCATGCAGAACAGGAGCTGGCGTAAAAAATA
The DNA here is from genome assembly GCA_037114965.1 of Monochamus alternatus. Lineage (NCBI taxonomy): Eukaryota > Metazoa > Arthropoda > Insecta > Coleoptera > Cerambycidae > Monochamus > Monochamus alternatus. The sequence continues at coordinate 126,897,934 of CM073426.1, forward strand.
TTCTTGTTAAAATGTACAAAAATACAGGTTTAAGCTCGGGTTTAAGCGAGTCTATATAAGTAATATGCAGGATGTATTTTCCCAACAAATTATTATAGAATTAGGTTTTATTAGAATTCAATAATAAATACACTATGCGAGTTTAGAATTACATAAACAGCTACCTACATCTTTGTTTATAAACAGTTAAAAATGCCATAGAAGCAGAAATAACTCTTGTGTAGGAACATATTTTAGTGGAATTTGTCCATCCATCTTCTAAATGTGTATTATCCATCCCTTTATCTAAAAGTATATTATTCATCCATCATCCAAAAATGTATTTCATTTACATTGGAAGACTAAAAATTACATCTTATGCTAGATATATTATTATGTTTCTTGATTTATGCAAATATTTGTAGGTATATGTATATGTGACAGCGCATAGAGAAAGGGACCTAAGGGTAAAAAAATCAATTTTCACTTTTTCTTTTTTTTTGATGTGGACAACATCTGAGCATCGAATGAGACCGATCCCATGCCCCAAAAGTGTTTCCTCCCAGAGATATGCGCGTTTTATGAAATTGAAGTCGACGATTCTAAGCGCAAATAGAAAGGTGATTGTCATCATCCTCGTCATCAGGGAAGCGATAAAGTAAATCTACTTCTTCGAGTTCGTCCACCATTTCATCTTAAAACAGTCAGGAAGAATGTTATTAGTTTTAAATTATTTTCGCGAATAACATAATAAGGTTATGTGAAAAAAATTTCGTACTAACAGAGTGATATTCACAATTTAAAAGAATTATAAATGAGTATTTATTATAATTCACAATTAATAATTTTAGAAAATAAACCTGGATTCGAAAAAACGCGAGCAAAATTGATATCAAACCCATGGAAACAGCGCGCTAGGTAGAAAACCGTAAAAACCAACTACACAAAACAAGAGGTAGGGACGACCTACGTGCGTTTTCAAGGTTGTCCAACACGTTCCTGACGTCATGAGATGTGTCGCTTTCAAATGAGACCAATACCAACACGCTCAGTGATGGTACACCAAAGATACACGTATTTAAATCTATAAAATGGCTCTCCTGAACAAAACCGGATTTTACCCTTAGGTCCCTTTCTCTATGCGCTGTCACATATATTGATGTAAAAATAAATATTTTTAGCTCCATATTTAGTTACAGTAAATTTACAATTAATATTAACAACTAATAATATATGTTGTAAACTATCACTTACTATTTTTGCTGTGGCAAAGTAAATATGTATGTTTGTTTATCAGCACGTCCTGTCCTTAGTGGTGTACTCCAAGGATCTGTATTGGGTCCTTTGCTCTTCTTAGTATATACTTCCGACTTTCCGTATCACATACGTTTTAAGTCTGCATTTTTTGCGGACGATATCAAGTTCTATGCCAATCCCTTGACAGACCATAACATCCTTCAGCGTTATCTTATGAACATTTCGAAATGGTGTCAGGACTGGATGATACTTCTGAATGCTGAGAAATGTTCTGTTTTCCGTCTTGGCAGGAATAACCCCTTGTTGGAGTATCAATTTCGCAGAACTTGTCGTGGTCTGAACACATACAATCCAGGTGCAAAAAGGCAAATCCATTGGTGTACCTTTTGAGAAAGTCGTTTACTGGAGCGAGTCTGGAAACTTTCGTGAAACTATATACGTATTGTCATACCGCTGCTTGAATTCGCTGGTCCAGTGTGGAGTGCTGATCTAGTAAGAGATCAGAAATTATTGGAATCTGTGCAACTTCTTGTTACTCGTTTCACTTATGGACGTATTCGACCATCCTATGAGGAGAGACTACGTCTTGTCCATTTGTCTTCTTTCGCCGAAAGGAAGCTTCGCGATTTAATATTTACATTTCGAGCGCTTAATGGTTTATTTAACAACACTTCTATTGCTTCCTCGCTTTATACCCTGAGTCCGGATAGTCGCTTAAGAGGACATCAGCCGAAACTGAGAAAAGAGAGCTTCAAGACATCTGTTCGCCAATCGTTTCTACCAAACCGCGTGTTCTCAGTATGAAATTCTCTTCCTCCTTCCGTAGTTACTGCACTCTCCATCAATGCTTTCAAGAATCGCCTGGATGCTTGGCGGAGTACCTTATACGATCGATGAACATTCTGTTATTTTAACATTCTATTATTTATCATTGTCTTTTTGCTGTTTTTTTATTTTGATATTTTCATTTTTTTTCTTCACTTTAATTATTTGTATATTTGTCAGGGCTGTACAGGAATCTCCTTAGCCCGGAGCTTCATTTGTAATAATAATAATAATGTAATTTGAAATGAATGTTGTTGTATGGTATAGAGACACAGGTAACGGAGCAGTTTTGATGCAACCATCTAACAACACACCGTTTTAGTTTCTATTATATTAATGAATTGTATAACATTTAAATTGGCATAAGCTGCAAGTGCACACATTACAATATAACCTTATATTTACTTTCTTATGGATTATCCTTATTAATGCGTATTTGTTTACCACACCATAAAACAACTAAAACGCATTAGGCTAAATTGATGTGCCTCTGTGCATGTGCAGCAAAAATCACTTGAAAAATTCCGTAAAATTTCATAATTTCCAAAGTAATACATTATTTTCGAGACAGAAGAAACAACAATACTTATGTATGACAGTTGCGTAAGGATAATGGATTATACCCTTACCATTTTCAAAGAGTTTATGGTATACTTCATGAAGAACATGCTGCCCGCCTTTGTTTTTGTCGCACAATTCTTGGTAGCCAATAAGATAATTACGCATTCGTTTAAAATGTTTTTTATACGACTGCCTTGCAAAAGGGGGTTTTGCACACGGAAAACACGCTCTGAAAACGGTATGGTTATGTCGTCTTTGCACACGCCTCTCCAGATTGTGATTTTTGGTTGATGTTGTCACCCAAATTATGCCGGCCACAATTTTAGTCAATTCTGGCTCAAATATGCTTGCCCTCAAACGCCATGGAGGGTGGAAATCCAGTACAGTTGCCGAAGGCTACGTTGATGACTGTTTGAGAAATAAAATGGAAGTTTCGAAAAATATAGAGTCTTCAGTGTCTTCTGCTGCCACAGAACCAGAACAACGATAGTCTATTGGAATACAACAAGAAAACAACGACCGCACGCAAAAAACTGCACTAAAAACACCACACCAAAAATATTCTCTATTACCAAAAACAAACAACAACAAAAAACAGTAGTACTGCTTTTCCCATCGTAATCTTGAAGGAATGTTCAAATGTTACCATAAATATTAAATATTAGTTTCTTTTGTTAACGTGTTAGCAATTTTCTTAATAAAGACGAGTTAAATTAAAAGTTGTATTTAATTTATTTTGTTATGCGTTGGCAATTTTAGTAATAAAAACGATTTAAATTAAAATTTGATTTTTGTGGTCTCTGTTTGCAGTCGTATAAAAAGTATCGTAAAAAACTCGTTTGAAACTCGCTCGACTTGTGAACCTCGCCTTCGGCTCGGTCCACCAATATGTCTCACTCATGTGCAAAGAGTCGTTTTCAAACCTTGTGGTTTAATATATTATTATTTATCGATGAGGTTTGTTTTACACGATAGCGAGGGCGATGAATTTGTACAGTTATCGTACGTGATGTGATGAAAATTCTCATGCTTCTTTTGAAACTCATCTTGAATGGGGATTTTCAGTGAATTTTTGGGCTGACATTATTGACGATCTAAGCTTTTTGGAAAATGATCTGCTAGACTTGCTAGACGACATTCCTTTTGAACTACGAGCAAACATGTTTTTTATTTTAAAATGTAGCTCCTCCACATTATACTCAGCAAATGCGGATTTTTTTTTAATCGATCACTTCCGGGAAAATGGATTGGCCATGGAAATGACGCACCTATACCATGGTCACCTCGTGAGCCGGATTTAAGTGCAGATGATTTTTATTTATGGGGTGACTTAAAAAGAATGGTATATGCTACGCCTGTAACTACCATTCAAGAGTTGAGCAACGTATCGGTGAAGCCATCCAAATTCAACATAAAATTTTTAAGCATGTTATTCAACTTCCTAAGAAGATTACTTTACTTGTCTGTATTTCGGTTCAGGTTGGATAATTCGAGTCTTTGCTTCGCACACGGAATTAAGATTTTTTAAGCATTTTATGATTCAAAGTTATAACCTAAAATTCAAAATAAAAATGCATTCTTTTGCTTTCTGGTTTTAATTAGGAACTTTGTAAGTAAGTCCGTAGGTCCCTTTCAGCCTGCAGACTATTTACTATATGAAAATGTTACTGCTCTCAATCATACATTATTTAAAAAATAATTATTTCGGAAAAAAATACGCAGAATTAAAAAAAGTAGACAATTTTTCTTGAAAAAAATCTAATTTATTAAAGAATAATATTATTTGCTCGATAAAAATTTCGATAAATTTCTATTAATGGTTGTTAAAAAACTATCCGTATTCTTAACCGATTTTAATAAAACTTATGATAGTTAAAGACCCTTGTGGTATGATTATTATACATATACAGTTTCCATTCCATTTCATCAGAAAGAAAGTTACTTTAAAAAATATCCAAACGTTAAGACCTGTTTGGAGGCCATATCTCAGTAACGTTGTTCTGGAGGAGCAATGTTTATAGGATTTTTTTTACCTTTTTTTGGATCTACTTTTTCCGCCTTTTTATGTTTTGTATCGACTTTTCCAAACAGCATATACCGTATACCGTAATTCCACGTAAATATTGAAGAGGGTTATGGCTTAATTTTGGGCGGTTTTTTTCTATTTTTTTTTTTTCGATTTGAGCCCTCTTCTACTGATGAAACTACGAATTGTGCCTAATCTAATAATTATCGTTGTTAACAAGATACAGAACGTTTTTAACAATCAGGAATATGCAGATATGCATTTGAAAACTATGGAACTGTCAATAAAACTCCACAACAATTAAACATTAAAATGACACACGCCTCCTATGTATTTTTATTATGATTTCCAGTTTGAAAGGGTGGTAATTGATAAGAAATAATTTTTTTACTTAGAAAGTATTAGTTTTTTGGAAGAATTGAAAGAGCAAGAAAAGATTTCAAATTCATAGGTCCATAATAAAACCATAATTTTAATTTTGATCCATAGCCATCTAGAAAAAAGTTCTGGCCAAAACATTAGGAAGGGTTATTTGTTTCAACCACTTCGAAGTAAAGGGTGAAAATAAAAATTTATTGCTAAAACGTAGTTCCATCAGTAGAACACACATCAAATTTCAAAATTTTAGGTTGAGCCGTTTTGGAAAGAAAATGAAAACCGAATTAGGTTCACCCTACCAACGCCAATATCTCTGCAGGGAGGGCTCAAATCGAAAAAAGAGCACAAGATAACATGTAAAATATTATGTAAAAAGTGCATAAGATAACATGTAAATTTCCACTCATTTTAATCAGTTCCCATTACCACGAACATTTATTCGTTACCGTAAAACTCTTCATTGTGGAAGTAGTGGAGCTGAGCTCAGTCCAATTTCCCGCTGGCCGACCCACCGCCGCGCGGTCCCAAAACGACGCGGCGCGTCGCACGCCGACGCCGCTCGGAATGCGTCGCGCACGGTAGCTAGAGGGGTCTTATCGGCTGATAAAACATATCTAGCCCTTCGGGAAAACACTCAGTCTGCCGCAGACGCGATTGCGAAGCCGTTATCGCACCGTCTTATCTCCAAGTCGGCCTCGTCGATTAGAAATTTCGCCAAATTACGCTGCTGCGCCCCAAGAACATTTCTAACAACCCCCTCGCTCTTTTCTGCACCTCTCCAGTGGGTTTTCCGCGGAAAACCCCCGCAGAAGTGACTTTGAACACGCTTTGCCCCTGTTTGTTGTTAGATCTTAAGTGATTACAGTGTAAGTTTGTTGTTCGATGTTACAAAATTATCGTGGTTAGTGTTCGAATAGGTATAAAGTACAATTAAGGATAGTTTAGCCTTAGCTAGAAGTAATATTTAACGTGTTGTTAATTGTAATTCGTAAAACTCTATAAAGTACTTTTATTGTGTGTGTATGTATGTGGATAATCCCGTTTAGGTTATCTTATCACAGCTACCGAACCGAGCATTCAGCGGACAAACAGGTATGATCCTAATTTAGATGATTGATTTGATTTTACCTTTCGATATTAGAACATAGTCTCGCAAAAATTTATATCTGCGAACGATATCAACTTAATGTAGACTAAAAAGATAATATATTTTCTGTGTAATAACAGATCTGAGAAAAATATTTGAAAGTTTCAGATTACTCAAACAAATTTTGACGCAGAAAACAATTTAAGTTGATCGCTTTTTTACTTCTACAGTGATCAACAGGTTGCCAACACAATAAAATATAACATCAAATAAAACTGAGACTGAGCATAGTTTAGTGCACAAAAAATGCAGTCAAATATATCTTGAAAGGAACAACAATAATTAATATGTAGGGAACAAATGAAACTGAACGTAATGTACTGTACACAAATATACAATCAAATAAAATATCTTGAAATGAAAAATAACAATAATTCTTATGTAGGGAAAGAATCGTTCAAAAAACGGAGTTTTATTGTTTCAAAATTATTTTTTTTTAGGAAGAGCTAAGGTAGAGGAAAATATGTTAAAAAAACTAGATGCATTCACGATTCTATAAATGATTTAACTCAAACACAACACGTTTATTAGGCATATAAGAGTTCAAAAACCGCATATCAATAAATTTAGTAATATTTAGATGATCTAATATTTAGATGCCCATTATAAAGATACATTCATTTTAGTCTAATATAACCAATAATATAAATTATGTTCTGATAAATAGAAATAACCACTCAGTACAATATTATGAGTGAAAAAAAAAATGACTTGTCTCAGCATGTTTAAAACTTATAATAATGGATATTACTTCAATAAGTTAATTCAACATCTTAAAGCTTTTACAGTTTATAATATCTACATGTCGATTATGAAAAAAACAACCTGTGCATGATAACAACATAAAACAAAACACAATAACATTGATATTTATATGTTTTATTAAAATACAAACTATTTAAAATTTCAATTAATGAATAATAATCAATAATTTTTATTAATTATTCAAATTAAATTTGAAAAAAATGATTTACATAAAATTACCATGATTTTCATTAGATTCTTTATGTCCATTACAATCATGCAAATTTTACTTACGATTTGTAAAGTTACTAATGTTCTGAAAAATTTCAATGTAATGTAAACAGATAATTCATGTAAAAATTATATGTATTTTTGGAAATTGCGTATACTCGTACATAATATATAATTAATTAATAGAATTTTTGTAAAATTAGAATGTAATTATACTTATACATATTCAGGGTGCCCAGAATATGAGTGTCATAATTTTGAGGGCTTATATATCTGACTAAAAACAATAAAAAAACTGTCTAAAACAAATAGTTTATCTACAAATACGTTTCAAAAATAAAAATACAACTGCAATAATATACAAAACTAAGGTACAATTATTAAGGTTAAGGAAAAGTGCCTGTAACGGAATTTGTTTGTAATTTGATTTTTGTATCAATATTAATAAGGTAAACAATTGAGTTCCCGTTAAAATGACAACATTGCAGTGTCAGGCTGCTCATAACCTAAAAGTAATATTAGTCATAATAGTGCGTATAGCTAATACGTATCATTTTTGTCAAGTAACCATAACCAGCTGCATAACATGTTAATTTACGGTGAATCTAGGCAAAGCTTTCTGGCTACGAGACGTTTGTACGGTAATCGCTTTTTGCAAGAAACAGGAGTCATTTTAAACACTGGTAACTATTACTATGTGCTGGGAAAAGAGTTTTAAGAAAACCATTCACAGCAAGTACCTATGTTTAGGTAGTAAGATAATATGTGAGCGACGTTCTTACAACATATTCAAGACCTGTTTGCTTTCATAATTCTGTTACCGTTGGTCAGAGAAAAAAAATTGTTGAGTCAAATATGTTTTGTCCAGTACAACTTCTCATATGGCAAAATTAAGCACTCATATTCCGGATCCTGTATAATACCCGAAATTTTAAGCGTGTTCAGATGATGTTTAAGGTAGCGACATATTGTCAGTCAATCAATTTAATTTCAGAAAGCACACAATCCAGTAAAACATCTGAGAATTTTAAATAATTTCATGTTTAAGCAGCACTGAGCTTTTCTTCAAATGTAAACAAACATGCAAATCTGCAAAAGTGAAAGTAAATATAACAGAAAATGTGATGTCACTGTTATTTGAATTTACATTGGTCTCTTTGACAAAAGAGACCAATGTAAGACTAAAGTTCTAGGAACTTTTTAATATATGTATTTTAACGCATAACATATTACACATTGAATATCGCATTTCCAAGATATAGGTGTAACTTTGTTATGTTTTTTAATAAAACACCCTGTATATTTGTTATTGGAAATAACGTCAAATGCATTTTTCAAAAATATATTGTCTCTCACTTTTAAATAGCAGGACTATTTAATTCGTTAAAATATAAATAAAATTCAACGCCCTGTACCTCAGAAACGAAGCATTTTAAGACCCATATTTATAGGAACTTCTAGTATTTGTAAAGACTTGAAGTCGTGTTATTTAAAAGTAAGACACCTGCTTGTATGACCACCCTGTACATAATCGACTTTCATAAAAAAACTACTCTCATCAATTATTTATTGATATTAGATGATATAAAATATTTTTATATCATCTGCGTACAATAAATATCTCACATTTAACTGAGAAGTGTCATTGATGTATAATGCAAACATTAGCGGTCTGAGGCTAGAACCCTGCGGAACACCTGACTTTTGGGCGAACTCAACAGATTGAACTCCGAATATCTGAACAAACTGAGTTCTGTCAGATAAATATGAATAAGTCTGATGAAAGCCCAATCGAGCTTAGTCAGTAGCAATCCAGAGAGACGGTCGAATGTCTCAATAGCCTCGCTAATAAACTGAGTAATGCATGCCAAGTTAGTAACCGTCGAGCGCCCTTCCATAAATCCATGCTGTTCCGGCAATATAACATTTTTCAAGACAAGACACACACAAGAAAAAACACTGTGTAAAGCAATCTCAAAAATTTTGCTAAAATTAGACAGAATTGCAATAGGTCTATAATAGGTGACATCGCTTTTCCTTCCTTTTTTATATACGGGGCATATTCTTGAAATTTTCCATTGATCAGGGAATGTTCATGTATATAGAATTAAATTAAATCTGTTAAAAAGTGGCTCTGAGAAAACGTTTGCGCAATATATAATCGAGAAAGACCTAGACCTAGACATATTTTACAGTTTTAGATAGATACATAATATGCACGTTGTCTGATATGATCAGCGATATCTATGTAAATTGGAATAAGAGTCTGAGAAAATAAACCCCAGATTTGTTCCCCATATCCGTCTCGATTATGTCAAATCCAGACGTTTTCACTCCACGACAATATTAAAGTTGAATCAAGGAAAGTAAGGGGATTTCGAGGGTAGGTAATTGAATTTTGGTAGGTGAAATAAGATTATAAATATGGAGGCAACCTTCAATAAGATGAAGGCACGAAAATAGATTTTGGTTTTTTCAAGAGTCTGGATTTTTATTCAAGAGAATGCTTAAGCCTCGTATAAATATATTTCTGTGGATGTAGGTATAATTTGGGTTTTTAAAAGTTTGGAGATTTCTATGCATTTTATATTGGTACAGTTGAAAATATTCATATATATAGTATTAGTTCTGTGGCAACCGCATATAAAATCAGGTATACTATATATGCCTAAGCTCTTTCAATATTATTGGACGTCTGTTGTAATACGATACAAAACATCGAGAATCTTTACAATTTAACTGAAAATTTTAGGCATATCGTAATATGCCGACCACTTAGTCTTATTGTCAGACACAAGTATATTACAATTTGCCTAGATGGAATCTGTCATATTATAATGAGACTGACGGTAAGTACGCCAGGAAAATTATAAAACAGTTTCATGTCTGTGTTGGTGTTCATTTTTGTGCAAGTATTATTATTATTCAGTTCCAAAATGCTGAATGAGTGAGGAAATCCAAAATAATACATTTTTAAATAGAACCGTTTGTTATGAAGAACTACAAAAGTTTTTAACTATAAGAAAACAATAAACCTAACCTCAGATTGTTTAATACAGAAAGGAACAATTTTCGTAGCTATTTTCTTATTGCAAGACTTGATTGAGAATATCAGGTAGAAATGTAAATTATATAATGCCCAGTTTACACTAGGCTAGTTTTTTAAGCTAGAAAAGCAAGCTAGCCAAGAAGCAAGTAAGCTATAATTTAAGCCAGGATAGTTTCAATAGGATGGTATTCTGTTATTTATACTAGTAGCGCCCATCACCAGATTTACTATCGTGGTTTTGTGTATTGACTTCGTGTGAATGGCAAAGCTAGTTCATGATCGGCTAGTATACGGTGAAGATGCTTCGTTTTGTATTTTCTGCAACGCTTCAAAAATGCTTAAATTATATACTGAAATTAATTTTAGATGGAATATTACTATTCCCTGTTATAAAGACAAATATGCGTGATCCATTATTACAAAGAAATGCGTTTTTCTAACAACTCTTCTAATAGTGGATCTAATGCAACTTGACACAATTCCCCAAATAAATTTTTCAATCCATAATTGTGTTTTTTTTGTTAATTTTTCTCTACGGTAGACTACGATGATACTAGCTTTCACTTAAAATTTCTAGCATCGTGTGTACCGCTCTAGCATTGTACCAAGCTATTATAGGAAGCCAGAATAGAATGTCAGAAAACTAGCTTGCTGTCCAGCTTGTAAAACTAGTCTCGTGTAAACTGGGCATTAGATACTGTCTCACGAACATACTAGCCGTTTTTGTAATCTGGCTTTGCTTTGGAAATTATTTTTATTATATATTTATTATTTTTTTTGTTTTTGTTATTCGCAGTGTGGCGCTTAAGTAGTATACCAGATGCGTCCGATAGACTTTGGGTGAAGTTAATTCTACTGAACATATAATTTTAATAGATTTTATTTTTGTGTCAATGGCTATAAAGTGAATGTCCAAAATATTTTGTTTGCATTTTTTGTTTTGCTAGTGGTAAGAAATATAATGCATATATTATTATTAATTTGTTCATATGACGTGCAGTCATAATCATCTTTCATTTCATATATAATTTTTCTGTTTCAAAACTTTTTTATACGTTATTTGTTTATCTTACATTCTTTTAAAGAGTTTAACTTTGGTTAAACCTCGGTTTTTACTGGAATAAATTGTTCCATAATTCGCCTGACATACCGTCAGTTTTATTAGAATATGACGGATTTCATCTAGGCGAATAGTAATAAACTTGAATGAAAGCTGACAATAATACTAAGAAGTGACCGACATATTATAATAAGTATGCCTAAAATTTGTATTGTTATGTATTTTTATCATCTTCGTAATTGATGTCATTATCAATCTTTAACATTATTGCTTCTACCATCCTATTAAAATTTAAATAATACTTCTTGAACTAAAGATTACCTTAAGAGCTAGTATTTTAAATTTTTTTCGGGAAGATTTTGTATCTCAGGGATTAGCTCTCAGTGAACTCAGTTTTAATAGTATTTATACACATTCACAAAATGCTGATTACTATTAAATTTATAACACCTATTCAAACAATGTAAACAGCGACCAAGTTTATGCCTAAATTCCTGCTGAGAAATAGGGAAATAGGCATATTAAGAGAGATCATTTCAATGCCCTTTGCAGCTAAACAGTTTCATTATTTTTAATTTAACTTCTGTAAAACTGACACACAAACGATCGCAACCATATTTATTAATTTTATTCCATGATATAATTTTATATTCGTATAAACGCCAAGAAATTTTTACGATAACTAGGTAATAATTCGTATAAAAATAATCAAATTTGTCAGTATTATTACATCTCATTAATGCTGACATGCATTTAACTTATGGACAAGCCATCGGCAATTGTGTGGAGGCGAAAAGAATTTATTCTGATATATTTCCAAATCACTTAAACGCAATGTTGTTAAAAATTTAAAAGCTTTGGTTTTTCTTGTTTACTTCAGCAGATTTTCGAAATGGACGCCCCGTACCTCTATACATTTACTTATCCTTATCCGACGATATTTTCTCGTTGTACCTATTAGGTCTTTCTTTCTGTGAATTGGCGTCGAATACACAAGCCTCTTTAAATTTCCCCATAAAAAGCAATCCAATGGAGTCATGTGGGGCGACCTCGGTGGCATAAAATAGCCTATCCATTGATAACCAGAAGTATTTATAAATGCTGACGAACTAAATTATTAAAATGAGGCGATGCACCGTTATGCATAAACCACATCTGATTTCTAATTTCTGCAAGAATTGCAAATACATGGCATCATTTTATCTGTATTCAAAAAAGAACGGTCCAATAAGATGATTTCGAATAATCCCTAACCATATGCTAACCATGAACCTTTGTTGGTGCTTTCTCTGTACTATTGCATGGGGGTTTTATTCATATGAAAATTATGGCTATTATTACTTCATCTCGGGTGAAACCGGGTTCGTCCGTGAACAAAACAATACTAGCAAAATTTGGGTTTTACTTAAATTGTTACAAAAACCAATTTGTGTAATTGATTCGTGCAGAATAATCAGCGGAAGACATGGCATGTACCTTTTGGATGTGATAAAAATGTAACAGTTGTTATCAAAGGGTCTCATGAACGATCTACTTTGCCGTATGAAATTGAACCGACAGCTTTCTTACACTATTAGAGAGATCTCATCCAGAATTTCCTTCTCTTACAGAGGGTTCCCTGCTCTTTAGGAGATCCTTCTGCTCCACGATGCAGCAAAATGCTTCTAAAATAGATTAGCAGGAGATTAACTACTTTTAGCATTTTTTATTTAACTTGACTTACCTCTTTCTCGTAAGCTACGAACTCTTTCAAAAATTGTTCGGTGCGGTAAACGTGGATTTGGAAATGCGTCAGAATAAATTCTTCTTGCCTCAACCAGTGTTTATATAAAGTATAGTTAGTCAACCGGCCTTAGTTGTGGACCATGTCGGCTAGATGGCGGGACTATAATATGTGCAACATTTCTTAAAGGAGCTCTAGAGAAGCCGTTAAACAAAGTTAGACTGATTTTATTTAAAAAATAAAGTCAGACTAACTCTGTGTACTGACTTGCTTAGGGCTCGTTTAAGAGATATTGCACATATTATAGTCCCGCCATCTAGCCGACATGATCCACAACTAAGGCCGGTTGACTAACTATACTTTATATAAACACTGCCTCAACACAATTACTGAGCGAATATTTCATTATAGGGCAATCCAACGAACTGTCAAATCGCTTTTAAAATGGCGGCTGTAGGACAAACAACTCGACATATGACAAGCAGAAATTTGTGCTTTTGTGTAGAACTTTTAGTTATTGGTCTGTGTGAAGAACTGTGTGTTTTGCTCATTATATTTTATACCTATTTCGGAATACCAAGTATAATTCAGACTATCATAATGGTTTTGTTTTGTTGTGTTATGAATTGTTGGAGTAGAGGACAGCGAGACGATCAAGTTAGAATTTTTAGGATTCCTGCTGCATTGAATTATAGACAGAACTGATCTCAATGAACACTAAAGTGGCTTAGTGCAATAAAACAGCAAGACCTAACTAGGTACCTAAGTTCTTTTTTCTCTCCAACTAGTAGTATAATTACACCCCTGCCAGCCCTAGCAATTCAGGGTCCTGGAGAATACTATATATAATATTAATAAAAAAATATATTGATAACAATATTGGCAGTTATATATAATTAATTAGTAAACTATTACAGAGGTACGTAATTTGATTTTAACAATTATTTATGCATAGATACATGGCAGACTCGCACAACAAAACAAAACCATTCTGAATTATCCTTGGTATTTCGAAATAGGTATAAAATATAATGAGCCAAACACACAGTTCTACACAAAATCACAAATTTCTGCTTGTCATATGTCGAGTTGTTTGTCCTACAGCCGCCATTTTTAAAGTGATTTGACAGTTCGTTGGATTGCCCTATTTAGTTCTGTCTATCTGACAATTTTGACAAATGTTGTTAACAACACATTTTTAACCACGTAAGAGTGAGGTGCGTTATACAAAAATTAAACTTTTTTGGAAGCGCCAAATTTTATCGAAACAAATGTAGAGTACCTGTTTTAAAGAGGAATGTCAAGAGTAATTAAAAATTAAGTTTTGATCTCTATGAAATGACACCTGTCAAAATTTTGGCCCAACTAGTGTAAAATATCTAGTAGTATGGTTTTATGGCTTACATAAAATATTAAAATTTCATTAAAATATGCATGTCGGTTCAAAACTTAGAATCGAAAAGATGAATCGCTGGGTATCTCATAGAGGCTCTGTATTTCCGTCAGGGGGCACTTTAGGAATTATTTTTATGACAAACTAGGGTTATTTTGACCTTCTCTATACAGGATTAAATATGATTAAGTACAAAAATTTTAACCACATGTTTAGGGAGGATTAAAAGACAATAAAAAAAATATTCCAGAATTTTAGCTTGATATTTAAAAAATGGGACAAAATCCTTTTTTCTTGCGGAAAGTTGGCGCCTATGATAAGCATTGACTGAGATGGCTTAGATCCATAGATAAAGCTTACATCTGTTAATAATGTCAACTACCATGAGGTCGTCTTTTTGCAGCGTTTCTAAATGCAGAAACGGCAAAAATTAACATTCTTATTAGTAATAATACCTAATAGATAGGTAACAGTTAATCCAGTTAGCTCCAGTATATTGCACACTAAAACTACATTTTCACTCATTACAACTACCCACTACCAATAAAACACGCTTCCCGTAGGTACAGTTAGATAAAATGCCTATTTATTATAAAAAAATCGAACGAAAGGAATGGGTAGGTACTAATAGATAATAGATTTCATGCATCCGCGGCAGTCTTGCCCCATAACCTAGAAAAACAAACCGACTAACTATATTGTGGGAAAATATCTGTACCAGACTCCTTTATTCCTTTATTTAGTAACTATAAAATGTTTAAAATTTAAAAATGGTACTAAAAACGAAGAAGAACACAAAACTACAACGTAAACACAACAATTGAATTGTGACATGACTTATACATCCTGTATCCTGTATTGACTATATATTAGAATAATTAAAATATGCTTTTGACATCTGTAAATAGTATTGAAAATTAATAGTTTTGCAACGGGTCAGGGGAGCTTTGGCAGCTCCGTAGCTGCTCCTATTTATTAATGAACATTTGGCACTTTGTGCCCATGGAGACTTTTGTTCAGGATGACAAAATCTACAACATATCAAAAATTCAGGCAATTTGACAGAAACCCAATTTCCATAAGATTATTGCGGGGTCCTTTCGAAAAGTACCTACTTTCCGTCTATATAAAATCTTTTTTGTTGAGAATGCCTTGATCTTAACTGAGAACTTATAGTACCAAGGAGTTTCTGTACAGATTCTATCTTCCATTTGACAACGAATTTTGGTAGGTGTGTGACGGATTAGCGATATTAGCGGCAGTTATAAAACTTAATCAAACAATAACAAATAATAAACTTTTATTCCAGATAGTTGGTAATTTTCTGAGCGTGAGTACTAGGTTTACGGTTATCGGTTTAGTGAAAAATGTATCGTAGATATTGGAACGTTTGCACATATGAGGCACTTATAGATAAAAAAAATACTGACAAACGCTGTTATCTAATCTCTCGTTTCAGTAAACAGACACATGGTAGATTCTTTGGTTCAATACATATCAAAATATAATTTACAACATTTTATTACAAATTGCCCGGCTACTGTGATTTTGTTATGATTTATATCTATAAATGGCTTTATTGTTATGCCCTTGTAAAATTTATATGCTAATAATTATTATATTACACGCCAGATAAACATGAAATTAAATAGGAATTAAAACGTAGCGCTAACGCCGGTTTTGTGATAAGATACTGATAAATTGTATACGTCTGGGTTCGGGCGATGTTGAGCCCAGTTTTTATTAAATTAACGGTGGGATATTTCACCATTTGGGTTATGAATGATCAGTAAATAAGAACATAAACATAGTAGCAGTGTATAATAATACAGTAATAATATTTTTTATCTCAGCCCGGATTAAGGGATATATTTGAGACATACTTGAGATAAATAAAATTCAATGCTACGCCGATAAATTTAGTATAGTCTATTGAATTTGCAACTGTGAATGTTGTGTGGCATAAGCAGGAGCGCAAATTAATATATATTCATTTGCAGTAATACTTATTTTTTCATATCAGGGCAGTACTTTGACATCTTTTTTTACTATAGTTAATGTTTAGTTATAAATATATATTTAATAATTGTATTTATATTTCAAAAGCTTTTATTAATTTATATATTTTACTAATAATAATTATGACTATCAATAACATATCTTAGCAACTATTACAATATTAAAAATAATAGTGGGCTTACAAAACATTATAAAATAATTATTTTATAAACATCTCCCTCTTCTAATTGGAACCCTTATTTTTCTTAATAAATTTAGAATTTCTCCTAAGTATATTATTATGATTATCCATCTTAACTAAATAGGCCCGCGTTGTTTCACATTTGTCAAGTACAACCCCTGGATACCAGTATTTGGTTATAATATCTTGTATAAACACCCTTTCCCCTTTCCGAAAATCTTCTCTAATGCTACTATTACTATCATAATGGATTTTCTGCGATTTCTGGATGTCCTGCATCCTAGCAACTACATCACTTGGTACCAAGTTGGGTTTTAATTTTTCTGGAGACATTGGAAGCTTAGTTCTCAATGTTCTAGTACATAGTAATTGTACTGGAGAAAAATTTAGCCCTGCTACTGGAGAATTACGATAATTCAATAAGGTTAGTTCAATATCAGTGCCTGATTCATGGGATTTCTTTAACATAGTTTTTGCAATACCTACAGCTTTTTCAGCTAAACCATTAGATTGATGATATGATGATGATGATGAATTATTCATTTGTTCGTATGACGTAAGTCGTCTGAATTCTTGTCGCGAGTATAGTAACATCAAAAGTTGTTGCGTTTAATAACGCTTTTAAATTTCAAATTGCAAACGAACAATTTGTAATGTTCTAACTCTCTAAAGTGTTGCATCGCATTTTATACAGTGTCTTTGAACATAGAGCCAGATGTGCAATTTTTACACAAATAAATGTTTTTATATCAATGGAAATTGGTTCATTAAAGGAAATACGGAGCTTTAAGAAACAGAATAGTTATTAAACAGAAGATTTATACTAAAATTTAATTTTATAATTTTAATTTCTTCACATCTCCACCTGCCTCTAAAATACATAAACAAGCTGTTTTAAATAAAAATTATTTGTTATTTAAAAAAAATCAGTCACATTTATAATACGCCTTTTCGGTTGACCAATATTCTTGATTGATTCGGAATAAACGTCGTCTTTCATAAATTGCCAAACACTGATGTCCAATAGACTAAAATCGGGTGGCCACTGAGTAGTTACGCCTCTTCGACATCCAATTCGATTTTGAAAAATTAAACTGAGAACGCCAGAAAAAAATGGGAGGATTCTACGTTTGTTTTTTAGATTTCGTTTACAATAATACCCTTGCGGATTTGGTTAATAACAAGAAGTATCTCTACAAAATTGCAAAGTGATACGTGATAGCCGGTCAGTGGTCGTGCGGGTAAGGCGTCAGTACTTGAATCGATGTGACAAGATCGGTGTGGGTTCGAGCCCTGCAGCCGGTATACCGTATATCAGCTATATTCGTGGAGATGATTGGAACTCTCTCTGCGGGTATGGTAGGGTGGAAGAATGTTAGCTTGGGTCAATTTGAGAGATTGATACCGGTCGACATTTGACTACCCCTCTCATTAACGAGGTTTTCCAGGTTTTCCTAATTCCAACACCGAATGGTGGTTAGGGCCTACCAACGTAAGTCGTCCCTTCATTCATACTTGTATCATAAAAAATATATTACATTTATTTTTCCGGTTTCTCGATTTATTTTTAAAATATTTATATTTGTCTTAATTATTTTCTTTCATGATCGAAGCTATCCAACATCCAACAGTTAATCTTCATGTTTACATCGTATCATCCTTTGAAATGCAGACATTTTATGTCTTGGTGGAAACGTTCATTCAAGTTCATTAAATATTTCATTCTACTGTGCCTTTATGTCCGATACCACTATAAATATTACATTCATAATATAGTCTATATAGCCTTGGTCAACCTCTGAGCCATAAAGCCTTTGTCAGCCTCTGTGTAATTTTTCAATGATTCTCAATCAAAACTACTTTCTCCACTTTTGCATTGTTGGCTTGTGCAATTATTTTCCAATATTCAAAATATATATATCTTTGTCCTGAGTTTTGACAAACTGCTTCATGAGACCAATTTAGATATGAAATGGATGTAGTTTAGAGCCAGCTTCTACAATTGTGTAGTAGTAGACATATTATATTATTGTCTTATACTTAAACATAAGTGAAACATCAAGCATGGCGATAGTGAAAAAGGATTGACTCCAAAAGCATACTGTTTCGACTATTGCATATTAAACTTCATAGCCATAATAGGAAAAGCTAGCACATAGCGCATTTTAGTAGGATGAAATTTCAACGGTAAATATCACCAATATTGGCCTAAGCGGTCAATATTCCTTAAACCTGTATCCTGAGCATACTTTCAACAAATGTAAATTGATTTCTTGTGCAATTACATACATACTAAGGAAGATGAGTATACCCTGTTTAAATAAAATGTTATATCCACTGAATTTAATATAAATTCAAAGATTCTTCCAACTCGAATACCATTGACAGATACTCTTTGTTAGTTGGCGCAACAAACCAGCTGCACAGAAAAAAATATTGTCATGAAAATTCACTACAACTATAGCACATATAGCTCCCAATCCAAGTTGTATCAGATATTACTAGAATTGTAAACTACAAAGTACTACATAGTATATTCTAGTAATATTGTAGCAAGGGCTGACACAATTTGTATCTAGAGCTACATGAGTGTCAATTTTGTAAATTTTTACCTCATTTTTTTTCCGTGTGGTTCTATTTCTTCTTCTGTTTTGCTACGTCCTGTAAACATTCTTTATTTCCCTTCATCTCTTTGTCATTCAACACATATTCCTGTCTCAAGAAAGAATTATTTGAATTATTTTTTAAATTGTTGGTTCCATAGAAGACCAACTGGTTCCGTGTTTTCTTATGTTTTGCTTCGTTCTGTAAATATTCTTCATTCTCCATTTTTCCTGATTCTTTTGTGATGCACCACCTGTTCCTTTCTAGGGAAAGAATTGGTAAGGACGAGTAACAGTCGAATTAACCTTAATTATTATACACAAATTGGGAGACATTTTCTAGACATCAGAGCGTACTATTATTAAAATCCTTGTCTGTAGAAAGATATAAATACCGTCTTCATCGTGACCGTCCTCGAATCCGTAAGTTGTTTTTTATTTACCTTACCCCTAAAATAGGATACTGCTGCATTACAAACTTATTTTTAATCTTATTTTCGGTAGAAAGAAAAGGCGAAGAATACAGATCTTAAATCAGTCAAACTGTTTATTTAAGATCCAAAATAAAAATATTTATCGTTGTTGAGTTGCTGAATGTTTCGGAAGAACATTACAAGACAACCGATAAACTTGATAAAATAAATACCAGGAAGATCAGACTTTACTTAACGAAATAATGAGGTTTTTGTTATTTTAAGGATGTTTTCACAGAAGCGCGAGAGCAGTGGTCAAATAAGTCAGATATATTTAAATATAAAAGAAAATAAATTTTAAATTTTCCATAGACAGGCTATCTGTCACAAATCATATTTTTTAAAGACAAATCTGCAGGTGATATGTATACAGATTTATCTAAAAAATAAAAATTGAAGAAATTCAATTTTGTAAAAAAAAAATCAAAAAGGACAGGATTTCATTATCAGAATCGCCTAACTAGAAACTTTAGTAGCTCAGCGATTTAAAGGTTGAAAATACTACAATTTCAATCATATTTTATTCGGAAACTATAAGGAATTTACAAAAAAAAATTTTTATGGCGCATTCATTTCCTATAACGTATCTATTCCCAAAAATGTTTAGTTAGTTTAGTTCTGAATCACCCTGTATATGTTATATGTTTATTTGTTTTGGCATAGTAACCGCACACTAGATTTTGTGAAACTGTTTGTATATTCGAACAAAACATAATTTACAAGAATATTGATAAAAATTCCATTAATGTCGTAGCTGTAGTCATTTTCTCTGAAATAGCTGTTGATAGTTTGATCTACGGTTGCGAAAGGGTCTCGAAATAGTCCTTAAACATTAGATATGAAAGTAATATCGTGAAAACTGCCTGGAAGACCGTTAGGAACGTATTTCGACACGTACCATCAATGCATTCAGGGGTGAATCGTCCACAAAACAACGTTCGCCTTCTTTTTATTTTCTGTTACAGCTGTAGCAGGAATTCTAAGGACTCGACAAAACGATATTGCAATTTCGATATGCTCACAACGGAAAGAATTTTTAGGCAAGTGAACGTGTACATATGTTATGTTATTTCACTTACGTTTTAATATATAAGGTGATTATAGAAGTAGTGCCATAAATTTAACTGAGTTCTCTGCATTCCAAAATAAAACGAAAAGTCTATATATAATGTGTCCCACTTTTCATGGCCACCCTGGTATCTCGCTCACCTGATATCCGAATACTTTGACACTTTGGTGGTGAATATATACTTATAAAGTGAGTCTTTAGGCGTAGCCATATTTGGTTATGGTTAGAGGCGTCCGAATCTAAGATGGAGAAAGGGGGGCGATTTTTCAAGTGATTTTTTTAGAAGAAAGCTAGTAAGATATTCTTAATAAGCACATTTAGAAACCCCTTTGTACAAGATTACATCGTTGTGGGTTCAAAGGTGTTTGAGATATGGGCCGTCCAAAAACAATTTTTTTCAACTATCTGTAAAATGGGCTCTCAAATAAAAATATGTATTTCTTATTATTTGTTCAGAATAATGTATTGTACTGGTATGAAATGATTCTACAACTCGTATTTTTTACTTAATTCAATAAGACTACTTTTAGGATTTTCTTCGACTGAACGTTCCTTGAATTGACGGTGTTTGTTGTTAACGACCAAATATCGAAAATTACGTTGACAATAAAAACAAATGTGTAACGTCAGCCGTGACGTAAGACTTCTGAATTCTTGACGCGACTATAGTTCCTGATTGTTAACCTAAACCTATCGATACGCAGTTCTTTTCAACACCCCCAGTACATTTGCAAGATTTCGCCAGTCACCATTGGCATTAATAATGTATAAATCTGGCTCTTCAAATTTGCAGCAGCATCCGTCTTCATATAAGGCATTTGCATGAAAATAATAATGTATTATAACATATTTTTCCCTAATAACGTACTACACACTTGGCACTGACAAGCAATAAATAATTCAATTGTTTCACTGCAACTTGATTGTTTCATGCCGGAATGATTTAATGCCAACTTAAAATTGACAAGTGCCAGTTTGATTTTGTTTATTGTCAATTTGATTCTGATTAATGCTAGTTTGAAATTGATGTTGCCAATTTGATTATGTTTATTGTCAATTTAATTCTGATTAGCGTCAATTTAAACCTGAAAAGGTATAGATGGCATCGAGTCATAAAATCTTTAAAATACGTAATAAGAACTACAGGTTATTGGGAGTTCGACAATTAAAGAACAAATTTTCCTATTACCATAGAAATAATAAAATGTATAGAACGCCAAAAGAGGTGCCGAAAATAGTCAACCTATGGAGAAAACGCGAGTCTGGTAATATTGCAGTAACTTTTATGAGTTGGTTGCACTAACGATGTAGCTTCGCATTAATGAGCGGGAATTTCAGAATATGAAATTTTGTAGCAGCTTACATTAAGTTTTCCCTAGATGGCTGCTTTATATGCTCCTCCATAGTCTCACTATTTTTGAGTGCCTAATGTAAAGTCTTCTGGCGTATTATACATTTTATGATTTCTATACCTATTACTAGCGGTCAATAGTTATTACTTTTCACAATATTTTTCTAATTATTATCTATAAGGACTAGAAAATTCTTTTCGTATAAGTTTTGATTTTTTTAAATATGTTTCTCACAAAATACCTAGTAAGTATATCACTCAGTGTCTCAAATTCTAAGGCAGAAACAATGATCTTTAGCCTTCGCAGCCTGAACGATACAGATAATCCTGAAAGTGTCAAATTTCGAGGCGTTCATTTGGATCCTAAGTTGACTTGGAATGAACAAACTATCTTTGCAACAGAATATCTAAATATATTTATTTACTTAGAATCTTGGTCCATAAACAGTCTCTATCTACATTAAAAACTGCATGTCACTGTTTAATACATTTAATTATTTCATATGCTTCTTTGGGATCATGCTTCTTCTAGTGCCTATGTTTTTCTCTATAGAGGAAAGCAATAGGGATTATTTCAGGATTAGGATACAGAGATAACTGTAGAACGTCCTTTACTAATGTAAATATTCTTACTGTTCCTTATACTTACATATTCCAGCGTCTCCTTTTTGTAAAAAACCACATACATAATTTTCACAGCAGAAGTTAGTATCACCATTATAATATTTGAAATAAAATGACTTTAATTGTAGTTACTTTCGACTTCTGAAAACTAGAACAGGGTCTAATTATATGAATATAAGAGCTTTTTCAGAAGAACTCTACACTCTTTTTTTTAAAACAAAAATTAAAAAATATTTATTGAAACATGCTTTTTATACCTTCGCGGAATATTTGAATGTAAATTTTAATGGTTTCGATAATTGTCATTTTGTTATTAGAAATATATGCAGTTTATTGGATAGAATTTTATATATTAATTTTTGTAATGTTTTTAACTTTTTATTAATGTTTGTTTAACTTGTATATGGTTTTATCATTTTCTTCATAGTGTGTGTGTTTTTTATTAATTTGTATCAATTTTTTATTATTAATTGACTTTATACTACATCATTGCTTATTTTAAACTGTACTACTCTTCTTTTCTATAGAATTTGTCTCCCTTTTCTCCTCTTTGACGTGTGTGAACACTTTAGTGAATGTAATAGGAAAAATTAAATAAAAAAAATAAAATTAAGTATAATATTTGAGTCTATATCACATGACCACTTACTGAAAATAAAATTCGAATTTGTTCTATCTTTATTTATTGTAAGAACTGCTTAAGCGTCCTTTATTGATCGATAAACGCATGATAAATGGTGGTTCTGTCAGTGGTTTGGTGGTGTATAGGTTTTTTAAATTTCAGAGTTGATGTGTTGATACACTGACAGTTTATCATACTTTACGTGCTTTTGGACTCTCCCGGCATTTTTGAGGGATTATCGGTAAAATTAATGGTTCTGGTGCATTAGAGGAGACCATTCGTAAATAATTTATAGCCCGTTATTGTTTGTTTAAATTTAGATTTTCTTTATCATGTAAAACGATCCGGTGTTATTGGTAGATTATTAAAAAATACTCTCTATCTAAAATACGGCTTAAAAGATACGGCATTGCAGTGGAAATGAAAAAAATATGAAGTACTTACAGGTAGAAAATAGTATAATAAGAAAATGGGAAGTATCTATAAGAAATAAGAGACAATTGAAAGTAATATACAACATGTCTTAAGGCACGATCTGGTGGTACAACAGATCAATGAGGTGTTAGTATTTCTAATTTTTGCGCAAAGATGCCTCACAAATATAGTTCCAATGGATTTAAATCCGGATTACAGGAAGTTCATTCTGTTAATGCATTTTATTTATTTAATATTTTTCATTTCCAAGAGCTTCAGTTTGATTCATTAAAAAATGATTATAATTTAAGTTAACACAGTACAAAACAGTATCTACACAAAACTGTTGTTGTATAAACTACAAATCTGTCTTGGAATTTTTGTTTTGGTTGTCATTACCAAATTGGCGATAATATAACAGACCAGATAATTGTAGAAGTTCTGGGTGCAGAACGAAAAGTTTCTTGAAACATGAAAACATTCAGCTGACTGCGGTTTTGTCAGATTTTGTCTTCACTGTGCATGCTTAAGGCAAGTACTTGAGCGAAAACTTTTAGATTGCAAAACAGCTTTTACAAATACTTTGTGAAAGTTACTATTTTATAGTCGACTGTCATAATAAAGCTGTCGTTATGAACGTCAAAATCGTTAATAATCTGCCATTTTCTAGAACCCGTGGTATAATATGACAGAATTAAATGATAGTAAATAAATTCGATATTGATATTAAATTATTAGACTTTCTCAATTTTATAAATAAAAATACTAAAAATTTATTACATATTTTTATTTATATTTGTACGCCACCAAGTCCAATGTTATTTAAACTTAAAACACATGTTATTTATTCATTTATATTAATAGTAATACTACCGTTTGGATTTCCAAATATAGAAATTCCTGAACTAGTTTCAACAACACTTGAGCATGCACTTGTAGATGATGAGATAAAAATTTGATTATTCACGTTTTATACGTGACTAGAAAATCCCAGTATCCTGGCAATTTTGTTTTTATTTTCTAGTGAATCTGCTACATATCCTTCGGCAACAGCGTCATTCTTCCAATCCCCATGCCTCTTAATAGTTCTAATATCAGCACCACTATTTACTAAATTTGTAGCGGATGTTACCCGAAATGAATGACCGTTATACTGATCATCATCAGGAATGTTTAGATACTTTGCAATATTGCGAAGAATCATGTTGAATGTATTAATGCCAATAGGGTTAGAGGTACATTTACCCGCATTGTAAAATAAAAAGAACTTAGAATTTACACGTGTTTCGCTCTTATATTCATATACTTAATGATGTTAATATAACTCACTGCTCTATAGTCAGTATTTAAAATTGTAAATGTTCTGGGTCTATATGTTTTAGTATCTCTCAGATAAACCACAAAAACATTGCCTTCCTCCTTAGCATAATCGACACATAAATTATATAATTCCATACGTCGACAAGCACCAAATAATCCAAAAATAGCAACTACCTAAAATTTTTACTTTGTTAACTTCTAATAAAAAAAAAGAAATAAAAGTATAACAGACCTCCATAAGCAGATACTTGTCATCTGGAACATGGAATAGAAAACCATTAACTGTTGAAAATACTTTGTTTTTTGGTAAATAACTAATCGAGCGGTTCTTCAAAAATGCAGTAAGTTTAGAAAATTTAATAATGTCAATGTCATTTTTGATTAGTAACATATATTCTAATTTCGAATACAGACACCATAACGATGATCACTTGTACTTCTTTGACTAATAAAATAAGGTACAACAAGATTGTCGGAGTCTCTCAAATCATTAAAAATGTATTTATTTGATCCATACTGTTCTATATATTTCCACCCCACTACAGAACAACAGGGTGTAAAATGTAAAAATAACGAAATTTATGTTAAAGAAACAATAATAGAACAAACAAACATCATGTAACAAAAACTATTTAAATTGTTTAAAATATAATTTAAGATCATTACAGTCTGTTTAGAAATGAAAGAGAGTAATAAAACCCTGAAATAAGAACCGGCTATGGGCGTGGTAATATTTTACTGGATACATTATAGGGCAGGAGCCACTGTATTATGACAGATCAATCCAGTCTTAGAGCTGAATATAGGTACTATGCTGGGAAAAGCAGAACAGGAAGTCAGTTCTTATCGATAAAGATGAAACTATTTGTTGGCGAAGATCCTACTTAAGATCAGTTAGAAAATTCCGTGACGAAGGGAGGAATATTTATTATCTAGACGAAACTTGGGTCAACGAGGGATATACTGTAACAAAAGTATGGCAAGATAAAAATGTAAAAAGTTTTCGACAAGCATTTTTGGATGAACTTTCAACAGGGTTCAAGGCACCTTCAGGTAAAGGGCGAAGATTAATAGACACATATAGGTAGTGCCAGTGGTTTTGTAGATGGCGGTTTACTTTTATTTGAATCTAAAAATATAGGTGACTATCATGAAGACATGAACGCAGATGTTTTCGAAGAATATTTTACACAGATGTTGGACCTTATTTCTCCGGGGTCTATAAATGTCATGGATAATGCCAGTTACCATTCACGGCAGACCGAGCGGACGCCTACGACTGATTGGAGGAAAGCCGATATAATTCAATGGTTATCCGGAAAAACATTTATTTTGAAACAAAATATGGCGAAAAAGGAACTTTTGACACTTGTCAATCTTAATAAAGATCAGAAAAAAAATGTTATCAATGAAATGGCAACAAATCACCAAATAACGGTACTACGGTTACCACCTTATCACTGTGAACTTAACCCAATCGAATTAGTCTGGGCGCAGGTAAAAGGAGATGTAGCGCGAAATAATACGACGTTTAAATTAAGTGACGTGAGAATTAAAAAAAAAATCCTTGGAACGAATAACTGCAGATAACTGTCAAATATGTATACATCATGTACAAAAAGAAGAGGAGAAAATGTGGGAACTCGATAATTTAATTGACGTTACTGTGGAACCTATCGTTATCAATCTAGGAGACGAAGATAATTCATTAGAATATTCAGGGGATGAATTTTAATATACCTACTTTTTTATTTTCTTTATTGTACATTTATACAACACTACTTTTACTCACCATAATTTGAATTTTTAAAAAACATATTTTTGTGTGGAATAAAAGACTATTCATTAAATTTAAATAAATATTTTGATAATAATATTGAATTACTAAAAACCTTCTTAACCCGGTTATGATGCTTAAATTACCTCATGTTTTGAAATACTGTTTTTATATTGTTTACTTATAAGAGAAATGGACCGAGAAATTGAAGCGGCATAGACAAAGACGGATTGTCGGGGATTAAATTTTAGCTACCTGCTACAATTTAGTCCGGTCCGATCACACAAAGTTTTTTTAAAAGTACACCTCATCTATACCGATAATACATAATATAAAAATATTGAATATAAGCACCAGTACTACATTTATTTACGATTTGCATACATAATAAGCTTTTATTACTCTCTTTCATTTCTAAACAGAATATAACAATACAATTAAAAATATCTATGTTCTTGCAGTTTTTATTATTATAGGTACTACACATATAATTTAAAGGAGAATTTTGCAGCAAGTTTGCTCTCGCTAGGTTGGAATTTTTTAATTTGTCGTAAATTTTCATGCGGAACAGATAAGTTCAGGCAACGCATATTTTGCTACATCCGGATACATCATATATCATTTAATTTATTTATTTATTTATTTATTTGCAATACAATATCCAGGCAGAATCAAATTACAGGACAGAAAAAAACATTTCAATTTTTTGCAGTTGTTTACGAGGTATGCCGAAAAATGTCAATTTTAAAAAACGAGATATTTGGCGCCTATACTGCTACACATTGCAATTTTGTCATTTACTGTACAATTGCATGCATATTTGCGACCAATTTTTTTTCCGAGTTGTTTTAAAAATCATCATAAGATATCTTCAGTTAAATTTTTATATACGATGATGAATAGTCTGCGATTATTTTATGTAATGTAGCCATTTTCTTGCTTAGCTATCTGTACACAAATTAGTGAAATGTTAGTTTACTTTGGCTAAGTATATACTTTTTCTGATATGTTAGCAGAAGGGTTTGAGCGACGAAGTAATCATTTTAATGCTGCTGTAATCCGGCTAATGCCGCTCATCTTTCAGTTAATCAACGTGAAAATGGACGAGCAACATCCTGGAGCGTAATCTGAGCGAGATAAATTCCTCCAGCGAAAGCCCTCAAATTGCAAATGATAATATATCATGTTAAATTTATTTAGGGTATGAGGAGTGACGTAGTTTTTTAACGGGTATGATGGATTACCATCTCATATGCGGCGCTAACTGATACGGCTTTATTTATGTGCCGGAAAATTCGCACCAGATGTGCCCAAATATAAAACATATTTTGCAAAAAACCGCCGAGGAATCTCGGGGCGGCGGCCGTCGCTTTTTTGTTCTTAATTACCAGTAATTTATGTCCTTCTAAGCGGAAAATAATTATCTCTTCCCTAATAGGTGGATCGGTGTCGCGCTGGAGCTCGGTGGACCCATTTCTCTGTTTTCCCATTAATCAGTTAAATGAGCCGGCAATTTTCATAAAGGAACGCGGTTTGTAGAAAACTCTGCAAAATTCATGCTCTAACTGCTTAATTATATTTTACCACGATTATCTCAGACCATGTTTCTTTATTGTTCCTCGCTATCATGATTATTTGGTGGAGATTCCTATTCTAATTTAATCAAAAGGCGCCTACGTACGATAGTTAAGCGAAGAGATTTTCTTTGCAAAATAGGTATATACAATCTGTTTCACTTTTTGTAAAACCATACCCTTCTATTTTAAAACATTATACAGGGTTAACTATGACTTAGTACAAATATTTTAAGAAGGAATAGGGAAAAATAAGAATTAACGGAATCATCTATCAAAAAATTTCTAAACTTATTTATAAAGCAAAAAAAATGTTTTCAAAACTTGTGACGTGGTGGTGGAATAAAACGTTACAAAACTGGGGGTAGTCCTTAATTTTGGGTGGCAGTTAATTTAGCGGACGAAGGGTGGCAAACAATATCCACTAAAGGCGTTGGCAGCTAGCTAACAGTGGAGACGGGGTGGGTATAAAAAAAAGAAGAAAAGAAGTTTTAAAAGGCGCCACCCGTTTTTTTTTCCAACCCCGGATGGTATTTTAGCGTATGTAGTGGTGGATTTATTCGCCTGGATGCCTTCGGTTTTACTGCAAATCAAAAAAACGAGAAAAGGCAAGTCCACAGACAAAAAGAAACTACTAAAATCCATCATATACGCTATATTAACAGCTAAGTAATAGTATCAGAGTATTGTGCCGGGGTACACACCTGACGGAGTAGAACAGCTGGTTTTTAACGTTTTGTGGTTCTACCACTGACAACTGTCAAATTAATGGCTGTTCAATGGGTAATGCTGTGGTTATTAAAATGTCATGTTATTCCAAGGCCAATTTCAGACAAATAATAAATTTATACATTTATACGATCATAATATATAATATTAATAAAAATCTGTGCTCTAGAACACATAAAAAAATAAAGATTACCACTTAATACAGCTGTACTCAATGGTGTTTACATGGTTAGGTAGATAAACCAGTTGAAATTTAATAAAAGTGTATAACATATAAGTATCTCTTGCAGTTGTATTTAAGGATGGAATTCTCCTAGAGCTACAGCCTAATAGTTTTGGTATGCTTTCTAGCACCTTGGCAATCTGAGATACTCAGGCTACTAATTATAATTGAAAACCAGAATGAAGCTCATGACATAACAATGCAAGCAAATCTTAAGAGCTAACAATTAACTAAACTAACCCTTAAAATTAAGCTTATCTGGTACTGGGAGAATGTGGTGTACTACACAGCTTCAGGTCGGGTTACCTTGGGATGGTAAGGTGGAGCGCACGATTGAATGCAACGTAGCGCAGCAGGCACCACACCAGATTCAAGTAGGTTGAGAGGTGGTTGTCACAGCATATAGCAAGCAATCAAGCAAAGCAAATCTACTTTTAAAGTCTACGCTCATGCAGAAATGTACGGCAGGGCGAGTTTTCAACAAAGCGTTCCGTTTATTATTATGTCAAGCAGAAAACGACAGGGTCGGACAAGAAGAAAACGGCCTAAAAGGAAGAGTAAATGCTAAATATAACTACATATGCATATTGAAATGTAAATATTAGACTCGAAATAAAAGCACATGTTTTAACTAACCTGTACATACCTTGGTTGTAGGTCGGCCTTTAAAATTCGGAGTTTTACTCGATCTCCTTGTGGGCAACAAATATCCAACTCTAAGGTTGTAAATATACCAAACTATATATTTTGCCCAGTATTTAATTTCTCAAAAATCCGCAAATTGCGAGCAGCTCAGCAGCCAGAAATTAAGCAAGAAAAAGAGTTTTTTTCCTCGTTATCAAAAAAGATTATCTTTTAGGCGAATTGTTTAACCAACCTGCTGGCCTGATAATAAAGATAGAAGAAAATATTGACATATGTTTTCAAAACAAACAACTAGGTTAGTATTTTTAATGTTTTCTGAAAATAAAACTGTTACAAACTATATTAAATCCTTATTTATCGTCGTTACTGGCCTTCTGTCAGCCGCGAGGTTAGGTATATTCTGCCAAAGTCAAAATTGTCAAACGTAGTGACAGGTGACCGCGTTGGCACATGTATTGTTTAATTTTTTATTTAACAAATGACCCATTTTTGTTGAACATATGGCAAATGTCACACACGATTCAACGAAAATGTTTGGAAAATGTTCTCTCGGGGGTTTTCGAGGTCCCTCTTTATCACTTTGGTGTTAGCATATTATTTATTGCTAAATTGTTGTAACTGGGCTAATTAACAAATTAAAATCTCCACCCCCGAAATCACTAGAGAACCGGAATTTTTTCCAGGATTTCTGGATTATTAAGGCAAACCATCGGCACAAGATTTTTGCAAATATAATTGTTTATTGTTCGATTGTTGCAACCTCGCTAATTAACAAATTAATAACTCTAATCCCGGAATCGTTAGAGAACCAGATTTTTTTGCAGCAATAACTCTGGGATCATGGGGAGAACCATCGGCACAAGGTTGTTGCACGAAATTGTTTATTTTTCTATTTTTGCAACCTGGCTAATTAACAAATTAATAACTCTACTCCCGGAATCACTAGAGACCCGACATTTTTTCCGGGATTTCTGTCTTATTAAGGCAAACCATCTATTTTCTAACGATTCTGGGAGAAGAGTTATTAATTTGTTAATTAGCGAAGTTTCAACAATCGAACACTAAACAATTATATTTGCAAAAATCTTGTGCGGATGGTTTGCCTTAATAAGCCAGAAATCCTGGAAAAAATTCCGGTTCTCTAGTGATTTTGGGGGTGGAGTTTTTAATTTGTTAATTAGCCCAGTTACAACAATTTAGCAATAAATAATAAAGCTAACACCAAAGTGATAAAGAGGGACCTCGAAAACCCCCTAGAGAACATTTTTCAGACATTTTCGTTGAATCGTGTGTGACATTTGCCATATGTTCAACAAAAATGGGTCATTTGTTAAATAAACAATTAAGAATTTGCGAGCGTACAGAGGTTAGATGTACCTTTTGTTATAAAAAATTCGGTGAACATTTTGCAGAAATCCGCATCTCAATCGGATTTCTCCGCAAAAAGTTGTCTATTTTCACATTTTTCATGCTAATTTGACGCGACTACATGAACAGTTGAACAGCTTCATCGATGTCCTGCCAGATTTTGTCATTAGTGGAGCATTAAGGTTAGCCAGAGATAAACATATATTCGAAATTTCGTCACAGGCACTGGAAATTGTACCAGATCGGCAGGGTTCTAGAAGCAATTTTACACATTATCAGGAAACTCAATCAATCTTTCGAAAATATCGACGAATTGCGGCAAACTAAAATTGACAAGTCTGCATTTTTTGCTTTTAATTATCAGTGATTTATATCCGTTTAAGCCGAAAATAATTTTATCTTTCCATTTTGCGGATTGGCTCGTGGATGTCGCACTCGCACTTGGTTGACCTGGTTCGTTATTTTGTCATTAATCACAAAAATGAGAAGCGTGACACTTTTTTTATTTTCAACTGACACGGCTTATCTGAACACCAACGCTTGGCAGCCGTCTGTGCCTCAAACGATTCATCGTCGAAATTCAGCAAGTTGCCTTCACTGTACAGGATGCGTCATTAATAATGGTACATAACTTAAGGGTAGATTGTTAACGTCAAAATAAAGCGCTTGAGCCCAACATGCCTTATTCAATTGTTGCTCCTTTTTATTCTACAGGGTTGAAAAATGTTTTCGATTTTTTGCTATATTTTAAGAACGTATGCACCGATTGTTTTGAAAATTTGTAGTCTTATGTTATTTGAGGTGGCATTTACGAATATGCAAACAGTGTTAGTAGGCGTGGAAATAATAAGTACATCGCTGTCACTTCAATACCATATTTTTTCTGTCAATGCCACTCAATTCATAGATTAGGCAGTAGTGTTTTTTCACCGTTATTTTTTTATATTTAAAATGCTCCGTCATAATAATTTTTCGAACATTAAAATGAGAAACATGATATGTGTATATGCCCAAGAAATTTTTTTTGGTTGCCGTGCAGCAGGGAGGTACTTGGAATTATTTCGAGATAACAGACAACCCGATCATAGACTATTTAAGAGACTGTACGAGAGATTAGGTGAAACAGGATCATTTCGGCCGAAAAGAGACGTTGGAAGGCCGAAAATATTAACAGCGATCCAAGATGATGTCTTCCGTTAGCAGAGTAGGTACTGCACAAAGAAAAATTGTGTTCTTACCATTTTACTCCGGTTCAATATTTAACGCCACAAGACCCTCTAGCTAGGTTACGGTTTGCACAGTTTCTTCGCCAACAACAAGATGATGACCTAACATTTTATAATCAAATATTTTTAACGGACGAAGCCGCATTTACCCCACAAGATATTTTTAATTGGAGAAATAGTCATTCTTGGGAACTAGAAAATCCTCATCTGCCACGAGAAGTATAATTTCAGCAAGAGTTATCTAAATTATTTAAATAATATAATTAATGACTTGCCACTGCTTCTTGAAGAGATTCCCTTAAATCTACGGCAGAACTTCTGGTTTTGCATGATGGTGCACCGGCACATTACCCCCGACGAGTAAGACAATATCTTAACAAAAATTTTCCGCACCGTTGAATTGGACGCGGCAGCGAAGTTCCTTGGCCTGCACATAGCCCTGATTTAAATTTTTTCTCTTGGGGCTATATTATCTCTTTAGTTTACAAAGACATTATTAATAGTCAAGAATAACTGTGGGAAAGGATTCAAGAATCGGTTAATATCATCAAGCAACCTAGAACGTCAGACAAAATTTAAACAAGAGGCGAAGAAAGTGCATTGAAATCGCTGGTAGTCACTTCAAGAATCTGCTATGATTAATAGTTTGTTAAGATATGCATAATAAAATGTTCAGTTGTTGTAGTGTTCGTCTCGTGTATTATTTAATTTTGATATCTTAAGACTCCCTAATTTTCTAATTTAATTCCCGTCGAATCTCAAAAACTTAAAACATTTTTTTCTCAAAAACGGTTGAGTTTGTCTATTTGTAACAGGTTGGGGAAACCAGGTACGAAAGTAACATATTTTTTTAAAGCCGGGTAAATAAAAAATTAACAAAGTTATATAAATTTACTTACTATAAGTTGTTTTCTTGGCATATATAGAAGAAAAATAATATTGAAGTAATTATAGTTCATATTAATGTACAATTAATAAAAAAGTAGAGAGTGTACGTCGTTACAATCTACCCAGTGGCATGGGTCAAAAGTAACAGAACATGAGGACGTTTGTAACATATGAATAATAGGTAGTAACTAGGTATAAAAAGTTAGTATTTACAAGGTATTTGTTTATGGACTATACCTATATAAAAGTAACTTTTAGTGCAGGTACATAATATATTTTTTTATTTGAAAAAAAAAAAAAAAATAAATAAAATAATAGAATAATGAAACAAAAATATAAAATAATAATTTCTTTTTTTTTGGTAATAACAAATAATCCTATCCCTATAATTGGGATGGACCAAGTTTTTCCCAAGCCATAATAATCTTTCCCACGATCTGTTATTCGTTGGTTTGTTAGACATCCTAAATAAAGGACATGAATTTGTATATTCCCACACAGTATAACAAATACTGAAGTAATTATCTGGATATCTACAGAATTATCATTTTAAATATGACAAATACGATCATAGGTATTAAATATGAGATACAGTTGTAATATGTTGCAATCGTCCCCCTATGGCATTGTTACAATTGTCCCATTACGCATTTTTCACGCGATTGACAGTATACTTGCTTAAAACTTTTTTTAACGATTATTTTTAATTAAAATACCATGCTTAGGTTACAGCCAATATTGGTATTAACTGAACAAGCCAATAAAATAATTCAAAATAACGTTCAGTTCTAGGATTATGATAGATTAAGATAAAGAATGAAAACTTACTTTGCATATAATTTTGTACCGTGCAGGTCTTTATTCGAACTAAAACACAGTACGAATATTGTTGTTCAAATAAGTTAATGTAGATTTCATTGCCGACTCTATGATGATATAATATCAAACAAACCTCTTTACTGTTACAACCAACCCGTGTTACTTTCGTACCCAGTCTCCCCTATACTTTTTCTATTTAGAATTGAAGGTAGTTCAATAGTTTCTTATTAAAACAATTAATAGTGTAAAATATAAAAAGTTAGGTATATTTTTACATCGACAGTACATTATAACTACTGTCTCCTAGTCGTGACCTCAGCACTGTTCGCATATTTGTAATTGTCACCTCAAAAAACATAAGACTACAAATTTTTAAAACAATAGATCCATATCTTCTTAAAATACAGCAAAAAATCGAAAATATTTTTTCAACTTTAACACCCTGTAGAATGAAAAGGAGCAACAGGAGAATAAAGCATGTTGGGCTTCATCGCTTTATTTTGACATTAACAATCTGCCCTTAAGCTATGTACCATTATTAATGACTCACCTTGTATAGTCTAATAGAATAAGTTTCGCCGTCTGAAGAGAATCGAACATTCAATGAAGATATTTGTCATGTTGTCATCATCTGTTACGTATGTTTTATACAATTACAGATCAAGTGATCATAGCCCTCTATCTACAGGAATTCGAATCCCAAATCCGAGGATAACGAGGTCAATTTTCATAAAACCGAATACGTATTTTTTCGCACTGACAGTGCATTATTGGTAACGATTCCGTTGAGATAAAACTCACCAGAGTAAACTAAAGCTAATCCCTTTCTAAATTATAGCATTATGACTTAAAATAGAACGTCAATCAATATTTCGCTTTTGCATACAATGCTAAAATGTTTAGATAGCATAATCCAATGTGAAGCGTATCGCCATATTCGTTTAGATTAAAGTACATACACACTCAAATCACTTATCTGTTTTAGAGGCAACGAGAACTGATTACTTTTATATAAAAATTTCGTGGTTGGTGGTTACCATTTCCATTTCTTTTCATTTTTTATATTAATAACGTCGTCCAAAGCTAGAATCACTCGGCTCGCTCTTCATTCCGCGCCTAAAGTTTCCCTCCTGCCGACGCATTCCCTTTGCCTAGCAACTGCCAACAATTATTGGCCAGCGGTTTGTTACTTTGGTTTGATACACAGTATACCACGTAGTGGTTATACTAGTTACGTCAACTTTTGTATTTGCAAATGGTTTCATAAAGCATTATTTCTATTTTCTCTAACTAAAACGTATCCTGATATGTGGTGGAGAACTTCTAACCTCACTTGTTCTGCTTTGCTCTACACCGATAATTATTTAGAATATTACACCATAAACTGTTGGTTGTTTATTACCTAGGTCAATAGGGCGAAATAACTGAAAAAAAACACACCAGAATGTAAATTACAATTCTAATGGTAAATTACTATTTGAACCAGTACTATGTAAAATTTATATGTAATTTTTCATTTCTTTTATATTATTAACCTGGATCTAGATAAACTATGTATGCTTTCTCGAGAACATCATATTTGTAAATATAACTCCCCTCCTTTTTTCAGTCTCACATTGCCACGTGACATGGCGTTTATTGGACTTTATTACATTTTGTTTACAAATTCATAATATATTATGTATACAGTGAACCTCAAATAAGTACAAATATTTTAACCAGCAGTATAGTTCACTGTGTAGAACATATAATTAATAGTTTTTTTTTTTTAATCATAAATAAAAAACTGAAATTTTAAATAAATTTTGTAATTTTTCTGTAGAAAACTTGTTGAGGACCGCTGACTTTCATACATTTATGAGTCATAGCACTGCAGATTGAACGTATGGCAAATCTCTTTGCTTTTCTTGATATTAAACGCGTACGTCAAGCTGCTATTTTGTTATTTAATATTGTGTGTACCTTTATTTTTAAAATTTGTTTCACTGATTAAAGTGCGAAGTCACTTTATGGTTCTGGATTCGAAATGGTTAATACTGACTCATTTGGGGTTATGTGGCGAAAATTAAATTTAATATGCTGTGTGAAAATCATAGTTTCTCGTTATTCTTCTTAAAATAACTTAAGGAAATTGTGTCTTGTGTCTCTTTCTAACAGTGTACAATGACAGTTAACTTGTGAAATGTGGATTACTGATTAAATAGTATTAATTAATTAATTTTTTAACAAACAGGTAAGCTTGTGTGCACGTTTATGTATCATTTTTGAACATTGAACATAGTAATATCTTCCTAAATACTTTATGGTACTATGTATTTAACTTGCGTAAATTCATTTTTAATCTTTTACAGTAAGGTTAGCTAAGCAGTTAAAATTTATGTTAATAATACTGCGTGTCATACTACATACCCAACTTTACTGTACTTATGCTTCAAACAAGTATTTTTAAAATAGAATTTAACCGTATTACTTTACTATTACGTTAAGGGAAACTTAATATTTATATTAGAGGAGATATGGCAACCTCGCAACTAATCAAATGGTTCATTAGGTTGGTTATGACAGCGGTCCTCAAAATGTGGGTATTTTAAAAAAAAAATAATATCTCGCTAGACTGATTTATATGACGAACTACATCAGCAGTTAAAATATTTGTACTTACCTAAGGTTCACCCTGTATACATACCATGCACTTATGTATTTTTTCGGGCTAGGACCACATTTTAATGCGCATGAAATGTAATTGTATAATATCGTTACACATTTTTTATAAAAATTATGTCATTTAGTATAAAATATATAATTCTACTGTATGTAACTGGAGTTTCTTGTAGTACAAGTTTGTATTTGGTATGTTTTTTAGTAATACATTAACAGTAAATATTATCTGAAGCTATTTATTTGTGGCGTAATTTAAATTTTTTTTTAGTTTGATTGGATTTTTGCCACACTTCTGAAAAAAATAAAGAATAATTAAATAAGCCCTTGCGCCAAACGGATCAGTCAAGAGACTGCGATTATTTTGTTGTAGTCTATGTCAAACTGTTCAGTAAACATTGATCATTGCTGGCTACAGTTGTATCAAGAAGAAGTAAGTAATAATAAAATAAAAATCATTTAACATCTATATGGAAGCAGATAAACTGTCAAACTTGACATACTTTTAATACATTTACTATTTTGAGAACGAAAACAAAGAGTTTTTCGAAACGTTAAAAATACGAAAGTGCGCAATAGGGATGTGATTTTTGTTATTTTTTTACTTATCTGCTTTTTTCAGTGTGAGATTTTTTGGTTAGGCAAACTTAGTTTCAAAAATAAGCCTTGACTGATGCGTTTGGCACAAGGGCTTATTTAATTAATCATTATTTTTTTCAGAAGTGTGGCAAAAACCCAATCTAACTAAAGAAA
Organism: Monochamus alternatus; assembly: GCA_037114965.1. Lineage (NCBI taxonomy): Eukaryota > Metazoa > Arthropoda > Insecta > Coleoptera > Cerambycidae > Monochamus > Monochamus alternatus. Next base: position 126,935,643 of record CM073426.1, read on the forward strand.
AATTAACAGTCAATGTTCTATTATTTTTATCACTGTACAATATCAGGATTTGTTATTGGAAAAAGTCAACAATTCAATTCAATTGCATCCTACGAAAAAAAATTGCAGAGACCAATTTCATTCGGAATTGATGGCGGATTTCTAAAAAAATATTAAAACGGGAAAAAGTCGTCAAAAACGTCAGTGGTGCAAGTAGAAATATTGGGATCACCCCAAATAATGCACATTTATCCTTCCAACGCGTGCTTCAAATTTAGAGTCAATATCTTTAAAACTCTTTGAAATAATTAATAAAAATAATTAAAATTCAAACACCCTGTATCTCGGAAACAAAGTATATTTCGACGTACGTTTATATGAACTTTTTTTTCAGAAAATAACTTCGCCAACCAATCTCTAAAATATTTCGCACTTATATACAAACACCCTATATATATATCTACTGACAACACTCTCCGAATGTACCATCAGGCTATTCAGTTGATATGCGAAATGTTCAGTCGTTTAAACTAAAATTGTGACGGTATGTTTCAGTAGAGAAAAACCTTACATATCATTACTTGAATAAGTGAAAAATCTAACCTAACTTTTTTTAGCCATAGATTCCGGATACTCTACTTTTAATTTCCGTGGAAGCTCGACGCTGACGTGTATAAACAGGAAATCAATCAATCTTTTTACCTTTGAAAATTCCATAACGTGGTGAATTAGAGCATGACCTGTCAAAAGCACAAGCGTACTTAAAACACACAACTGCCAGGAGCAAAAAAAATCGTGTGGAAGACTAATTACCGCGGTGTAATAAACGCTTAAATTTTGGCAGGAAATATATTGCCATGCCAACAAAACAAATTATCAACTTCATAAAAAATCACACCTACTCCACCGCATTAATCAAAAGTTGTTACGGTAGGTTTTCGAAAAAATACCGGAGGAAAACACCTTAGGAATAATTTATCACTCGCAACAAATCGATCGACGGTAATGTGTTTGGTTTGGGAGAGAAAGAAACAAGCGAAAGGCGTTCTTCGAGTATTTTTGTAATTTTTCGCGATGCCTCTATCTCTTTCTCCTTCTCGGAAGGCGGCATAAAAGAGGCGGAATTGCAGGTTGTAAGGTTGAATGTGTATTTACGGGGCACTGATGGATTGCTAAGCTTAGGAAAACTGCAGGATTTCCTCGTATTTCTCCGTAGCACCGCTATAAAACTTTATCAATATTCATCAAATAAAAATGACTGTTTTATCCGAAGAAGACATGCCTCGATCCTGAATTACATTTTACAGTGGATGAGTTATTTATCGAGTGCTTATTTACTAAAGTTATTGAAAGTTGTTCGAAATGAGACAGTAACCGAACCTGATAATACAGTACGTAACTACAATGTTGTGGCAAACTTTAAAAAAAAAAACAAATCTAGGTGAGCATAATTTCCAATATTTACCCGACTTACCCCTACTTAAGCCACCCTTGAAGTCGGGGAAAACTAGTCAGAATTTCGTAAAAGATCGAATTATGGGGTCCGTCTTTCGTATCAAATATCGGGTAGTGGGGGAAACAAAGTACTTCATGAAGTGAATATCATTCCCTGTCTGCTATCGGCAATAGGGGTGATTTTACCCCCACGCGGGGGGGTGTTTTTCACCTTGAGCATTTTTAGGGCGGCATTCTTGATGTTACCCTTGCCATGTGGAATTTCGCCAATTTTGTTAAATTAAAACATATAAAAAAATTAATTATCACAAATATTGTAACACTTGGTATACAGGGTTAACTATAACTTAGTACAAATATTTTAAGAGGGGATAGGAAAAATTCAGAATTAACGGTATCACACTTCAAAAAAATTCCAAACTTATTTATAAAGCGAAAAAACATTATTTTCAAAACCTTATTAACCCCTAATTTCTCGGAGACTATGCCGCCTGTCAGCTGCGAGGTTAGGTATATTCTGCCAAAGTCAAAGTTGTCAAAGGTAGTGACAGAGCACCGCGTTGCCACGTGTAACGATTTACGGCGCTTTTAAAGAAAGTTTTGTTTACAAAATACTAGGTTATTTAATGGGAAACACGATATAGTAGCACTGAGTGAAACCTACCTTACTAATACTTCTAGAACTAATATTTGGAGATTTCAAGAAAGTTGAATTATTTTCTGTTTTCTAACTTGTTTACATTATAACTTGTCGTTGTAAAAATTGTTGTACTTGCTGGGGACCTCTTGATTTCCCTCGACCATTTCATAAATAAAAAATACTTTTTTTTTGTGTAGGTATATCTATTATTGTAGTTTAAAAATATTTTATTTTTATGTCACTAAGTAAAAAAGAAGTTACAAGGAATTTTAAAAAGTATGAAATTAGTTCTTTTTTATTTTCAAGTTAGGTGTACATACGTATTTAAAACTCCAGCACGTGTAAAACAACATTCGTGGACGTTGTACAATTCGTACAAACGTACGAGGATTTGGCAAATTGTGCCTACATATTTGGAAAACATCTTTGATATTCTACTGCTGCACGATATGCACTTTCGTCGCACTTCCCATAAATTAGTACCATATAGGTCATTAGCGCAAAGTGCACTAAAGCTCGTTCCATTTTTTAACTTATTATAGAATTAAATAATAATAATAATGCTAATAATAGTACCGTATTAACAATAATCGACCATGTTTACATATAATAATATTGTAGTATTATTATTTTAAATTTCCCGAGGCGTTTACAGTGCTCTGTAATATTACTTTTCTGACCACTACTGCTGTTTGACATTTGGAGAGTATTAGAAACAATGCAACCAACAACACAGCATAGGTTTATATCGACTGACAAGTGCTATGTGCGTGTAACCCCGTGTCACGGAGGAAGTGTCAAAACAATACTAGGATGAAGGTAACCCACGATTGTACACAAAAGAATAGAATATTGATTATATTGATTGCCATAAGAATATTTATCTGAAGAATATTAGGCTCTCGGTGGTGGCGGACCGAAGACTGAACGGTTGTGTTGACATTGTAATTTTAGTTTTCCATTTTTAGTGACAATTTCAGTTTTAAACGTTTTATTTATTAAATAATGGATAGTTGGGACATGTGTAGTTCTCCACAATTTTCTTTAAACGTACGTGGACATATATTCTAGAGTTGAGAGCAATACAGTGGAGTTACAGTTATCGGACAAAATTTTGTAAATGAAAAACTGCCACGAGTGTATTCGAAGTTTTCTGTTAGTATTTCTTTCAATCAATTTTCTTAAAATAAATGGGCAATTTATTAACTCTACGCGAAGTGTGTATTTTGTGGCGAGTAATTCTGACGGACCTGTAATGAGTGAAAATGAAGTTTTGGCAGTTTGGAACGAAGGAACGAAAAACGAATGCAAAATACTGTAGCTAAACGGATTAACTGTTATCTATCAGGTACTTAGGTATTATTATTAATAAAAATGTTTACTTTCGTTGTTTCTACATTCGGCAACGTTATGAGAAACGACCGCATGGTAGTTGACATATGTAGCCATCTTGGACGATGACTGATCGACATAGGCGCCGACTTTCCGTAGGAAAAAAGGGTTTTGCCCCATTTTTAAAACATCGAGCTAGAATTCCGAAATAAATTTTTTATTGTCTTTTAGGCCTCCCTGAGCACGTGGTTAAAATTTTTGTACTTAGTCATAGTTAACCCTGTATAGGTCTTTCTTTCAATCGACTCGAAATTATCATTTCCTAAAATTATTGTAACGACTTGCAAGACACCCTGTATACTTTATTATTGAATTGATACATACAGACTTGAATGAAGTTTAAAACTTAAATACAGATTACATTTTATTTCCGTATAGGAACTAAAGAGCACATCTTTTATTTTATACTATTAAGATACTTTTCCGTTCGGAGAACAATCAAAGTGGGCTTAGAAGTCAATTTGTAGAATCACAGTAATACACTTAACAAGAGAGAATGATGTCCCAGTAATCGAATAGACCCCGTCTGCTGGTCCGTAATTCGATTTTTTCTCCGACAAAGAGTTGAGAGACTGTAATGTAGAGCTTTGACGGTAGCGCAGCGGTTGCCATTATAATGGATGCTCGACCAGTTCAAAGGATTTTTTAATAAAGCTGAATGTTACTTTTTACCAATTTGAGCAATTTTAAGTAAGTTGGAGAGCTTATCGGGAACTGAAGAGCAATTCAACTTGTCCTCTAGGCCGAAGGTAAAACTGTATTTGGCAACAGAAATTCCTGTAAAGGGTTTCGACGTAATATGTCTTGATAAAAATAAATATCTAAGTCCACAACTATGTTCTTTATGTTTTTTTTATTTAAACATGTAAGGAATTTATACAATGAGGAAAATATATATTAGCTATTAGTACGTAGATATTGATTACTCTCAGCAAAATATCTGCATTAAATAGGCTTAAAAATATATATTGCTGTGGTTACAAACAGTTTTTTTTATCTTTTTGATTTATTACTGCAATTCAAGATTCTTATTACAGTAGCTTTTGTAGTTTTTTTACCCTAGCAAAATTTATATTGTGGTTGCTATGCAAGCCTTGTTTTTAACCGTTAATGTTAATAAGTAACTTTCAACAAGTCAGTTAGTTATTGGAATAAGTTATCTAGTTACCTTTAATAGAAGAAGTGATAGAAAATATGTACCCATTACACAGCAAAATAAGACGGGTAAAATTGTACACGAAATGTATACTATTTCTAGCCCAGAGAAGTCCACACGGAAAAAGAGAATTTTACAAAAATGCGATTTGGTAAATTTTACAAAAATGCTTGAATAACGTATTTTAACAAATATTTGGTAGAATTTACTTACAATAGTGTACATCAGTTATTATACGTAATGTAAATTTTCAAACTACAGGCGTTAACACCTGCACCGTGTGGTGTAAATTTTAATCAAAATGTACATCGTGTTATTTCGTTCATATTTTAATATTTAGGTGGAAAATTCATTATAATTAAAATAAATAAAAATTTTAGGACTGTCCGTCCTTTTGGATTACTTAAAATAAACAAATGCGAGTGCTCCTATGCTTTTTGACATTTATTTGTTTATTTAAATTAATCCAAAAGATGGTGTGGGAATAACTTTTGTATTTTATATTTCTAATTAATGTAAAAAGCCTTATACCTCGATATCAAAATATAAATGAACACTGTATAGTATCCACATATATTTTTATGTAGTTTAAAGTTGTACTTTGATAGTGAAATTTCGAACAATTTGATTCATAACAAGTTAAAAAAAGTGTTTTCATAGTTTTCTCAAATAATTTTCTTTTTAACTTATAGCAATATACCGTGTTTTACTATAACGAAAATTTAGTTACTTGAAACAACAAATCTATCATCTGATGATACTACTGAAATAATCATTGTGCATATTGTTTTATAAAAAAAATCACCACATTTCAGCTTTTGTATATTATTTGTTTCTATATATTATTGTTTAGACTGCCATTTATACTTACCATCACCCAAATTACTTAATCCTCCATTTGATAGGTTCAAATTTATTTATAAAATATTTTTCCAAACTTGATACATCTATGTGTAGTATCCACTATTTAGAGAAAATAAAGCAGCTATCTTGGTAACTCTATGGAATTATGAACGAGGTTAATGAAAAGTTGTATATACTTTCTTATTTTTAATTAAGTAAATAAATAAATATAATTCTAACAAAAAAAAATGAATAAAATATATATTCTTTTATTCTTTCTTAAATAATTAACATACGTTTTTAAGGCTTTTTATATACTACGAATGTTAAATCAGTGACATTGAGAATAACGCTAGGTAATGACTATTATATACCTCATATTTTGTCATATTATTAGGTAAAGTTAGACGTATGCAATTAGTTACACTCTGTATGTAGCTATTAAAGCAGAATTTAGTTTCTCCTTGTTAAGTTTTTATAAGTAGCGGACAGGTGAACTAATTAATTTCTGAATAATTTTATATTTTTGGCAATTTTAAACCAATCAGTTGTACAACCTCAACTATACTAATCGATACATTCTATTTCTATACTGTTGTTAGTAATGAAGTATTTGCAATCATTTGAGATCATTGAAAGCAGCAACTGTTATTTCCATTCACAAAAAAGAGATCCGGAGGACATTGCCAACTACAGACCTATATCATTGTTGAGTGTCTTCTCTAAGGTATTTGAACGTACAGTATTAAACAGGGTTACGGTTTTTTTTGGAAAAATACAAAATAATGACCAACTGTCAGCATGGCTTTCGCACAGGTAAATCTACCCAGTCAGCGGTCAAAAACTATTTATAAATTTTTAGATGATGGTAAACAGGTAGCAGGTCTGTTTTTTCATTTAGCTTGCGCTGTCGATTGCTTAAATATTTCACTTATCAAAATCAAATTATTTAACATTGGTTTCAGAGGGATATTCCTGGATTGGATAATTCAGTTTTTGTCTAATCGATCCATGCATGTTAAAATTAATAATGCCACATCTGATTGCAAACGTATTAACCTGGGGGTGCCACAGGGATCGGTCGTGGGCCCATTGATTTTTCTTTTATTTATTAATGACCTGCCTGCTTACATGGATTCAGTTTATTTAACTCTATTCGCTGACGACACATCTGTTGTGGTTTCGGCTTCAACACATGAGGAACACGTTACAATCAATAGACACCAAATTGTAGCTGGATTTTAATGACACTGTTTTGGAATCATCTGAGAGTATCAACTTTCTAGTTCATCTTGATTATTAATTGAAATGGGTGAATCATATAAACGCTTTCTCATCTTTCTTACAACGTCGTTTTATGGGGGCATGCTGCCTGCAGCTACAGAATTTTTATAGCACAGAAACGCATAATTAGAAACATATTTAACATCAGTCCTGATGAGACATGTCGAAATACATTTATTTCAAATGATATTTTAACTTTTCCCAGTATATACATATACAGTATATACAAGTATTATTGTACGCCAAAGAAAATATTCATAACTTGGTAAAGTGTTTGTTATTATACACGCGACAAGAATTCAGACGACTTACGTCATACGAACAAATGAATAATTCATTATATTTTTATCAAAATATTTAAGAAACTGCAACTGATAGTAATAAAACTATATACTACAGTATAAGTTTGCATTATATATTGCACTCAATTGCAAACAAAGATTGTTTTTAACGCGACCAAATATCGAAAATTACGTTGACAATAAAAACAAATGTGTAACGTCAGCCATGACGTAAGACGTCTGAATTCTTGACGCAAGTATATGTATCCCTGCATAAAAAGAAAACCATTTCTGCCAGTCGCAGCCTTCTAGTTTTATTTTTAAAAATAAAAAAAAAATATCTTATATCCTGAAAATATGTCAGAAAATTTGTCCTACCATACGTAAAATGATCCACTGATTCCAAAAATGTCAAAAAATACAGGGTGTCTTATTAAAAAATATAAATTTACGGTTATTTCCGGTCAAACCGGAAATGTCAAGAAATCCGAAATGACCTCAAAGAATTCATGGCACTATCTAGTATAAACCCACCCAATTTCAAATTTTTATCAGCACTCATAAAAAAATTACAGCTTGTTCCCACTTTCCGTTGTCGCCCGGTATACCCCTGATATTTATTTATTTTTGTTTTTTCTTATTTAATAGATTTTTTTTAAAATCTTTCAGGGATTCCTTTGCTCAAATAGATATGTCAAATACTAATTTACCGGAATGTATAATCATTTTAGGTTTATTCAGTGCATAATCTTATCAGCAGCGGAAATATCGGACCCTGGCAATTTTTTTTAGATACACACACACACACATACGCAAATTAGGAATGTGGATGTTGATTCGGTGTTATCAGTGTTACTAATTAAATGAAGGTTAGCTGATTTGGACGAATTTTTCGATTAATTTATCTGTTCTTAGAACCCTCGCTTCAGTGAAAAAATTCAGTTTTCTATATTGAACGTATTTTTATTTCGCTTGGCTCATTCGAAACAAATTGATCATAGACTTTTTAAATACATACGTATAAACTGGTTAGGGGGATACTTATATGTGTGAAATTTATAAATCAGTTATAAATTTCTTTATTTAAATTTCGTCCTAAAAATTGATTTTTTTTTTATCTTGCAGATGTAAATTTTTCTGTATCTCTTCCCGTTTAAAAGTTATAAGCAATATATATAACTATATAACTTTTATGCTTACAAAATGTTTTCTCATTCAGAAAAAGTTGATATACTGCTAATTTACGGCAAATCACAAAAAAGATCAAGACGAGCTGTAGAGTTATATCAAAGTTTACTGAATAAATATAAGTTATACCACTCTCTGTCGGCACCTTGATGTTTTGATATCAAAGCCGGACCCCCGCACGTAAATACTGTCGCAAAAAATGGCCAGGTACGAGGGACTTAAAAAAAGTAGTTTCTTTCCGATTGGGAAATATTTATATACGAGTGATATTCCAAAAGTGTGATGTAAGGCTGCTTATTGTATAAATAAAATATTTGTAATGTAATAAATATAAATATTATAGGTAAATGTATAACGTTTTGTTAGTTAATCTTGATATATATGGTCGTATATATCCACTTGTAAATTTTAAAATAAAATATATACGTACTCCACTATACAAAAAAATGTTTTTTTTAAATATTTAAAAAAATAATATACATTATTTTAAAACTAAAATAGCAAATAATATAATCTATATTGTTTACAAGTTACAAATGCTGCAGTATACTTGTGTTTACTTGCTCTTTTAATGTAGCTTTTCTTGGACGAAAGTCTTTGTGACGTTTAGTACATTTAAATTGCTGCATTGCTGCAAGTTTTCGTAATCAACGCCCTAAAAAACATATAAGACGGCTAAATTTGCAAAACAACAAGTACAGTCGAAAAACACCCCTATTTAGGGGTGTTTCCTTGCAATTTTGGGGGTGGTTGGAACCATTGCTGCAAGTTTTAACCTCCATTTTCGTAATCAGCTCCCCAAAAAACATATAAGATGGCTAAATTTGCAAAACAACAATTACAGTCGAAAAACACCCCTATTTAGCGGTGTTTTTTGCAATTTTAGGGGTGTTCCAAGAATTGCAGGAAGCTTTAACCCTCATTTTCATAATCAACGCCCCAAAATACGTAGGGGACAAGTGGTATCGTCAAGTCCGGTGTTTCCCGACCTTCTACCGCTGTTTTAAATGTACTAGATTGGCAGCCTTGATCTGAAATATAATAAAAATGCATTATATTCTTGTTTTGTAATTTAATAAACTATATATTATTTTCAGTAAAAAAATTACTCAAACGAAAACCCGATGTATAAGTATGTCCAGGTCATTTTTTAGTACTTTATTTAAAGATGTTACTGTACGTACCATTTTTATTATATACTGTTTGTGCACAGATGTAATCGGTGTACCAGTTTAAACTTCAGCATCTTGAAACTTTGGCGCCAAAATAGCTTTGGTATTATCAAAAACTCTGCTTGAACCAAAAATGCTTGAGTGTAAAATTTACATGACACAATTAAGTACCTATTTACATAATTATTGCATATTATACTTTTTTTAATAAATACTAGTACAAAAAACTTACTTGTTGATTCATACAAAAACAATGTTTGATGTTTCATTTGAAAAATGTTTGCTTCAAATTCTAATTTTTTATAGCGATCAGGACAATTTTTCAAATAAAGATTCTAATTTTTATCGGCGTAACGCGTAAAATTTTATATTGTGACTTATTTCTTTATATTAGTTGATGAAATATAAAATACATACCTTGAACAATGGAAAAAGGAAAAACCACGTCTCGAGGGACAATTTTTCTCAGTACAATATATCACGGGCATGTTTAGAAGAAATATAAAATAAACAATAACAGATATTCAAGATTTTTTGTCTCACACTATATCGATAGCACTCAACACGTTACAGTTCTAGTGTCGGCCACCGTGTACGATCCTGGGTACCGAACGGTCCCCGAGACGGCTGAGGAGAGCGGAGTTGGTAGGGTGGGGCGTGCTGGAAAGTGAAACAACTTATTTATTCTGTAAACTTTGGTTATATCGAGAAATATATCCAGGGCGCCTCATTTTTGATCATACAATCTTTACAAGACTGGAGGCGACCATGTGACGAAATGAAGATGCACTTTCTCTTCGGAAATTCTATACGACAGGCTAACCGGGAATAGAATTTAGATAAATCAACCGTTCAACGAATTTTAAAACTTAATGGGTATCATGACTACAAAATTCATAATTTGGAATATATGTTTGAGCGTCACATTGAAAACAGACTTGATTGTATAGTTTAAATTGTAGTAAACGTAGAAACTGTTGATCAAATAGGCCCAATGGACACTACTGGTCCATTCGGTATAAAGGCCATTTTGAAGTAAATGTATGGTGCGGCATAATCGGTATCTAATTGGATTTTATTTTCATGAACATACACATTAAACAACGTGAGTTACCTAAATTTCCTACAAGCACTTCTGGAGATTGTGCCTTTGCAGCTACGGAGCAGCAAATAGTTTCATCACGACGGAGCTCCATCCCACAAGGCCAGGATTATGCAGAAATATTTAGATAACACTTTCCCAGAAAAATGGGCTGGGATTAATGACCCTATTCTGTGGCCCGGAAAGTCACGAAATCTAACACCCCTCGACTTTTTTTATGGGGAGTTTTAAAAATAAGGTTTAGAAAACACCTTCGCGAGATATTAATCATTTGAAAGAAAACAAATCATAAGCGCTTGTAATGAATTAAACGAATAAATGTTAATAAACGCAGCCCACAAAGAAGTCAGGCGGGAAAATTGGATATGTGCCTTGAAATGTTTTGTTTTAACTGTATTAAAGACTTATCGTTTAATCCGTTTATTCATTCTTAATGACATTTGTGCACTTTATTATTTTCCAACGATTACTTCATTCTTCTTCTTGGATATGTTTTTGGAAAAAATATAATTGTTGACGTCATTAGTCGTATATGTCAAATCACAAAATTATACTTTCGATCATTCGCGTCATAGAGATCACCTACCTGTTCCCTGTCATAATTTAACGATGTTTCAACGTAGCTTTAGTTACAACGCTAAAATTTTTTCAATGCTTTACCGAATAACATCGTGGGGGCTACTAGTTCTGCCATTTTTTGGAAAAAGTTTAAAACGTTTCCGGTTAACCAGGGAGATTGTTGAGTACATTTGTTAATTTGTTTGCTTCCATATATGTATACATATTTTATGTACAAGTTGTGGCTATGGTTACTTACTTTTTTAAGGGTGGTTGTATAGGAGCAACTTTGTATTGTTATGTAAATTGTAATAAAGGCAGACTATTATTCAGAAGAATGTGTGTACATGTATTTTTTTTGTCCCGGAAAATTAGGATTTTGAAATTTAATCTTTTTCTGTATTATTGTTCTCATCGTGCATGAATTTTAGAAGTAACTACGATTATTGCTTTCGCTGCTATGTTATTGCTTCCTGGTAAGCAAATCTCTGTGGAGCTTTATGAAAAAACCTCTTTGAACTGTCATAAAGGTTCAGGCACTTAGAAGAGTGGGGTACGCCTCCACTTGGCCCCTTTCATTTCGCTCACATTGGCACTTGTGAAGACTGATGTTCCGGTTGTAGGATATTCCGAAAGCGTAATGTCATTCTTTATATGTCTTACTCATGAACTGGTCTGTTCTGAAAGTCTGTGTTGATTATTTCAGTTGTACAAATATTTGGATATTGCTGTAAGGCATTATTTGTTTCTTTTTTATTGAAGAGTGGTTTTATATCTGCTAAATTTTATCTACAGTTGTAATTCAGTGTTGGCTGCAGGATTAGCAAAACAGGGGTAGGGGTTAGTTGTTTCCCATATCTGGGCGTTACAAAATCCACATGAAATTAGATCATGACGATTTCTGCACCGTTTCAGTGTTAACGTTTGGTGTAGCAGTTTCAACAATAATTTACTGCCTGTATATGTTTTAAATGATCGTTTAAATGCAGATCTGTATAGAACTTTCTTGGAAACCAACCGTTTGCATTTCATTGATGATATAGGACTTAATATTTTTTTAAATATTTAGTATCAAATGATTATTTCCCGAATAAATAGATAGGTCAATAAGGTCCAATAGCATGGCCACCGCGTTTCCCAGATCTAAATCCTTTGGACTTTTATTTATGGGGATATATGAAACCACTTATTTACCATGTTGAATCACTACTCGTCAGCAGTTACTTGAAAGAATTCAGGATGGAGCTAACCAATAAATGAATCAAATCTCATCCATCGAGTGGCGGAATTTTTGGAATAGTCTCATTAAATTGACCTATTACATATATTAGTTTTTCAATTTTTTCTTTAACAATGGGTGCATATACGAAAAAAATACAAGGGATAAAAAAGTTTCTAAACAGAACTGGGAAACGATTTCCTTTAACAGACACGGTCAGTGACACACCACAAATAAAATTTGGGGTGGAAAAGGAGCCGCGACCTTGAAAAAATGATTACGCAATAGACTTTCAAAATGATTTAGCATACCTATCCAAGTAAACGCCAATAATTAACTAAACCCCGAAATATGAACAAAATATCTCAAAAATTGTAGGCGCAAGAAAAAAATATTCTTCACTTTTGAACACCCTGCAGGTCCGTATCGAAGCTTTGTGGATTTATATTGATATAAACTTTTCTTCTTAAAATACGATTCTCTATCGCCCGTTAAAGTTCTACTACAAAAAAGTGGGCCACCCTGTATAGCCAAGAACGATAAACTAGACAGGATTGCCCAATTAAGCAAAATCTTTCCAATCGACCTGAATAGTAAGAGGCTGTAATTAAAATATAATAAAATAAAATTTAAATTTGTAACGTGATAAATTAGGAAAATTTCGAAAAATACGTGTTCTTAAATGCTTTGTTTTCATGAAACAAGCTGTTAAATTTATAGAAAATATTTAAATTTTGCTGCGGTTTATGTACTTTCTGACACGTTTTTAAGCTGTAAGGCATATTTTTTGTCGTGCTGTCATCCTGTGCTGGAATTTAGTGAAGCATTTTAGTTGCTAGTCATCTGTACGTAGATATATATTTTTAATTTATTTGTTCAACAAATACACTACCCTACAACACAAAACCAATTACAGGGTAGGAAAAATACAATTCACCAAAAACAGAAAACAGAACATATACAGTACATAGAATACATACATCATCAGTTACATTGAAATAACAGTAAAAATTAAAATAACACTTAAATGTACCAACGTAAATATGTTACAGTAAATTAATAAAAGTATAAAAATTTTGAGTTTTTATTGAGGCCATAGTACAGTAAAACATATCGAAGCCACTTTGCAATTTATTATAATTTTCACAATTCTGGTGAATGGGTGAATATTTAGTTGTATTAATTCTCGACGTTGATGTGTAAAACAACATATTAAGCCTAGAACCATGTTTCGGTATCCTGAAGTTAATCAAGTTAAGTATATGAGTACAGTCAACTAAATTATGCAATAGTTTATACGAAAATATTTGCTGAGCCATTACACTGCGGGCCGCCAGACTACCGATACCAAATTTGTGCCGTAAACTCTCGTAAGAATATTCAATATTTGGATAAACCCCATCCTCCTTGAAACATAAGAACTTCAGGAAGCGTCTTTGAATGCGTTCTATACAATCTATATGAATGTTATAATAAGAACACCAAATTAAAGAACAATATTCGAGTGTTGATCTGACAATAGACTGATATAATAGTTTTTTAACATGAGTGGAAGAAAAATCATTCATATTACGAATTAATGTAATATTGCTAAACATATATGTATAAATACCTGGACGAAATTAACACACCACTAACATTTTTTAAAAACATTCAGAGATAATGATGAACGTTTTATCTACTAACTCTTTTACAAATAAGGTGATGTTTTGCTTATTCCTTTTTCAAGTGATTGTATAAACTCAATTTGTAAGTTTTCATTATAATTCAGTTCAATTTTATTTTCATTTATGTATATGTATATCCATTCAGATCTTACAAATTTTGACACCATATCTTTAGGTTTTGCAAACGTATGAAAAACTATGTTCTCGATTTTACATTTGTAGAATCTATTGTTACATCCATATACGCAGTGGCGTAGCCAGAAATTTGACATGGGGGGGGGGTTAAGTGAACAAAGTATTTCAAACTAGATTTTTTAATAAAAAAATAAATAATTTTTAATAAATTGAAACAATAAAACATGTAAATAATAAACAGGTACGAACAATATTTGTTACAAAAATGACAATAATAAAATTAGAACTTAGTTGCAGATGAACCGTAATGTAAGGTTGCCGTAGGAGATCTAGTTCACTGACCGCGTTGGTAAATCTTGGCGAATAGAGTGATTAAAGGTTTGTAGTGAGACATTACCTATATTACCCAACCCATGGGAGAGGTTTTCACCCCCAACCCCACCCCCTCTCCCCCCGTAGTAACGCCTCTGCATATACGGCATACCTTACTCCCGGTATTTTTATTAACCTATTGACTAAATATTACTAATCTTTCACATAAATTCAAATTGTAAAGTTTTACCTACCTTCCAACAAAAATGAAAATATTTCAAAAAAATGTATCTGCGCCTATTTGTCAATTATTCGTAAATTTACACTCAGAAATACGGTTAACTATTCATTACACGTTTACAAAAAGCACATAGAAATTTATCAAAAACACTAAACAATCCACAAACACATTACAAATGACTAAAATTGACGAGAATGTGCATTATAGTAAATGTCAACATTCCTATGAGGTATCTTCGTGAAGTTACAGCTGTGCGCGAAAAAGCTTATGCTTGCGTGAATTCACGATTCGTGATTTCTATAGAATTCGTGCATAGCGTATAGCGTGTAGCGAATGGATTTTTAAAGACCCTAGACACTATTCACAAATTCCTCTCAAACCACGCATCGCGAATATCCTCATAGTCTGTAGCAATCCTTAGGAATCGAGAAATCCTAATATATCGTTCTCGGCCAATGGTATCGTATGGAACATTCCTACTAACCATATTATTGATGACAGAATACATGATACGTATGCTGCGTATTAAGAAATGATTTTACGCGTCCAGGAATGTTTCACTATGCGACGCGATCGTCGTTATTACATAAAATACAGTTTGAAAAACGACGCCACCGCCGTCTCCAGGCAGAGGCGTAACAGCCTGCCGGTAGCTTAATAAAAAGCCGGCGTTATTACTGCCGTATATACCTGCATCAATTTGGGAACTTTGTTTTCGTATTTGAGAGAGGAAGCGGAAGCTAATTTTTTTGTGGGAGGTAAGAAGAGCAGCTCCATGGTGAAATTAGATTTTGAATATTTATGTTGCAGTAGGTTTTTATTTGATTTTCAGTGTGTGCAATTCATTTTTCATTTCATTTTCAATCTCGTATTCTCGCAAATGTTATGAGAATCTCTTATCAGTATTGTGTACACATAACGCAACAACAGTTTGTTGCGTTATGTGTACACAAAAAGAAAGCTAATATTAAGATTAATACACTTATTCCAACGCTAGCTTAGTTTCACTATTCCTCAAGTATACTTTATTGAAAGATTAACTTATGCTCGTCTAACAAGGTTATATATGTCTTCATTTCTTCATAAAAATATAAATAGCAAAAGAATATACACTTGAGTGAACTATAAATATATTAATAATACATTATACTATAAGGGAGAGAAATGCGTTATTTTGGCAGAGGTGCAATTTGAAGCCCGAGGGCTACAATGCACCGAGGACAAGATAGCATCTCTCCCGAATGGTATATACTATTTTTTCCACGGTCTCATTAACTTAAAAACACATATTTTGTCATTATGAAGTAAGTAGCACCAAAATTATTGTATTCGGATTTGAGCATTTTGAGTTATTGTCATAACTACAAAATAAACAAATAAAAAGAATTGTCAAATTAAGGTGCTAGTTTGGTTTAGTTTAAAGTTTGTTTAGTGCACAATGGATAATTGTGAGTCGGAAGAGATTGTGGAGGCTGCAAATATTGCAATAAGCAATTTGCTGCCTACGAAGTCAAGATCTTTATACGATATAGCCTACAATCGGTTCAAAAAGTGGTGCGTCGAGAAAAATGTTCAAGTATACAGCGAGAATGTTTCAGTGAAAATGCAAAGAATTACAAGTGTTCCACATTATGGACGCAATATTCTATGGTTAAGTCATGCTTGATAATTTACGACAACATAGATAAGCAAATTCCCCAAGCTGATCGCATTTTTGAAAAGAACCGGTGACGGATATCAAGCGAAAAAATCGAAAATATTGACAAAGGGTGAAATCGACCGTTTTCTCTCAACTGCAGATGACAAAGAATTCTTAATGATTAAGTTATGATTACTTTTCTTGTTAGGTATTTCAATTATTAAGTATTTTGATTTTTTATAGGTTGGATTAATTCTGAGGATTGCCGGAGCTTGTCGAACTGATGAACTAGTCAATTTAACTGTAGATGATATTGAGGATGTAGGCTCTTCCTTGATTGTAAAAATTCCAAACACTAAGATAAAGATTCCACGAACCTTTCTGGTTACCGATGTGGGAAATATGCTTGAATTGTTTCGAAAATACCTGTCCCTTCGTCCTCCCCACGTCAAGCATAAGCGCCTTTTTTGTACTACAAAGCAGGAAAATGTAGTTCGCAGCCAGTTGGCAAGAATACCATGGGAAAAATTCCGATTGTAGTAGCTTCGTATTTAAATTACCTGATGCTGCATGTTATACTGGTCACTGCTTACGAAAATCTTCAGCGACATTACTGGCAGATGCTGGTGTGGATATCACGACACAGCGTCATGTTGGTTGGAAATCAACGACAGTCGCTGAGGGTTATGTCGAGAACTCCATCGAAAATAAAACTAAAATTGCTAATCAGGTTTTAGTAGGTACCACTACTAGTGCAATCACAAAAACTGTAAATGTAAGCGAAAGTAATATTCCTTCTAATATTAATTTTGAAAATTGTACAAATGTAACATTTAATTTAAATGTCAATAAATAATTTCAATGTTATCTTTTTTTTTGCATGAAAAACGTTCTCCATAATGTAAACTCCCTTGGGAGCATTATACTTGGGAATAATCGACTACTTCTGTTTTAATTTTGATGTCATAGAAACTGATTTCTACTCCCGACCTTGGAAAAAATACTTTATACACGACCACTACATTAAGAAGGTTTAATACGTCTGTTTTCCGTGGATTGAAGATCTTTTAACAAACCAGTGGATTAGAATTCAAAATATCACACTTCGATTTTATAGCATCTTATTTAGAATTATAGTTATTAACATTAACATTTATCTCAAGAACGATTTTGTCATTTTGACATATTCCTCATCCGGTGTTTTTTTCATAACTTCTTCGATTTGGTTTCTCTCCAGTATATTTGCCTTCTTTGTTTTATAATTTCTTGATTCTACTTCCAAATATGAAGTAAGTTTACCATACTTCTAAATATCAATACCTTTATGCACTTTCAACATTGATTTTAGCATGGCATATTTTGTCCACATCGAAGAAGCATCAAACCGTTTCTCCACATTGAAAAAGTAGGATAGTAACATCTCTTCTGTAATTGCTCCTTCTCATATGCCCCTTTTTCGCCTGTTTTCGAATTCCACCAATTCTTTCTCATACCCAGTTCTGCTTTTCGCTGATAACACACGTAATGTTAGGTACTTCTTGGGCTTCTTGCTGGATTTCATCGGGAATGAAGAAATGCTCAGCATTCTCACTCATTTTTTGTGTTGATTTTGCAAGTCTTGTTGACAAATAAACACATGTCATAGAAACGATTACAAGACTTTCTAATATTCAGTGGATAATCAATATTCTTGATTAAAATTAATTTATCAAATTGATGTTTTTCAAAACCATACGGCACGGCTTTCACTCTCCTATTTGACCGGTTTTGATTGTGGATAAAACGTTGAATTACATTTGGGAAACTAACCAGCTTATATAATTTATAACTATAAACAAGTATGATTTTTGGTGTTGGTTTATTACTTATATTTTTCTAATTTTGACATCTTTTGTTATCAAAACAAGTTTTAAAACGTTATACTTTATGTAACTAGTTACATAATGAAAACCATTATGCAACTGGTTATGAAAAGTTTGTTATGTCACTAATTGCAAAAAAGAATGAAACAAAATACAACACAAAAATAAAGTAACGTTTATTTAACTCAGTGATTTTATAAATAACACTTTATTAATTATTATTATTTAATTATAAATATTCACAACGCAGTTGGTACAGTTATTGGAACTAATTCCAGAAGAAATCTTATTTGTTGAACTTGCAGTAATATTCCGTGATATGTTATTGGTATTAGGTACTTGGTTCTCCAAGAATGTCACCGAAAATTGTTTTTTATTTTCTATAGAGTTTTCAACATATCCTTCTGCCACAGAATTTGACTTCCAGCCGCCGTGCTGTTTTATTTTTAAAATATTGACGACAGAATATCCAAGTAATGTGGCCGAAGATCTTTTGAAACAGTGACAAACCAATCATTTCAGCAACCATCTTTGGTAACTGACCAATAATATTAATTCCTACTGGTTATACAGCACATTTACTTTTTTCTATATCTAACAAATAATCTGTTTATTTTCTGGGCGAAGGTTTCTTTCTATGCTCCCTGATAATGTCAACGAAGCTTAGTCCTTCTGTATCTCCCGGGGACAATACAAATTCACAAATTACTCTAGTTTTTGTATTTGGAATATTTACTCGAAAATACGTCTCGTCATCTGTAGCATCTTCAACATGTGAAAATGTTAATTCTGACTTACTGCCTTTTCAAAAATGCTATCAAACTATTGTATGTTTTAATGTCTATATCTTTTTTCAGACAGTTCAGTTCTCAACATAGCGTAATATGCCAATAGTACTTTCTCAATACAGTGTTTTACTTTCTTCTGTTTACGCCATTTCACAAATTTTTCATAAGCCAAGTCATGTACCGCTTTGGATTTTTCAGGAATCAGTGAACATACGGCATTCCTTGCCGCTTCTTCGATATCGCTCGATATATCGTCAGAATCTAAATGTAAATCACACATTTTTTCCTAATAAATGATACGTTCAGCGTCACAGAATAGATCAGCGTCTATTAAATGTTAAACCAAATGACCTACTTGATAATTGTTATTTAAATTATACTTGTAAATGATCATAATTAAAAACTTATATTTCCCATTTTTCGTCAAAATTAGAAAAAAATCTTGTATGTAATTCGTTATGAAACATGATTGTGTCTCTCATGCGATAATGCGGGATCTCGCTTCGTCGTCCCGCAAAATCATACTTTTCATAACTGATTACATAAATAGCTATTGTGTATTGTTCCGATACCTTGTCCCTACATTTTTCCACTCGCCCTGGTATGGAATTTACGAGCCGCCACTGCCATCCCGGCTGAATTTTCCCAAATCAAAGGAGATCCGCAGCCTGCAAGTGGCTATTGCGGCCGTCATAACGACAGATTGATGCCGCAAACATGTGAAAAATGAAAATATACACCGAGAATTTATTTAGTGCTGCGCGTGATTCACTTGGTAGGAGTACAAGGTTCCCATTAGCCTTCCTATATGCAGAGGGACGTGGAATTTGTTTTCTGTAGAGAGACAAAGTACAGGCTCGTATGGGCTGTCGATGGATTTATGTGTTTATGGAAACCGACATCGGGCGTACTGGAAAAACAAATATACCCATTCTTCACAGATAACTAGATTTTCAAATATACAGCCCGGGATGATATCGCCTGGTATATATTAAACAAATAACCTTTTTCTTTTCTTCTAATGTAAATTTCAGACAATAATGGGAATATTCTTGGTACTGTTATGGAAGGGAGACACGTGTGTGGAAATATTAAAACAAAATGCTGAAAAATTAAATTAAAATAATTTCTCAGAATTAATAAATAATTTCTATTTAATCGTATGCAGAAACGTTACTTATCCACAAAAGCACAATATGAGGAAAAGGAAAAACAATTTACTATTGTTTTGAATACATTTTACTGCATATTAACCATTAAAAATAATAGTAGGATACATTTCTAATATAATGAAACATTTACTTTATTTTAAAAAAAAAAAGCCTGTCATTTCTGCTTATAACAATTCAATTTTCTTACTTGTTAGTAAAACATTGTTTTAGAAACAACCTATTTTATCATTTTGATCTAGAATCTGGAATTGTGGGGAGGGTAGCTTAAGAGACTACACCCCTTGTACTTCCTCCCATTAGAAGATCAATCCACCAGAGCCGCTAACCAGCTTACCAGAAGAAGGCGTTGCTCAGGGGGATCTTTCTAATGTAGACCATAGAAGGCCATCGTTCTCCCAACACGGATTCTCTTATTGATGAAATGGTAGTGCACTCACAGAGTGCACTACCATTCACACTTCCTCATGTAATAAAGGTGTTTTCTTAACCAACAGTGTCGAGTTTGAATACCTGTCACCAGGCGAAGATTCGTCCTAGAGATGGTCCGATACTTTTTCGCTGTATTTTTGCAGGAGTACTCTAGGAACCCCTTAGCAAATTGACTGCTATTTGTTTCATCCCACTGTTTCCTAAATTCTTTGTAGGTCACCTTCTTGATGGAACTGCTCGTGTCCCCTCGCCTAGCATATAGATATGCTGTGGCCGGCTGAGGCCACTAACAATGCCTGATGGAATTCCCATGCTGATCTAATTGTTATCGGTAGTGATTGTCTACTGTCTGTGTTGATTCCGATGGTTTTGCCCTTTGTATGTTTATGAACAATTTCTCACTGATATTGGATGAGTAGGGACCTGGAATAGATTCCACATCCTGCCTTCCTTGTAAGGGTCTGTCAAATGCAAATTTGAGAGAAACACTGTCAGTGTCTGTCTGCAGAAGGGGCATCTTCCTGATTCCCATTCCACAGGTAACTCCCAACTTCTCCACCACACCTGGTATAATACCAGTTATCATTATGATCAATGCTATGCCAGTTTATTTTTAACAATATCTCGTATTTATTACAGTAGTTACACACTGGGTCTCTCGATTTCGACATGTATTGCCTTATTAATACAATAAGTAAAAAAATAAATGAGGTTCAAACATTTTCAAAAACTTTCATACTAATGTCGTTAATCGGTGATAAGTACAACTAAGTTTAGAAACAAAAATCAGTAACGTTACACGGTTAAAAGATTTAAAATAATAAATTATACAACATTTCAACTTGTGGAAACATTTAAACGCATCAATATAACTAAAACGTAAAGAAATCATTTTTATTGGAAATTAGTTTCTTTTGCACTTAATTGCACACGTCGTTGTTGCCTAACTAACATATACATTATCTAATGTTATTTTGGATAATTATTATAATGGACTCATTTTTCACAGTTTCTATAAATAACCACACCAGCAACTGCTCTGGAAGTCCTTCTGGATCTACCACCTCTCCATATACTTTTGGAGAGAGAAGCCAGGTAAGCAATATGCAGCTTGAGACAAGCTGCTGTTTGGAATGCTCGATGACATAGAAAGCCACAGCACTTTTTTGGTGGTCTCGGATATTATGCCTACAAGAATCAAATTCTCCTTCTTCGGAGGGAAGGATGAGAGCGAGGTAAAACCGACCTGTTAAAGGCAGATAGTTGCTAGTACACCGATGACTCCAAGACTCTAGAAGGTGTTGAGGCTGGAGTGTACAGTTGCAACCGAAAAACCAGGCTGTCAGTAAGCCTAGGTGCAACTATATTTCAGACAGAAGTTTATCTAGCGGTGTGTAAGAAAGCTGGAAAAACTAAAACATACATGTAAGTCGATACAAATCTTTTCTAATAGCCAAGCTCCTTTAAAAGCACTTAGATCCTACCAATGCAATTCAAGAACGGTATGGAATTGTCAGAAGGATCTGGAGCGGTTGGAAAAAAGCAACAGAGAATTCTGATTTCGATACTTGCTCATGCAGGTATCCAGGGAAACGAAGGCAAGGTGCATCCTCCTGCTTCACATTGGCCCAGAACCGGCTCTTGCAAGCTTCGGCTACTACTAAAGTAGCCATCTCAACCTGGGCGGAGGAAAAAGTGTGTGAGTACTGGTGGAAGTTGCCAAGATTACCTCATTTAAAGGCATTCATAGAAAATATATTGACAAAGGGATCTAAAAACTTGATAGAGTTAAATAAGCTAAACTTAAAGATTCTAGTTGACCTATCTACTGCACTGAACAAGATTATTAAATCTTTCTAAATAATCTTAGGACTCACGGTTAAGGAATCACATGCAAAAGTTGGGGTTAGATGAAAAGGAATGAGGAAGACATAGTATGTTATTGCCCAGTAGGAGAACTGACCAGATTTTTGATATTTGGCAAGGTACATCTGTTGCCGAAAGATCTAGACAAAATCTCGCCAAGTAAGGTTACTAGCTTCAAAGAGGCTAAACCTGTTGGGTGAAGTATAATTTGGGTGTAAATCACAATAGACCATATGGTCGCAGTGAAGGAATAGTTATTGTTCCATTCACTTTGAACATGACCAAAACTATACTATAAATAATATACATTCATTAAAGGAAAGTATTTTATAATACATTCGACTGAAGACCATTCCCCTTAAATAACTCGGAGAAAAATAAAACAAAAGAAAAATCTGAAACAGGCCGACTTTAATTTGAAGAACAAAAGATAATATAATAATATTATAGAGGATGGCATATTATTATTCAGTAGGTTGCAGTAGGTATTTGAATATTTTATAATATGCTCTAAAATGTATCTCCCATTAGATAGCACCATAAAGTTTTCAAAGTGTGTCATGAAAAAAATTGTAAATTTGTGACAGATAATATTTAACTCAAGTATTGTTAAGTTTTCAAGTAGTTTTAATTGAGATCGAGAATAGTAGGTACCTATTCTTACTAATAGCTATTAGTAGTAATGGGAATTGTATTTTAGCGCCTATTATAAAATATTCAAATTGGTGTTACCCCAGAACAGTGAATTTATCGATATTCAGTAAGAGTATTGTATTTTAAAAACAAAATTTTCAATTTTTTTATTCAGAAATTTCAGCCCCTCATATAAATATTAAAATATTTTCTATTTCATATTGTAAGTACAAAGAGAAAAAACTATACTAAGGTTTTCGTCATTTTTTGATTCTCATTTTAGAAACACCTTGTATAATACCTTTCTGATTTTCATAATTACGAATAATAAAATTTAAAAAACGATGAATAAGTAACATAATGATAGACATTGCTTTCAGTACACAACACGAGAATCGTGTGAAAAATTCGTTACTACGCTTTTGGATGGATTTAATGAAGCATACGTTACTTTTAAACTTTAGCAGCTCTACCACTTCTATGTTTTATTCGTCCCCTCGTGTGAGTTTGCAATTTTCCCTCGATGTTTTTACCAAATAAAGGATTCAAAAACGTTACGCGTTCATTGAGTGAAGTGGCGGATTGTCGAGAGTGACGCAGTTGCGTGACCAACCCCCGTCAGTCAAGCCGGGGCCACCCCTACGGTGTCAAGGGCCCACGCGCAAACTCTGCTCACAGACACGTTGTAAGGGCAAATTTAGGGGTCTGAAATATTTAAAAAAGTGAATATTTTCAGTGTTGCTTAATTCACATCCAAATTTAATTATACAGGGTGTCTCAAGTATTACTGGCATCCTTGGAAGGGATGATTGTACAGACAAAATAAAGAAGGTGCACCTGAATATACTTATATATTTTTATTATATTTTGTATTTACTTGAAAACTCTTCGTGACAAAACAGCAATAATTCTAGGTTGTAACGGGATATCTTAGGTCTAATTATTCAGTATGTTTAAATATTCCAAATGTTACCAGTGGAGTAAAAACTATGTGCCACTATTCTTTTATTTACAATAAAAGTGGTACGCCACTGTCTTAATTATAAAAAATGTAGGGTACTTTGTTTCGATTATTTTGAACAAATAATTATTCTTTGTAATTTTCTTTATAAAATGCATTGTATTCAAGTAATATTTCGTAGTGTGTGCATATTTGTATCAAAAGTTGAAGGAAAATCTTCTCTCAAAATTTTGCACATGGCCATAATTTATTAGTTTGAGTAACTTTTTCAAGTAACTCTGCTATACTTTCAATGGATAAGGTGCTTTACTTGAAACTAAACCAATTTTTCCTCCGTGCATTGAATATTTCAAATAGGATTACTTCGAAAACGGTTACTCCTAATGACTTTAACAAGGTATACCTTTTCCACATAAAAAAGGAAGAAGAATCGATTGTTTTAATAGACAGATGTCTACACTAAGCCGCAAAAAAGTTATGATATTTCAGAGAAGCATGATGTGCCATATGTGCCCTCTACTAGTAGCGTTAAAATTAGAAACAAATTTGAATTTCTCGCCCGCAAAAACCCCCGATTTACAAATTTTATGTAAATATTCGGATTTCTTAAGAAGTTATTTACAATTATCGAAAATACAATTTTAACTTTGACACCCTTTTATTATGCGACTTGGGATAAAGGTATGTTAGGTTAAATCAATTTATTTTCATCTAATGAATCTGTGGTCTCATTTTTACTACTTCATTTAAAAATACTCTGTATAAAACAAAACTTTTCCCTCATACTATAACATCCATCCCTTCGAAAATTTACTAGCGGCTCTTTCAGGACATTGGTTAATCCTATTCTTTACGGTTGATTCTTTGTTGTGTTTGTATCATTTCTTCCGCCGCGTCTAGTACATCCAAATTGGCGTTAAACCGAATTTTATCGCGTTTTACGGTCCACTTTACGGCTGTGTTATTATCGGGATTATTTCAGTAAATAAAACTTCAGATATAGGGCAATAAAAAGACTGTGTCAGATATATAAAACAGAGTAGGGGTGCATGTTATCCTGTTGATGGGTTTCCTAAAGGGATGTTGGGTATCTCTTTTTGTTATCGTTATTGAATT
The DNA here is from genome assembly GCA_037114965.1 of Monochamus alternatus. Classification (NCBI taxonomy): domain Eukaryota; kingdom Metazoa; phylum Arthropoda; class Insecta; order Coleoptera; family Cerambycidae; genus Monochamus; species Monochamus alternatus. The sequence continues at coordinate 126,960,733 of CM073426.1, forward strand.
GTAATAGATACGGTTATTGTTTAGCAAAATCCATATTAGTATTTTTCGGATACAATGCTATAATCTCAAAATAGGTGAAGTTTGGTGTAGTCTACAGCCTACAAAAATATATAGAATTGTTAGAATAATCCTCAAATACAATAATATATAAAATAATTTTCATTTCAAGGAAAATGAGCTTGTCTGCAGTTCACAAAATTTTAAATAATAATTTGGATAAGTACCAGGTAGATGGTTTTACTTGAGGTATTCATAAAATAACGCCAGAATAAAACAAGTAATTTAACGTGTGTGAAGTTGGAAACGTTTCTATTCTAGCATCGCTGTAGATAGAAACGGCGCGCTAGTATGTGATGCTTTTGCACCAGTGGTCTCTGGTTTTTGGAAAAAACTGACAGCAGGACTCGAAAGGGCATGTCTTTTTACATATTCTGTGAAAATTTCAAGGTGGCACACTCTACAGTTTTTGAGAAAAAAATTATTATATAAAGGAGCGGAAATTCGTTTCTAAAGTTTCGCTCTTAATTATACGTCTCGTACGGGTTTTTGGAAAAAACTGACAGCAGGGCTCGAAAGGGCATGTCTTTTTACATATTCTGTGAAAATTTCAAGGTGGCATACTCTACAGTTTTTGAGAAAAAAATTATTATATAAAGGAGCGGAAATTCGTTTCTAAAGTTTCGCTCTTAATTATAAGTCTCGTACAGGTTTTTGGAAAAAACTGACAGCGGGGCTCGAAAGAGCATGTCTTTTTACATGTTCTGTGAAAATTTCAAGGTGGCACACTCTACAGTTTTTGAGAAAAAAATTATTATATAAAGAAGCGGAAATTTGTTTCTAAAGTTTCGCTCTTAATTATACGTCTCGTACGGGTTTTTGGAAAAAACTGACAGCAAGGCTCACATTATCTGTGAAAATTTCAAGGTGGCACACTTTATAGTTTTTGAGAAAAAAATTATTATATAATGGAGCGAAAATTCGTTTCTAAAGATTCGCTCTTAATTATACGTCTCGTACGGGTTTTTGGAAAAAACTGACAGTGGGGCTCGAAAGGGCATATCTTTCTACATATTGTGTGAAAATTTCAAGGTGGCACACTCTATAGTTTTTGAGAAAAAAATTATTATATAATGGAGCGAAAATTCGTTTCTAAAGATTCGCTCCTAATTATACGTCTCGTACGGGTTTTTGGAAGAAACTGACAGCAGGGCTCGAAAGGGCATTTCTTTTTACATATTCTGTGAAAATTTCAAGGTGGCACACTCTATAGTTTTTGAGAAAAAAATTATTATGTATATCTCCAGCTTCCAACGGGCTTTTGAAAAATACTATTAACACGGTCGAATTAGTCATATTGTTCTTAAAAAAGATCAGAATCAGAACGGCACACTCTTTAGTGGAAGAGTAAAAAATGATTGTTTACGGGTCAGAGACCACTGGTGCAAAAGCATTACATACTAGCGCACCGTTTCTATCCACAGCGATGCTAGAATAGAAACGTATCCAACTTCACACACATGTAATTTAATGTAGTGAAGACAGATAGCAAAATTGTATAAATGCCTCAAATAACATTCTACAATATGTAGGTAGGAGCAAATACAGAACAGGTTATTTGGAATCGGAATGACGTGCTGAATACAATGAATGCTTTACCATTGATTTTCTGAACGCCCTGTATACATTCTGGTCATTTAATAGAAAATTTTAATTGATTCTTTACAACTTTTTATTTTTTTAGATAGCTCAAATCTACCTGTATTTCCAATTAAACTTACATTAAAATGGCCTTCACAAACAAGCAATGTTCTAATGCTCTCTTTAGTCGCGTTTCCTACACCACATTTTTATTTTTATTTTTTTGGCAGGGTGAAATATTTTTTATTAGGCGCTGTGTATTATAGATATATTATCACGAGACTTAGTATGGAAGAATCCAACTTAAGAAGAGTTAGAGATTAAAATGTCAGAAGAAATGCTAGCAACTATCATCCTCTACTTTGTATAAAAGAACTATCACCAGTGTTCAGCAGCAAAAAAAAATGTGCCTATGTCAATTTTGATCAAATATGTTCTGTATCTCAAAAATGAATGGCTCAAGGGCATATGTTTGTTAAGCAAACTTTACTTATGTTGTTGTTTTGCAAATTAACATAACAACAAATTAATATTAAAGTAGCCGACAAAATTGCAAAAATTTTGTGTTAGTTTTAAGAATGACAATTTAATTTATACATGAAAAAGTCCACATGCCACAGTGTAATTGTCACTTTGACAGTGGCAAAAATTACCTACATCTTTTACAACAACAAATGCACAAGTGGTTTTTTCACTTATTAGTTATTTATGCAACAAGTACAAAAAGTTTGTGCGACGTTTTGTCAATTTCACGTCTCGTGCAATAAGCACTTCTTGTACGAGTTGCATACAATATTTTTTCTACGTTCATGCAAAAACCAAAAAATGTTATTTAGATGACATTAAGTCTAGGAAAATGTGACTTCGATTGGAACGTTTATGTTTGTCATGATGACAAAACGCTGTAGTGGAATGACAGATGAATGCAATAAACATTGATATTGCACTAGTGCAATGAAGAACCATTTTTTCCACTAAATATAGTTCAATAAAGTTTTGTTTATTGCATGAACGTAGAAAATAATTTTTTAATCAATTGTCGCAATGTCCGTTGCCGAAACAAACAGTTTGACATTTTTGTCAACAGCTTATTGAATTATTTAACACTAATAATGAGTCGATTTGGTGAGTCTACGAACAACAAAATTAGTCAATCATCAATCTGGCGACAATTTTCAACGTTTTGCTATGTGAAAGAATATAAATTTGAGCCAGATACTTCCATCGAGAAATTGAGTGTAGTATTGAAAGATTAGGCTTTTAATATGCGAAGACGTGACGGAAAAGACTGTAAAGAAGCGTTAGTTAAAACAATTTGGAACACCACTGCTAAAATGCTACAAAGTAAATATTATAAAGAATTTGTTATTGTATTTAATCCTTTCACTGACGTACAGTTTAATTCATCACGAGCTGCACGTAATGCTAAACATAAAATATTACAGGAACTTCAAAAGAAATTATATGACATTTTGGTGTTTGAATTAGTTTGGTGCGGAGGAAAAGCAATTTACTGCAAAACCACTTATTTCGTATCTGAAATTGAAAATAATGACAAAGAAACTGGGCGTATCAAGTATAATCCTCTATTTTCAAAAACGAGATAAGTCGGTGACAATAAATTATATGCCAGCAAATGGATTACGCCTAATATTTTAGAGGAAGTAGTACGCTTATTTAAAAAGTTGAGAGAAAAATGAATTCTATAACATTGGACAGAGTATTTTTTACACCAAATCCCTTTTGGAAGAAGAACAATTCTAAAGGTTGGCATAAAAATGTACCGATAGGAATTAATGAACTTTCCAGATGGACTAAATGCTCAGCACAACACATTGGTATAGATGTCAAACGTGTCAAAATTACAAATCACTAAATCAAGCGGCAGCAGTTAGCGAATTAATTAAAAGCGGAATTGAAGAACAAGCTCTAATACAAATAACAGGACACAGCATTTCATGATCAATAATACCATACTTACAAGTTGATAAAGAATATCATTCGAGCATTATTCAATCGCTTCGTTTAAAAAAAAACAAACATCAACAACTACTACAGAACCGATTAGCTGTGGCACCAGTAACGACATTAGTATTCCTCGTATGAATTTCGATAACAGCATGTTTAATAATTGTACTTTCAAATAAATATGTATTTATTTTTAGTGTTTCATAAATAAAGTTTGGATTGATATTCTTCTAACTTTATTATTCATTAAGTTGTACTACTGAATTACAGTCAATGCTTGTATTGATACCGGGTAAATTTGTGTTGTTTAAATTATACACTGTCTCCTTTAGCAATTTGACTCGAAAAATTGCCAACCTAAAAACGTTCCATCTTCGGTGTCGCGTTTTAAATAGTTGACAGTTTTTCTCGTCTAATTGTTAGGCAACAGTTTTTCATTAAACAACCCAAATTTACCCTGTAAAATACAAACCTCTTGTGCAAGTGACAATAGTTATCATAAACAAACAAGTAATTTTTTGCTTCTAAATGTGAAAATTTATAGTAGGAACTTACTAAAATATTATTTTTGTATTTACTTTATATCTTGGGCCTATCAATGTAGGTTAATGGTCTTAAATCAATTTTAATTTATTAACTTCAACACATGTGACTTTATAAACCGTCAATAACGTTGTGAGACACGCAGTATTTTCATTGCATTTCTCTCATAAACTATTTTGATTGCTTAAAAAATAGCAGTACTTACTTTCAAATTGATATTTCACATCAAAACGTCATGCGCACAAGATACAATAAAGAACATCAAGAAACTGATTGCATTTTCTTCCCGTGTAATCAATTTTTATTAGATATTATTTATTAATTAAGAGATCGACAATAATAGATAGCAAGATCAGCTACCGTACGATAGGAACAAGAATAATGATGTAAGCTAGCCATTTTTTTCTATAGCTGCATATTTGCCACCGCTCCTACCTCAAGACCGGCAGAAAATTAATGTTCTCAACCCAAACAAAAATTATCTGCATGCAAATAACCACTTCGGCACGCCTCGTATCCCCACGGCCATTACCATTAAACCGATATAAATAACAATTAATCTAGGCGGCCATTTAAATAATTAATAAGTTTAATATTCCAAAAATAGCCGGTTTGCATATCCTCAGAGCGACTCACCGACAGGTCTAATTAACGTTTCTTGGCGAAAACTATAAAATTGCGGCTAGTATGGCGTGCAGAACTGCAGTTATGCTTGGCAGTGAGCTCCTATGTGTAGGCCGCGATATGTAGAATGTGATTCGAGCTTGTAAAAATCGCCGCTTTAAATAAACCAGATGGAATTTCATTCAGAATCGCGACATGGTTACAACACGTTTCGTGATTTGCACAAAGCATAAAGAAAGTGGAAAATCAGTGTTATTTTTCGTAGCAATATAACCTAAGTCAACACAATTGCTTGTGTTTTATTGGAGATGTACCCTATACAGCATAATATACATCTCACGAGTAAAGAGAGTGCCAGTGAGAATGTAGTTAACATTTTCACAGGCGGATCAAAAAGTAGGATATGGGATCTGGAATAGATCCTGCATCCATTGGGGATACTTAAAAGTACAAATATGGTAACGCAAAAAAATATACGCATTTTAAATAGTGCATAACGTTATTCGCACAATCGCATTTATCAAATAAAATAATAAAAAAAAGTATTTTGTTTGCTGAAATGGTGTGGCCTATCTAGCGTGTTTTGAATTTATTTTGTTGGAAACCAAAAAAAAAAAAACAATTTAAAGTTTGAACAATTTTGTGTTTTGTTGTCAGTTGGCTGATAAAGACCATTCAGAGGTAGATTCGGACATTGAAGAATCGTTTAAAATAGGTTGTGGGTTATTTCCCACAAAATCAAAGGTGAGCTATGAAAAAGTCTATGATGCCTTCAGGAAATGGTTGAATGAGAAGAAAGCCGAGATATTTGAAAAAACTTTGCTGGCTTATTTTGTTTAGAGAAATTTAAGATTGAAAGCTTATGGACAGAGTACTCTATGCTTAAAAGTACGATCAACTTAACTAATGGTGTCGATATATCGCAATTTAAGAAGTTAGTAGCATTTCTAAAGAAGAAAAATATTGGACATCATGCGATAAAATCAAAAGTATTTACCAGAGAAGAGATGAACAAATTCCTGCTGGAAGCCTCTAATGAAACCTATATTATGATGAAAGCAGTGATGATAATGAGTCGCTGGAGCTTTTAGGCGTAATGAACTTATGAAAATGACAGTTGTTGATGACATTACGAATGAAGGTTCAGTTGTCATTGTTAAAGTGCCTGATACCAAAACACATATTAGTCGAATTTTCACAATCACTGACAACGCCGATGAAAAAGTCCCTTTTTTGACGATTTTGCGAAAATATACAGGCTTAAGATCTAAGGAGACTAACTCTCGTCGATTTTTCTACTCAGTTCGTCAGGGAAAATGTGTAAATCAACTGCAAGATCCAAAATCCTATACTGGACATGCTTTTAAAAGGACGTCGGCGACTTTGTTAGCAAATACTGTAGTTGATGTTATGGCACTCAAACGTCATGGGGGCTGGAAGTTTTAGCGATAACATTTTTTATGTATTATTTAACTAACAGAAAATGTAATTTTAGGTCTTCTGGTGTTGCTAAAAGATATGTTGCAGAGTCTTTAACAAAGAAAATAGAGTTTTCTGATAAGATTTTACATACCAACAGCGGCAGTGATAAAAAATTTGACTCCATTCCAGTGTTTGAAGACAGAACTACTGTTAAGTTTATTCTAATCCTAACATATCCAACTCAATAAGTAATACAGAAAATTCAATTACTGTAAAGCTAATAGATAAAAACGAGAGAAAAACTATTACGTTTAAGAATTGTGCAAATTGTACTTTTAATTTTTACAATAAGTGAGCCCAGCATTTGTTGGTGAAAAGAATTACTGATTTTTACTTACCGCATTAATGCTGTTATGAACTCAAACAACACTACTATTTTTTTGATTTCTATGGAAACAAGCCACAGTGTTTTATATTCAACTTACAGAATGTGTCAACAATGACAGTAAGTGCATATTTCAGAACGATTGTGCGAAAAATATGTAATTACATGCCGTTCGAATCTGGTCTACTGGTCTACTGTAATGGAGTGACAATACAAACTGGCGATGTCACGTATCACAGGAAAAAAACGTCTGAAGTTCCTTGATTAAACCGACATCGAAATAAACTTAAAGATATATAGATCTGGCCAATGTGACTTATCTTTAAAATTAATAAAATTTTATTACACTAATTTTGAAGAAGAATTGCGGTACTTGATCAGTGATCATTATTAGAAACATCAAATTTATAAAAAAATGGCATATTCTTTATTACAAGAACTGTTTGAAATGGCCCCACAAAAGTTTAAGAAAGTTTAAATCGGCAGACCGCGTATGCCATGCTGCTAGTCCACCCACTCCAATCCACCGTACCTACTCCGTGTATGTGATGGAGATAATCGCGAACATTTAGCCAAAAGTGAGGAGGTCTTCATCATGTAAAAACCACATGCATTGTCGAACAACTAGGGGTACATTTTGAAAAAGAACGGGCAGGTCATTTACGAAGAAGTTCGAGATATTGTAAACCATCCACACGATTGGGCAGTATGGCTCATCAACTACTCAAACATTCACTGAAATGCGGTGTTGAAAATGGTCTCGTTCAATTGCGTGCGATTTTTTGAGTTCCCAAACGTGTGTATTATAAATGTATTACATTTCATTGCATGTAAATAAATCTTCATCTGTAACTAGTACATCAACAGTAAATTGGGGATTTTCAGCATTTTGCTGCAACAATCATTTACAAAACATCGTAATGGATAATCCGCTGGTAACAGTGCTTGAACAAGCTGGATATGATATTGGTATAACTGAGCTTCGTATAGTAAGCGCCACGTCGTTACCACCACTAAACTTCCATGATTTGGAGTGTGTCGATTGGAAAATCGATTCGCATACAAGCGCAAAACTGCCAATGCAGAAATTTTGAAGATTGACACACCCACGATAAAAAAAGAACATTACTGACCTGGTTAGTTTACTACATAGCTTTAGGGTCTTCTTCCACCTTTTTCTATCAACACATTTTTATCTTTCAGGTCCTGAATAACCGCTTCCATCCATTTTCTTCTTAACCTTCGATATGTTATTAGCTATTGTTGTAACTATCCTCTCACTTCCAATACTTTCCAGATGTCCCAATCGCTGCAATCTACGTGTCCGTCCAATTCCGGTAATCGCCATTTCGTTAACGTTAAACAGTTCATATATTTCGCAGTTTGTTTTTCTTTCTTATTCTTCTTCCACTTTCCTCCCTCCAACACATTTTTATCTTTCAGGTCCTAAATAACCGCTTCCATCCATTTTCTTCTTGACCTTCCTCTTCTTTTTTTGCCCTTCGATCTCTTATTAGCTATTGTTTTAACTATCCTCTCACTTCCAATACTTTCCAGATGTCCCAACCACTACAATCTACGTGTCCGCCCAATTCTGGGAATCGCCGTTTCGTTAAACAGTTAGTATATTTCGCAGTTTGTTTTTCTTTCCCATTCTTCTTCCACTTTCAAAAATGCTCCTATTCATTTTCCATGTTTCCATACATATCGTGGGTTATGATCCACAGTATTATGATACTGATTTATATAACCTTATCTTAGAATGCCTAGATATTTGCTTTGATCTGAAAATTTTATTTAGTCGCCCGCCATGTCACTACCTTCCGCTATTCTCAAATCTGTCTCATTGCTCTCTTCAATTTTGTTATTGATTAATGTTTCTGAGTACATAAAACTTTCTTCTTATTGCTTCCATTTGACCCAGCTTGAATTATGAAATTTCTGCGTCTCGCCAATAACACTACACCATCTAAATACACCAGTATTTGGTGACTTTTATTTAATAATGTGCCATGTTTATTCCGCTGTCTCTAATTACCTTTTTAATGTTAAACAGTACTGTAGATAGAGGGTCTCCTTCCTCAAACATCTTTTGACCTCAAACGATTTTGAATTCTGTCCATTGATCATGACTGACATTTTGATGATACATACATGCATACAACGAGTAAAACTATCAAAATTTACACAAACAGTAGGTACATAATCCCTACTGGTCTTGTGTAATCATAATCACTAGATCAGCATGGAAATGCCAAAAGGTTCTGGTTACATTTATAAGCTGGAAAATTTTTTTGTTATTAATTTAAGTTCGTGGGATATCGCGTAAGAAAATTTGACAGCAAGCTATCTATTAATTTGAAGGTAGAAATAGGGACCACATGCGACATTTAGACCTTGTCAATGAAAATCATTACATGTAGAATAAAATAAATAATATGTTCTTTTTTTCAATTTATATTTGGACTATTAAAAACTCGAGAATAAAAAATAATTAAAATATCAATCAGTACCAAAATTTTTAACACCATGTATGATAAAGACGAAACGATAAAAATAATAATAAATGAATGCATGTTTTATTTTTAATAAAATAGGCCATAATTTCTATTTTTTTTCTCGACAACATAGTCCGATACGAGTCTTTCAAACAACAGGAAAGTTTGATTTTAAAATGTTTAATCCGAAAAAATACAAAATTTAAAAAACGCAGTGGTGTCCCTGGAGGCACTATAACGAAATTATTAAGAGACAGAGCGTTCAACATATGAACATAGGTTGAACTTTTTCTCGTAAGCGGTTTATTATATCGACAATAAAAAACGAATACCTATGTAGTCTAAGGTTGAAGCAACCCATATTTATTATTTTCAACTCTTTATCATATAAAGTGTTAACAATTTAGGCATTAAATTATTCAAGAAAAACCGATTTCCAGTTGCGTCCTTCAGAGACATATATCTTCGTAGGAACTTGTCATCTTATTTTTTCTTGGTCTATCTGCACCTGAGACATTTTCCACAGTTTTCCGTACACTCTGTATAAATACAAAAAAAATCGAAGGATATAAATTTGGCATGGCAATGGAATAAAATACAAGCTTGTAATTGGTTAGAAAACGTTGGTGTGAAATTTTGAAAGGTTTCGAAATAATGGTGTGAAAGTATCAGTGTACTTTCGTTTAGGTACTCACAAGAGAAAAATTTCCGGACATTTTTTTCTATGCCACGATAATATTTTAAAGTAACATCATTTGTTTGGTTACAAAATAGAAATGTGAAATTTAAAGTTACATTTCCCAGGATCCTGAAACCTTCTCGAGGGACAAATTCAGACTGTGTTCGATAGCGACCTCCGCAAACCGCGTGTGAAAATTCAAAAGTGTCGCAGAGCCAGCTTAAGCTCTCCGGCCCTTCTGGCGAAGGGCATAAAAGCCCTTCTCCCCTGTCCAAAAGCGCGAACGGAGCTTTGTTGAGCTGTCACAGCGCGTCACTCCTACCGAAGGATCAAAGCGTGCTTTGCATCTCAATATCGCCTCGCGCAAACAATGGTTCTGAATTTATTTGGGGAATTTTAAGGACGCCAACTTTCAGTCGATTTTTATTTAATTGTTTCTTTATTCAGAGGCGTGTGGTAAGGTTCTTTCTTGCAGAATTTTTATAAAAGTTCTGGTATTGACACTGACGTTTTATTTTCACTTATGGCGTTCGTTATTGTATATGCTCATTTGTCAGCGAGAATTGAGTTGAGTTGAGAATATCAATTAGGATAAAAACTGGAACTAAAACAGATTAGTAATATCGGGTTGCATAGGTTCGTAGAGTTTTTCCAAAATTGATATTAATAAAAAAGGATATCGTCTTTTTAATTATATCCTTACAAACACTTGTTGGCAATCAACAGTGGTGGTTGCACAATCCATGCCTTCTTCCTCTCGCTAGGTGCACAACATATAGTGTTCAAATTAGACTTTTGCTTCGAGAGTTCTTTTGGCGTTCACGTAAAGGCATCAAATTTCGTCATTATTACATGTTGATCAACTAAATAAACCATGATGAACCACTGGATGAAAAATGTATAGTGGCCACGACATAAAAGTTTTCAACCTAACGTGTACTACTTTTAAAGGGGTCAGAGATTACGTCATGTCAATATGTGCTAATAATAGTTTTTGTCTAGGCATGTGTGTGACCTTCGCCTGGAAAACTGTTGAGTATGTGCCCAGGGAAAAACTCTGCCGGATGTACCAGTTTTTTAGATATACTCCTGCCAATGGTCCAGTAACTATGTATTATTCTACTTCATAATTTAATCGCTGGTGTAGGAGTGACTGGTAATATTTTCGTTCTTAAAGCATATTTCTACAGGGTTAACTATGACTAAGTACAAAAAAGGTAACCACGTGCTCAGGAATGTCTAAAAGATAATAAAAAAAATATTCCAGAATTTTAGCTCGATATTTAAAAAATGGGGCAAAACCCTTTTTTCCTACGGAAAGTCGGCGCCTATGATAACAACCGACTGAGATGGCTTAGATCCATTGATAAACCTTACATCTGTCAACAATATCTACTACCATCGTCGTTTTTTTTGCAGCATTTCTAAATGTAGAAACGAAAATTAACATTCTTATTAGTAATAATACCTGATATATAGGTAACAGTTAATCCACATAGCTCCAATATTTTGCATTCGTTTTCCATTATTTCGTTATAAACTGGTAGAACTACATATTCGCTCATTACAGCCACTCACTACCGATAAAAGACACTTCCCGTAGGTACAATTAGATAGATTAGATGCCTATTTATTATAACAAAATCGAACGAAAGGAATAGATAATAGACGTTTTAATGTAACCGCGGCAGTTTTGTCCCATAACCTAGAAAACCAAACCGGCGAACTATATTGTGGGAAAGTATCTGCACACAACACAAATGTCTTTATTTAATAACTATAAAACGTTTAAAAATTTAAAAAAGACACTAAAAACTGAAGAAGAACACAAAATCACAACGTAAACACAGGAATTCAATTATGACATGACAGCGATACCGACTGTTACATGCTTGTAGAGTATGCAACCAACAAGCAAGTTAACATTGGCGGCGTTAAATAAGGATTTAAAATAATATCGAAAAAAAAATTCTTTTGGCTTTATAAATAAGTTTGGAATTTTTTTGAAGGGTGATTCCGTTAATTCTTATTTTTCCCTATCCCCTCTTAAAATATTTGTACTAAGTCATAGTTAACCCTGTATATGCAAAAAACGTCGTAGCGGGCCCACAGCTTTATATTGGGCAGCCCTGATGTAAAATATATTCCTATGTATCATTGAACATTTATTTATACTACTATAATTTAATTTGCGTCAGAAATATTTCTTTTTCTATAAATATCAAGGTGGCACATTTCGATCTTTTCTGATTCTGAGCAACAATTGCTAATAATAATTATTACTACTATGCACATATTATCATGGTGCTGACCTCTGACGGTCTGCTATTATCGCCTCACTTTCAGGGACATCCTCCGCGCTAACAGGACATTGTCTCCATCTAAGTGAGCCATTCTTCGCATCTGAACTTTCACGAACAATCTATTATATAAATAACACCATTTAGTACTACTGCTCGTGACGGACAGTATCGCCTTTGTGTCATGATGGCAGCGTCGGCTAATTGCGACTTTACACCTGATTTTTCAGTGGAAATGTACACTTTCACACGATTGTTCGGGCTGGAAGGCACTTAGCGTTTCCAGCACGGCTATATATGGGCAGTGAGAAATATAATTAAGTGTATTATTCTGTGATATTTATTAGGACGTTATATTAAAGAGAATGTTTTAAATTCCATAATTTTGTAGATGCATTAAAACGGTATTTTCCGGAGCCACTAAATTGCGGAACATATTATCGTAAGAACGATTAACTTTATAATTCTCTAGAAAATATGTATTTTTTTAAAGAAATAATCACACAAGATAATTCCTAAGTTCATAACACAGCACCACAAAAAATAAATAGTCTGTGAGACGGACTAGACATATATTCTTATGTATTTATATATATTTTTAGATATTAATAATATTGTGTAAAACTAACTACTCAGTGGACAAAAGCCCCAACCTGCGTTGAATTACACCCACAATATCTACCCATATATTCCTTATTATTAGCTTTTGTAACATTTTTTTACTGTTTTAGAAAGGTATTTTAAGCTAATATAAATCAAATCTCCTACAATTCCTATCAATGAAGTCATATGTATGTTCTCTGATACCAAACATCTAGGTATGCTAATGAACAATTCCACAGACAAAGCTCTAATCAATAATTATCTAAAGAAAGTAATTTAATTTACTGACCTTCTAATGAAACACTCTATAAATATCTAACTTGACTTTTTGGCAGTGGGAACACGACAAATTCAACCACAATAGATGAGATCTGACCTATTTCTGCATTTTTAGGATTGGTTCTTCAGGTGGTCTTCTTTAAGTTGAATCAAATATCTAACTATAAAAATTATTATAAAAATTAAAGTTATTTGAAGTTAAATATCGATAATGAAATTGTTGGAGATTTGATATATTAGCTTAAAATACCTTTCTAAAACAGTAAAAAAATGTTACAAACACTAATAATATGGAATATATGAGTAGATATTGTGGGTGTAATTCAACGCAGGTTGGGGCTTTTGTCCACTGAGTAGTTAGTTTCACACAATATTATTAATACCTAAAAATATATAAAAACTTTTACATAAAAGGTGAATATTTTTCAAGTAGGTATTGTCATATTTAATTCATTAACAGGATGTCACTTTTTGTCATTGTCGATATTTAACTTCAAATAATTTTAATTTATATAATAATTTTTATAGTTAGATATTTGATTCAACTTAAAGGAGACCACCTGAAGAAGCAATCCTAAAAATGCAGAAATAGGTCAGATCTCATCTATTGTGGTTGAATTTGTCGTGTTCCCACTGCCAAAAAGTGAAGTTAGATATTTATAGAGTGTTTCTTTAGAAGGTCAGTAAATTAAATTATTTTCTTTAGATAATTATTGATTAGAGCTTTGTCTGTGGAATTGATCATTAGCATACCTAGATGTTTGGTATCAGAGAATATACATATGACTTCATTGATAGGAATTGTAGATTTGATTTATATTAGCTTAAAATACCTTTCTAAAAGAGTAAAAAAATTCTTATCTATTCTCACACGACAAATCCGAATATGGGGTCGATTTAACCCTAGCCCAATGATCAAGGTCATTCCAAGGTTAAAGCGAAAGATAAATATCCAAGGTGACCAGACTCTCGTACCTTTATGTTTTTAGAGTCGTTGAATCCTAATCCGAGATTCATTCGACCCTTCACGTCAGTTTCAAGGTTATTTCAAGGTCAAATCGAGAGATAGATATATCAGTGAACCAGACCATAGTAGATGCAGCGACCCCAAAAACATTTGAGGATTCCGAATCGGGGATTCATTTAACACTATCACGTCAACGTCAAGGTCATCCTAAGGTCAAATCGAAACATAGATATGCAAATTGGCAAAATCATCGTACGTCTAATATTTTTGAGGCCGTTGGATACGAATTTGGAGTTCATTTAACACCATCGGGTCAGTTTAACCTGAAAACTTCAAAACTCTAATACATAATATCAGTTACTCTGTAACCGATGCATAGAGGTACTAAAATTCCCAACTTTTGAGAATAAGGAATTTTATACAGTAATAACCGTCGATAAGTTTGATGGCTTTCACTCTTGTAGATTTATAACGTATGCTATTCTTTATTTTTTGTAAGATATCTAGTCGGTTAGTGGTGGCGCGGTTTAAGGCGTCAGTACTTGAGTCGATATGGCTAGACCGGTGTGGGTTCGATCTCCGCAGCCGGTAGACCATATATCAGTTATATTCGTGGAGAGGATTGGCACCCTCTTTTCGGATATGATAGGGTGGAAGAATGTTAGCTTGGGTCAATGTGAGAGATTGATACCGGTCGACATTTGACTACCTCCTAATTAATGAGGTTTTCCAGGTTTTCCTCATTCCTGTACTGAATGGTGGTTAGGGACTACCAACGTAAGTCCTTCCGGGGCGCAAATGCAACCTGCTTAATAATAATATGCCGCTCCCTCTCTCGCACAAGTTTTCGACTGGGCTCATCCTTATTATATTTATTATTAAGTTTTCATCCTCTCTCTGGTATATATCTTGCAAGATCCAACAGTAATCATCGTACATATATTTATCCCCTACCTACCTTGTTGTTCTGTATTCTTCAGGTCGTGATGAAATCTTATTCTTTACTGAACGCGCCAAGATTTTGTGAACAGTAGTGAATACGTAATTTCAAATTAACCAAGCAATCCAGTTTCCTATAGTTTTCCGCCATTTGCGCTACTTGTTCCCTTTTATCTAGACTTTTATGGTTCTCCAAAAAATTCTCAAGCCATTTGAGACTCAGCCATGCCATTTTTTTGCATTTTCTCATTTTGAAAAATTTCGCCTCATCATTTTGCAAATCTGAGATCCATTGAAAATTCCTTCCTGCAGTTTTGCATCTGAAAAATTAATGATTTCAATCATGTCAAAAAAAACTACTGATCGGCAGTTCTTCGAAATAACTCAGAAACAGTTCGATATATCTGAAAAGTAAGTCTTGGGTCTGTATAGGCTATCCCTTCGTTCAAACACATCACTTTACGTGTACTAATAATTTAGTTATAGTGTATGTCCTTTGAACTCAGGTAAGTTTTGAGTGTAGGTATATTTGCATCTAGGGTGTTGATCTTTCTGCACTATATAACTCTGTTTCTTAAAAAAGAAAACTCTTTACGAATGCTAAATAGACCAACATAAATATTTTTGCAACTTTTTTTTCTAGCGCTTTTGTTGCCTCGAGTAATCCTGGAAGGCAATCTGATTGCGTAAATATAAATGTTCTGGGCAAATTGCATATTTCTGAGTCAGATATACTTACGGCAATAAAAAAATTAAGGCCAATATGTGCATGGGTCCTGACTTAATTCCGGCTTTTCTTATTAAAGACTGTGCAGTTGTATTTTGTAAACCATTGATTGTTTTATTTAATCTTATATTGACCTCTGGGTATTTTCCTACTCTTTGGAAGTTGTCAAGAGTTACCCCTATTCATAAAAAAGGAGCAAAAAACGATTTTGCGAATTACAGACCGATTTCAATTCTGAGTAACTTCTGTAAGATTCTAGAAATAATCCTTCATTCCTATATATTGCATCATGTTTCTAATATGATTATTTTTGAGCAACATGGTTTCATACCGGGACGTTCAACAACTACGAATCTTGTATGCAAGACGCAATATATTTCTAATGTCCTTGATCAGGGGGGTCAGGTAGATGTTATCTACACTGACTTCTCTAAGGCGGCATTCGATAGAATTGACCATATACAGAAACTTAATAACTTTGGATTATGCGATGGCTTGCTCATACTGTTCCAGTCTTATCTAAAAAATCGCTACCAGTTCGTTCAGTATAGGAGTTTCAAATCTAACACTTTCCCCCAGACATCTGGTGTTTCCCAAGGATCTATTTTGGGCCCACTACTATTTATAATATCTATTAATGACATTGTGAAAAACCTTAATGTTCATTACCTCCTGTATGCTGACGATATAAAATTGTACTGTGAAATTGTCTGTCTAATTGATTGTGAAAATCTACAAAGCAATTTTGTTACATTTAACAATTGGTGTATTGATAATAATTTGCCTTTAAATGGTTCCAAGTGTATAGTTATGTCCTTTTGCCGCACAGCACAACCTCTAATATTCAATTACACACTTAGCTGTAATGTCCTTGAGACAGAAAGATCTGGGTATTCTATTTGATCCTCAACTTAGATTTTCGCGTCACATGGAGGTCTGCATATCTGAGACATATAGAAACTTGGGGTTTATTATACGGAACTCCAAAGGATTTAAAGATGTTACCACGCTTTGCCTGTTATATAATACCTTTGTTAGATCCAAACTCGAATATGGCTCTGTAATATGGAACCCCATATATGAGACTCAGATTTCTATGTTTGAAAAGGTTCAAAGGAGATTTTTTAAATCTGCAACGTTTATCTTAGATGGTTTTTATCCTGTTAGGGGTACACCACAAGACATATTTTATAATCGTTTTAAAATACAAAGTCTTATTTCTAGGCGTCAAATGCATTCCGTAATGTTCCTTTTTAAATTAATTCATTACATTACTAAATCTGATCCTTTGCTATCTTATTTGAATTTTCGAGTGCCTACCTTTAATAGCCGACTTAATAGTTTATTTTTGATACCACAAGCCCGTACTAATATCTCCATTATTCCAAATGCAAAGCAACTATCATAATATTGAACAAACTCTAGATATATTATCGTGCACACTTCGTTATATAAAGCAGCATTTTATGTAACCTATTATTATTCTGTTCTTTTTCTTTCTTATAGGTATATGTATTTTTCTATTCTTCTCAAATTTGATTATATACTGTTTTTTTTAATTTTTCCGTTTTTATTACTTTTAATTGTGAATTCTGACTGTAATTGGGTTTTACCCGTTGGATATTTTATTGTAATAAATAAATAAACATTTTAACTTTTCGATATGAACTGTTTTGGAACCACCACTGTAGTTGCTCCAAAATCATTCCAAAACAATTCTAAATATTTAGCTACTAATTATTTAACACAACATTGTTCTATGCTTGGCAGTTCTGTACAACTTGTACAATTGATGAAAGAATTTACGTACTGTTTCCCCGCTTTCTTTTTAAAATTGCTTATTTCATACCTACAAACTCAAGTTAAACGAAAATCTCATTGATTTAAATTGTTATTTCGTAATATAATTATTGCACGACAACTTGAATAACATTATTTATACCTCCTACGCATTTTACTGCTTCGAAATGATTATTCTTTTTGTCCTCTACTGAATAAATACTTGAGAAATGACCGCTTTCCATTATTAAATGGGCAATTTCGTTAATTTAGCTACGATGTTTACTGTTGATTGCTGTATAAATATACCATTTGCTCCTGCGATAAGAGTTTCCTGAATTTCTATTTAATTTTTACTCTACGAAATGAAGTAATCTTTATTTATGTGGCTGAGTGTTGATTTAAACCATAAAAGAGCCAGTTACAGTTAATTTTATGAAAACTGAATATTCCAGTATATTGCAGATATAAGTAATTTTATATAATTTACAATTTTCCAACAAGTGTTTACGGGGGCTATTATCTTTCATTAAATAAAACAATAAAAATACAAAAGATATAGCTACAATGTTCCTTATATACAATAAAATAAACAATAGGGTAAAGGCACAAACATGTAGAAGATTTAGTATCAAATAAAATTTTTGTGAATAAATAATATCTTAAAATATATCACTAAATTTTAAATCAATTTAAAACTTCCAATAACTTGACGAACTTTTGTAAGCGTTCCAGAAGTATAACATGACGTCACTTTATTTGTTATAGTACTTGTCACCTTAAAGGTTAAGTTAGACTAACGCATGCGATATCTGTGTTCCAATAAATGTTTTAAGTGTATTTATAAGTAATAAGACAATTTAATTAGTCATTAAGTATTGTTAACTATTAAGTTAAGTTGTGTAAAAGCATCCAGCGATTATTTACTAAATATGGACTCATTTATGCTCACGGAATTTATGTGATTACGTGATTGTTTTAAAGTTTCCGACTCATAAATTGGGGAACGTGTAATTCTATGATAGTTAAAAAGGGTTATCTTTTCAATCTGGTCAGGCAGTAACAGATATAAAAATGTAATACTGTACATAATTCTTCGCAACTGTAGTGTATTGGAATCAAACTGATTCAGAAATTGGTGATCATACCCAATAGCTGGATAAACACCAGTGATTTTCTGAAGTTTAGGAATTTATAAAATTTCCTCCAAATTTTCTCCAAATCATGTAATATGGATGTTATAATAAGGCGATCATACAATTTTACAATATTCTAACTTAAGACAAACAGAAGAATAATGTCTAAAGAGCAAGCATATTCTTGAAGCTGAGCTTATGATGCAATTAATCTGAACAGTAAAAAAAAAGATTCTTATCAAAATAAACTCCAAAGTCTTTAACTGTACTCGGTCTTTCTAATATTTAGAAGTTAGTTTAGTTAAATATAATTGGAGTAAATGGCAAAGTTCTACACTTAGAAACATTCATAACTAATTCATTGATAATTAAATACCATGGTCAATACGGTCGAAAGCCTTTGACAAATCGGTGTATACTACATCAGTTCGTCCGTGTTCTTCGGTAGATTTTCTCTCCATGAACCCATGTTGAAATTGAGAAATAAAATTGCTTGAAGAATCAATTGCAGCATATAAGGACATTTCAAAGAGTTTAACGAAGTTGCATATGATGGAAATAGATCTTAGTTATATATTTGTGTAGATTTAAAAATTGGACATACATTACCAATTTTCCACAGAGTATGAAAAGTTGCGGATTTTAGACATAAGTTAAAAATTATCATTAAAGGATATACAAGTACGTCTATGCAGTCTTTTATTAAGAAGCTTGGTATTCGATCATGACCAGAAATAAGCTTAACTTTGAGTCGAAGATAGTTAGTCGAAGGCTTCATCTACATTAGAATAATTCTTTACAAAATTCCAATCAACGTTAAGAAGATATTGATACAATTTTGTTATGAAGATCCGAAGTGTCTGTAATCTCCTTGGTTGTATTTTGATAATAGACATACGTTTCGTTTTTGTTTTTCTGCGTCCTTCATCAGTCTAGAATTTGCTTTTAATTAATTGTAGTTTCAACCCAACAAACATTTAAAGTTAAAATTACGTTAACTTGACCTGTGAATTGGTCAAAAACTTTTCATGATCAATTCCGCATAAGGAAAGTTTACCTATATTTGTTGGCCTTTTTCCTTATATGGGGAAAAAACTAAAATAATATGGAAGTTAATAATTGGTCGGCAAAGATTGTATTCCAATAAGATAATTGGACCTAAATGAAATACGGACCAATTTTATGTTAAAATTTCAACACATTATTACCAAAATATACCCTAAATATGCCCTTTATATATGACCTACTTTTGCTAGAGAGAGACAGTATTATATGTTTGCTTATATACATTCTAATAGCGAACAGGGATAGGAAGAGAAAGAAAGAATATAAGTCAGGCTACAAAGCTACACTGTAAAAAATAATTACAGTTAAAATAGATGGAAATTTATTTACCACTCATTATTGCTGTAATTTTCTTATCGATTGTGACTTTACAAATAAAATGTAAAATTACGTTGTAAATTTATTTTGTGGTGTAATTTTAAGTTTTGCAATTGTAATATTACTTTGTGATTTTACAATACAAAAAGTATTTTTACAATGTAACTTCCACAATTACTTGTAAAATTGCAAAGTAACTTTACAGGCAGTTGTATAGTTACATTGTAATAATACATTTTATATTATGACTACAATGTAACTTTTTTTATTTATTGTACAGAATGGTCCAATTTGGGCACTTATGTATAGAAGATTTCTTCTATTTTCCGAAAAGACAGAAAAAAGTAGCCAAGATATTTGGAGCTTAATTTTTGAGAAAAGTTGAATAGCGAGAATCACATTTCGATATTTTGATTTGTTTAAGAAATACCTACATGATATTTTTAAATTTTGGTCGTTTTCTGTGGTAACTTTTCTACTTATTATATTAGTATTTACATGTTTTCTCTATGTGTAGCATCTAGTGGCTTGAGGTATATTTTTTTATAACTTCTAGTTTTCCGCTGCTATAACAAACATACATATGTTTTAATGAAACATCATACGTATGTAATATGGGGCATCATAGAAAAGGTCTAAAATTAAAAGATAGACATAGGTACCTAAAACAAATTAGTAATTATAAATAGTAATTCATTTATACTTAATAGATTAAGTATGTAGGCATACTACATGAGAAAAATTGAAATATCGTAAGGAATTAACGATTGTTACTTACCTTAAGTAACATATCAGGCTTTTCCGTGAGTTTCTCAATAGCATCACTGAATCAGAATGTTATTTCAAAAGAAAAATGTACTAATATTAAGTAACCTAATTAACATGAATGCCAATTGCTTCTAATGTTAACAAACACCCTTAATAGTAATACTAGATTTTTGATATGATATCTCCAGTGAAGTCAAACATTTCCAAAGCAATAGATTCGTTTTCGATATGCTTTTCAGGTTTATATACAAAAAATTAAATACTTTGGACTTTATGACTCATTTAGTTGAAAATAATACTTATTTCTATTATAGCCCCCATGTATATCTTAAAATCAGCAGAATAATCCTTTTCAAATTCATAATTAAAATTTTTGGACAAATTGTGTGAAAACATTTGTTACACAAAACCGTACTTTTCCTAACTGATTAATAAATAGCTATTTTGTACTCCGATTACGGCTCAGTTAGCTAATTAGTAGTTACAGCTTTATTATATCTTCAATATATTAATTGCCCTTTGCTTATTTTTTTAGCTTAGAAATACATGTACATACAGGTACTGAAGTAATAAAATATTACGGTTTTACGGCAATTTTTTATTAAAATTTAGTGCCTACACATTTAGGTTATTTGTACAAAACAGAACACTTAACGTTATACAAAACATGTAACAATGTAAAAATATATTCATATAACTAAAGTTAACATTTTATAATATTCAAACGAAATCTATGATCTTATACTATTACAAAGTAATATTAATTATATAACTGTGCATAGATAAGTAGGTACCCAGAACTTAAAATATCATTCTAATTCTCCAGAAGCCCCTGTTCTTCAAATATTTATAAAATATAATTCCAAATGAATATAATATATTTTTATATATTATGTAAGATGAACAAAATAACAGTGGGGTACCCGATTTTTGTAGATGCAATGTTTCTTTGTTTCAATAATTATGTGTAACTTACATACCTATTACTTCTTAATCTCATTGAGGTTATGTTTAAACAAGCACTAGACAAAACTATTTATAGTACTAAAAACACTCACTTGTCACTCTAAATATGTTTATATTGCTAGTCACTACTCACTAAATTAATTATGTAAGTACCTAGGTCCTAGGGACACGCTGCGTTCATCGAAATGAAGCAAGAAATAATGAAGGCGTCACCACCCAACGCTCTCAACGGTTAGTGGTCTAGGCCTTTTAAAATTAGTGGTACCTTCACACACACATTAGGCATATTTTTACAGTCAATTATATAGTAAATTTGGTATTTTCAGTAATTTTACAATGTATAAATGGATTTCACATTGTTAATTGAAAATGAATATATTCTATAAATGTACAAATTATATTATAATTACATACTAAGTTTACGGTTTTATTGTATATTGACAGTTTTCTTGTAAAATTACAAGTGACAGTGTAATATCATCATTATTTTTAGAATTATTTTAAGATAATTATAAGTATATTCTTACAAAGTAAATTTGTAAAGTTACTGGCCTTTTTTTCAGTGTACAAGTAGCTATTTATAGATATTTAGATTTTAATATAATATAAAGTCTGTATTTTTGGTTTTTATTCAACAAATTGTACAACCCAGGAAATTTTTTCGTATAATGTGATGACCAAACATTCATAAAAATATCGCGCCTCATAAATATACATTTTTACTATTGCTTCTTAATAATATTATTATCCTGAAAAATAACCTAAAATAAAAACTGGATATATTTCGTGATAAAATGTGTTTAATAATTTTTCGTCATAAATGTATTAAATAATATTATCTGTATTAACGTAATTTTAATGAGTAATAAATTAGAAATAATAAACAAAACATCTAGCGTTTGTTACAACATGACCGCTCAAATAAAATCAACTTCAACGTCACAGCAAAATATTAACTTTGTGATTGAAATTTCCTCCAAATAAAGACATTTTATGGTAATTTATTACCAACTAAATTATTACTAGGTACCTACATATAAAATTCTACTCTTGGATTTATTTGTGATTGAAAATTAAAATT
This sequence comes from Monochamus alternatus, assembly GCA_037114965.1. NCBI lineage: Eukaryota > Metazoa > Arthropoda > Insecta > Coleoptera > Cerambycidae > Monochamus > Monochamus alternatus. Next base: position 126,983,418 of record CM073426.1, read on the forward strand.
AAAGCCAATAATATTATGTGCATGTAATAACAAAAACAAAATAATTTTTTTTTTGGAACGGAATTCAATTCAAATTTCAATTCACATGTACTACTGAATTTATTTGAGACGATAACAGTGTTATCATATGGAATACTTATGATGTGTTTATCGATATATTATCATTATTTACAGTGTTGGCTTCGATTTTGGTAGGCGAAATATGAACCCAATAATTATTTTTTACAACTCTGAAATATTGTGTAGTAAGCCGCCTGTTGCACTTTATCTTTTGATTTACTTGTACGACAAAAGTAGGTTTTATTGCAGATCATCAAAACACAAAACAACTTCAACATCCTATTGCATGAAAATATCTATCTGAATACATATAACAAGAAGCTTGCTCCCTAAAAGATCGTTTTAAGAAACATTTACGTCGAAATATTATTAATAAGTAAATTTGTACCATAATATAGAACAATATTTCTATTAGGTTAATTGAAATGATCAAATATTTTAGAAGTTATCAACAAAGTTGAATATATTTTGTGTTGTAATAAAAATAGAAAAATTGGAGGATTTAATATGGCAAAAATAACTAGTTATTACCTTATTCTTAACCACTATAGTTGAAGACAAAATAAGTTTTACAATTTTGTAATAAATATGTAAATATTTGCCTATTATAATTATTTAAAAAATCCCTGGATATTGAAGACAGATTTCAAGGCGAAATTAATTATAACTTTGTCTTAGACGTTATTGGAATGTTAGCATTTGACAGAATGCAGAAAACGTAAACAATATGTAATTTCGAACTGTATAAATTGACATATATTTCGTTTTACTTGGAAGTCATTATATTACTCTTGGTTAACAAATTTCTGATTAAAATTTTGGTATTATAAAATTTTGTAACATTGAAGACTATTTTTATGGCGAAATGTAGTAAATCTCGATTAATTTAGGTTCATTTTTCTTGTGCAGTAGTCTATTATGCTTAAATGTTAATTGGGAATGCTCTGGAAACATACATTTTATTAGTGTTATGTGAGGAGATGGTTGATTCCTACTGTTTCTTAAAATATTTTAATGAAGATATTAATATACAGGGTGTCTCAAACTCGATAGGATGGGCCTACTGTGAGGATAAAATTTTTTTATTTAAATCTTGACCTTCATTCCATCGCAAGATCGCCTCCAATCTTGAAAAGGTTCTATGATCAGAAATGAGGCGTTCAGGATACCTTTCTCGATATAACTCTACACTACTTGATCCTTCCACCGAGGACAACTTGATCCTTCCACCGCTAATGTGGTATTAATTTTTAGACTCTTTAGAATGATATTGCTTATAACTTTTAAACGGGAAGTAATACAAACTCTAATAAAAGAGAGCTTTTTAACAGAAACAATATTTGGGTATGTTTCTGGAAAAAATATAATCGATGATGTCATTAGTCGTTACTGTCAAATCCCAAAGATAATACCTTCGATTGAAAATGGAGCTTATATCATCCCATTTAACACCACGTGTCCCAAATTTTATTTAAATATCCACAGTATCCACACGAGTTTGAGGCACCCTGAACACAAGATTTATTTAAAATAGTGTACTGTTAACATTACTTTCTACACTGTTAATAAAGAGCGACCCTTACTCTTGATATTTGCCTTGTGTTCTGTAATCTGGTGCTATCTTCGATATGGCCTACACAAACTGCCTAATAGCGTTATCCTCGTAATTTGCGGCCGAGGATCATTAGGTCCTCAATTTGCTATAGTAGGCCTGGGCGGCTTGATAAACTACACTGATCACTTGATGCTACACGAGCTTGCATTCGGATTAATAAGGGGTAAGGATGAATAGCGCACCCTGGCACTTAAGTAAATTACTTCCACACGCGCAGATGAGTTAGGAATGTTGTTCGATTATCAGTTTCTGGTAAACGAAACTCAGTCTCTGTCACTGGCAAGATAGCGTGTATTTGTCTCGTAAACAATGCCACGGCAAATTGTATCTGGAATGTAAATTGGACATTATAGGAAGCGTTGTGAATATCGCTAATAATTGTATTAGTACAGGTATGATTTGCATTCAAGTTCGTAGGCGTTTCATGGACTTTGCATGATGACCAATATTTTTTTTCAAAATAGGTCCCTAATTTATTTATTTATTTAGAAACACAGCTACTCAACAGAAAGAAATTTGCAAGGTAGGAACACAATAAAATTATAATAAGTACTATCACAAATTACAAATACATATTATAAAGGGCTAACTATGACTAAGTACAAATATTTTACGAGGGGATAGATAATTAATAGAATCGTTCTTCAAAAAAAATTTCAAACTTATTTATAAAGCGATAACAAAATATTTTTCGATATTATATTAAATCCCTATTTAACGCCGCCTATGCGTCCCGTTCGCCGCACGTTTACAGTCAGAGTAGGCAACCAGCAAGAACCGGTAAAATTCGTTGTCATGTCATAATTCAATTCCTGTGTTTACGTTGTAGTTTTGTGTTCTTCAGTTTTTAGTACCTTATTTTAATTTTAAACGTTTTATAGTTATTACATAAAGAAATATGTGTCGAGTACAGATATTTTCCCACAGTATAATTCGCCGGTTTGTTTTTCTAGGTTATGACACAAGACTGCCTCGGGAGCATTAAAAGTTTTCTATTATCTATTAGCATCTACCCCTTCCTTTCGTTCGATTTTCTTATAAGAAACAGGCATTTTATCTAACTGTACCTACAGGAAGTGTGTTTTATCGGTAGTGAGTAGTTGGAATGAGTGAACATGTATTTTTGCCAGTTTGTACCGAAATAATGAAAAATGAATGCAAAATACTGGAGCTAACTGGATTAACTGTTACCTATCTATCAGGTATCATTACTAATAAGAATGATAATGTTTTTCGTTTCTGCATTTAGAAACGTTGAAAAAAAAACGAGCGCATGATAGTTGACATTGACATATGTAAGCTTTGTCTATGGATCTAAGCCATCTCAGTCGATGCTTAAAAAAGAGTTTAGCCCATTTTTTAAATAACCAGCTAAAATTCTAGAATAATTTTGATATTACCCTATGTTTTCACAATGAATTATGTTGGTGTCCAAACAACAGACGCTTATTCAGATCATGACCGTACAAATGCATTAAATAAAAGCTTGTAAGATTGGGGCAATATTTTGTGTCTTTCTAATTACCATTATTTTAAAGAACTCTTTAAATATAGGGTTATAATGCTCCATAAAATTCAATTTACTCTCAAAAATAACACCAAGATGTTTAAATACTGTTAACGTTTAATAATTATACCAGATAATAAGTAATTATCCATAATTACTTACTTTTTTCCTTATGAAAGTCATGACATTACACTTGTTAATATTTAACAGAAGGTCGTTTTCACAACACATATTGTTAATCTCTGATTTAGGCGAATATAATCATCGAGTGAATTTAAAGAAAAAATTTGAAAATATATCAGTAATGTTATTAACAAAGATGTTAAATAACAATGGTTCCAAAACTGAACCTCGTGGAACACCTGATAGGATTTGTATATTTCATTTAATTTTTCATTTATGAGCTCCGTAATCTACCCTCCATATACAATTTGATAATATTTACGAATCTAGGTTGTACAGAAGCTTCGTATAAACACTTTAACAATGCAAAATGGTTCAGTTTGTCAAAGGCCTTGACGAAGTCTGTATAGATTACATCAACCTGTCCTTGTTGATCTAAAATGTTGGATACAAACTGCGTTATACAAATTAAATTAGTGGAAGTTGATCTTCCTGTCATAAAGCCATTGATTGTAATCAATATTTTTTACATGATTAGCTATATAAACTACAGTGAAAGAATTTTTCCAATACCTTACCAAAGTTACATAAATGGTAATTGGTGGTAATTTTGAATTTCGACACGATTTCTGCCTCATATATAGGGCAGATGGGGGACAATTTCCCATCATCAGGGAATAGTTATTATAAGAGAAATGGAAATATTACTAATGGCGGTCAAATATGTCGATCTAACAATAACTTTTCACTATCATTCAATATAGGTATGTATAATTTAAGCCCCAGTGCCGGCTGACCAGTGGGTCGATATGTGTCAAGCGGTAGTTACTTGTTACATATTTTATTCCGTATCATATTTGGGAACAGATGTAATAATAGACATGTGTGTTATGTTGTATATTATTCAACGACAAGTTAGTTTCCTTTGAGCAAATGGCAAGCTAATAGAAGCAGTATAAAAGAATTATTGAGAATAGAGAGATTATATATCTATCTAATAAATGGATTTTGTATGGCGACTATTGAACAGAGAAATGTTACATCCATTCGACTGGAATTTTGCACAAAATGATAGATTCATTTCGCTTGTCATGTGGTTTGAAGAAGCCTGTTTTACTAGGGATGGCATAAATAATAATCTTAATGAACATATGTGGGCGTTACAAAATCAGCATGAAATATCAAGAGCAACAATTTCAGTGTTAACGTTTGGAGTAGCATTTTCAACTATAATTTACTGCCTGTATGTATTTTAAATAATCACTTAAATGCAGTTCTGTATTGAACTTTCTTGGAAAACAACCTTTTTGACTTTACTGATGACGTGGGATTTAATACTGTTTAGAATATGTAGTACCAGCACTATAGTGCACCGCTACATATAAGGAGACAAGTAACTGCTGGGTTAACTGATCATTTTCCGAATAAATGGATAGGTCAACAAGGTACAATACCATGGCCATTGCGTTTCCCAGTTCTAAATCCACTGAACTCTTATTTGTGAAGACATATATGTAGCACCTTGTCTACTATGTTGAAATCACTACTAGGCACTCCTTAGCAGTTACTTGAAACAATTCAGGATGTGACTAGTTAAAAATAATCCAAATCTCATGCGTCGAGTGACAGAATCTTTACATTTTGAACAATTTTTATAGTCGTAAGATTTGTTAATTTGGTTAATAAAGGTTAACTAGGTTTAAACACAAATAATAGTTATTGTTATAGCAATCATATTTTTATTAGTAAGCAAGCAAGCAAGCAAGCAAGCAAGTAAGTAAGTAAGTAAGTAAGTAAGTAAGTAAGTAAGTAAGTAAGTAAGTAAGTAAGTAAGTAAGTAAGTAAGTAAGTAAGTAAGTAAGTAAGTAAGTAAGTAAGGAAGTACTTATTAATCCAAAAGATCATATAAAATGATATAGGACAAGTCATAAAGAACATGTGACACTGACATAAAAATTGTTAAAACAAATAAAACCATAAAAGTAGTCGGGATACTTCAATTGAAATATGAAATTATATTTTTCAAAATGCATATAACCTCTAAACAAAAACGAATATGTTCATATAAGAAAAAATGGTTGACATATTAACCCAGCTACCATCTGCTAAAGCTTGTCATAGATCTTGTAGAATATCATGTAAATGAAGCAGGTAACGAATCGCCTGTCAGGCAAAGCCAAGGGGAAATGGGTTGGCAGGAGGGACACACTATTGTGTTACAAAAAAAATATATGTACAAATTGAATATTCTAAGTCTCCGCGGTCATTTTTAATTCATTAATCCATCTATTCCAGAAGATGGCGCTAAACTGTCACAGTTGTTGCCAATCGTTAGTAGGGATATTGGGTTTTTTCTTTTTTATATTTTGTGATGCCATCGAGCGATGATAAATGACAAAAGACCCCAGCCGATCTCCCCAGCATCCACTTGATTTTTACACTGAAGTGACAAACTCTAATTATGGTCAGTTTTTATGAAAAAAAAGTATTTAGCTAATTAAATATCGTCCTGTTAACAAAACCAAAAAATACGTAATCAATTCTCTCGCCCCCAATATACAATATAATGCCAGAATTCAGAACGACGATACGCGATCGGAGTGTAACAATTCGAGGTTAGAACGGAGGTCGCGGAAGAATGTATTTTTAAATTACTTGTCCATTATTGTCGGATGATTGATTGATGGTTCGTTCGGGCCCCTTTGAGCACGCCATGCCGCCATTATGAGGGTCCGAGGCCCAATAACAGGTCGTATTTGGATTACATGACACATTGGAATACGTAATTTATTCGTGGTTAAATAACCGGCTAGAATCGGGACTACTAGGTGTAAAAAATCCTCGACGTCAGCTTTTGACTTGCGATTGAGTTATTATTAGAGATTAAAAGCGCTGTACAAGGCGAAAAACGTGTAAAATAAATTAATTCTTTTTGTGGGCGACGCGATGTTTTGTTATGTAACCGTACGGGCGGACTCAATAGTTCAAAAGGAATGCTTCATATAGAAAATGAAAATGTGACGTTGTGCCTTGCAACCAGAGCCACACAATGTCTACGAGCTGTCAATATAGGTACTCATACGCGAAAAACGTTGTTATTAATTCTTTTGGCATAGCTTGCCGTTATTTATTTAATGTAATAACATTAACCCAGATAATCCTAAAGCAGAAATGTAAATAAATTCAACCGCTTGTTCTTTTTTTGTAGGTTTTTGGTATCGTAAAATGAAACTACTTTGTAATGATAATTTTTTTTATTAAGATGCACGTTATAGTATTCAATGCATAAAAAAATAATGTTGGAGGTATATAACCCAGCTAACAATTTCCTGTTCTATAAAAATCGTAAGAACGTTTCCAGAGCAAATTCTATAAAGCAATGTTAGTTCTAAGAACAAAACGTTGTTACAACATTTATACCATAAAAATGGGCACCGTTCTATAGAACTTTTTAGTTCTTTAAGCTATTCTGTAAGGTCTGCAGGAAATACTTATAGAATTGTTGAATAAATGTTCTCACAGTTCTTAAAGAATTTTTATAACACAGTTACAAAGCAATCTCATAAAAATTCTACACCACTTCGTTATACAATTTTTGTGTTGCATGGTGTTCTACTTAGACAACTTTAAAATCGTTTAATTGTATCTTTTAAAAATTAAATGTTTCTGCATCGCACATATTAGAAATAATATGGATGAGCCAATAAGAACCAAGATCGAAGAGAACCTAATCAGCCTGCATAAGAGTACTCGCATCATTACGAATTGCTTACTTGATTTGTCCATCAGGGAGAAGTACATTTTAATGCGGAAAAAGTCTTTTCGTGAAATGTATAGTTCATAATGGTAATTTTTTGACGCGCCCTCAGTTAACCTTATATCCTATGATGCTGGAAATTTAATAAAAAAAAATGTTATCTAAATTGATGAATTTAACAAACAACTGTATATAAAATAGTCAGAAAGTAAGTATATCCATATTATTAATGTCATTTCACCTATTTATATTGTATATATTTTTAATTAAGATTTGTTTTCTTTATTCACAATATGGCGACATAGAGAAAGGCTTTATCTTGTACTTTCAATGAATTCTCACTAATATGACATTTTTGTGTCGATTGCAATGATTATAGAGCAAATATGCTTCGTAAGCAACTACTATAACAGATCTATCCACTTAATATCCACAGTGTTGTCATATTTTATTTCATTCTTATTTAATAAAGCTAATAAAATTATTTAACTTTAACATCTAGAATTGTAAATAAATAAGGTTTGGAATGGTCTAAATTAAATATGTTACTAAATTTATATAAGGAAATCAGTTTCTATTAGTAATCAAATAAATCTTATCTATCGTAATGAAATTGCAAGCATATAATAATTTCTACAAATCACGACTATGTTATACAAATTTCCCCATTAGACTTTGATCAAAATATTTCGTACTTTTATAGGCAGGTCTCGTCAGATGGGGGTATGGGAAACCTACATATGTATATAAATGGTAGTTCTATAGAGTTTTTTATGGAACAAAAAGGCTTTTGTTACTTATTTACTCTATAATGATTTTATAACAACTGTATTATTATTCTCTATAACTTTTTTAAAGAGCTTTTTCTCTTAAGTTCGATAGCAGCATCCATATTTGTAATTTGTTTTCCGCAGCAGAATTGTAACTTAACAACACCTTACACAATAGTTCTATAATTAAACTATAAGCAACATTACAGAATAATTTTATAAGAGTGTCACAGCAGATGGTATAATTCTATAAAGCACTATTTTGCATCGGTTTTACAGCAATTTGATTCTATAAGCACCGTTGCTGTAAAATTGTGTTATTGTACACACTTACATTAGCAGTTATCTTATAAATGTTCTAGAAAATATGCTCTAAGAACGTACTTGCAACAAATTTAAAAAACAATTTAATTTCTGAAGACAAAATAGTCTCATGTGCCACAATAATGCAACAATTTAGTATTCTAGACACAACTATAAAATGTTAACAGAATATGAAGCTCCTATTACTCTAAATTTATAGAACTACTTTGCTAGCTGGGAAATGCAAGCAAAAATATAATAACTACTTTGTTTGGACACACTGTACATAGTACGTATATAATTCAGCCTCGTGTATGATACGCTACATTGCTACAATACGCTGTAGACGCCCTGGCCCTCCAGCAACGATTCGGTTGCAAATTTCCCGTGTCACGTCAGCGTTTGCACTACACTTGCACCCACTGCACAACGTTGTAAAAGTAGCTGCATTTGCAACATGTTTACCGGGAAAGGGTTCTGCTAAAGCATTTTCACTTCATCATAAATTAAAACGATATCCATCTACTGCGAGTTGCTATAGACGTAAGCCATTTTTGATATTTGAAAAACTAATGTAATTACTTGCATCACAAAAAAGTTAATACGATTAGTAATTGAATATTTGAAATCGCCTGGTTAGAGACTATAGTTAGTCCAGCGATGTAAAGGTTGAAGCTACTAGAACTTCAATATTGTTTTTCTGGCAAACTATAAAGATTTTACAAAAAAATGCTTTATGATACTGACTCCATTTTTCATGACGCAAATTCTTTTAAATATGTTCTGAATTACCCTGTATAAATAAAAAATATATAAACATGATGAAATTCTATACAAATAACAATAGAAATCAAATAAATCATAAATCAATAGTGCAACTTATGCAACGTGACCTCATCATCATAATTCGCAATATTTCATAACTTCACCAATTTACTTCTCTAATTTATAGCTGTTTTTAGAGGTAGTATCTTTTCACTGTGCCAATTATACACATTTTCTCCAGATTTTATAACAGTTGGCAAGTCATTTAGAATCAGACAAATATACATTTTCACCTATTATAATAATAATAATATGTCTTTATTTACCAATTTAGATAATATTATACAAAGAAATATTAATTACGGGTGGCGATATCCAACTAAGTTGCTCGTATAACCACCCCTCTGGAAACAATATTTATCAACTAATATTACAAAGGATATAAGAAAAATAGTACACACACATTATAAGACAAAAAAGGCAAAAAAGAAAAGAATTTAAACAAAAATAAATAAGAAGGAATTGAATGCTAGAAAACATTAATTAACACGATCGCGAGTATTAACTATAAATGTTTTGACCTCTCTTTTAAAACATGTAAGACTGATGGTGTCCCTAATATTCCTAGGCAACAAATTATAAAATTTAACAGAATTGTAGCTGAAACTGCGTTGAAACATAGCAGAATGATGTATTGGCATGGATAGTAAATCACGATGGCGAGTAGGCCTATCATGAATTGTAGAACCTTTAATTAATTTTTTATAAAGATATACAGGCATTTCAAATTTTAACACTTTAAAAACAAGACAAACCAAATGGATTTGAAAACGTTCATTCAAAGTGAGCCACCCACAATCTTTAAAAGTCCCAGAGATGTGGTCAAACTTTCTTAAATTATAACAATATCTGATACAGGCATTTTGCAACTTCTGCATACTATACTTGTCGTGTGCCAATAATGCGGGCCAAAAAACAATATCACCATAAGTTAAAATAGATAAAATCAAGCTATCCGTAAGTCTAAGTTTAACATCCCTACTTAATATATCTTTATACATGTATAACACCTTCAGCTTACCGAAACACTTTTTAAATAAACTATTAACATGTGAACCAAATCTGAGATCAGTATCAATCAACAGTCCCAAATTTTTACATGTGTTGACTGATTCAAGTAAACAATTGTTTATTCTAATTTGAAATATGGGATTAGTAATAATTAATTGTCTATGAGAATCAAACACTAACATTTGGGTTTTTTTCTCGTTGAGAACCAGGCTATGAGCTGCAGAAAATTCACTAATAATCTTGAGGTCAACATTGATATTATGAATAGCAACATCTAGATCATTATATAAAAAATGATAATATATCTGGGTGTCATCCGCATACTGATGCAATGAACAAAATTTAAGAAACCGCGATAAATCCCAAGTATAAAAACAAAATAGCAAGGGGCCCAAGATACTACCTTGGGGAACGCCCATATTTATAGGGAGGAATTTAGAAAAAACATTATATAATAATATAATTATATTACGTTTCATTATAAAGTTTTCTGAATTTTACACACCAACTGTAGTACAGTGAAAAAGTGTATATGGCATTACAAATATTGTTGGACTCCACATAACTGTTTTGGGAAACTAGCAAGACTTGAATTGCATATTCCACGGTGTAAGGTATATTTTTTTCTAAAAGTTATAGAAATTTATTTCGGCACTGTAATAAAAATTGTCTTCTCCTGAATGGATTTTCTTCGACATGATTATCTTACTAAAAAATGCGCTTCTTCGTCTATAAAACGCCACCCTTAATCAAAATTGATCGCTGAATAGGAAAGACTTAGTCTTTCAAAATGTGTTAATATAAATGGAGCAAAAGTTATAGAAAGAGTTAACTTTCCTGTTAGATCAAAACAAACGTCTCATTACATTAACACCTTTGAAGTAATATACCCAAATGACAAAAGTCTATTTAGTTGATAGTTATTTTTTTAATTTAACACTCTGTGTTTCTGTAGGCGTGCGCGATAAAAACAATCATTTGTTTTAATACTAATTTGATCGAATTTATAAACTTGTATAGATTTTTGTACACTCCCACCAAAACACCTTGTATACATAAGTATCTACAGGGTGTTCCGAAATTAATGGGACATAGAGCAAGAATAGATTCCTGACCATAAAATAATGCGATGTACCCAAACACATCTGTCAAAAGTTGCTGATTAAGTAGATACAGGTTGTCAAAGTTAAAATTTTATTTTCGATACACAACTTTTTAAAATATGCAAATATATATTTGCATACATTTTAGATACTGGAATTTTTTTGGAGGAAAGAAATTCAAATTTATTTCGAAGTATCTAATCCTATTTGAAATATTCAGTGAACCGAATAAGAACAGGCCCCTTACCTGAAACCAAAACAGTCTTTACTGGGGTACACTGAATATTTCAAATATAATTATTTCAAAAAACGTATACTCCTAACAATTTCAACAAGATCAGATAAAAAAAATAGGAGAATCGGTTGATTGAATTTATTGATCTAATTATCTTTAATGTTCATTATCTTTAATAAAAATTAAAGATAATGCAATTACATTTAGTAATAATCAAAGATAATTCAAAAACAGTATTTTTCTTGATGCATTTTAAAAAAAATTCGGATTAGTTTAAAGATATCAGTACATCAATCAAAACAAATATTATTCTCATCAACTCGATTAACATTTATTACTGCTAACTTTTGAGACGGTATACTTTATAGTAACAACAAATATTTTTTTTTTTAGATTTCGGTTTGCTAGTGCAGTGAACAACTTTTCTTCAATCACGAATCGTGGACTGCTCTGGAATTCGAAAGAGAGGTGAGTTATAATTAGAAATGAGTTTATATGTTAGTGTAAGTGCTTAACGAATCAGTTTATGTTGGGATGCACATATACAGAGTGTCTGGTGAAGTAAATAAAAGTAACAGATACTTAGGATTGAAGATTTTTCTATAGCTTAAATATCTCGTAAGTCGGCTTACAGTTTAATATGGTCAAATATGCCGCTGTTTTTTGCAGCGGCATATTCGACTGAACAAAGTATGGCGTCTTTAATGCAGAATATTAAAAACCTAGATTCATGACAACGAATAAAGTAAAATAATATAGGTTATCATAGGTTGATTATGCGAATTGAATATTAATATTTTATATTCAGAAATTGACAAAAAGTTTACCGGACCTGGCTGTATTATGAGCACGCCGACCTCGTATTGCGCTAGATCGTTGAGTGAGAAATTATATTTTTTTATTATTTATAATTTCACACGGCTAGATGCACCTGCGGAGTAGAATGTAGTGGAGATTGGTAGATGCTAGATGTGAATTTTTCTTTACATTGAAGAATTCTTACCTAAAATTTGACGTCTGCGAAGAAAATAAAAAATTTTTCAAATCACTAAAATGTGAAGAATAATAATCTGGCTTAAGTATTTAACTTAAACTAGTTTTCTATTTCATTCGTTCGAGTCATAGTCGTTAAATAATATTTAACATTATTTTGAACTGGATACCTTTGTAAACAATAATATTTACTAAATTTATCATTATTTACATTAAAAGCTGCTTTTTAATAAGCATTTCAATTTGTGTTTGCTTCTCCATTGAGGTTTTCGTAATGTGAAGAATTCAGTAAATATTTTTCTACTTCGGCTTTCTATTCCAGATACCCTAAAAATATACATCTAGGTGTTATTTAATATTTTAACTATTGCGTTGGCGAGTGCAAGATACTAATAATATGTAAGAGATTGATACCTGTCGACATTTGGCTACCTCCCAAATTAATGAGGTTTTCCAGGTTGTCACCTCATTCCTGCACTGAATGGTGGTTAGGGCCTATCAACGTAAGTAGTTCCTGGGCACAAATGCTTGATAATAATATGCCGCCCCCTCTCTTGCACAAGTCTTCGACATCTGGGCTAATCCTCGTAATTAGAATGAGGGGTAGAGATATCCTTATCGTCATCGTCATCGTCATCGTCATCGTCATCATCATCATCATCATCATCATCAATACCATTACCATTACCATTACCATTACCATTACCATTACCATTACCATTATCATTATCATTATTATTATTAATTAAAATTATTCATAAATTTTCATTTCTTTTGTATTTAAAACATTATGCATGTGTATGTCAAAGAAATCAGGCAGAGAAAAATTGTGAAAATTCCGAATCTGTGTAACGCACAAGTGCCACAAATAATTTCCGAGCGCGTGTTGAGAATTCCAGATAATTAAATTTACCTATGAAAAGATAACTCAGGATGAGAAGAACTCAATTTTCGACCCATTTGGCAATAAACAATTGGATTAAAAGACTTAAAAACTACAAATCCATAGATTCCGACTAACAGCAACACTATACACTGAAGCTTATTATATGTAGTGGCGGGATCGGTATGTGAACACTTGTGTAAAAAAGGAAGCAACGTTGCCATCCTTCCTCTACATTTTATTTAATATGGAAGGGTAAAGAAATAAATATATTTAATAAATCACATATTACCTTGATGCAAAGAAGTGTTAGTATAGGTATTCAATTATATTGAAATCATAATTACAATATATTACCATATGGTACTTATATTGGAATTCATTATTTTATGTTAAACGCCAATGTAAATCTGCAATTTGCTGTATGAATGAAAATATGGCAACTGCTGAAACGTAATCTTTATATAAAAGCTTCCTAGATTAATAAGTAGAATGAAGATCACTGATTGTTTCAAAATGTGAACAATTAAATCTCTAATCGCTAATAAATCTATGTAAAAACCTGAAAAACAGGCGAGCGAGAAAATGGTTAAGGGTGAATAGCAAATACAAATAACCAAGGAGCACATTCTACGTTACTATCTTTCTCTATAGCTTTATAAAGTGTAGACGTTTTGGCTCATAATTCAGGATTCAGAACTTGCTTGTAGGATTTCTATTAGTTCTTTTATTTTCTTCTGATCAGTAAACTTGCTAAGTCATTTTATATGTATTGTAATTGGTAGGTAATTTATATCATGATTGTTGAAGACTTTTGTCTTACTAATCTAGCAATAAATTTCTAACCGGTACACTTGTTCTTGTCTCTCAATACGTTTAAGACATGTATTCAGATAGAAAGATAGCAAATACGTAAACACACAAGTGTTTGGTCTAAGCACACATTCTTTACATAGTATACATACGAACACATCCGACCTAGAAAGCTTGCCTAGGCATTAAACATTCACGTCTGTACTTAGCATTACTATTTTCATAAAAAATAAAAAATGTATTTAGACACTAGACACCCTGTATGTTCTGATTAATTAATGAACACATTCTTTTACAACATTAATCTATGTTCTGACGCAGGAAAGTAATATTTAAATCAGCCAAAACATCTGGAGATTTTGTTCCTCTATTAGTGGTTTTAATTAATTGAACTCTAAATAGTTAACCGAGCATAGATTCCATGTTATTAAACCATTTATAAATGTTTTATCGTTCTTTATTGGGAGGAAAATGTAAAAAAAAAACCAAGAAATAGTACTGGAGATATCTATAACTTTTATTATACCTATTTAGAAAGAATATACAGGGTGTTCTGTAAAATATATTTCAAACACATTCTTTTACAACATTAATCTATGTTCTGACGCAGGAAAGTAATATTTAAATCAGCCAAAACATCTGGAGATTTTGTTCCTCTATTAGTGGTTTTAATTAATTGAACTCTAAATAGTTAACCGAGCATAGATTCCATGTTATTAAACCATTTATAAATGTTTTATCGTTCTTTATTGGGAGGAAAATGTAAAAAAAACCAAGAAATAGTACTGGAGATATCTATAACTTTTATTATACCTATTTAGAAAGAATATACAGGGTGTTCTGTAAAATATATTTCAAACACATTCTTTTACAACATTAATCTATGTTCTGACGCAGGAAAGTAATATTTAAATCAGCCAAAACATCTGGAGATTTTGTTCCTCTATTAGTGGTTTTAATTAATTGAACTCTAAATAGTTAACCGAGCATAGATTCCATGTTATTAAACAATTTATAAATGTTTTATCGTTCTTTATTGGGAGGAAAATGTAAAAAAAAAACAATAAATAGTATTGGAGATATATCTATAACTTTTATTATACCTATTTTGAAAGAATATACAGGGTGTTCTGTAAAGTATATTTCAAAAGTTTGGTGGTGATAGTTCATAAAAAAATTGACTATAAACTGAGCACCGTTTTGCAGTTATAGAAGGTAAAACTACAAAAGTATAGTCGAGGTCTAAAATAACAGAAAGTGATTCATGTTATAATTCCACTTTTTAAAGCAGTCAGCACAAAGATAAATGCAGCCCTTAAATTTATCGTATAAAATATAAGTACCACATATCTATGAGGGTATATCCGATTACACAGCTTCTGCTGCAGCAAATACGCATGCGCCGTAGCAAACACGCAGACGTATGCTTCGCTAATTTAATTGTGAATGTAATTAGTTTATTAGTGATTTTGTGTTTGTATTCTTATAAGAATGAAGAATAATTCAAGATCTACAGCGTTCTCTCAAAATCGTAAACGCCCTAGTCTGACAAGTAAGCAATATCGGATGTTGACGTGTATGAAGGGTATGAAGGAGCGCGAGCGACACCAAAATATGAGTGTTAAAGTTAAATTTAACATATTCTAAAGTTAAGCGCCTGCGTATTTTAGTATTTATCAGACAATATCTATACACATGCATTTTCCTAACCGATCAATTGGAAGAGAATATAATACACCAGTAGCCTGTCCACCGCGATCACCTGAATTGAACCCTGTCGATTTTTATCTATGGCACAAAATCTCTAGGTTATAGGCGGAGGATCAATTCAAATAGTAGAAACATTTAATTTGATCAGAAATAATCAATTAATCTTCGAAAGGGTTCGTGTGGTAAGACATTCTGTAGTAAAGTTCAACGAGGGCAGCAATATATTATATTTTGAATAGGTATTGTGTCCTTTGATATTTCTTGCAATATACATATGTTACATCTTATAATTTGATTTTAAATAAGTTTGGATACGAAAAATTGGACTATTATTAATTTTTAAATGTATCGATTAATTATTATTACGAAATAGTAGCTAGCATTTGAAAATAACAGTATATTATTCGTGTTCCAGTTACATTTTTTTTCCTACAGTCCAACATTAATTTATAAGTTATAAAAGCAGTAATTTTTTAAATTGTGGTGTTAATAAATGTCTCATTTAGTCTCAGCTTAAATATAAACAGTTACACTACTCCTTTTATGTGATCAGAGCCGTCACGGTTTTTTGCCTGAAGTCGTAAATCAATTTAACAGGAACCTTACGAGGGATATCAAGTTCTACATTTCATTAACTACGGCAGAGCATATACGAGGGCCATTTATAATATTGCTGTACTAGATATTAAAATTTTAACATTATGATAATAAATGTCTCACAACAGGTTCATACATACGTATATTAATTTACAAAGTTATGCATATCATAAATATTATTATTATTAGATATACAATATTCTATAAATTCGCAATTTTATTATAGCTGAAATATAACATTAGGCGAATTGGGATTTTGTACAGGTGACTTCGGGCATATTAATAAAAACATAAGCAATTAAATGTTGTTAACATTTTTGAATTATAAATTTTGCACAATTTTTAATGTAGGAGTTTCGTTTTCACAGTTCTTAGATTTTTCCCTATTTATAAATTTATGCATATAATAAATCTTAGCTCTTGTATATAAAGAAAGTAAATACTTTAATAATGTAATATGACAAATCGAATGATTCATAATTGAAATGCGTAGCACATATTCGTATACGCGTATGAACCTTTGGATGTGTTAGTTTGGCAAATGTTGCTCTCCGACAAAGCCTAAACTATCTTTCCCATTGCTGACACCTTCAAAATGTATACGTGTTAAAAACATTTTAACTAACACAGCACAATGCTTTATGATTAAATACAGAATTACAGATACTGGCAACTTTAATTCATAAATTTGAATTCCTGTTAATACATCTTTATCAATGTACGAGTATTACCTGTCAGGATCCTTTGGAAAGCGAAAAAACGAAACATCCCGTGCATTACTCGACAATTTACTGGCGCCTCCAGTACGAAACAGCCTCAATAAATAGCCCATGATCGGCCGTCGATGTTCAGTTCAGTTTCCAAAAAAATTGAAGGGCTCCTGGAAATTGCCTGTTATTGTCTCGTTATAGCCTAATACCAGTGTATTTATTATAGCCTGTTTAGAAATGAAAGAGAGTAATAAAAGCTTATTATGTATGCAAGTCGTAAATAATGTAGTACTGGTGCTTATATTCAATATTTTTATATAATGTATTATCGGTATAAATGAGGTGTACTTTTAAAAAAACTTTGTGTGACCGGGTTGTACTAAATTGTAGCAGGTAGCTAAAATTTAATTCACGACAATCCGTCTTTGTCTATGCCGTTTCAAGTTCTTGGTCCATTTCTCTTATAAGTAAACAATATAAAAACAGCATTTCAAAATATGAGGCTACTTTAAGCATCATAACCGGGTTAAGAGGGTTTTTACTAATTCAAATAAAATTATTCAATATTATTATCAAAATATTTATTTAAATTTATAGAATAGACTTTTATTCCACACAAAAATATGTGTATTTTGAAAATTCAAATTATGGTGAGTAAATGTAGTGTTGTATAAATGTACAATAAAGAAAATAAAAAAGTAGGTATATTAAAATTCATCCTCTGAATATTCTGATGAATTATCTTCGTCTCCTAGATTGATAGCGATAGGTTCCACAGTAACGTCAATTAAATTATCGAGTTCCCACATTTTCTCCTCTTCATTTTGTACATGATGTATACAGTTTTGCCTGTTATCTACAGTTACTCGTTCCAAGGAATTTTTTAACAAAATTTTCACGTCACTTAATTTAAACGTCGTATTATTTCGCGCTACATCTCCTTTTACCTGAACCCAGACTAATTCGATTCGGTTTAGTTCACAGTGATAAGGTGGTAACCGTAGTACCGTTATTTGGCGATTTGTTGCCATTTCATCGATAACATATTTTTCTGATCTTTATTAAGATTGACAAGTGTCAAAAGTTCCTTTTTCACCATATTTGTTTCAAAAGAAATGTTTTTTTCGGATATCCATTGAATTATATCGGCTTTCCTCCAAGCAGTCTTAGGCGTCCGCTCGGTCTGCCGTGAATGGTAACTGGCATTATCCATGACAATTACAGACCCCGGAGGAATAAGATCCAACATCTGTGAAAAATACTTCTCGAAAACATCTGCGTTCATGTCTTCGTGATAGTCACTTGTATTTTTAGATTCAAATAAAAGTAAACCGCCATCTACAAAACCACTGGCACTACCTATATGTGTCACTATTAATCTTCGCCATTTACCTGAAGGTGCCTTGAACCCTGTTGAATGTCCATCGAAAAATGCTTGTCGAAAACTTTTTACATTTTGATCTTGCCATACTTTTGTTACAGTATGCCCTCGTTGACCCAAGTTTCGTCTAGATAATAAATTTACCTCCCTTCGTCACGGAATTTTCTAATTGATCTTAAGTAGGATCTTCGCCAACAAATAATTTCATCTTTATCGATAAGAACTGACTTCCTGTTCTGTTTTTCCCACCAAAAATTTAACTCTCGTAAGACGGCCCATAATTTGTTTCTACTGATTTTTGGCAAATCGTTGTCCTTTGAAAGTTCACTTAAAATTTTGTGTAGCGTTAGTATTTCTTTTTTAAAATAAAATGAGTGTACTTTTCTGCGAATGACATTTTTGAAGAAATCATCTATATCGACTTTTGACCCCCCTGTAGATGATTTTGGGGGATTTACAGTACCTTATTTATTTTTTGTTTCCTTTAAAAGTCTGTAGATAGTCGATTCTCCAATCCCTGTAATTTTGGAACACTTTTTCACGATGTCGTCAACACTGTTGGTAGGATTTTGGTGTTTCAATGCATTAAATACATTTAATATAATAATCTTCTCATTCTGAGACAGCGCACATATCAAGTGTTTAGCAGGTACAATGCTCGTCACCTTAAAGTCACCACCTCTTGCGCTGCTCTCATTCTATCGCGCCCCACCACAAATAAGTCCGGACCGCTTTTAAATTCAAACTGGAGTGGGATCTGATGATATGTATGCGTACATGCTATACGATGGCACCAAAAACTGGTGAGACTATGGAGTAGCGATAGATTACTCTGTCTGTTCGTTTATATTTTGTTTCCATTAATTTAAATAATTCTGCAATTACTGAAATTGGTATCGTATATTCAATAGAATAAATAAGGAATCTAATAAAGGGCCAATAAAAAAACTGTTTGCTATTAAAAAATAATAAGTATAGGAAACGAACTCATAAATTAATATGAGCCTGCCTCTCATATATTTTCATTATGACAAAAAAAATGAGACTTAGATGTATATTTTAGTTAAGTAAACGTCGGAGTTACCGAACATTTATAAAATTATTTCTTTTATTCTCTCTCAGTATTCCTTGCAATACGGCATATGTAGATTTCTTTTTCTAATTGGGCCGTTACAAGAAACATTGATCAAACGTAAACTTAGTTTAATATAAAATTTGGATTTTCCCTACTGCAACAATTCTTATGTTAGATCATAAATTATTATTGCAATGTCGGAGTTGTTGAAATAGTCAAAAAACAAATTGACTTTTTTACTATTTTTCTATGTTATGTTAATTATTACAATTAATATATTTTGTGCAGATTTCAAGGTGCATGGTTCATTGATTCATGCAAAATTACAGAAATGTGTAATGTTTCTTTAAATTTTAGTTATATGTTGGTCTTCAATATGCACACAAAAATGGAATAATAGAGTTTATTTTTGAATGTTTATTGATTTATTAAAAGTTTAGGTGTTTTACAGTACATAATATATTTTCATATATTTTTACTCAATCTCATAAAATTTTATATTACCCAATTTTTTAAATCATTTATCTCGTATCTAATAATATTAAAGCTAGTTACGGACGGTGAACTATAAATATATATCTGATATATTACAAAAATATAACTTGTGATTAAAATGCATAGAACGTTACGCACTGACGCTATAATATATATTTATATATATGCCGTTTACTTGTCTGTAGGAATACATCTCATTACAAAGAAATAAATTATATATTATATTATCCGCTCACCGTCCATAACTAGCTTAATAACCATTGAGTTTCCTATAGACAGCAACTGCGTAGCGAAATTTCTTAATTTATATAAATATTAAATATAAAAACAGTCGGTATATGTAAGACATCTATGATCCACCCCACTACTGCTGAATAGTGCATTACGCATGCGTAGGATTTAAAAAATCTAACTAGTCTCGGAATGCACGGCACAAAATATTTGACAAAGCACTTGCAGAAACAACAGCCATTCACGCATGCGCTTTAAATGTCACTACCATTTACGAGCCATTGGACAAAACATTTTTGTTTATTGCTCGCATTTCTGTTTTAAGTCAGGTTTTTAAATAGGCAAATTTTAATCGTTTGTTGCTGTTGTTAATACGAAACTATGCGTTGCACTAACCAGGAAAAAGCTACAATAATTGCTTTTTGGCAGCAGGGAGATTCAGTTCGTAACATAGGCCGCATTTTAAATAAGGATGTGAGTATCAAAAAGTTCAAATCATATTTAATTACCCGTCATTTCCTTGTACAATTTTATTTAAAATTAAGAAAAAGTATCGGAGCTTAATTTCATTTTTTAATTAAATGTAATGTGCAACATTTTAAGTAAGTATATGTATTTATATTAGCTCTTTTCCAACACGGCACCTGACTAGTTTAGTGGGACAGACTTGGGACAGATTTCCAACCAGTCAGGTGCCGTGTTGGAAAAGAGCTATTAGTGCACTTTAATGTATTGCAATTTTTTTTAGTTTTTTTTTAAGAGAGATAATTTTAAGCGTAGTTGATCATAAAACTACATGTTAGTAATAGAAAAAAAATAGCTTGTGGTTGATGTGCTATTATAGTATCGGATACTTATAGAAGGTTTAAGGCTTGCATATCCTTGAAACAATTATAATAAAATAAAAAATAGAATAACTCATTCAACATGGGTTCAGGTGGAGAATTCGTTGGGGACAAAAACATGCATCTGAAGCGTTTTCTCATGATGACTTTTGTGAAACAGTGCATTCTTGCGATGAATCCTTGGCCAATTTTGAAAACTGTTTTGAATATCCTACAGCCGGAAAACACGTCTGGATTCAGTGACTGCTTTCGCCGATTTGGTGTGTTATACAGGGTGTTATTCAGTATTTATCAAAAAAAAATTTTAAATGTGCAGGTGACTTACAAATACAATTTTGTTAAAAAAAATCAAAAGAAGGCAGTTAGAAAGTGATTTAAAAATACACTTCCGCACGGCACAGGAAACGGGTCCACTATAAAACCTGATAAGACGGCAAAGCATGCAATCGGCAACCGGACAAGAATCGAAAGAAATTTCCAAGGAAAGAATTAAATATGTAACATTTTATAACACCTATTCTATACAGCCAATTCAATATTTTTGCTGCTATTGTTGTTAATTATTAATGGAATTCCTTTCTCTCTAATTTATGTTTCGCATTCAATTAATTTTTAATAATCCGTCGGTCTAAGGTCCCATATATGATATAGAGACTCTAGACTCTACTATATATTCATTTATATAAAATAAAATGTATTTTACCGATGATGGCCGCGCAAATTTAAGGATCACTTTACCGACGAACGCGGTAAAGGAAGCATGGCAGTGACAACGATGCGGTTTTAAAAACCATGGCTGTATATCAGTGCATTGTAGGATTTTATTTTCTTGATGCGGACTTGCCGCGACCGCGTCATTACTACAAAATGCCATAGCTGCGTTGATGGATAAACTATTCGATTTCATTTAAAATTATGTAATTTTATGAAACCGTAATACAGGGTGTTTCATAAGTTGCTTTCTCTGACACAGCTTATACTAACAATTAAAAAAAATAATGAAACATGTTCATATGCCTACTTTCGTGTAAGAAAGTTCTGAAATATTTTTATTTCTAAAACTTTTTTCAGTAGGAATGAACTGTTAATTATGTTTTTTGTAACATACATCGCGCTTGTAAATGTTATTAATGTTTTCACAACTTTATATAAAAAACACTATGCGGAGAGCTGTATTAATTATTGAAAATTTATACATAGCCATATCGAATCAAATATAGTCAAGGCATAAAAAAGTTGGTTTAAAAAAAAACTTCACTAGGTGACACCCTCCCGCTGCGGTATATTTGCAGTGAATAGGACAGCGTATTCATTCGGCGATTAGGAGTTTGTCAGAAACATCTATACTTTCCTTAAGGTCGCCGCATTTCTCTCCGTAAAATGATCAATTTTGTAATGTTTTTTTGGTGCACAAATTTCGAAAAATAAAACACGTAGAGCAAAAGTATTATCAAAAATAAAGTTATTGATGTTTTGTTTATCCTTTATTAACATTTAAATTCTTCTGAAATAATATAACACCATTTAAAATGCATTTGTATGACACACATTATTATGCTATTATGACCCCACATTTTAACAATTATTTTCACATACTTATAAACAACAGTGAACAATCTTATATGTAGAACTATGTAAGTTTATGTTATAAAACAATATTTACATTTACAGTTGAATTTAAAAATACGTATTTTTAAAAGATTTCTGTAGGACCTAAAAATTTGTTGGTTAGACCGCTTTCTGCCGTTAACATTCCTGTTATCTGCTAAACTCTATTTTATTCAGTTTTTAAATGTCTAAAATTACTTGTATTATATTTTATTTATACCTATATTATCATTGTGTTAGATATACGAGTACAGGCTGATTCACCGCATAGTTGTAGTGATATATTTTTTTTTTTTTGAAAATTTGATACCCTACATAGTCCAATATGACCTTTTCAACGAAAATATTTTCAAGAAGCTGTCGCTTCCGATTATACCGGATGTCGTCATCAACTTAGTTTTTAAATGGAATGATATAGTTGTTATTCAATTTTCTCGCGTTATTTCAATAAGACTTTCCTATATACATAACCTTTGTCCTTTCCGAGATATTTAAAATATTTCGGAAAATAATAATGTTGTATCGCTTTGTTTGAAATTAGCTATATTGAATGCTATGCAAGTTAAAGAAATAATTTTTATTCAAGAAATGGTTGAACCTTTAAGATTTCTAACAATGTGTTACAAGTGGTTTAATTTCATACAAGGTGTTGAAAATCAAGTGCTGAATTTTATATAATTCGAAACTGTTAAAACCAAAACTTATAATAAATCTATGGTTAAAACTATTTTTTTATTCGGAATTTTATTTTAACTTACTTTCTGTGCAAATTACGATTT
The DNA here is from genome assembly GCA_037114965.1 of Monochamus alternatus. Classification (NCBI taxonomy): domain Eukaryota; kingdom Metazoa; phylum Arthropoda; class Insecta; order Coleoptera; family Cerambycidae; genus Monochamus; species Monochamus alternatus. The sequence goes on from CM073426.1 coordinate 127,006,847, forward strand.
TTGTTAAGCTTAAGTGAATGTGCCATCTTTTTGCCGAAATAGCTATAAAAACGACAATAATAATTAGAACTATTATCTGTCTGTGTGTTTTCAAAACGTCAAATTATACCTGCACAATTATAGTGGCAAGCGATGAACAATATTATTCAAACGATAATGTTCACAATTACCACCAGTAACCGAAAAAGTATGCAGACATTATTATCAAATTATTAAAGGCAGTCATGAAGTTACGAAACCAGTTGTAAATAACGAAGATAATCGTAATAATTCGAATTAACGAATATAAAAAAACAAAATTATGATTTTTTTAATATTAAATGCACTTCGACTTGGAGATGAAATTTTATAATATTTTTTTATGAACACATGGTAATATAGGTCCAGAACTTTTGTCTGTTTTTATCACTGTGAGAATAATTCATTCATTCATTGTCATGATTTGTCGTTTTGAAAACACACGGACAGGTAATAGTTCTAATTTTGAGATTCTCCACGAATAAAAAAAAAATAAAGCACCAACGCCTTAATAATGACTTTCATTGTTTGTCATTTTAACATACAGACAGTCCGAATTATTGTCGTTTTCATGTTTCAAATGTAAACCTTTGGGCTTTCATAACTCGAGATTGGCCAAACAATATCAATAATAGAGATATGTTGAGGCAACATGTTGATCACAGATGGGGCAACGTTCCCAGACAAATATTTATTTTAATTTAAAAAGGGTATAGCGGAAAAAAAATTAATACTTAATAGCCAATTCTACACAAATATAGGTAACGATGCATGAGGGACAACTACTTATCTGAAAACAATCATACTGACTAAAAGAATTGAGGGTCGATAGATATAGCGTACTTTAAATTGGTCTTATAGGGAAAGATTAATCCGCGAGCGTCTTAAAAACAAGCTCAATTTGTAACCCTAGATCGATAACGTTCTTTAAACCAAAATTTCAATGTTCAATTTAATTTTTATTTGCATTTACTTTTTGCTACTATTTTCCTCAATAAAATCTTCTCAATTGATTTCATCTCTACGTAAATAAAACTAGGAACTTGCTGTATCCTTTGCCATTCATGTATAAATAACCATTCAAAAGTATTTTGTTGTCAAAAGAGTGTTACAACCCACTAGGAGAAAAATTCTAAATACGCCATTGATCAAAACAATCCGTTCCGATTATTCTAAAAAAAGCAACACTTATAAGAACTGAAAAGATTTTGTGGTAGTGTACCGCAACATTATTTTGAGGATTTATTTTACAACAAAAAGCAACATAAACGCGTTGACGCACAATCTGAATGAGACTTACCTCCTATTATTTTATATTATATTTTTATTCAAGTTCTCCAAGGTCCTCTACAGACTATGCGTGAATTCGCGGTTCGTTACGAGCCATTCGTGATATGCGAGGAATTCGCGAATAATGTGTAGGGTCTTGTTCGTTAAAAATTCATTCATAAAAACTTACACACTGCACGAATTCCATACAAATCACGCATCGCGAATCGCTAATTCACGCATAGTCTGTAGCGAGCGTAATATAAGGTATTTATATTAACCTTGCTACTCGAATTGGTTTTTCCTCTACTTTCTGGCTACTTTTTCCTTGAGTGACATTATTTATTTTCTCACATTTTTTTTAAATCGTTTTTTCTTTTTGTTAGTATATACAATATCTATTAAATATTTATTTATTATTCATAGATCCATATAACTTAATTTATTTAAAAAATAACTAAAAGAAGGTCAAATGTTTTTTAACAAGTCAGTCTTTGAAACTTAATTTTATTTGTATTTTACGGCATCCGTCTTATTTCCCCTGCACCCTTCATATACTTAGTTAAACATTAATTTCTTCATTAATAAAATATATTTAGAAAATATCAAACGCTTATTTATTCATAAGAGTTTTTGGTGTCACGGTGTAGTATATCTACAAACCCCACTCCCAGTCAGAAACATTCCGCAATTATTTGTGGTGGGGTGCGACACAATAAGAGCCTTCCAACACAATTGGTGGTGACTTTAAGGTGACCAGCATTTTTTGAGGGATTTTAGAGATGGGTTCGGTTTTTTTAAATACTCTGTATTTTTTTCCATTATGTAATGTTTTAATAGACCTTTGTTGAAAATTTCTTCAAAATATTTTTTGAGTACCATGAATTTGGAAGGTTTTTAGAGATTGATTCGGTTTTTTAAAAAACCTGTATTTTTTCGTTAATTAGTGTTTTAATAGACTCTCGACAAATGTTCCATCAAAAATTTTTTTAATTCCACGAGTTTTTAGAGATTGGTTCGGTTTTTATTAAACGCCTTGTATTTTAAAAGTTGAATCATGTTATCTTTATTTGATATTAAAGGTTTCATTAAAAAAAAAATTAAGTTCCATGAAATTTTATGGTTTTTAAAGATTGTTAAGGTTTTTTTAAACACTCTGTATTTTGTTCGTTACTTAATGTTCTAATAGACCCTTGTTAGAGGTTTCAACAATATTTTTTTCTCAATTTTGAGTTTTTTTTAGCGGCCAAAAATGTTTCAACACTTTGTATACGAAACGGTCTTTCGCACGTTTGATAACCATCGTGAAGCACAAAAACCAAAAATTTCCTCGAATTTGTAATTTTTATTTTTTCTCGGCAATTTGTATTGTAACACTCTGTCTATTAAGCTTTTTCGAATTTATGACGTTTACGTCTTTTCTTTGTTGAAATATTTATTTTAATTTAAAAATATACATTTTGCATAGTTTGTTAATTTTTAAAGAATCTTCAATATTATGATTTCACTAAACAAGGATATGTTACATTACTTCTATATTCATAAAATAATAAACCCCTATTGAATATAAGAGTTTTTGGTGCCACAGTGTAGTATATCTACAAACCCCACTTCTAGTCCGAAACATTCCGCAGTTGTTTATGGTGGGGCGCGATAGAATGAGAACCTTCCAAAAGGTGGTGACTTTAAGGTGACGAGCATTGTACGTAATCTGATAAGCTCGACATTTTACCCAAACAATATTATATCCACTGGCACAATAGTCACTAAACACAAGTCGATTTTACTCTACTGCACTAGCACGTCTTCATATGTTCAGCTCTAAGACTGGATTGTCACAATACACTGGCTCCTGCCCTATGATGTATCCAGTAAAATATACTAATGTACACCCATTACCAGTTAGCATTAGTGTTACCCGATAGTTACCTGAAACGAAATATTACCACGCCCATGGCCGGTCCTTATCTCGGGGTTTCATTACTCTCTTTCGTTTCCAAACAGACTATAGTTTGCTTGTTTATTTAGTTATTTAATTATATATTATTGTATTTTCTCCTGCCCCTATAATTGGATTAATATATCTGAGCAGTAGGTATATCCTTTAAAATAATAATAAAAAATAAATATCTTTTTGTAATGTGACCAGATATGTAATTGTAATTTATTATTGTTCTATGAATTATTTATTGTGATGTCTATTTCGTGAATTAACAGTCTGATTTATTTGTTTTTTTACTCTCTTGTTCACCGCGTTGAAATTTATGTGAACAAAAAACCTCACTAATTTATTGGATTCTATTTCAAAACCAATTTAAACGTCTCCTTCCAACCAAATGAAAATATTCATGTATTCCAGCTTCGGATTCATAAATATTTCATTGAAATTCAAATGAAATTAATGCAAAAAGTAATAAACCTTTCGCTGTTCAATATTTGAGCAAATGAGTAATAAAACTTCGAACGGAGGTTTATGAATATTGTTCCTTTTACTTTTACTAGCAGTAAAAGTGAAATTACAACAAGAATATAAACACTTCCCTCAAGAAGTCGTTAAAGTCGACAATACATTAAAACTATTAATAACATAGGTGCTATACAAGAGCTAGAGACTTTGTATATGTTGGTTGGACGTCTGGAGGTGAAGGATCGTATATTCAACGCATAATAGACATTTTTCTCCAAACGTCGGTAAAAGTATAGTTCGTATCCAACTGTGAACTATTAAAACGATTTTATTAACTCCATAATAACTGTAGCAAATAAAATTTTATTCATTTGTTAATAAAATGTTTTTTAAATCACTCTACTATTTTTACATCACTGCAATTTGGTTAGGAAACTTTTCTTAATATTAATGTTGCAATTCTTTAAGCCAGTAAAGTTGAGACTGATACCACTACCGACTGGAATGGATAGTTAGTCTGAAACGTTACAAACAATGATTCTGTTTCATTTTCAGTAGAAGAAAATTGTAACTTACTTCTGATATTCAATTAATTATGTTAGCTATTACCACCTCAGGACGCCCAAATGTATCAAATGCAGCCCCTTCGCCTAATATATATTTTTTATTTGAAATTTCGATTTTGTTTGTAATTGACTGCTCTATATAGCCATCTGCAACAGAATCAGAACGCCACCCACCATGTCTATTTGATACTGATAAACCACCTGCTTCAGCACATAAAATCGCCGAAAATTTTTGAAAACTGTGCCATATTTACATTTATTGGCTTCAGTTCCATATATTTTCGAAATTCGACAATTGCATGGATAACATTACTTCCATTAATCACAGTGAATATTCTTTGTTTATAAGACTAAGTGCCTGGAATTATGAGAACCAATATACTTCCTCTGTCTTCAATATCATCGATATAGATAGCTAAAGTTCCCCATTTCTACAAGCTCCAGAAACTCCGATAATAATTAGGACTACCATTAGCAATAAATAATTGATATCAAGGGTTGTATCTAATAATTTTTCTTTATCTCCTCTGGTAAACACACGTGACTTTTTGGTCTATAATTCATTCATTTATGTTATAAAAAGGACTTTACCTGGTGAAATCTACAAAAAGTAAAACTATACAGAGTGTCCCGTAATTCCACGTAAATATTAAAGAGGGGGTTCTATGACCTAATTTAGGGGAGATCTTTTCTACATTTTTTTCGATTTGAGCTCTCCCTGCAAAGATATTCACGTTACGGGGGGGTGAACTTAAAATTCGGCTATCATTTTTTTTTCAAAAACGGCTGAACCTAAAATTTTGAAATTTGGTACACTTGTTCTACTGATGGAATTACGTTTTAGCAATAATTTTTTATTTTTACTCTTCACTTCAAAGTGGTTGAAACAAACAACCCTTTCTGATGTTTTGACCAGAACTTTTTTCTAGATGGCTATAGATCAAAATAAAAATTACGGTTTTATAGACCTATGAATTTAGAAACTTTTCTTGCTCTTTCAATTCTTCCAAAAAACTAATACTTTCTGAGTAAAAAATATATTTATTTTCAGTTACCACTCTTTCACGCGGATAGTCATAATAAATAAAAACACATAGGAGGCGTGTGTCATTTTAATGTTTAATTGTTGTGTGTCTTATTGACAGTTCCATAGTTTTCAACGGCTTCACCGTTCTTGTTAAACGAAACCTTTGAAAATGGTAAAAAGTGAAAAAAATTATAGTAGGATGAAACCCATTGGAAAAGGAAGAGAATACAACAAAAATGAGAGGAAAAATAATTTACGGGCGATCTGAGGTCGGAAAGTGGAAGGGGGTGAGTTTTTAAGGTTAAAAAATGGTTTATCTTGATTTCCGGTAAAACTACAAGTCCTATGGAAAAAAGTTAAATAGCAAAGTTGTAGGTAATAAAAAGATCTACAACATTTATATTTACACTTTTTTCACATAACCTCGAAATTTATGTTAAAAATTCAATTAACCAAGTTTTTGGTTTTTTATTTTTATCTTTTATAAAAAAATTTTTTTTCACGATATTTGGTGAAAACTTACCTTTTCATGTCCCAAATACACTGGAATTTTTTTGATTTCAAATATACATTTTTTCACCTTATTTTAACTTAATATCGAAATCAATCGAAAATTCTCACGTCAAAATATCTGCTTTTTTGAAAAAGTCGGTTGGATTTTTGTTCGTTGGAATTTCTACTATCTTATGGTGTAAAAAAATATAGATAACTATGGTAAATGTTCTCAGAAAAAACAAAGAAATGATGCGACAAACTCGAATTCGAAAATTTTTTTAATCGTTATGTACAATTTTGAGCTATTTATTAAAATTTGTACTTTAATTACTCGAAAAACGTAAGATTCCATATTGCACTGATAAACAAAAAAATTGCAAGTCGAAATATACTACTATAATTAACAACTAAATAAGTTAATAAAGTTAATTTAATAAAACATCTACAATATTTTTTCGCTTCTTTGCATTTTCTGAGAACGTTTACCAAAATAATGTATATTTTTTTTACACCATCAGAAAGTAGAGATTTCAACGAACAAAAAGCCCACCGACTTTTTTAAAAAAGCAGATATTTTGACGTGAGAATTTTCGATTGAAAATTAGGGTGCTTTTTCGATATTAAGTCAAAATAAGGTGAAAAAATAAATATTTTAAATTAAGGTGAAAAAATAAATATTTTAAATTAAAAAACCTACAGTGTATTTGGGACATAAAACGGTAAGTTTTCACCAAATATCAGGAAAAAAAATATTTTTTGTAAAAGATAAAAATAAAAAACCAAAAACTTGGTTATTTGATTTTTTCATATAAAATTTGAGGTTATGTGAAAAAAGTGTGAATATAAAAGTTGTAGATCTTTTTATTACCGACAACTTTGCTATTTAACTTTTTTCCATAGGACTTGTAGTTTTGCTAGAAATCGAGGTAAACCGTTTTTTACCCTTAAAAATTCACCCCCTTCCACTTCCCGACCTCAGATCGCCCGTAAATTATTTTTCCTTTCATTTTTGTAGTATTCTCTTCCTTTTCCAATGGATTTCATCCAACTATTATTTTTTTTGGTTTCAAAAATTATCGACCCTGGTCTAAAAATGCAGAACGTTTTTAGCAATCAGGAATATGCAGATATGCATTATAAATAACTGTTTAGCTAACTTAGCCGTAGAATAAGTATTTTATTAGCATTCGTTGTTTACTACGTATTATGGAAAGTTATAACGGAATTATATAGTGACGTTAAATAAAACAAATGACATGTCAAACTTCATGACACTACCTGCCCCCTTTGTATAACCAATTTGTCAGTTTTGTTTTTGCAACGTATTAATACCGTCAAAGGTGTTCTGCTTTTTGTCAAATCTGAACATTAGTCCAATGTTTATGAGTGATTTATCATTAAATACTTCAAAGATTGATTGTTTATTAGGCCCGTGATAAATTTTCAACGTCCATCATTATTTCAACGTTAAAACAAAATATTTTCTCCCTACTGTATAAACATTTCACAACAAATCAGTTACTATTAGTTAAGTAATTTGTTTCATTCAAAAAAGTTTATTGATAGTTTTTCTATATACATATTATTCCTGCACTGTTTTTATCTTGTACATCCTGTAAAGCTCTATTACTCTCACATTCTATATTTGTTCCAGTTATTTTGGTATGAGTATTATATTACAGGAATATAAGTACATTTTTTATATGCCGTATCCTATAAATGAAGTTCTGAGCTTCTTGATCAGTACTTACATTTATCTAATAAATGTCTCAATTTCTCAAATTAATAGAATCTAATAACTCTTGTGAAAAAGTCCCTACACCATTCTCGGAACCTAGTACATATTTAAAGCAATTTGTGTGTTGTTATGACGTTTATATTTCTAAGAATTTCACTTATGTACTAGCCGTCATGTTTAAAAGACAAGCACATATTGCAGCCATCATCGAAAGAGTGATTTACTATGCATCATTAACTTACAGGAGGCGTTCAATTTTTCAGGGGACTGAAACCTGAAACTACTCGTGGTAGCGCATGTATTTTTAAAGGTCTGCTTCCTTTCTTTATTTAATAATAATTATCATTATTTTGTATGAAAGTTGTATTCAGTATCGATAATTCTACAGAGTGAATTGAATGTATGAGTAGCTTTAAGAGTCTTCCACTGAAATCCACAAAACAGGCAGATAGGGGACTGCATACCAATAACGTCAACCAGGGATTTCGCGACACAGTTTGATTTTCAATTTGACGGAGAAGTTTGTTGGTTGGATATTATATGTTTTAAGGAATTTTTTGTGGAGTGTTATTTATGTACATAAATAAGACGTTTATTATCATGAAAGAGTTGTTCGAAGCAATAGGCATGTAAAGACCACCCGGTTTATACTAAATAAATAATGTACCTAATTTCATTAAGAAATTACCTGTATACTATCAGCAGGTACTCCGGCTTGTCAGGCTGCTACCGGTAATTTTGGTCACAAATCTAGAATACAGAAATAAACAATCCATGAACATCTGCGTCAATCCCTGACCAGTACATAAATTACAGAAGACTTTCATTCGTCGGAAAATACATACATAGTATAATATTTTTAATCATTCACAATCGCGCTATTACGGACTTGTGCAGAGGGATAGCCAACCCTACACAAGATTGACATAGCTGGATCGCCAAGCATATATCAATAAGAAGACAGTTCAACAGAACCACCGCCACTGAACAAGGTCGGATCGCCAGCAATTCTGAAATTGAATTAAGTCTTCTAATCGAAAGCATACAATGTGCAATGGTTCATGACATTTCAGTGCATTGTTTGAGGTCAATCGCAAACAAATTTACGAATGAAATCCACGAAGCACGTAGATATTATATAGGAGTTGGTGAGATAGATTTTCCTCCTTGTCTGATGCTACCAAAATAATTCTCAAGACTGCATTCAAATTTCCACATTTTTCTGTGATGGTTCTGAAAGAATTCATTCTTATATACAGATAGTTATTTCAAAATAAACGTTAAATATTTTTACCTGCCACATCGTCAGAAAATATTGTAAGATAAGCATTTGAGGTAAGTAGTTTTCTTTTCTGATCTTTGAACATTTTTTGTGAAAAATGCTAAGCACATATTCGAAAATTATATCCAAAAGATCTCTTACATTTAACCGTCCACTCCTTAGCTCTAAAAATAATAATTTTATGTTAATAATTTTTACATGAATTTCAATCGTAAAATGCAATCAATTTTACAAACACAAAAAATAAGAAAGGAATACTGTTTACAAATTGCAATAAGTATGTAATGCTGGTTGAAAATAATATTCCTCCCTTACAAATTTTATGCACTACCACAAAAAACAATACACGGAAAATAATAAGGAATATTTTATGTTCTCAATTTATTATAATTAATTATAATTCTATAATGATCGCAAAATTACCTTCTGTTGTATTTTGGGAATCTAAAAAAATCATGTGTATAATTTCCAGCATTGTTCTTGCAACTTCCTACTACACAATAAACTCCTACTATATTCCACTTTTTTGTACCTTGGTCCGGTTCTTCTGATGCATTCATAATTATTTTTAAAAAAATATAACAAAATAGTAAAATTTAAAACCAGGACTGGAACGCAACTACTCAAATAGGTTAAGAACTAAAATATCACAAAACGAAAAGAGACACAAGCGGTTATACTACGAAACGTAATCCAAAATGAGTGCGTAAATAGTAATGAATGAATTCTGAAAATGGCTTAGCGGGAAAGTGCAGCTGTCCTTACTGGTCTTTCTATACTGTGACTACGCCACATCTATTCAACTTTAGGGTACCCCCGGGTCGATGTACCTAGTACTAGCATTCCAATGCTATTCAGCATTAATTCGAATATTCAAACATCTCTCATTGCAGATTCATAACAAGACATAGCAATCGTCCACGCAATCAGTAGATTAACAACAGTGATGTTCAGTGATTACTCACCTGGCTTTAGGCTTTCTAAATAATACCACTCACGTATAACTAAACTGTACCACACTAGAATTACTTCTGAACTATTTCCCTTTTAAGATCTTATTTTCGTAAGAGAATATGTATATCAGCCGATGCTACAATATCGGCGAGCATGTTTAGTCTATCGACTTACAGTTTATTCTTTGTTGCTGAATATTGAATTAAGTTACAGTGAGGCTCGAATAAAAAACCTTTATTAATATAATATACAGGGTGAATCTTAAATAAGTACAAATATTTTAACTGCTGGTGTAGTTCGTCATTTAAATCAGTCTAGTGAAAGCCATTTTTAAAAATTTCTAATATTTATGGAGATATTAATTTTTTAAAAAAATACCCACATTTTGAGGACCGCTGGCTGATTTTTCATCCAACAACGTAATGAAACATATGATTTGTTACGAGGTTGCCATATCTCCTCCAATATAAATATTACGTTTCCTTTAACGTAATAGTTCTATTTTAAAAATACTTGTTTTAAGCATAAGTACAGTAAAATTGGGTATGTAGTATGATACGCAGCAATATTAACATAAATTTTAACATCTGAACTAACCTTACTATACTTCAACGATTAAAAATTAATTTCCGCAAGTTCAATACTACCGTAAAATATTTAGGAAGATATTGCGTGATATTACTATGTCCAATGTTCAAAAATTATACATAAACGTGCACACAAGCTTACCTGTTTGTTAAAAAATTAACTATTTAATCAGTAATCCACATTTCACAAGTTAAATGTCATTGTACACTGTTAGAAAGGGACACAAAACACAATTTCCTTAAGTTATTTTATGAAGAATAACGAAAAACTATGCACGCGTTTTTTATTTAAAATGGAAAAAATGTCAACTTTTAGCAAATTTTATTGCTATTTTCATGCATTATGTGGGGTTAACAAGTTTGACTTGGGCTTCCGATAATCTGTCATAACAGTCAATGACAGTTTGATAATAAAAAATAATATAAAATGTTACACTTGACAAAATTCGCTAAAAGTTGAGATTTTTTCTTCCTTGAAGCAAAGACATTTGTGTAATACTGGCAACACTGTGAACCACACGTTCAGTCTGCAGCACTATGACTCATAAAAGTATGAAGGGTCGGTCTAGGCCAGCGGTCCTCAACAAGTTTTCTACTGAAAAATTACGAAATTTATTTAAAATTTCACTTTTTTATTTCTGATTTTTTTGCAAAAAAACTATTAATTATGTGTTCTACACACAAAACTATACTGCTGGTTAAAATATTTGTACTTATTTAAGATTCACCCTGTATAAAATGAAATAATTCCTACAATCACTAATATCATTTTAAATATTAATGCCTTCATAAGTAAAGCCCGCATTTCGTCCACAGATGACGTCATTATCAGGGGCGCACTTAGGACGATAAGTTAATGTTTGCAGAAGCCGAGGTGCAAACATATACTTACAAAAATTTAAAATCAACATCTTACCTTGTACTGGCAATGTATAATATCCAACATTATTCATATTAAGTTTATTAGTTTACAAAACACTCTACATAACTATTCACTTGTCCAGGTCTCATGCTGTGGCGTTTGTCGCTAATAACCAATTTCGGTTTCGGTCAAGGTCCACAGAGGTCACTGGGTCATATTTAAAGTATCTATAATTTTTCATGAATGACACATTTAGAGTGGATTCAGATAAAGCTACTTCTTTGCCATCAAAAAGATATACATACGACAAAAAGTCAAAAAATCCCGGATTGTTCTGCAAAACTGAATCAATTTTTTTCTTCACGGGTTCAGCACTATGTTCTTGTAGCTGAGAAATAAAGTGTCGCAAATAAAAAGCATTACTTGCTATGTTATTTATTGAATGTCCTGATGCTGTCACAGTTGTTTCAAGACGGCGATTAATTGAAGTTATCCGTGAATAATTAAAATGTATGTATAAATCTTCACAAATTCTAGGATCGTTAAATATCTGTTCAGCATATAAAATAGAAGTAGCATCACTTGAGTGTAGTCGCTGTAAATAGTTATTTATGCAACAAGTACAAAAAGTAAATGTTTATTGCTCGCGACGTGAAATTGTCCAACGAGACCTTCAGGCCGAGTAAGACAACACGTCGAGTGCAATAAACACTTTTTGTACGAGGTGCATACAATATTTTTTCTACGTTCATGCAAAAACCAAAAAATGTTTTATTTAGATGACACTAACTCTAGGAAAATATGACGTCGATTTGAACGTTTATGTTTGTCATGATGACAAAACGCTGTAGTAAAATGACAGATGAATGCAATAAACATTTTATTGCACTAGTGCAATAAAGAACCACTTTTTTCACTAAATAAGTATAGTACAATAAAGTTTTGTTTTTTGCATGAACATAGAAAAATACTTTTTATGCTGTCAAAATGAACGTAGTAATATGACGTTGCTTCTAACTACGTATCCCAACGTATGGTTCCATTGCAACTGTTTTATATTACGAGTAATAACCTGCTGTAAGTCTAAATATATCCAAATAAAAATAACACAGCAGGTCCTCGATTCTCGAATATAGTGAAACAAATTCGAGTGGGAATTCATTTCACTTAATTCCTGAGTATATTATTAATTATGCGTATATTTACAATTCTTGTAACTTTCTTTAGTAAAAGCCATGTCAAATAATTCACTATTTTTTATGGGAAATAAGAAAATGGTCAAGAATACAAATTTGCATTTGAAAGTGTTTGGCTGAATTCGAAAATCGAGCCTCTGCAGGTAAATAAAAGGGATGTTTCTGCCGATTAGCTGGCATGAATTAGATTAAATTTGTTTCAATATAAATAAAGTATATTTAAATATTAAGGTCGTCGCCGAGTCTGGACCTGAGTTCTACGAACGAATTGTGGGCTTTATTCATAACTAATAATTATTATATGTTGTAGAACCACTGTAGGAAAAATGCAGAGCTACAGAACCGTTAAATAATAACAAATAAACAATAATTAAATTTGCCTTTTATCAGCAGTTAAATCATGAGAATTTTATAAGTGCCGACATCGGATAGGCTGTAATCGGCACACAGCACAGCTAAATGGCTTGACAGTTCAAATTCCCATTTAATACGTTATCGACGGAATAAGTCGAAAATTGTTCGTTTTCTTATGCAGGCGAACCTGCCGTCGAACTGCATCTGGAACAGATACACGCTACCCGACTTCTCTCTCTTCTTCATCTATCAGTCATCATTTTCGCATGGTACAGGTTGATGAATGTTTGTGGCGCCAGTGTACAATAATTTTATAATTATTAATAAAATTTGCTATTTGCTTAATAAAAATGCAATTCAAGTTGGGTAAAGTAAAGTAGGTCGCGGTTATCTTCTACTGAACAGAGCCGTGGAAAAATGTAAAGACATTTTAATAGATATTTGCGTGTCCCTGTGCGTATGTGTTATTCGGTACCAACCGATCATAAGAAATAGACATAACAAAAAGGTGACAAAAACTATGTATGTTTTTAATGTTTTATTCAAAATTATTTACTGTATAAAATTTTACGGAGCTCTTGAACATTGCGACGGCATGATGAATTAATTTTACGTCAGAACTTGACAAAACGCTTAACGAATACCTTAAAAATGGAACAATTTTTAAAGATACTTCAAAGAATATACAAAATGCATACATTTGAGACATACAAACAAGAAGTTTGTCATTAGAAAAAAATCTATTACTTTAGTATCGAACATGTTATTACTCGTATACAGGGTGTTAAAATAATGTGAAATATTTCAGGACGTAATAGTATGAACCAAAATAAGCAGAAAAGTCTTAATAAACATGGGTCCGCAAAGTAACGGTTGCGGAGATATGGACCACTATTCGTTTTTCAAACATTTTATTTTATTAGGAATAAACCGACAAAGGAAGCTTTTAACAAACAAAAAACAAGGTACAGAAGATTTTCAGTGCCTCCCGTCCATTTCCAAGCAGGCACGACATCTTCATCTCAACGATATTCGAACTCTTTCGAAAACACCCTCCTTGGTTTGGATTTCTTGACACCTTTGACTAATCCATAGGTGCAGCTCTTTCAGGCTATTTAAAGGGGTACCATACACTAATGTCTTCAAATTTCCCCAAACAAAGAAATCTAGAGGGTTCAGATCAGGCGATCTTGGATGCTATAAAACAAGTCCAGCTCTTGCTACCCATCTCTATGTGGAAAAGTTTGGTGTAAATGCTCTCTAACGGTCATGAAAAATGAGTTGGAGCACCATCATGCTGGAACCACATTTGTTACCTCTGATTCAAAGTCTTCCAAAAACTCATGCAGTGTGTTCTGCAGAAAGTTGAGGTAAGCAGCGCCTGTTAATCGGTTTGGAACAACAGGACCTAGAAACCTGTCACCTACAAAACCCATCCAAATGTTTAATGAAAAACGTGCCTGATGTCCAGATTCTATTAGAGCATGAGGATTTTCGTCGGTCCAAATATGCGTATTGTGAAAATTAAACACTACATTTCTTTGAACCCGGCCTCATCAATAAAAAGAATGTTTGACGTAGAAACCAGCGGCAAAAAACGAAACGTGCTTGATGATCATTTATTGGATTTAAGGCCTGTACTCGTTGCACATGGTATGGATAAAGCAGTTGCTCGTGAATGATGTTCCAAACAAGAGGACCACTAATTCCTACCTCGGCTGATATTCTCCGCACATTCGTACCTGGATTCTGCTCTACCAGTGCTAGAATTTCTTCTTCTGCTCTAGGAGTGGATACCGACCTTGGTCTTCCGGATAAATAGCACTGTTTGCTCAAGGAACCGGTATCACGCAATCTTTGGTGAATTCTTCCAAACATGCGTTGTGAAGGAATTTGGCGATTTGGATAAGCGTCAACATAAACACGTCGCGCTTCGGTGGCGTTCCCATTAGCACGACCATACATAAAATGCATGTCTGTTAATTCTGCGTTAGAGTAACCAGCCATAGCGAAAGAAAACTTGTGCACTGAGAACAATTGTCAAATACTTACTGTTTATTTCACTAAATATCAACCAACTATTATAAGAAAATACACAACGTTTTTGCAAAATAAGAAAAAGGGCTAAAAAACATAAAACATTCCATATCTCCGCAACCGTTACTTTGCGGACCCATGTTTATTGAGACTTTTCTGCTTATTGGTTCATACTATTACCTCCTTAGATATTTTACACTCTTTTTTAACACCCTGTATGTACGTGGTCCTGAGTGGCAACGCTGCTGGAGTTCTATATAGTTTCAATACTCGTACGCGTCATCAGAAAATTTGTAGCATACCAGGAGCGTCGTGTTACCGATTGTTATAAGGTCGGATAAACATTTCTTTTTTTTGATTTTATGCCTTCCGAATACGTGGTTAAAATTAATGACATTTTGACTGATTCACCCTGTATAGAAGGCTGAAATTAAAAAAATAAACATTTTCATTAGAACCCCTGCTCAGACAGAGTGGTTGCCAGCCCCAGGTCCTAAATTACCGCCGAGAAGTGACATACAGGCACGGTCAATTAACTACGGTCACGTTACATTTATGACGGGCGCTCAGACGATGTACCGGCGCCACGACGCCTATCGTCCTCAATAGCATGCTGATTAAAGCCCGTTTGATATGCAATAAAATCTCGCGCATTTGCGACATACGTCTAATTATGTAATTCGCTTTGGGATGGAGCTATTTCGCGTCGTTACTTTGATGAGGTATTTATTGCGAGGAGATGGGGTGGTTGCTCCGGAGGAAATTACAGACGGGCGTTACTGTGGAAATACGAAAATGAAAGAAATGTCTCTCTTTATTTGCTGTATAATATACACATAGAATTATATGGATATATCGTAATGAATAGAATTGTGCAAATGATGAAAATTAAGATAAAGGCTACCAAGATAGAAATAATATGCAGTTCACCAAATCAAACTTATTGCAAAAATTTTCTCTATACAAGCATAGAGGGAAAATTAGAGGGATGATGTAGTAATAATGATTCAAAATATGAACAGTAATAGATTATAAAGAATATAATTTTGTAATAATTAAACAACCAATTGATTAATATTAATACCTCGTTCTGGTCGGCAGAATTATACATTAAATATTAAATAAAATAAAAACAATAGTGACAAATGTGCTAAAGGGATGCTATACAAACCTTGATGTGGGAAAGTCAACCAAAAACTGTAAAAATAAGTGTCAAGAAAGTATTGGTGATTATGAGAAAAGGAAGCCATGTCGAATTTTGCTTCCGCTTAAAAAAAGGTGTTAAGTTCGAATGAAGACTAATAAAAACCAGTGGAAATCAAACAAAATAACAAACTCTCATGCAAATTGATTTAGTTAAAAAAGTGAAAATTTCTTTAAAGACTGATAATATGAATGAACATGAATATAAAGAAATAAAATAACTTTAAGCGCGAACAAAAACAATCACACATCCATAGATTGTAATAATAAAACATTACAATTATTGGCGCCCAACGTGGAGCACGAAAAAATAAGATTCAAAAATAGAGGTGGCGAAAAGAGAAGATTCAGAAGAAAGAGCGGGATTAAAAGGTTACTAGAAAGAACAAGGACGAAGCAAATATGTGTGAGGATGAAGAATCAAGAACAGAGACAAGTGAGAGTAAAGTGATAGAGTGTAGAAAAGGATAGACGCAGGATGTGATATGTATACTAGTAATGATGAGACAAATGGAAGAAAAGAGACAAAAAAAGACAAGAACAAAGATGTAAGTTAGAAGAACAACGGAGAAGAGAGGACATGGAAGAAAAATAAAAGAAGAAAGACAGAAACTAGAAGAACAAAGCAATAAAGAATTAATGGAATTTTAGGAAGTGGACAAGATTCCATAGCTGTGCCACTTGAAAATTATTCAAAGAATACAAAATTACCAAAAATTAGTTGGCATTGAGTGAACCTACACTTTAATAGTTTACTTTAAAAAGTTTATGAAACTCACATATATCATCCTCTCCAGAATTATTGAAAATCTCGTCTGTTTGGATGGCAATGACCCACTACCACGATTTTTATAAATATATTTCAAAATAAGCGGAAAACATATAAAATTGTAATTATGTACTACCAATATCAATAAAACAAAGTAATTAAGTGTTTAAAAATTTAAAGTACGTAGGTATTTCCATAGGTAAAATAAAAAGTGCTAGAAACTTGTTTCTAAAAATCAAACAGAACTTTGATAGATTCATGACAAGACTAATACAATAATAATAAGCTTGTATAAATTACATCAAAATATACTGTTAATTTTTCAAAAACTCTCATGAAATTTTTAAAAATCGCACAATTTTTCAGTACTCATAACATAATCGAGGAACTCTGTTAAAAGTTTTTTATAAATGATCTGCATTCTAAGATAATATGATTTTTTTTTAAATAATATTTAAAAACCTCTTTTTAACACTTATGGCTATAACAGGCTTTTATTTTACAAGTCTTTTCTTGGTGCCATAATATTGACATTGTTTTATTTCAACTTTAATGAGGAAGAGTTGGATTCGGGACTTTAGGGTTAAAATAATGCTTCTCTATTAATGTTCTTAGTACCTGGTTGAAATGAAGTTCTTCTTGGCAGTCTTTTTACTATCCAATGTTTTTTTTTTATCTCTACTATTTCATTTACATAAGAAACATGCATATTTTGTGAAATCTGATTGACGTCTCAATAAAATGGTCATAATTTTCAAATCCCCACAAATTTACCGTCTATGTTTGTATTTAATTTTTTCAAGAACTGACTTCATGTTCGTATATTCTTCTTTCAAACAACTGAGTGCGGTATTGAAATAGAATAATTACTGTTATGAAAAAGGACAATCGATGGACAATATCTATACAGTTAAATGCATCCCAGATTCGGATTCGGCGAGTAAAAATACATAAAAATATTTAGGTCCAGTCCGTCGGAGAGACCACTTTGCCTTTTTAACTTAGATATTTATTAGATTAATTTTTATTTTAGATAATTATTGAATAGAGCTTTATCTGTGCAATTGTTCATTAGCATACCTAGATGTTTGGTATCAGAGAGCATACATATGACTTCACTGATAGGAACTGTAGGAGATTTGATTTATATTAGCTTAAAATACTTTTCTAATACAGTAGAAAACAGGTAATCTTAATTAGCGTATTTACCTTTGTCATGAATTTTACTTTGTTAAGTTTTGATATTTGGTAGTTTTAAGAATTATATTTATGAATTGTACATAGTAAAATTTCCATTATATTAGAAAACTGTATTAAGTAAAGCAGCATTTACATTATACGAGTTTTTGGATACTAGTTCCGTACCCACTTGATGAAGACTCGAAAATGTAAATATATACTTGGATATGTTACACACAATGCAAAACTAGTTCTGAGCCCATAAAAATTCCCATACCCGAAATTTTACTTTTAAACGGCTTTTGACTACTGTAAAATAGTAGAACTAGTTCTGGGCATCATAAATTGTTCAAAATTAGTTTTGTGCATTTTTAAATGACCAAATCTAATTTCCTTCATTTTCTGAAGGTTACGATATACATAATACTCGAAAAAGTATGCAGAACTAGTTTTGAGTTCAGAAAATATAATGACAAAAATGTCATAACCCTACTTTTAATTAATGTAACTATCAGAAAATGAGTAGAACTAATTTTGGTCATTTAAATATGCACAAAACTAGTTTTGAACAATTTATAATGTCCAGAACTAATAATAATAATAATATCTCTAATAATATCTCTACCCCTCATTCTAATCACAGGGATTAGCCCAGAAGTCGGAGACTTGTGCGGGAGAGGGGGCGGCATATTATTATTAAGCAGGCCGCATTTACGCCCAGGAACGACTTACTTACTGCAGAAATTAGGGAAACATGGAAAACCTCATTAATTAGGGGGGTAGTCAAATATCAACCGGTATCAATCTCTCACATTGACCCAAGCCAACATTCTTCCACCCTACCATACCCGCAGAGAGGGCGCCAAACCTCTCCACGAATATAGCTTATATACGGTCTACCGGCAGCTGGGCTCGAACCAACACCGATCAAGTCACCTCGATTCAAGTACTGACGCCTTAAACCGAGCGACCACTGACTAGTTCTCTGTATTTTGTAATAGCAGCTTGGATCCGACCATTCGTAAAATGTAAGTGCCGCTTTACATTCTATAAGTGTATTATATATTTTATTATTAGTTACATACGGGATGTCCTAATTTATAGATTCATTAGAGTGAAAAATAAATCAGGGTCAAATATATCGTTTTAAATAGACCCTAAAAGACACATATTTGCAAACTATAACGTTCTCCTCAAAAAATTGATAATCCACCTGCCACTTACTTCATCATTTTTTTATTAGGTGTCAATTTTTATATTTTATATTATATTTCTGGTATATTTACATTTTTAAAAACAAAAAATACATTTTTAAAACAAAAAATACATTTTTAAAACAAAAAATGTATACCTTATTTAGGTGAAACAAAAATGAAATGAATGACGTAAAGTCATTATTTAAATTCTGCAAAAATTTGTATTCATTAGATTTATAACTTTTCTTATACCGAAAAGGCAGCACTTTTAGTTTCCTGGTTTGGATGAACTTATCTGTTCCCATTTTACTAGAATTAAGGTCATCAATTAATAGAATAGCTTAAATGAATTTAAATATACAACTAAAATATTGTTATTTCTTAGTTTTTACTGAAAGAAATACAAGAGGATGAAATAATAATACCTACAAAAATGAAAATATATAGCTTACACACATTAAATATATGGGGCTGACTATAAACCATCAAAATAGTGCCGTTTCAAAAATATTTATTTTTGTATCCCAATGTTAGCCATTTGCATTTGCACTGGTTGTCGCGTCTTGCAAATAAATAATAACGTAACAGCAGTAAAAAAAATTAAATTTGAAACTGGGTGGCAGTAACAAATTTCATACAAAAATGGAGTAAATATTCTTTATCACTATTTCATATTCTATGTAATTTTAAAGTGTATTGTGTAATTTTTAGAAATTTTATTCTGACAAATTACCTGCACTTTTTGCTGTGTACATTATCCTCATATGCATATTATTAATTGCTATTCGAAACTATAATTTTCACTTTTTATGAACTGTACCAATTCTATGTAATAATGGTTATTAAATTTAAGAAGGAAGAGGAATTTTTATAAACTAGTTAATTTATTTTACTAAATCAACACTACTACACGTTGAGTTACATAACTAAATACTAAAATGAACGTGGCATAAGTACTGGTCCACAATGATAGTCATCAGCTGTACGTCTGATGTAGGTGAGAACATCAAATGGACCCCCGGTATACTGTGTACTTGCTCCAACGGGATAAACCAATACTTTTCCCAATTTGCCTAAATATGCCTGGCCATTTTTATAAGCTCGTCCAATATACGCAGGTATGCCAACTTCCTCTCCACTTGGTACCAAATTTGGAACTGAAAGATAGGTTGAGTGGTTTGCTCTCACCCATTTGAAGTTCTCTGGAAACAGGCTACAAATGATCTAAAGAGAAAACGATAATTAGAAAAAATGTTCTCATTTGGTATTCTTGGACTACCTTTTTTTATGAAACTTTTAGAAGAAACATTTTGGTGCAACTGCTATATAAACCGGACTTATGTTCCAATGATGGATATACGCAGATACATAAATAAAAATAAATGATAATGAAAACTGAGTTTATACAATCACTTGAAAAAGAAACAAAACATCACCTTTATTTGTAAAACAGTTACTCAGTAGATAAAATGTTATCATTACCTCTGAATGTTTTTAAAAAATGCTAGAACTTATCTAACAAAAAATTTGAAGGTACAGTAAGTAAATATACAATTTTGTAAAAATAAAATTAAAAAAGCAGTTTAAAAATGATTTAAAAATATACTTCGGGCGCGGCATTGGAAACTGAGCCAATGTAAAACCTGATAAGACGTATAATCGGCGACCGGAAAAAAAATTGAAAGAAATTCCCAGGAAAATAATAAATTGCATTTTACAACACCTATTTTCTTACAGCAAATTCAACTGCTTTTACCGCTATTGTTATTAATTATTAATAGAATTAATTTGCGGTTATAATTTGTAAAATAGTGGTAGTCATCATACCTGACAACAACATTTTTTTGTCCGTCTTACTCAGTTTCTACAAACTAACATGTTTCTGGTTCTTGTCCGTTTTGAACTTGTAAGTTATTGACAGCAGCTATGATACGTTTGAGTAAATCATCAATAGTTCCGTGCAATATACTTTTTTGAATATCCCCGCACAAATAAATCCAAATGATTTAAATTCAAGAGATCATGGCGGCCAAGATACCGGTCCGCCTCGTCCAATCCCTGGGTATTAATGCTTCAACACGCTGTACATGGTACGGATATAATGTGATACGTCACATTGCTGCGATACGCCGTGGACGCCCTGTACCTCCATTTCTTCCACGATTCAATTGCAAATTTCACATGTTACACCAGTGTTTGCTTTACACTTGCACTTACTGCACTCCGTTGTAAAAGTTGAAGATTTGGAACATGTTTACCGGGAAATCGTTCTGCTAAAGCATTTCGCTTCACCATAAATTAACACGATACTCATCAACCTGGAGCTGCTATAGACGTAAGCCATTTTTTGTATTTGAAAAACTAATGTAAATACTTGCATCACAAAAAAGTTAATACAATAAGTTATCGGATATTTGAAATCGCCTGGATGGAGACCACCCAGCTATGTAAAGGTTGGAACTACTAGAACTATTTTATTTCTTTTTCTCGGAACAAACATTTTTTTACGATATTGAGTCCATTTTTCATGACGCATCTATTTCCAAATTCTTTTAGATAAGTCCTGAATCACCTTGTATTTCATTAAAATTCGAATTCGAAGAAAATGTTTTAATGTGTTGCTTTTATACAATTTTAACTTACCTTAACGTTATCGTTGCTTGTATAAGTAACATCGTAAGCATTTCCTGTAGCAAATGGTTTGTTTGTACGAATGGATGCAGGAAGAAGTTCGTATGGTTTTTTGTACACCTGACCTACATAAACGTTGCTATTCTCGTCTAATTTTAGACAGTTTTCAGATATAGGACCTCCACTGTAATCCAGCCAGTAGTAACCTAATAAAAGATTATTAATGAATGGTTATTAAGCATGAATCACGGATCTATTAAAGGAGAGAACGCGCTATGCAGTCGCGGTCTAAGCGTATCGTAGACCATTCTGATGACGGTCTTTTACAAAATCAGTCGCATTTGTCGTTCTCTATACCCTTCAGATTTGTTCCAAGATCTCTAAACAAAGGAGATTGTCTACAAACTCGTTAGTCTTTTCACTCCGCCTGCCCACAAACTCACGAGTGACGTCACGAAAAATAGAAATACTCATGTGCCCTGCGTTATTATTTTTGTGTTATTTGAATTATTTTCATGTTTTGGCGTAATAATTGTTATTCTGGTATTCATTACCATTAAGTTTTGGTCGTTATTTCAGTGCTGTCGAGAAAACATTTTTCTATATCAAATCTCAAATTATGTTGCATTATAATTCTGGAGGCATAATTTATATTGTGGCTAATTGTAAAACCAATATGAATAAAGGACACTGGCGAATCTATTACTTTCCATAGTGTTCCAAAAGAATTTTAATTAAGAAGAGAGCGGAATGGCAGGTGTTACGATGCAATCAAAAACATATTTTTTATCTAGGTAACCAAAGAATTGCAGATATGTTGAATGAAGAGAGTGTAAGGGAAGGAGAGGAGCACGAGGAGATGATACCGGGAAGGGAAGAGGAAGTGGATATAGAAGAACCTACAAAAAAGGAAATAGATACAATTATAGAAGCTTTAAAGAATAACAAAAGTCCAGGAAAAAACAGAATAACAGCAGAGAACATTAAGTACGCAGGAGAGGATTTAAGACAAAGAATATACGAAATGATACGAATGATCTGGGGAAGAGAATGTATGCCTGAAGATTGGAGAGATGCTTTGATTATACCAATCTTAAAAAAAGGGAGATGCAACAGACTGCAGAAACTATAGGGGTATATCATTGTTAGATGTAGGGTATAAAATTATGGCAACGTTAATAAAACAGAGAATAGAACCTATAGCAGAACTACAAATAGGGGAGTATCAAGCAGGTTTTAGAAAAGGAAGGTCAACAACGGACCAAATTTTCATGGTGAAGGAAATTCTGACTACATGCTATGAGTATGGGATCAAAGCAATGGTTCTATTTGGACTTCAAGAAAGCATATCATTCGATCAAAAGGAATAAACTAAGTAAAATTTTGAAACAATTTGGGATACCAGCCAAACTGATTAGGCTATTGAAAATGACCTTAGAAAATACCAAATCCAAAGTACGAATAAAAGGTGAATGTTCGGAAGGCTTTACTATTGATACAGGACTGAGACAAGGAGACCCACTCTCAACGCTTCTTTTTAATTTAGTACTAGAAAAGGTCATAAGAGATAGTTAGTTGAACAGAGACACATATTGTTTAAAAATCATCAAATTGTAAGTTATGCAGATGACGTGGCTATTATTGCTAGAGACAGTAGGGAATTAGAAGAAGTAACGAGAAAACTTGTGAAGGAAGCACGTAAAGTGGGATTGCAGATAAATCAAGAGAAAAGTAAGCTTTTGAGAATAGGACAACAAAAAAAGGATATCAATTTTAAATTGAGAACAGAGCATGGAGAGATGGAGTTTGAGGAAGTTCAAGAATATGTATATTTGGGGGCGTTAATAACAGCTAACTGTGATGAGGAACAAGAAATAAATAGGAGAATAATAAAAGCAAACAGAAGTTCGGCAGCAGCCAACCACTTATCAAAATCAAATAAATTTGTCCAGAGGATTAAAATTTAGAATGTATAAAACAATTTTGAGACCGACAGCGCTGTATGGTAGTGAAACCTGGGTTCTCAATAAGAAGTCAAGAGAAAACCTTTTAAGGTGGGAATGGAAAATCTTAAGGAGATTTCTAGGGGGTAAGAAGACGGAGGAAGGCTATGTAATGAGGAAATATATGCAATGTACCAGGCACCAACAATAGACGAAATTGTAAAAGCCAGAAGAGTGCAGTGGCTAGGGCATCTAGAACGTATGGAAGATGAAAGGGCAGTTAAGAAAATAGTAGGGAGTAAACCTAACTACAAGAAAGAAAGAGGTAGACCGAGGAAGCGATGGAGAGAGGCAGTGTCAATAGATCTAAGGGAGAAAAATGTAACGGATTGGAAAAGAAAGGCAAAGGGCAGAATGGAATGGAGGAGAATAACACAGCTCTGGGCCTAAAAGGCCTGTAAACAGCTTTATATATAACTAAAGAATTTGCATTACGCATTTTCATGCAGAAGAATTTAAAGATATATGTTGTAGAAGTAAAATGAACGCAGCTTCAAAGAAATTATAACAAATAGGTATAAATTCTTGTCATGTGACGTATACAGATCAAATCAATCATTTTAGCATTTTTTGTCTTAATCTGAAGACTAAATCGTGCAATTGTTCTGTGAAAACTGTATTATCAACTGTACTACCAGTACACAGGCTTTTCAAAACACCATGCCAAAAAATAATAAAAAAGATAATAAGTGAACTTCTGGAGAAGAAAGTCACAATAAGATAAGGATTGTCATCAGAAATTCGAGTTACCAATGTAATTTTAAATTATTTAATCAAATAAGATACATGTAGAAACAAAATCGTACATATAAGTATCTACAATAAACTCAACAGGAACTGAGATTGCGTTGTACCACTTGTAGTTACTATTTGTTTGTGTCAATTAATTTCATACTGCATTTCTTTTAGATATTGCTTAAGCAAATACATAATTATTGTCAAGAAAATTGAGATTTTTTATTGCCTCAAATTGGTGCAGATAATGTTTACGAAAGTTGTAATTGTGAAGTAAGTTTTTATATAAATGCATTTTCAAAAGTCTTAAACTTTTAATTTTTAAAACCAAGCATAATGTTGATGTATAAATTTGTTATGAGGGAGGAGGTTAAATATTTTTTTCGTCATAAAAATTTCGTTCTAGATAAAAATAAAATTTACAGAAGCGTGCTAACATTTTTAAGGTAAATAATTTTTATTTTTTTATGGTGTTATCCACTTAAAAGATAAAAAGTATAGTAATTTACTATGTCTACTGAGATATGTACCATATTTCAGGTATACATAGTTCAATGTATAGGTAATGCTAATTGACTGAACTTGGTAATTTTTTTTGGAGGTATAAAATATGTTCCTTCTCGTACCTACATCGTGCTTCCCTATTAAAAAATAACTTCCCTATGCTGGAAGTAAGTCATAACAAAAATTTCAAGAAAATAATGTTTGAAGATTTTAAAATTTAATTTTCACAAATTTTTGTTATGACAAAATGGTAACACCATAATTTTTCATGATGTATGTATGTAGAATAACACGCTCTTTCAAATGGCATAGTCAAAATTTGGGTTTGCTATTTAAAAATTATCGATGACGTCATATCTCGAACAACGATGACGCCACAAACATGGGTCGTATGTCGAAAAGTGCCTTTTTTAAAAACAAAATCGACATGCCACGGGATTTTTTCGAAAACTTCTCAATTTCAAAAATAATGAATTTATTCGTTACTTTTCGAAAGCACTGTATGTTCTAAACTGTTAACAATATTTAGCAACATACAGGATTAACTACTTAGTATAAATATTTTAAGAGGGGATGGGAAAAAATAAGAATTAATGGAATCACCCTTCAAAAAATTTCCGAACTTAAAAATACTTACTTATAAAGCGGAATTTTTTTTTAAACTATATTAAATTCTTATTTATCGCCATCACTGACCTTCTGTCAGCCGCGAGGTTAGGTATATTCCGCCAAAGTCAAAGGTGTTCAACGTAGTGACAGGTCACCGCATTGACACGTGTATCAGTTTAAGTCGTATTGAAAGAAAAAATTTTTTACAAAATGAACATTATTATTTAATGATTTAATGAGGAATACGGTATGGTAGCACAGGGAGGCAACACCTACCATAATAATATTTATTTCCAGGATTGATATTTGGAGATATTTTAAGAATGTATCATTTTCTGTGTTCTTACTTTTTTTAAATTAATACCTGCAGACAAGATTTTTGTACTTGCTGTGGACCTTTCCTTCCCTTGACCGTTCTTTTTGTGTAAAGCGACATACCTACTTGGTTTGGCGGTCCTGACCAGGTCGATTACTTACATCGGGAAAAAAACACAAACAACAAAAAAAAAACGCAAATGTACACAAATACATAACTGTAAATGTAATTTTGGCAGTGAGCAACGAAATAATGAAGAACGAATACAAAATACTGCAGCTAACCGGATTAACTGCTACCTATCAGGTACTTAGACATTATTATTAATAAAAATGTTTATTTTCGTCGTTTCTACACTTGACAATGCTGCAAAAAACGACCGCATGGTAGTTGACATAACTAGCCATCTCGGACGATGATTTATTGTCATAGGCGCCGACATAGGAAAAGAGGGTTTTGCTCCATTTTTTAAACATCGAGCTAGAATTCCGAAATAAATTTTTTATTGTCTTTTAGACCTCCCTGAGCACGTGGTTAAAATTGTTGTACTTAGTCATAGTTAACCCTGTATATCCATACAGAAATTTAAAACGACTGAAAATTAAAATATAACTAAAACTGAGTTGTTTGCTGAAAATCAAAATAAAATTCCTCTAAATCATCCAGTCTTAAAAATACTACAATGTTATTGAATGAAAGTTTATAGACAACCTCCTCTATTTCAGTGTTTTGTGGAAGAAATATTTTTATTAGCTGTTTTATTTTCATTGAGATTCTTCAAAAAGTTTTCGGCGAGGCTGCGATGTAAACGTGTTCAGTCCTCGACCTCTTCTGAAATACACTTAAAATCAGTAGAAGAATCTTCACTAAACGAGAACGAGACTAGTATTATACGCAATGCACCTAGACCGCGACCGCATATTTGTCATATCTTTTCTTAAATATACGTAAATTGATATCTGACCCTACAATGTTCTGTAAAACTACTAAGTAAATGAATATGTATTATTTATTACTCATGGTAAAACCCAACCTTATGAAGTGAAGTCAGCAAAGGTTATAGCAAGCGACCTCTAGCAGATAGTGCAAAACTAACAACACTGAT
Organism: Monochamus alternatus; assembly: GCA_037114965.1. NCBI lineage: Eukaryota > Metazoa > Arthropoda > Insecta > Coleoptera > Cerambycidae > Monochamus > Monochamus alternatus. Next base: position 127,033,889 of record CM073426.1, read on the forward strand.
ATATTTAAACATTATAAAAACATAGTTATTATAGGCATTTCATTATTTTTGAAAAGATATGTCTATAATATGACTTAAAGAAAAAAACTGTGGACTCTGTTTTGTAAACGAAACATATTTCTGAGTTATTTGACTGTTGTATCAGTTCGTGAAATTATGATCAAAACATGCCATATAAAGGAACATATTCTTTGCACTTTTGTTATAATTTCTAATTGGAAAATCTCTCTCTCTCTCTCTCTCTCTATATATATATATATATATATATATATATATATATATATATATATATATATTGTATTTCTACGAACATTTTTATAAAAAAATTGCCTTACCAATCTCAACGTTGGCACTCACGATTGAGCAATAAAAAGATATCAGTACGAATGTTAAAAACATTGTTTTGCATCAACCCACTGCCACAACTGAACTAAGTAAAGGTCGCCAGTAGAGGACTGATAATTCAACACATACATATGTACAATCAATTGCAATAATAATGGCACTTTTTAAAATGAATTTGATGACTTGTTTTAAACTGGTGACATATTTGTAATGAAATATACTTTCAATTTGTAGCATATTAGTCCTTAGTTGTTTCATTCACCAGTAGAAATCTAATGAAATTTCTATACTCGCGGTAATTCAAAAACTGTGTTGAGTAAGTGCCACTATTATAGTAATAAATTGTACATATATGATGTTCGAATGAATAAGAATATTACTGCTTGGATTTAAAAGGAGACATCTCTGCTTAGTTAATGTAGACGTAAAGTGTACAAATACGAGCAGATTTCTTTAATCAGAAGTATTTTCTTGAGCTCTTATGTTCTTCTTATTTACTTTTATACAAGGTGTCCAAAAATTAGCCTGCCAAAATTTCTACGCTCAAAAATCTAACTCTGAATATCTCAAAAACTGTCTAAGATAAAAAAATAATATTTTGCACATATATTCATGGGAACTCCAAACTGGGGGATCTTGGATAAATATTGCTCTAACTTTTTTGTATCGCAAGATTTTCGCCGTCATACTAAAAAATTAAAAATTTTGGTGAATTTTACATGAAAAAGGTACTTCTATTTCACTTCGATAAATTGCTCCGTCTTGAAGTAATATTGATTTAGAACTTTTGTGAAGTACCACAAAACTTTAAGATATACTATAAATGGTCAAAAGATGACTGAAAGATAAATATTGCCAGTTTGTTTGACATACAAGCTGTATCACATAAGAGGGCCGCTACCATGTATCTCGCTTAATATGCGAGACACGTCAAAAATCTTTAATTGTTTTTTGTTGCATTTTTGGAGGCCTTTATGCTCGTAAAAACAAATTTGAGATCCATGGCCAACTTTATGAGTAATAACAAAAAAACCTGTAAAGTGCCCAAACTTTAAGGCTGTCTAACTTTTTTATTTTAAGAGATAGAGAAAACTTATTGGTAATAAATTTTTATTGCAAAATTGATGCCTTCCACCTGATATAAACAGATTTTTGAAATATCGTATGTGGTTCGCTGCGCCCTCTAGGCGAAAAAAAATATTTTTTATTGAAGCACGCTATGGCCACAAAAAATTGCCTGTTTTTTCGTTTTTCATGTAATATACTACATGTTGCCCTTATCTTTCGTATTTATTACATTTTTTTCAATTTTAGTTAAAAAAAAATGTACCTAAATATTTTCGTGTTGCTCAAGATAATGCAGAACCTGTTTTAAAGACGCCAATTGCAAAAAAATAATAAACAGAATGTACTTTTTTATGCAAAATACAGATTTTCTTATAATATTATTTTATTACATTGTCTGTGTCAAAATAATTTTAAAGACCTAATTGCTTCAAATGTGAAAACCAATAAAATAATATTATAAGAAAATCTGTATTTTGCATAAAAAAGTACATTCTGTTTATTATTTTTTGCAGTTGGCGTCTTTAAAACAGGTTCTACATTATCTGCAACACGAAAATATTTAGGTACATTTTTTTAACTAAAATTGAAAATAATGTAATAAATACAAAAGATAAGGGCAACATGTAGTATATTGCATGAAAGACGAAAAAACAGGCAATTTTTTGTGGCCATAGCCTGCTTCAATAAAAATTTTTGTTATCTGCCTAGAGGGCGCAGGGAACCACATACGATATTTTAAGAATATGTTTATATCAGTTGGAAGGTATCAATTTTGCAATAAAAATTTATTACCAATAAGTTTTATCTATCTCTTAAAATAAAAAAGTTAGACAGCCTTAAAGTTTGGGCACTTTAAAGGTTCTTTTGTTATTACTTATAAAGTTGGCCATGGATCACAAATTTATTTTTTACGAGCATAAAGGCCTCCAAAAATGCAACAAAAAACAATTAAAGATTTTTGACGTGTCTCGCATATTAAGCAAGATACATGGGAGTGGTCCTCTTATGTGATACAGCCTGTATATTAAAGGTGTTATTTAAATGTTTAACACTAAGTCACGTAACTTTCAGCCAATGAAATTAATTGTATTCGTTGTTGAAGTCGAGTGAAGTTAAAAAATTCCCACTTCAACCATCCAGATGAGCAACATTTGTGCATAACATAACCAACAAAACAAAACCAACTTTATAAAATCCTTATTGAAATTAAACTTGTGGTGGGGATGTTGCCAGCAACACTATGTCGTTCTCTGAAGCTGGCTTAATAACACGTAAAAAATTTTTAAAAACATGTGTGATATGTGTCCAATAAACTGACAAATCTGTTTTCAAAGCCTACTGAAAAATTTTAGGTGCTCGAAAAAGAAACATTTATGGAAGTAAACCAAAAGTACCTTTTTTGCAAAATTATTTGTTGATCTAACGGCAAAGATATCTAAATATGAAAAAGTTATGCCAATATTTACCCAATGATCCTTCCAGTTTGACACGTCTATGGCTAGTTATGCGGAATTGTTTTTAGAACATTATATTCACAGTCTAATTGTGATTCTCAATTTCAAGTCCGTTTTGGAAATGTTTGAAAATCAAATTTTAGTGCCCCCTTTTAAGGGGCTATAGCTCCGTTAGGGGGCGTTTGCCAACCTATGTTTTTTTTTCTTATTTTTGGTGACAGAATCCATAGTGTCGCTGGTGTTCAAGGTTTAAATTTTATTCGGAAATTTCTCAATAATTGAGAAAGTTTTGATAGCATGAAAATTGGTAGTGTTGAGTTTTTTGGTGTAAGAACTACAAATTTGAAGCTTTTATTTTAACGATGCTCCTAAAGCATCATATTATTTAGGTAAATCAAAACATGTATTATCTGATGGGCTATGGTTAATTCTAAAAGAACATTCAATTCTACATAAAAATGTACTCTTGTTTAGGTCGTCTGACTTTATCTATTTCTGAGTTATTTACATTTAAAAGTTTCAATGCATTTTGTGGCAATTTTTTTTTCAGGCGCTGATATTGCTATTTCTTTTTCTAAGTAGGCTTTTGTCAAATTTTCATGTTAATAAGTATTAGCATATTTTGCGTGCGTGTGATTAAAAAAATGCCACGACATAATACAATTTAAATATTGAACATCCTGTATTTCTTAAACCAGCAACATTCGTATAATGCATGATGAGCTCAAACATAATATTTTGGTGTCTAGTATCTCCAGCTTAGTGTTGATCTTTCTGACTCGCCCTGTATCAGTGTAAATATTTTAGTAATAATTTTATTAAAAGTCTAGACATGAAATTTATAACTGGCTTCCAGTTTTTTATCTTTGAAATAAATATCAGAATTGTAAGAAAATTTCGAAATGTTAAATTAGTAGGTACTTAATTTTATCTTTTATTTCAGATTACAGTTTGTTAGTGTCACCCCCTAATTCCCTAAGTTGTGGACTGTTCTGGAATTTGAAATAAAGGTAAGTCGTATTTTTTATAATCCTGTTCCGTAGATAACATTTGCTCATACAATGTACTTGTACAGTTTCGTTAAAGCCTGATTTCTGTCTTTTCTATTGCGTGGTGTGATATCGTGACAGTTTGCTTACAGAAATCCTATCACGCATAAAAAATGACATTAAAATTGGAGAAATTGATACAAACAATTTCTAATTTTCTGAATGTTATATGAAGTTTATGTATTTCTTAAATTAGATCCAGGTATATTGAACTGAAGTTGCGGCATAGAGCAGGACAGCCTATATTATTATGCAGCATTTTGTATAACTTGGGAAATCCAAACTAGTAACATTAAATCTTGCTAATATCAAATTATAATCACCACATTATGGATGAACTCCAGCTTCTTTCATGTACAAAAATTTAAAATATTTTCCCTGCGTTTTTTCAATAGTGATTTTATAGCAGATAATACGGATTCTAAATAGTAGAATTGTATTCTAATTTGGACCTAACGAAAGAGTAATATAATGCTTTTTTCCACGGTCGGGAGTAGAAATCAGTTTCTATGACAAAATTAAAACAGAAGTAGTCGATTATTCCCAAGGGAGTATAATGCTCCCAAGGCAATTTACATTATGGAGAACGTTTTTCATGCAAAAAAAAGATAACATTGAAATTATTTATTGACATTTAAATTAAATGTTACATTTGTACAATTTTCAAAATTAATATTAGAAGGAATATTACTTTCGCTTACATTTACAGTTTTTGTGATTGCGCTAGTAGTGGTACCTACTAAAACCTGATTAGCAATTTTGGTCTTATTTTCAATGGAGTTCTCAACATAACCTTCAGCGACTGTCGTTGATTTCCAACCAGCATGACGCTTTATTGTCGTGATATCCATACCAGCATCTGCCAGTAATGTCTGAAGATCTTCGTAAGCAGTGACCAGTATAACATGCAGCATCAGGTAATTTTAAATACGAAGCTACTACACTCGGAATTTTTCCCATGGTATTCTTGCCAACTGGCTGCGAACTACATTTTCCTACTTTGTGGTATAAAAAAGGGCGCTTGTGCTTGACGTGGGGAGGACGAATTGACAGGTATTTTCGAAACAATTCAAGCATATTTCCCACATCGGTAACCAGAAAGGTTCGTGGAATCTTTGTCTTAGTGTTTGGAATTTTTACAATCAAGAAAGAGCCTGCATCCTCAATATCATCTACAGTTAAATTGACTAGTTCATCAGTTCGACAAGCTCCGGCAATCCCCAGAATTAATCCAACCTATAAAAAATCAAAATACTTAATAATAGAAATACCTAACAACAAAAGTAATTTTACCTTAATCATTAAGAATTCTTTGTCATCTGCACTTGATAGAAAACGGTCGATTTCACCCTTTGTCAATATTTTCGATTGTTTCGCTTGATATCCGTCACTGGTTCTTTTCAAAAATGCGATTAGCTTGGGGAATTTGCTTATATCTATGTTGTCGTAAATTATCAAGCATGATTTAACCATAGAATAATGCGCCCATAATGTGGAAGACTTGTAATTCTTTGCATTTTCACTGAAGTATGCCAACAAAACATTCTCGTTGTATACTTGAACATTTTTCTCGGCGCACCACTTTTTGAACCGATTGTAGGCTATATCGTATAAAGATCTTGATTTCGTAGGCAGCAAATTGCTTATTGCAATATTAGCTTATTGCACAATTCCGACTCACAATTATTCATTGTGCACTAAACTAACTTCAAACTGAACCAAACTAGTACCTTAATTTGACAATTCTTTTTGTTTGTTTATTTTGTAGTTATGACAATAACTCAACGACTACTAAATAAATGCTCAAATCCGAATACAATAATTCTGGTGCTACTTACTTCATAATGACAAAATATGTGTTTTTAAGTTAATCAGACCGTGGAAAAAATAGTATATACCATTCGGGAAAGATGCTATTTTGTCCTCGGTGCATTGTAGCCCTCGGGCCTCTGCCAAAATAACGCATTTCTCTCCTTTCTAGTATAATGTACTATTAAAGTCATAATATTTTCTGCAGTTCCTCAAAAGCCGTATGATCTTGATGCTTTATTTATGTGTTCACGAAAAGATAGACCACAATAAAACGTTACACCAAGATCTTTAACGACTTCACAACGGATAAGTGTGATGTCATCAACATATTCGAAAAATATACTCGTAGGTAACTTTTTCCTGGTATAAGAAACAATTCTACATGTGTATGCATTAAGGTACAATTGGTACATTATTTAAATAACCCTGAAACATTTAACAATCATCTAAGGAAGAAATCTGAGCAAATACTTTCATATCATCAGCAAATAATAGTTTATTACAGTCAACTGCTTGGCTGCATATCATTGATAAACAAAATAATTAATAAGGGTCCAAGGTGTGAGCCCTGAGGAACACCCAGTAGCAGAATAATTAAATGAAACTGAAAACTTCAGTATGATTTAAAAAGAGAGAAAGCATCATTGTTAAAACCAAATTCGTCAAGCTTATTCAAAAGGATATGATGATCTAGACTGTCAAACGTCTTTACAAAGTCTGTATAAATCATAGACCTTATAAATCATGGACGCGCCCCAAACCGTTTTCTGCCTATACAACTCGTTGATGCTCAGATGCGTGCGACAGAGATAGAGCTAGTCCGGGCAAAAACCCACAGATCAGTGGCCGAAAAAAAAAACAAAAACCGTAAATAACAGACGTATGACAGACGTGTGATAGACCGAATTATAATTGGATATTTATTCATTTATTTAGAAATTTAATTTATATTTACATTTTGATAATAACAATTTGTAAGGAAGGTTTTAATTATTTAGGAAAGGTTTTGTCAGGTTATGTTCATATATTTTTCTCTCATAGAACATCTGTTTTTGCTCGGACTAGCTTCATCCCTCTTGTACACATCAGGACCTCTCTTTCTAGGGCCGATCCATGATTTATAAGGTCTATGGTATAAATAATATCTACTTGACAGCTGTTTTCCGAAGTATCAAAAATAAATTTGGTAAATACTGAAAAATTTTTTACAGTGGACCTTGTTGTTCAAATATTAACTGACCCTTAACAATACTATATGTATATACGGTTATATATAGTATAATTTCAAAAATCTTGGAACAATTAGAAAGAGTAGATATTGGACGATAATTTTTGATGTAGGTACCTATTCTTTATCTCCGTTTTTAAAAATTAGGCAAACTTTGCCTTGTTTCCAGTCAAACGGAAATGAATTTGTTTTCAAGTTACATATTATTGTATATAGCATTTAACGCCTTCTCACAGATTTCTATAGACAGCTATTACTTCACTTAAATCTGGAGTAGGTTTATATTTAGCATTCGTAAAGGAATAATTGACAGACCGGAAAGGCGAGCAAAGATTAACAAATTCATCGCCTAGAACGACTTGTTATTTTCCAGATAAATAAGGCTGATTCCCTACGAGGCTGTTAATGCTCTATTTACCGTACCTTGTGCAAACAAAACTTGTGGCACTCTGCTTAATTATTTGCATCATAAAACGCGGAGTAACAGTTTATAGTGGAAAAGCTAACATAGATGGATAACTATTTTAATTAAAATTTTATATTTACTTAATAGAATTAACAGCTGCTATTAACTAGGAAAATATGGCTGTTCAAGCAATCATATGCTGGATAATTACCAACTAAGTAAACTTATAAATATACAATATGGGTTAAACAAAGTAGAGGTAAAAGCAAAACATCAAATTATTTGAGCAAAAGTGAAACAGGCCCAACAACACAATTTATCCTAAATATCCTGAATATTCAAAAGCGCTAATGTGTAATTTTATGTTTGTACACTGAAAGAAGTACTACTGAAACAGTTACTATAAATTTGTGCTTACAACTTTGTCGTAAAACTACAAATGTAGTAAACCATAAGTTCTTTGTTGTGGTAAATGTAAAAGTATTATAGCGATAGGGTTGTAAGTTTTAATATAAATGTAAAACCTTGTACTATATTTTGTAATAAATGTGATATACTGTAAAAAAAGTTGCTGTGTAAGCGAAATTTTCCAATGTGTAATTTGGGATGTGTAAAAATGCCGTGTTAATAGTTTTACACACTATGGCTTTTTTGTACGTTTTACACAAATTGTGTTAAAATTACTAATATTATAATATAATATACTGAATTTCTGTAATATTTACCAGTTGTGTGTTAAAAGTATACCATTTTGTGTAAACTTAACACACACACAACTTAATTGTTCTATATCCGTACTCCTGACTGGTTGAGCACAACTGCGCAGCTGCAGTATATCAGCTGATCCAACACACGTCACTACGCCATATTGGTCATGTGGCCGTGTTGTACAGTTACCTCTCTTTCACTGTGTTCAAATGGAGAATATTTAAATTTAAAGTGAGGTTTAATCAAGCAAAATGGTAAGTACTTACCTAACTATAACAAATATTACTGATAATTGTAATAAAGCTAAAACTAATTAGAATATAACTATTACAAATATTATGAGTTTACTCTGATGTTTTAGATTACTCTGTAATCTGTACCTTTTTTGTTACTTTAGAGAAAGAAAACTATACGTTCAGATCACTACCAGTTAATTTTCGTAAATTCCTATTATGTAGTGCCCAAATACATCTTTGTTTGTTGTTTCATTGTTTATGAATTACTAGAACATTATTTGTCCCTTATTAGAATATGTACTATTACTGTTAATTTTAATACATACATATTTTGTTAGCAGACTTGGTTGTTGTTCATTTGAACAGAATAATTTTTTTAATAAAATCATAAAAAGTAAAATATCTTATATTTTATAATTACACCATAATTCAGAAAATTCTTTATATTGATACGGAAGCTCACCTACCTTGTTAATTATGTTCCTGTTTGCTTTTGAAATTATAATTTTTAATACATATATTCTGCCGTTTAATAGAACATTCCAGACTATATTCAATGCATTGTCGACGATAGGCAGAACCTCTCAATGTCAAAATAATAGTATTTCAAAAATTATAATCATTAAAAATTATTTCTCTGGGCCTAAAAGGCTTGTAAACAGCTGTATATACATATATAAATTTTTTCCAAAGTAAACAGGAACATAATTAACAATTTAAAGGTGAGTCTTCCATATCAATATCTATTATACAATAAAATTAACATGTTAATGTGTAAAGCCTACACCTTCAATGATACAAATAACAGAAATGTGTAAAAGTTACACATGACATTTGTTATATTAACACAGTGGATTGTGTTAAACCTTTAACACACTGCTAAATACAGAGAAATGTGTAAAAATATACAGGATTCCATATGCACCTCGATTAACACAGTATTGTGTTCTTTTGTGTTAAAATATGTAATTATTTTTTTACAGTGTACTGTAAAATTTAAAATGTATAGTGCAAAATAACAATATTTATACATTGTATTCATACAATACTTTTAGTCATCATTACCAAAACACAATTAGTATTAATTAGTAGCTGCTAGATGTAAACATTTACATCTTGCGCATTGTTGACTCTCCGATATGACAAAGATCGAGCAGCCTGCCTAGGACTCCTAGGCTAGGAGTCCATGTGTTCACTTCTGATGGGAGTGATAGAGAGGAACAGCTAGAAATCTATCGAGAGATCTTTTGCCTTGCCCATATGGCATACGGCTCAAATCCGGTATATGTTATAAGTTTTTCAGTTTCAGGCAGTACCTGTTTTCTGAAATTCCTCATTTGCAACAGAAGTAGCAAAAATGTTTAACTACCAACCACTACTATCTCGTAGTTTCCGAAATTGGAGCATTTATACCAGTGTTGCCATCTCTATTACAATTGTACTAAATCTATTACAATTTGATAATTTTTATTACTCTAGGCCATAATATCTATTACAATTTTACAATTTGAATGTCATCGTAATTATTGAAATCAAATTTTACCGCCACAATGCCGATAGTTACGGATTTGTATACTGTTGTTCTCCGCTGACAAATAAATTATCTATGATCTGTCTGTTCTATGGGCTTGGTCGACACGACACGGAATTGTATGTTGTGTTGTCAACACTCTTATTTATGTATTATGTTCTTCTTTTTCGTGTTTTGAGTGCAGTGGTACTACATTACGTTGGTACGATTCTAATTTGAATTGTTGTCTGTCAAAACCTTTATATTTTATGGTCAAAACAAAACTACTGTTATGTATTAGTACTGTTACTGTAGCAGTCGACACAAACACAAATTGTTTCGAAAAATTTTAATAAATTTTCGAAACAATATCTGTGATTACATATTTTATTTTGCACTTTTCATATTTTTTCTGTAAAAAGTCCCTAAATATTTTTTTAACGAAAATTAATGTGCCTTCTTTAAACTAATCTACAGATACATGCTAATCATTTTCAAATTTGACTGTAAAAACGGGACGGTAGTTCACATAATAATGTTTATTTTTTTTATTGTGTTTTATCGTCTATTACTATTAGTGCCAAATCTATTCTAATTTTTATGCAGATCTAGTACTGAAAAATTTTTCAGGGTGGCAACACTGATTTATACATTACTGACAAACCATAACACCATCAACAAGCTATATATTTAGTTGAACTATTGAAATATAACAACCAATCAAAGTGATCAAGAAAAGGGAAATAAATAATGAATTACATATCATGTAGTTGGTTGATGGTTTATTAATTCCAATTAATTCCCAATGAACAATCTGATGTAAATTAATCATATACAGGAAGTTGTTTATTAGTTAATTTTAAATTAACGCTTAGGTTGTAAACACACTGGTTTTTAATACCTATACAAATTTATCATTTACTAAATATCTCTCAAAATTTCTGATTCAGACTGATGAAATTTGGGAAAATGATAAAAACAAAAGTCCATTGAATTAGTATAAATATCTATCAGTAGCCAATTGCGGTAATCCTTGTTTACATATAATATGGTTAGTCAACCAGTTACACTTATGAGTAAAAATAATATTCATATTCATATTCATCCGTTTGATCATATATAATGATATAGGACAAGTCATAAAGAAATATGTATCCTAACCAAGAAAACCAAGTCTAGAGTATCTAAAAGTGAAGAACTATAGAAAGTATCAAGTAACCCCTTGTAAACACACACATATGAAGAAACAACGAAAATAAAAATAATAATATAAATTTATAAGTCATTGTAATAAAAATTCTTCCACAGAATAAACAGCATTTAATACTAAAAACTTTTCTAACTTAGTCAAGAACAATTTTACACTCTCAACATTTTTTAGAGCTGGATCTAACTAATAATAATATGTAAAATTATGATACGAAATTACAGACTAAGGTACAATTAAGGTTAAGTAAAAGCGCCTGTAACGCTGTAGAAAATGGTGTCTTGAATTTTATCCGAGTTTACTAATTTTTTACATTCATAGGGAATAAGTAAATCAATCAAACAAAACTTTACATTATTCATTCCACAAATTCAAAAAAAAAATTGCAGCTATTGAACCGACGATATGATTGTGTTTCAGGTAGAAAATGACTATTGTTTCAGCTCCTCAAAATTTGCCGCAACATAACTGTTGTGCCCTGTATTATATAATTTTATTTCTTCATTGTTAGCAACCGATGTAATACTTGGTCACTATCAACTATTTTCATTACAACACTTCATGTTGCAGTCAATGTGTGTCATTCCTAATATAGTCAGCTCTAAGATACCTATGCGTTTATCCACCTAAGCTTATTAGAGCATCCTGTCGCTGAAAGCAAAAACTGGTAGCCTACCTGTCCGGCCACTAATTCGGTAATAATCGATCGACAGCGTGTGAATGCATCGGGGTTGACACCTCTTATAAAAATGTCGATTCCCATAATGATGAATCACCAGGTAGTGTTTAAATTATTATTGTGCGCTATCTCGAGCACAATACGTTAACGTAACGATGATGGATAACGATGTTTCCTCAGCTTCATCAATTATTGCAGTGAAGAGATTGTTATCGAGCCGGACAACCCACCGGAAGGCTAATTTATCACTGAAATTGTTTTCATAATTCCAATAGATTGAAATCTTAGAAACAATCATAATAAAACAATCAGTAGTTCAAGGAATAACTTGCTATAACCGGGATTTATCCATTCATGTCAGAGAATTTCATAATTTCTTTAATTAGGTGTATTAGATGCTATACAGGATTGAATGATATACACTTTCTGGGCTGTTTTACCGTAGTCGATGCTCAACTGCAGACGTTTCGCCATACTTAACAGATGACATCTTCAGTGCTTCTCGTATCTTGAGCGGCGGCTCGATGGTTACTGCCGTGTCTAAGGCGAGCTTTTATGCTGCTCGTTGCGTCAAAGTTGGCTAGTTCAGTGCTTAGGTTGACCCGTTCAGACCGGTTATGGATGGTTGGTTCAGGTACGCTCCGGTTCTTAAGCTAAGATATCCAAGAATGACTAATCTTCAATCCTTCGCTCCTGTTCATGTTGTTCGTGTATTGAAGAATCTCCAAAACTTGCCTTCGTGCTAGATTGTAATGCTCAGTAGTACGAACTAGTACTCGAATCTATTTCTTCCTGTCGATGGTCTTCATCGGTCAACGTAAATGTTCGGTGAACTAAGATCTTGATGACAAGCGTTTTTGTGCCGGATGATGTTTAGACTTTCCAGTATGTGTTTTCTACCTGTAGATGCCGTGTCCCAAGACGCCAGCAAACTTGTTTTATACCAGAATGTCTAGAAATGGCAAAGCTTTGTCTTGCTTCACTTCCTTGGTAAAGTTGATGGTTGTGTCGTCGCTGGTTAATATGATTCAAAAATTCTCGTAGGGAGTCTATTCTATGCAGTCAAACGATGAAAGTGTCGTCCACGTATCTAAGCTAGCCTTTCTTAGAAGCTAATCACAGCGTTTCTCTTTCAAAGTTCTCCATAAATAAATTCGCCACTGCATGACTCAGTGGACTACCCATCGCGATACCATCCTATTGTTCGTATAACTGTATGTATGTGGAAGGTAGTGTGTTGTCCTTGTGGATCTTCGGTAAACCATACAGGAGGTGGAGGTCTGCTGTTAGAGTCCTATAGAGGCCGTTTAGCCTTAATGTATCAAAAGCTCACTGGTATTTGATCTACAGTTAAAAAATATCTCTGAAGGTTTTTAAACATTTTTTATCAGGTATTATATCAAGTACCAGGTATTTATACCGTGTGGAACTATCTACTATTTTTACAATATTATAGTCTGAAATTTTGTTTAAAATATTTTATTACTTTTAATAATTTTTCGTAAAACTTTATTTTAAAACGAGCAACATTAGAGATAGCCGCAGCAAAATGAACTGCACTTAATAACATTTTTCAAATTACAAAAGAACAATTTGTAACGTTCTTACTTGCTTGTTAAGTGTTTATATAGTGTCTCTGAACATAGAGCTAGGCCACATGTGGCATTTTTACAGAAATAACTGTTTTTTTATCAATATAAATTTGTCTATTGAGGAAAAAACGGGGATTTAAGAAACATATTGGTTACTAAACAGATTTACTCTAATTGTGCACATTAACAAGTTTAGATACCGTGACCTGTCTAAACTTTCTGTAAACTAATTTTTGGCCACAATTTGGCACTTATTCTTTATCAAAATATGTGGATGCACCTTGATGGTGCTGCACCTAATTTTGGATTAACTGTTAGACAACGTTTAAGTTAAATTTTTCCAAATCGATGTATTGAATGATGGATTCGATGTATTGAATGATGGATTGAAGAGACACAACTATTCAGTGGCCACCACGCTTTTCCGATTTTAGTCTATTAGTTGACGTTTATTCAGAATCAATTATTGGGAATATTGATATTGATCAACTGAAATGGCGTGTTACAAGTGTGGCTGAAAATACTAGGCAAAAACCACAGGTTTTTCAAAATATCAGATATTCTTTATTTAAAAGAGCTCGTTTATGCATTTCGTAGGCAGGTATACATGTGGAGCAATGAATACATTCAAATGTTGTATTAGTGAATTAGAATGTTAAAATTAAATTTTAGTTTTAAATAAAATTTCTTGTTTAATAATTAAGAAAAAAGAGAGGAGATAGAATAACCTTTTTCCCTTAGTTTATACGCTTGTTTTTCAGAAACCGATTATAATAATACTTTTAGGGATTTGGCTAATGACAAAAAATATCTACAAAATTTTAAAGTGATATAGTCCAGGCAATAAACTAGTAAAAAGTCCAAAAGTTCTAAAACTAATTGTGGTGGACGGATCGGAATGCGGTTTTCTGCATTCTCTTCCAAAAATTATTTGTAAAAAATGTGGCGACATGGAATTTATCTATTTATTTATTTATTATGGATATATATTTATATATATTTATTTATTTATGGAGTTTATCTTCTTTCCCGCGTGATTTGTGGGAGAGTCCCACTGAGATGACGTTCATCGGCGGTCCTGAGCTCCAGGTGTTCGGGGGGTCAATTTGAACAACATATTCGTGATCAGCGACCTCGAAAACCTCCGAGTACTCGATCTGGGCCAGTTCTGACACTTATTTACCAAGTTTTGACATCTTCTAAGAGGCCTTTCAAATAATGCATTTTTTGAATGCATGTTTGGCTGCAGCAATGCAATTTGCGATTTGTCAGAAATTCCATGTCGCCACATTTTTTACAAATAATTTTTGGAAGAGAATGCAGAAAACCGCATTCCGATCCGTCCACCACAACTAGTTTTAGAACTTTTTTAGTCCATTGCCTCGACTAATACGTGAAAAACTGAAGATATTATAACGAAAACATGAATTTTAAAAATTTAACTTTAACACCCTGCATCTTTTTAGGGGGATATTTTTGCATATAGGTTAAGATTAGATATTAAGGTTTAACTGTTCTTTATAAATTTTAAAAATTACTATATCGGATAAGTACAAGACACCATTTTTGTTGGAAATAATAGAACTTTTTGTGTTAGGGAATTATCATTATCCCAAATTTCATAAATCAGAAATTCTGAGAGACATGTGAATAAATACATATACGTATTGTTAAATATTTTATTCAGTCTAATTCGAGGTTTTTCTTCGTTTTTGTACGACCTGTCTGTCTGACAGGCACTGCGTTTCCTCCGTCGTGTATGCATTTTTTCTTTTGCTTTAATACATTTTTTTTGTACGTTTAGAAAACAATTAACTGATTTTTCTAACTTAATCCCACATACTTGTTCAATCATCTTATATTTAATTCAGTAACTAGTTTCCACCTTAATTGTCATAAAGGAATGTTCAAACCAAAATATTTGTCTTACAGCCAAAGAGCTTGTTCTTGTCATTCAAGCAGCGGGAGAAGACTGAAAATAGCTGAGGATAAATAAATACAACGTATCAAAAAAGTAATTTCAGGCTCGCCAAATCTCTTTTTTGCTCACAGATGGCAACCGCAATAGAATAGCAGGTAAACGGCTCAGGAGGAATCTCATTGTAGTCTCGCCTTCAAAAGATCTAAGCTGATTACTTGCAGAACCGCACTAGACTTAAAGACCTTATTCATACACAAATTTAAGCTTAAAAGTGCCGACGCCTCCAGACATTCACTATGTTTGCACACAAAGGAACTGGCACGGAAATTTCACTTCTTAATTTTGTTTTTGACACTTCCACTTTCGCTTTTGCCATCTCTGTTAATACTTACGGCATTTTTAGTGCACAAGATCTCATTTGATAAAACAATATGTATGTAACTATTACAATCCTTATTCATTTGCACGTCTAGATGTTGAAGTTAAATAATTGTTTTTGCTTTATTAAATAAGATTGAAATTACCACAATAAAATATGACAACACTGTAGATATTGTGGCATAGATCTATTATAGCAGTTACTTACGAAGCATATTTGCAATCGACACAAAAATGTCGTATTAATGAGAATCCATTGGAAGTACAAGATAAAACCTTTCTTTCTGTCGCCATATTGTGAAGAAAGAAAAAAAATCCTAATTAAAAATATATACAATATAAATAGGTGAAATGATTCAATAATATGGATATACTATTTTCTGACTATTTGATATACAGTTGGTTATTAAATTCATCAATTTAGAAAACATTTTCTTATTAAATTTCCAGCATCATAGGGAATATAAACTTAACTGAGGGCGCGTCAAAATATTACCATTATGTACCATATATTTCACGATAAAACTTTTTCCACATTAAAATGTACTGGTCCCTGATGGACAACCAACTAAGTAATTTGTAATGATGTGAGTACTCCTATGCAGGCTAATTAGGTCCATCTTATTGGTTATTATTTTGGCCCTTCCATATTATTTCTAAAATGTGCGATACAGAAACATTTTGTTTTTAAAAGATACAATCAACAGATTTTAAAGTTATCTAAATAGAACACCATGTACCACAAAAATTGTATAACAAAGTGCTATAGAATTTTTATTGTTTTGTTTTGTAACTGTGTAAAAAAAATTCTTTAAGACTTGTGAGAACGTTTATTCAACAATTCTATAAGTATTTCCTGCAGACCTTACAGGACAGCTTAAAGAACTAAAAAAATCTATAGAACGGTGCCCATTTTTATGGTATGAGTGGTACAAACATTGCTCTATAAAATTTGCTCTGGAAATGGTCTTACAGTTTTTATAGACCAGGAAATTGTTAGCTGGGTTTCTACTCAGAACTCCCAGTGTAGTTATTGCAAAAGATTTTACGCTTGCAAAACGATCTGGTAGTATGAAAAAAGGCACGAGTATGAGTGACAGTGAAAAAGCGAGCACAACGTCGGAAATTAAGATGAATTATGCTCTGGGCCGGAATGCCTAATGGCCAGAGGTAATCGAACGGCTGGTCTTTGTTGGGTTAATAATCCGTGAAAGAGCCGGAGCACCTCTAATTGCCAATAATTAGACGTGATTAATTGCCGGAGGTTTGTTTGAACAATACGCGAAATATGAATAAATAGGTGTTTAATTCGGAAGCTGAAAGTACCATTTTCTGCAGACAGTTTGAAATGCGGATAAATGAGCGAAAATTTCACACCTCTATTTTGTAGACAGTCAAATAATGTTGTTCTAAATCATTACCAAAACAGCGACAACGATTATTTAGTAGTTTAGTATTTTTCTTATCCCTTCAGAATTAACATGAATTTTCGGAACGTGCAAGTTAACATTGGTGTTACAGACCGAAATTTTAAATAGGTAAACAATATCAGATTTTTATAAATATAAATTTTTTAAACTAGTGTGGTACTTCATTTAGCTGAAAGACGAAACTACAAACGTATATTTATTAATTTATTTTATACAAAACGTATTCAAAATGGACAGAAAAATTTACGGTGTTAAAAAAAACTAGTAGTTCTATTAGTAGGAACATTTGCAGTTATATCTATGAATATATTTGTGTTCGTTACAATATTTTGCAACATATTGCTTGTGAAGTAACACGCCCAAATTTCAGAAGCGGTTGTCATATTGCGAGCAGCTCGTTTTACACCTTGCGAGCACTTGATAAGATTTTCGACTCGATTACGAACTCTACGATTTGCCGAAGTATGTTTTCCACCTAATTACGCCATCTTTACCTACAAAACAAGGAATCCTTACAGACCCTTGTACCATCGCTTTCTTAAAATTCTTCCTGTATATCTTGTTCAGAGTCAGTATTATAGTTTTGTTCCTCCTCATTGTCTTCATCCAAACTTTCGCCTCCATCATCTAATTCAATCTCCGAATCAGTTGCCACTTCATCGAACATCTTTTGAAGATATTCTTGTTCACTTTCATAGTTCATGATTAGATCTAAATGCAAAAATCGAACATTATTGCCTTAAAATTATTTTACTGATATCTCAACATACCTTAAAAAATATAACGATAACGTTAACACCGGTCTGCTACACTGAAATATTATTTCTTGCGGAAACGAAGTAACCTACACAATTTTTGTTTTAGCGTTTCGGCAGATATCAACAATTTTTGAAACTCTCGGTCTGTGAGACCGCGTGTTAACTCTGAAAGGTTATATGAAATTTCACTGATTTGTTGATAATTTTATCATCCAATAAGACATTCACATTATCAGTACACTGATAAAAATGTAAATGATACCAAATCCATACTGTATTACAAGAATCTTCATATGAATACCGTACATTTGCGTCTTACATGTAAAATTAAATGATATTTTTCTGAAAATACATAATAACGTTGTATTAACTAACTAGTAATAGTCCAACGACTTCAACACGGTAGACTTCTTCGAGTTAAAAAAGGTAGGAGAATCGATTGTTTCAATAGTCAGATAGACTAAGCCACAAAAAGTTCTGTCATTAAAAAAGCATATCATGCATATGCCAAATCCTATCTCCAAAATATATGCAAATATTTGGATTTTTTAAACGTTATTTATAAATACAAAAAAATTTAATTTTAACTCTGCCACTTTGTAGATCGAAATTAGCAACATTCGAATAAGGCATCTGGAATTGTGGAGAAGGTAGCTTAAGAGGCTACAGCACTTAGGCTCCATTGTGCCCTTTGTACTTCCTCCCATTAGAACATCAACTCACCTGAGCTGCTAACCAGCCTAATAAAGAGAAGAAGGTAGTGATGTTGCTCAGGGGGATTCCTATAATGTAGGCCATAGAATCTCCCAGCACGGATTCTCTTATTGACGAAATAGCAGTGCATTCACATAGTGCATGTCGTTTTTCTGTTCGCAACCCTTACCAAGAAGTATTTCACACTCCTCATATAATAAAGATGCTTCCTTATTCAACAGTGTTCAGTTTAAAAACTTGTCACCAGGCGAAGATTCATCCTAGACATGGCCAGGTACTTTTTCGTTGTATCTTTGCAGGAGAACTCTAGGAACTCCTTAGTAAATTGACAGCCCTTTGTTTCATCCCACCGATTTCTAAATTCAAGGAAGCATACTGGAGGGACCAGGTCCAACAATATTGAGACATGGACTAGCTTGTCATCTACTTTATTGACATTGCACCGCTCGTGTCCCTTCATTCAGTATACAGATATGATGTTGTCGGTTGAGGCCACTGCCAGTGCCTGATGGTATTCCCATGGTGATCTAGCTATTACGTAAATCAGTAGTGACTGTCTACTATCTGTGTAGATTATGATGATTTTGGCCGTTGTACCTATGTCTACGGACAATTTCTTTAACGACTATGAATATACCTGCTAAGGCATATTTAGCTTAATAAAATCAGCAACCTGTTATTAAACTTTGTCTTATTATTAATGAATCACTCTGTATATTGAAACAAATTAACTAGATTGCCGCCATTTGAAGCAGAATTAAAATGCCCATATTTTATGAGCTTTTTAATTTTTTAAACCATGTCCTTCAGTCGATTCTGAAGTTTGGTATCTTCTAAGGAACGCTCTGTATACACATGACGAAAAATAGATTTTCCTCGCAGCAGGGCAACCCGGGTAAGCCAATTTGGGCGTTAAGCAGCATATTGACCAGAGATGATAAGAATTTCATAAGGAAAGGGATTGAGTTACAGGGATTTTCCGAACGGATGTGAGCCAATCTCGCAGCCTACTAGACTGCGTTCGGCAAAAGGAACACGAAATGACTTTTCTAATCCGATAAGCGGATTACGGAGTAAGGCCCGGTCCGAAAGGGAACTCAATCACTGTAAGCCTTCCACGGTGAGGTCCTTCCTCGGAGACGATTATCGGAGGAGAGAATTAAATTCAATTACAGTCACGTTTTGTGTGTTTCACCTAGTTTAGCACTTAGGAAAGCTCGCTGCTTATTAGTTTCCTCCAGGTAAATGCCATTATTGGGAATTGAACTTGAAGCTTTGCTCCATATTATATTAGATGATGTGCTTCATCAGAAAATATATCCATGTGTACATTACACGCATAAAAGAAGATCTTCAGTGAGGGAATATAAATTTGTCAAATTTTTAAATAAGCAGTTGGTGAAAATCACGAGGTGGCTGATATCTGTTGGTAGATTTCGGAAGTGATGTGACCAAAACCAATTACTTGCATAATAGAAGTGTGGAGTTTTTTAATATTTTCCTATAATGTTTCTTCATAAATTACAGAACAGTTTGAAAATAGTTTAATTTTATTTTGAATTAAGAAAACTGCAGAATTTGCATAAGACAATTTGTAGTAAGTCGGGTGTGAACAATAATCCTATTTGTAGGTTTAGTAGAAATTGTCTGTATTTTTTAGTAATATTGCAAACTTTATTGAGATCGTCGATTTAGTTATAAAAATGTACAAAAAGTGCAAAACATACGCAAAAAATATAAAGAAGTACACCATAAAACACAACATTCCTGGTATTAAAAGCTTTATAATCTTTAGCGGCAATTATAAACAAATTGTTCACCCCTACATCCAACATTTTGAATTTTACAGCGCCATCTAGTGGTTCGTGAATTTCGCGAATCAATATCATTAAATTGAGAAAGCGGTATTTTTTTAAATTTAGTTTTCGGTTTTCTTTAAACATTAGTTCATTGGGGATAATACATTTTCAGTTTGAGTATTTAATAGAGTTTAGTTGAACATGTCTGGAAAGAAACTAGAAGAAAACGCATATCATTTCCATACATTCAAATTTTGTTAAAGTTTTCGAGGTTCCATTGTATATAATTATATATTCAACGATAAAGAGTTTAATTTCACATTGCCAACATGCTTTTATAGAGGAACGCTCCACAGTAACAAACTTGGCATATTTACTTTACTGCTTAAATAATATCCGATGCTTTAGATATTAAAAGTCAGATAGATGCAGTATACACCAATTTCTCTAAAGCTTTTGATCGTGTAGACCATAGTATCTTAATAAATAAATTAAATAGCATTGACTTTAGTGATGTAATGTTGGATACTTTCCACTTCTCATTTGACTAGGAGAATACAATATATGTTCAGTTAATGGTCATAAATCTAATGAATTTTATGCATATTACTACATATTAGGTACTTCAACGATAAAATTTAGAACCGTTATAATTAATTATATTTATAAATGATCTCAGTAATATTCCTACTTGTAATAAATAACTTGTATAGATAGTTGTCAATTATGACAAAGTGAACTGAACAAACTCATGAAATGGTGTTCTGTCAAAAAATTTGCTATGCATGTTTCTAAGTGCAAAGTAGTTTCATTCACTCGGAAAATAAATTGTATAAAATTCTCGTATGCACTTAGCCATTCTGAGCTTTCAAGACATCAGACATTTAAAGACTTAAGTATTTTATTCGATTCTAAATTGACTTTCAATGATCACATTATTGCAACGACTATTCCTGGATTAAAAACTGTAGGATTTATAATGAGAAACTGTAAGCTTTTTTAAAATATCGATAGCTTGAAAGCTCTTTACTTCTCCCTGGTTTGGTTAAAAATTTAATACGGCTACATAGTCTGGCCTGGAATCCTATTTATGAAAATAATTCTGATTGAAGGAGTTCAAAGGAAATTTATGAAATACTTTGTATCATATAAGAAAGATAATCATTATCCTGTAATAATTTCTTGTTGGAGATATTTTCTATGTAGTCCTTGGAACAAACGCATTTAATGGATTTTATAATATTTTTGTACAAACTTATTTATAATCTAGTAGACTGTCCATTGTTACTGTCGAAAATAAATTTTAGAATACCTAAATCGGAATTGTATCAAAATGATCAATTTTAATGTTTACCTAATCGTACGAATATACTTAATAATTCTCCCGTTCATTTGATGATGAATACTTATAACAAAATTAGTAATCATTGTGATATTTATAATACCCCTTTTTCTTTCACTTAACTCATTTTACAGCAGCTGTCTTCTTGATATGATGTTACCATTTATTATGGTTGAATTTTCGAATTCCCACAGTTTCAAAAGTGAACTGCACGTTATTATAGAGTGTTTTCATTAAACCAGATACACCTTTTTTGAAGTAAATTTAGCTAGATTAATTTTTATTTTAGATAGTAATGGAATACAGCTTTTTCTATGGAATTGTTCAATTGGCATACCTAGATATTTGGTATTTGGTTCTTAAAGAATGCTTTGCTGCACGAACGTTCTCGATATAAGTATTTTTATATTGAACGGATGGGGAATGTAACATATTTGGAAGCTGTAACAAATTCCCCCGTTAAATCAGCTCCAAGGAACGGGCGCTTTGTCTCCTTAAAGAAAAAAGGACCTACTGGATGACGGCACGCCATTCATTAGCCTGAGAGTGCCTTAATCGAATTCTTTGCGTTTCGCGCTGATTTATACATCTGTTTGATTATTTTGATCAATCGGACGAGGAATGTCTTTCAAATGCCAACATCGCTGAGCAAAACTGCCAGAGGTCGTTGTTTGGACAACCCATTCATTACCCGTCCTGGTGAAATATTGGATCGGGAGCAAAATTAGAAACACTAATGGGGTCATTACATTGAGTAATGCAAACTATGGCAAAAGGACGATGCTGGTATCTCGGTTCCTTTTTTTAGGTTTTAGAATCAAAGAATAATAGTAGTAGCAGACGCAATTGTATTCTATTGATAAATAACGTTAATCATGAACCAAAATGTGTATAAGGCTATAATCTATTGAACTGACTGACTGACTATTGGAATAACCACAACGAAACTGACCTATTTTTATACAGAGTGGGTCATTAATAATGAGCAGAGGCGACATCTTTGGGCTTAAGATAGATATAGCTAAATATGACAGTGTATCAAAGTTGAAATTACTTTTCCGTTTTTTTTTGTATTAACTCGAGTACCGCTCAATTTGGTAGCGAAACATTTTTTAAGAAAAGGAATCATACTTTATATATTAAATCAGGTTCGGCTGTAGAGAGTGCCACACTAGCAATGCCTGATGATGAATTTCTCTCTTAGTTTTCGTCGACGAAACGTTATGATTCGTTTGACAACAAAATCTTATCCTGGAGCCATTTTTACGTAAAAAAGGTAAAAAGGTACACTTGTGCCTACAGTTTTCGAGAAAACTGCCTTAAATGATTTCTGCTACGCGCAACTACAAAAATGCTATATTATTGCTCATGGTTTCCCAGGATAAGCAAAACTTTTTATGAAGAATAACTTTTCCTCGAACAACTAACACTAAAGGGGTCCCATACTGAGGCATATATATTGTGTAGGTATATTTTATAAATTTATTAAACGAAAAACAGTACAATTTGAAATTTCATGGTGTCATAACGTTTTTCTTCACTGGGTGGCCAATTGCTTTTTATGCAAAGAAACATGTTAGTTTAAATATAGTGTCAATCGTTGAAACTGTATTGTCTATATTGTTAAATGGCACCTGGAAAACAAGTAGCAAAAAAAAATATTGCTACAAAAAGACTGCAGAGGAGTAAAAAACTAGTTTGTAGCCTCAACTGCAACTCATGATGAACTTCATTACTAACCAAAAATTTGGTGTGGTAGTTTGATCTAAAATCGTGCTCTATTTTCATTTCTTGAATGCTGCTCGTGACTTTCCATCATTCAATTTTCTGTCGGCGATTTTTAATAGCCTCAGTCAAACATTATGACACATTAATATTAGGCACTCAAAAATAGTCAGACTATGGAGGGGCTTAGAAAGCAGCCATCTAGGGAAAACTTAATGTAAGCAGTTGGTTACACTGCATTAATCCCAGCATACAATTGAATCCAAAACGGAATGTTTGTAGTTGGACCATAGAAATTACAAATTGGAAAAATTTTAATATTTTGAAATTTTCACTTATTAGTGTGAATATACCCCGTTAGTGTAACCAAGTCATGAAATCTAAGTCACTGCAATATTACCAGACTCGCGTTTTCTCGATAGGCTGACTATCGGTACCTCTTTTGGCGTTTTATATATTCTATGATTTCTATGGTATTATAACTACTGCTGAATTATAGCAACTGGTTAATTAAATGGTAATCAATAAATTTGTTTATATGTTTGCTGATATACCTTCATGGATTTTCTGGTAACAGATTGCACTCTATTAGCTTTGCTGATTCAATAATTTCTAACGGAGTAATGTACATTGTTTCAACTTAAATAATAAATAGTTATTTTTATGGATTTAAATAGGAATAGTATGGTGATTACAGTGTACCAAAGTTATTTGCTTAATAACGCCCATTTTATAGCAACCACAGACAATAATACAAAATAGTTTTGTTTGCTATTATGATCAAATTAAAATTGATCGCCGAAAAAATTATGTGTTTAACTTGGCAGTAAAGTACATTTAATGTCTTGGTTGCTTTAATATACTCGGCTGCGCGGCATTAAATCTTGTATTTTACTGCTTAGTTAAACAATTAACTATTATATTGACATCTGACATCTGAGAATTTAAAAGCTTAAAAATGCTTCAATAAAAATTAACAAAAAACTAACTCTTAACTAAGTAGTTAGAGTTATGCTTTTATACAACAATTTTATTTTCAAAATAGATCACAAACACAATATTTAAATTGAGTTGTGAATAGAATTATTACCTGTCATTCAATAAATTTAGTTAAACCATGTAATTATAACTGCCTTAGCAAGAATTTAACGACCTAACGGAAAGCCCCAAATACCTCTTTCTCTAAACCATAAGATGTTTCCCATTACATCCCAGGTGCTAAAGAACCAATTAATGCCAAATCGTTCCGGCCTCTATTAAAATAATCGTAAAGCTTTTGATGTTATAATTTGCAAACGCAAATTGCCTGTAAACGAACAGGAGAATCTGCAGTGCAATTCTGTTTATCTTAAGGCCGGCCAGTTTGATGAATGTATATTGGAATGCGACAAAAACGACCATAAACAGTCTGTTTTATTGAGTTTCGGCTTAATTACGAACTGACAGTGCCGTATCTTCCAGCAGTAAAAAGTGAACATTACTTTAAAGGATTGTCGCAAAAAGATATTAGAAGTACTTCCTTTATATACGAGGTACGACAATCTTCTACTAACATA
The DNA here is from genome assembly GCA_037114965.1 of Monochamus alternatus. Taxonomy (NCBI): domain Eukaryota; kingdom Metazoa; phylum Arthropoda; class Insecta; order Coleoptera; family Cerambycidae; genus Monochamus; species Monochamus alternatus. Next base: position 127,058,806 of record CM073426.1, read on the forward strand.
TCTGAGAAATGATCGACGTTCTACCAGTCCGGGTGGACCTAAATCAATATATTTTCGATAAAAACTTAAACAATTGTCAATCAGTAAAACATCGTGGTCTCTTGGTTGTGGTATTGGGAATTTTTATAAGTAAGGCGGATTTCACATCTTCAACATTATCAATTGTTAAATTGACATCATAAGGGCATGCGCCTGCAATCGCCAATATTAGGCCGACCGATGAAGAAGCTTTTTACAAATTACGTTCTTTTATTTTTATAGCATTTACCTTTATCATCTAGTATAAATTATCAGATGCACTATTCAAAAAACAATCAACTTGAATCCGCTACGCTACGCTTCGCCTCCCAAATACTACAGAGTGATGATAAAGTTTGGAACAAAATTCTTTACTTTTATTCTGAGTGATTTTTGAAAAAACACCGAGACGGGTCGATTTTGTTCTCGGGCGTCTTTTAAGATGATTCAGTTGTATACAGAGTGACCCAGAAAAGTTGGAAAGCCAATAAATTTGTTTTTTTCTTATGGAACACCATGTATATTTTTTCATATTAGGATAAAGCTTTCTTTTACGAACACAGTGATGTAGAAAATGAAAAAAATTAAGGAGCCGATTTCCAAGATTTTCAGGCATTCCAAGAAATAAGACATATATTATTCTTAAGAATATAACTTTGGAGAAGTTCCAAGTTTATTTTCTAGATCGGGATTGCTTTTGGAAGCATTACTTCGAATTAGAAGGTACCTGTTGAGAATATCTGTAACAAGAAAATCTGTATATTACCTATTTAACACACGTTTATAAATAAAAATCTTGTTATACAATTGCCGACAGAAAAAGTTCCTCATATATACTGAAATATTTCACAATATTTTCTTTTGCCTCATTGCCTACTGAAAATAGGTCATACCCCACAGCAATAATAAAAATAGAGGGAACAAACGCCATTTATTATGCACAATTGTAGTCAACCAACATCTATCAAAACAAATACCATTGGTACTAGATTTTGTTGGAAATGTAAATTAATATTAAACTACTAATATTTAATAAATCTGTAGAATATATAGAATTTTTAAAGAAATTGCTTACATATTAATTTAAATTGTGAAAGAATAAAATGAAGTAAAAATACTAATAAGCAATTTTATGTGCAACCAATAAAGAGTAATTATAATGAATGTGGTTCGAAAATAATTACTACTACTAATAACTAACTTTAAAACCTTAATTTTCAGAAGTTATAAAATTGAAAGTTATAGGAAATTGAATTAGAATCTGATTCCAAATTTTAAATATTAATTTATGTAAATAAATTGTCTTTTATATTGGTAGATAAACTGATTACCTTCCCATTAAACAGATTAATATGTATACACAGCTGAAATTGCTGCAAATGCATAGAGTGCAGATTGGTCAAGTAGCAGTGATAAAGGCAATGTGAAAGAAATAAAGAAATTATCATTATTTAAGCCATGCAACAAAACAGTTATTGGTATCAAGGAAATAGCAGTTAAAACTAAAAAAAACTACAAATACTAACCAATCACATTTTAATATCACGATTATTATTGATGTTAACAATGATCTTCTTTCTTTAGAACTAATCAATAAAAAATGTATTCATTTATGCTCGCCTCATTATAATTTTTACATTGATTTTTGCTCTTGTTTCATATGCTAAAGGTGTAAGTAGATTTGTAGTAATGCTTACTTGACTACTTATGATCTTAAAGGCACGATTTTTGATTTGCAAAAGAATCTTAGTTATTTTTAATTTATGCTCTTAGATAGACGCCTATGGGTGCCAAAACTAACGTATTATAGGTTAGGTTACCACTCTTCCACAAACTACATACTTTTTGCGTCCCATCACAAACTATAATATAATAAACAAAATAAAAATCTAAGAAATATAACGAAGGTTTAATTTCAAAAAAGAAAACACCATAAATAATAAACAACGATAGGTATTTTTACAATCCGCGAGCTTCCAAACAGCGTTTGCAGAGTTGCCACGTAGGCCATTACTTCGAAGCAAAGTTAATTAAAAAAATTGTCACACCATAGTGGTTGTAATAATATATTATTTCATTTCCAAAGTTCAAATATAGTTTAATTTTTGTAATGTTAAATATTTGTTATTAAAAGATCTTTATTCTTAGGAGAGTATGTCTATACCTTAATAAATATAAACACATAGAAGTGTTGACAGATCTGTCAACGTTGGAAGAAATGCTTTGTGTATTTTTGCATAATATGTCTCGTCTATTTTTATTATTGCTCGGAGGTACATACTTATACACCCTAAACTATCTTTTGAAATATGAAATAAACTATGTATTCGATTTGCTTTATTCCTCCCTTTATTTTTCAGGGAATATCGACACCCACCGACAAAATAATTAACAAACAAATGACTGCTAATGAAAAGTAATTAGCACTGTAATTACTTGACTAGTTAATTAATGGCGATTTAAGCTCCAAGTCAGATGCAATAAACACATAATTATTAATTTGCAATTGTGGTCAGGCAGTTTACGAACAATATGCTAATCGAAACCGCATAAAAACGTACTTTGGATGCATGTGTCGTAGGATTAGGAAAAATATTGAATCTATTTGACATGCTGAGCGTGAGGTGTGGAGGTGAGAATGTATAATTTGTTGAAAGTTTCCTTTGAAATTCATAATTGACTGGCAGTAGACAGATATGATTTTTGATATCACTATATTAATAATATCGCAAATACTACAAATTTTTTTGAGGATGCTATACAAAAAAAAATACATTACACATATTACATATTTATCAATATACATCTACAAGAATGTACTTTGTAATAAAATAATAATAATATCGTTTATTATCTGACAGAAAAAAAAGCAATTACAAGAATAAGAAAAACAAGAATACTATAAATTTTTGATGACACATATATATCAAATACAAACAAAATAGTACAACAAAATAATATAAACCAAAACGAATTTTTTTACAATCAGATGCAAACAAACACTCTACAGATTAAATGAGCTAGACAATTAAATTACCTATAAGTAAATATATTCATATAAATAAGACTTATAAAATAAATAATCAAACAGTATACAATGATCTAAAACTATGAGCTGAAATACAAAAAAAAAAACAAAAAACTAAAATATGCTTAAGCTAATCGAATAATGTAGTTACAAATACTGTTTAGAATAGCATTATGAATGTCACAGTTATCTACAATTACATTATAAAGTTCTTGTTACAAATTTTAGAAATTGCCTTTGAACTGACTCTAAACTCTGATGTGATTATGATAAATCGGATACCATATGATCAAACTGTATTCCATTTTAAATCTTAGTACAACATTTAAAGCATGCAGACATTCGACCAATGCATTTTTGTAAATGGGTGGAAACTTAATTTCAGAATAAAGCTTAAAATAGTCAGCAAATAACAAATGCCACACAAATAATGGCTTCATACAGATCATTAATAAAAAACAAAAATAATATGGGACCCAGGTTAGAACCTTGAGGTACGCTTGGCGTAGGAGAATACGGCCTCGAAATAAAATTTTGATTCCTGACCATAAATTGTCTATCATTTCAGGAGGAAGTGAATAATTTAATTAATTCATCTGAGGAGCCAAAACATTATAATTTCAAGAGGAGTATATTGTCATCAATCTGATCAAACGCTCTTTGGTAATCCGTATACACAATAGATTGTCCAATATCTCAGAAATAAACTGGGGAAAAGCAGCTAAATTGGAAATTGTCGATTTTCTTTGTATGAATCCATACTGACGTGACGAAATAAGTCCCGTGGAATAATAAATTTTTACTATACAGTATTGTTTCAAAAATTTTAGAGAAGTTGCACAATAAAGAAAAGCATCTATAATAATTAGTAATATCAAGATTTCCTTTTTTAGGTATTGGACAAATGAATGTCTTTTTCCAGCAAGAAGGAACGACTTTGTTAATGATTGAGGATTTATTGTGAATATCAACTGCAAGATCAGCGTACGCATTCCAGCATCAATTATATTATAATATACTAATTGCATTCAGTGACTTTAACACATTCAGACAACTACAAAGTGATAGTAAATCAATTAAGTGAGGGCCTAATAAGACTGAACGCCTCGAGAAATGTTAATGTGATGTTTTGGGATAACGTCAATCAGGCTTATTGCAAAGCCTTTCAAATCGTTAGACATCTGTCGCAGCGACATTTTCTCACTTATTAAAAGATCTAGTTCAGAGAAACGTTTGATGTTTTCGTTTCTTTGGGAGTATAACAATTTCTCGTTATTAAAGATAATACAAAAACGAAGAGAGGCAAATGTGATCGAAATGAAAGCAAACTGATATTAGAGACGTCGTCAGGTTTTAAAACGTGAACGAAAACTTTTTTGTCGGTATTTTAACGTGGCAACTAATAGCTAACGTCATTTTATTATGTATTAACAGACGCATTGCAATGTAAGTTACATAAGTTTATTTATAATACTGTCACGGATTTCCTAATCTGAATTTCTCTATTGCCAGAAAAACAATCCGTTAATTATTTACTTCTTTATTAACTATACTCAGTACACTACTGAACACTAATTAAAACTCAACTAAACACTTATTTAATTAATCGCTATCTAAATCACTTTGATATCTCCAACTAAACACTTCAATTCAGACTATAATACAAGACTTATACAAGACTAACTTAATCGGCCGTTTATTTTTCTTTTATAGACCCAACGAATATTCCAGGTATATTCTAGTATCTCTAGATTTATTTTCTAGCATCTCTCGAACGCTTCTCGTCGTTTCTCAAATTTTCTAGTCCCGTCTCGATCCACGGCATTTTGTTTGTTTAACAGAATCGTGTAGGGGCGATCGGGGCAATCTTAGTAATTCGCGGTACCACAGTCATCGATTTGGGTGTGAGTGGGGCAAATTCCGTGACACTGCCCCCTCCTTAGGACCGATCGTCCCGATCGGATACACCTCTATACGGGGACAGACGCTCCAGATGGACAACCTTCATCTTACTCCTGGGAGTCCTCTGTATCCGGTAGACGACATCATTGATCTTTTTAATGACGGTGTAGGGGCCCTCCCAACGGTTCTGTAGCTTAGGCGATTTTCCTTTCTTCCGCGTGGGGTTGTACAGCCACACCAGGTCACCTTGTTGGAATCCGACTGTATTGGCCCGGACGTCATATCGAGTTTTCATGCGATCGCTCTCTAGTCGCATTCGAGATCTGACTTGGTCGTGTACGGCTGCTAGTCTTTGTTCTAGGTCATGGATATAAGTGTCTGGATCTGTGGGCTGTTCCGCAGGACGACCAAATACCAAATCTGCTGGAAGTCGAAGCTCTCTTCCAAAGATGATCCTTGCGGGAGTCTTCCCTGTTGTTTCATGGACAGCTGAGCGGTAAGCTAACAGGAAGAGTGGAATGAGCTTGTCCCAGTCTGTCTGGTTCTCGTTCACAAACATCCTCAGATTGGTTTCTAGTGTGGCGTTGAAGCGTTCCACCATACCATCTGACTGGGGATGCAGTGGGGTGGTCCTGGTTTTCCGGATTCCCATAAGCTCGCAGACCTTTCGGAACACACCTGATTCGAAATTTCTGCCCTGATCTGAATGTAGTTCCATGGGCACACCAAATCTGCAGAACAGGTTATTGACTAGCGCTTCTGCTACGGTTGTGGTCTCTTGATTGGGAAGGGGGTATACTTCTGGCCATTTGCTGAAGTAGTCCATGGCTACTAGCAGATATCGGTTCCCACTTTGAGTTTTCGGAAATGGGCCAGCGATATCAATGGCAATCCTCTCGAACGGCGCTCCTACGATGTACTGGCGCATTTTGCCTCTGGAACGGGTCTTCGGTCCCTTGCTTGCTGCACATATGTCACATTTGCGGCACCAATCTTCTACATCCGTCCTACAGCTCAACCAGTAGAAACGCTCCCTAATCTTCTGTAGAGTCCTATTGATACCGAAATGTCCACCACCAGTACCTCCATGTACTTCCTGCAGCACTTCCTTGACCCGGGACCTCGGGAGTAGTACTTGTTTCTTGACCTCCGTTCCGTCATTGCTCTCCCATGCTCTTTTTAGGACACCGTCTTCCAACACCAGGGAATTCCATTGAGCCCAATAGCTCTTTAATGCTGGGCTTTTACTACTGACTTCAGCCCAAGACGGTCGGTTGTTGGCTTCTTTCCAGTCTAGTAAAGGCTTGATGTCACAGTCAGCTTGCTGGTCTTTCCGAATCGCTGCTGAACTCCATCGGTCTTCAGGTTGGGCTGCTACTACCTTGCAAGAAACTGATGAGATGTTCTCTTTCCTTTCAAGACTACTGCAGTGCATTCCGTTGGTCGGACAAAGTCTAGAAAGAGCATCTGCGTTTCCATGTCTCCTTCTTGCCTGGGAGTCGCGCCATTGCCGATCTGCCACTGGGGTCCTACAATGTCCCTTTAGATGACCCGCCTGCCCACAGTTCCAACATTGGAGAGGGCGATCTCTTCGGCTGCCAGGTTGTTCTCTCTTCGGATTGGTAGTTGGGCTGAGTTTCTCAATGACCTCTTTCAACGTTTTGATTATCTCTCCATTTTCCATCCTATCGCTATTATCACTGATAGTCCGCACTTTGACATATTCCCTGGAGACTGCCGCTTGGGAGTCGCGCCTTTGCTGATCTGCGACTGGGGCCCTACACTGTCTTTTTAGATGTCCTGTCTGTCCACAGTTCCAGCATTTGAGAAGGCGATCCCTTCGACTATCAGATTGTTCGTTCTTTGTCCTAGTAGATGGACTGAATTTATCAATAAACTCCTTTAGCGTTTTTATTATGTCTCCATTTGCCATACTATCGCTGTTATCACTGATGGCCCGAACTTTAACATGCCTACCAGATGCCATCTTTGCTGCCTCGAATTCCAGTGCATGCGAAAGAGCGTCGTTCAACGTTTTAGGTCTGGCGAGTCGTAATGCCTGCTGGGTTTCGCAATCTCTTAGGCCATCGGTAAAAACTTGGATGGACAGCTGGTCTAAGAATTCGGACGGTGCTGTTGGATAAGCCAATCGAACCAGTCGGGCAACATCGGTCTCAAAATGCTGTAAATTCTCTCCATTCTGTTGGTGACGATTTTTCAATTGCGCCTGGTACACTTGCTGCAGGTGCTTATCCCCATATCTCATTTCCATATGCTGTTTCAGAAGGTCATAGTTACTCTGCTGCCCAGCAGGAACTCCTTGTAAGACGTCAAGAGCTTCCCCTCGTAGAGCAACTATCAGAGCAGTAGCTTTCTCACAGTCAGACCATTCGTTTGCGGCAGCTGCTGCTTCAAACTGACGCAAATAGACATTCCAGGAGACCTTGCCGTCGAATTCAGGAGGCTTCGTTTTCTGAGTTCGGATAACAGGTCCTTCTGATTTGATTACGCCTTCCTTTCTTATTTTGTCTAATTTATGTCGAAGCTCTTCGCAGGTTTCTCTAACCAGGTTTATTTCTTCGTCTATTTCCTTTTTGTGTGCCAACAGTTGCTCTTCTACATGTGTTTCTACTTTATGTGACTGTTCTTCTAGCTTTTCTTCTAGTGTATTCTCCAATTTTTCTAATTTCGTCTGCATTTCCTTCGTCTGGTTTTCCATTTTAAGTCCTTGTTCTTCTAATTTCTCTTGCATCGTCCGTCCCTGTTCTTCCAATTTCTTTTGCATCGTCTGTCCCTGTTCTTCTAATTTCTTTTCTAACTTTTCCTGCATCGTTTGGGATTGATCTTCAATTTTATGCCCTTGTTCTTCAAATTTTTCTTGCATCATCCGTCCCTGTTCTTGCATTGTTTGTCCCTGTTCTTCTAATTTCTCTTGCATCGTCTTCGCTTGGTCTTCCATTTTATGTCCTTGTTCTTCTAATTTCTCTTGCATCATCCGTCCCTGTTCCTGCATCGTTTGCATCATTTCTAACAGCTTTGCTAGTTGTGCATCCATGTTGACTTGGCTTCTAGTTACAGGCATTCACTCTATTTTCTTTGGAATGTTCTAAAATGTCCACGAATGTGTTTGTAAATGTCACTGTTGACTTCCTTACAATGAAACGAGTGCAGTGATATGCCACACTTGGGTCTTTGTCTCACTTCGGTATAAAGTTCTAGAATGTTCGAGATTGTCCTTCGCAAATAACACCGTTTACTTCCTTAAGTCACGACGAGTGCGGTGATATGTCACACTTGGGTCTTTGTCTCACTCCCGTACAAAGTTCTAGAATGTTCGAGAATGTCCTTCGAAAATAACACCGTTCACTTCCTTAAGTCACGACGAGTGCGGTGATATGCCACACTTGGGTCTTTGTCTCACTTTGGTATAAAGTTCTAGAATGTTCGAGATTGTCTTTCGCGAATACCACCGTTCACTTTCTTAAGTCACGACGAGTGCGGTGATATGTCACACTTGGGTCTTTGTCTCAGTCCCGTACAAAGTTCTAGAATGTTCGAGAATGTCCTTCGCAAATAGCACCGTTCACTTCCTTAAGTCACGACGAGTGCGGTGATATGTCACACTTGGGTCTTTGTCTCACTCGCGTACAAAGTTCTAGAATGTTCGAGAATGTTCTTCGCAAATAGCACCGTTCACTTCCTTAAGTCACGACGAGTGCGGTGATATGTCACACTTGGGTCTTTGTCTCACTCGCGTACAAAGTTCTAGAATGTTCGAGAATGTCCTTCGCAAATAGCACCGTTCACTTCCTTAAGTCACGACGAGTGCGGTGATATGTCACACTTGGGTCTTTGTCTCACTCGCGTACAAAGTTCTAGAATGTTCGAGATTGTCCTTCGCGAATACCACCGTTCACTTCCTAAAGTCACAACGAGTACGGTGATATGTCACACTTGGGTCTTTATTCCACCCACGCACAGGGTTCCAGAAAGTTCTTCCAACTTCCACTTAAACCCACTCACGCACAGGGTTCCAGAAAGCTCCCCAAACTTTCAGTTAAATCCTAGTTTGTGGACAGGGTTCCAGAAAGCTCTTTAAACTTTCAGTTAAATCCCACTTTGTGGACAGGGTTCCAGAAAGCTCTTTAAAACTTACTTAAATCCACTTCCGACACCAAATTGTCACGGATTTCCCAATCCGACTTTTACTATTGCCAGAAAAACAATCCGTTAATTATTTACTTCTTTATTAACTATACTCAGTACACTACTGAACACTAATTAAAACTCAACTAAACACTTATTTAATTAATCGCTATCTAAATCACTTTGATATCTCCAACTAAACACTTCAATTCAGACTATAATACAAGACTTATACAAGACTAACTTAATCGGCCGTTTATTTTTCTTTTATAGACCCAACGAATATTCCAGGTATATTCTAGTATCTCTAGATTTATTTTCTAGCATCTCTCGAACGCTTCTCGTCGTTTCTCAAATTTTCTAGTCCCGTCTCGATCCACGGCATTTTGTTTGTTTAACAGAATCGTGTAGGGGCGATCGGGGCAATCTTAGTAATTCGCGGTACCACAGTCATCGATTTGGGTGTGAGTGGGGCAAATTCCGTGACAATACTGTAATCTCTACGTTGATTTAGCTTTAAAATACGTCACATAGAAAAACAAACATTATTGTCACTACTTGATTACAACACAAATATCTTTCAAACAACTGACAAATTCTTACTTTGACGTTTCTGACTTTCACATTTGGCTTCAGAACATAAACTAAACTGCGGAGTTGAAATCGATGTCCTTTTATCCATTATTGAGGTTCTCAAAATTTTCACGGTCTCGAGACCGTGTTGAGAATTAAATCGAATATGGTCTGGAATGTTCTAGAAAACGTCAAAATAGAAGTATTATAAAAATTATAGATTCTAACGCAAACAAGAAAGGAACATAATTAACAAACTAAAGAGGTAGGTGAGCTTCCGTAACAATACAGAGTGTTTCCTAATTGCGTGCAGAAAATCCAGGGGCGTATTTTATGGTTAAAATTAAGTTAAATAAACATAAGGTACCAATGGCATTGTTTTCGAGATACAATGTTTCCGAAGTTGATAAAAAGTCAATTTAAAACTAATAACTTCTAAATCCTTTGAAATATATTTGGCAAATTTAGCATAATTTGCTAGTGTGCTGCTAGGTATAAAATATAAAATTTGCAGCATACACTGATACAATTAATTTGTAATTTTACTTGTAAAATACGGGATATATTATTACCCATTATTTTACCAGTAATTTCACAAATATCTTGTAGTTTTACAATATTATTGTAAAAATGTACATCACGTGATAATGACTCTATTAGTACATTTTTACATATATTTCGTAAATCCACACATACATCACATCCCCTATTGTAATTTCACGTTTTTATTGACAATTACTAATTAGTAATTGTGCATTGACATTGTAAAAAATACAATGGTTATTTACAAAAAAAAATATATATATTAATTTACAGCAAATTTACAAAAAAGTAGCAAAAACACAAGAAATGCGTTTTAATTGATTTTTGTATTTGTACAGTAATATTATTGCAATAATACAACACCGTTTTTGGCAAAATTATAATACACTCACATACATTAGTCGGTCAGTGGTTGCGCGGTTTAAAGCGTCAGTACTTGACTCGATGTGGCTAGACCGATGTGGGTTCGATCCCCGCAGCCGGTAGACTGCATATAAGTTATATTCATTTAGAGGATTGACACCCTCTCTGCGGGTACGATAGGGTGGAAAAATGTTGACTTGGGTCAATGTGAGAGATTGATACCGGTCGACATTTGACTACCCCCCTTATTAATGAAGTTTTTCCAACCCTATATGACTATGTTCAGCAAAGATTCTTCTATCCAAATATGTAAAAAATACGCAGGGTGTTCTATTTAAATTAGCAAAGTTAACATCAACGGCCATTTTGTTTGGACTTCGTTTGATTTTCTACTATAATTTTCGAAAAGTTCGTATTTCATAATTTTTATAACCTTAAAAACAAACAAAAAATAGCAGACGAGTTAAAATATATCTTGTATATGGTACATCATATTATTATTGTAGTAAGATCTGACACAATTTGTATATCAAGCTACAATTGTGTAAATTTACACGACAATCTGTGTGCTATTTGCACTATGCTTTCTAATTGTACCTACACCATTTTTCATTAAAGAAGTATGTGACGCAAGTTATTATATATTATTTAAGCAGGTACCCAGAAAATTTCAAGAAAATTGAAAACAAGCTTTCACTACATCTTTGAATGCTTGATCAAAAAGCGTAGAATAGAAAGTAAGTACAGACAATTCAAGGCCATATAAATCCACTAAACATTGTACTTTACAAGATCGATATCTAAAATAAATAACAACTTTTACCAAATAACATGTTTCTGAATCAATGTACCGATTTAAATATTTATTTTTTGATGTAGTTTCACTAAATAAATCTATGCTAACTAGACCTTGAAGAATATATTACAATATTAAACAACGATTTGTGGCAAACATGACGATCAGGATTGAATTATAGGTTCAGAAAAAAATGCCTGTTTGTAGTGGTGGTCTATCTTTTATATCCCATCTTCAGTCGACAGTCACAACGAGGCGAGAAGACGTAATAAAAAAACAAAGGCATATTTTACGCCCCAAGGATCATAAAATACCGCCTAATCGCCTGGACACATACAAAAAGTAACAAGACTAAGGAGGTCCGAAAGTATTCAATTATAATGCGCGGATGGATTCGGGAGAGGTTCAGGGCTGCGTATTGCCATTACTGGCTATGCTTTTAGAACTAGTTTTATGAAAATGTGGTCAAATAGTTACATAATTACAAATAATCCAGTATATCAGTGCTGAGATTTTGTTCCTGCTTGTTTTCTAAAGCTTACTTCTCTATCGTCATTTTGGTATTTTGTTTCCATTTTTCTATTACACCTCTTGCATCACTTATTATTTTTGGTTCGCTTTCTTTCTAATGTTAAAGACCTATCGATATGTAGATGTCGATATTTAATCTTGGTCAAAGTTTATAGTATAGTATAGATCTAGTATTATATGGCGTTATACGTCCATACTTAGCAAGTTAATAGTTATAAAGATATCATAGTATTCACAAAGACAAAAAGTACATTCCACATGTGACATGAGCAAATAGGTACAGACGTTGTACGATGACGAACAGCATGAATGTTTTCAACCTTGGGAAACTACATGGTAAAATTTAAGAGGTGATACGCACTTTGTAGCTGCTATGCGTGTAGTTTTAGTAACATGAATTAGTTGCAGCTACAATCATTTGCCATTTACTAGTTTTGAAAACTTGAGTGTAGTCCCACTGGTAACTGAGACGTTTCCAAAACTAGGTGAGCTGCTTAAAACTCACACAACTATGTAGAAGTAGTTAGTAGAAAATAAGCAACAGTGACTGTAACTTTGTTGTATGAAGCTATTTATACAACAAAATAGAAAACTTGGTGGCGGTTACCTAATAGTAACTTTTTGATGATTCGAGTCTCAGTTAGTGTTACTTTGTTGCTTTGGTGCTTTGGGTATCAACTTCTGCTTGGGTCGCCTTTCTCTTAGGGCTAAATACATCATTCATTATCAATGTTAAAACATCCATGTTGCTGACGAACTTAAAAAAGACTAGCCAGCAGCATAGATGTGCCATATATTGCTCTTTGCTGTTTAATATAGTAATAACAAAAATTTGCTATACCTACTCAGGTTTTTAATTTTGCCCATGCAATTGAAATGTCCTATTATGGTAGACTGGTAATAATCTACCATATTGATCAACCCCTGGATCATAAATTAAAGTGTTCAAATGTTCTTCAAAATCAAATAATACTTCTGAAGGTGAATATTATTCATTCATATTGAAACGAGAAAACCATATTTTGCTGTATTTTCCTCAAAAGCTTTTAGCCTGTAAAAAGTTAGTAAACAGTTTTAGCAGTATTAAATGATATTTTTTCAGCACTAGAATATACGAACTTCTAGTATTTATTATTGTGGATTTAGAAGAAATATAGAAAATGCTTACAATGTTCAACAAAATTCTTTACATATATTTGACTATAGTCAAATAATGTGTCATCTGGTATACAGGGTGGACGGGAGAATGTGGGAAATATCTGGTGTGCATATATAACATGAAAAAATAAGATGACAGGTTCCTATATAATTTTTTCCTACATGCCTTCCCTACGGAGATATGTGTCCCTGAAAGACGCCGCTGGAAATTGTTTGTTCTTGAATAACCATGAGACAAACTAGTGTTTCCTTTTCCCACAGTAAGGTTGTTGTTAATAAATTGCCTTGTTGTTTAGCAGGATGCAAATTTAAAAATAAGTTCCAATATGTGTAGATAGGCATCATTTTTATTTCCTTTCTTTTTTCTTTTCAGTAAATACAAGATAAATGATAAATTTCTTACTTTCCCCTTATTTATAAACTTCAAACCATAGCGATCATTAAAAAACACTCAAATACAAAGTAATCTAAAGTATTGTTACAAATAAATTCTGTCAATTAAATTATAATAAACAGAATTTAAATTGTCTATATCCTTCCGATTATTAACACTGTTAAGCTTTTTGATATAAATCATTTTCTCCAGTAACCTCTTAAATAGAATGCTTTGAAGCACTTTGGTTTTGTCAAATTCGAAATGGTGATTGAAATTTCTTGAATGTTCTACAAGTGCCGTTGGATGCAAAATGTTTGGTTTGGTCTGAGATGCGAGTTTTTATATATCTACCCGTTTGCCCAATATAACTCTTATCCCAACTTTCCCAAGGTATTCTATAAATAACATTAAATTTAAATTCGAATGGGCTCTTAGGTTTTAATTTACTGTAAAATTTACTGCCAATAGTATTTTCATTTTTAAAAGTTATATTTTGGTTGTGCTCTGAGACTAATAACCTAACTTTTCTGAAAGCTTAGGTATATAGGGTGTTGTTAAAAATATTGATTTCTTTAGTTGTCTGTCGTGCTTAAAATTATCCATAGCATAAAGACGTTACTTAATAGTTGAACTATTAAATATTTTTCCTTTTTTTAAAACAGTTTTTCATAAAATGAATTGAATGAATGTATCAATGCATTTGAATGTTTCAAAGTAAAGGGAAGACCCATAATAGCATTACGCTTCCTGGACTTACGCTTTCTGAACTGGTTTGGCCTAACTGGCGAGCCAACGTTTCGGGTCGATCATAATTAATTCACTTAGAGCCAATATATCATTATTTAAGCAACTAGAAACACGATTGTTGTTTATACATGAGTCACGTATAATGTTAAACAGAGTGTCATAACAAATTTTATAGCTGGCTAAATTATGGTCACGGTTACGATTGCAAGTCGTCCACCTCGCAAGGCAATTCCATCTAATTGATGAGAATTGTGGAAATTATATCGAGTAATTAGCTGTGATAATGGCAATTGCCTTGCAATGCTAGACATTTAATACAATGATTACTCATTATTATAAATAAAATATCAATTAATTTTCAAAATGTTGGTAATTCGATACGAGTATTTAGAACCATATAATTTAACTATTCATTAATCAATTCAATAATTTTTTCAAATTAAAGATGCAATATTATTTATATATATGTGCACCTTTGCTCTAATATATATATATATATATATATATATACAGTGCTTTCGAAAAGTAACGAATAAATTCATTAGTTTTGAAATTGAGAAGTTTTCGAAAAAATCCCCTGGCACGTCGATTTTGTTTTTAAATGTTTGAAGATAATAAAATTTAATTTTCACAATACTGTGCACCTCCCCATTATGCAACACCTGTCGTTGGATAGGGAGAAGGGGGCCGATTGAGTGGCCAACCAGATCGCCTGATTTGACACCCCTAGATTATTTAAAAAATAATGAATTTATTCGTTACTTTTCGAAAGCACTGTATATATAACCATTTACCAGCAGAACTCAAAAATCTCAACATTTATAGATAAATGCTTTTATATGATTGAGGAGTATTTTAATAGTTAATTAATAAACATACATTTGTTAAATAATTCTTGGACAGGTGTAAATTTCATTTCAAAATCGATTGGTTTTGTTTTATTCTTTCTTTTTACTTAATAATGTTGTTTGTTATTTTTACTTTTGTGTTTTTTGTTTTCTCTACGACAATGTCTATATTTCTGTGAAATCTACAGCAATAAATATATTATTATTATTATGTTTTTAAAGTATGGGTTTTCATAATTTAAAATATGATCAGCACTGTACTTAAACCTATACTGAATTTTATAGATTTGATAACATGACAATAGTATATAATATTACTAGCATGGTACGGAGTTTCTACTGGTGAACAGAAGGATATGACTGACGAGTCGTAGACAAGCCTTGTTACATAACGCATATTCATCTATTTTCTTTGTTCATTTGGTCGTACAAAAAAGTACATATTTGTATTTATTTAAGGTTCACCCTGTATTTACTATAAAATGGAACGCCCATATTCAATTTTTTTTTTGTTATTTCTATGTTTTAATTATCAATTTTTATTACGTCCTCTGTACGGGGTTTTGAAAAAATCATCATACATGCATTATGTTCATTAAGCGGAATCCATTTTCCAACGACGTGCATGAAGAGCTCAACCATTGTCTAAATTTGAGGGTACCTCATTAATTACCGGCTACATCATTCTACTAAGAAACTCGAGACACATTATCCAACTACCGCAAAATGGTACCAAACTCTCCGGCGACCTCCGAACAGCAACAAAACCCTCTGCATCCCCTGACGTTTTAATACAACGACTAATCGTCTATCAATCTCTCTACGTGTTTCAGTTTCTGGCACTTCTTGTACGTACACGGCTCAGAGGTTGTTCTAACTCTGGCTAATAAATCAAAGGGTGTCAGGAGCCACCAAGGACTTGGTAGCTGGGCAGGCCCTCGGACCATTAACCACTCTATTTTATCAATTCCATCGCAGGCGGCATCGGCGAGGCGCGGTACGAGGGGAGGACAAATGTTTCTCGCATTTTGGAAGCGAACAAGCGATTGAGAATTAATGGTATCACTCCTATTTATCTGGGAAGTTTCTGCAAAGGCTGTAACTCATTCTCAGTATACTTATATAAGTAACTAAAATAATGAATAGAGGATTTTAAAAAAGGCTCCAAACTTTAGAGCACAGTACAGAAAGTGCATGAAGAATATGAATATGGCACCAGCCATAAGTGCTAAACATTGTTTGTTCTTAACAGAAAAATGTTAATAAAAACGTTTTTTTATTACAGCCCTAGTGCAAATACGACACAATTTATAAAACTATAAAATTCATATTACTAGATGAAAGTAGCTAAAACTTTTTAAGGATGCCTAGAGGTACATTTTCCTTGTCTGTAGAATACAAAAAACCAACTGTGATTTGCATTTGGAGGACGAATTGAGCTGAACTGGAACTGATTATAAATTCACTGCCACTTGAGTGTGGAGCTGTTTCCGTTCCGATTCTGTTTTACATATTTCGTTCACTACTTGTTACTTATTATGTTTTATAACGTCTTCTATGCCTTATAACGTCTACCAGTGTGGACAATCGATCACATGGATAGTTACGTGTGAGTTTTAAGCGGGATCATAACCGTGAGAGAGTACTGTTAAGAAATTCGTAATAAAATTCCTTATTTCTCACTTGAATCTTGCAAGAATCATGCAAGATCGTGCAAAAACAAGACTTTAGAGAAACTTTTGTCGTATTTTGCAAGATTTCTTGTCTCAATCAACATTATTCAACAGAACCATCATGTATTCCAAAGAATATGAGAGAATTTGGCTCATTGTCTTCTTAGACTTAGATCAGAATGATTCTAAAATAGTTAGTTGGTTTCTCAATTTGTCATCGCTTGGTAGTTGTTATTACCGAAATAATCAGTTGATTTAAATTGTTCTAGTTTTTTAGCAATATCATTTTATATGTCAAAAGTAATTTGCTATATATATATGACTTCTGACACTATAATGAAATGCATGTAACAGTTAATCATGAGGTATTAGTCGAATGAATTACTTATACAAGTTTCATTAACAAAGTTCATATCGTTCATTCAAAATTTGACCTACGACAGTCCAAATAGATTTTTTTGCAGATTCGATTTATCTTAAAGTAACAGAAGCGTTTTCATAAATTAAAATTCAAAATTATTAAGTAGGTACTCTTATTTGACGATGTCATGGTAACCACAGTTAATGATTGTTTTAAATTTGACTATGATTAGCATCCAATTTTGTGTCATACGTTCAGTTTTAGTGAAAAAGAATATTAATATGGGTGATTCTGATTACGAGAGTGTCCCTTCGGATAGACATTGCGTAAAACGTTGTCGATTCTCTACTTCCCGAAGAATCAAGACAAACGTACGAGCAAACTTGTGCAAAACTTGAAGATTGGTGTCAAGGGAAAGGAATCAAGAATGGCAGTAATGAAAAGGTTCTTATGGAATATTCCGAATACTTTCAAAACATAGCAAGCCTTCATCGCTTTGGGTATATTATTCTATGCTACGTTCAGTTATATAGATTAAGAAAAATATGGATATTAGTAACTTCGTTCATGTAATTGCGTTTTTAAAAAATCAGAAGGATTTGTATCAAAAAGATCTAAGATTTTAACAAAAGAAAACATAACTTAATTTATGCTGAAAGCCGACGACAGACGTACTGAATTGACAAATTTCCACCTACAAAATGTTAATGATGAAGGGCAACCATTCATATTATTATTCCGTTTACGAAAACAAAGATATCACGAGATTTTTTTTATCAGAAAGGGAAACATTGAAGGAATAAATATCATAGAAATGGTTCGAAAGACACTGTTTTTATCTGCATCGTTGTTTGCAGATTCAGGAGTCGATTTATGGGTATGGTGGTTGGTGTTCTAACATAGAGGCAGAAATCTATAATAGAAGATTTCAAAGAAAAGCAACCTCTAATATTTTGGGTATATAAACTTATTTTCTAAAAATACAGCCTACTTATCATCTGCTGGAATTAATTTAACAAATTTTTAGAAGTTGTAATTAATGTTCGCAATAAATACATTTTTTATAGTTAAAAATAACAAGTAAAAGTGGTGATTAACTTTGTTTTTGTTTATTTTGTACTTTAAAATTTTCGTATGATAAAGATCATAATGGCATCCAAATGAGGATACTACATGTGTCATAATGACACCGTCGTAGATCAAGATTATTATGTCTTGGTCGTAGATTACCTTTTAAAAGTGCGTAACAGATATTGAAATATCTTAGCACTTATAAAGCTCTGCTGCCAAAACGGTACATTTTCGTATCGTAACATACCTGCTCATATTTCTTAACCTTCTTTACTCTGTTCCAAAGTTTAAAACTTTTTTAAACACCCTATATACAAGGAGAAGAAAACGAGAGGTACAAATAATTTGATAGTAATAAAATTATACATTGAGACAGTGAATATAATGTGTAATATGTAAATAATGAAGTTGAAAATTTTGAACAATTCAGTTGAAGTTGTTATAATGAAGGAGAATGAGGAATATCGGCAACGACACATCTACCCTATATACAAGGATGCACCGATGCTAACTTTTCAGAAAGTACAATATTGATATCATCTCGTGCACCTGAGAAATAACCGTAAGAATTTAGTAGCAGCACAAGAAAGTGGAAATAAACCATCTGAATAAATCCAGGGTTCTAGTGAACGCGAGAAAGAATTTGATTGATTTGACCGATGTCCAGAAACATTCCAAAAAATAGATATAATTTTAACGGAGAAACCTTAGAACTACCTAGAAATGATACACATATAAAAATCAAGAATATTCCGATGTACATGAAATATAAATATCATACCAATTGGAAGATTTTATTTCCAGTTTTAACTACCCTAACTACTCTGGACATTGTTTAAACGAGATTTAAAAGCTCAGAAAGCTTGACTACTTATTACTGATGTCAAAAATTGCAATTCACTTTACATGATGGTTTGTTCAAACATCTTTCACGTACAACTGAAAGAGATCATCATTTAGCGTGTAAATTTCTTTACAAATATTGTGAATTTTTATCTCATCTCATCATCATTATCTTGGATTGACAAACTTTACATACTAAATGCTACATTTTCACCGATTATCGCTGCAATAGATATACAGGCACTAATTTTCTACATAGTAGAGACAATGAAGCATTATGATAGGAAATCTTTTAGTATAGGACGTATCGGAATGCGGTTTTTCGCATTCGCTTGCAAAAATTATTTATATCATTCGTACCTACTTTGTACCCATTACAAACCGGAAGTTGCATTGCTGCAGCCAAAAATGCATGCAAAAAATGCATCTTTTGAGAGGCCTTTTGGCAAATTTAATAACTTCGTAAATAAGAGTCAAAATTCGCTCAAGTCAGGTACCCGGGGGTTTTCGAGGTCGCTGATCACGATTATGATGTTCAAATTGACCCCCCGAATATCTGGAGCTCATGAACGCCGACGAACGTCATCTCCGGGGACTGTCCCGAACTTTGGGTCGCCGCATTCGAATATACCATCAGCATATATCCTACGGACACCTGGTGGGCCCCAACCTGGACGCGGACGTCATCTTCGAGAATTTTTCTGGAAATATCGACAATAACGAACCGAAAATCGTTATGGGGGCTTTTTGTGTGCGCTGAATCCGAATTTTATGTTGAAAACGACCATCCGAACACCTGGTGCGCCCTAATCTGGCTCTGAACGTCATCCCCGAGGGTTTTTCAGACATAATTGAAAAAAACCACCCGAAAATCGTTACGGGGGTTTTTTTGGCTCGCTGAAATCAAATATGGCTCCGGCCAACACCCCACGGACACCTGGTGCACCCTAACCTGGCTCTGAACGTCATCCCCGAGGGGAGACACAATTGAAAAAGACGAACCAAAAATCGTTACTGGGGGTTTTTCGGGTCGTTGAATTCAAATATAGCACCGACGCACACCCCACAGACACCTGGTGCGCCCTACCCTGGGGATGACGTTCAGCTCCAGGTTAGGACGCACCAGGTGTTCGTGTGGTCGTTTTCAACATAAAATTCGGATTCAGCGCACACAAAAAGCCCCCATAACGATTTTCGGTTCGTTATTGTCGATATTTCCAGAAAAAGATGACGTCCGCGTCCAGGTTGGGGCCCACCAGGTGTCCGTGGGATATTCGCTGATGGTATATTCGAATTCAGCGACCCAAAGTTCGGGATAGTCCCCGGAGATGACGTTCGTCGGCGTTCCTGAGCTCCAGATATTCGGGGGGTCAATTTGAACATCATAATCGTGATAAGCGACCTCGAAAACCCCCGGGTACCCGACTTGAGCCAATTTTGACTCTTATTTACGAAGTTATTAAATTTGCCAAAAGGCCTCTCAAAAGATGCATTTTTTGCATGCATTTTTGGCTGCAGCAATGCAACTTCCGGTTTGTAATAGGTACAAAGTAGGTACGAATGATAAATAATTTTTGCAAGCAAATGCAAAAAACCGCATTCCGATACGTCCTATACTAAAAGATTTCCTATCTTTGGCCTTTTTAGTGCTTCATTGCCTCGACTAACAATATTTATAGCAAACCAAATATTTTTACAAGCAGACAATGTAAACTATTACAACTTTTGGAAAGTAAAGTATGACCAGTCTTATAATTCGGACCTCCCTCATATCCCAACCCGAAATTCTGACGAAGGCCAGCTTCCAGAAAGCGGGGTTTAATTAAATAAATATAATGATTCCAACCCTCCATTTAGCCAAACAGTTTCGGCGACGGCAAAAACTCATCAAAATTCAGTAACAAGAAATTCATCCTAAAATTAATTGCTTGGCAGCCACAAAGAGACTAACCGTTCCGACAGCGTCTCCGGAGACTATTGTTGAACCACAATTGTCCTCTTAATTGCCGAAAATCCAATATTTTTTATATAAACAGCTGAATTGAGCATCCTCGCTTCCAATATCT
This sequence comes from Monochamus alternatus, assembly GCA_037114965.1. Lineage (NCBI taxonomy): Eukaryota > Metazoa > Arthropoda > Insecta > Coleoptera > Cerambycidae > Monochamus > Monochamus alternatus. The sequence continues at coordinate 127,079,849 of CM073426.1, forward strand.
TTCTATATCATCAAAAGTCCTTTATTAAATTTATATGGAAACAGTGTCGCCTTTTGGGGTCGGTCGTTCAAGGCTTTTATGTTCCCTAAGCGAAATAATCTTTGCGCCCACCAAATTAGATTACGGTCCAAATATATGAAAAGGGGGAGTAGGAAAAACATTGCTGAAAATTAAATAGGGAATGAATTTTCGGAAAGATCTAATAGTAATTAAATTTATTGAGCGTAGAGTACAGTTTCTTATTATTTGTTTATTCATTTATATAATTACAGGGCCCAACAGACAAAGTCCAATAATAGGGCTAAATGATAACGACAAATAACAAAAAGAAACACAAATATGTACCTATAAAATAAGATGTGATGAAAATATAATAATAACTAGATACAAGACAGATAGCATAGTAAGCAATAATACAAGAGACAAATTAATAAAAGTGTCAACAGATTTAGATGCAAGTATTACTATATATTAAGAGATAATAAAGGTACATTCTGATAAATCGTACCAACATATGAATTCTGTGAAACACAAAACATATCTACTAAATTATTAATCAAATTAAAATTTTTGCACATAGAATATACAGATGACTTCAACATAGCATTTGTTCTTGCCTGTGGAAGGTAGAAAAGTGTCGCGGACAAATGGAATTCTGAATGATGCTCTGGAATGAAGTTGCAAACAATCAATCCGGTTATGAAATAATTTGTACAGAAACACTAACCCTACTATTCTTCTAAATTCGAGGGTATTCATATCAACTTGGGATAAAAGAGTAGTATGATTAAATACTTGTTCGGGATTTCCTCTGCACATTCTCAAGTTTGGCTTTGTGTACTTGGTAAATGGGCGACCAGATAAGACTAGCATACTCTAACTGATATCTCACAAACGTATAGTACAGCACCTTTAGACAATCAATATTATCAAAATTCTTGCACGATCTTATTATAAAACCCAGTGAACGCGTAGCTGAAGAGGCAATATTATTTATATGGGTATCAAATAAAAGCCTATTATCAAATGTTGCATCCGAGGTTGCACCTAAATCGGAGGTATTAAGACATCGTGCAAGTTGACTGGTGTTAATTAGGTAGTCAAAATTAACCAGACTAAGTTTCCTTGTAACCGTTATAACCTTATATTTAGACACAGCTTATTAAATTCACGCCAAGTCACTAGACAATTCCACAGACAATTGTCCTGTAACACCTCACAATCATAAATTGCATTGCATTGTCATTAATAAATATATTAAAGAGCAATGGTCCCAGGATAGAACCTTGTGGAACCCCAGATGTGACAATAAATGAAGCTGATTTGAAGCCCTTGTGCTCAACATATTGACAATGTTTGATAAATATGATCTAAAAAACTGAGCCAATCTCTCACCAAAGCCAATAGCAGCAATTTTTTGCAAAATGATGTTGTGGTCAATCTGGTCAAAGGCCTTTGAAAAGTCTGTATAAATTATGTCGACTTGTTAATTTGCATCAATAGCTTCAGAGAGGTTCTGCGTAAAGACGGCTAAATTAGTGATTGTCGAACGATTTTTCATAAAGCCGTTTTGATTTTCGGAAATTATACCTTCTATACTACTATAAATCTCCGTATACAGAGTAATTTCAAAGACCTTTACCAGACTCGATAAAATTTTAATAGGACGATAATGTGGTATTTGATATTTCTCCCCTGGTTTAAATATAGGACAAATTTTGCCCTCTTTCCATATTTCCAAATTTCAATGCTAAATTAAAAATTACTGTTAGGGGTTCAGCCAACACCGCTGCACAGTGCCTTACAAAAAAGCTTGGAATATTGCGAATTATTATGAAAAGCAAAAGAAAATAGAGGAAATAATCCAACATTATGATTTCAATTGCATTTCAGTAATACAGTAAATAATTATCTCTCAAAATACCCTCCTGACACTACCCTTAATGGTTTCCCTATGTGATGCACCATATGGTTATCAACCCCAACATGTCCTAATCTGAAAATGTGTGATGGGTCCACGCATTCATTTGTTATCTGCATGGCCCACTACGTGACATATTCATTACTTACATTTAAAGCGATTATGGTTGGGCACCTACATGTGATGATCCGTAGCAACTATATTGCTATACCGTGGAGTATATGGATTATTACTTATTTAAATGAAGGTTTAATAGCAGATAAATAAGTTTTTATATAAAACTTTCTCTATCCCTATAAATACCGTTGAATTCTGCCACCGTTCTTTATTATAAGACGATTTTTTTATACAGTGTGGTCCGTAAGTAATGGCCCATAGAGACACACTAGATTTTTCACTTCAAAATAATACGGTTTAAGCCAATATGCAAATGTTGATAATAAAAAAGATACAAAGTATCAAAGTTGGAATTTAAAAAGTGTTTTTTTTAAATAATTACACTGTGTTTGACTGTATCAACTTAAAAGTATGGAAATAGATGTTTTTAAATATGAGAAATTATGATCTGTTGTCTATTTCGGTGTATTCCCTAGAGGGCGCTACATCCGCTATATTTGAGACGTAAATGTGAGCGTAACTTTTTATTACCTAACGTTATCACGTTAAAAAGTATAATTGTCATTAGTCAGTTGCATAGTTCTTTGCACAATATTTTAACGTAGTAAGTTATATTTTAACAATTATTAGACATAATTTATGTTAAAGTTAATAAGTATTTCTAAATGTAAGGTATTTATCCAGTTTTGGTTAAAATCAGTTACTTTACAAAATCGAAAAATACTGAGACAATAATTTTTCAGATTCAGATATGAGAGATGTGAATGTTATTTGTTGGCAATTAAATTTCAATCGACGTGCAGGACAACGAGAATTTTCGAAATAGATTATGATCTAATAATCAACAACTTAAAAAAATCTGTTTAGGAATTTAGAGAAAAAAGCCGAAAGATTTGTTCACATGGCGAATTATCCACAAACTAATTTAGGACGACTATCTGGAACTGCAAGAATCAGTATGACTTCCATTCTAGAAACGTTGCATGTTCAAAAATACTATCTGTGCCATTTTACACTGGTGCAAAATTTATTGCTTGTCGATCTATCTTCAACATATCATATATGTATATGGTTGTAAAATTTCTGTGGGTTCCTTTCCGCGATGAATATGCATGGTCTTCAAAAGAACCATTTGTTTGACAACGTTTCAGTAAAATCTCATTTACCATCTTCAGGTCTTCTTACTTCTGCTTCGCGTTACTACGTTCGGCTTACTGGAAGATGTTTGTCCACTTGGTGAGTTATATACTGTGCTTTCGTTCCGGTGTGTGGTTTTCTTCGTATGGCTGCATGTCACGGGTCTTGCGTTTAACGGTGCTGTGGGTTCTTGTGTTCTGCTTGGCCTACTCTCAGCGTTGCGTATCACTGGTTTATTGATCTTCTTGGTTTCCAGGACAGGTTTCTAAGCTGTTGGTAATCTTTGGGTATCGTCACGTGTATTGAGATTTTGAGGATGTTTTTCAATTTCGATGGCTTCTCTAATTATTCTTTTTGCCTTATGCTCCATTTTTGCTAGTAACTTGGTATTATCGAAATCAATCTGGTGGCCGATGTCTTTTACATGTTGAGCTAATGATGAAGTTTTTTCATTTTTCTGGAGAGCATTCCGATGTTCTTCTTTCCGGGTTTGATTCTTCTGTTAGTTTGTCCAATGTACGTCTTCTCACAGTCTCCGCAAGGAACTTCATATACTCCTTGGTCTTCTAGAGGAATGTTTGTTTTGGCTGATGGTAGCACATTGCCAATCTTCCTGTCCGTGTTGAAGACGGTTTCTATTTCATATTTCTTTAAAACCCTGCTTATTTTGTCGGTAGTTCCCTTGACATATGGCAGGAGAGCTTTACCTATTGATTTATCTTCTTCCTTCTGTTCTTTGTTTCGCCTAGGTCTTAAAGCCCTCTTGATGTTGTTACCGGAGAAACCATTTTGTTATAAAGCTAATTTAACGTTTCCTCTTCTTTGTGGTCGTCGTCAGAGAGTCGTTCTGACCTTGTCATTAGTGTTTTGATCACTGATTGTAGCTGCGATGGGTGGTGGTGAGATTCTGCGTGTAGGTACCTATTCGTGTGTGTAGCTTAGACCTCTATCTTCTTTTTTCTTTATACATACATCGAGGAAAGGTAGCTGTTGCTCTTTTTCCAATTCCATAGTGAACTTGATTTTTGTATATCTGCTGTTCAGATGAATTAAGAATTCTTGTAATTTTACATGTGGTTGTAAATTTTTCAACAGCGGAAGCCTACGAACTAACATATATATATATATATATATATATATATTAATATGCGAGACACGTCAAAAATCTTTGAATAAAATTGCATTGCACAGATATTACATTGTCTGTGTCAAAATAATTTTAAAGACCCAATTGCTTCTAATGTGAAAACAAATAAAATAATATTATAAGAAAATCTGTATTTTGCATAAAAAAGTACATTCTGTTTATTATTTTTTTGCAGTTGGCGTCTTTAAAACAGGTTCTACATTATCTTGAGCAACACGAAAATATTTAGGTACATTTTTTTTAACTAAAATTGAAAAAAATGTAATAAATACAAAAGATAGGGCAACATATAGTATATTTCATGAAAGACGAAAAAACAGGCAATTTTTTGTGGCCATAGCCTGCTTCAATAAAAAAATTTTTTATCCGCCTAGAGGGCGCAGCGAACCACATACGATATTTAAAAAATCTGTTAATATCAGGTGGAAGGTATCAATTTCGTAATAAAAATTTATTACCAATAAGTTTTCTCTATCTCTTAAAATAAAAAAGTTAGACAGCATTAAAGTTTGGGCACTTTACAGGTTTTTTTGTTATTACTCATAAAGTTGGCCATAGATCTCAAATTTATTTTTACGAGCACAAAGGCCTCCGAAAATGCAACAAAAAACAATTAAAGATTTTTGACGTGTCTCGCATATTAAGCGAGATACATGGGAGTGCCCCTCTTATGTGATACAGCCTGCATATATATCAAGAAACATCTATTCCCTAATTTTTAAGTTGATACATTCAAAGACAGTGCAATTATTACAAAAAAATCAATTTTTAAATTCCAAATTTGACACCCTGTATCTTTTTTTATTATCAACATTTTATTAAGGCAAGTTGGCTTAAATTGTAATATTTTGATGTGAAAAATCTAAGATGTCTTCATGGGCTCAATTTTATTGTTAAGAAACTGGAATTCAAATAGGAAGGAAATCATGCATAGTTCATTTTCATTGTGCTCTACTTTTTTTTAATATCTCCTGTATACAAAGAAAATTAAAATATAGTAAATAAATCAGTTCCTTGATTCATATGATAAAAGTCGACCATATCTGGTACATATTAAAGTTGACTGTTGATGTTCTAGATTTGAATCCATTAGGTAATGTTAAAACCACGTCTTTCCAAATTATCTTTGCATTCATTTTTATAACCAAATGCATATGCAGGAACCTAGCAATTGCCAACTAATTAATTCTATTTGTTTCTAATATTTTACTTGTTCTTTTTAAGTAGAAACTTATTTGCCGTGGTATTGTCTCTCGAAGAAGTACACAAAATAATTACTTCAATCCTTTACTTTTCTCTCGATAAAGACAATAAAAAAGATCCTTTTCGATTGCTCGTTGCTAAAAACTAAACAGACCATGCTATTTGAGCAAACTTCAGCTTGTAAAACAATACTCTGCTTGTGGAAAGTCAACTAGGCGGACATGATAATATTTTTATTTACTCCATCCCCCAGGGTTACCAACCAGCACTAAAATTTAACGAGCCACGGTCTCCAGAGAACGGGAGAACAAATATAATCTCTCGTATAGCCGGCTTTGACGTTCGCGGAACAAACGAATGCGTATTTCGCAGTGAAACGGCCATAGCTCGGTTTTTAAATCGACGGAACATTCGAGAAATAGAAACAAATAAATATCGGATTTACTAGATAGGATGTAAAATTCAAAAGGCAGCAGAGCAAGACAGCAAAGGGATAATTATAATAGTAATAATTAGTGTTGGCAGTCTTGCCTTGTTTTTTTCTTGGTATTGTGTTGGTCTCACAAGAGAAGATAAAACAAGGCAAGACCAAAACAAGACTTGACAACTCGAACTGCAAGACAAGACAAAGCAAAATCTTGCAAGACAAAAAGTAGTGTCTGTGTCTTTTCTTTGTCTGAATCGTGTTTGTTTTTAATTTTATGGTAATGTTTGACCTGTTTATTATAATTTGTAGTTCTGATTTTTCGAAATTTGGCACCCCATAAAAAACGCTCAATAGACATTTGTCGATCAAATTTGATATATAGATATTTTGGTGGGTTTTGAACAGCCTGGTAATATTTTCTTTTTGGTAAAATATACCTAATACCACTTTCTAGAAAAACAACCCAAAGGCTTAAAAGGGCTACATCACATCACATCACATTTCCAGAGGTATTAAACTGAAAAACAGGACACGCTGTATATGCTATTTTAAAGTTTTTGGTTGCATATGTCTATTGTTGATGATGATGATAATAATAACAATAGCTTTATTGCTCAACAGCTTCCCATTGACAGAGCATGTACACTAAATTGCTAAAATACTATATTGTGTATATTGTAACAGAAAATATGAGTAGACAATTACAATTCTATAACGACAAATAATACAATCGAAGAAATAATTAATTAAATAACAAATTAACCGAATATATGGTCCTCATTCAGCAATTGCATAGCAGTACAGATTATGTGCTTAAAATTATCAACATAAATATCACAAACACAACACAATTTATTAAAATTAAAACACATTGTATATATAGGGAGTTTAAGCAAAGATTAGTTTTCGACTTATTAAAAAAAAAAATTGTGACAAAAAAGCAGGGCAGTCAATAATCATTATGCAACATTTTATATAGAAAATATAGTGAAGAACATTTCCTTCTCAAATCCAAATTGGAAACATTAAATCTTGCTAATAAGGTATTATAATCTGTATTAATTTCTGGATAAACTCCAGTTTCCTTGAAATACAAAAATTTTAAAAGAAATCTGAATTTCTTCAATAGTGATTTTGTAACATTGACATATGGATTCCATATTACAGAACTATATTCCAGTTTCGACCTAACGAAGGAGTAGTACAATGTTTTTAATGTTTTAACGTTGTTAGAGTTTTTGCAGTTCCTCGAGATGAAGCCATATGATCTTGCTGCCTCTTTTATTTTGTTTATGTGTTCCCAAAAGGATAAAGTACAATCCAATAATATACAAAGATCTTTAAATTTTACAACGGTTGAGTGCATCAATAGCATAATCGAAAACAATTGGTAACTTTTTTCTGGTATAGGAATCAATTTTACATTTGGATACGTTAAGATATAAAACATCAATTACGCAAATTATTTAAATAATCCTGTCATCAAGAAAACATTTTCATATCATCAGCAAACAATAATTTATTGCAGTCTACTGCTTAATAAATATTGTTAATAAAAAGAAGAAATAATAAAGGTCCCAGGTTTGACCCCTGAGGGACTCCTGAAGTGGCAGAATAATTAAAAGACACAAACTCAATTCTGTCAGTTACGTAAGATTTAAAGAGAGATAATGCATTATTGTTAAAACCAAATTCAGCAAGTTTGTTCAAAAGGACATGATGGTCAAATATGTCGAATCTGTATAAATAGTATACACTTGACAGCCCTTATCTATGATATCAGAGTCAAATTGTGTAAATACTGATAAATTTATTACAGTGGACCTCTTCAGCATAAAACCATTTTGTTCAAATGCAAACTAATCCTTAACTATGTAAAGTATAATTTCAAAAATTTTAGAGAAATTGGGAAGAATAGATATTGGGCGATAATTTTCCCAGTTATTAAACATTGGAAATGCTGTAGTTTGTTTCCAATCAAGTGGAAATGCATTTGTCTTCACACATAAATTATACAATATTTTCAAAGGTATAATAAACACAGATATACAATCTTTTATAATAAATAAGGGCAACTTGTCTGGTCCCGATGTCATTTTATTTTTCATTTTCCTGGAAGCCAGCAGTATTTCGTATTCAGTTACTGCCTCAAAGTTAATAAGTAGCGTATTATTATTAAAAACATCAACATGGAGTTGAGAATCAGATGGAACAAACGCACTTTCAAAAAATTCTGCAAATACATTGACGATATGTTGAGAATTATCAAAGTGACGACTCTTATCTTTCATCTTGCCAGGTATTCTAGATGATCTATTTTTCGCGGGAATAAAAGACCAAAGCTTTTGAGAATCCAGTGTAATTGAATTTTGCACAGTGTCTAGATAATCTCTATATGCTTCCTTAATTTGATCTTTAATTATAATTTTTAGCTGTCTATATTTAGTGAAAATGTTTGGACAGTGAGCTTTTCTTAATACCTTTATTAAAATCATCCTGTTCCATTTTAGTTTCTATACAGTCTTTTAAGATTGCTATCTTGGATTGTGTGCTAGCTTCATATTTATTCACTTTTATCACATTCGTCATGCTGATGATTTGTTCTGTTATCCGCTTTTATCCAAATTTTGGGTAAGAAACCAGCTTGATATATCGACGTTTTAAAAAGTTGTCGCAGCTCCAAATTGCTGTATAAAAATCCTCGAACCCCATTCCCCTTCAAATATTTATCTTTTTATTGTCATTCCGTGTTAATAAATCATATCGAAATCACTTCCAGTCGACATATTCTCCCCAAAGCACCGCGTCGATATACCTGAGGAGGGGAAATATGTGGTTATAATTTCAATTTTAATCTCGTGGTGAAATATGAGCCCCACGGTGTCTTGTGTCACCTGAGAACCTGCAGGGGCGTCGTTATACGCCCAATGTGTCGCCTCATCCGGCGTAAGAATCGGAGACACGAGGCAAACATAAAATGGGGATAAGAACTCGTTGCACACGGACGACCATAATGGAAGATGTGGAAATGTTTCTTTTGATTTTACTGCTCCGGATTTCCTTCCGTTTACCGAACTACACTATTATAAGGTTGGACTGTTGAGAAGGAAGCCATTGGCGTCAACACGGCGGGTCACGATCCACGATCAATAGTTAAGTACTATTCATAAATGCATAGTCAATCAGGGGCCTGATCGACAAACAAATAATAATTTCAGTCAATTTTTGGCTTGAGATTTAGCGTGCACGATAGCATATCCTCGGAGCAGTGGTATTTTAAAGTACCTGACCTAAGGGATTTTTCATGGTTGTGCGATATTATTTTATTTGTGTTGTTATGCCGTGATTTATATGTATCTGGCCTCTGCCAGTAACATAATTAACATGTACATTCTTAGGCTTAGTTAAGATTCTTTGACCTATCCTTGTTGTTCTTGAGCTAAGCTCTGTGTGGACAAACCCGCTATAAGTATCCTTGGACCCTCCCATCAATTGATTTCGGTTTCTACTGTTGCTACGGTTGGAACCTTTGCACATATAACAGTGATCTTCCAAGACGTCCCATAGCAGCTAAGTGGTGGTATGAGATTATGCGGAAAGTGAGTTGCATGTTTCACTAATAAACGTACTCGTTTGATAAGACCACTTTATTTATTTTAGTGATATATAAATATAAAGTATGCGCGAAACAATTATTTTTTGGGAAAAATCCTCGAACAGGTCGAATTTTAATTTAAAAAATACATATTTTAGCGTAAGTGTAAGTTTTATGTATCACTTACGTGATACATAAAAGAGTAATTTTTTCGTTTTTATTGAATTTATTCCATACTTTTGGCGCATACTGTATATTATGGGCCATCTTTCGTTTGCAACACAATAACATGTAAATGTATTTTAAGGAGTAACTATAAGACAGTTGCATTATTTGTAATTTCATAGTGGATTTACTGTCTTCGCACGCTAACGTCAAATTCAGCAACAGTACTAAAATTAAAACGCTTTTAAATATTTAAAAAGACAAAACAGGACAATTATGTATTTTCATATAAGGTTTTAACATAATATGTCTATGTTATATTAACTAAAATTGTCAATAAATAAGCAACTTTTTATATAGTTTTGATAATCGTTTGATTTTGTTTTTTTTTGTTTGTTTCAGATTCCTCATACCTCATAAAGGAAAGGGCAATAACTTTTTCAAAAGGTATGTAATATATTTGTGTATTAATGTATTCAGAACAGTTTATATATCATTGATAAAATAAAATAATAAAACTTTACTTGAGCTTTAACAGTGACCTTTTAAAAACCTCTATACAAATATTTAACAATAAAAGATGTTTCAAAACTATTCGTAAATGTCGTAAATATGTAAATTTGTTTAAGAATACTTACGAATTTATGTTCTTATAATACACATCCCACGCTTATATTTTCATTTTTTAACATATCGTTTTGTATCATTTTGGAACTTTATTCGAGACATTCTGAGCCAACCTTTAAATTTACCTTTAACTGTTGGCACTGCCGAACATTTAGTCTCTCAAACTCCGATTTAAAAATTTTAAAAAGGTTAAACATTTGTTTGTAAAATTTTCAAATATGATGAAGTTACAAACATTGGTATATCTGCAGTAGGTTTATTTACTTACAATCATTAAAGACACTCTATTGATAGAAAAAGAAGAAAGAAGAAAAAAAAACAAAAACATAAGAATTTGTGAAAATCATAATAAGTTTAAAAATTTCACAAAATAACAAATATAAGAACAAAATAAATAATCTTACGTCTATATTATTGTTTTACAAGAATTTATAGTAGAAAATAAAAATAGAGCTTCCAGGCTCAAAATAACAATTTGTGCAGAGAGTCAAATCAATCATCGAAATGATCACACAACTGACAATTTTATTGGATACTAGGAACAAAGTGTTTTTTTTGCATTTGAGTCTAACCGGACTGCGCGATGTCGATATTTAAAAAATGGAAAGCAATTGCGACATTATCCTTTTGACGTAACAAAGTAGACTAATATTCAGGAAGATATTGAATACGCTGGGTCCCTACACAGTTTGAGATGAGAGAAACAGAAGGTATACTAAGTAGAGTTTCATAGACTGACTGTCAGCAGTTAAGGGTTAGAAAACTACATTAAAAATTTTTAAGAAGACTAGTAATGAAGGTTATCGCGGAGAAATTTAAGTTATACAGGGTGTTCCACATAAGAACCAACACGGAGTAGGTGCATGTAAGGGCTCTCAAAATATTGTAATTTAACCAAACATACCTTATACAAAGTTGCACACTTGCGGAGTAACAGGCATTTATAGTGGGGTCAAATATTAACAAAAAAATATATATATAATCTCTGATTTCCTAATCGAGTGATTCCTCGTAGAGAAACATTTTCTAATGTTGACAGACGGGCTCGAGAGACAGGAAAGTTTTTCAAAAATGTCCGAGCACGTCCTAGTGTAATAAAAGTACAACATGAAGAAAATATCAATTGAAGATAAACCGCAAATAAGTACTAAACGTTTATCTAGAGAAACTGGATTATCAAGAACTTACTGTATACCGAATTCATAAACGTAATCTTCTATATACATATCTCATTCGAAAAGTTGACGAGCTACTACCTCAAGATTTGTATCGACGAGTGATCTTTTGCGAGTTTATCTTACATCAGGATATTAATTTTCACAAGAAAATTGTTTTCACTAATTAGGCTTGTTTCACTCATAGAGGAACTACAAATGTCCATAATTTTCATGAATATTCCGATATAAACCCCTATGCAATAACTCCTAGACATTTTCCACGCGAATTTAAGATACACGATTGGACCAGTAATTTTACCAAATGGATTAAATAGAAAAAGTTATTTGGAATTTCTGTAAAATACTCTCCCTGATTTAATTGCAAATTTACCGTTGCAACTTAGACTAGAGTTTTAGTTTATGCATGATGGGGCACCAGCACATTTTAATGCTGCTGTTAAAGACAGTTGAATTTTAAGTTTCCAGTTAAATGGATAGAACCAGGAAATGATAGTCCTAAAAATTGGATATCACGATCGCCAGACCTCAACCAATGTGATTATTTTCTTCCGAAAGTATTAAATGATTTTGTTTATTCCTCGCCAATTATTATAAGGAATATTTTGTATTTAGATATGTTTGTTTAATTGCAATATGGTCTGGTCTGGGTTGATTCTTATGCGGAACACTCTGTACATATATTATAAATAAATAATTCTGAATATGTTGTTATAAACAAAGTCTAAGTCTCATAAATTCCTTTTTATTTTTATTTAGACAACCGGTTTCGTAGTAACCAAGACTACATCTTCAGGTCTAACAAGGACTAAAATATAAACAAAACATCCTATTATATGACTTACACATACAAATATAAAAGTTTAAAAGTTTAAAAATTTAAAAATAAGTAAGATATAATTAATATTACGCAGAAATAAATACTTATATTTTTTTATAAAACAAGAGTTGTCCAAGCTATCAAATACCAACGTATATATGTCATATTATTACATTAATTATAAACAACTAATATGTTATTCAGTTTAAGAAGCTAACAGAATATAGAAATAAATTTTAAAAACCTCAACATTCCACGAAAATATATATAGGTAGAACTTTCCGAAATTTTAAAACTAGGTTAAAGGAACATTTAAGATGTACAGTCTTTGATAGTGGTAATTCACAATTTGCAAACCATCTACTTGACACAGGCCACATATGTGACATCAATAATAATTTCGAAATTTTACACGTAGCCAATAAAGGTTTGATTCTGAATAATTTGGAAAGTCTGGAAATTTTAAGGTTTTCAAAAGATAGGGGGTTTAACTTGTTGAATACACAAAGCCTGTTCGAATCTACGCTTACTTTTTCAGTGTTAGTATAGTCAAGTAATTTTTATCTACCCTGTAGATTCATGGTGACCGCAATTTATATTAGATTTGTAGTTGAGGGTTGTTTAAATGTGTACGTTAGTTATTATTTGTAAGTGGTTTTATACAAGTTTTTATAACAAAAAAATAGTGTTTCTTCGGTTTCATATTTTCGTGGAATGTTGAGGTTTTTAACATTTATTTCTATATTCTATTAGCTTCTTAAACTGAATGACATATTAGTTGTTTATAATTAATGTAATAGTATATGACATATATACGTTGGTATTTGATAGCTTGGACAACTCTTGTTTTATAAAAAAAATGTAAGTATTTATTTTTGCGTAATATTAATTATATCTTACTTATTTTTAAATTTTTAAACTTTTAAACTTTTATATTTGTATGTGTAAGTCATATAATAGGGTGTTTTGTTTATATTTTAGTCCTTGTTAGACCTGAAGATGTAGTCTCGGTTACTACGAAACCGGTTGTCTAAATAAAAATAAAAAGGAATTTATGAGACTTAGACTTTGTTTATAACAACATATTCATCTACTACTCATACGGGTTAACCATCTTCAATAAATAATTCTGGTTTGCATTTATCCTAATACATCACTTTATTTATGTATTTGTTGCAATATTGCAATACACAAGATGTTCCTTATCAAACTCATTAATGTGCAGCGTCTGAAACAGTCAGTCAGAAATTTACATTTCCTAAGATGAAAAAATATGATTTGTCAATATATCTATGGCAAAGTAGGTCCTGCGCAGCCTGTTTTCTATGACCGTATATTTATATGGTCATCGAAAATCAACAACCACAAACGTATACCAAAATAGGTACTGATATTTGGAAGGTGATTTTGAAAAATTATTTTCAGGAAGTCATCTTCCACGGCTTATTCTTCATAAAGAGCCGGAATTGATCCCACAATAGAGTCCCCCCACAATATAGAAGTTCGGCAGAAGAATTAAGTGACAATATGTTGGAAAATTATCTCGTTTCGCATGTTGGAAATTTCTGGACTATCCAGTTAACACCATGTAAAATAAATACCAGCGCGAACCCCGCATCTCAAACCGATATTTTCTTAATATAGGACGTTATCATTAACCGCGGAAATATGGTCCAAAATTCGTCCAATCTCCCACACAACCCGAGTTTTATTAATGGCTGGGTATTCCTCATAGTCAGCGTGTGGGACGCAGAGCTGTATCTTGTAAATAATAGCCCGAAAGTAGGGCACGCGCGCCCTTCGCTACAAAACCCTGGTTGCTATAATGCGACACTAAAGATTAGCTGGAATTCGTGTGATAAATGGTCCCTTACTGTGTGACATACTGTAGCAGAATTAGGAAGTGTATGATGGACGTGGACAAAATTACAGGCGATGGCCCTGAACATCTACATAAATTTCATTATACGGTAGTTGATGGAGAAATAACGAGATAATTATTTTTATACAGGGTGTTTATGTACGAAAATAAATGTTATCGGGTTGGTGTATAAAATCAAAATATTTTTATTGAATTCAAAATTAATACACAATGTTATAAAGAAAAATATCAGTTAAAAAATGATTTAAAAATACACTTCTGCACGGCAAATTGGTCTACTGTAAAACCTGACAAAGCAATACATGCAATCGGCGATCAGGCAGAAAATTGAAAGAAATTACCAAGGAAAGAAATATATACAGCGTGTTAAAACAGAGTGTAAAATATTTAAGGAGGTAATAGTATGAACCACAATAAGCAGAAAAGTCTCAATAAACATGGGTCCGCAAAGTAACGGTTGCGAAGAAATATTTTATGTTTTTTAGCCCCTTTTTATTTTGCAAAATCCTTGTGTATTTTCTTATAGTTGGTTGATGTTTAGTGAAATAAACAGTACGTATTTGACAGTTGTTCTCAGTGCACAAGTTTTCTTTCGCTATGGCTGGTTACTCTAACGCAGAATTAACAGACATGCATTTCATGTATGGTCGTGCTTATGGGAACGCCACCGAAGCGCGACGTCTTTATGTTGACGCTTATCCAAATCGCCAGATTCTTTCACAACGCATGTTTGGAAGAATTCACCAAAGATTGCGTGATACCGGTTCCTTGAGCAAACAGTGGTATTTATCCGGAAGGCCTAGGTCGGTATCCACTCCTAGAGCAGAAGAAGAAATTCTAGCACTGGTAGAGTAGAATCCAGGTACGAGTGTGCGGAGAATATCAGCCGAGGGAGGAATTAGTGGTCCTCTTGTTTGGAAAATCCTTCACGAGCAACTGCTTTATCCATACCATGTGCAACGAGTACAGGCCTTAAATCCAATAAATGATCATCAAGCACGTTTGGTTTTATGCCGCTGGTTTCTACGTCATGATGCTGAAGACCCTCGTTTTCTTGCAAACATTCTTTTTACTGATGAAGCGGTCACAAGAAAGTATGGAGTGTTTAATTTTCACAATACGCATATTTGGGCCGACGAAAATCCTCATGCTCTAATAGAATCTGGACATCAGGCACGTTTTTCATTAAACATTTGGATGGGTATTGTAGGTGACAGGTTTCTAGGCTGTTGTTTTACCAAACCGATTAAGAGGCGCTGCTTACCTCAACTTTCTGCAGAACACACTGTATGAGTTTTTTGTAGACATTCCTTTGAATCAGAGACAACAAATGTGGTTCCAGGATGATGGTGCTCCAGCTCATTTTTCCATGACCGTTAGGTAGCATTTACACCAAACTTTTCCACATAGATGGGTAGGAAGAGCCGGACCTGTTTTATTGCCTCCAAGATCGCCTGATCTGAACCCTCTAGATTTCTTTGTTTGGGGATATTTGAAGACATTAGTGTATGGTACTCCTGTAAATAGCCTGGAAGAACTGCAGCTACGGATTAATCAAAAGTGTCAAGAAATCCAAACCAAGGAGGGTGTTTTCGAAAGAGTACGAGATCGTTGAGACATGCCTGCTTGGAAATGGACGGAGGGCACTTTGAACATCTTCTGTAACTTTGCTTTTTGTTTGTTAAAAGCTTCCTTTGTCGGTTTATTCCTAATAAAATAAAATGTTTGAAAAACGAATAGTGGTCCATATCTCCGCAACCGTTACTTTGCAGACCCATGTTTATTAAGACTTTTCTGCTTATTTTGTTTCATATTATTACCTCCTGAAATATTTTACACTCTTTTTTTAACACCCTGTATATTTTGTAACACCTATTTCATACAGCAAATTCAACTGCTTTTGCTGCTATTGTTATTAATAGAATTAATTTGAGGTTTTAATTAATAAAATAGTTTGACATATCTGATGTTACAGCGTCAAAATTTTGGACCCGTCTTCCCAGTTTCTTATTCACACAAAAAGAAGTCCAAATAATTTAAAGGCAGGAGATCGTGGTGGTCATGGTACCGGTCCTCCTTGTCCAATCCCTTGGTATTAATGTTTGGACACGCTGAACATGGTACAAATGTAACTAAGCTTGATGTATGATACGCCACACTGCTGCAATCCGGCGTGAACGCCCTAGATTTCCATCTCTTCCACGATTCGGTTTTCAAATTTGCCATGTCACGCTCGTGTTGCACTACACTTGTACTCATAGCACACCGCAATAAAAATACCTGCATTTAGCACATGTTTACCGAGAAATCTTTCTGCTAAAGCATTTTCATATCGCTATAAATTAAAACGATATCCATAAGTCATCTTTGACACTAGACAAATTTATGTAAATACTCGCTTTATAAAAATGGTAATACTTACTATAAGTAATCGGATACTACAACCTCAATAATTTTTTACTCGGACACTATAAGGACTTTACAATTTGTTTTACAAATATTGACTCCATTTTATATGATGATAAGTTATTTTTTCATTGATTGGGTTTTTTATTCCTGAAGAAATCTGGCGAAAAAATTGTTAAGCCAATTTTGAAGTGTGATATCGTCATTAAAATAGAATGACCGAAGATACTCTGTTGTTGTCGCGCTAGGACGAAGAAGTACTGTTGATAAGCCGTTGCTATTAATGACAGAATGTATCTTTCGGGCAGGACAGATATAGCTCATTTGAGTACTTTGAAAAACGTAATACTTTAGGGGTTTGCGTGGGTCAAACAGTACAAATTTTACAACAGGATGTATTGACATATTATGAGCTTGCAGTTTATTTTTCAACCATGACTGCCCCTTTATTTAGAAGTTACAACTTGTTAAAAAGTTTCCAGTTTAGTCGCAGAAATGATACGCATGGGAGACCGTGACAGTCTTGGCTGCTATATTCTACAGTAAAAATAATAATTCTTGAAGTGTGTCCTAGTTGGGAATATTATAACCAGCAGGCGTATTTTATTGAAAAGCAGGTCGCATTTATTCCCAGGGACGATTTACGTTGGTAGGACCTAACCACCATTCACTGCAGAAACGAGGGAAATCTGGAAAACCATTAATTAAAGGGATGGTCAAATGCCAACCGGTATCAATCTTTCGCATTCACAAATATAGCTGATCTACAATCTATTGGTCGCAGGATTCGAACCTTTATTTATCACTTACCATTTATACTTACCATATTGTTATGTTTTAATTGTGATACTACTAGGTCAACAATGGCCAATAGTAGTGTTATGAAATCGATTGGTTTAATAATAGTTAGAAAAATAGTACGTTATTCAAAGTAAAAAATTCTATAAATTGTTGATATTTTTTGCTGCAAATTATTTAATATCTAAAATATTATAAAATATTGTTCAAACATGTTAAATGAGAAATGGCTTTATTGCCTGTACCCGGTAAAATATTCAAGATTATTCATTTGCCTGAAAGATTTTAATTGAATTTAGAAAACATTACAGTCTGAATTGGTCCATTTTTGTAGCGTATCCTGAGTTTTTTGTCCAAATTAATCCTCTTAAGGTACACGAACTTCTTTCTCGTCTAAAATTCCATTTGCCCGACCACTTACATCGATTAAAATACCTCCAACTTCGTGCTCATTATAATTACCAACCCGATGCCTAGAACTAGAGTTTATTAAGTGGCAGGCTCTTACTTATAAGGCAGTTCGCCAAGTAACTTGAAAATCAATAGCGAAAACTCGGAAAGTAACAGTCTGAATAATTAAAGCTTGTTTGGTGCGGGCGTCACGCCATCTGGCGGGGGCTATCGCCCCACGCGCCCAAGTCTTCACTCACTCTCCGTTTTCCAGTCTTTTGAACTGGATGGCCTTAATCTAAGGCCAATTTCAAACAGATTTTAAATTTAGATGAAAATAACAGGTATCCTTAGCGGCTTTAATTAGGGGACGATGATCTGAAGTTATCTACATCATTCTTCTTTCCATTAATTATTGTAGATGTAATCAGAACTCATATCTATAAACTCATCCTTTGGGCACGGATGTTCTCTTAAAAGACACTTGAAAACATGCAACATGATTTTTTCTCTCCAACTGAAATACGAAACCTTTTTTTGCTTTGAAGCGTTAAGGGTTCCAAAGTATTTTCCATCATTCAATATGAAAACAAAATCACAATAATGTTATAACTGAATACTTTGTATATTGAACATTATACACTTCACATAGTTCACACACACTTTACAGTTCACACTCAAAATTCTCAAAAAAATATATTTAGATCATAAACAGAGAAAAATAAACACTCATGAAAAGGTATGCACTTGTTATAATACAGGTTATAAAATTATTATATTATGTATTTCACTTTCACCTATTAACAAATTCACTTTTCACGATTAAAGAAACACTTAATTCATATATGTTTCAACACTCACCACCAATGAAAACAAACAATTTACCGAAGGTAAGAAAGCGCGCGCAAAAATCATATACCGACGTTACCGTTACCGTATGGAATGTCAGGATGTACTTCACTTAGGTGAACCCACATGCGAGAGAGATAGACATACATATGCATTCTCAAAACAAGGATAATGTTGTATCTTCACATATCAACTGTTTGTTTCATGCCTTGCCATTTTTCCCTTAACAGTCCATTAGTTAAGTGTAATGCAATTTAATAAAACAACAATACTGAATAAAAAGTGAACTAAATGAACTGCAAATTATTTAATATCTAAAATATAGATTCCTTGCATTTAGAAAGAATGTTAACAACAATTTTGTCTAATAATTGTTACAATTTAACCTATCTGCTACATTAAAATATGATACAAGGAACTTTGCAGCTGATTGTTGAAAAGCTATTATCTCGAAAAAGGTAAATTTCGACTAATGAGGGGTATATCTTTTTCCTCAAAAACAATATAGGTTTAAGATTTTTGAATAAAAAACGTGATAACGTTAGGGCTAAAAAAATTACGCTCACATTTACGTCACAAATATGGTGTATGTGGCGCACTCTATGAAATATGTCGAAATAGACAACATATTTATATAAATATGTTATAAATTTTTAAGTTGACACAGTCAAATACAGTGTAATTATAACAAAAAATCACTTTTTTATTTTTATCTTTTTATTATCAACACTTTATTAAAATTAAAATAAGACACTAAAAACTGAAGAAGAACACATAACTACAACATAAACACAGGAACTGAATTGACATAACATTAAATAAGGATGTAATACAATACCGAAAAAAATTTTTGTCGCTTTATAAATAAGCATGGAATTTTTTTGAAGGGTGATTCCTTTAATTCTTAATTTTCTCTATCCCCTCTTAAAATATTTATACGCCGTATAAAATTTTGAGTAAAATTTCACTCAAAATCAACACAAATTGCTGTTGAAACGAGTTCACACCCGATTGTGTTGAAATAATAAATATTAAAAATTATGTTGAAATAACTTAATTCATTGAATAATGTTCACTCAGTTATTTGTTACCTAAATAAATCTTTAAGGGTGACACTGAACAATTTTTGAGTTAGCTTTCTAAATTATTTGTTATTCCAAACACAAAATTGAGAGTAATTTTAGTGTTGTAACAAACTCAAAATAGTGATGATTTTTCATTATTCTGTGCTGGTTTTTATAAATATTAGATCTATTATGTACCTATCGGATTGTAAATTATTACTTTATAAATATTTATAATACTTATTATAATTATTACTATTAATAACATTATGACTATTACAAATAATTATAGTTAATATTAATAACATTATTATAAAAAATTGTCATAAAAATTACAGTCTGTAAAAAGAAAACCTGTTTACTTGGTACACAATGTAGGTTTAATAGAATTGTGGAAGCAACCATAACAACTATAACAATAAAAATAATATTTATTATTACTAGATACTAAATACATAGTATTTGAACCAAAGTTTGCTATAACAAGTTAAATAAAATAAAGGTTGATATTATATTTGTAGATAATAATATGAGTCAGTATGTAAAGATTTTTTATTTTATTATATTATTAAACAATATCTACATTCTTTCTAAATTTATCAAAATATGTATTTTAGTGTCACAAAATACTCAGTGGTGTTGTATGATGAACTTCAAATGACTCTTTATTGAAAAAACTGTTTAAGTCAATAGTTTCCAGGTTTAATCTATCTTTCAAAACTTTATAGCTTAATAGTTGAGGATCAAATGGAGCAGGAATCATGTAATGACACACACAAGATAGCTTTTCTGTAATAAGAAGCATATCAACAGTTTTTTATATCGGATGAAGACGGCGATTGTTACTTACCTATTTCTACCATATCTTCATGACACAAATTCTCACTTTCCAGTTTACACCACACATTCTTATGCAAACTGCAATTTGAAAATGTATTTACAATTGCGCTACATGGTCCATGATCGGGTTAGAACAATACCCTTATGATTATCGTCCACAGACAGCAGTGACTTGTATCATACATAGCAAAACTGCAACTGCGCATCGGTATCTGCATCGTGCAGTTTTGTTTGCAAGCTATTTCTTGGTGTGAATTAATTATGCTTCCTGAGATAAAATTGATATCAATCGAATAATGTCCACGAATATGGACATGAGAATTTGCCATATACCAGCCGCCCTGTAGGCATGATTAATATGAAATTCGAATTTTCCGTGGCGTCGGAGATCCACGTCGGGCAAGCAATAAAGCCACAGCGGGGACTTGTCAGAAAATACGCCGCTTTTACATATAAATTGAACTTTAGGGTTCATGTACCTAATTCAAATCCCAATATTTATCTTAGTAAATAAAGCTCGGCGCCGGATGAATTATCGATTTTGATTTAATATTAAATGAGAGACAGCAGCCCTCATTCGGCTTCCGCAGTAAATAATGTAGAATTTCGTTATTTCCCATTTTTTTGTTCAATGAATTATGCAGAAGTTATTTGTAGAATTTCTTGAGAAGCTTGAGAAGTTTATGCCAATAAAAGTGAAACCCAAACATCCTAAATAGAAGCGTTTATCATTTCCTTAAGATACATATATTTTAAAAGTTTACAATGTTTATGTATAAGAAATTAGTCGAACTTAACAAAATAGTAAGATAATACGACTAAGTTTTGGTGACGATTGTCAATGATTGTCTAGTCATACAACAGTAGCTGAAAAAAATAGAGATGTGGTCTAATGTAATTAATTTAGAAGTAAACTTCTTATACTTGTCTGTAAAATATTTGCTATTAGATTCAATTATTTTTAGTTTCCAAAAGAAAGAAAAAACATTAGAAAAGTCTACCCAGCTAGCAAAGTAGTTCTATAAATTTAGAGTAATAGGAGTTTTATATTCTGTTAATATTTTATAGTTGTATTTAGAATACTAAATTGTTGGATTAATGTAGCACATGACACTATTTTGCCTTCAGAAATTTAATTGTTTTTAAATTTGTTGCAAGAACGTTCTTAGAGCATAATTTATAGAGCATTTATAGACGCTATAGAACTATCATTTGTATATGTAGGTTTCCCATACCCGCATCTGAGACCTGGCTGTAAAAGTACGAAATATTTTGATCGAAGTATAATGGGGAAATTTGTATAACATAGTCGTGATTTGTAAAAATTATTATCTACTTGCAGAAAGAAAATTTCATTACGATAGATAAGATTTATTTGATTGCTAATAGAAATTGATTTTCTTATAAAAATTTAGTAACATATTTAATTTAGACCATTCCAAACCTTATCCATTTGCAGTTCTAGATGTTGAAGTTAAAGAATTTTATTATATTTATTAAATAAGATTGAATTACCACAATAAAATATGACAACACTGTGGATATTAAGTGGCATAGATCTGTTATAGTAGTTGCTTACCAAGCATATTTGCTCCATAATCATTGCAATCGGCACAAAAATGTCATATTAGTGAGAATTCATTGGAAGTACAAGAAGATGTTTTTCTTTCTGTCGCCATATTGTGAAGTAAGAAAAAAAAATCTTAATAAAAATATATACAATATAAATAGGTGAAATGATAACAATAATATGGATATACTTACTTTCTGACAATTTTATATACAGTTAGTTGTTTCATCAATATAGAAAACATTTTTTTTTATTAAATTTCCAGTAGCATAGGAAATAGGTTAACTGAGGGCGCGTCAAAAAATTATTATTATGTACTACAGATTTCACGATAAAACTTTTCCGCATGAAAATGTACTGCTTCCTGATGGATAAACTAACTAAGCAATTCATAATGTGAGTACTCCTATGCAGGCTGATTAGGTCCATCTTATTGGTTCTTATTGGCCCATCCATATTATTTCTAACATGTGCGATACAGAAACATTTTGTTTTTAGAAGATACAATTAAACGATTTTAAAGTTCTCAAAACAGAACACCACGCAACACAAAAATTGTATAACGAAGTGCTATAGAATTTTTATGAGATTGCTTTGTAATTCTCTAAGACCTGTGAAAAGGTTTATTCAACAATTTTATAAGTATTTCCTGCAAACCTTACAGAACCGCTTAAAGAATTAAAAGGTTCTACAGAACGGTGCCCATTTTTATGGAGTAAGTGTTGTAAGAACGTTTTGAAAATGTTCTTATAACAAACATTGCTCTATAAAATTTGCTCTGGAAACGTTCTTACGATTTTTATAGAACAGGAAATTGTTAGCTGGGTAATACACTTTAGAACGTTCATTAGATAATCAGTTAATATAATACCAATACTATTTTGTTTATTTTTCTTATATGTACTCCTAAAATAAGTATTCTTGTCACTTACCTTTTGAATGTTTATGTTTAAGTTACATGAACGCCTATGTACAATAAAGAAAATAAAAAAGTAGGTATGTTAAAATTCATACTCTGAATATTCTGATGAATTATCTTCGTCTCCTAGATTGATAACGATACACATTTTACACCACATTTTCTCCTCTTCTTTTTGGACATGATGTATACATCTTTGCCAGTTATCTGCAGTTACTCGTTCCAAGGAATTTTTTAACAAAATTTTCACGTCACTTAATTTAAACGTCGTATTATTTCGCGTTACATCTCCTTTCACCTGCGCCCAGACTAATTCGATTGGGTTAACTTCACAGTGATAAGGTGGTAACCGTAGTACCGTTATTTGGCGATTTGTTGCCATTTCATCGATAACATATTTTTTCTGATCTTTATAAAGATTGACAAGTGTCAAAAGTTCCTTTTTTACCATATTTGTTTCAAAAGAAATGTTTTTCCGGATATCCATTGAATTATAGTGGCTTTCCTCCAGGCAGTCGTAGGCGTCCGCTCGGTCTGAGGTGAATGGTAACTGGCATTATCCATGACAATTACAGACCCCAGAGGAATAAGATCCAACATCTGTGTAAAATACTCTTCGAAAACATGTGCGTTCATGTCTTCGTGACAGTCACCTGTATTTTTAGATTCAAATAAAAGTAAACCGCCATCTACAAAACCACGGGCACTACCTATATGTGTCACTATTAATATTCGCCCTTTACCTGAAGGTGCCTTGAACCCTGTTGAATGTCCATCCAAAAATGTTTGTCGAAAACTTTTTACATTTTTATCTTGCTATACTTTTGTTACAGTGTAAAAACTGACTTCCTGTTCTGCTTTTCCCAGCAAAAATTCAACTCTCGTAAGACGGCCCATAATTTGCTTCTACTGATTTTTGGCAAACCGTTGTCTTCTGAAAGCTCACTCAAAATTTTTTTTAGCGTTGGTATTTCTTTTTTAAAATAAAATGAGTGTATTTTTCTGCGAATGACATTTTTGAAGAAATCATTTATAACGACTTTTGATCTCCCTGTAGATGATTTTGGGGGATTTACAGTATCCTGTTCATTTTTTGTTTCCTTTAAAAGTCTGTAGATAGTCGATTTTCCAGTCGCTGTCATTTTGGAACACTTTTCCACGATGTCGTCAACACTGTTGGTAGGATTTTGGTGTTCAATGCATTAAATACATTTAATATAATAATCTTCTCATTGTGAGACAGCTCACATCTTTTCACGCGTTTAGCAGGTATGTAATCTGATAAGCTCGACATTTTACCCAAACAATATTATATCAACTGGGACAATAGTCACTAAACACAAGTTGAATTTTACTCTACTGCACTAACACGTCTTCGTATATTCAGCTATAAGACTACATTGATCTGCCATAATACACTGGTTCCTGCCCTATAATGTATCAAGTAAAATATACTAATGTACACCCATTACCTGTTAGCATTAGTATTACCCGATAATTAACTGTAACGAAATATTACCACGCCCATGGCCGGTTCTTATCTCGGGGTGTTATTACTCTCTTTCATTTCCAAACAGACTATAGTAGGTTATCTGTCATACTTGGCTTTCAAGAACTTCGATAAAGGTTTCTTAAGTCCATTTTTATGTTACGTTTATATTAATGATTTTTTTGAGTTTATTCACTGGAAAGCTAAATCTTCTTACGGCCGGAATTGTTCCGGATATTAAACGACAATTTGCTGGGATGAGGGCTGCAGATCTCTGCCTCTGACGCTTCCAAGAGCAAAGTTCTTCCCCGGAGTCATTACACACCCTCGGCCCATCAGCGTTAACACAGACATTCGAAAATAAATCCGAGGCGTTCGATGAATGACTAAAAAACGATTGGAAGCACGCTTCGGCGGACTCCAATCCGAACGTTTAAACGGTCTCCGTGGAAGTGTAAATAATTTTATGCGCGTTCCAACGAAAACAATAAAGCACTCTCCCTGCCACAGAAATATAATTTACGGTTGGTGCGTCGCGAGAATAAATCACATAGTAAAATTATATTTAGAATGTCTCCACGCTGCGATGGAATCCTCTGTAGGTCTAGGTGCGCTGGCGAAAGCCCCATTCAGCAATAAATTCGTTGCCACAATGACATGGGGGCTTAAGCCGCGTCCACATCTAAGCAAGTGAACCGAATGAGCAAAATGCGCATTCGGGTAGTTTTTGTATCCCTGCGCGTGTGTATAATAAGTCAAGCCAATCTGGAAAGGCTACTACACAACACAGAGAGAACTTGTATAGTTTGTGCTAACTGTGAGGATACAAAAAATTGAAATAAAATTTGGGACACGTGGTGTTAAATGGGATGATCTAACCTCCATTTTCAATTGAAAGTATTATCTTTGGGATTTGACAGAAGCAACTAATGACGTCATCAATTATATTTTTTCTAAAAGCATACCCTGTTCCTCTTAAAATGCTCCCTTTTTCTAATATACTTTTATTAGAGACATTTCAATGTATTATTTCCCGTTTAAAAGTTATAACCAATATCGTACCAGAGTCTCAAAAGAAATACCACCTAAAAACCACATTAGCGGTGGAAGGTTCAAGTAGTCGTTGGAAAATATCACAAAATACTTATATTTTCTCAATACGAACGTCAAACGTATAACTTTTGTGCTTACAAAATGTTTTCTCATTTAGAAAAAGTTAATATGTTGCTAATTTACAGTGAGTCACAAAAAAATCAAGGAGAAAGGTGTCCAGAGTGCCTCTTTCCTGATCATAGAACCTTTACAAGATTGGAGGCAAAATTGCGACGAAATGCATTTTCTGTTTGGAACGATCAAATAATTGACCGAAGGGTAAGAAACAATGTTAATACAGCTAGACTGTTACAGTATTTCGAACAGAATCCACGAAATTCTATACGGCAAGCTAGCCAGGAATTGAAATTGGATAAATGAACCGTTTAGAGAACGGAAGACCAATAGGTGTCATGACTACAAAATTTACAATTTGGAGTATTTACCTGGGCGTCACATTGATAACAAACTTAATTTTATAGTTAAAATTGTAGTAAATATAGAAACTGTTGATCAGAATCTTTTTCGGCACGTTCTTTGAACGGACCAAAGTCGGTTTGTTAGTAATGGTTTGCCAAAGAGGCGCACCCAACATTACTGGTCTATTGAAAATCCCCATATTGTAAATCCAGTTCACAACCAAGGCCATTTTTGAATAAATCTATGGATTTGAACATACATTGAACAGTGTGAGTTACCTACATTTCCTGCACTTCTGGAGAATGTGGCTTTGCAGCTAAGGAGAAACCTATGGTTTTAACACGACTAAGGCCAGGATTGTGCAACTTTCAATGAAAAATAAATTAAGATTAATGGACCTATTCAGTGGTCCGGATAGTCACCAGATGGAGGGTTTTAAAATACCTATAAGGTTTACAAAACACTTTCGCGAAATATTAATCATTTCAAAGAAAATATCATAAACGCGTATAATGAGTTAAACGGCGAAATGGCCCACAAAGAAGTCAAGCGAAGATTGGATATGTATCCTGAAATGAAAGGAGGTCATATAGAAAATAATAATAATAATAATATCTCTACCCCTCATTCTAATCACAGGGATTAGCCCAGAAGTCGGAGACTTGTGCGGGAGAGGGGGCGGCATATTATTATTAAGCATTTATGAAATTTAGTTATTGTTATCATCACGAATTGTTTTAACAGTATTAAAGAATTATCAAGTTTAACCCTTTTATTCTTATTGACATTTTTATGTACTGTAAACAACGAACATTCAATTATTTTCCAACGACTACTTGATCCTTCCACCACTTATGTGATTTTTAGGTGGTCTTTCTTTTGAGAGGATTTAGGACGATATTGCTTATAACTTTTAAAGAGAGTAATACAGAAAAATTTCTCTAATAAAAATTTATTAGAAAAAAGAGAGCTTTCTAACAGGAGTTTGGGTATGTTTCTGGACGTCATTAGTCGTTTCTCTCAGATCCAAAACATAATACCTACTTTCGATTGAAAATGGAACTTTCCTCATCCCATTTAACACCACGTGCCCCAAATTTTATTTATTTTTTTTTGTATCCTCACAGTAAACCCATTCTTTCGAGTTTGGGACGCCCTTACATTTACACCGTACATTTACTACTGGTAAATTATGTGAATCGACTTTGTGATATCTTTCCTGCATTATATATAATATGAAATTTTATTAAACACAAGCTAAATTAATAGTTAGTTAATTATATTTGATCCAGCTTGCTTCCCGCTTTGACAGATAAGCGTGGTAACCGAGTCGAGGCGGTGCTTGTAGTAGGCTTGTGACGTCAGGCTAATTAGAAACCGTTTTGTTCACCTCCCTACAGGGAGAACTTCAATTTGGCAATTTCAGCCATTACACATATTTGTTTTAAAAAAATAGTTTACAAATTTGTTGCAATGAATCCATAAGTTATAATTCTACAATTAAAAAATTAATTTTTGCTCGCATGTCTGAACCCACATATACAAGGTGATTCAGAAAAAAAATAGAATGTACTATATGGATTTTTACAAACACAATTTTATAAAAAGGAAATCAAAACGGGCAGTTCGAAAATGATTTAAAAGTACACTTCTGCACGGCACTGGAAACTGGTCCCCTGTAAAACCTGAAAAGGCGGCAAAATGTGTAATCAGCGACCTAACAAAAATGGAAAGAAATTCCAAGGGAAGAAATAAATAACATTTTATAACAACTATTTTATACAACAAATTAATCAGTTATTAATATAATTAATTTGCGGTTTTAATTAATGAAATAGTTTTAAATACCTCATGTTAAATTTCTACAAACAAACACAAATGTTTCTGCTTCTTTGGTCTTCGTTTTGGTCCGATACCCATTTTTTAAATATCCCCACAAAAAGAGGACTAAATGATTTAAAGTCAGGAGATCGTGGCGGCCTAGGTATCAGTTCTCCTCGTTCAATCCCTTGGTATTAATGCTCGGACAAACTATACATGGAATGGATATAATTGAGCCTCGTGTATGACGCCATATTGCTTCGATACGTCGTGAACTTCCTGGACCTCCATCTCTTCCACGATTCGGTTTAAAATTTCCCGCGCGTTGAATTACACTTACGCTAACTGCACACCGCGGTAAAAGTAGCTGCATTTGGCATATGTTTACCGCGAAACCGTTCTGCTATAGTGTTTTCACATCGCCATAAATTAAAACGATACCTATCAGCTACGAGTTGCTGTAAGCTTAAGCCATTTTTGATAATGTAAAGACTCGCATTTCAAAAAAATTAATATACAAAAAGTAATTAGATTTTAATATTAGGAATCGCCTGGCTAGAGACTACAGAAGTCCAGCAATGTAAAGGTTGAAAATACTACAATTTCAATAATGTTTTAATCGGAAACTATAAGGATTTTAGAAAAAAATATGTTACGATATCGACTCATGACGCATTTTTTCCCAATTTTTTTTAAATACGGTCTGAATCACCCTGTATGAAAATAATATTAACTTATGTACAACATCTCATATATTTTCACATTTTAAGTGAAAATGAACTGTTCCAGACACTACACGAAGGAATACCTTCCGAGTGTTGGAAACACTTCAATTATCCCCGAGCCATTATAAGAATAAGGTGCACGTGACTTGACGAAGCAAAGAAGTCACACACTAAATGTCACATTGTCTTCTAGGCCTCAAGTCGGTGTAAGGAATTATGTCCCTACATGACTGCCGAGGAGTAATTCATGCGTTATATTGAATTACCACATCCTGCTGTAGTTTACACTACCAATATCCTGTTTAGTGCCCCTGATTTGAATTAAACATTATTTGCTTGCACAAATCTCACTGTTTTATAAAAATCTACTTGGTATGCCCCGCGACACGCGTGGGACAATGTGGGAATATTTTTAGGTAATCGTGCAACGAAAATATTGAACGGGATGCCCTCACGTCTGCTTGGAGATATAATTAATCTTTGACAATAATCATGAGCCTCGTGGAATAATTATTATTATACCTATATATATTTACATGAGAGGGCTTCAAAGTTGATTTTAAATGTTTTGCTACTTAATCAAGTTACCTCTTTCATTGGAGTTTGCCTAAATTTTCAATAATTAAAAATGTAACAGGTTTATATGAAATAGAACATATGAAGAGTACACGGAAAGAAAGCTATACTAATATCAAAATTAATACACTTATTACAAAGCTTGTTTAGTTTCAAAATTCCTCAAGTATAGTAATACTTTATTGAAAGATTAACTGTAGGCCATAAAAGACGAGGCAACCGACGATTTATCCTTATTTTGTATATGGTGCGAAAAACTCAGATTTGAATCAAACACAATGCTTAAATCTTTTATTATAAGCTCCCTCTCGAAAATAACATTATTTAATGAGTAGTTATATAAGATATGATTTTTGCGCGTATAGTTAACTACTTCACATTTAGAGTATAGTTTAACGTAAGTTTAAATGTATCAATTTTTAATAATATTTATTTGGGACTACAAAAAGTGACAAACAGGGTGACACTCAATAGCTTTAGTAAGATCATCGATAACTAACAAAAATATGAGAAGTCCATAGTTGGACTCTTGAGGAATACCAGAAGTGATCACAAATTTATGAGATTCAAATCCGTTGAAAGCATTGTAGTATGGACGTCCTTTTAAATAAGTCGATAAGAATTGAATTAAATTACTAGAAAATCCATATTCAGGTAGCCTCAGTAATATAATAGGCTGATAGTGTCAAAGGTCATCGAAGAGTCTAGTACCTCAATTGTATTCTGTGTATCTAAGAATAAATTTGTTATTGTTGCTCGTTTATTTATGAAGCTATGTTGATAAGGAGGTATTTTTTAATGAACAGATAAATGAAATCGTATAGGAGGGACCTCTCAAAAACCTTGGAAAAGTTAGACAAGATGGAAATGGGTCTTGGGGACAGGACAAATTCTTCCCAGTTTCTAACAATCGGGAATTTGCAAAGTTCGAAGAGCTAAGTTAAATAGAACTGACAACGGTCAGTAAAACACGTGAACAATCTTCGATCAACAACTAAAAAATTAGGAACTAAATCATGACCAGCTGTTAATTTGTTTTTTAGTGTAGAAACTGAAGTATAACATTCTCAGTTTAACGTTCATATAAGGTAAGTTTTTAAATTTACTACTATATGTGGAAGGATCAAACTTATCTCTAAGAAAGACACTGCCAAAATATTGTGAAAACCATTAGCTATATTTTGAGGGGAATCATGAAGAACTTGATTTTTATAATGCATCCTACCAGGCAATCTTGAAACTCCTTTTTTATTATTAACAAAGACTCAGAATTGTTTACAAATAGCCAAAATATTATCCTCAACATTTTGTATACAGTTTTTGTAGGCCTGATATATCTGAGTTTTTTTTATTTTTCTTAGACGTCGAAAATCCAGCAAATAATTATTGTTTTATGTTCTGCGATATTTCTATAGTAGTATTAGATTTACATTTCTCCTCAACTCAGTGGTGTACCATATGGGATGCAACAATTTTCTATTTTTATATACAGGGGCATAAAGATCAAAATTACAATACAGTTTATTTTAGAAGCTTTCACATGCTACATTGATTTCTTCAAATCAATCAAGAAATGATCAGTCCACATTATACAGGATGATCAGAACTTATCTAAAGAAAATTGAATGCACAATGTACTCTTACAAATAAAATCAAAATGATTTAAGAAAACCCTTCCGCACCGCACTGGAAAATGATCCACTGTAAAACCTGATAAGGTGTATAATCGGCCACCGGACAAAAAATTAAAGAAATTCTCAAAGAAAGAAATAAAGTACATTTTACAACACATATTTTTATACAGCAAAATCAACTGCTTTTACCGCTATTGTTATTAATTGTGTCACGCCAGCGTTTTCGCTACACTTGAACTCACTGCACACTGTTGTAAAAGTATCTGCATTTGACACATGTTTATCGGGAAATTGTTCTGTTCTTCTAAGGCATTTTCACTTCACGATAAATTAAAACGATATTCAACTGCGAGTTGCTATAGACGTAAGCCATTTTTGAAATCGCCTAGCTATATACTACAGTAGCCCAGCGATGTAAAAGGTACTACAACTTTATTCCCAAAATCATTTAGATTCTAAGTTCTAAATCACCCCTGTATACTTCATACAACATGGTAAAGTTAACTAGTCGAAAATTATAATTTCTTGTAATATCGTTAGAAGGAAGCTTTGTGAAGCGATCAGTTTTAACTACCAGAGATATAGAGAGTGCAATATCGTCCTTAATTAACGGCATATCATAAAACGGTTACCATAAACATCCTTAAGTTAGATATTGATTAACGATGTATACACCGGCTTTTAATGTATTACCCTGTGATCGAACGAAAACAGATCACCTTGTATGTGCAAAAATCATCTGAATTATACACAGCGCCATCTCGGATAACGAAAACTCGAATGTTTCAATAAAAGAACCGCACACGAGCGTAGCTTAGGGAATCCACCCCTCCGAGCCATACATTCGAGGAAATTATGCAAAGAGGAAAAGCGCGAAGCTCGCACGGGAAAACACCGGGTCTATTCAGCATGCCGAGCACGCGGGGAGGAAATTGGAAATTGTAGTGTGCATTAATGAGACAGACTCGCGTTAAATAGATTTTTTGTGGTGCGCGCCAGAAAGTGGAAGACTCGTTGGTTAATAACTTTAGTGTGGCTGGCGTCCTTTAACTGTCATCTGGAGTATTAACCTGACTGTAATGGAATTGTTACTGGTAGAAATAGGATATGAAGGAATTTAAGCTGAATACAATGTTAAGCTAGAGAAAGATACGCTGATGAAGGACAAAGCGAATAATTGGAAACCTAATTTCAGGAAAATAAGTTTGCATTGCAATATATCTACCGTAGAATTTTAAAAATAAAATTTATTTGTTATGAAATAAAATAAATATCGAAGAAAGAATTACACTAAATTATAGGAAAAGATAATATGATAAATAAGAGAGTTTTGGGTTCAATAAAAAACAAATTACAAGATCGTTTATGCATAAACCTAAGCTTTGTTTGTGTCTAATTTGTGAGGTTGATAATGGGCGACACTAAGCATTGCGGCGCCATTTGTATTTTTTTTCTCAAAAACATATTTGCAACTGTGCTTCTCTGAAAAATACATTGCATTCTAATAAAAAGCGTTTATAAAGTTTTCATCTACGTGCACTCGTTAAAAAGTTATGTAAAAAAGAAAATATATGAAAAATAAATTACGGTTTAATTCACATTATCGCATTTTTACAAATAGGCGCGCGTATAAGATTTTGACAGTTCTGTTGCCAGCTGTAAGTGTAAAGGTTTGTTTTTAATATTTAAAATACCTACACTTTCATTAAAAATTTATAATTTTTACTCATAATTAAAAAGTGAATCTGTACTCGTATTTGAAGAAGCAAGTAAAGACTCACATTTGGGAGACAACGCTGACCGGCATTCAGAAAGAATAAATATCCTCAAAATTGAATTTGACAGGCTTCGGCTGCTCTTCGTATTTCTAAATCCACGATTCAGAGGGTGTTAAAAATGTTCCCTTTCATGATTACAAAATGATTATATGCTAACAAATAGAAAGTTAAATTTTATTACTCAAATGATGGTAATTGGTGAGGATGAAAACAACTTCTATAGTCAAATCCTTTGGAGCGACAAAAGTAAAATCTTAAGTAATGATATACCAAATCGCCGAAATATCCATTACTAGGCTGATGAAAATCCGCATAGATTAAATGAAGTCCAAAATAAAGGGCATTTTGGAGTAAATGTGTGACACGGCATATTTGGACGGCATTTAGTAAGTCCTTATTGTTGGGTGAAGGTGAAGGTTTCTACAGTTCTTGGACAGAGAACTTGCAGGTTTGTTGGTAAATATTCCATTACAAATTAGAATACATTTCTGGTTGCAATTAGATGGTGCATATATGTCTATAAACAAAGATCAGATAATATCGACCAGATGAAACAAAATATAGGATAAGCGTATGAGCCATTGGCAGATGATGTAATATAAAAAAACACAAAACGTGATCTTTTTAAAAGATTTAATTCTTGTTTGGATAAAAATGGAAGACAAACTGAAAATTGTCTGTAATTATTCTTAAGGATGTTTGTTCTTTATTTTTGTTACACTTTTACTATTACTATATATTATTCAATCAATTACATATATCTGTAATGCAGTGTGGGCACAAAATGTTACATAAAAGAAGGAGATAGTTCCACTATGTTGTCTCAGTGTGGGCAGGCTTTAGAGAAACAACTTCAGGAAAAAACCTCGTCGTGAAAACTCGTAGCTTATATAGTTGCAATTTTAAGTGGTGTCTTTCTTTGCAATAATGCTGTTATAAAGGGTTCTCGATAAAGGTTAAGAATTTGGTTGACCATAGACTTCTAGAGTGAAATTACGACGATATTAGGTCAACTTATCTACATACAAATCTGTACTGTAATATACCAAAGAAAATTATACAGACGACAGGGTGCAAATTGTCTTCATCTTCATCTTAAGACACGTTGCTGTCTTTCTTGTCCACGACCCTCATACGTTGGGTTTACTCTACTGGTATCCCATAGTCTTTTACACTGTTTTGAAACTCAGTTGTTGACTTTGGGGGCAACGATTCGCATACAAAACAATTGCAATTTCAGTTGACAACTTTAATATTTATCTAAGCAGCTATTTTGAAATAGCTTCGCTATGAAGTGCATTCGTCTTTAAACAACATCCATTGTTAAATATAAAAAAACATAAAAATAGAACCGCTATTTCAAGTATTAGCCGCTCAAAGCGGGCATTCGCGAGCTAGGGGCGACTTAGCCGTCAGAGCGTGATGAATGTGTTCCGTGGCGTGCGGGGCATTAGTCATATCGCGATAAATGCTAAATAATAACGCTGGGTGACAGTTCTTCATTCTGGAGTCGCATAAACTGCGGCCGTTGCTAGTACAAGCCGCGAGGCCTGCTCGCTAGTCCTGATGTACCATAAACAGAGTAGATGGAGCTATAAAATTAATTAGATGATGAAAAGTGCATCTAACAACGTATAAAAATGAATATAAATTATTAATTTAACTTATTTTCTTACATTCCTAAAATAATATCAGGTATGTTCAAGCAAAGAATCCAGACTGGCCCCAAACTGTCAAAAACATTCATCCAACCACTTATTGCATGATGTTTACTGAAAATAAATTAAAATAACTTTACTGGACGAATATTTTTGACAGTTCGAAACCAGTCGGGATTTTTTTTCTTGAACAAACTTATTATGTTGCGAAAATATGTTCTTAAACGAACACTTTGTATACAGAATAATTTTCAACTTATCCCAAAAAAATTATGAATAAATGCGCCATCAAAAATGGCATCAATATTGCAAAAAAGAGGTGTAAAATCCTCAGCAGCTGAGGAACACATTTTAGAGATTGTTGAAGAGAATCTCTGAATCAGGCAAATCTCTCAACAAGTAGAAGAAATGTTCCAATCAACAGTGTGACGTATCATACACGAAGCTCTATTACATTCGCACCATGTACAGCGTGTCCAAGCATTAATACTAAGGGATTATCTTTTACGAATCAGATCTTGTGAGTGGTTGCTGCAGCAAAATGCTCCAAGATTTGTTGTACATCAGCTGCAAATCTGGAGTAGTTACAGATCATAATACTCATTTTAAAGAACGCTTTTCCTTAAATATTTGGGCAAGGATAGTTGATCCTCGTTTGATTGGATCATTAATATTACTAAATCAAATGTAGTTGGATCAGTATCTTGAGTTCCTTCGAAATGATCTGCCTAAACATTTGAAAGATGTGCTCTAAATTGGTGTTCCCCCTCATTTTCGCCAAATGTTCGGGAGTACCTTAAGAGTCTGTTCTCTGTACACTCCTCGGGTAGCGCTCCAGGGTCGGGTGCACGGGCGTTACGGCTGGAGGAGGAGATTATTGCTCTCCCATTACAATGACTTTACGGTGG
Source organism: Monochamus alternatus (assembly GCA_037114965.1). Classification (NCBI taxonomy): domain Eukaryota; kingdom Metazoa; phylum Arthropoda; class Insecta; order Coleoptera; family Cerambycidae; genus Monochamus; species Monochamus alternatus. Next base: position 127,115,002 of record CM073426.1, read on the forward strand.
ACGTATTTTGAATATTTAGATTTAGTGGAGTAAAATCGGCGAGCTATTATGCCGTTTTGTTTTTAAGAAAATATAATCATCTTGTAGAAGGACATTTTTAGTATCCAAAATGGACTTGTACAACTTTTTTCAGTAGGGCCGCATTTTATGAAATTACCGATGCTTGGAACATTATTTGACAATTATTACGTTTTTCATTACAGCGCGTGTAAATCAACGATTTTACTTTTGTTCGTAGTTTTTTTACAGCTTGTATAAAAAACTACAGTACTTCTCACAGTACACACTAATTTTTAATAACTTAACGCCTTTTCGAAAAAAAATGTTTCAAAGTCGGCCCAGCAAATTTGTGCATTACAAACTTAATTATTTACTATTGATATGTAGTTATATCGAGCAAATCCAGTCAAAACTATAAAAAAGTGTTTTAAAAACAGTTTACGGTGTTACATTTTTCAAGAAATTAACTTTGTGCGCCGTGTGCATACTTGAGAAGATGTTTTCAGAAATAGGACACCGCATTCATTCCACGAGTTAAAAATATTTATATTTTTCATAATGAGAAAAACATTTGTATTGTACATATTATGATTGTGTTTAATATATTTATGACATTGCCCTCTTTAAAATTAGAAGAACAAAGATTTGAGAACAGGTAAATTTTTTATATAAAATAAATATAGTGACTACATTTATTTCAGTGTCATTATGTTCTTTATTATTTTATTCAACTTAGAACTTACGAAAAAATGGCATTGTTTTAATAAGCAATGTAAAAATTGCATACCTAAGGAATTCTAGTAGAACTTCTTATATTTCCGGAACTGTTGGTCTAAACGAAAAAATGTATTCTACAAGAAAGGTTTAGACACCACCGTCAACAAAAAAATCAGCATCGAACTCCATAAGATCGATTAATTCAATACTGTCTCAACTAAGAACGTATAGATTATAAGTGACTATGTATTTCTTTGAACTCCGGTCCTGCCCGCATTTACCAATCTCTAAGCCTATCCTACTGAGTGAAACACACGTGGTTGCAGCATTTAAAATATATTCGTATCTGAAGTTGTAGACGTTCGGCATTTAGCATAGAATTTTCGATATAAGCCTTTATTTTTAAGTAAATAAATTGTAAATATGACGATTTCTTTTCATTTAATTTAAATAATTAAAAACTAATTTTTAAAAAAAAATATTACACAGGAGCCTTAGGAAACAGCTTTGTCTTTCGACTGTTTTTTTTTATTAGGACCATTATGTTTATTCGTTGTCTAAATAAGTGTTATGGGCCGAGCGTAAAAAATCGGTTTATTTCAAGCGCGCGACGGACTCTTAAATGTACTGCACCGAAGTCAACCACTATCAATAATTCACGCGAACGTATTATAGCTGCTGCGAATAACTTACGAATTCTAGACCGACATGAACCAGAAACATTTCTGTTAGTTCATAGAAACGGGGCAAGACGGGTCCAAATGTGTTTACACGTTGGTGGACAAAATTTTGAACAGTTGTTGTAACATCAAGTATGTCAAATTATTTTATTAATTCAAATCCTTATATATTAAAAGGTGTAGGTAACTCGCTACGCCTTTCGCCGTCTTTCTAGATTGCCTACGGCGTATTTTGATACCGATTTTTTCACGTTTTCCTAGTTAAATTTCCGTCTTTCTGGTGGGTTCTCACGCCTAATCTACCATTTTCTTTGTGGGAGCGAGACGCAAGACAAGATGGCTACCCTTGAAGGAAAATCGAGAAACGTCAGACGAGTCGACAGATGCGATGTGAGAATGACAAGCAATGAAAATTCGAGATTTTTATGTATTCCTACATCTATTTCAATAAAATATTGTATAGAAATTTTAAATTTGAACCTTCTAAAATGCCCAGCATGCCTTAGGTCTGGGTTTAAAAAAGTTTCAGTCAACTACGAGGCGCACCGCCGACCAAAATCACTAAAACGTTAAACGTATGCTCCGGCGATGACATCTCGGAATAAAACGTAGGAAATTTGGAAAAATGGGCCGACTGGAGGCCGGCAAAGACCAAAAACTGTAAATTTGAAGTCTCTAGAAAGTTTCCCGTATCTGAGCGCTGGGGTTTGAGGTCGTTTTTACATTGAACTTTGCATAAATACGAGTGAAAACGTGGTAAAAATGAGCTAGACATTTCATTGTCGTGCCGCTTCAATTTATAGGGCGATTCAAAAAGGCTTGATAGATAGTGCTAAAATAAAAATTGACAAAAAAAAAATAAAATTCCAAATTCGAGGAAATTTTCGGATTTTTCGCTTCGTAACGATTGTTGAACGTGCAAAAGACTGTTGAAATGTTGATGAAACTTTTAGCATTTAGCTTTTTAAAGACCACCCGATTCAAAATTTAAAATAGAGGATGTTGAAAAAAGAATAACCACACTCCAGAAATCACGACAAATTACCAAAATATGCCAACCACTCTTCTAAATTATAGAGCGCCGGATTTTCCTCACAATAGAGAGTTCAGCCAAAGTCACATTTACATTTTATTATTCATATGCGTAGAGCCGCGCGCGGTAGTGGCAATTAAGTAAAAGGCACTACGCAGCGGTGGTTATGCCGTGCCCAGCGCGGCCAGAGGACTTTAGTCCGAAGAAAGTCCAGGTCGGCGATAGCCGACTTGCCACCTTTCTAATTAATTTTATTTGCTGATATAAAATAAATGTTATAGTTTTATTTATTCCTTGGAAAATTCTTTCAACTTTTTGTCCGCTAATTTGTTTATTATATTTTGCCGCCGTGCTGCCTTACCCAAGGTCAGGTTTTACAGTGGACCAGTTCGTCGTATACCGCATAAGTGTATTTTTAAATCATTTTTGAATTGCACTTTTTTGTAAAATTATATTTATAAGAAAATAAGGTTCTAGATATATGCAAAAATATGCTCATTGATATAAAAATGCAGTCAAATTTTACAAGGATGTATTATGAACTCACAATATTGATTACTGATAAAATTAAAGAAGTAATTGGTGAATGGGTGCCCTTCAGTGACCATCCGGTATAAATAAAATGTCTTTGTACTAATTTATAACATTTTATTCAATAGTTGTACCCTAAAAAACTAACTGAAGACTCCGATACGCAGAAAATGTCTAAAATGAAATTAAAAACATCTCGTGCTCTCCTTAATTAAATCCAATTACAACAGATGTCGCACCTCTTACACTACAAAGTTAATTGTATGCAGACGGCGTAATAGCCAGCGCATCGATCCAATTAATTTCCCGTGCACTTTCCTTATTTACATTTCTCGACGACTAGGCAATTTGTTCGCGTCTTACGGCTCTACTTCCATATTGCTGTACAAATAATTGTTTTCGCAGTTGTTAGTCGGAGGCGTTGCCAATATGATGCATTTAAAACAGGATCTGATACATTTTATTTCAATCTTTATGTGCACGATATCTAAAACATTCCACATATGAAATGTTTTAGAAATATGTTCATCGCTGCCAATATGAATCATTTAAAACAGTTGTGTCCGGTAATTTAATAAGATACTGTGCTTACGTCTTGGCATACCCACTATATGTTTAATTTATCTCTGAAAACTTCTAAATTTCCATCTTTATGGAAGATAGCAAGTATATGCCCAGTTATTAAATAGGGAGGATTTTCGAGATATCTTTGTACAACCACATCTAATTTCTTATAAGAAATTTACTTTCAATAAATCATCATGGTGTGCATCTCATAGATCTACTACTTCTTTACACAATATGTTTCTATATAACCATGTCATTTACACTGACTTCTCACCTCATTTAATTTTATTATATAAACTTAACTTATTTGGTTTCAGTGGCGAGTTATTAGCATTTTTCCATTAGTATGTTACATTGAGTGGTTTCAAATCCAAGACATATGAAACTACATCGGAGATCCCACAGGGTTCTAGTTTGGGCCCACTACTGTTTCTATTATTTATTAATGACCTTAACGTTGTGTTAAATTGTCGCTGGTGATGCTAAAATTTATGTTTAGATTTATTCTATTAGTCAAGCTCACATTTTTCAGGAACTTGATACACTTAAGCGTGGTCTGCTAACAACAGACTCAAGCTAAATGTGGATAAATGCAAAGTTGTCACTTATATCCGAAAATGCAAATCCTTTTTATATGACATAAACTCGCTCGACACAGTTCTACTAAGGATTTGAGTGTTGTTTCAATTAGCTTCAAAGGCATTAGGAGTTATAATAAGAATCTTTCAACGATCTCAATACGTTAAAAATACTGTACTATGAGTTTTTTAGATCTAAACTCGATTATTTCTCGTTAATTTGGGATCTTTATGCATGTTATAGTAATAACATTGAATCTTTTCAGCGGGTAGTCTCTGAAGAATCTGTCATTTAGATATGATAGTGGCGTGAGGTCTTGTCAAAAACTTTTTGACATCAAGATTTAAGTTTCAATCTCTAGAGAAGAAAAAATTTGTATTCTTTGTTAACTTTTTTGCTACCTATTACCCAATCTGGTCGATTGCCTTGTATACTTTTTCAATTAAATTTTTTGTTACCTCGTCCATCACATCGGTCAGATATCATGCAACTTTTTATTGTCAACTTGCCAGAACTAATCTTATATTAAAATCTCCTGTGTATAATATGATAACTAATTTCAATTTAGTGGGTACGTGATATATATGATATTAACATATATAACTGGGTTTGTTCCAGTTGGACTAATAAATATTACAATTAAAACATTCTACATATTTTATTTCAATCTTTACATGCAAGGTATCTAAAGGATTCCATAGACGAAACGTTCTAGACTCGTAATAAAGTAGTCATCTATGTTGTTGGCATTGCATTGAGGAAACATCTACATATCAGAAAGGAAAGAAGAAATCTTAGTTTAAATAAGTAAAGACTTAAATGTAACATTGGTACCTTTATGACATTTATACAAAAATTATCTGGAGATACGTGTAAACTCTCCAAATTTACTAGAATTTACAAGGTTATACTGGTACTTCCAAGAAAAACAAATGTCTCAAATATTTAACAACTTTACCAAATTTTCCTGTAAATTGTACATGATTATTTTTATGAAATAAGGAAAAGGCTGTTCAAAACAAAAATTTAGTGAATGTGTAACCATTAAATTTTTATACAAACATCAAGCTGTCTAAACTTTCGCTAATAAAAAACAATTATTTTTTTATTGATTTGTATCATTAACCGTCTGTTACTGAAGAAAATTATTCGAGTTGGCAACACCGCTGATCGAGTCTGGTACACGCCAAACTAGTTATGGTAAGGCCAATTGTACCAACGTGCTCCGCAATAATAAAATAGACACGTTCCATTTATGGACAGGTTCTAATTTTCTTCTGACACAAGCATTCCTTAGTTTGCTTAATGTTTTGTAAAAACAGGAACCTATGGTCGTCTATGACCCTTGATATAATTACCTAAATAACAAACTTGAAACAAAATAACAAAATTTTGAAAATACAATAGGGAAGTTGCATGAATTTTATATCTGTTTAAATGTAGGTATTATAAGGTAATCTTTCAATCATATTGAAAGATCAGAACAGGCGTCAGTTTGGAACAAGACTGTCATATCTCAAAAAATGTTTTCAGGAGAGCTGGGTTTTATAAATAATCTTACTCTAAATATTGGAAAATAAATAAATATATAATGTTTGAGTCATGTAAAAATGGTTGTGTGGATAATTCTTTTTTGTTTGCTTATTGATATTATTTCGATTTGTGACACTCTTTTCCAAAATTTGCTCATCTCATCTCATTAAACGTCACCGCACGACTAATTGTGACAGTTTTGTCTAAAGCACAAAACCAATGTTGGAGATGTGATATTTCAACGCAGCGCCATTCGACGGTTATTAAGCAAAGCTCACTTATAACCCTTGTAACTCTTTTACACTTAAAAATATGCAATATTTGGAGTTGATACACCATTAAATCTTGAAAAATGAAAATTTCTAGTTAAGACTCTCTTCTTCCAAACTGACAATTGTGTCTGACGGTAATAATCACACAAAATATTAACATTAATAAATTGTCATGGAATGTAAATAAAACCATGTGGCCGTAAACGCGATATCATTGATGTGACGTCACACGACGTTCAGTTCGGTTTATGTTTCCGTAGATACAGCTGACAAGTGCAGTGTTGCGGTGTTGATGTAAACAGGCGTTTATGTCCTGTGTTTCTGTGTCATTTTTGGGTCATATATAATGTAAATACTATAGGTAAGGAGGTGCAGGTGTCTAATATTTTAGTTTTTAGCATTACCACAATTATTGGTGGTGATGTGGTGAACTTATGGTATGTGACTTATTTCTTTGTTTACATTATACTGTTGGTTACGTCTAAATAGAAGGTCTGATTTCACATTAAACTACTTAAATAAAAGTAATGAATAATGATATTTAACATTTATTTTTTTTAATTTATTTATTAATTTTTCATTACTGTTTACTACTGATTTAATTTCTGCTTGTCCTTATTTATCGCTTTTGTTTATTATGTTTTTGAAATAATACAGGCAATTTAATGTAGTGAAATCAGATAGCAAAATTTTGCCTCAAATAATGTTCTACATCGTAAGTTGTTGAAGCAAATACAGAACATGTTATTTGGAATTGGAATAAAGCGCTGTAGATTTGCTTTAGTATTGGTTTTTTAAACGCCCTGTATACAATCTTGTAGCTTAATAGAAAGATTTAATTGATTCATTTACAACTTTGCATTTTAACCTGCCTACTTATGTAGGTGAGACCAGGTACGAAAGTAACATATTTTTATAAAGCCAGATAAATAAAAAATTAACAAAGTTATATAAATTTACTTACTATAAGTCGTTTCCTTAGCATTTTATATATAGAAGAAAAATAATATTGAAGTTCATATTGCTGGACAATTAATAAAAAGGTAGAGACTGTACGTCGTTACAACCTACCCAATGGTATGGGTCAAAAGTAACAGAACATGGGGACGTTTGTAACATATGAATAATAGGTAATAACTAGGTATAGAAACTTAGTATTTACAAGGTATTTGTTTATTGATTATACCTATATAAAAGTAAGTTGTAGTGAAGGTACATAATATATTTTTTTTTTTGAAAAAAATATTTAAATGAAAAAATAGAATAATGAAACAAAAATATAAAATAATAATACAATTTTTTTGGTAATAACAAAGAATCTTATCCCTATCTGGCTTTTGCACGGTTATCTATCGCCAGACTCGCCCATATTCCATATTTGGGATGAACCAAGTTTTTCCCAATCCATAACAATCTTTCCCACGATCTGTTGTTAGTTGTCTTTTGTTAGGCATCCTAAACAAAGAAAATGAATTTATATATTGCCACACAGCATAACAAATACTGAAGTAATTATCTGGATATCTACAGAATTATCATTTTGAATATGACAAATACGATCATAGGTATTAAATATGAGGGACGCTTGTAACATGTTACAATCGTCCCCCTATGGCATTGTTACAATCGTCCTATTACACATTTTTCACGCGATTGACAGGAAACTTGCTTAAAACTTTTTTTAATGATTATTTTTAATTAAAATACCATGCTTAGGTTATAGCCAATATTTGTATTAACTGAACAAGCCAATAAAATAATTCGAAATAACGTTCAGTTCTAGGATTATGATGAGATTAAGATAAAGAATGAAAACTTACTTTTCATATCATTTTGCACCGTGCAAGTCTTAACTCGAACTAAAACACACTATGGATATTGTTGTTCAAATAAGTTAATGTAGATTTCACTGCCGACTCTATGATGATATAATATCCAAACCTCTTTAGAAAGATAATAGGCTTACTGTTACAACCAACCCGTGTTACTTTCATACCCGGTCTCCTCTACATCCAATTAAACTTACTTTAAAATGGTCTTCACAAACAGTCAATGTTGCAATACTGGAAAGCTTAACGTACGAGTGTCAACTGACGTCACACGTCTTCGCTGTAGCAGCCATCCTTTTCTGGGGACGTGGCCAAACAGAAATTACCAAATAAAAATTTTAATGACCGTTTTTTAACTTATTTTTCCACTAAATTGGAAAACAAACGCCATTTCGATTAAAACAATACAGAAGAAAGAAGTCTTCTCTACATATTTGTAAATATCATATAATTTCCCCATTTGGTGTTTCTCGTTCCTTGTTGTTTTCCTATTATTTATTGCCTACAAAACATACGTCTACTAAAAAAGAATAGTGTGAAAGGTACTTGTTTACGTACATGTATCTGCGTAGGCATTGACACTAACCACTTATTCCAGCGTTGTGGCTTTGCTTCTATAATTTGTAATACATATTTCAATTAACTTTATTTACATAATAAAGTCATTTATGCAGTGGCTTTCTATTATAAAGATATTGTGGGAAGCGTCAGCCTGTCAGGAAATCCACAAAAGCAATTCCATGAGAAAACAAAATCATATGCCGATGGCGTTCCTTATACAAATATGGGTTCCATTCACATCCCGAAGAATATCACGGACGAACGACTGAAGTAAAACGTTGTATTTGAGATAATATTGACTTAATTGTGAATGGGGAGTTTGAATGTGCATATGTCATGATATTTATAAGGCAACTTCAAATTCTGACCTATCTAGAACTCTAAACCTCCCTTCTATATTTTTTGTTGTTACGGATCCTCAGTTATCTATTTAGATATAAATCTGAATTTTCAAAGATATAGCTATGTTTGGTTTGATATCTGAAACTTGTAATCTGAACCTGATGACTCCACGCTGAGTAAGATTAAACGATTTTTGTTAACCTTAAAATTCAATTTATCACTGTAAACTTGTACATTTCTTGATATATCCCTAATTTTAATCAAGAATGCATTTTTTCATAAAAAAAATGAAATATAAAAATTTTAACTGTCTGGTTCTGTCAAAGTAGGCCGATTCATGCATAAATTGAAATTATAGTATCAATTTCAATCCCTAATAACATATTTTTGTATTTTTAAAAACAAAGGCAGTTTATTAGTGAACGATTTTTATATTTACTGATTTTCTGATCACTCTGTACATGTAAGATGAAAGTTATTCATGCCAACCGCATTTTTAAGAAAGGAACCATTTTTCATCAAGAATACCTCGTAAAATGAAAAATATATTTCGTCTTTTCTAATGTAACCGTGGACATAGTATAATAATATAGTGAAATTCAATAATGTATATCTAACAATCAGGATGGCTTTATTAAAGGTCTACGGTAACTAATATGCTGTTTCATTAAGTTTATCACAAGTACGTGCTAAATATGCAGATCTTACGAAAGCTTTCGATAAGGTCGATCATAAAATCATTTCGCACAACCTAGGTTACTTGGGATTCAGTGACAATATGTTTTCATTTCGTAATTCGTATTTATGAAATACATGTCAATTTGTAGAATACATTGGTTACAAATCATCATACTTCCGCAAGGTTCCATTTTAGGTCCTCTATTTTTTACAATTTTTATTAATGATTTGGATAAATGTTTTATGTTCAATTCAGTCTTTTACGGGCGATCTTAAATTATATGGAAAAGTAAGTAGCATCCAAGATTGTATTGAGTTACAACAAAATCTTGATTACTTAGCTGAATGATGTCGGTAGAACTTACTGTCTTTAAATTGGAAAAATGTAAAACAATGATATTTTCCACGAAGTCTATCCAGTAACATATGAGTATTTGATTGACTCCACTATACTACCATTATGTGATCATATCCTTGATTTAGGTGTTACATTTGATAGAAAATTGTTGTTTGATATGCATGTCGATAATGTAATGTACATTCGTTAAGTTTCATTATAAGATCTTGTAAATATTTTAAAAACATGGGTTGTCTTAAAACTCCCCATTATACATATGTTCAGTCTCAGAATATACAAGCATTGTATGTGTACCATTCTATCAGATTTATAAATATAAAGTAGAACGCAAATTTCTGAAGCTGTTTTATTAAAAAAAAGAGGTATACTAGTATATCTCAAACATTGCAGTCTTTTGAGTGATTTTATTATGTTCACTGTGTCTCAAGGAACTTTAATAAAATTTATTTATGGAAATGCTCATATTTGTAATTCATAATGTTTCAATTCACCTTTTAAAGTTTTAAATTGAATTAATGTTAGATACATTTATATGCAATTTTATAATTTTAAGTTCTTAACTTTAGTTTTTAGATATGCATGTCTATGTATGTGTATTATGACCCTATTAGTGGACATTGTCTGTTGTTTTTTTTTCTTTAAATAAATAAATAAATATATCGTCACAAAAGGCATCAATTTTTTTGTTTTGTAGAACTGTAACACAACGTATGAGTAACTATTTGTTACTGTATAAGAAAGGTATTTTAACTTAATATAAAACAATTCTCCTACAATTCCCATCAATGAAGTCTGATACCAAACATCTAGGTATGATATTGACAATACCATAGACAGAGCTGTCAAGTTCAATTTTGAAACTATGGTGAACTCGAGAATTCAACCAGAGTAGATGAGATATGACCTATTTCTGCATTTTTAGGATTGTTTCTTCAGGTGGTCTCCTTTAAGTTGAGTCAAATATCTAACTATAAGTAACTAAATAAAAAAGCCCATAACCGTCGTTATAGAAAACTGCACAATAAAGACCATATAATTATATGCAACAGATATAGTTGAGCAACAAATGCGGTATAAAAAATGTACCTACCTGATAAACAACAATAAGTTATACTCTGACATAAGAGAATGCATTTTTTTAATTAAGTAAGTTATTAAATGCAAACACGGAATTCCAGGAAACAACTACTCTGCGGGCTAATGCCCCGACCAGCATTGAATTACACCTGGACAACCTATAGCAAGCAGCTAAAGTTACTCGTCAGCAGCCCGCCAGACATATACCGGTTTTGAGCTTATTGTCTCTATAATAATAATAATAATAATAATAATCTTTATTTTGCAGTCAGACATTACACATTGAATGTATTGCAATAGTCAGAATAAACTTAAAAACTAAAGAAACTGTAAAAAAAACTACACATAAAAAACATACAAAAAAATAGTCATTTAGTACAACAAAGAAATTCAGAGAGTGTATAATAATAATAACAATAATAATTTTATTTTCCCATAGATAAAAAAAACATTTATATAGGAACAGTCACAGTTGACAACTACAAACTAACACGTAATACGGTAATATTCCTCTAAAGAATAAAAGCTGTTACCTAACAAAAAACTTTTGAGCTTAAGCTTGAATGCATTTAAATGAATAGCATCTTTTATTTCATTCGGCAGCAAATTGAATATATGCAATCCTAAATAAGAGGGAGAATTTGATGTCACATTATACTTACAACATAAAAGTTATTTTTATGTCTAGTATTTATGTTATGTATATTCTTATGCAGAGGAAAATTAGTTATGTTCTTAAAAATATAGACACTCATTTCATATATTAATATATCTACAACAGTTAAAATATTATATTTTTTAAATAAGTTTCTACAAGAAGACTTGGAAGAGACACCAGCAATGCATCTTAAAATGCGTTTTTGTACTTTAAATACATCCGATGCATGAGTGGAACACCCCCAAAAACAGACCCCATATCTCAATCTTGAAGCTACCTGCGCGTGGTAGACCATAATCAATTGTGTATACGATAGAACACTTTGTAAATTTCTAAAAACAAAACAAACCGAATTTAACTTAGACACCAGCTGTGTGCAGTGTAATTTCCAATTAAGACACTCATCTACTACAACCCCTAGAAACTTAACATTATCTGAAAATGTCAATGATAAACCTCCTTCTAAATTAATGTTCAACGAAGAACAATATGAGTTTCGTCCATGTTAAAATAAAGAGAGTTAGAGATATACCAGTCATTAATAGATTGAAGAACACTACTGCACTTATACTCCAACTGCTTCTCTGAACCATTTGAAATTAATACGGATTGATCATCAGCATACGTGACAATAAGTGAGTCTTTAATTACTGATTCCAAATCATTGGTGTATAATAAAAATAAAACAGGACCCAACACGGATCCCTGTGGAACCCCCATGTCTACATAATCAAAGTCAGATTCCACAACTTTATGGTTATAGGTTAAACTGACATATTGTTTGCGATGCTTCAGAAATGAGGTTACCCAGTCAAAAGCCACACCACGGATGCCATATGCATTAAGTTTTGTCAGAAGTTTATCGTGGTCCACGTGGTCTCTCATTAGTAGCAGTTGTTTCCTGGAAGTCCTTATATGCAAAATATAGTTATCTCCGACTCGCGATAGAGGTCGCTAGCTTTTACTGATTTTTACTGAACGCTTCGTGTTTGTGACTGGTCAGTCCGGCATGGAGTAGCAAATGGTCGCTAGATGTAGCTTTGCTACTTTGCGATGCAAGTTATTAAAATTCAGACGACTTTCGTCATACGAACAAATGAATAATTCATTATATTTTCATCAAAATATTTAATAAACTGCAACTCATAGTAATAAAACTATATACTACACTAAAAGTTAGCATTATATATTGCACTAAATTGAAAAAAATTATTGTTTTTAACGCGACCAAATATCGAAAATTACGTTGACAATAAAAAAAAATGTGTTACGGCAGCCGTGACGTAAGACGTCTGAATTGTTGACGCGAGTATAAATCTTTGCGGACCCCTTGGATGGAAACGACGGACTACAGATTAAGAACCATTCGTTTATAATATTATTGCTACTAAAAAAATGGATAAATGAATGAAGGACAAACTAGCTTGGACAGTTTCACTTTATGAGATACAGTGCAGTCTTTTATTGAACTTTTAAAGTTATGATAGATTTAATACAAAGAAACATATATTAAAAAAGAGAGAAAATGTTCTGTGTCCAAATCCAAAACTTCTGTTTTTTGAAATGTAATGTGCACCTTGATATATCTTAATATTTCATCAGTGCACAGGTGAAGAATTGCAAAATTCCATATGTCACCGAAAGTAGGAAAACCAAATATTCATCACCTTAAAACATCTAACAGGTGTCCTAAGAATTATTACTAAAGATAGGTGAAGAATGAATAGATAGTCACCCACTTGTACACAGTTTATAATCTTGATTGTTGTTTTTCCGAATTTGTAAACTAGTTCTGATTGGCTCGACAGTAGAATAAACTGATCGGCGCCGTTCTCCTTGTTTTCTGTCGATGTAGCTGTCATGTTCCAAAGCAAACTCTGCGGAACAATAAACTGGTTAAGGTTTACGGGGGATAGTCACAATGTCTACAAAAATATTTCTTCTCCATTACCATGTCTACTCGAGATGGTTCTGTACGATTTGTTAATAGAAAGATCATTCCAACTTTTTGACAAAATACTGATTTATGTAAAAAATCATAGGAAAAGTCTTGGATGTGATGAAAAACATTCAAAATAAATTACCATAAATATGAACAACAAGTGTATATGTATCTCCTGGCAGAGGAATTCAATATACTTAAGTAAGTTAGGTTTATTCACAACAAATCTCAGGCTTATTATGAATCATGTTGGTATCATTAAAACCAACGACAATATCTAGTTCTGTAGTATGCACGACAGTGTATTGTTGTGATTGCATTTTGGTCTTCTTTTACCAAAATCTATATTATATGTATGATATTCACATGTACTAAACATAATTATGTAAAAATTATTCATCAGCAATATGAAAATAAACAACCACAATCATTTGGAAAATTAAAATGGATAGGTAACAAAATTTGATAATGAAACACATCATTTTACTTTTCTAGTGTACTACGAGTAGTAAGTATTAAATATGCGGCATTTATACTCATCTATACTATTTCATACAATTTATATACGCAATATGTTCATTATAATGGTTTTAAATCATACTTACTTGACAACATTGGGAGTGCTACAGGGTTCCAATCTAAGTCCTATTATATTTATCATATTTATTAACGGCTTATTTGAAGTTATTGATTTGAACAAACTTTTATTCGTGGATAACCTTAAAATGTAAAATTAACAGTTTATCAGATTGTATACTATTACAGAGGCAATGAAAAGTGATGTAAAACTAACAAACTGGAAATGAATGTTGCCAAATGTAAAATAATCATTTATTTACAAATATTAGCTCCAGTAAACTTTTCATACACTTTAAACAAAGCTGAACTAAGAGATACTGAAATTAAGGATTTAGGTGTTATTTTTGATAGCAGGCTTGATTTTGCAAAACAAATTGCTGTAATCGCCAAAGAGACTCTTAAACTATTAGGTTTTATTATTAGAAATTGAAAGAATTTTAGCAGTATTGAAAGCCTTAAGATGTTATATTACTCGATAGTACGTTTCAAGATTTAGTATGCAGTAATTATTTGGCACCCAATATATAACATACATTTACAATCTTTAAATAAAGTTCAGCGGAGGTTTATGAAGTATTTATTTTTCAAAGTATTAGACAATATTTATCCTGATAGAGGTTATCCTAATAATTTATTACTGTTAAGATTTGATATGTAATCATTTGAACAACGAAGATTAATTGTAACATTGTGTTTCCTGTATAAACTATTAAATTATTTAGTTTATTGTCCATTGCTGCTAGCTAAAATAAATTTTCAAATACCTACATTTCAGTCAGGTCAAAATGAATTATCTTTGTCCTACAAGTCGAACAAATGTACTTAGTAAGTCCCCTCTATAGTCTATGATGTGTTCCTACAATGTTATATGTAATAATTGTGATTTGTTTTGTTGGTCTGGTGCGAGAGAGGGGGCGGCATATTATTATTAAGCAGGCTGCATTTCCGCCCAAGAACGACTTACGTTAGGGTCTACCAACGTAGATACCACCATTCAGTGCAGGAATGAGGGAAACCGGGAAAATCTTATAAATTATGGGTGGTGGTCAAACGTCGACCGGTATCAATCTCTCACATTGACACAAGCCAACATTCTTCCACGCAACTATACCCGTAGAAAAGGTGCCAACCTTCTCTAAGAATATAGCAGATATACGGTCTACCGGCCGCGTGATTCGATCCCACAGCGGTCTGGCCGCATCGATTCAAGTACTGACACCTTAAATCGCTCGACCACTGATCGACCGATATCATATCATATCACTTTAATTTAAATTTTATGGATTCTTTGTGTTTTTATAATTGTCCTGTAATTGGATTTATCTGTTGGGCAATAAACATATATGGTTAAAACCATAATTTTCCGTTTACCTGATCAAATGTGATCTAAAATGGATAGACTTCATGAGCGCCGACAGAAAAAAATTCAGGGGGGGGGCAACAAAAATAACGCGTAGGTAGTTTTTTTCTAAATCTTAATGTAAAATAGAAATAACTTAAAACAAGAAACTGTTAAAATCATTGCTACTATAGCAGATGACTTAAGCCTTGTCCCCATTGGACCTCATATATATAAAATGATTCGATTAAACCTAGTGGTTTTTCTTAATGTGGTAAAAAAGTAAATGTACTTTGGGAAACAAAAAAGACAATAAAAAAATTGCAGAACATGAACCTTTACTTTATTACCAATGGTTTTACAAATCTAGTCAGTTTGGCAGTGTATTCAGTTAAGTGTTCCTTTGAATTTTTGCACATTATAATACCAGGGCGTGAAATTTCTGCATTTATCCGAGCAAAAATGACTTCTTTACATGATGCAGGACATTCTAATCATCAGATATCGAACATATTGAGTATTCCTAGATCACCTGTTGTATGAATAGTACACAGATATAAGGAATTTGATACAGTGGAAAACAGACCACGTAGTGGACGTCCTCGAGTATCTAATGAAAGAAAGTATCGGTATTTGGTTCAATATGCCCGTAGACACCGCACATCTTCAGCTTGAGCTCTCAGGGCCCACTTTCAAGGTACGTTTCGCCGCCGTTACGTCGACACTTACTATTCGAAGACGACTCCACAATGCAAATTTACATTCTAGAAGACCATTACGGGTTCCCACTCTACTTCCAAGGCATCGTGTTGCCCGTCTCCAGTGGGCGCGAGAGCATAGGGGTTGCTTTTACTCCAGTGGCAGTGGTTCTTACTTACAGACGAAACCAGAATTGGGCTAGTTAATGATGACAATCAACAAAGTGTCTGGAGAGAATATAACCAGTCAAATTTACATCGAACAAGTTAATACGCCCATTATCTACCCTCTACGTAATGAATTATATGAAAATGTTGTGTTTATGGACGGCAATGCTCGACCACATCGCGCAAGAAGGATTCAAGAGACATTCGAAGCAGGACATATCAATAGATTAGATTGGCCAGCCAACTCTTCTGACATGAATCCCATTGAAAACATGTGGGATTGCTTGCTAGAGCCATTCATAATCATATTCTTCCACCTCAGATTGCAGATGAATTAATTGTGGCGGCAGAAGAGGAATGGAACAATATTCCGCAAGAGATCGTTAACCGCTTGATTATCTCAATGCACGTCTGTGTCAATATGCAATTGGAACGTGGTAGAGGTCATACCAACTATTAGTCAGTAGAGAACTTGCTTTATTACTTCCCTTTGATTTAATAAATTTTGTCAAAAATGTCACACATTTGCTGGTTTTTATCGAACATATTATTTTCACTTTTGTAAATGTATTTGGTTTTTCTGACAAAACGATTTCTTTGACAAGAATTAGAAGGGTCCAAGACTTTTGACGTTATGTGTATTTACAGCAGTTTAAAGTTTTATTGCTTAATTAATTGGCTGTGGACGTAAACTAAGACTAACTAATTAGTAATTACTATCTATGCAACCCTCGTATCTTAGATACGTGAAGGATCTTAATAGATTCGTGCCGTAGCAACGGGGGCGTACCCAACCCAGCCCTGCACTTGCATATTTATAATTCCAATTAGACATGCTAAGATATACCATTCGACAGGATCCGAGTTGGTGGCTGAGGCTCCTACTTTGGTGCTTTAAACTGTACCAACCAGACTGGCCGTTGGCTGTTGGGTGGCGCGCCATTGTTTTAAATTTCGAATACAGGAAATGTGGGTTATGTGTGGTTTCATAACACTGGGAATATGCATAATTCTCGATGTTCTACCTACGGCTAGGAAAAAACCGGGTTTTTAAATGCACGATTAAATGATATTCATCGATTCGTCGCTTAGGCGGTCGTTGGCCTTCTGGTTTTCAACGACAATCAACTTATCACTTAAATATGCCCAAATTGTTTTAATATTAATAAAGTTAAGTTTTGTTTGAAGAATGCTGCGTTGAATATAGTACATACATGACAAGTAAAAAAATGATGTCAAAATATAATACAGCAGTAGTTACAACTTTTATTTCCATTTTTTTTTCTTCTAACTTCTTTGTCAGTGCATTAGAAGCACCCTTTGATTCTACACAAAAAATACTCTTTACTTTTTTCATTTGAAGCTTCGTTTTTCAGAAAAAGTTGCTAAAGATATGGTACCATTAACAAACTTATGCATAAAATGAAAAAGGTGGCAGCGAAGATAATTCAAACAGATTGAGTGACAGTAATGAGTACTTTTTGTGTAGAATGAAACGATACTTCGAATACAAAAAATAACGGTCAAATTTTGAACTACTTCTGGTTACAGTTATGTGACTTCTAAGTAGCTCTCTTGGTTGTGCAGGCGTCTCAATTACCTGTGGGAAGACATTTAAGTTTTCAGAACTTAAAAGTGGCAAATAATCGTAGCCGCAACTAACTCATATTACTACATACAACATCAAAAGTCGTGGACGCCCCCTCAATCTTGTTAAAGAAATCTTTTTGTCAGAAAAACCAAATACATTTATAAAAGATTATGTTCCATAAACTGAGTATTTAGAAAATTAATAACCAGAAATGTGTGACATTTTTGACAAAATTTATTAAATCAAAAAGAAGTAACAAAGCAAGTTTTCTACTTGACAAATAGTCGGTATGACCTCCACCACGTTCCAATAGCATATTGACACGTCTTGCATTGAGATAATCAAGCGGTTAACGATCTCTTGCGGAATATTATTCCTTTCCTCTTCTGCCGCCACGACTAACTCATGTGTAGTCTAAGGTGGAGGAATATGATTATGAATGGCTCTAGCAATGAAATCCCACATGTTTTCAATATGATTCATGTCAGGAAAGTTGGCTGGCCAATGTAATCTATTGATATGTCCTGATTCGAGTTGTCGTCCATAAAGAGGGCGTAATAACTTGTTCGATGTAAATTTTACTGGTCATATTCTGTAGTATGCGAATTAATGAGGTGCAGCGGTTGAACATTATTCCACCCCAAAACATTACGGTACCCCCTTCATACGGAGCAATTTCGCGGGGAATATGAGATCGCTCTTGACGCCCTGGTTCTCTTCAGACTCTTATTTGTTGATTGTCATTAGCACCCATCGCCACATCGTTGGCGTAAAAGCCAACCCCTATGCTCTCGCGCCCATTGGAGGCGGGCAGCACGATGCCTTGGAAGTAGAGTGGAGATCCGTAATGGTCTTCTAGCATGTAAATTTGCGTTGTGGAGTCATCTTCAGAGTTAAGAAAGCGGAGATGGAATATATAATAATGTAATAATATAGTTACTAGATAAAGCAATCAACATACTATGATATCGAGAGTGTAAGTTCCTTAAAAGTTGCAGTTTTCCCATCACGACGACATCTCCATGAAACCACAGCGTCTCTGTACAAATTCCGGAAACATTACCGGAACGCAGCAAGCACCAAAATCTTATTCTCCATTTTCGTCGTGCAGTTAGGCATGTTTCGAAAACACTGTATTCTCCAAAGCAGTTACCTATTGAAATCAATTTGATGTAAAGAGTCATTATAAAGGAATCTGAAGCATATTCTGAATCTGAGCGCATCTCGCATCATAAATTGTACGAAAATAGTGAGTACAATGTTTAATATGTTAGACTCTGAAATCTAAACGCAAATAGGAAACAGACAAAATTAACTAATTTTCATTTCCATAAGATTCAATAAAACAACTACTAGAAAGTAATCCCAACTGATCACGCTCCTCGATACGAACAACCAAAACACATCCTTATTTATCTCGGTTATTAATTTTTTCAATTAATCCTAGTGGGCCGTCGGTGTGTTTTGAACATCAGAACTAATCAAACGTACAAGCAAAAACACACACTATATCTCCGTGTCCGTTCCGTGGGCCTTAGGATGTTTACTTTGATAAGACCGCCTCGCAGCAGGAACCTGGCACGGCGTTTAATCTTTGACATTGGTCGTTATGAATTGCTGTAGCCGGCCATCAACTTTGGATTTTGTGTATTGTAGACAAGCCGGACTTCTTTCGGTAAACGAAAATTTGTCGGTAGAAACAAGGAATAAATTTAAGGTTAGTGTTACTTGTGTTTGTTTTATAAATAAAAACGTAATAAAATTCCCATGTTTCGGCGATGATTTGAATAGAAATGTTGTGATAGTGATGATGAGTTGTGGTATACGACTACCTGTTACTGTAGTTTCATTAAGGTTTTGAGGTTGAATGCAGTTTCTAATAAGGAATTCACAAGGAAATTGGAGAAGTATGACAAATCCGAGTATAATGTACATTTTAGTGCATAATAGAAAGAAAATTATACAAATAAATGCAACAGATATCTTACATTTGAAATATATTGATGCCTTAGGTTACTTTAAAGGGAAAAACTACGAATTTTGTCTCAAACTCGATTGTTTTCGAGACACATGACGTTAAAGTTTTTGGACATGTTTTCAATTCATTTGAGTCAGACCTATATCAAAGGAAGATTGTATTAAGGAAAGAAGTTATTTTAGGTTCAGTATTGGCAGTCTTTCTTTTTATTGGTCTCGCAAGATAAGACCAAGACAGGACTTGACAGTTCGAATTGCAAGACAAAAAAGATTTAAGAAAAGTCTTGAGACAAGGCAAGAAATATTGCTACGGCAAGAAATCTTGCAAATATAAGATGGATAAAATTTAGATGAACATTAGCTGAAGAAATAAATACTGTATTTCTGTTGCAGATATATGTTTCGCTTATTTCGTCTATTATTTATAATTTATTATGTAAAACTGGCAGTTTCTGTACTATATAACGTCTACCAATCGACCACATAAGGTGATTTAGAACTTCTCTGAAAAAAAAAAAATAATTGGGAATGTTTAACATACAGGTACAAATATGGTAATGGAAAAAAAATTATATAAGCCTTCCGAAAACTATTTAAAAATATTTAATTGTACACCTCTGCAACCTGGTCAATGTAATGGAGTGGCAATGCAAACTGACGATGTCACATATCGCACGTAAAAACCTCATAAGTTCTGTGATTAAACCGACACCCGTGCAAAAACATTGCAGCGTTTTCACTTAAAACCAAAGTGACATCTCTTTAAAATGAATAAAATTTTGTTACACTAATTTTGAAGAAGAATTGCGGTACTTGATCATTATTAGAAACATAAAATTATATAAATAAAAAATTTGCACATACTTTATTACAAAAACTGTTCGACATTTTGACCTTCGACTTGTACACACATTTGGACACGACGTATCTAATTCTACCGTACTGAAGGAAATGTTCTTCCTGATTGCTGTTCTTGTAAACGCAAATTATTCGAGGCAGCTGTAATACGCTTTCGCAAATCCTCTACGGTTTTCACTTCGGTACAGTACACTTCATTTTTTAAATGACTACACAAAAAGAAGTCAAGTGGGTTTAAATCGGGAGACCATGCTACCGGTCCACCCCGTACAATTCACCGTACTCCGTGCACTTGATTTTTGTTTCGTTGTCATTTTCTAATGGTTATTCCTGGCAATCAAACAGTAAAAGTTTAAAATATGTGTATATGTAAGTACTTATTTCTAATCTCTAAATCTATAGCTCGATAACCCTGAAGAATTGGCCCTATGTGTATTATAACTTTACTCAGTTCCTTAACTTTGCTCAGTACGTCATGCAACGCAACATAACAATTCAACAATAATCCTACTTCTGATATTACAACAATTCAATAATAATTCTTGTCGACGTCCTGTTGCATTTTTCTTAAAATAGTGATTCCCTCTGCCATCGTAACGTACTTCATAACTATTTACTTTGTGCCACGCATTAATATGTTTCAGAATTTTCGATAAAAATTGAAACACTATATGAATAAATAATCATTATCCCAGTTACTTAATCTATAAATTCGAAAAGTACAATCGATTCATTTGGACAAAATATAAAGAAATAAAACTTTTGTGGGACAAATAAACTGACATTTCCGTGGTTGCCAGACTTTGGAAATGCTTGTTTACTTAATTTTATGCAGACTAAAATGTCCCCACTACAAATATTATTTCAGAATTACTTAGATTGTGAGCCGTTGCAACAATAACTATAACCGTCTTTGTCTGTCGTGCAGATATTGACTGACTTATTTTGTTCTTTTTACGCAAAAACAATTGAAAAACATACATTTTCCGAACATATATAATACACATATAATATTTTTATTTTCTTTAGATATAATCATTTAAATCAACATATACTTCATATTTATTGGTGGCATCCTTAGTAAAAAAACATATGCAACGACGCATGAAAGAAATAAAAATTTTAATGACCCAAACAAATGCTATTTAATTAATTAGTCTTGTATGTTTTTGATTTATACACATTATTATGGTTGCAGCTGTAAACCAGACGTGAAGGCATGCTTTGTTCCAGTCGAAATTTTGTGGAGTAAGATTATTTACTAATTTATTACTTCACTAGAAATCAAATATTATTTTGAAGGTTCTAGTTAGTATGTCGAATGTTTTATTTTTCACTGAGAAATTCAAACCAATATGTAAATGTTTATATGAACTTATAATTCGACATGAATACAAATAATTTAATAAATTTTAAGTACAGGGAACACATAGATGCACTAGAATTTAACATTTTGCGTAAGGATAAAGTTCAAATGTACTAAAGGGATTGTTTTTTGGCTGATAATCTTTTCACTTATAATGTTCCTAGAGCTTAAATTATTTCCGGATTTTTTTTTCTTATTAACCTCTAGGGATAATCAGTACAACAAGATAGATAAATAAAATATCCTTTTATTTATTAGTATTTTGACAATGGAAACCAAAAACTAAATTGCTCTGAGGAAGAAGGAATAGCCGAAACGATGGCAATTTTAAAAATTGTGTTTCTATAATATTTTGACCTGAAACCAACTATACCCCACTATTTAGTAATTTGTTTTTTTTAACTTACGGTTTTCAAAAGATTATAGAACCTAATAAAACTTCATTTGAAAACTTTACAAAAAGAAATAAAAGATTACATATTTTTCGTTTCCACATCCTTCAATTAAAAATATGCATTTTTTAATTAAATAAAGGCATTGTTTGATTCAAAATGCATATTAATTTCAATCGAAAATATTTTTTTTATTTCAAAATGTTATTTTTATACAGATTTGAACAAATTGATTGGGAAATGAAAAAATATATTTCATTTAAACAAATACTCGTCACAAAATGAAATTTTCTTACCAAATAAATCAATTTATTTTTCACAAAAAGTGAGCATTACACCAAAAAAGATGTTTCCCGAAAATAAATTCTTATGATTGAATTTTTTGCTGATTTTTTTTTTCAGTGTATCAATCTGTACAACTTCAACAAATTTCCAGTGCAATCACATGCAGCTTATTTGAGGAAGAAGAAAATTTACGAATTTTTTTGGAAATACCATGGTAACGAAACAAAATACAAGCTTCTTATTGGTTATAAAACGTTGATGTGAAATTTTCCTTTTAATTTTTAGAATAACAAATATCAAAATATTATATACTTTTCATGGTTATATTTCTGGGTCATTTCATTTAGGGGTACTAAATATGATTTTGGGTGTTTTACCACCTTCAGTCTTTCTCCTGTGAGAATACGCCTAACAAATGAAAAATATCATGGAAGATTATGAACTACCCTATTTGGTGAATCATTACTATTAATCCCACAGGCTGATAGAGATCTACTCGAACATATTCGACAAAGAATATACATAAAGTCGAACGTAAAATATTGACGATGATATCGCAGTGGATTGTAACATATCCCACATCTAAAATTTAATTTACAGCACGTCCAAGCCAGTGGGTACAAAAACATTAACTGTCAGACAGAATATCTTCCGCGGAATGTCTTGTTTACACATAAAGTAGGAAATTTAGTACAAACTAGGAGATTAACATACCAAACTTTGTCACTGGTACCGGTTTATCTGTAAAATAATCATAAAGAATTCGATATATCTACACTTCTCCACACTGAACTTGTACCTTGCAAGAAATCAGTGACGTAGGTACAATTTATAATTCAAGGCATTTAAACTAATATATATCAATTTCATGCAGTGCCAAATCAGATTTTACAGGAGAGATAGATAATTAACTCTACGGGTATGCTAAACGATCGATAGAACTTTTTCAGTGGGGTCATTTAGCATTTTTTGTTACATTTATCTGAATGATTTTCAAATTTTAGTGAAATCTAAAAAAATGTTAATTTTCTGACGCCTCTAAAGCCTTTATAACCATTTGAGAACATGGACTAGCGTAAACTGCTGTGTAACGTTACTACAGTATGCCGTGTTGTAAAAGAAGGTTTATAATAAAACCAGTTTAATAATAATTTATGATACATTTGAACTGCTGACGTATTTGCAATGAAATCTACTTTCAACTTTTAACATTAGTTCTTGGTTGTTTCACTCACCAATAGAGATTTAATGAAATTTCTACTCATAACTTCCAGAAGTTCAAAAACTGATTTGAGGGAGTGTCATTATTATTGCAAAAGCACCTATCAAACTACTAAATTCTAATAACATTACTGAAATTCAATTCAATTCAAATTTTGAGATCGAATTCGAAATTTGTGTTCCAACTTGAAATTTCGTTTTTCAACTCGACATTTCGTGTACAAATTCAAAATTAAGTAACAGAAAAATAAAAAAAACATGGTCTATACGCTTTTGAGCTTTTACAACTTGATGATATGTTTTGATATAGTTCATCATATACATTAATATGCTTTTAAATAGCATGTTAATGCAAATATAAAAAATTGTTAGCTTTCACTAATTTGTTTTAATTTAATACAGAAAGGCAAGCTGTAGGAGGCAATGACGTCCCCCTCGCAATCTGAGGCGAGCATTCAATTCCAATTTGACCTCTTAGCCCGTGTTCTCACCAAAAACGACCGTCAACTGCAACGCAACTGCAACGCGACGTGGTCCTAAATATTAGGGTAATGCGCGTCGCAGATCGACTTCAAATTTTCCGGGTTGATCACGATATGATAAGTTCTTCATAAAATAAAAATTAAGCAAATAGTGTAATTTAAGATTGACCAAATGACCTTATTGGGTAAATTATAATCGATAAAATGAACTTTGCATTAGTGAGTGATATTTGTCCCATTTTCTTCATCAAACAGCGTATAACTTATCTTTTTTCGGCGATAAACCAAGTTCTAAATGCGACTTGGCAATCTCGGATACCAGAGCGTTTTAATAAAGCCGTTGTAGTTGTTTTTCAAATCAAATTAACATAAACTTTGTTAATAATAGTTAGTTTAAGTGGGCATCTAGGAAATGGAAGTGTCACAACACTTACTTTATTTTATAGCGTATTGTATTCAGGGTGATAATTTTAGACATAAAGTGCTATTTACTGAGTGAAAGACTAAGTTTGTGGTGCAGTAAAAGTGATTGTCTTGGTAATACAAAGACAAAAAATGAAAATGCATCTTCAAGAGGTCGTCGTCTTTAGAAAGAATTGTATTAAATCTGAATTTATGAACAAGGAAGGTTACAATAGTTATTGCACGGTTAACCAAGTGTTTATTTCGGTCTATATTTGTATTGTAGGTTTAATTATTTATTTGAAAATATTCTGCCCAGATAGAGAATTGTAATTATAGGGTAGGACTACAAAGAAATAAACATATAAAAAAGAAAATTACATAAGCAGATACATTCAACGACCTACAATACATAATTTAATCACATAACAAAGGCTAATTTAGCGTTAATAGTAACTCCCAAATTTTTAAATTCAGTACATCAAGCGACAGTCTCACTAACCAATGTCGTACATATAAGTAATACAATTAGTTTTAATAATGAATCATTTCGAAATATTTAAAGGCAACCTCTTTCGAAGGCACTTTACTGCAATTGAATCATTTTGAACAGATGATACAGTTTGAAATCATCCGTATATAAGATAAGATTAAAAAAAATGAGAAGTTTCGGAAAACCGAAATTAGACAGCTTACGAAGGAGAATACCGTGATCCAGTATATCAAACGCCATGTTGTGTATGACCATCATGTCACACATGTGTTTGGACGATCCAAAAAGTACTAGAAAAAAAAATTGAGCGTCTTGAAATTGCCTGGTGAGAGAAGAACGTCACCTTGCCGACGTAATTTTTAAAAATTGAACAATGTTATAAGTGAAATATGAATATGCTTTTTTAATGTAGATCATGATATGATAATTTTTTTGTAAACAACTTCATTGATCTTTGACAGTTATTTTAAAATTGCCCAATTCGCTGCCGCACCTTGTATAACAGTTAGGAAACGAAATAAATATCATCCATCTAACTGAATATTTTGTATTCAGAAAACTGAAGTGTTGAGTTTGTTAAATAATGCATTTGTATAAATTTGCTGAACATACTATTTTAAATGCTCTCATGTAAATCTCTATGTTTGCTAAAAAACTGTTGAAAATAATAATAATAATAATAATAATTTATTAGTTAGGTCGGAATTGGAATATGCCTCAGTTGTTTGGTGTCCAAATTATGTAACATATATTGACAGTTTAGAATGGGTTCAACGTCATTTTTTTAAATTATTATCTTTTAGAACTGAAGGAATTTATCCTCAAACTGGCATTTCCCAGAATGAACTTTTACAGAAGCTTTTTGGAAGACAGACGTAGCATTACCTATTTAGTATCTTTATTTGAATTATTAAACCTAACTAATTGTGATGATTTATTAAATGGACTTAATTTTCATGTTTTCATGTTCCCTCATGTGTCAAGAACTAACATCAGGAATTACTCCCCTTTGAATTTTACGTGCAATACTTAGATTAACTTAAAGTCATCGGTTGATATATTTCAGTGTTCTCTTGCAAGCTTAAAACAGGTAGCATTATGATGCATTTTTTATCTGATCCTATTTCTAGTGTTAAGTACGTATTATTATAGTTTTGTGTATCTTAATTGTATGTACACTTTATTTTGTTTGTTTTGGCTTCTGTATTTTGCATCTATTTGGTATGTCTATTTCTTACATTTGTTTGTTTGCAATTTTTATATACTTTCGTTTTTCTTTATATGTATGTGATATCCGTGTAATTGAGCAACGTCCTGTTGAATGGTGTAAAGTAAAATAAAATAAAATAATGAAAAAGAGGATGTCTGGTCACCCTATCATATTATCGATTTAAACAGTACAGACGTTTAACATTGACAAAAAAAAGAATTTAATTTTGATAATGCAGAATAACAATTTCATTATCATTTGTAATTGATTTGTTCAGCTCATATCAATGCAAACGACTACAGTCTTATTCACGATACCCATGGCATAAAATTAAAATAATGCAAATACTTCTCAGCGTGACAAACTGACCTTGAATTAAAACGAATTTATACCAATGCGATGGCAACAGACTCCATACCTGGTCATTGTTGCCTTTTACAGCTATCTTGCAGCCTTTTAAAAATAAAAAGGTATGATAAGACTATTTGTCCGAGCAGTTAGCATTTAACTGAAAAATTTATTGCTTCATTTCCATTGCCTTATTGCGAATAAATATGCTAAATTATTAAAATATTTATGGATTCGCACCTTGCGATGCTAAATATTAACATAATTCTTCTGGTAATCCGAAATAAATGTCTGTGTAAGGGGATTTTTTACGTTTACGTTACGGTTACGTCTTAATAATATATTGAAGTCGTTTACGATTACCCACCGGTATAAATTGCAGAACGAGAGGCAAGTAAAAACATTGCAATGCATTAGCAACTCTCGAGATATATCACAGTGGCGGGTAAACTTCGAGGAAGAGAGCAAAAGGGAAATTGGTAAATCTTTTTTAAAAGAATTATGAATATATTTCTAGTTACCATTTCTAAGACATTCCTGATATACAGGATGATCCGTAAGTAATGGCTCATAGAGACATACTAAATTTTTTTATTACGATTACGAATATTACGATTTAAGCCTTAATAAAATGTTTATAATAAAAAAGATTTAGGTTGTCCGTTGGAAATTAAATAAGTGATTTTTTTGTAATAATTACAGTGTGTTTGTTTTGTATCAACATACAAATTTGGGAATAGATTGAATATGAGAAATCATAATCTGTTGTCTATTTCGGCTTATTCCTTAGAGAGCACCACAACCCCCATATTTGTGAGTACATTTTAGCATAACTTGTTAGACCTAATGTTATCACATTTCTTTAAAATCTTAAACCTACATTGTTTTTGAGGAAAAAAGTTTACTTGTATAGTTCCTTGTACAATATTTTAACGTAGTTTTAATAATTATTAGACAAAATGTATATTAATAATATCTCTACCCCTCATTCTAATCACAGGAATTAGCCCAGAAGTCGGAGACTTGTGCGGGAGAGGGGGCGGCATATTATTATTAAGCAGGCCGCATTTGCGCCCAGGAACGACTTACGTTGGTAGGCCCTAACCACTATTCAATGCAGGAATGAGGGAAACCTGGAAAACCTCATTAATTAGGGGGGTAGTCAAATATCAACCGGTATCAATCTCTCACATTGACCCAAGCCAACATTCTTCCACCCTACCATACCCGCAGAGAGGGCGCCAAACCTCTCCACGAATATAGCTTATATACGGTCAAGTACTGACGCCTTAAACCGCGCGACCACTGACCGACGACTACTTATTAAATAAGTACTTCTAAATAAAAGGTAATTATCCAGTTTTGGTTAAAATTAATTATCTACTTTACGAAATCGAAAAATTCTGACACAGAATAATTTTTCATATTCAGATATGAGAGATGACTGTTATTTGTTGGCAATTAAATTTCATTGGACGCGCTGGGCAATGAGAATATTTGGGAGGATTTCGAAATAGAATACAATCTGATAATTTAAAAAATCTGTTTAGGAATTTAAAGGAAACGAGACAAACAATTTATTTACATTGCGTATTATTCACAAACTTATTCAGGGCGACTATCTAGAGCTGCAAGAACCATCAGTATGACTTCCACTTTAAAAACGTTGCATGTTGAAAAATATTATCTATATCATTTTACACCTGTGCAAATTTTATTGCTTGTCGATCTACCTTCAACATATCTAATTTGCAAGAGGCGCCTACTACGTTAAAATATTATACAATGTACTATGCATATGATTGTTGAAAAGCTATTTTCTCAAAAATGGCCAAATTTTGGGACTAAGTATTCCTTTTTTCCTGAACAATGTAGGTATAAGATTTTTTACCAGTTATTAATAGTAGTTTTAATATTAATATTAAAAGGTATCTTCAAAAAGATTGATCACAAATTTATCGAGAAAGAGCGTACCTACCTGAACTCGTATAGAGAATTTGGAAGAATCGAAAAGCTCTAAGAAAACATTTTTTACCCTGACAATTTTTACCCCCTGATCAACACAGGTAACCTATTAAAACAGCATGCACTAAAACTTCAATGTTTAATGAAATGTTGACAGTTTGTCAAATAAACAGAGACTGGTACACAAAAAAATAATTTATTAAACAAAAAAGTTTCCTTTATAGACAAGACATAGGATTCCGTGTTGAAGAATTTGACAGTTACTTATAAAGAATATTACGATGGAGACACCTCCTTCAAGAAAGATTCACTTTATACAAATCCACGTACAAATATTGAATTCACTAATATACGTCGGAAAATAGGATCAGGGGAATATCTGTATATTTTAAATATGCATTTTTGATATTTTATTGGTGATACAGAAGTATGTAATTTTATATCAAAAATTTTAATGGACAATTTAAAGAAAAATTATATCTATTTCTACTTTAAAACTTCACATAAATCAATTTTTCCACTACAACAAAAATGCATCACAAATTACTGTATTATAAAGGTATTTAATATAAATAAATTTCCCTACTATTTCTATCAATGAAGTATGTTCTCTGATACCAGATTTCTACGTATGCTAATGAACAATTCCATAGATAAAGCTGTATTCAATAATCAACTAAAATAATTATCTAAAATACAAATGTTTCTTTTTCTTTTACCAGAAAAACAAACAGTTAATTTTAACTGATATTTATTAAACACTCTGTACACTACTGAATACTAATTACAACTCAACTGAACACTTTCACTTTGAAACTCCAGGAAATTTCCATTTAAACACTCCAATTCACGACTGACTGACTCGACCGTTTATTCTTCTTTTATAGACCAAACGAATATTCCAGGTATTTTCTAGCAGCTCTAGATCCATTTCTTGAACGATTCTCGTCGATTCTCAATAATCCAGTCGCGCCTCGATACGCAGCATTATTTTGTTTGTTTACCAGCATCGCGCAAGGGCGATCGGGGCAATCTAGCGTTTTGCGATACCACAGTCGTCGAATTGGGTCTGTGACATTATTCTAGCTAAATTTACTACAAAAAAATTCTTACCTGGTTTAATGACAACATTCTATAAGTATTGAAGTTCACTTCTGATATTGTGGGAACTCGAAAATTCAACCACAATTGATGATATCTGACCTATTTCTGCACTTTTAGGATTGCTTCCTCAGGTGGCCCTCTTTAAGTTGAGTAAAATATCCAAAAATGCAGAAATACGTCAGATATCATCTATTGTTAAATACTTATAGAATGTTTTCATTAAACCAGGTATGACTTTTTTGTAGTAAATTTAGCTAGATTAATTTTTACTTTAGATAATTATTGAATACAGCTTTGTCTATGGATCTAGGTATGCCTCATTAGCATGTGGTATCAGAGACAATACATATGACTTCATTGATAGGAATATAGCAAAAAAATTACAAAAGCTAGCAATAAAAAATGTACGGCTAGATATTGTGGGTGTAATTCAACGCTAGTCGGGGCTTTAGTCCGCAGGGTAGTTAATTTAACACAGTAATAACAAATGTATATATAAAACAAATATGTTTATTTTTTAAAATGTCAACAAATACAAATCTAATTAAAACCTAATTTATAAAAAAAATGTTTTTGTAACATAACCCCTTCATCTACTTGCTCCTTCAATTATTGTTTCCAAGGCTTACTTGATTAGCTCGCTGATTAGGGATGTATTTCAGAAAACAAATAATTTTTCACAATTCGACTTACATTAAATCATCATTAAATAGCTTTAAATGGATAATCATTAATTATTGTTATAAAATTCGTGTAAAATGAAAAAAATTCTTGAAAATGATTTGAACAGACAGTATGTCAATATAAACAGCGATAAATGACTGTAAAAGTGCCCATTCAATGGCGAAATAGCCCCAATTGAGAGCACTTACTGAAAAAAAGGCAATTTATCCTTGCCCTCATTTTTCAGGTCGCAATAGTATAAATTAACCTTAAAAGTGATTTAAGCATTTTTTTCGTTCTAAACGAATTTTACAACAATAAATAATGATTATCTATTTTAAGCTATTTAAAGGCAGTTTATATAGATTTAGGGGTGCCACTTACTTAATGTACTCTAGTATCAGTTTTTGCATTTTTTGACAGTAATCTATAATTTTTTTCTAGCAATAGGCGTTCCCTTGAACATTTAAGCATTATCTATTTTTGATGTCAAAGTAAGCTCACCATTAGCTTTTGAAAGTCGTTTTTTAATTTTTAGGGGTGAAATGGACATTTTTACAGTTATTTATCACTTTTTATATTGACATACTGTCTGTTCAAATCATTTTCAAGCATTTTTTTCATTTTACACGAATTTTATAATAATAATTAATGATTATCCATTTAAAGCTATTTAAGGGTAGTTTATATAGGTTTAAGGGTAGGAGCGACATTTCACCAGCTATCTGACGTATTTCTGGGCCATTTCTAATGTTAATTAACAATAATCAATTGATTTTTTTATGATTTATGCGTTCCCCCGGATAAACCAAAAATCAGCTACTTTTAACATTGTCCTTTGCATCCATCGCACGCCTCTGGCTGTGCCGCTTCCAAGTGGATTACAAATTGTGTGGGACTCTGACTGAGTGTTGCGGAGAGTCGTTACAGTCACTCTCCACGAGTTACGTGCCCTGTTACCTTGTCTGGAGCTACAAGTCGCGTGACATTCAAATGTGCCTGTTCTGGCCTGGCAGGATCAATCAAACGGCTTCTTATTTTAACGTTTGTCGTAAATTGCAACTCTATTGCGTACCTCCGAGGGTGAAATTGAGAGAAGGCTGGAGTCGTTCGGGACAGGCTTGACATATGCTGTCTTGGGAAGGAAGTAACATTCAATACAGCGTAGTGCGAAGTACTGTCTCTTTCTAAGCAACTTACATGTAACGAATACTTACCGGAAACTCGCATAATGGGTAATTGTGCATTATGTAGTCTGTAATGAACCCTGAATGTTGGTACAATTCGATATCCGCTAAATGTTTAAACATACATACATACCATCCTGCTTTTATTATAGACGATTGATCTGCCAAAATGTACTAGCCAGAGAATTAAAATTAGGGCGTTAGGAACTGTGTTTTTGAAAATTTTACATACAGTGATTCAGAACTTATAAGAAAAAAAATGTGAGTGTACCTTTGTGACGTAAATTCAAATTATGTACATCTGTCCTGTATGATATTTTTCTATGAAGATATTTAGGCAATCTATTATCTAAAATTTTCTTATAGAGGCAAGCAGAATGCAATAAACGTCGACGAGACATATTTAACCATCCTACATCGCTAATTATGTTAAAAAAATGAAAAGGAACAGTTCAAAAATAATTTAAAAATATACTTCTACACGATACTGGAAACTAATCCACTATAATATCTGATCTTGCGTAAGGCAATGCATTGAGTCGACGACCACAGAAAGAATTTGCCAAGGAAAAAAATACATAATATTTTATAACACCTATCTTATATCAGCAAATTCAACTGCTTTTGCGGCTATTGTTATTATTAATTTTAAAATTAATTTATTATTTTAATTAATAAAACAGTTTAACATTTCTGATGTTACAACAACTGTTCAAAATTTTGTAAACAAACCTACGTGTAAACACATTTAGGCCCGTCATACCCAGTTTCTACAAACTGACACATATGTTTCTTGTCCGTTTTGAAGTTATTGTCATAATTCAGCCTCGTGTATAATACGTCACACTGTTGATTGGGATATTCCCTGTACTTGTTGAGGGAATTGCCTGGTACTTATTCGGGGATTCTATTTCAAAATGTGTTCCTAACCTGATGCAATTCGCCATGGACGCCCTGGCCCTCGACCTCTTCCACGATTCGGTTGCAAGCTTCACGTGTCACGCCCGCGTTGCGCTACCGCGATAAAAGTAGCTGCATTTGGCACATGTTTACCGGGAAATCATTCTGCGTACAGACGAGAAGCTGCTGTTTGTCTTAATTCACCATAAATTGAAAAAATATTCATCAATTCCGAGTTTGCTGTACACGTAAGCCATTTTTGACACTTGAAAAACTAATATATAGACACTTTCGCAAAAACGTTAATACTGAAACGGATTTCAGTATGCCGATGACGCTAGAGACTACAGTAGCCTAGCGATATAAAGGATGAGAATACAACAACTTCAATAATTTTTTTCTCGGAAACTATATTCCATCTAGTTTCAAATTTTTTCGGATAAGTTTTGAATCAGCCCGTATACGTATTAGATTATTGATTGATACTGCTATTGACAAGGTATTTTTATAAGTTCATGCTGTCACAATTGAAATGTTCTCTTTTGGAGTACCTTCAAAATTACTCATTAGATATTATGTTTGGGATTAGTGGTACCCATATCATCCTATTGCTGATCCAATTCACCTCAATAAATTCAGTGACCATATTCTCTATTTGAGATCGCAACACTAAAATCATGACCATAGTTTTGTGCTATGTAGGTAAAGTTAGTTGTTGCCTAAAATATTTTCCAGGTAAAACCGGCTCATCAACGCCCCTTACAAATTTACATTTTCTATAAAAAAATTATTTTTGATATCAATCATACCGTAACAGAAGGTCCACTAAATCTGTAATTAACGAGGTTCAAAGAAAACCTTGAGTCATCGGTGAATAAACAATAATCTGATTTTTAAAAATACCCCAAACTTGGGTTTCGTACTCAATTTTGGAGATATAGCAGAACTATCTGATATTTACTTCAGTAAGTCTATTTCTGACCGCCTAAGTCGTGAACAAAGTTATCGTTCGATTATGATAGCATTTATAGATCCTTCGCTTAAGGATTTCCTTATAGGTACTATAGATCTTTCCTCAGATGCTCTAATCACTCGTCTCCTTCCACCACCATGGCCATGGTAGTAGGAATTAGTTGTTTGATATTTTAACCATGCTTGCTGGTAATACTGATTGAAGCATTGATTTTTATCATGCATCTAGTTTAAAAGAACATTATTTGAAAGAATCATTTTCAATTATATATAAGAGCTACGATCAATTCAACTAATTTGCTACATTTTCAAAATCACCTTTTACAATTTTGACAATAAATTGGCTATAAACAAAAAAAAACATATATACTGGTCTTATTTGACAGGCAAAAAACGAAAAACGTGCAGCTTGCATAGCATATAAATCTTGTAAAATTCCACGCCTCTCTGTCTCACCCTGTATAATACAAATATTTGCCACAATGACACAAACCAATGCTAGTTCAATAGATTTTTAAGCAGTAATAAATGTGAGAAATATATTTACTTTACACTACGACAAAAATATATTATCATGTGATTATTGTAGTAAAATGACATTAGTCATACTAATAACACATAACTGAACTACACACTAAAAAATAAACATTAAATAGTTGGATTTAGTAGATTTAATTTAATATATGATAATACGACTATGAACTACCGGATTTAAAATCTTTTATAAATTTTTGACAGCTTTAATAAAATTTAAAATTTAAATTAAATGTAGTGGTTATTAAGTAAAATTTATAGACGATTTAAACCATATAGTCCTAACGTAATTTAAGCTGTAAAATAAAGGAAAACAATATGCAAGAGAATTATTAAATGATGAGATAATGGATTTCTTTATATTTATTGGCAAAAAAATTACGCAAGGAAATATTTAAAAAATATTTTCTCTTGAAGTGTCGTCGCTAAAAAAGAAATATAAACGTGTTATATTTCTTTTTGTAAATAAGTTATATATTTCATAGAGAAAGCTAATTCACATGTTGTCAAAATTAACGTATTCTTATGATAAAAAAAGTTACTGAAAAAATTGCAACTATCTCTTCTGAAGAATTTAATTATTTCTTTACTAATGTTGCTGAGGACTTACTAAGTAAATTACCTCATTTTAGTAGTTATGTGCAACATGTGGCGTCTAAAGATACTTTCATTTTTACTTCAACTTTAGTGTGGAAGGTGGCCAATTAAACTGTAAATCTTTATTATCTATCTTAAGAATAATGAGCTTAATAGTAATAATGTAACAAGTATCTATAATGAATTTTGTTTTGAAGCCGCTAACTCACCTATTAATCAACACTTGTATTTTAGATAATGTATTTCCCAAATGTTTAAAACTATTTGAGGTTGTTCCTATTTACAAAAAAAAATAATATTAACGACCCGTCTAATTTCAGACCTATCATTCCTTACTAGACCGAAATATTCGAAAGAATTCTTAAGACTTAATTTACTACTCATATAGACAATTATTCAAACATTAGCAATTCGGGTTTAGAAACCTTATCAACTGAATTAGCAATTGATCGTTGGGTATCTCACGTAACCAACAGATTTGAAGAAAGAAGATATGTAAGTTCCCAGTTCTTGGATTAACTAACTTTCGATTGTGTTTCTCATGAGATCTTATTAAATAAATTGTCTTACTATGGATTTTCGATGGATAGTGTATATTTATTATCTTATTTAATCGATAGATATCAATATGTAGTTTCTCATGGTATAAAAACAAGTACTCTAGAAATCAAACATGTGGTTACACAAGGGTCAGTCTTGGGTCTATTACTTTTCTTAATTTATATAAACGACCTACCATTTTTTATAAGAATCTATGTATACTATTCCCTGATGATACCAGTGTAACCACAGCAAATTCGGATTTATCCGTGTTGCTTAATGATACACATCTGACACATGCACTCGCAAATGACTGGCTAGACTATTTACCATAAATGTGGCAAAGACAGAAACTATGATCTATAGTCTTGGCAGACTTAATGGCATAGATAATCCTGAAAGTGTTAAGTTCCTGTGAGTTTATTTGTATCTTAAATTATCTTAGAACCATCATGTTGAATATGTATCTAAGAAAATGTCTAATGCCCAAACACCTATATCTACTCCGCAGTTTGGTTCGCAAAGTTTTGCTGCCTACATTAAAAACCTCATATCACAGCCTCATTCATGCTATCATATCTTATGCCATCCTGATATGGGGGCATGCACTCTCTACTGCACTGCAAGTTTTTTTCCATGCAACGAAAGGCCATACCTATTATGTCTGGCCTAGGATTCAGGTTCGATTGCAGAAATTCTTTTATTGATTTATACTTCTTACAGTGCTATCTATTTTTATTTTTCAATGTCCTCTTTAAAAGTAATCAGCACCGCCTTCATAATAGAGGTCAGTGTCATTCTTCTGATTCTAGAAGGAAAAATTGCCTTGATGGTAGATTTTTTAGACTCCAAACGAGAATGGGAACGGACTTTCTGGGTTTACGGTTTTTTTTATGCGTATGGGAGGGAATTTAACACTAAAATATTTAAAGATAATGCAAAAAATTCTCTATTAAAGAGAGCGTTTTACT
The DNA here is from genome assembly GCA_037114965.1 of Monochamus alternatus. NCBI lineage: Eukaryota > Metazoa > Arthropoda > Insecta > Coleoptera > Cerambycidae > Monochamus > Monochamus alternatus. Next base: position 127,151,201 of record CM073426.1, read on the forward strand.
CTTTTCATGAGTTTTTAACGTGATTTCAATGATTTTATGTGATTTTTGTTATTTGTACGCATCTATTCTATTTTATTTCTTTTTTATTTAGTTGTATGATCTAGTTCCTTTCTTTAAACATTGACGTGGGCAAACACTTTTTGTGTATCTGGCATGTATAAGAAATAAATAAAATAAATAAATAAATTGTTATAGGAAATTAAGATTTAATAACAGATGCTTAAAAGTCTAAAAATAATAAGGAAAATGTTTAATTAAATGAACTGTCGCATAAAGCCTATCAAATGTAAAAATATCCAGTGATAACAGTAAAATCATAAGTCTATTATTACTCAAGTAGAAAACTAATATCTCGACGCGACCAAACGACAATCGTTTTAATCTCCCCCTATTATAAAACAATGGAATACAAAAGAGCGTCAGATGTTTTTTCATCCCTCGCTCCTCGTCGCGTAATAAGAAGTGAGAAAATTAAATTCTTCAACGACGTGCTCGATATTTAAACCCTTTTAAATTTTAATTAGAATCATGCGGCCCATTCTTATCAAATATTGACATCTGCTGAGAGGAAAAGCCTACAGGATGGCTCACATAAATTTCATCCCAATGATTTATTATTAAAAAGTTAAAATTTTTATGTAAAAATTATGAGAGAAAGTTCGAATGGATCGTAGAATAGCTTAAAAAGGACATAATTAAATTTTATCTCACCTATATTTAAACTAGTAGCTAGATTGTTAGTCGATCGTCTCATATAAATTCGATAAGTTGAAATGTTCCCTCTGATTTACCATAATAAAGAAGAAGTTGCCAGACTGTGGAAACTTTTGTTTACTTGATTTTATACAACTTGACTTCATCTCGAACTTAAACAAATACGAAACAAAATAGGACAGTTATAGCTTCAAGTTTCGACAGAGTGTGTGAGAGTGCACATGTGCATGCAAACCACTCTCCCGTCTACCAATAATTCAGTAATCATCCAAGGCCCACTACGATAATAGAATCGTTTTTGGAAAGCGAAGTAGATAATAAAACGTTGGTGAAACACAGCATATACCTCTGAGCCCTTTCCTCTTGTTTGTAATATACCTAAGTCATGCTCAGGTACGCCCCTTAATAAGATATGACTAACATTACAGAGAAATTACCTGCACTAGAAAAAATAGCCAATAAGATGTACTTCTTGTCAAAAACTGACGGTTGAACAGAGCCGAACTTGGAATAATTGGAATTTGTTGATCATTCTATTGCGTTGTGTTGATTCTTCTGTTGTGGTTTATTTGTCATACAGTTTCAATGAAATCTGAAAATAGCTCAACGTAAAGTTTTGAACGGGCAAAGTAGAAAACTTGTGTTAAATGTTTTGGAGTATTTCCAAAACAAAGAAGAGACTTCCAATGAAAAAATTTCCCAGGCGACCCTGGCAATTTACATCTAGAGATAATTGATATCTGCCCTACTCTAATCTTTCCACCGCACATACATTCCTAAAGAAGTCTTTCCTAGCATAATTTGGGCTGGCCCGCCAGCTTCCATCCAGTTATACCTGTCATAAACAGGTATAAATTGAAATGTATACATTTCGTCTCGCCAACGTTTTATTGCCCACCGAAATTTTTTGCCTTCAGAAAACAATTCTACTATACTTTACTCCTAAAGTTTTCTTCACTACTGTCAACATGCTTTCTCTTGCCTACCAACCAACATTGATCGCTGGCTTGCCGGCGATTCCTGAATTTGATCCACAGGAGGCATGTAAGATTTAATTTTATAGAATAGGGTTTTAAGATCCCCCTACTACAGATGAGCAGTATTATTTAGATCGTGAAACAATGCGAAATATACCATTATTATCCATAATTGACAATTATTGTCTATCGTACACAATTGAAAAGACAATAGCACACTTGAAAGTAAAATCGGTACATGACTCAAATTTTTCTAGGTTAGATTATGTAAAGAACGCTTTAATAAAGAAGGTATATTTTATCTATAATGTTACTGCAGGTAGTAACTACTCCGCGGACTAATGCCTCGACTAGCATTGAATTGTATCGGCAGTATCTGTGTGAACAGTCAAGAACCCCTGTCGACCACACGGCCAGACATAGACCGGTTTCTGGCTTGTTAACCCTCATCAGTATGCCATAGGTGAGATGACCGACAATTGAACAGGCTGTTCCTTCATATATATGTTCACATATAAACCAAGTGAAGGTGAGTTATAAGTGGTACGCTTACTTCCTACTCGGCCTAAGCGGCTTGACTTGCAGCAAGCGACCTATATTACAGCAGATACTTAAATGCAGACCTCTCATCTTGGGCGACGCTCCATTAAATCTATAAATTAAACTGCAGGTAACAACTATTCTGCGGACTAATGCCCCGACCGGCATTGAATTACACTTGCAGTATCTGTCAAGAACCCTTCGCACCTATGACATACTGATGAGGGCTAACAAGCCCGACACCGGTCTATGTCTGGCGATTGCGGCCGACAATGGTTCTTGACTGTTCACACAGATACTGCGCGTGTAATTCAATGCCGGTCGGGGTATTAGTCCGCAGAGTAGTTATTACCTCTAATATCATTTATAGATTTAATGACGCATCGCCCAAGGCGAGAGGTCTGCATTTAAATACTTGCTGTAATCGAATCGCTTAGGCCGAGCAGGAAGTAAGCAGATCAGTTATATCTGACAAGGTATATTTGATTTATTAATTTTTTGCTAAGATTTTGGCAAAGTGGTTCATTGACTCACCCTGTACATACACAGAGGGCGCCACGACCAGGCGTTCACGTAACGGGTTAATTAATTATTGTTGGTTTTCTGCTTGAGAATTAATTGGACCGAAAGTTAATTTAATTAAAAACATGTCTATAATTCTGTACTGCTAATTAATGGCTGGCTTTTGTTTTGCGGATCACAGGGTTGTACTAATTAATTATTGTAGAGGTGGAAAATGTCGCCGGAAAAGTGGATAATTAGTTTAGCAAAAATGATGCTCGCTTGCTGAGAAGTCATCTAAATAGAGGGTGAATTAAAATGCACGTATAATTAGGTACAAAAATGTAGTAGTGGAAAATACAATCATATTGAAATGTTTTCTGATACATAGTGTATCATATTTTCAGAATAGTTGTAGGTGCTAAAATTCTCAAAAATACAAGCTTAAAAATTTACCTGTGTTCCTTATAAACATAAAAAATTTCAGGTTATGGATGCGAGAAAATAGCCCCTAGACTTAAACTAATGATTTTTCTATCATACATGCCTACTAATATACAGGGGTGTATTAAAAAAATATTGAAATATTAAAAACCAATGAAAATCTTGGTAAATTAATAGCAAATATTATATCTCATAATCTAACTAATGATGATTAGCAGCCTTATTTATGTTCAATTTGTTGTCGATAGTGGGAAATTAGAGGCCAAATTTCAAAGAAAACACCAAATTTTCTCATAGTATTTTAAGAAAAAATTGAAATAGTTATTCTTATTTAGCTATTAATTTTGACTGTGTGGATACAAATTGAATTAAATGAAATTATATAATTATAATAATTTATAATTTTATAAACTACTACTTAGCAACTAGCATAATTAGCCACTGGAACGTAGCTACGACTATTGTAGGTAGTTTAAAGTATTTTGCCACTAGCCATGGGCACGTAATAGCAACATTCCCTTTACGTGCCTGCGGCGAAAATGGGGGATAAGTTTTTAGTGCTTGCTACGTTCCGGCGACGTTTCCGGAACTTGTACGCTAACATTTCAGGGACGTTGTGGTTCCGTGGAAATAACGTTACGTCATGGAAACCGCAACTTTTAAGGAACTTCAACATTCTACCACTCTTCATATTAGTATGTTGCTTGCTTTGTCTGGCAGATAATATTATTACATTTCATTTCTTTCTACATATTATTCTTCTTTCTACTTATAAACAGACGTTTATAAGTGCAGTAAGTATTACTTACGCAAGTAAAACATGTAGGTATATTGAAATAAATATTATTGTGCGATGGTCTGAACCCTAAAATATCCCCAAATTTTGATGAACGATGACGAACAGCATGAAGGTTTTCAACTTTGGGAAACTTCATGGTAAAATTTACTTCATGGTGAATTTAAAAAGCGATACGCACTTTGTAGTTGCTGTGCGTGATGATTCTAAATAGTTCAACAATTAGCGATAACGTTGTTTGGGCTAATAAATCTTACTTATAAATTATACGACTTCAAACGAACAATTAAGGTTCCCTGAACGTAGTGGCAACTATCAAAACTACTTGAAAGTGATGGCAATTTTGAAGTCATATTTTAGTAACATGAGTTAGTCACTTCTACGATCATTTGCCAGTTTCTTGTTCTGGAGCTTAAACGTCGTCCCACTGAAACGTTTTAAAAACCATTATAGGTACTTAGAAGTCGCATAACTGTAAAGTAACCAGAAATAGTTGAAAATACGTAGCAGTAACTCTAACTTTGGTATATGAAGTTATTTATAGAAGAACGTAGTTAATTTTACTTTTTTGAAAAATTCAGTTCTAAGGGTAGGTATACTAAAATCAAAATTTCTTGGTCGTTAACTTTCTACTTTCTTATCTACCAAAAAAAGCAGATATATTTTGTAAAACTAATATCTTTAGAATTGTTTTTGATTGATTCAGTTATGTGATGTGGCGATCTTAAAATAAAAGGACGTAATAACTGAAAAAATAGAAAAGAAATTATATCAACTTTTCTAGTGCCTCAATTGCGTCTACATCAAACATTCTCAGAGAGATATTTCAGAAAAAGTGACATTTTTTATCATTTCATTACCCTGTACATCAAAAATGACTACACCTCAAGTTTATATGAAACTTTTTCCATAAAATCATATTTGTGTCATGTGGTTAAGTTTCGCAATTACTGGACCACCCTGTACGTTTAAATGCTTCTATTTAGAGGCATTAATATTTTTGAATGGACGCTTTTGAAAATATAATTTTGAAAACAAGACGACAAACTTACTAATGGAGTTAGCAAGACGGTGTGCAAAAAATGGAAATCAACTCATTTATTCGTCCATTTAATTGCACAATTTGGTGCTAATGAATCGCTGAGCGGGTTTTTTTGGTCGGTGAGGATTTATGTTATTGGCGCGGAGTGTTGTATACATTTGGCTTCAGCTCTAATTAGATAAAATATGCATTGTATTTTAGGACTCCTAAAAGTAACTTAGTAATAATTTACGTGGAGCAAAACAACTATTTCGCTTTGTACTTGTGGCCAAATTAAATTGAGCAGTCACAGTGGTGGAATTTAGTTCGATGTTGAACATTTATTTTCTTCTACGGTTACGGCAACGAAAAAAATGGTGGCTATTTCTTTTGCCAGGAGAAAATTAGTATTAAGTAAAGTTTATACATAAATCTTTCTTTCGCAAACAGCAATAGCAGATGTTTCTAAATGAGTTTTATTTTTAGGAACACTTTATTGTAAAACTCAGCTTTTGTATTATTACTACACACTTATTGTAAGAAAAATAAACTACGATTGAACCTTTTTCTGTCTCATGAAATTTAAATGTTATGTGTTTCAAAAATTTTGGAAAACAAAACTAAAATAATCTCTTTTTCTAACTAATAAAAAATATATATTTATGTTTAACAGTATTATTTAATTTTTATATAGGTACCTATAATAATATTAGTAATTTATTGGTTCCACAATTATTTTTGGGTTGGTTTCCACATCGTCAGTTTTAGTTTCTTGACGTTTCGAGGCACAAATAATCGTATCTAAAAATGCACAAAAAAATAATAAACCAAGTAGGTGGAGGTTCTTATTAGCGTAATACTAAAATATGATGCTGAAATTGAATCATTTCCTTTAACTTTTGAAGAGAAAATGTGCTAGAGAACATGAAAAACCGCGTATTTATACCTTATCTCTGTGTGCTATACACCAACTTGATAGTTTACATAAATTCAAGTGTTACTAATTTTTTTAAAGAATTCTGCGGGATGTGTTAATGTTTATAATGTAGTACACAATTTTCTCAATGTGCAGTTGACTTGTAAAATTTGGTTCTTTTTTTTATTCTAAATGACTTGTCAACCTGAAAATTGTTTTATATCCTGGCGAAAACTTGTATAATTGACATAATGTAGAGATATTCCTTCTAACTTACTCAGATTCTTTCTCAACAAAAAGCTATGAAATTCGTTGAAAATTTGCGTATAAAAATGGCGCCCTTAAGCCCGCTACAGACGTTCATGCATACTTGACAAGTATACTTGTTGCATTGACTTGGTTGTAACTGAATATTTGCTTATTATTTGTTAATTGGCTAATGTAGTATTTCATTAATGAATTAATTGAATCCATGAATGACAGTGTATTATTAACGATACCAGCCTATTATTGTTTTACGTTTTATATGTAAAGGCTTTAGAGATCCAAGCCATGACTCACCAGGCTGAAGGCCTAAGTTTGACTGTTTGCCATTGACATATTTTTTTATGAAGAAAATGACATGATCCACGGCACATCATTTGTTTTAGAACCTAAATATTCATGAAAAGCTATTTTTTATTGAACTATACAGAGTATTAAAAATAAAGTTGTCAAAATAAGACAAAAGTTCACGTCCTAAATCATTCCTTTATTAGATATAAAATACCAATTGAACAGTGGCGGCGCTTGTTAGAGGAGGCAGGGGAGGCTAAGCCTCTTCTGCGGTGTTTGTAGCATTGCCAAAAAAATTTCTTTAATTTATTTTCATTTTACTTTATATAAGTACATACCTATATCGTATTTTTATATTTATGTTGTTATAAATTTATTTTCACATGCAATTAATTATTAATTGAGATCTCAAGTGGGCAAATAAATACGTGGTTTTTGAATGTGCTTGAAATTTCGCGCTCTCCGAATACGTAGCCCATGCCAATGGAGCTGCTGGCAGCTAAGCGCGGTAAGCCTCCAGCGTATTCACATATGTATCTTAAAATGCGCGACCTTGAACGATAGGGATAGGGTCATTACACCCGCAAATAAATCTCACCACAGGCAACTAGTTACCATCAACTATCTCTTTTTGACATGTATGTTTTTTAAAATAGCCATCCTTTTTCTACCACCACGCGATCGCCCGTAGTGAAGCCTCGGTAGTAATCGGAAATAGAGCAATTCAAACAAAACAAAAACATTGACCATTTGTTATTTGTCTTGTCATTTGTCATCTATGATCTGAAATTGCGCGGGTTTCTGTGATTAAGGGGGTGTTTTGTGTAATTTGAAAGTGTTTCTTAAGAATTTGTGTTTGACAAGAAATCTTTTTCATTTTACTGGTACGTATTTAAAACTTTATTTAAAAAATGAGGCTCAAAATGGCAATAACGTCGCATGGACTTGTATATTCTTTGCTATTAAAACGATTTCATATTCTCAGTTACGATGAAAAGCTGATAATTAAACAAAAATCTAGACTAATACTTTCTTTAGTTGCAGTAGGTGAGAAACAAAATAGGGGATTTAATAATAATAATTATATAAAAAACGACTGGTACCTATTAGAAATAAATTATACTGCTGGCAGTGCTTGTTATTTACTAATGATAATTTATCAGTTTGGGGTGGGGTGCGTTTTAATAATTTGTAAAATATAACGCGAGGTCTCGAAAGACATAGAACATATTTCATCACGTATTAGATTTAAAATGCTTCATACTGCTCACAAAATAAAAATACTTACGAAATTATAATGAGGTCCAATGTCTAATAAGGCCCGTGAAAATAGAGATATTTTACATAGATTAATCGATGTAGTAATACTTTTTCTTTTCGCGGTCATAATGAAAAAGCGGATTCTTTTAGGGCTAATAGGGCTTCCGGTGAACAAGCCGCTTATAAAAATTTATCGCGCCCATGGCACTACCTTAAAGGTGGTGAGGAAATATGCTAGTGTGATTATAAAACGATAGTTTGAGGTTTTTCACTTCAAGCCTCCTTTATTGAAAACATCACGAGCCGCCACTGCAGTTGCATATTTTAAATAATAGCATATTCGTTAAAAAAATTGCATTCGGGTCTTATAACATTTAAGAATAATATGTTATAGAAGTATTTACTGTATTAAGGCTAACGGTGAAATACGTGATCACGTTTTCTTAAAACCAGATATATCGGTGCACAGAGTAAGACTATGTTGACGTATTGTGACAAAACGCTGAAATATGTGCTGCCTAGAGGCTAATTCATGTGGGATGGAGACAAAACGAAAGATACACTGAAATAAAGGTATCACAACTCTATTAGTGGAGTTAAATCGGTTCTTAATTATGCCGTTTTTTTTTTTTAAAAAAAGATATAACTAAATTAAACATTTACCATCTTGTAGAGGGACAATTTTGGCATCTGAAATGGTTGTAGAACAACTGTTTTCAGTAGGGTCAAACTTTATAAAATCAAATTGTCGGTGCACCATATTTTATTATAAGTTGGACTACAGTTTGTAATATCTCAAGACAAGCAACATTTTTATAAAATCAAGAATGATGTTTTATTAAATAATCGGCAATAAAATAGTTGACCAGAATGCGTTACCCCATCTGGAACGACACATAACACTTTCTAACAAAAAAATATCACTTTTAACGGTAGGATCCAAAATAGATCCACTAATTGCGATGCTTAATTTTTTGTTTGTTACGTTATATTAAAATATAAATACTTTCACGTGACATAGGGCTCAACTTATATTACAGAATATGAAATAAAGAGATATTTTCATTTGTAGAATAAAATGCGTTTGGCACATTTTTTCTTTTTATGAGTATTTCTACTAAGTTTGGACTTGCAACAAATGTATGTTATTATTTATTGAATTGCTGAGAAGCAAACCATCGATGCCATGTAAGAAAAAATACTATGCGACAAAAATAAAATTAGATAAACAAAACCATATTTCAATAACATTTTTATAGATTGCGTTCCACATTTTTTTAATATTTATTAAAAATATGAATTATATTTTAATGAATACGTCTATTTAGCAATGTCTTAGCTGGTGTCTATTATTCAGTAGGCAGACACAGAATATTATATTAAAAATAATCTATATTTTTGTATTTGAAAAACATTATATTTTTAGATACAAGATTTAACAAATTCGTAATTATAATAATGCTATTAAACTACAACACGTAATCATTTCTCTTAGTGCGTCCGTCGCGTGTGACAATACTTTTATTTTATTTTTTCGGTTTTCGTTCGGTAACTATATATATATATATATAATATATATATATATATATATATATATATATATATATATATATATATATATATATATAGTAATATATGTTATTCTATTTTTTATATACTACAAATATTATTTTACATCGAGTGAAAAATTTTGAATAAGAAAAATAATTACATTATTTTAAAATTTTAAAAAACAGCGTCGATGTAAAATAATATGTGTAGTCTATTAAAAAAACCGCATATTTTTATCATTTTCCGTTGAGCAGTTATTGACCGAAAACTATATCCCGTTTGATAAGCATTTACCATTAGCCTGAATCACTTTTCTCAGTATTGGGCATTTAGAATCTAATGTGATCGTCTCTTTTATCAAGGCCACCGCAAGGTGGCAGCATTTTATTGCTAATAAATATTTTTTTAGTTTTCGCTCAGTAACTCCTCAAGGGATGAAGACAAAAATATGTGTTTTTTTAATAGACTACAAATATTATTTTACGTTGACGCTGTGTTTTGAAATTTCGGCTTTTTAAAAATTTCAAAACACCCCTTGAGGAGTTACTGAGTGAAAACTTTATATCGTTTTATAGAGCGCTCACCGTAAGCCTTACCAGGAACTAGAAAACGTATAATTAATTTTGAAACTTTATGAAACATATAATATCTGTATAATGGTATATAAAATTAAAACTTTATGCTCGTCACTACCTTGGTTACGAGTCGAGTTTCTAATGTGCATACAATAACAATATTAAAAAAAGGTTTTATTGTTACTACAGTATATATTTTAAAATTTAATGGTTATGATCAATTAGAAAGTAGCGTCGCTTTCCTGAATGTATACTATTAATGGTCACATTTTACTCAACTGAACAAATAACCGCTTTCAAAAATGTATCACAACACATTACTAAGAGAAGTCATGAACTTTTTCCGAGCCGGATTTCAACATAATATTAATTATTTTGTTCGCTGTTTTGCAAATAATATCATCTGAAGATCTTATAAATTTCAATGCTTCCATTTGCCGTTTGATATGCAGTTTAATTTTGGATTTAGTTTGTGTTGAATGAAAATGCCAGGAATTAATATATCATAGATGTTCCAGAAATAAATGAGAGTACCCTTAAATTTAATGCTTTCAAGTAGTTTCGAGTTGATCCAAACAAACTACGATCACCGCGCTCTTCGCTGTAATTCGAAAGCATTGTTTCAAGGCATTTGCATCAAAGAGATGCCGCAGCAGGTTGCTTCTATTGATCTTTGTCGTTTTAGGATCAGGGATCAGATTAGCTTTCGGCTGGAAGATTGAATTTACTGCCAGAGCCAAAAGTTGAGCGACCTAAAAAATAATAAACCAAAATGCGCTCGCACTGCTCGATTCATATTAAATTTTAAGAAACATTTATTACATAGGGTGAATGATAAGTAAACGTATTCCTTTGAAGACGTGTTAGAGGTGAATAGTTTTTTAAGTGTAGTCACTCTGCATATAGTGTAAAACATTGTTTTAATATAAATAATTAAAAATTATTATTTTTTAATTTTCGACACGTTATAACTGGACAATGGCTATCCTAAGACCACTTTTATATAACAAAAAAACCTTATTTTCGGCAGAATCCGTCCCTGGATTTTGACCTCTACTTAAGAAACACCCTGTAAAATATCTCATCTTTTAAATTTTTTTAATCTTCCGAAACCAAAAATGTTTTACTACATATGTTAAATAAAGTTAAATATTGCATTTTTCTTTAGTTTTATTGAGTTTTTTGCCACACTTCTGAAAAATAATAAAAAATTAATTAAATAAGCCCTTGCGCCAAACGGAACAGTCACGGGTTATTTTTGAAACTAAGTTTGCCTAACCAAAAAATCTCACACTGAAAAAAGCAGATAAGTAAAAAATAACAAAAATCACATCACTATCGCGCATTTCCGTAATATTGACGTTTCGAAAAACTCTCTGTTTTCGTTTTCAAAATATACTCGCGACAAGAATTCAGACGACTTACGTCATACGAACAAATGAATAATTCATTATATTTTCATCAAAGTATTTAAGAAACTGCAACTGATAGTAATAAAACTATATACTACACTAAAAGTTTGCATTATATATTGCACTAAATTTCAGACAATAATTGTTTTTAACGTGACCAAATATCGAAAATTACGTTGACAATAAAAACAAATGTGTAACGTCAGCCGTGACGTAAGACGTCTGAATTCTTGACGCGAGTATAGTAGTAAAATATTAAACGTTTGTCAAGTTTGACAGTTAAAAAAAAATTAAACTGTCAAACTTGACAAACGTTTAATATTTTACTACTATTTTGAAAACGAAAACAGAGAGTATTTCGAAACGTCAATATTACGGAAGTGCGCGATAGTGATGTGATTTTTATTATTTTTTACTTATCTACTTTTTTCAGTGTGAGATTTTTTGGTTAGGCAAACTTAGTTTCAAAAATAACCCTTGACTGTTCCGTTAGGCGCTAGGGCTTATTTAATTAATTTTTATTATTTTTCAGAAGTGTGGCTAAAAAACCCAATAAAACTAAAGAAAAACTAAAATTATGCCACAAATAAATAGCTTCAGACAATATCTTAAATATTGCATTCAGCACAACTTAATTTTTTTCAGTAATCAAGATTTTCAACGTTGTTCCTAAATGTAACAAACCGCACTGTTTAAATTTAAAGTGAAAAAATCGTATAAAAGTTCTTAAATTCCAGTATCCATTGAGTTTTATTGCCATTCACACGCAAAATTAGTGCAAATGCGAAACCTTTATTTAGTCCTTCCCATTCCACCAGGCATGTCCATTACTCACAGTAGTTCGAAACGCCTCCGCAGCCACACACCGACATGCACCAATAAAAACACTGTAATATGTAAAATCCGAAATTTCCATAACATTCAGCTCAGGAATGCCGCGTTCCCCATTTGGTAAACGAGCCCGTCTCGATAAAAATTGGCTTACAAATAAATAATGAGGGACACCCACTCCACGTCATTTCATCTCGTTTCCTTGACGCCTTATGCAATTTAGATTACAATCAGAACCCGCTTGATTCTTATACCTAATAAATTCCGGCGAGTTTTTGCGTTTCCCATTTAAGAGGGCATTTGCTGGGGAATATATGGCGCATTTAAGAGCGTAAATTGTACGTATTTCTATGTGGCGGTATTTAGGAGACGTTTGCTCTATTCCCTGCTCCTAATTAAGCAGGAAATGTTTATTCAGGGCCCCTTCGAGCAGCGGAGGAGGTTCAGTAAACCAGTATTGTAAACTGTTTACCGGTAAAAGACAGAATCGTAAAATATTGGCTAGCCTGTTTTCTAGAAGTCGTTGTCCACTCGGTTTAGCATTTCTGTCTGAGGTAAATGCTTCTCTCAAAAACTATTAATACAAATTAAGATATTTGAAAAAACTACACATAGTTGGTATTTACTATTCAGATTTTATTCAGTAACTGTTAAACGATAAACATCTTAATTAAAGGTATTGCTACTAGATATGCAGATACGGAATTCCAGGAAACAGCTACTCAACAACTTCGTCGGTTACCTCACTTATGACATACTGATAAGAGCTAATATGCTCGAAAACAATATATGTCTGGTGTAGTGAGATCATGGTCCCTACTGTCGGGTTACACAGACTTAAAACAGCTAATGTTATTCTTCGGTTACCTGTCCTATGGCATACTGATGAGAGCTAATAAGCTCGAAACCAATATATGTCTGTTAAACTGTAAACGAGTGACTTTAGCTATCTGTTATGAGTTTTCCAGGTGTAATTCAATGCTGGTCAGAGTAGTTGTTTACAGGAATTTCGTCTTTGCAACATATCATAAAATCACGATATGTTGCAGATGTGTACCGCGTTCTATGGCAGGTCAGTCCGGTATGGAGTAGCAAATGGCGGTTAGATGTAACTTTGCTACTTCGCGACATAGTCTACTTTGTATACTAGACTTACTTGGTACGTCGAGCACGCACCAGAGTAAGCCAGAACAGCTAGAAGATGAACTACACCATTTACAAACGACTCCCAGAGGAAATAGATATACGAACAAGCCATTAAGGGGGCCCCGGAATGGAGGTAAAAGAAACCTATCGAGCAAGGGATTTACGACATACACCGATGTACGGATAAAATAGGGCATCTTTTGAGAAGACATAATTTTAATACAGTTTGTAGTACTTCGAAGAAGGCAGGAGCAGTATTTCCTAAGGCTAACAGCAGTGTCTATAGCAGCCTGTGTACATGCGGTAAAGTATATTGGGCAAAAGGCAGAGCGAACGCAGAACACTCTATAGATTTGAAAGAAATAAAGATTCTAGTGAAAGAGGGAAAATTCTAGCCAAGACTCTACAGAGAAACCATAGAAATACAGAAAAATCGAAATAATTTTAACAGAGTATAAGGCTTAGATTTACCAGGAATTTGGAAAAGGGTTATATGTGCAAAGGGACAGGAACGTCACAGTTCATTGAACTAGAAAGTTATGGTGCACGAGAGCACACCCAATAGACCATATAAACACTGATTAGAGGACCTAATCTCCAGATTGAAAATTACTTCTGAAAAAGAGAGTGGTGACTCTAGAACTGTCAAGCTACCGGCACATTTTCGAGCAGGAGCTCCTATCTTATATTTTCATGACCTTAACATCTACTAACTCTAACTCTACGTTAGTTAATTTTAAGAAAACACCTAAACTCCACTCTACACTGTGCATGAGCATGATTCACAAGCTTTTCTAACACACAGTTTACCACAACCGTCATTCGAAATGGCCAGATAGTCTAGAACGTACAGCCGGGTCATCTCAATCAGAGGCTTCACCGATAGCCCCTGGAAAGATGCTAGATCAGCTCTCAACGACTATGCCTGTGCTAAATAAACCTGTAAGTAAGCAAGAACGAATTTTACGAAGATTTAAAGGAGGAAAAGTAGAAGAAATTAAAAATCGTTAAACAGCAACCAAGAGAGAAGCAAGCAAAGAAAAATCAAGAAGAAACGTAAGTGTAAAACAAAAGCAAGTGACCCGGAACTGGACTCATCAGTTGATCTGCAGCTCCTGAGTGAAGATGATGATGTTGATGACGAAGAAATTTGATGTGTTGGATGTGGTGGGCATTATATCTGCATGAAGAAGAGAGTTGATTGAATCCAGTGTCCAATTGCAAATTGTAGCTACATGAGAACTGCACTGAATCTTTGTACCATATTTGCAGTAAAAAGGTGAAAAAGTAACAAAAACACAGACAGTCACCATCACACCCACAGCATAATCATCATCTCACTCGAAGTATATGAGATGGTGGTTTTTTTTCTAATGCTTTAATTACAGAGAAACACACCTTAGATTTTTGTTCCAGATTTTTTATGTATTTTATTACAGAATCCTACTTACTGTTAAAATAAAAAAACTACAAGCCGCATATTTTTTACCATGTCACCTTGGTTAACCTTACAGAATGTTTATTTCAAATTTTCTTCACAAATGTGCATCCTATCGATTTTCAACTAGTATCCTTTTACCTTTACCCCATCCTCTTTTTTGTATTATCCAAAACCATTCCGCAATTTAAAAAATGTTGACATATACTTTTTTCAAAATTACCCGATCTGCACTGTTATTGAGAATAAAACAGTTTCACGTTATTTTTCAAACTGTTATTAATTTGCGTTACAAATTTTGATATCTCTGTTTTCAGTCGATTTAAAGAAAATTAAAAAAAGACTGTCTTCAAACTAACAATTTTAATACCCTGCATATCGGAAATGGTACGTTAATGGAAAAAAACATATATAAATTATCTCCACTATATTTTCAAGAAGAACTTACCCTCCAGTTGTTTTGACATCCAAATGACACTCTGTACTTTCATCTGAAACGAAAAGCTTATATTTTTGGAAATTCCTACAACTGTATTGCATAGTGTAAATACAAGTTATGTCAACGTTTGCTCAAAATTATGAATTGTGGTATTATTGGATAGCATTTGTGTGAATACAATGGAATAATGTATAAATATAATTATACAGTTGCCACAGGTGTTTCCCATGGATCAAATCTCAGTCTCCTGTAGCTAGTAGACGTTTGCAAATACGAAATTCCAGTAAACAACTACTCTGTTATCTAATGCCCCAATCAACACTGAATTACACCTGAAAAACATATACCAAACAACTATAGTATACAGTCATTCGTCAGCAGCCCACCAGACATATACCGGTTTCGAGGTAAGGTATCTGACGAATAACCCTAGCTATTTTAAGTTTATCTAACCTGACAGAAGAAACCATGAGTACGCAGTGTACACAAGCTATATCTAGTGTCTGTGGCTTTCCAGTCCGGCATGAAGTGAAGAATGGCCGCTAGATGAGGCTTGTGTACACCGTGAACTTATGGCTAGTAGAATATTACAAAATTGGACAAGACAGTTTTTTGTATGAACCCGTAATTATGGTCGGCACAAACTAAATTTAAATCAAATTTTGACAATACCTTCTCACATTGTTTATAATTTTAACAAAATTAGTTTATTTATATGTCAGAACTTGAAAAAATTAATCTAGAACAAAAACAAAACATGATAAGGTTCAGCATATTATGGTGTTGATATCTACCTACATGATAAAATGAAAAGAAAATTGTCAATATTTTGGGAAATTGCTTATCTATTAACTTTGGTTTATTCATTTCATTTAAAATTGTACTTCAATGTTGTACTGATTCAAAATACATTTTATCTTCATTAAAACATATTTAAACAATATTTTCAACTCGTCATTTCCAATTGTAGTCTGTGAGACAATCCAGAACATCCCATATAGGATATGTCCTGTAATAATATTATTATAATTGATACATACGACTATAAACAACTTCAGAATGCACACACGAAATGTCTGTTTATCGCTACATACTTAATTAATAACAATTATTCATTTGCCACCCACATATTTGTGCAGCAATCTAAATCAAAACGCGACGCTCCAAAAATTCATGGAGGCGTGCAACGTGAATTAACCAAATGTTTATCTTTCCCATCGATAATGCCCGGCTTATGGTAATATGAAATATAAAGTGATTTCGTACTTTATCACAGTATGTTAATGACAGAATGTCCGTTATCTCTGACATTGATCTGGAGAGTTGGGTCTGTTGTAACAAAACCTTGAAAACAATTACGGAAAAAATGCATATAGGAAAAATCAATAAAGTATTTTCTAACTTTAAAGAAGACCCTAAAATTTATGTTTTGCTCATAGATTTTGATTTTAATAATAATTAAAATTAGTGCCAGCACGGTGTCTAACAGGGTCGAACGCACGGGTCGTTGGCCTTCACGCACATTGCGAATTGCGCTTTTAGTTATTTACGTAACGCTGTAATAGTCGGTGTCACGTCGATACGTTTCTTTTTTACTTCTGCTGTAAGTTGCATTCGTCACGTGTATTTAAATAACTAATTATAAATAGTAACATAATTTAAATTAACAACTATTAGTCGACGGGAGAAGTGAATGAACATGCCAAAGGAGAGAAGAAATAAACGGGAATTATTTCAAATATGGTTTGACAGTGATCTCGAAATGGACCAAAACATCGCTCATGAAAGTACGGATATGTCGATAGGGTACAATGTATTAACATCAATATGCAAAGACATTGTAGACAATTTCATTATAGACGAAGCTACTGATGCTTGTGGGCGTTCAGTAAAAATTTTTTAATTGGGACTGTAAAAAGTGACACTGCTAGTGACAGTCACCTACTGGCTAAGGTGTTAGATAATACCAATCACGAAACTATTATAAATTTTATTATTGATTATTTTTATTATACATGGCCAGATCAAGATGTTTCAGGTAAAGTTCTTGCAAACCTAAGTGATGCGGCCGTAAACATGTTAAAAGCAGGACATATTTTATCTCAAAAATATACATTTCACATGTGCTGCTCACGCACTTAATCGGGTAGCTGAGAAAATAACGAGTTTCCATTTAGTAAACACTTTTGTATTAACTGTCCAAAAAGTTTTCATCAGCGCTTACAAGAAGGAACGTTTTTAAGGAGGGTTGACCGGACATATCTCTGCCTCCCGAACCAATTATAACTAAATGGGGTACTTGGTTAGAATCCGTAACATATTATGGTAAACATTTCGATGGCATAAGAAATGTTATTTGTTGATTTAATCGTAATGACAGACCAATACCCACTACAGGACTTACTGAATGACCAAAATATTCGTGATGACATACATTACATTAATAGATACCATGGTTTCTTAGTTAGTGCAATAAGGAAATTAGAATCACATGGATTATCCCTAAGTGAACAATTTGACATAATGGATGATCTATAAAAAAATATATACAATGCTAATAATATACGCCCGCCCAGTCAGTGGTACGATAAAAGAAAATATGCAAAGCGTGTTGACCATTTAGTATAGACTATTTTGGACAACATATATAAAGTTTTGAGCTTGTATATAGCAGGAGTTATCAACTAGCAAGTATATTAATATATACTTCATCTCAATAATAAAAATCGCCATTATTGAAGAAGAAGTAAAAATCACAGAATACAAAATAATAATAATTAAATATACCCAATAGCCGTACATTCATGGCAAAGTCGAACTTAAGCTTCTCAATTTAACCACAAATGACGGTACACAACAGATAATACAAAAACAAAGTATATAAAAAATACAAAATGTAACATCAATGTAACCAAGCTTAGGAGGGAAAAGTTGTTTATATTTTATTCTTAACTTTTACAGTTCATTAGGAAGTGAATTGATTAGTTTAATTGCACTAAACGTAAAATAATGACACATGAGAGCCATGTGATGACGAGGCATGGTAAATTTATATTTACAATGAATATTGACTGCATTTTCATTAGCACGTGGAATAAGTTTATTTTTTAATAATATATGACAATTTTGTTCTGTTAAATGCATAATAAAATTTCCTATGGTCAGTAACCATGCGTGTTTGCAAGACACACAGTGGCGGCTCGTGACTTTTTGAATATAAGAAATTAATATATTCTTCTTTTTTTATATATTTTATAGGTCACACTGCCCAGTCCAACGCGCCGCCACTGCATGACATACATAAAATAAATCTAGATCCTCAAATAAATGCACAATATTTATAAAGCTATCTGCAGACGCGACCGCCATCAAAATATTTACATCTCCGTAATAAAAAGCCTAAGAGACAAACCTGTCACGTTAACAAAAGGGGCTCGTAAGATCAATCATAAGATTTTGTCCCATACGGACTAAGAGAAGTTACAAATCTTGGGTTTTGAAATACGGACCTGTTTGCGATGTGTATGGGCCCTCATTGCTATTAAGAGCCGGTTCGTATGACAGCCTTATAAATAATATGCCCACTTGGAGCAGCAGCCCAATGCGGCAACATTGTTCCTTTTTAATTGAATATAAACGTCTAGCAAGCGAGAAATTTCCTTGAATTTTACTTCTGGAATTTCGGAAGTAGTTGTTTTGTAAAGTTTTGCATGTAACGCTAAAGGAAGCACAAAGATTGATGAAAATAATAATAAAACACATTTATTTACCAAACAAAAAATAATAAAATCATGTTGTAGTACATACATATAATAATGTTGAGTATTTACAATAATTGGTAAAAAGGAACCATAAACTCACCTAATGGTGCTCTTTCTATGGACCCTATGTAAAACTAAAAAAAGAACAATTTTGGCCAAATATAGCTAATATGTGAAGAGAAAAAAAAAGAAAGACTGGAACTGATATTATAACTTTATTAAAAAAATCGCGATTAATGATGTAGATACGATGGAGAGTGCAATGAGGAAGAATAGTGCTTACAGAATATATAAGAATGAAACAAGAAAAAAAATACAACAGGCAGACGAAAAGTCACACATCCTAAGCAAGCGAAATCTGATTCTCTAAAAGCATTTTTTTACATGGACACTGAAAGTATGTCTGCTCATTTTTTAAATATTATCATTAAGTTTATTCCATAAATGAATTGCATTGAATGAAATAGACTTTTGACAGGGTGCAGTTCTGTGCTGTGGAACCCTAAAAGATACCGAGTGGTGCGGAGCTAATAAAAAATATTGTTTAATGTAATGAGGTTCACCGGTTTCAAAAACTTTGTATAGTAGATTATATGTATGAAGTAAGCGGCTATTTTTCATGTTTAAAATGGAATGTTCATTTAGATGTGGTGTAATATGATGTCGAAATGGAATATTGTAGGAAAACCGCATACAGGCTTTCTGCACTTTCTCAATCGTCACGATATAAGTGTTATTAAACTTATTTTTACATTACAGCTGTGTTCAATTGAAATTTATTTTTGGTGCATACAAAATTTATTCAGAAATATAGTCATAAATAATTACCGCCACAATGAAGGTGCATAGGCTATATTGTTGTGGTTGCTGACAACAATTAATTAATAAAATAGCATATACCTTTCACAACAAAATTTAACTAACATGAATATTTCTGCTTTTTTATTTTTTATTTTAAGATTATATATTGTATGAGAAGTTAGTTCTTACACTTGATCTTCTTATTTTTGACATTACTAAGGAAAAAAAGATTTTCCAAAAAATACAAAATAAAAATATATATTGATAAAAATAGTGTTCATTTAATGGCGCTTTATGGTCTATTTTGTCCAATATAATCAATAAAATTGCATGCGTTTATAATTTCAGTGTTTGAAGGTCTCGAAACTTATATTCTTAAAATTATATTTCATTAATATACTGAATCGTATACGAGTAGACCTTCTATTAAAATAAGCTGCAGTATTATTAGCTACAAAATTAGTATAAACGGAACAAAAACATAGTACTTGTCTGATTTATATAGAAAAATTTGTACGTAAATTATAGAAAATGTTATGTTAGGTAACATTTGTCGTATCTAATGTGACGTGGAAGTAGGTACAAACATTTACACCTAACGCCACTTACTTAAATTACCATATACTAAAGGTCACTTTGGGTAACATTAGCCTTACCTAAAATTTGGTCGAAATATATATAATGATTTGAATATAAAAGCGACTTTAATAGTCAACAGGGCGACGTTGAATCGACCGGAGTTTGTGTGACCATTTTCGTATAAAAACTGGTCGCCGCCGCCGTGGCGCGGAGGTCGGCTACCGACTTCAGGTTAGACTGCCGACGTCGGCTCGATGTTAACCCGACCAGTCTGCTTGGGAATCGGATTTTAATATTCGAAATCGCCTGGCTATAGACTACAGTAGCCCAGCGATGTAAAGGTTGAAAATACTACAACTTCGATAATTTTTTATTCGGAAACTAAGAATTTTTCAAAATTTTTATTTACGAAAATAACTTTCGTAATGCATCTACACCACCCAAATTTTTTTAGATATCTTGTGAATCTCCCTGTATATGTTCTTTATTTTATCTGATCTAACACAACCTTCAACTATATGTTACTAATACAATCATTTACGGATGGATTGTGAATGGAAACATTGCAGCATATCCAGAATTACTGTTACACATATCCAGCAATACCAGCATTACTGCTGCATTGAATTAGATCTGGAAAATCTATCAGACAGCTAAAGTTAGGTATGCCATATGTGAGACAACCGACGAGAGCCAATAAGCTCGAAACCGGTATATGTTTGGTGGGCTGCTGATGAGTAGCTTTAGCTGGCTGCTATAGGTTATCCAGGTGTAATTCAATGCTGGTCGGGGTACTAGCCCGCAAAGTAGTTGTTTCCTGGAATTCCATGTTTGCAATATATCGTTATCGCCGACTCGCGATAGAAATCGCTAGCTTTCAATGATTTCTACTGCGATGTAAAACGCTTCGTGTCTGTGACTGGTCAATCCGGTATGGAGTAGCAAATGGCCGCTAGATGTAGCTTTGCTTTACGATACTCATAGCCCCTACTGTCGGGTTAGACAGACTTAAAACAACTAAGGTTATTCGTCGGCTACCTCACCTATGACATACTGATTAGAGCCAATAACTTCGAAATCGGTATATATCTGGTGGGCTATTTAGCTGTCTGCTATAGGTTTTCCAAATGCAATTCAATGCTGGTCAGAGCATTAGCCCACAGAGTAGTTGTTTCCTGGAATTCCGCATTTGCAAAATGTTGTTTGTCGTCAACGTCACATTTGTTTAATTTGACAGATCGTTGGACTGCCTGATTAAATTAAAGAAACTTCGTACTTAGAAAATACTTTTAGTATGAGCTGGGCAAATCTTTGCGTAATTTCAAACAGGACTTATAAAATATAAGCTTTTCATATAGTATTTTAGAGTTCTTCTAGCGTATTTCTTACTTTAGAAGAGAAAGTCGTTTCTTTGCGAGTTTCCTAGACGCTATTCCTGGCTGAATAAACCATTTGGTTAAAAATCACCTGAAACGGGTTGTAGTGTCGAAATTAATCTTGGCTCTGCGACATATGGTGAATCCGCAACACTAATTCGATGTGAAATTTACGAGATGTACGTACTTCGCATACCAGAGGATTAGCGATTAGAGAGGTTTATTGCGTAGCAAGTGCAAGTTTACGTGAATATCAGAAACAGGATGTTGAAATTTAACTCAGCTTAGAGCAGCATGACCATTAAACACTGATTTGCATCAAATAAAATAAGCTTTGAGATACCTAGGCATAGAGACAGTTGGGAAAAATATTGCTTAAATTTAGTAAGTACATGATGAAAATGATACAGGGTGTTCCAAATTCCAGGGACTAAACTTTAACAGGTGCTAAAACTTTAAGAAAATAAAGTCATAAATATATGTCTAGAAATGCTTAATTTCCGAGATACAAGATATCAAAAATTTTGAAATAAATGAGTTTTTTAATTAATGACCTTCATTGTAAAGATAAAAATTTGATAATTGGTATAAATTTTTTTTACTTTACCCTGCTTTTTAGAAAAAATATTGAAAAAAAAATATATTTAGAACTCTATAATTATGGAAGTCCCTCGTATTAACTTAAGGCAAAATTTGTTGACATTGAATTAAAATGTAAAATATCTAAAAAGATATATTCAAAATCATAGGCGTACATCGAAAAATATTTGGAGAGAAGAAAGGGGTCGGACTACCTACTATAGAGTTCTAAATAATATATATTTTTTTCAATTTTTTTTCCAAAAAAGCAACATAAAGAAAAAAAAATATTTGTGCCAATTTTCACATTATCTTTACAATTAAGCTAATTAATTTAAAATCATATCATATTTTTGATTACCCTGTATCTACGAAATGAGACATTGCCCGACCTATATTTATAGGAACTTATTTCTTATTTTAAAAAGTTTTGGCGTTTGTTAAAGTTTGATCCATGTAATTTGGAACACCCTGTATAATTTATAAGTAGGTCATACTTTCTTCATTAATTTCGTTTTAAATACACGTAATGTCCAATATGTATGAAAAAATGTTTACAACTTTTTAAAATCACTGTCTAAAAACATTCTCCAGAAAAAAGTTTTTGAGATCAAGCCAGTAATTTCGTTTTTAATTGTAACACAGTAAGTAGTCAGTAGTAGTTAATTAGTCATTTTGGCATGTCATGTAATTCCTTATTAACAAATTTCTATTATAGTTGCGGCTATAATTCAGACGACTTTACGTCATACGAACAAATTAATGATTCATTAGATTTGCATCAACATATTTAAGAAACTGTAACTGAGAATAATAAAACTATATACTACACTAAATGTTTGCATTATATATTACACTAAATTACATAAAATGGTTTTTTTAACGCGATAATCTATCGAAAATTATATTGATAATAAAAACAATACGTAACGTCAGCGGAGTAAATCGTCTGAATTGTTGAAAAAGCAATAATTGTTGAGTACTTTTAGTGTGAAAAATGATCCATGGTTCGATTGAGGAATACATTAAAAACGTTACAGGCTTCAATCTGTATCCTTTTCAATCCCCATATGTCATATTAACAAGTTAACGTTACTATGCAAAGGTTATTAGAAACCGTGCTCTTTTCGATAAAGCTATTCAATTCGGATTTTTGCATTTAAACTAAAATACCTACTAGGCTTTTTAAATAAATTGTGTAACCCCAAACATATATGTTACACGTCAGTGCGTAAAAAACAATAATACCAAAATAATATATTGTTATATTAGAATTAAAAGTGTCACTTCTGTGGCAAACAAGCAATTGCGAGTCAAAAAATACATTTTTAATCCGAATAAATCATGCTATTTTTCTTCAACCCAAATCCTTCATTTAATTATTAATTTGTGTTTTGAAGTTATTCAAATCAAATTTGGATAATAAGGCATTAAGTAGGATATATCGATGTAGTCATGGATACTTTGTCAAACATTAGTCGCCATTTGCTAATGAGTTCATTGTTTGTGGTTCAATTTGCTGCAACACAGATTAAAAGTGCCAACTTTAGCTCCTAGGATTAATAGTGAATACATTTGTTGCTAAAATACCATTTTTTTCTCAGGAAGAAAAATGTCAACTTCCTGACAGTAAAAAAAAAATGTCGTAATTTTCTGAAGGTTGGAGAAAGAATAGTACTGTGCCATTTAAGAAAACAAAATTGATTTATATGGCAATGAAATTACTGGCTTTGAAATAAAGTCAAGATTACTAAAGTGTGCAAAAAACATACTTAAAAAACTTTTCCACGGTCGGGAGTAGAAATCAGTTTCTATGACATCAAAATTAAAACAGAAGTAGTCGATTATTCCCAAGGGAGTATAATGCTCCCAAGGGAGTTTATTTACATTATGGAGAACGTTTTTCATGCAAAAAAAAAGATAACATTGAAATTATTTATTGACACATAAATTAAATGTTACATTTGTACAATTTTCAAAATTAATATTAGAAAGAATATTACTTTCGCTTACATTTACAGTTTTTGTGATTGCGCTAATAGTGGTACCTACTAAAACCTGATTAGCAATTTTGGTCTTATTTTCAATGGAATTCTCGACATAACCCTCAGCGACTGTTGTTGATTTCCAACCAGCATGACGCTTTATTGTCGTGATATCCACACCAGCATCTGCCAGTAATGTCGCTGAAGATCTTCGTAAGCAGTGGCCAGTATAACATGCAGCATCAGGTAATTTTAAATACTAAGCTACTACACTCGGAATTTTTCCCATGGTATTCTTGCCAACTGGCTGCGAAATACATTTTCCTGCTTTGTAGTACAAAAAAAGGCGCTTATGCTTGACGTGGGGAGGACGAAAGGACAGGTATTTTCGAAACAATTCAAGCATACTTCCCGCATCGGTAACCAGAAAGGTTCGTGGAATCTTTGTCTTAGTGTTTGGAATTTTTACAATCAAGGAAGAGCCTACATCCTCAATATCATCTACAGTTAAACTGACTAGTTCATCAGTTCGACAAGCTCCGGCAATCCCCAGAATTAATCCAACCTATAAAAAATCAAAATACTTAATAATTGAAATACCTAACAACAAAAGTAATCTTACTTTAATCATTAAGAATTCTTTGTCATCTGTATTTGATAGAAAACGGTCGATTTCACCCTTTGTCAATATTTTCGATTTTTTCGCTTGATATCCGTCACCGGTTTTTTTAAAAAATGAGATCAGCTTGGGGAATTTGCTTATATCTATGTTGTCGTAAATTATCAAGCATGACTTCATCATAGAATATTGCGCCCATAATGTGGAAGACTTGTAATTCTTTGCATTTTCACTGAAGTATACCAACAAAACATTCTCGCTGTATACTTGAACATTTTTCTCGGCGCACCACTTTTTGAACCGATTGTAGGCTATATCGTATAAAGATCTTGACTTCGTAGGCAGCAAATTGCTTATTTGCAGCCTCCACAATCTCTTCCGACTCACAATTATTCATTGTGCACTAAACAAACTTTAAACTAAACCAAACTAGCACCTTAATTTGACAATTCTTTTTGTTTGTTTATTTTGTAGTTATGACAATAACTCAACGACTACTAAATAAATGCTCAAATCCGAATACAATAATTCTGGTGCTACTTACTTCATAATGACAAAATATGTGTTTTTAAGTTAATGAGACCGTGGAAAAAATAGTATATACCATTCAGGAGAGATGCTATTTTGTCCTCGGTGCAGTGTAGCCCTCGGGCTTCAAATTGCACCTCTGCCAAATTAACACATTTCTCTCTCTTATAGTATAATATACTATTATCTGAACAATTTTTTTTTTATTGGAAAATTTTACACATCCTTTTTTGTAATTCAATTACTGCATGAAATCACTAAAATATGTATATACTATGACGTTTAGATACAACAACATCTTTCAATTTTACAGTGAATACTTTTAACATATCTGAAAATTTCTCCTGACTGTCCAATTTCAGCCAAAGCTACAAAGTAGTGGGTCGAGACGCGCAAAGTCACACAACTCAGATAAACTCCACAGCCATTTAGATATTTCATAACTGCTTACTGCTTAGTCACATCCTGGCGAGGATTCGCGTTTAGAACAGCACGTTCCGTGTGGGCTGCATGTAGGAATGTGGCAATTTGCTTATAGTTGCACTTATGGGAACCTAAATACTTATAGGATGCTTCGCTATGAAAAAAGAGGTTTTTGGTGTAATTGTACGAGTAATATTTTTCTCGTAAGTCGGATAAACACTCTTTCTCAATTTAGTAAATCATAAATTGGTATAACATCCGTAAAACGAAAAAGAAATGTAAAATTATGTCATATATCGTGTAAATTGAGCAAATGTACGCTGATCTTAAAAAAGCTGAACAAGTTGAAGTTGAAATGATAACTCATAAAAGACTTTGAATGTATGCAAAAAATACTTAGCTACCACAGCACTTTCTTTCATAACAAGTCAAATTTTACTACAATGTAGTAAAAAGTACTTGATAATGATACACAACTCTAATTTATCACCAGGTCAATATCAATCAACCTAGGCCAAACCAAACATAAGTTGGAAGGGAATTGCTTTGTACTTTGACTTAATAATGGTTAGAGTAGTATATAGCACTAAGTGCTTCCGCAGAATTTACCAAACAGAGCTTTCTAACACCTACAATTATTAGAAAATAAGAAAATATTTTATTGGTAAACAAATAATGTAATTATTAAATTATATTTATATAGAAGTATGATTAAAGAAAAACAATGAAAAACAAAGTATTCAATATTATGAATAGTTTAGGAGTTAAAGGAAATTCTCCTAAGGTGAGGTCAGGTGAGAAGGGCGCATATGTAATAACCTCCCAACATCGCACCTGAATCACCTTCGTAGTGTTAGCAGCACGAGGTCAGGATTTTTTTCTTGAATTACGGCCTTATGATGGCGGAGTCATCAGCTTACATGGATGGATACCAACTTTCGCTGGAGAAGTTTTGTGTTTGTGAGGGTTAAGCCACTATTCTTTGTTTTTGACCCTGACCATTACCCGTCAGCAGTAATAAATTAGTCAATATTGTCGATAAGTTAATTATAATAATAAGTTGATTTTTGGTGTTTTCAGTCAAAATTTACGTTGGCCATACACCCAATTTGGTTCTATGGTTGACTAACTGTCCAATTGAAGCGTTCAAAGTATCTCCATTAAAGTCAAATAGTGTTTTCTGAATGTGGAGAATTATTCATGTCAAAATGACTCTTTGAAATGAGACAACCATTTTCGAGCTGTACTCTCTCCAATGGGAACAACGCAAATGGTTCATAATTACTTTATTGAACTCAAACATGATAGAAAATACCTTGTATCTAATTTCTACAGTCTATCTAGATATTATAAAGAGTTGAATGGCCTTAAAACCTGATATATAAACTTTTAAGCAAAGAACATGCATGTCACTTTTTTCGAAATAGGTTACAAATCACTAATACTTATTTATGCAGCAAGTACAAAAAGTACGAGTTGCATACAATATTTTTTCTACGTTCATGCAAAAACCAAAAAATGTTTTATTTAGATGACACTAAGGGCTGGTACTTTAATTCGGAAATTAATCAGACGATTCATTAACAGTGTTGTTAAACTAATCAAGTAATTTAATCATAATTAAGAATTGCTTTGTAATTAACAACTTGTTTGCAAATCGGTGGTTGACCTTTGTTGGCAGCAATGAATACTTAAAAAATAGTTGTACCATAATGTACCACAGAAATAAGAGAGAAATAGTTCTCTGGAATGTTGATTTGAGGTTATGTAACCTTGTTTTCTTTTTAGTATATACGTGTTCGGTGTTCAAACGCAAAATAAACCAGAGTTTTTTGAAAAAGTATAATTTGTTAGATATCGGATGTGCAATAGTTGTGGTGACAGGATGGGCTTTTCTGCATTATTTGAAGATGA
The DNA here is from genome assembly GCA_037114965.1 of Monochamus alternatus. NCBI lineage: Eukaryota > Metazoa > Arthropoda > Insecta > Coleoptera > Cerambycidae > Monochamus > Monochamus alternatus. Next base: position 127,178,882 of record CM073426.1, read on the forward strand.
ATAAAGAAAACAATAGAATAGCATTTGTAATTCTTTTTATTATTCTACCTGCTGTAGTATTGTGGACACCGATAAAAACCCCAATTGTAATATAAAAACTTCCGGTGCTGTAAAATTTCAACGTTAATAAAAGTTGACTTCAATTGGAGACATCATGATATCTACAATAAATATGATATGCTTCAGGTTCTACTATTTATGAGCGACTTTGAAAAACTTACTGTGTGTTATCATCGTCACAGTCTTTTTTTTAAACTAAACCTACGGAAAAACTCTTTATCATCCAAATCAATAAAATAATCTTTTCTTTCTGGAACTGTATATATCCTCATATTCATTACAAAATCTATGATATCTTCATCATTATCATCGAAAATTTCATTTAACACTTCGAGATCCATTTCACAATTTCAATTAAAAATAAAAGTAGAATGGCAGATAAACCAAAATGTGAGGTTACGAAACCTTGATTTGTGCATTAATCGGGAGTCTACAGGTCCGTTAATTCTAACAGCACCACGCCCACATTTTAATCAAGATTAATCATAATTAATGCCGAAATTCCTCAAAAGACCTCTGTTAAATTTGATCAACTGTTAAAGTACGTTAATCATGGTTAAATGAAACTGAAAGTACCAGCCCTAAGTGGAGAAAAATATGACGTCGATTTGAATTTTTATGTTTGTCATGATGACAAAACGCTGTAGTATAATGACAGATGAATGTAATAAACATTTTATTGCACTAGTGCAATAAAGAACCACTTTTTTCACTAAATATAGTTCAATAGTTTTGTTTTTTGCATTAACGTAGAAAATATATATTAAATATAAGTATAAATAAAGACATTTTGTTTATATATAGTAACAGGATGAATCAGAACTTATCTAAAGAAATTTTTTTTTAATATACAGAGCACTTACAAATAGAATTTTGTGAAAAAAAATCAAAAAGGGCAGTTTGAAAATGATTTAAAAATACACGGTACTGGAAACAGGTTCACTGTAAAACCTGATAAGGCGGCAAAGTATGCAATCAGAAAAAAAATGGAATGAAATTCCCAAGGACAGAAATATACAAGGTGTCCGGTAAGTATTTGGCATACTTTCGTGAGTGTATAGGGGAGGTCAAAACACTAGTTCTTCATAAAAAATTTGTATCCTAAAGTGCCCCTTAACGGAGATACAAAGCCCCTAAGAGATACCCAGCGATTTACCTTTTCGGTTCTAACTTTTGAACTGACCTGTATAATTTAATAAAATTTTAATATTTTATGTAGGCCATAAAGGCTCATAAAACTATAGTACAGTAGATGTTTTCCACTGTCAGAGAAGTCAGGAACGGACTTACCACCATACTCGTTGGGCCAAAATTTTGGCAGGTGTCATTTTATAGAGGTGAAAACTGAATTCTTAAGTATTATGGTCATTTCTCTTTAAAAAAGGTACTCTACATTTGTTTCGATAAAACTGACCGTTTTCGAAAAAAAAAGTTTGTTTTCGTCTATTCCCACATTTTCTTAGATAAATTGTAAATCGCCCTGCATATCTAACATTGATTTATAAGTCTTTTTTGAATTTTTAATTATTGGATACCTTTTTAAGTCTTTACCTTCAAAGAAACTGAAAACATAAGCCACAATGTATCGAAAGTTTCAAGCTGCAAACAACCGTTTCTCAGTCGTCATATCTTGTAGCAGTCACAACTGGAACCACCTTATAAAAACGATATTCTTCACCTTCACCTTTCGCTCGCCATCCTACAAGGACTCCGAAAGGACGAGCCACCCGTTGCGTCGCAAAATTTAAATCGGCTCCCACCGGGACAAATAGAGAAAAAACCGCCACGTGAGTAAATTCGCCGCGAACGTGTTATGAAATTCATAAATTCCGAATAATTATCGATTCCGGAATGCAAAAGGCTCTCCTCGGCGATGCCTGCTTGATTTATAGGCTTACTTTTAAGCTGCTCTGTAGTGGAGCGAAATAATAATGTTACCGTAAAATTTCAATTGTTAATATTTGGATAATGGGAAAATTATGCTAAGTGGAGCTAAAGCTTATGTAAATTTTTTCGCGACGGCGTTTTAGAAATGAATATTGAGAGAGATTATTTGATTTCTCCTGCACTAATTTTTGCATATTTCCTGTGGCATAGTTTCGAGAAATGGAATCTCTTTATGGTTATACCTCTTTTTATTGAATCCGTCTCAATTTAAAAACAAACTTCGAAGATGCGACATTTTTTTTATTGCATTTTATTTCCTTTCACAAGACTATCACTTTTTATTATCATAAGAATGCAAGTAGCACACAAATTTCTACGAATTGTAAGAATCTAGATCAAATAGTCATATTAGTCTTGCTCGAATCATTTTATATAAGTAGAAGAATTTAGAAGCAATAAAAGCAAGATCATTACAATACATCAAAGATATTCAATCCACGAATACTGAGTATTATGTTAAAAAATATTCATTATTACTTAAATCCTGAATATGACATTCAAAAAGTACTTGAATCTCGAAGACCCGTTTTCAAGTATTCATATTATATGAATATAATAAATATTTACAATGTGTACATAGAAAAATGTAGGACTGAAAAACACAAGTCACAGTACCAGTGATGACTGGTGCAAGTTTTCATAATAACTAAAATAATTTAGTTCACGTTATCTAGATAAATACATAGATTAGGATTATAAAGGAAATAATAAATTTGTAAAGTGAAAAACACCAATTCACGGTTAACGTCCGACATTAGCGAAATGCGCAGTAGGGTAACGTATATTTACTACGCTGTTTGGGCTCTGTTTAGTCCGCCCGTGTCCGTAATGAGAGAGTGTGTATATAAAATAAATTCCAGCCTTTTTCCTTATTCAACGTATCTGTTTATTTGTAGTGTAAAATTTTATAACCTAAGTACTGTTTCTTGTCTGTTCATAGATTTTCTAAATTTATAAATTACTTTCACTACTCATGAATGCTATTTTCGGGTACCTACTGCCCAATGGGCACACGTACGTTTATATAACGTTTTTAAAACGTACTGGTTGATAACACATTTTTCCTTAAAACTGTCAACGTTGATTTTTAGTTAAAAACTTAAACGTATATAATATATCGTTTAAAATATGTTACTAATATTCGTATTTCATCCAGAGGTTGAAGTGAACACAGGAAATTTACGTTTTTTATAACGTTTGTTCAACTAACATATACAAACCTATGAGTTTTTATTTTAATAATATTAAATTACACGTAAAGGCAACGTTTGTAAAACGTCGAATTAAACGTTGTAAATGCATATATCAATTTAATACATTAAACGTGTTATTCAAATGTTAACAACCCGTTTTTTACACAACGTTTCTAATAACATACAAATAAAACGTATAAAATACATTCATACTACACGTTTTCAACTGAAGGTAGAAATTAACACCGAAACCGATTTTATTTATTTGCATAGCTGCATATAAGTATATAATATGCCATATGGACACACGCACGTTTATATTTTTAAAACATTGTAGTGGTTGATAAAACATTTTGCGTTGCAAATTTAACGTTCGTGTTTAGTTATAAACGTATGAATGAGGTTGAAGAGAACACTAGAAAATTAAATTTAAAATAAACTTAATTAACGTTTATGTAATGTGTAACGTACGTCCAAATCGGCAAAATATAAACTAAAAACCACACGGACACTTAATCTCGCGCACTCATGTTCTTCGATACTTTTATGATTCTATCGCCTATATACAGAATCAAGAAGTCAGTTTATCGTCGGCCTAACGAGGTAACCAGCTCGACACTGTTAAGTATATGTCTGGTACCACCTGGACTCTGAACCTGGCTGCTTGCTATAGACTTTTCTAGAGTAAATTCACTACGGGTTAGGGCATTAGCCCTTGAAAGTATTTTTTTCTCGAAATTCATCTAATATAATCATTAGAAAATTATTACCATAATGTGAAAACAAAATTGTACGTTACGTTACGAAACACGTTATATAAAACGTCATTAAAACGTGACTTGAAAGGTTTTATAAACATTAATAAAACTCGTTTTCCATAAACGTTTATTAACTATTCAATTTCTTTTATTTAAACGTAGCTTAATAACGTTTGCTCACACGAAATTTTTTCGTTGTTTTAACCTTTGGTTTTCAACCACTTTTAAATGTTTTTAAACGTATGTCTATTGAGTGAATGGATCATTAAAATGTATTCGAATAATACTCGGTTCTGTCCCATGTTAACGTTTATAACAATAATTTTATTTTCAATGGCTCTCAAAAGATATTATTTTATCTAAGACAATAATAGAAAATTACTGATCATGATAATCGAAATTTTCGTAAATACATCTATTAACTAACTGTACGTATGTATGTATGTAAACATACAACAGTTATTCCAGTAAGTAGCCAAGGGGAAGTGAGTCGGCAGGAGAAACATTTTAAGTGCAAAATCGAGAGTATCATATAAATTTCGACGATGCTATAATTGTTAAATTGTGTCCTAATTAAGATAAGTCTAATTGCAATCTTGCCCAAACCTATCAATTTAATAGCAATTCCTCAATTTAGTCACTCAAAATGTTGCATTTTGGTATTATTGCAGAAAAATTACTTTGCCGAAAAGTAAATTTTTCACTCTAAAACGTATCGTTGAGATATGAAATATTATTCGTTTGGAAATGAAAAAATACTTTCATTGCAAATTTAGTTTACTATATGAAATTAAAATGTTATTTTTTTTTTATTTTTAACGTGAAACATTTAATATTAATTATTCACTTTCATGACAAATTATATTAGCAAATTTCAATATGCATATATAATATATAAATCAAACGCATTAGACAACCTGAGTCTATAAAGAACAAACATTAGCATGAAATTAATGCTGCGATCAGCTAAATCACGTAAAATTATCAATTTAAGGAAAATTTATGATAGTCGTTTATTCCCACAGCGATTTACCAAACAAATTTGTTTACACAGTAAAATTAACCCAAACTTCACACAGTAAATTACAGCCACCCACCTCCACCGGTCTTGGGTGTACGTGTAGGGTTTCAAAACTCATAATTTCCGGCAATTCGACGATAAAAAGCTCGGATCCCACTTCGAGAGCCTCGAAACAAAGGCGCAGTAAAGCACGTTGATGTAAGGTGTAAGAGTTCGTACCGTGAGGCATGAAATCATAAATAATAAATCATGGTTTTAATTGGGAGCCACAACGAAGCGTTCCTCCTCCAACACCTGCGATGTTCAGCTAGCGAAGGCCTTTTGTTCGGGTGTTCTTCCACCATAAGTGCGAAAATGCCTCATTATTTCTGTTCTTTTGTGTATTCTCTCTTTCAGGGATCGGTCATTATTTTCTTCCAACGTTTTAAATTGTTCAACTATTGTTACAGACACTACTTTTATCTATTTATTTACTCTGGTGTGTTTTGTAAACAAATATACTTGATGGAAAAGAGCAATGAATATTTATAATAATAATAATAATAACAATAATAATAATAATAATAATAACAATAATAGTGACTTTATAAAAGGAACCAGCGTATATAAATAATACAAACAAATAAGTATATATCTGCAGAAATAAATATTAACATTACTGATCAACTTAAAAGACGAAATTCAGTTAGTTGTTAAGTACAGGATGTACTCGAACTGTGAAACTGTGATAGTGACTGTGAGGATACAATAGTACATTATACTATAAGGGAGCGAAATGCGTTATTTTGGCAGAGGTGCAATTTGAAGCCCGAGGGCTACAATGCACCGAAGACAAAATAGCATCTCTCCCGAATGGTATATACTATTTTTTCCACGGTCTCATTAACTTAAGAACACATATTTTGTCATTATGAAGTAATTAGCACCAGAATTATTGTATTCGGATTTGAGCATTTATTTAGTAGTCGTTGAGTTATTATCATAACTACAAAATAAACAAACAAAAAGAATTGTCAAATTAAGGTGCTAGTTTGGTTTAGTTTAAAGTTTGTTTAGTGCACAATGAATAATTGTGAGTCGGAAGAGATTGTGGAGGCTGCAAATACTGCAATAAGCAATTTGCTGCCTACGAAGTCAAGATTTTTATACGATATAGCCTACAATCGGTTCAAAAAGTGGTGCGCCGAGAAAAATGTTCAAGTATATAGCGACAATGTTTTGTTGGCATACGTGAAAATGCAAAGAATTACAAGTCTTCCACATTATGGGCGCAATATATAATTTACGACAACATAGATATAACCAAATTCCCCAAGCTGATCGCATTTTTGAAAAGAACCAGTGACGGATATCAAGCGAAAAAATCACAAAGGGTGAAATCGACCGTTTTCTATCAAGTGCAGATGACAAAGAATTCTTAATGATTAAGGTAAGATTACTTTTGCTGTTAGGTATTTCAGTTATTAAGTATTTTGATTTTTTATAGGTTGGATTAATTCTGGGGATTGCCGGAGCTTGTCGAACTGATGAACGAATCAATTTAACTATAGATGATATTGAGGATGTAGGCTCTTCCTTGATTGTAAAAATTCCAAACAAAGATTCCACGAACCTTTCTGGTTACCGATGTGAGAAATATGCTTGAATTGTTTCGAAAATACCTGTCCCTTCGTCCTCCCCACGTCAAGCATAAGCGCCTTTTTTTGTACTACAAAGCAGGAAAATGTAGTTCGCAGTCAGTTGGCAAGAATACCATGGGAAAAATTCCGAGTGTAGTAGCTTCGTATTTAAAATTACCTGATGCTGCATGTTATACTGGTCACTGCTTACGAAGATCTTCAGCGACATTACTGGCAGATGCTGGTGTGGATATTTCGACAGTAAAGCGTCATGCTGGTTGGAAATCAACGACAGTCGCTAAGGGTTATGTCGAACACTCCATTGAAAATAAGACCAAAATTGCTAATCAGGTTTTAGTAGGTACCACTACTAGCGCAATCACAAAAACTGTAAATGTAAGCGAAAATAATATTTCTTCTAATATTAATTTTGAAAATTGTACAAATGTAACATTTAATTTAAATATCAATAAATAATTTCAATGTTATCTTTTTTTTGCATGAAAAACATTCTCCATAATGTAAACTCCCTTGGGAGCATTATGATCCCTTGGGAATAATCGACTACTTCTGTTTTAATTTTGATGTCATAGAAACTGATTTCTACTCCCGACCGTGGAAAAAAAATATTAATAAAATTTGAGATACGTGGTGGTACATGGGATGAGATAAGCTCCATTTTCAGTAGAAAGTATTATCTTTGGGATTGAGCAGAAGTGACTAATGACATCATCAATTATCTTTTCCAGACTTATCCAAATATTTTTTCTATTAAAAAGCTCTCTTTTTTTGTTATAAAATATTATTAGATAAATTTTTCTGTATTATTTCTCATTTAAAAGTTATAAATAATATCGTCCGAAAGAGTCTCAAAAGAAATACTACCTAAAAATCACAGCGGTGGAAGGATCAAGTAGTCGTTGGAAAATAATTAGATGTTTGTTGTTTAAAGTGCATAAATATCACAAAATACTTGACATTACTCATACGAATGTCAAACGTATAAGTTTTGTGCTTTCAAAATGTTTTCTCATTTAGAAAAAAATTATATATCGAATTTATGACGAGTCACAAAAAAATTCCAGCTATAGAGTTATATCGAAAAAGGTATCCAGAGCGCCTCATTCCTGAATCATCGAACCTTTACAAAATTGGAGGCGACCTTGCGACGAAATGAAGAAGCATTTTCTGTTGGAAATATCAAATAACTGACCGAAGGGTAAGAAATAATGTTAATACAGCTAGACTGTTACAGTATTTCGAACAATATTCACGAAATTCTTTCTATACGGCAGGTTAGCCAGGAATTGAATTTGAACCAATCAAACATTCAACGAATTTTAAAGACCAATGGGTATCATGACTACAAAATCCACAATTTGGAGTATTTGTCTGAGTGTCACATTGAAAACAGACTTAATTTTATAGCTAAAATTGTAGTAAATGTAGAAACTGTTGATTGGACGAATGAAAATGTCGGATTGTCAGTAATGGTTTGCCAAACAGGCATAACGAACACTACGGGTGCATTGAAAATCCCCACATTGTAAATCCAGTCCAAAATTAAGGCCATTTTGGAGCAAATGTAGGTATGGTGCGACATCATCGGTAGGCATTTAATTAGTCCTTATTTTTATTAACATGGATTGAACAGCGAGAGTTACTTAAATTTTCTGCAAAAAGAACTTCCTGCTCTTCTGGAGAATGTGCCTTTGCAGCTAGGAAGAAAACTATGGGTTCAACACGACGCGACGGTGCTCCACCCCACAAGGCCAGGATTGTGCAGCAATATTTAGATAACACTTTCCCAGAAAGATGGATTGGGATTAATGGACCTATTCATTGCCCCAGGAAGTCACCAGATCTAACACCTCTCGATTTTTTATGGAGGGTTTTAAAAAATAAGGTTTACAAAAAACCTTCCCGAGATATTAATCATTTGAAAGAAAAAACTACAAACGCGTGTAATGAGTTAAACGGCGAAATGTTAATAATCGCAACCCACAAAAAAGTCAGGGTACGATTGGATATGTGTCTTGAAATGAATGGAGGTCATATAGATAATAGATTGTAATATTTTAATTTATTTTTTATTTTATTCATTTGACATCCAGCAGGCTGACAGCCTATTTACAGGAGTATTACAGTCATGAGTGAAAAAAGCAGTACAATGAGTGAAAAAAAAATACTTCGCATACTAGGTGACCCGACAAACGTTGTTTTGCCATATGAATTATTTCTAGTGAATAAAAAATAACTAACATATTGTAAGTGTGTGGAGATGTGGTATATGACTAAAAGAGGAATGGAGCACTGTGAACGATGACGGCCTATAAGAATAACAAAACACGAGACATTTATTTTTTGAATTATTTCGCGTGTCTGCAATTTTACTTGTTTGAAGGCCCAAATTAGCCCCTTTACGTCTTGTTGGCATTGTTCACTGTACAAAAAAATAGCCATATAGTAAAATAATAGCCGTTGTTGGCGGGAGCTCGTGACACGTGTTGCGTACTTTTGAGGTTATGTAGATCACTTAATTAACTAATAATGAGAACTACACTTAAAATTAATAATTTTATTAATTATTGATAAAATAGGAAATAAATAATTATGGCCCAGCAAATTAATAATAAATTTACTTGAGAATTACACTTAGAAGATAATTGTAAACGTCACTATTACGCTCGATTCATACACAATAATAATGGTCGAAAACTGTGTAGGGAGTGAGAGAAGGCTTATTGTGAGAGAGACAGGAGACCTGCTTCGTTCTCATCCCTACTCCGTGCTGTTTACTGGATGAGAAGTGACACCGGTAGATGCCTGGAGGGGATAACAGATCTAGTGATAATAGATCAGTTATCGACCAGGGTTGAAAATGATTAAATTACTAAAAAGATTATTAAAAAATAGGGGTTTGTGATAGAAGGATGAAAATTAAGGGTTGTATGTATTTTTTAATGCCACATCATAAAAAAAATAAAAATAAAAAATTTAGTCCAAAAAATAAAAAAAAATTGTTTGGGGTGGACCACCCTTATCACTTAGGGGTATGAAAAATAGATTACGACCGATTCTCAGACCTACCGAATATACATATAAAATTTCATAAATATCGGTCAAGTCGTTTCCGAGGAGTATGGCGTCTAAAACTGTGACACGAGAATTTTATATATTAGATTAACAACAACATAATATACATAGACATACTTATCTAAATTGCATACAATATAAATGTAGAAACAACAAAAAAAGAAATAATAATAATAATAAATTGTAACTTTAATTATATAGCACAGAAGGTAAATGTTGTTTAAATTGTCGCAAAGTGACAGAAAATATATCAGCAGTTACAAAGGTCTCAAAAATTCTACATGTTAGATATATAGGACTACTAAAGCAATGAAAGGAACAGGAAGATATAATGTTCTACAACTTCTTGAAGCAGGTCTAGGTATGTGAAATAAAATGCGGGCAAGTAATTCCGGTGAATCAACAAGATTATGTATGATCTTATATAAGAATACTACACATTTAATGTTACGGCGTCTATACAAAGAGGTACATTTAAAATCATTTAAATTACAGATAATCAGATTGTATTAAAAATTTCTTATAAAAATATGATAAATATGATATTTTTTGATATAAGTGTATTTCAGAAACCTTCTCTGTACAGACTCCAACATGTCAACATATGTGGATGTATGAGTGTTCCAAACAAAGCAGTAGTATTCTAGCTTACTTCTGACAAGCGTGAAATAAAGCGAATAAATCGGATCCAAAGAATTAAAATCTATGCTGTTTCGAATAACAAATCCCAGCAATTTGAAGACCTCTTTAGTAATATTTGCAATGTGACTGCAGAAGGACAGTTTGATGTCAAACGTAATGCCCAAGTCTTTCACCTCATAAACACGGTCAAGCACATCATTATCGATAGTATAATCAAAATTTACGATATTAAAAATCCTATGAAATGTCATGACCTTGCATTTAGCAATATTGAAACTTAAGTTATTGACGCTACAACACTCACTCAAGGAAATCAAATCCCGGTGCAATAACAAACAATCCTGGATCTCTCTAAACAACTTCATGTCATGAGCAAAAAGCAGCTTCCTAGAAGAGAGAGCACAACAGATATCCGATATGAATAATAAGAATAAGAGAGGTCCCAAGTTGGTGCCCTGGGGTACCCCTGACGTTGCAAAAAAAGTGGAAGATTTAACACCGCTGATTTCAACATGCAACATTCTATCACTTAAGTAGGATTATAACAAGTTAATTATTTGAGATGAAATTCCAAACGAAGGTAATTTTGCCAACAATACACTGTGTGATACCGTGTCAAAGGCCTTTCTAAAATCCGTGTAAATGACATCAACCTGCTTCTTCGAGTCAAGTGCATAGGATACAAATTCGGTAAAACAGCAGAGATTACAGTAGGCAACATATTTTTAACGTGCTCATACAAAAAATCGAATTTCCAATAATTTTGAGAATACAGAGGTTAGAGAAATTGGACGGTAGTTTTTAACATCATTAATATCTCCAGATTTATATACAGGAGTATTTCTAGAACACTTCCATATAGTGGGAAAAGTGCCCGTTTTTATAATGTTATTAAAAACATGATACAAAGGTAGAGCATGAATACAGTCTTTTACAACTAAGAAAGGAATATTATCAGGCCCAGACGAGAGCCAATTTTTTTATTTTTTACTAGGTGCAATTATATCGTTAAGGGAAATATGCTTAGTATTGAGATATATATATATATATATATATATATATATATATATATATATATATATATATATATATATATATATAATAACTACTAATGTTATTACATTCAAATGCATAATTGTTATTAACCGCAATCCTGCAAGTAGACACTATTAAAATGCTTAGCAAAGGCCTCTGCAATTGTGTTTAGTGACGTGTAATATGTATGTAGTTTGAGGGCGTTTGCCTTATTTTTTAAATTTAATTATTATTATCATCACCTTTTGTTTTAATTGTATTAAAGAATTGTATTAAAAAGTTTAATCCTTTTATTTATTTTCAATGACATTTATGCACATTCAACGACTACTTGATGGTTCCACCGCTAATGTGATTTTTAGGTGATATTTCGTTTGAGACCCTTTAGGATGATATTGCTTATAACTTTTAAACGGGAAGTAAAGCAGAGCTTTCTTTAAAAAAAGTTCGAAAAACCAGAGCTTTTAGCAGGAAAAAAATTGGGTATGTTTCTGGTCGGTCGGTCATTAATAGTTTTTGCCAAATCCCAAAGATAATACTGTCGATTGAAAATGGAGCTTATCTCATCCTATTTAACACCGTCTGTCCCAAATTTTATTTGAATTTTTTATATCCTCACACTAGGCCCATACTTTCGAGTTTTAGACACCCTGTACATGATTTTCTTACTAAAAGTGCAATTTTTTGTCCATGAAACGCCAACTTTTAAAATCTGGATCATCCTATACAGGACTCACATGCGACCCGTGGCGCAAAAACGGCTGCCCCGCATCTGTCGCTATAGCCCGGTCTTTGAGCGCTCGTTAGAGGACCACTACAGAGACGATAATTGAAAATGTCGCAACGGACCCATGAAAAACTACCAGGAAGCGCCCCGGTCGCGTTGACACCGCTGGAATTTTTTAATTATTCAAACATTCCACCTTTGGCTTTCGTTATTGTTGACTGCTGGTCTTCCAAAGCGTTCGGCGGGATTAATTCCTTTGTAATAGCGCTCCAACTGGCGTTTGTTAGACCGGGGGAATATAATGTGTGTCCTAAATTATTTTATGAAAAGCTTGCAGAGAAAATTATATGGTGCTGAATGGAACTGCAACTGTGTTTGGCGATTTGAAATAAAAAGCCTCTTTTGTAGTTTTTTAGTACACATGGAACTTTACCGTTCATAATTTAGAAGCAACCGAATAACTGCTTTATACCTAGTTCATAGACATCATTTGTCGACCGTTCTTTATAATTTTATCTCATTTCGAACACCTTATACTCGGTGGTTTACTTTGTAAAGTTGCAGGCTTATTGCTCTGTAGTTCTATCTAACAATGCTTGGGAGTTGAATTATAGTTGAATATTACAGATTCTCCTTAAGTAAAAAAAGCATGAGAATTAATTTTATGAAAAAATTAAAAAGCAGGTAATCTCATTAAGTGTCTATAGTCTGTTTGGAAATGAAAGAGAGTAATAAAACCCCGGGATAAGAACTGGCCATGGGCGTGATAATATTTCGTTTCAGGTAATTATCGGGTAACACTAATGCTAACAGGTAATGGGTGTACATTAGTATATTTTACTGGATACATCATAGGGCAGGAGTCAGTGTATTGTGACAGATCAATCCAGTCCTAGAGCTGAATATACGAAGACGTGTTAGTGCAGTACAGTAAAATTCGACTTGTGTTAAGTGCCAGTGGATATAATATTGTTTGGGTAAAATGTCGAGCTTATCAGATTACGTACTTGCTAAACGCGTGAAAAGATGTGCGCTGTCTCAGAATGAGAAGATTATTATGATAAATGTATTTAATGCATTGAAACACCAAAATCCTACCAACAGTGTTGACGACATCGTGGAAAAGTGTTCCAAAATGACAGAAATTGGAAAATCGACTATCTACAGACTTTTAAAGGAAACAAAAAATGAATGAAAAAATAAACAAGATACTGTAAATCCCCCAAAATCATCTACAGGTCAAAGGTCAAATGTCGTTATAGATGATTTCTTCAAAAATGTCATTCACAGTAAAGTACACTTATTTTATTTTAAACAAGAAATACCAACGCTAAACATAATTTTAAGTGAACTTTCAGAGGACAACGATTTGCTAAAAATCAGTAGAAGCAAATTATAGCCGTCTTACGAGAGTTGAATTTTTGCTGGGAAAAGCAGAACAGGAAGTCAGTTCTTATCGATAAAGATAAAATTATTAGTTGGCGAAGATCCTACTTAAGCTCAATTAAAAAATTCCGTGACGAAGGGAGGAATATTTATTATATAGATGAAACTTGGGTCAACGAGGGATATACTGTAACAAAAGTATGGCAAGATAAAAATGTAAAAATTTTTCCACAAGCATTTTTGGATGGACTTTCAACAGGGTTCAAGGCACCTTCAGGTAAAGGGCGAAGATTAATAGTGGCACATATAGGTAGTGCCAGTAGTTTTGTAGATGGCGGTTCACTTGTATTTGAATTTAAAAATACATGTGACTATCACGAAGACATGAACGCAGATATTTTCGAAGAGTATTTTACATAGGTGTTGGATCTAATTCCTCCGGGGTCTGTATTTGTCATGGATAATGCCAGTTACCATTCACGGCAGACCGAGCGGACGTCTACGACTGCTTGGAGGAAAGCCGATATAATTCAATGATTATCCGGAAAAAACATTTCTTTTGAAGCAAATATGGTGAAAAATGAACTTTTGACACTTGTCAATCTTAATAAAGATCAGAAAAAATATGTTATCTATGATATGGCAACAAATGGCCAAATAACGGTACTACGGTTACCACCTTATCACTGTGAACTCGAATTAGTCTGGGCGCAGGTAAAAGAAGATGTAGCGCGAAATAATTACGACGTTTAAATTAAGTGACGTGAAAATTTTGATAAAAAATTCCTTGGAACGAGTAACTGCAGATAACTGGCAAATATGTATACATTATGTACAAAAAGAAGAGGAGAAAATGTGGGAACTCGATAATTTAATTGACGTTACTATGGAACCTATCGTTATCAATCTAGGAGACGAAGATAATTCATCAGAATATTCAGAGAATGAATTTTAATATACCTACTTTTTTATTTTCTTTATTGTACATTTATACAACACTACATTTACTCACCATAATTTGAATTTACATATATTTTTGTGTGGAATAAAAGTCTATTAATTAAATTTAAATAAATATTTTGATAATAATAATGAATAATTTTATTTGAATTACTAAAAACCCTCTTAACCCGGTTATGATGCTTAAAGTAGCCTCATGTTTTGAAATGCTGTTTTTATATTGTTTACTTATAAGAGAAATGAACCCAGAAATTGAAGCGGCGTAGACAAAGACGGATTGTCGGGGATGAAATTTTAGCTACCTGCTACAATTTAGTACAACCCGATCAAACAAAGTTTTTTTAAAAGTACACCTCATCTATACCGATAATACATAATATAAAAATATTGAATATAAGCACCAGTACTACATTTATTTACGATTTGCATACATAATAAGCTTTTATTACTCCCTTTCATTTCTAAACAGACTATAATAGCTGATTTTATACGAAGTGTTTCTGAATATAAGGCTAGCCAACTTTACCATTTTTTCGCATTTTTACTGATAATATGCTAAATTCAGAAGACTTTACCACACTCAAATATTATTTTACTATCACTGTCTGTCACTGTTAATAAAAAAACAGTTTGACAGAAAATTGTTTATTTAAATATTGGGAACATTATTCCATATATTAAAAGTACAATTATTTAAATTTGAAAAGTTGACAACACGAATCTTATTCAATTCTACTTGTT
Organism: Monochamus alternatus; assembly: GCA_037114965.1. Lineage (NCBI taxonomy): Eukaryota > Metazoa > Arthropoda > Insecta > Coleoptera > Cerambycidae > Monochamus > Monochamus alternatus. The sequence continues at coordinate 127,194,067 of CM073426.1, forward strand.
CTTCTGAAAACTATTATCGGCATACCTGAATAGTCTTAAGGTGCCATTAGTTCTTGGTGATGAAATATACTTTTTGAATTTTCAACTTATTGATGATGCTTTCCTCGATATAATCTGCAGCCAAATTAGTTGGTTGCTATCCTACATGTCTTTTAAGTGATTTACTATTCACTCCATTGTCAGCAAGAAGGTGACAGCCGTCCTCCTCGAGCAGTGCCAGTGTGCCTAGATGAATCTGGGAGTTTTAAGTATTCTGCAACTCTTTGAGGACAACTGTTGACGCCAACTGGTTGTATTGTGCACTTACCGTAATTATAGTAAATTAAAAATCTATTGTGCTTTATTTATTTGGGTCTCAATCATAAATACTTATGATAAATGCGTTGCACTCTGATTCTACGTTAAACACACATTTCATTTTGCTTTTGGTATCATGTAAAGTTATAACCAAAATTTCCCCTATTTAAACCAAATATTAATACCACTTTAATTAATAAGAACTTACCATCTGTAGCCTCTTTTAAAAACATAGTTACGTTTTCCATAGCCAAAACTTTTGATTCCTTTGTTCCGTACGTATCACTTTGACGTTTTAAAAAGACAAGTAGCTTTTTATATTGTGATATATCCATATTTTCGTTTATTTGTATAATACTTTTGAACATGGAATATTCAGGGTGATTAAGGTTTAATCTTGATAACTTCAGGAATCGATAGGTTAAAATAATGTTCATTTGTGATATTCCTAAAATCACTGAGTTTTGTTTTCATGGGTTGCTATAACGTTAAATGAAATTTACGCGGCTGGTGCGCTACACTGTCACCAATTTCTTTGAATATCTCAGAAACAAGACCACACGCCGAAAAAACAGAAGACGAATAAGTTTCGAAATTAATCAGGTCAAAATGGTGCGTAGATGTTTTATTGAAATTATTTTTTTTTTTTTGTAGTTTTGAAATAAAGTAAGAGGGGAGTAGCATACAAAATACACTTCTAAGAGGGGTAGGTAGTTCAAACTTAAGAAGCTTATGTAAGATCATAAGGAGTGTTTCTGTTCCGAATTTCACTTAAATCGGATAAGTGGTTCAAAAGTTATGAGGGAAAAACGAGAAAAGATTCCTACTTCAACGCCTTCTATCTCGGAATCGATGCGTTTTAGGAAATGAGTTTATATCACCCTGTATAGACCATAAATTGGATGCCTTAAGAGATTTTGCCTAAAGTATGTACAAAAAATAGCTTATCATCTCAAAATATACGTTAGCATTACACTTTCATCTGTTCTTGCGTTTTTTGATATCCTCCAATATTTCATTTACCTTGTTACGGGTTTCTTTTGTCACCCGGTAGAATGACGAATTTATTTTGTTCCGGCAATACCTACATTTTCTACTTTATAAAGTACTTAACATCATTGTTCTAAATCCATTTATTTATATAGGTATTTATTTAATTCATGGGTGAAAAGATCAATAAAATATTATAATTCTAATTAAATAATTTTGCACCAACTAGAAATGAACGGTTTGGGGTTGAAATTAAAATTTAATAAATGGCTTAAATATTTCTTATAATAAACAATAAAATCGTTTAAAGTTTAATATTCAGTTAGGAGAAATTATAGAAATATTAGAAACGTTTACAATTATAATTTTATCGCCGGGTCTGGGCAAAAAAGTGATAAGTTTTTCGCACCGAAAATAAATTAAAGAATGACTTGCTAGTCTGTCTTGAAAGAAAGCAGTTATTATCGCAAATTGCGGATTTTTGGTAAAGTTCTTTAATTACAAGTCTGTTACCCTTCATTAATTAATTAATGTTGCTATTGCTAGTAGTCAGCAGATTTAATTTGGATTTGTATTGTGTCGTGCAACAGATTTAACAAACAAGGCCGTCCAACAGCTCAGGTATTTAGAAAAATTTATCTATTTTGTTAATTAATTCGAGCCATTTATTTAAACTTTATGAGGTGAATGTATTCACCTGTATCACCATTTATTTCCCTCAACAACCACGTTCATTTCTAGGCCTTTTTTTCCTACTCGAGTGTTTGGCATTCTGCATTGGTGCCCCATTTGCCAGTTATATTGAGAAGCTGGAGGTACCCCAATGATAACATAGTACCAGTACGAGTACCGCAGGCTGAGGTAAACCGGCACGCGAGAGTTCCAGCGAAGGTACCGAGTAAATCGACCCAGGAAGCGAGGCTTCGCCCCACATAACCCTAAAATTGTCACGTGGCCGTACCGGGAAGGATATTTCACCATCCTAGGACCCTAGAGGATCACCAATTAAGGTCATATTCACTCCTGATCCACTCCGTATATTCACGTTATTTATTTAAATTAATGATTTAATATTTTTTCTTAAACTAAATACTATATATGTATAGATCTATTTAACCACGGCTGTAAACCTTATAGTATATATACTAAGAGGGCCTTCTCTTTTTTTATCATTTACGTAAGCGATATCGATAACTTATTATATAATATTATCTTTTGGGTCTAGGACAGCCCCTTCAAGGGATAAAGATTTTCCCTATTACGACCATAAAAAAAAACTTGTTCATAAATTTGACCAATCCTAGCATTTTTATTTCGCTATTTAATTTCTTTATTATACCAGGTGATACATTTTCATTACTAAATAAACTTTAAATTAGTAAGTCTTAGTCTAGCTTTTTTTTCTTGTTTAGTATAGATATTGTTCTTTACTTTATAATTTCTTATTAGTGTATAAAATAGCCTGGGTGCACTCGCAGAGATAGAGACTGCACTTCCACGCCCAATCTCCCTGAGCTGCTGGACTCTCTGCTCACTCTGCATCCGGATTGTCGAAAGGCTATAGCCGGCAGTCTCGCCCTGTATGATTATTTTTTTTTAGTTGCTACCAAGCCTAAGCGTAGGTGGACGTAGCAACCTTCTCGTATTTTTCCTTGGATTTTAAAAGAAGTTAGCTCAAAGATGATTCTCGAGTGGCATTTAAAATGCCTTCAGAACAATTTTCTAAATTGTAACAGTAATAAGACTAGATATATGAGAAGGCTTTTGCAGAAAATCTAAAGTTTTTCTTAAGTGAGCACAAATTAATTAGTAATTTCCAGTTTGGCTTCCGAACTGGTTATTCAACGTTGGATGCTTTATTGACAATTTATAAACACATTTTGGAAAGTTTTGAGTCCAAACAGAGATCGGCTTGTTTTTATTTTGATTTAACGCGGGCTTTTGATACCGTAAATCATGACTTACTTCTGATAAAGCTTAAACATTATGGGGTCAGGGGTACTCCTCTTGAGTGGCTGAGATCCTATTTATCTAATCGACATCACAAAGTTATCGTCAAGGGTCCTGATGATCAGTCTACATCTAGCAACAGAGTGGTTCCATCGGGTGTTCCTCAGGGTAGCATTTTGGGACCTATTTTGTTTATCGTATTTATAAATGATCTAGGCAATTCTTTTTATCCAAATCTGGCTTCTCTCTATGCAGATGATTCCACTGTGGCTTTTCGAGCAAATTGCGTTGATCAGTTAGCTCGTGAGGGTGGGAATTGTATTGATATAATGAAAAAATATTGTGTGGCAAATGGACTGTCTTTAAACTGCGCGAAAACTGAAATGATTTCTTTTTCAATGCATGACCCTAATTTTAGTTTGTATGTTGCCTTAAATGGGAGATCTCTTAGGGATAATGATTGTGTCAAGTCTCTGGGAGTCACATTTGATAGGTGTCTAAACTGGCAGGCTCACATAGCGAACTTATGCAAGGGACTATTCAAACATAACTTTGTCATGTGGAATCTAAGGGAGTTTGTGGGTCTTGACATTCTGAAATTATATTATTACGGGCAGGTGTACCCTATCCTAAGTTATTGTATCCTCTGTTGGGGTAATGGTTCTGGTGTTGACAATTTAATGATTGCGCAAAAACGAATCATTCGAACTATGCTGTTCAAAACAAGGCGTTATTCTTGTCGCCAATTATTCAAAGACTTGGGAATCTTGACTGCAGTCTCAATGTATATTTTAGAGTGCGCGACATATGTCAGAGTTCACAAGTCTGAATTTACGCAGTTCGGGGATAGACATTTGACGTTTGACCTCAGAGATAGACATACTGTCGTGGTACCTAGACACCGATTGGCAAAGGCGGCTAATGGTCCATTTGTTATGGCACCTAAAATATATAACCATCTTCCTGTTAATATAAAAAATATTCAGAGCATCCCGTCCTTCAAAAAGTCATGTAGAGATTTACTTTTGACAAAATCGTTCTATACGGTGCGTGAATTTTTTGAGTGTAGTTTTCTTTGATTGTTGTTTGTTATCTTGTATTGTACAAATTGAATTTGAAGTCAATTATTGTGTGTCATTGTTATTTATTTTGTTATATATTTGTGAATTTTATTATATTTACTTGACGTTTTCCATGCATTGTATTATGTCTCAGGAAATAAAGCATATTATTAGCATATTATTATTAAGACTCATTTGTATATTTCATATTCATTCGCTGCGATCGTTCGTACTCAAAAGCTATCGTTTAGTAAAACTATGTTTTTTTTATCTTGTTGTTTATTAAAGTATTAACTGTAGTAGTGTTGTTTACTGGATACAGTTTTATTTTGAATTACTTTAACTTCGATTACCACTGAAATTCGATCTTTGAATGGAATATTTATACGTTTAGAACGTATTAATTTTCTTTTTCATTACCCTTACATACATATTGTAGTTTATACAAACATTACTTATTGTGTTACCATAGAAAACGTTTGCTTTTAAAATTTACTGTTTTATGAGAGAATTTACTAAAAATGCAAAATGAAAGCATTGAAAAATCTTATTTCGTCATTATTTATAGTTCTATTCATATTTTGAAATTTAATTTAGCATATTCGTTTCAATTTCCCTATTTAAGTGAAGGTGTCTAAAGTCCCTAAATTAACCAAGCAGCACAACCGATTTTGTCTAAAATGGTAGTTTAACAAATGCCATTTTCTATTATTATCATATTTTATATGCCTGTATGTATTTGGGATGTTCTATTAATTTTATACGTAAGTATCAATTTTTTGCGTTCTGTATAAAAATGTATTCAGATTGGTTTATCTTGGCAAAAGGAACCAAAATGGCGGCTGATAAATAGTGCATTTTTAAGGACATGAAGGACATTATTTGAACAGGTATAGGGGGCTTTGGGATTTTATTACAGGTATTAGGTACGTCTGTCGTAATTCATATTTTTTTGCTGTACTACATAAGCAATTTTAATGAGTTTTATTATACAGGGTGATTCATTAAGAATGGGCAATCTCTGAACTGGAGATACTACACACCAAAATATGGCGATTGAGCCAAATATACCTTATTCGAATGTAGCTGGTTTAAAAAATACAGTGTGTTCAATGCTAGAATTTTATTTTGAAATATCTCAATAACTTTGAAACCTGTCGGAGTATTAAAAAAAAATTGGCACAATTATGTTTTTTGGCACGGCAAATAAGAATTTTTAACTAATTTTGACGTCACTAGTAGATGGCTCCACTTATGGCACAGCATGTTTCTTTTAAATGGCAGAACTTTTTTGCTGTTCAGTGATATCCATCTGTCTATTGAAACAATCGATTCTCCTACCTGTTGTATCTAAAAAAGGTATACCTTGTTGAAGTCGTTAGGAGTAACAGTTTTCGAAATAATCCTATTTGAAATATTCAGTGCACCGATTGAAAGCTGTTATCGTTTCAGGTAAAGTGCCTTTTCTACTGAAAATACAGCAAAATTTTACTTGAAAAAGTTGTTCAGAACGGTAAATTATGGAGACGTGCAAAGTTTCAAGAAGATCGGCCTGCTTTGATAAAATCTTTGTGCTTTGTTGACAAATGGTTTGAAAATCAAACCTAGTATCTCCAGTTCAGAGATTGCCCATTCTCAATGAATCATCCTGTATTATAATAATAATGAAGCATATTTCGTTAAAAGTAAATTGGCACTGACATTGATTCACTGGCATTTCTACGAAACTATCATTAAGAAGATAAATAAATTATAGTTTAAAAAAACTAAAAAAACACGCTTTAATAGTAAACCGAACTAAAAAGTAGAAAATAATTTTGAAGTATCAAGAGTTTGTTACAGCAATAGAAAATTCCGACAATCAATTACGACTAATTAATTGGGAATAAGATTAAATTAGAAATTAAATTATTAATAAAATAATTCAATTATAGTAAAAAAAAGCGTGGGGTGCAATTTACTATATTTTCATAATGACTTTATTTTTATAAATAGCTGCACTACTGAAATAATGGTAACATTTAATATCAAGCACCCCACGCTTTTTTTACTATAATTGAATTATTTTATTAATAATTTAATTTCTAATTTAATCTTATTCCCAATTAATTAGTCGTAATTGATTGTCGGAATTTTCTATTGCTGTAACAAACTCTTGATACTTCAAAATTATTTTCTACTTTTTAGTTCGGTTTACTATTAAAGCGTGTTTTTTTAGTTTTTTTAAACTATAATTTATTTTCTTAATTTTTAGTCTCAAAACAATAACAAAAGTAATTATAATTAAGAGCCTTAATTTTTAAAATATCTTATATTTGACAATAAATCTAAATTCATTTCATTCATGTTTACGTAACCTTTCCATTTCATATAGTTTTTCTATACATTTTTTTTTTCTCCAGTCTCCTCTTTCTTCGTGTTATAGTTTCATTTTTGTTTGTTTCTATAAAATATGCAAATTAAAATTTTTGTCAACGTTCTCGTATCAAAATCTTTTTTTTTTCTTTCTAATTTTACAAAATTTTAGATTCAAAACTTTCTTCAAAATTCTTGCCAAAATTTTCAAATCAAAATTTCTTTGAATTTGAAAATTTACGCTCTTCAAAATTTTAAAATTCAATGTCTTTTTCGAAATTTTTTCAAAATTTTTGGATTTTAAAATTTTTCAATTGAAAATTTTTTCCAAAAATTTTTATTTGAATTTTTTTATAAATTATCAAATTTTTATTTATTTCTAAAATTTTTTAAATTTGATTTTATCATGTAATTCCACAATCCAAAATTATTTACAAAATTTTGTATTTCAAAACTTTTTTAAACTCCAAAATTTTATATTCAGAATTTTTTTTTTTTAATTTTGAATTCTGTATTTTTTCGAAATTTTTTAAATCAAAATATTTATTTGAATTTTGTTATAAATTATCAAATTTTTATTTATTTATAAAAATTTTTAATTTAAAATTAGGCGAAAACCGAAAACTAATTTTGTCAGGTCGCCATCTATACGTGAAAAGCAAGAGCACGAATCTATTACAGTCCCCTGCCCCTGCCTTGCCTGCTTGGAAACAACACTGATGGATTGTATACACTTAACCTGCAAAGTAATCTAAATAGTTTTTATTCTGATGATCCTAGTCAGGACATTAGAACAAAGTTATTAAATAATTGTATTGTCATCAGTCCTTGACCCCTGTGCAAATTTTCAAGCTGATCAGACTTCTTGAAATTGGTGAAAATTACGCTGAAAGATTCCGTTACATACATACATACATACATACATACAGGTGAAGCTAATATAAGCGTGTTAAAATAGCACGCTACTGTATTTTACAGGAAAAAATGTCAAAACAATTTTTTTATTGAAATTAATCAGTGTTTATTTGTAAAAAAAGAACACGAGACAATTACAATATAGCTGAAATGACAGACATAAATATTATTTAACTTAAAAATGATGAAATATGCTGCCAACGTTAATACATGCCCGTGCTTCCAAGTTACTTGAGACGGCCATTTCTCATTGTAAAACTCCGTAGGTACTTGTATAATTTATACGGCGAAAAATAATCCCCAGTTATTCGCAAACCGCAGCCGTTACAGTTAAGTGCAACACCTCCGCTGCATATCTCCATTCATTTCGTGGAAAACCGCAAAAAGGGCATAAATATGTCGCTAAAAACTGTGCACGGAGCCAGACTGGTATGCACCCACATGATTTGTGGCGAATAAGTGCATGAATATCTTCGACCGAGTCCCACACTTCTTGCCGTGAATTATAATTGCAGTAAACTTTATTGCAGCTGCACAGCAGTTTGCGGTGTAACATAACAATATGTAATTCTCGATAAATCTGCTGGGTTTTATGTGGAATTGTCCGGCAGACGAGACGTGCTGGGGAGACAGGGGCAAAATATTCAATGTCTACCATCGATTCATACAATTCCAGAAAAACGAATTATACAAGGTGATTCAAGTTTAATCTTGATAACTTCACGAATCGATAGAACAAGTTAAAATAATGTTCATTTGTGATATAAACTTATGTCCTAAAACGCATCGTTTTCAAGAGAGGGCGTTGAAGTAGAAATTTTTTTCTCGTTTTTCCCTCATAACTTTTGAACCACTTATCCGATTTAAGTGAAATTCGGAACACAAACACTCCTTATGATCTTACATAAACTTCCTAAATTTTAACTAGCTATCCCTCTCAGAAGTGTATTTTATACACTCTCTTTATTTCAAAACTACAAAAAAAAATAATTTCAATAAAACATCTACACACCACTTTGACCTGATTAATTTCGAAAGTTTTTCGTCTCCTGTTTTTTTTTTTCGACGTTTGGTCTTGTTTCTGAGATATTCAAAGAAATTGGTGACAAAGTAGCGCACCAGCCGCGTAAATTTCATTTAACGTTATAGCAACCCATGAAAACAAAACTCAGTAATTTGTGTCAGCTGACGTTCTGGGCGCCGCGATAGCCGAGGTGGCTGGGAGACGACTGCTCGTGAAACCAGTCTGGTCGGCTATGTCAGTGTGGGTTCGAATCCCACTGTAGTACCATGAATGTTTGTGCTCGTCGAGAGATGCATAATAAGTATATAGGCTGCGGTGCTTCCGGGGACACTGTCGGACGGCTCTCAAAAAAAAACTGACGTTTGTGAAAATCATTGCCAAAAGTATTATTTAAAGAGTGTTCTTAGTGTTAAGAAAAAACAAGATTTACTGATATGTCGAAGGCATTTGAGAGCCTTGATGATGGCATATTGTTACAGAAATTATTATCGTGTGGTTTGTCATTAAATTTAATCAATCTGTTCATTTCTTACCTGAAGGACATAAAACAATATGTCATGTTCAATGGACTTAAATCTACTGAATACGTAGCTATATCTGGAGTGCCTCAGGGAACCAACCTGGGACTTCTGTTATTTAATATTTTCATAAATGACATAGTTAATGTAACAGATGTTCAATGCCTTCTTTATGCAGATGATTTAAAAATTTACTATTAGACTAATTCTGAGGACGACTGTTTGATGATAATTTGAAACGAGTCGAAGATTGGTGCACTTTAAATCATCTCAAACTAAATGTCTCAAACTGTAACTGTAATATACTCCCGAAATCGTTAAAAAACCAGATTTTTTGCAATAACTCTGGGATCATGGGGAGAACTATTGGCACAAGATTCTTGCACGAAATTGTTTATTTTTGCAACCTGGTTAATTAACAAATTAATAAGTCTACTCCCGGAATCACTAGAGACCCGAAATTTTTCCCGGGATTTCTGTCTTTTTAAGGCGAACGATCGGCACAAGATTTTTGCCAATATAATTGTTTATTGTTCAATTGATCCCAGAGTTATTGCAAAAAAATCCGATTTTCTAACGATTCCGGGAGAAGAGTTATTAATTTGTTAATTAGCGAGGTTGCAACAATCGAACAATAAACAATTATATTTGCAAAAATCTTGTGCCGATGGTTTGCCTTACTAAGCCAGAAATCCTGGAAAAAATTCCGGTTCTCTAGTGATTTCGGGGGTGGTGTTTTTAATTTTTGAATTACAATTTAGCAATAAATAATAAAGCTAACACCAAAGTGATAAAGAGGGTCCACGAAAACCCCCGAGAGAACATTTTTCAGACAATTTCGTTGAATCGTGTGTGACATTTGCCATATGTTCAACAAAAATGGGTCATTTGTTAAATAAACAATTAAAAATTTGCGAGCGTACAGAGTTTAGATGTACCTTTTGTTATAAAAAATTCCCTGAACATTTTGCAGAAAACCGCATCTCAATCGGACTTCTCCGCAAAAAGTTGCCTATTTTCACATTTTTCATGCTAATTTTACGCGACTAGATCGATAAATGTTTAATGCTCTGGTGCCTTTAGCATTTTATCAGTATACCAGTATCTTAAAAACTACATGTAGTAGTCATAATGTCATTAATTTTAATCACATATTCGGAAGGCCCAATGAAACAGAAAATCGAAAACAAAATTTTTCCCTACCCTTTGAAGGACAAACAAATCGCTACAAATTTTCTGATACGCGTTCAAGAATTGAAGCTATATAGAAGTCCAACAGCGTTGCCAGTCAGGATCAAATACATATAATAACAGCATGTTCAGTACTGAATTGATAGATTTTTTTTCTAATGACAAACTTCTTGTTTGCGATCTGAAATTCTTTGAGATACATGTTTTTGCAATAATAATGACCCCTCAAAACAGTTTTTGAACTTCTGGATGCTCTGGGTAGAAATGTCGTTAAATTGGTAACTAAAACAACTAAGAAGTAATGTTAAAAGTTGAAAGTAGATTTCATTGCGAATATGTCAGCAGTTCAAAAGAAATCGCAAAATTCATTTTAAAAAGTGTCATTATTATTGCAAACTATTGTATCTTTAAAAATTATTGTTAAATTTTTAAAGTATTCATTATGCTTTTTGTAAAGTTTTGACGTAAAATTCATTCATTATGCCCTCGTAATGCGAGTTTAAAAACTCTGCTAAGTTTTATACAAAATAATTTTGGATTAAACATTTAAAAACATATATTTTGTTGTCACCTTTTCGTTATTCTTGATAGCAGAATCGAGTTGAGCTTGTACGTCGGTATTCCCAAATAATGCAAATCGCATTTGATTATGAATATGAGTCAGAATCAAATCGATTACCCATGTTCAGTAGGTACCGAATAACAGAGACGCACAGGTCTATTAAAATATTATAAATATTTTCACGGCTCTGTTCAGCAGACGGTCTTTCATTACTTCACTTTATCCAACATGAACTGCATTTTTGTTTAGGCAAATAACACATTTTATTAATAATTATAAACTACACTGATGACATCAACACACGAAATCCACAAACCTCTACCATGTGAAAATGATAACTGATGGAAGAAGGGAGAGAAGTGGGGCACGTGCATGCATGCAGTTCGACAGCGGACTCACCTGTATAGGAAAATGACCCCGAACGATGTTCAACTTATTTATTCCGCTGGTAATGTATTAAACGGAAATTTGAACTGCCAACTTTTTAGCTTTTTTGAGTGTGCCGATTAGAGTCTATATACGATGTCGGCGCTCATTAGTACGGTTAGGTACGGTTTATTATAAAATTTTCATGATTTCCTATTGATTAGACCGGGTGTTTATAAAAATGAAAACTTATTTATTGTTTGTTTCTGTTATTATTTAGCGGTTCTACAGGTTCTGCCATTGAGTAAATTTAAAAAAAAAGGTTATTGACCTAAATACGGTAGGTCAAGACTCGGATTGCCGAATTGTTTTTCACTAAATAGGTATGTCTTAGACGGTTTTTTGTTGACATGAGGGCTTCCTATTACTGTCTATATTTAAATAAAATAAACGTTTCAGCCTTTCTTAATAATTTAACCTTGTGAGGATTGGATTTTATTTTGCTATTTATGTAATGAAATGTGACTGGATTATTTTGATCCGTTGGAGTTTTGTAATTTCAATATTAAATATTTTTCAAGTTGAAACTTAATGTGTTAATTGCATACTTTTAAAAAATTATTTATAGCATTAATTATATTCTACAATAAGTAGGTACTATATAAAGGAAAATATTTAAATTTGACAACGTCGCAATATGCAAAATTTCTTGAATTCAAAATTGCTTTTTTATATAATAATAGTACACTTTATTAGCCCAATAGGTGTAAACCCAATTACAGGACCAGCAAAAGTACCATATAATTAATTAATATTCTAAACTAAAAATAAATTAATGAAGAAAGTACAGATGAACAAAGAAACAAAGTGTGCGCCAAAAAAATATTCGTACAAAAAATGCACAGAATAGTTATTTACAATAAAGATTAATATTACAACACGAGTGTTAAAGGCATCAACCGAGTTTTGTAAAACATCGAGTGAGTAATATGAATTTACAATGAGAATATTGTACAAAATTTTGTCTACTTTCATTTAATAACACGAAAAAAATATATTTAGCGGAGAGTGTCAAAAGACGCGACAAAAAAGTGGTGTATATTCTATGAACAGAAATAATCCTGCATATCCAATTGAAATAATTAGTGACGTATCTGTAGTTATAATAAAACTTTTAAATTATTAACAAAACCAGGCAAAATTTGAGAAAATTATTAATATCTGGAAAACGGTAACATTTTGTATAAGTAGGTATATGATGTGTAATATATTCCAAATGACCTCAGTTAAAACTTCCTGTCTACCTCCCAAACACTATGTATAACAAAAACAATAAAAATGAGTAATAAACGAAGATTATGAGGCAGGATTATATTCCTCTGTGCATAACAGAAAATTTATTCCCACTTACAGAGAATTGTGTTTGTTTGAACAGTTCTCAGGACCCAAGAGCCTCTACGGGTGTTTATTTTCTCGACTATTAATAATTTTAATTATTTATTTCCACTTGAGACACCTACCTAAAGAAGTATCAAGTGACCCATGTTTCGACTCTCCGAGTTCCCCCTACCGTTTCTTGTTTATTTACTTCTTTATTGGCACGTTTGGGTGGTCTTTTATCGGTTAATCAAATCGGTGTGTACTTTGCTACGGTGTTTGGGGGCGATTTGCATTTTAATAGGAACCAGACGGTAATGGGCCTAGCTTTATGTTTGGACTGCGTATCTAGCCGAGACAAATTTAACTAATACCGTAATTTGTGTTATGTCTGCCTTGCTACCTACTGTTTTTAATGTTATCAGAAGTTTCTTTGGGAGAAAATATGTGTTTTCGAAGAGTATTTCAACAATTTAGAAATGAAAGACATATTAATATAGATTGTCAGTGTATCACAAACCAGAGGAAACATCGACCTACTTAATGAACAGTTGGGAAAATCCATTTTGTAATTCATTAGGTACACGCTTAAGCCAGAGATAAATGCTTATGTAATTAATTAGCTATAATCATTTATTTGGTAATTCTGTACGTGCTAATCAATCACTGTTGTGTTTTTAATAGATACTTTTATTCATTCTTAAAAACAGTTACTTTTTCTGTATTGAGCGTATCGAATATACCTACTTAATGAATGTGTTTGCATTGTTCAGAACTTCTCTAAAACAAATTTCTAAGTGTACAGTAGTCTCTTACAAATACAATTCTCTAAGGAAAAATTAACGGCACTGAAAACTGGTCTACTGTAAAACATGAAGGCGACAATCTGCGATCGAACAAAAAATTTAAAGAAATGCTCATGGATGTCCAGTATTGTACATGTTCTAATTTGAATTTGCCGCTTCGTGCAGCGCATGAATACTGAAAAAAGATGGGTCCAGAATCCAGATGTAACACTGACCTCTAAAGTTTAAACAAACTGTTCTGTTTTCTTTGGTGACGCTAATAAAGTGATAGTAAACTCTATAGATGAATAAATTAGGAAACCCAAGCAATATAAATCACATTTTGTAAGTAAATTTGTATTTTCTACTTTTAGTCTATTTATAAATAATTGAATTATTTGCTGACTAGGCTAAATTCATAACTTCTTTATGTAGACAATTATGTCACAGTATAATTATGTACCTACTAACTGCTGGCAACAGTAGTTTTCGTTTTTAGATAAAGAAGTTTTCATTTTCATTCTAGTTGTTGAGTTTTATCGTCTTTACCTGTTCCGGGTTAAGTTGAGTAATGTAATTATATGGTTTTGTTATTGTTACTTGTTATGTGCTACATAGTTGTTTTGTTTATATCTCTTAATAATTATTTATGTATTTGTTATTCATGTAATAATTAGAAGAAACAATAAATACATATTATCAAAAAGTATTTCTATAATTCCAATGCAGACCTCCATTAAATGTCCATAACAGGACATCTATGGATAGCACAAATTTGGTACAGAGGCGGACATCTGTGGGTCCGAAAGTGGTACAGTAGTGGACGTCCCTAGGTTGCACGAAATTGTGACATTTGTGCGTCCGTGGGACTTCCAGTGGACGTACATCGAACAAAAAATTCACGAACAGTCAAACTCAAATGTGGCCGAGCCCCATCGTGCAGAACCCACATTCTCTCTTTGTCTTAGCGGATAGAGGACATCGTCAGAGTAGTTCATACCCATCCATCACCCATACATTCAAAGAAAACTGACGTTGATATCGAGATTTCATTATGGAAGTCAGGTTTTCATCAGACCAAACGTGTTTACTGTGGAAGTTCATTATAGGATCTCTGGAAAAATTAAGTTCGTTGGTAAACAATATGCCAGCGGTAAAGTCAACATGTTAAATTTTTTGCAAAATCCAGTGCCAAAGTTATAGACGTGAAGATAGTATTTTAACAGTAAGGCTTGAACCCTTTGTATGTGATACGGGTATAACTGTTAATGCTTCAGAGCGGACCAAAGTAATTTATGATTAACATTAAGATTTGCTGCGATCTTATTAGTGCTAGTATTTGGGTCTTCTTCAATTTAGTGTAGAATAGCTTTTTTCCAACTCAGGCATTCCAACACTCAAAGGTTTTCCAGGAATTGGACCTTTCTGAAATGAGCCTAACTCCGAAAGAGGTTGAAAAACATTTCTGAGGATTCTTGGATTTGTAGTTAGATGATTTGAAAATATTTCCATATGAATTTGCCTAGTCTCAGTACCATTTCCATCTGCAAGGCCATAAATATAAACCATATTGGTCATTTCAGCATTTGGATATGCATAAGCCATTATTAAAACTAAATCATTTTAAAAAATAATAATAATAATAAATAAGATTTTGTTACACAAGCTTCATTAACAAAGTTCATGTCGAACGCAGATTCGATTTTTCTTAAAATATCAGAAACATTTTCATAAATTTAGAATCAAAATTACTAGGTGCCTTATTTGACGATGTCAATTTATTGGCCTCTAATTTTGTGTCATATGTTCAGTTTTAGTGAAAAGGAATATTATTATGGGTGATTCTAATTCCGAGAGTGTTCCATCGGATATCGAAGACATTGAATAAAGCGTTGTCCATTCCCTGCTTCCTGAAAAATCAAGACAGGCGTAAGAGAAAGGTTATGCAAAACTTGAAGATTAGTATAAAAGGAAATGAATCAAGAATAACGGCAATGAAGGTTTTTCTAGCATCTTTCAAAACATAACAAGTCTTCGCCTCTTTAGGTATATTATTCTATGCTACGTTGTTATAACAATGAAGAGAAATACGGATATTAGGAAGTACGTCCATTTAATTGCATTTCTAAAAAGAAAATCAGAAAGAAGATAAAAGTTGCATTGACAGTGGAGCAGGCACCTGCAGGCGTATTGAATTGACCTATAAAATGTTAAAGTTGAAGAACAATGCATTCATATTATTATTCCGTTTACCAAAACAAATATATCATGAGATTTTTTTATTACAAACATTGAAGGGATGAATATGACGAAAATGGTTCGAAGATATATAGCGATGAGAAAAAGCAACACAGATCATACTTGATTTTTTGTGTGGTACAGAAATGAAACATGCATCAAGCAGCCAATAATTCCTATTATGTTTACTTCTTTGTATAGATCCTTCAGTTCGTTGTTTTTTCTTCTTACCCAATTATCTCCTACTTTCTTTCCTACATATCTTCCTTAATACTTTTGTCTCCCATACTTGTAGTCTTGCCTGATCCGCTTTGCTAAGAGTCCACATTTCACACGCATACGTCACTATCGGTCTTACTACTGTTTTGTAAATTTTCACCTTTGCTTTTCTAGATATATTTTTATTCTTCAGTATTCTATTTAATGCTCCTAGGCACCGATTCCCGCCATTATTCTCGCCGGGATTTCTATGATTACAGCTGGTACATTTGTAAATTCATTCCCTAAGTATGTAAATCTATCCACTTCTTCAAACTAATATTCTATACCCTCTTCACACACGATGTTCAAAAAACTTTTCCCTCTAAACTTTGTATTACTCCATTCCATCAATTTTTACTCATTGATATATAGTCCCATTTTTCTGGCTCCTTCGCAATATCATCTGCGAACGCTAGACACTGGTGCCTTTTATTATATATAAGTCCACTTCTGTTAAGTTTAGCTTCCCTTATTGCCTTCTCTAGTATTATGATGAAAAGAATTGACGATAGTGGATCTCCTTGTCTAACTCCCTGCTTAATTTCAAATTTTTCCGATAGTCCACCGTTTATCCTAACCATACTCTCGGTTCCTTGTAACGTTATTTTTATCATTCTAACTAATTTACTATTAATACCCATTTCATTCAATGCTTTGTATATTTCCTTCCTTTTTACTTTATCGTACGCCTGACTAAAGTCAATAAAAAGCATGCTCATAGCTTTCAGCCTGTACCTCCCTTAATACAATGATTTGGTCCACTGTACTTCTCCCCTGTCTAAAACCGCATTGATATTCACCTATCACCTGCTCTGCCTCCTTCTTCAACATGTTCTTTAAGTACATTGCCAATATTTTGTACGCCACGTTCAGCAGAGAAATACCCCTGTAATTTTGACATTGGCTCTTGTCTCCTTTTTTGTATATTGGGCATATTATTGCTTGTTTCCATTCGCTAGGAATCTCTTCTTTTTGCCACATTTCTTCTATCAGTTTTTGCATGTGTTCCGTTAACTGTTCTCCTCCATATTTAAATAATTCTGCTGCTATTCCATCATTACCTGCGCTCTTATGGCTCTTTAATTCTCCTATTATTTCTTTAATCTGTTGTTTGCTTGAGGCAGGGTATTCCCATTCATTCTGGTTCGCCGTTATATCATAACCTTCTTCGCTTTCTGCCTTCTCGTCTCCATTTAGTAACTCGTTAAAATATTCCCCCATCTATTCAATATTTCCTCCTCTCCAACTGCTACGCCCTCTTTGTCCTTGAACACCGATACTTTTGCTTGACATCCTCTTTTATTTTTATAATTTTCTTCTATCTCTCTTATCATATTTTCATTATATTTTCTTTTCTTGACTCTTAATATTTTTTTTGTTCTTTTCCTTTGCCCTTCATATTCAATTTTGGCTGCTTCTGTTTTATCTTTTAGCATTTTTAGTCTTAATTTTCTTCTATTTTCTAGTTCTTGTTTGCAAACTTCATCAAACCACTTTCCTTTCCCCCTCTGCATATCTTCTATGTTACAACTACTTACTGCTCTATCTATTCTTATTTTCAACCCTCGCCATTTTTCCTCTATACTATCTCCTTCTATACCTTTTTCTAATTCCCTTTTCATACTTTCTTCATATTTCATTTGCTCTTCTTTTTTATTTAACCTAATCGGTTTCTTTGCTCTTTTTCTCTTGCTTGTTTGATTTCTAATGTACGGTATTATCGATGTCATCTTTGCTCCTACTAAAAAGTGTTCCGTGTCTGCGTCAGGACCTCTATATGTCTACTTTTTGCACTGCTTTCTCCTCTGGTTTTTCAATTAATATATGGCCTATTTGGTTAACCGTTCTTCCGTCCGGAGAACTCCACGTACCTTTATAGATTTCTTTTCTTTGGGAATGCGTACTCATAATAACGAGGCTTTTTTCCTTAGCAAAACATATTAGTAATAGCCCATTTTCATTTGAAATTTCATGTTTACTGTATTCACCTATTGTTGGTTTAAATATATCCTTTCTTCCTATTTTCGCATTCGCGTCTCCCAATACTATTTTCATATCGTAATTAGGTATTTTATCATAATCTCTATCTAATTCAGAGTAAAAATTCTCCTTGATGTCTATGTCTTTCTCCTCTGTAGGTGCATGGAAATTTAAAAATGTCATATTTTGGTATTTTCCCCTTATTCTCAGTGTACATAGTCGATCCGATACTGCTTTGAAGTTTATTATAAGTGGTCTTAAGTTCTTACATACTATAAATCCCGTACCCAACTTCCTATTATTTCCTTCACTATTAAGTAAAAGATATTCATCAATTTCTGTTATATTTTGTCCAATTTACTTTGTTTCTTGCAGTGCAACTATATCAAATCTAATTCTATTTATTTCTTTTATAACCTGTTTTGGCTTTTCTTCCTCACTTATCATATGCTGGAATTAATTTAACAAATTGTTCGGAAGTGTCGCGCAAATGTCCGTGAATTTTGCGTTACTACATGCAACTAACGTACAAACTTGTAAGCTCACCCAAGAATAAAATTACAAAACCCACACTACGATACCTCTTTTAAACGTACAAAGCAAACAAATAAATTTCATCAGCGTGTAAGCCTCTAGTTTCCATTTATTACTTCTCAAATCGAGCTACTAAACTGGGTGCATGCAGCATCGAGTAGGCGGTGGTGTTATGCTTAAACGCGTTAACCCAATAAAAGAACATTTTAAATAAGGAGGCTTTGAGTTCTTTCGATTTGCATAGGCGCCAATAATATTATAACGATTATCATAAGTAAATACTTCAGCGTTTAACAATTTCTCTCATATGGCGTCTGCCCACGTGGTTTGTGTCATAATTTGTATGACCAGTGTTATTTTTATAAATGTCTCTATTAATAACCTTCTGTCAACTTTCTCCACGATAATAAATTGACACCTATTCATGGTATTTGCATCATATAATAGGTTGATTTGTGCTTTGAGTTGATACCAGCCAAGTGTTCGATTAGATCCACAAGTTTATATTTATTTCAGGACATTTTTATGTGTGTAACATATAGAGTTGTTTGATGCTGCTTCTAAAACTTGTTTTAACCTACGTGTTTAAAAAGTGGATTTAAGCCAAGTTTGGTGTTATAAATTTAAAACCGCCTTTCTCCAGGTTCTAAATATCTAATTCGACAATGTAAAACTAATGATATAGACGTTTTTCAAAAACAAATTCGACAAATTCCTGTGCGCCCACAGAACCTCAGTGATAAAAGATACAGGCATCCGCATTATAAAATTGTCGACTTTATCTCAAAGGGTACGCAAGTTTATTAGAATAATTCCAAATTAGGATAAAACTTATACAATCCGGTGCATAATTATGCACTCTATCAAGTAGGCGCCCCCTTGCCACTTCTTCGAGGACAAAGGATCATAAATTATAGCCTTGACAACTGTCAAACTTCGTTTGGAAAACGTATTAATAACTTGTTATCTGATTAGAAGATCAAAATGCTTTTAATGTGACTTGTCTAATATACCTGGAAGTATATTAATGTTTGTATTCTTCCTCTTTTGTATTTGTCTCTATTGTCAGTAGCATGTTTGTTTATTAACAGTAATTTAACAATCTATACTTACAGATTACAAAAACAATGGAATTTTACTGACGAAATAGGTTATGGTACATTATCATCTTAAATATGAAACATCTAATTATTAAATTATATACAGGGTCCGGAATACCAGTGGCGAAATTTTAAGTTTATACAGGAGATAGAAAATCGAAAAAAATACTCGACCTCTTAAATCATAGCAAATCAATTCGGAAAATATCGGTATTGTATTTGTCACACTTTCCATAAATCAGCATCTTATCCGTCATCTAGGCATTTGAATATATGTTTATAAATACAAAAAATACACAAAAAATTAAATTTGTGAAAAGCAAGTACTGAAAAATTAGTTCAAACTAATCATAGTATGCAATATTTTTGACAGTATCTGATGCAGTCGCCATCTGCAGGCCACTAATGCTTCACACCGATAAATTTTTAAACTTTCTGTGTCGTTGGAAAATTAAATTCTGTTAATATCAATAATAGCAACAATATTAACAATAATCGACTATGTTTGCATAAAATAATTAGTACTATTTTAAACTATAACAGCCCAAGATGTTTGCAGTGTTCTGTAAAAATGTTTCCAGGACCCTCAGAATACAATATAATATATTCTAAGCTTTGCCATGTTCTTTGATGTTTTGAGAGTATGAATCTGGCAATGCAGTATTCTAGGTTATGTTGTTTTAGAACAGTAAGTGATTAATTTTTTATTTTAAACGTTTTACAGTAATTAAGTAAAGTAATTTATGTCGGGTATGTTAGTGGATAATTATGACGGATCTGCAATGAATGAAAATATAGTTTTGGCAGTGTGCAACAAACGAAGAACGAATACAAAATAGTAGCTAACCGGATTAACTGTTATCTGTCAGATACTTAGGTATTATTATTGACAACGCTGTCAAAACGGCCGTGCGGTAGTTGACATCTCGGACGATGAATGATTATCATAGGCGCCGATTTTCCAAGGGGAAAAAGAGTTTTTATTGTCTTTTAGGCCTCCCTGAGCAAGTGGTTAACATTTTTGTAACTTAATCATAGTTAACCCTGGATACAGTGAAAAATTATGAGTATAATTACAACATACTTTTTTCTTACAGATAAACGAGTGCAGCACGTACACCTACATGAGCAAAAGTGAAAGGTGAGTACATTTTTAACCAATAACGTATCTTTCATATCTTAATTACAACTAATAGGTTGAAATTTCAAGAAAACAGGAAAGTGTCGGTTATCTAAAAGCATTACTTTAAAAATATGAGCATTTAAAAGTACCCTGCTAATGATTCATAGAAAAATTCCAAACACGAACCATAGAATTTCTCCACAACCATAAAACTGGGTCTGTAAATATTATGCTGGGAGTCTATGAAGATGTCAACTGGTCAATTGGAAGAGTATAAATCATTTAAAAAGGGCCGTAAATTCCAGACTTTACCTGCTGGTAAGAGGACCCAAGGGCGTAGTAAACAGTTTCTTTCTCTTTCTGATACTTAGTAGATAATCTGTTCCAAAAATTAGCAACGTGCACTGGTTTTATAAAATAGGGAAGATAAGAAGTTTAGTGTCCACAAAAATGTAAGAAGTTCATCCACCGACAGTTGCTAAATTTAGATAAGAGTAATAGATAGATAGCTAGAATAGAAGGAATAGATTCCTTACGACAATTTCAAGTAAAAAATATAAATACAACTTACCTTCTGTCTCGCCCTCCAACAGAGATATACAGGGTGATCAAGTTAAAAGAACAAATTGCAACCAGCCAACAATATTTGTGACATTTAACAATGATTCTACTTTGACAATACGCAGTGGTTGTCTTTAAATTCCTTAAATATAGTTTTTTTAGATTTCACCCTGTATCTCAGAAACGAAGAGGTCTATGAAAATTTTGATTACGGCATCTCAACTTTCTCGAAAAACTAGCCCCGCATATACTTTCCGATATACCAAACAATTACAACGAAATTAGGACACACTGTACATCTGTCATAAAAGTATTTCTTAAAAAAAAAACGGTACATCTGACGATTTTTGTAGCAGAATTCTTTTGTGTAGTAAGGAAGTTCTGCATTCTAAAAATGACATGTTTTTTACCCTATTCAATGGTGTATCAAATATATTTCTTAAAGGGTGTTGTAGCCCCTCGTATCTACAACACTGGTTATAATCTGATTCTGGTTTTTAATTCATGAGATAATCCACCTTAAGTAATAAGCACCTACATAATTTTAGAGAAGTGGCTCTTATCGTTTAACTGGGTAAATTTGACTTTTACCCTGAACTTGATCATCTTGTATGTTGTATTTACATTTTTTACTTGTGTAATAGCAGAAGTAAAAATGTTAAAAAACAAAGAAAAACGTTTAATTGAAATTCTACAGAAATTGTTAGTTTTTACATTAATAAAAAAAACCATATCTTCAGTATTAAAATTGTAAATTTTGGATTTCTATTTAAACAAAGTTACCAATAGAAACCTAAGTTTACTTTTGTGTACCTCGTTGATATGTTTTGTTAAGTAAGGCGTTTAAATGCAAAAATCAATAGCAGTGAGGATTATCTAGCAGATTTTAAAATAGTTAATAACAATAATACCGAAACCTAGGACCCTTGAAAGAATATGATGGAATAAAATTCATATTTTTTCTGAATTTTGTTCTATCATTTTGGAACACTATATAATTTTCGTAAATTATCCTTACGATTACATATAGTGTGGCCTGTTAAGGATTAGGATACCATTATAAAAAAATTTAGGACGTACGATTTTAATGATTTTTTTATATATATTAGCCTTCTAGATGTATTTGTTGAATATATAACGATAACTCAGTAGTTAATCCACAGTCTACTATGATTTTTTTGCCATCGATTGTTTCGAAAAAATACTTGGTGTACTTCAGCATCACTTAAAACTCCTGTAACCAAAATTTCATTAATTTGTGTCGAAGAATATATATTTTTTAAACCTTAAAAGTTTTAAGCTTATTGTGTTTCCTTTTAAAAAAATGTAAAAACGGTAAATAAACAAAAAGAATTTAAATTTTGAAATATTCCTGAAATAAGCAAATAAAACAACTTAACAACAATAAGGAACAAAATATCGAATATTTAAGTTATTTTTATTTGTTATTTTCGAATATTTCGAAATTTTAATTCTTTTCATTTACTTACCGTTCTTAATGTAATTTCTTGAAATAAATTTTATTAGTTATTGTAATAGTATTGTTTTTACATTAATATTTTAATTTGTGTAGTAATTAGAGGAACAATATTGCAGAGTAATAATTATTTTCAGATATTCCCAATGCCTTCTACATTTTTTTTAATGGAAATTCAAATTTAATAAACTTAAAACTTTTAAGGCTCTATAAAACAATTATTCTTCGATATAAATTGATGAAATTTGGACCGCAGATTGTTTAATTGATGATGAAGAATGCCATATCGTTAGATTATTAATAAAAAAAGTATTTTTCGAAAAAATCGATTGAAAAAAGTCACAATATACTCGAGTCAAGAATTCAGACGTCTTACGTCACGGCTGACGTTACACATTTGTTTTTATTGTCAACGTAATTTTCGATATTTGGTAGCTTTAAAAACAATCATTTTTTGCAATTTAGGGCAATATATAATGTAAACTTTTAGTGTAGTATATAGTTTGATTAATATCAGTTGCAGTTTCTTAAATATTTTGATAAAAATGTAATGAATTATTCATTTGTTCGTATGACGTAAGTCGTCTGAATTCTTGTCGCGAGTATAGATAGGATTAGCTGCGGCATCACGGTAATAGGTTCAACAAGTACATCTAGAAGGCTAATGCATATAAAAATCATTAAAATTACGCGTCCCAAAAATGTTTAAAAGGGTGTCCTAATCCTTAATGCCACACTGTATTAACCAGTGATCTGTGCAAAAGGAAATAGCTTCAGTCGATAATCAATACGTCTAATAAAAATGTCAATACTTTTAATAGAATGAAGTAAAAATGCTTTACATTTTAAACGAATTACATTACATTACAGTTAAAAGAGTTCTTAATACTTATTCGTACATGGAAATAACTTTTCAACTTGGTACATGGAACATACCCTTCGCAGCAAATAATTCGCATTTGTTGCACCTCAAAAGACTTTTTTGCCAGTTCAGCTAGAAGGAATCGCGTCCGCCATGAATCTTTCAACATCAGTGGGCCTCGCCTTTGACGACGTGGGGGAATTTCGAGTCTGATGGGGCATACCGACTAATGGCATAATTAGATACGACTCTTTCTGCGTTTGATATGCGTCGGGCGATTTGGAAAATGTTTTTTCAATTTTTCCGCCGAGTTCTCCAAAGCCCGTGTTTATACAATAAATAGGTATGTAGGCGACTCGTACCTTTCATTTTCAGCATTTTCTGAACTGGAAAATTGCTGCAAGGTCACTGATTGCGAGGTAGGAGAGAAAGAGACAGGCAGTGAAAAGTATGAGAGATTTATGGCGCGTTAGGTACTATATTCATTTGCAGGGAAAGTAAAAGATGAAAAATGGGGAAAATTCAAGACATAAGGTATAAGTTTATAAAGTTTAAAAGTTTCGGGGGTTATTCATAAAAGAACTTAATAGTATTGATACTATTGTGTAACTTATTAAACAAATATTTGAGAGAAAATGACCCTTGGAGGTTAACTTCTACCAGAGTGCGACAGTCTAATATAATTAGTTAGTTCATAATTTCTCATCTGCTTTCAATATTTTAAAACTTTCATGGGGTACGGAAGCAAAGGATGCAATTATTAAAAACATATAGATTCGTAAATAAACAAAGAGGCTATATACAGAATTCATAACGTAGAATTGTGTTAACAGTATTTTATTACTATTGCTAATTTTTCGTAAAATTCTGTTTTTAAGCATGTAACGTTGGAAATAGTCGTATCAAAATGAGTTGCACTTAATAACATATTTAAATTTCAAATTGCAAAGGAACAATTTGTAATGTTCTAACTTGTTCTAAAGTTATTTAATATAGATTGTGTCTGAACATAGCTCTATGTATTATTTTTAAACAAATAAATGTTTTTTAAAGAAAAACAAGGATTTTAGAGCTGGTTGTATAAAGATTTTGAACTCAAGTTTAATGTTAAACTGTAAGGGCCGGTTGTATAAAAAGTACCTGAACTGTCGTTCAATAGAACTTAGTTCAAATTTTGAACCTGATTTATTTACATATGTGTTGTATAAACAAAACTAATGTGTAGTTCAGCTGAACTATGCATTACCGAGGTTGGTAGAAGTGCGGCTTGCTGAATTTTAATTTTTATCTGTGACATTTCACAATTTAACATAAGTTGGCACGAAATTTGTCCAATTTTGTAAGGTTATATTCTACTTTTCGAGTTTTATTTTACTGTAGATATCTTTAACATTCTCTTTAGGATATATGTTACTCAGATAATAAATTATAATGTTTTATCCATGTTTCATCTAACTTACTTACAGTGATAGTAGTAGTGGGTATTTTTCTCCCATCTATTTTAATTCATTGCTATTGCAGAACAAATAAAGACAAAGTAGTGAGACGTGTGAAGTTTTTTAATAATATTTTTCTTTAATATCTTATAATTAACTGTTATAATAAATAATTAAATACAAAATGATTTACATTCTCAGTTTTTGCTTCAAGTGAAGTCAACTAAAAATTCTTGGATTTTTTAGGATGCTTCCATAAATAAACTACAGATATAGGTAATACCTCTTTATAACAAACGGAATCGCTGCAAGAAATCAATTTCCCTTCACTTTACAAACTGGTTTGATTGTTCTCTCAATTGACACTTCTAGGATGTAAGACAGCATTTACTAAAACTCTTCATCATCTGTTACGGGTTAGTCTAGTCCATCATAACAAAACGCAGAAAAATACTCAAAAATGTATAATTCAATATACGAGTTTATAATCACTTGTCAAGTGTAAAACCGTTGAACTGCAGTTCACTTGGTTAAACGGCCGAGATCGTTCAGTCAGTTTAAACTACAAATTGATCGACGTTTAACGTTTATACAACCTGATTTTGTCTTTGATTTACAGTTTAACATTAAACTTGAGTTCAAAATCTTTATACAACCGGCCCTAAATCAAAGACAAAATCAGCTGTATAAACGTTAAACGTCGATCAAATCGTAGTTTAAACTGAATGACCGATCTCGGCCGTTTAACCAAGTGAACTGCAGTTCAACGGTTTGACACTTGACAAGCGATTATAAACTCGAATATAGAATTATACATTTTTGAGTATTTTCCTGCGTTTTGTTACGATGGACTAAACTAACCCGTAACAAATGACGAACGGTTTTAGTAAATGCTCATTTGGTAAAGTGAAGGGAAATCGATTTTTTGCAGCGATTTCGTTTGTTATTACCTATATCTGTAGTTTATTTATGGAAGCATCCTCAAAAATCCAAGATTTTTTAGTTTACTCCACTTGAAGCAGAAACTTAAGTAAAATTCTACATTATGATGTTATAAAAAATCATCCACAGACGTACACCATTAAAGATAAATAAGTCATGAGTCATTGCCGCCCAAACATATGCAGTTAACGGGATGACCTGTTTTTCTTATTACACTATGTATACATCCATATCAATGCACTGCCAATAAGCTGATTGATCTATTTTCAATTCAATTCAAGAAACGTAGATCACTTAATTGAGAACATATTAATAATTTATCAATTGGTACATATAAGTAGTATCGACATTTCTTTAAACAAGAAAAAATTTTAAAAGTGTTGTAACCGATAAAATCGAATATATATGTACAACAAAAGTACCTTATTCCAAGGAATATTAGTATTTTGTGCAAAATTGTTCTATAGTCGGCCTTGAATACAAAACTGTGATTGCCAATGTAAATAGATACAGTGAATATTAAATAAGCATACAATTTACAATTCAAATACATTAGTATTAGCAATAGGTATAATATTTTACGACGGTTACAGCTCATTACGATATTTCAAAAAAGATTTACACAGATATTTTATGATATTAACAATATATATTGCATATTTTAACCCATTTCTTTATAAAGAAATCTTTAAATTTGTGCTGTTTCATTTTAAGAGTCCTGTCGTTTCCCTTTTCTGATGTGGCTAGAACCTTTACTTTATTTTCTTGGTATTAATTTAAAAATTTAGAGGTATTAGTATTTTCTGTTTTCTTTAGTATAAATAACTTTCATTATCAGATAACCGTACTCTATACCTGTAACCCTATTTGCATGGCCTGCAATCTTGTGCTGTCTGCAAGTATTTTCAAAAATCACGTTTTTAGTGGCTAGTGGAAAAACTTCCAATACATTAAATCAGCTTATTATTATATTCGTCAATTATTATATAGTTAGTTAATAAAAGTTTTATTTATTTTATTTCATTCTAGCATTAAAACGTGAATTCATTTTTTTATTGCTAAAATTTAGGGACGGATAAAAGTAACCTGCTTTCTTATTTATTCATATTATTTTAACATAAATAATTCCATGACACACTAAACTTCCTATGCCTTTCAGATTCAGTATTTTGCTCAACTTTGAGGTTGTATATAATTGAAACGCTCTGTATAATTTTTGATCGAATTTTACACAGGGGTTTTGAGGAGTCCTAATTCACAATACCTTACCTTACAGAATTTTGAATAAAATAAATTGCTAAACTTTTATATTAAATTTCAGAGATACTAAAAAATCATAGCATGCCTTGAATTGCCATATTTAAGGCCGTGGTAGGATCAGAACAAGAGGATATCGATGTCATTTAACAGAAAAATATATTTGTTGGGTTATCTTCAAGAATAAAGTTTTTACGGATTCATACATAAATAAAAGTAGACACACTGTATTTACAACATATGAGCATATACAGTGAGTCCATAAAGTAAAGCATAAATTTATTATTAGGTTAGTAAACAATATCATTAAAAATTCTCATTTTTGATTTTAATTTACTGTTTTTTTTAATAATAAATTATCATATAGAGTGACCTACTTTTTTAAATTTAACACCCTATTTTTTTCTCATTTACGGATTTTCCTTGCTGAGCTGATTCCAAAGTATCATAAGTTGCTTCAAATTGGTACAGGGTGAACAATACCAAAGTTATTTACAAATGAATAAATATTCTAAAAAGTATGTATAGTTATTGCAACTACTTTGATAAACTATTAAAAAACATCCCAAACACGTTTATTAGTGACATTTGCGCGCCCAAACAGACTCACCTCTGAAGAGACGACGTTGACCGAAGAACTGAATTCTGAACTGATTTCATTGTTAACGTTTTACTTTCCGACGAGACAAATTTTTTTGATGAAAATTTGACAGGAGCATTATATCTTTTTAATTTAGTAACGTATAACTAGCTATTAAATTGTTATAAACACCTTTGATATTGATACCCACCCTGTACCAATTTGAAGCAAGTTGTGCCACATTTCTGGAATCAGCTCTGCAAGGGAAATCCGGTAATGTGAAAAATAATGGGGTGTTCCATTTAAAAAACCGGTGATGACGTCATTGCTTGAAGGTAGGTCACCCTGTATATTAAATTATTATATGGAAAAACAGTAAATTAAAACAAAATATCTACCTATTTCGAGAATTTTTAATAATATTGTTTATTTAGCTAATAATGAATTTATGCGTTACTTTATCGACGCACTGTATACATTCTCAAGAGTATAGTATTACACTTATAATCACTATACAGTTGGAATAATTTAACAGTCCTACAATGTAGGCAGGTATTAAATGGAACCGAAAATCTAGCAATCGGATACTTTTTAAAGGGCATACCTTAATCCATTTACAATTTAGAGGCCATACAAAATGTTTCAAATGAAATTTCATTGTTAAACGGTGGTACGGGAGGTGTTCGAAAAAGAATAACTATACCTGGTCCAGCACAAAGAAGAAATTTTCTCGGTACGCCTGGAAATATAATATTTTGACTTGTCCTTCTCCCAAAAATACCACCGTGAAACTGACTGACAGCGTGTAAATACGTCCGTAACCTTTTTCTTCGGTCTCTCTCTAGACATTCAGGAATTGCCGTCGTCTCTCTTGAGGCTTTGAGGCCCAACTGTTGTTTATTTAGATATTCGGGCACGTCATGTCAAAATAGATGCTAAACACAAAAATATATAAAACTGAATGTTTGTTTATTTACCGACGTCGAAATGTGAATTACATATTCAACAAGTATCTTGTCACGGGATTCTGGGAAATTGGTTTAGGCGTCATTAAGACACAAAAAACAGTTCTGATTAATGATAATAATAGCATGTTTGATTAATACTTTTTGTAATATCTCTGAAAACGTTTAAGTACAAAATATTTTTATATTAAGGACGCCGTATTCTTGAAATAGTGTTTTCTACAAATACAAATAATTTTAGACATTTAAATACTGAATAATACAGTCTAACAAATAACAAGAATGTTATCTCATGCCACCTGCGAATATTCAAAAGTACCGAAGTAAAATCAATATATAATAGTCGCGTCAAATTAGCATGAAAAATGTGAAAATAGACAACTTTTTGCGGAGAAGTCCGATTGAGATGCGGTTTTCTGCAAAATGTTCAGGGAATTTTTTATAACAAAAGGTACATCTAACCTCTGTACGCTCGCAAATTTTTAATTGTTTATTTAACAAATGACCCATTTTTGTTGAACATATGGCAAATGTCACACACGATTCAATGAAAATGTCTGAAAAATGTTCTCTTGGGGGTTTTCGAGGTCCCTCTTTATCACTTTGGTATTAGATTTATTATTTATTGCTAAATTGTTGTAACTGGGCTAATTAACAAATTAAAAACTCCACCCCCGAATTAAGGCAAACCATCGGCACAAGATTTTTGCAAATATAATTGTTTATTGTTCGATTGTTGCAACCTTTTGGATTAAATATACATTTTTTCAGATTTTTTAAATCTTGCTTATACAATAGACGTCTGTCAGTATATTGCCGTGGTTTCAGATCTGCCGAAATAGAGGCGGCTTCAGAAGTACCTCAAGGTTCCGTACTTGGTCCTCTATTGTTTAATGTTTTTATAAATGACTTCACATGCGATTTATCTTGCCGCTAATTACTGTATACTGACGACTTGAAATTATTTACGACAATTGAATCTCTTAAAGACTGTATTTTGCTACAACGCGATATTGCAGTGATTAATCAATGGTGTTTACATAATAATCTATTTCTTAATATTAACAAATGTAATGCAATGATATTTACTAAAAAACTACCGCCTATTAAATTTGATTACACATTAAACAACAAGAAACTTAACTCTGTTACGCAACATAAAGATCTGGGGGTGTGTTTTTCATCTAAATTATTATTTACTGATCATATTGACAGCATGGTATCCAAGGCTATCAATAATTTAGAGTTTATAATACGCAAAAGTCATCAGATTGAAGGGCACGGTACGCTTATAGTATTATATAACGCATTTGTAAGATCGAAGCTGGAATATGCTTCTGTTTGGAATCCTTGCTATGAATGTCATTTAAAAAACATTGAAACACCCCAAAGACGATTTGCTAAATACTTATGGTTTAAGTATGTTGGGGTTGGATTTTCTAATGAACAATTGTAAGTTAAGTTATTGAATAATCTCGTTGATTGCCCGGAACTTCTTTCTTATATTAAATTATCACCACCTAATTTAGTAACGCGTTGAAAATATAAAAAAAATTTCAATAATTTTAATATGTATGTAAATTTTGTATAGCCGATTTTATTTTGTTTGTATATATTTGTTATTACTTGTTTATTTTTTCCTGTCCTGATTCTGTCTGAACAGTGTATTGCAAAAAAAAAACTTTAGCCCGTATACAGAAATACTGTCAAGTTATCATTTAGAGTGTTTATACATCAAATTTCACTTAGGTGTACAAAAGACTTTCGTCACAGTAGGTATAATATTGTTTATTGCGTCACTCATCCGGTGTCAGGACCAAATTGCCTAACCGTAGGACCACATCCTGGCAAACGGTAGCCCGCTGTTGAGATCGTCTGCGGGCAGGCCGTCTGACCACCAAGTCTAAATCGTGCTTTACCCGGCCTTTTTACAAACTATGTGTGTGGCTGGGCTAAGGCCTCTCTGGCACATCTGTTTTACGGCAAATAAATCTATTTCTAAATGTGACTGGCAATTTTAAACTTTCCCGCTGCGTGTTGCGATTTATTTGCGTCTCACGAGCAGTGCGTTACACCAAAACATTGTATTATATTTTCAGTTGTATAATTGTTTTTATCTATTTATTTATAAATACAACTACCCAACAGAAGAGGAATTCATTACCGGGGTAAGAACATAATAAAATTATAATAAGTATCTACTATCATAACTTATAAATACCTATTATACAATGCGTCCCTAAAGTCACGCACAAATTCATTATTACGTAAATAAAAGACATTATTGAAAATTCTCGAATCAGGTCGATTTTTGATTTTAATTTACCTGTTCTCAAATAATAATCTAATATACAGGGTGACCTACCTTCAAGTAAAATGACGTCATCACATTTATTTTTAAATGGAAGCACACCTTTTTTCAATTTCCGGATTACCCTAGCTGAGCTGTTTCTAAAAATGTACACAAGTTGCTCCTAATTGTTACAGGGTGGGCAACAATACCCAAATTAAGGAACAGTACAACTAAGGAAGGAACTAAATCAAATTGAGGAAAATCTAAATATCTTGGGCCTTCTAAATCTAATTCAAAGAAATACGGCACCGATTTGATTATCAAAAATTCCGGCCGAAGTATTGACGCTGAGTGTGTGCTTCCATCGTCCAGTGTAGATTGTGATTTGACCAGTACCGACAATTCTGTTTACTAACGGTGCCACCTAGATAAAAAGATGCCTCGCCCGAGAAAATTATGCTTTTGACAAAATCCTGATCTGCTTGACATTCTTCCATCATCATTTCACAAAACTCTGTCCGTCTGTCAAAATCGTCATCGGATAATACTTGCATTAAGTGAAGTTTGCAGGGATGGTACTTGCTTTTGTGAATAAATCTACCCAATGTGCTTTTACTCACACCTAAATCACCTGCTAAGACTTTCATAGTGGAATGCGGGTTTTCATGAAGAGCTAAAGGACTTATAACTGCACATTTTCATTTAGTATACTTGGTCGACCAGATCTGGGCAGATCTTTAACGTGAACATGGTTTCGAAACTTTGTTTCAGTTCGGCTTACAGTGGATCGATTTATTGGTGGACGATTCGGGTGTGTCTCATTAAACAAAACACAAACTTCCTCATGAGTTCGAATTCTATCACATACCCGATCATCATGAGAATTTTAATCCGTTCCGTTTCGCTTAGATTCATGTTTTTACAAAACGAAAACAAGTTGAAATACCCGAATAAAAATTTGGATCCAGTTTGATGGTCAGTGATATTTAGTGTTCTCAATCGGAATCGTGCCACCTCGAGTTTATTTTTAAATATGGCACAGTTAAAGTTGAAACAAAGTTTTATTCAAAAAAAAATGTTAGAAAGGGAAGCTGAATCATTTAACAAATAAATAAGGTAGTTAACCTTTTGTTGTTTATTTACTGTTTAATGAAAAACTATATTTTTGTTATATTATTTAAATAATATTTACCTTTAACAAATGTGTTCCATTTTAGATTAATTGGTAACTTTGATCTCTTTGAAATATATCGCTTTTAAAGATAATGTTTGCTTTGTTTCATTCTTTAACCCTGGATTAATTCTCCTAATATAATGAATTTGTTTTTTTTTTCAATAATTTAAATCGGATAATTCCTACCACTAATAAGGCTATTTTAGTTTGTCCTACAAACTATCAGGCGATACTAGTATGTCCTAGTAAAAATACAAAGTTCGTAAGAACGGTAGGAACTTTTAATATGTCCTAGGCCAAACTGAAATAACCTGATCGGATATTTCCTGTAACATATGCCTTACAATACGGATATACCAATAAAATTTAAAAAAAAAAATGTAATTATACCTATATTCTAATCTCGACGTAATTCTGGGAATATTAAAATATATCTGTTCCAATAATGCCTGGCCAATCAAAATATAAATTTATATCAAAAAGTAAAAATTAATATATTACCTTATGCTGGCAATTGATCAAAATGATCAACTATACGGAATACAGTCAATAAATCCCGGATTGTTCTGCAAAACGGTATCAGTTCTTCGCACGTTCAGCAGTAGGTCCTTAACTGGAATAAAACTGTCGCAAATAAAAAACATTATTTACTCTTATTTATTGAATATTCTGATGTTGGTGCTGCAAAACGGCGATTAACTGAAGGTATCCGTAACTGCATGTATGCTAAATCTTCATTAATTCTAAGATAGTTAAATATCCGTTGAGCATATAAAATAAAAGTAGCATCACTAAATTGCAGTCGCTGTAGAATACTTTTTATACCGTCAAAATAAACGTAGTAAACTGTGGTAGTAGATGGCATTGCTTCTAATTACGTATCCTAACGTATGGTTCCATTGCAACTGATTTGTTTAACGAATGGTAACCTGCTGTAAGTCTGTATGTCTAAATAAAAACAACATTCCTGGGCCTCAATTCTCGAATGTGCTGAAATAAATTCGAGTGGGACTTAGAAAAATTACTGAGTGTATTATCTAAATGTATCTTTTCAGTTATTGAAGCTTTACATTCCTATAGCAAAACCCATGTGAAATAATTCCCCAATTTTTTATGGGAAATAACTACAATGATAATGGTAAAACATACAGATTTGCATTTTCTCATGAGAATTTACATCACTTTCTAAGATAATGTGTTCCACTAAACTCTAGAATCGAGCCCCTGCAAGTAAATAAATGACATGTTTCTGTAGATTAGCTGGCATGGATAAGATTAAATTTATTTTAATATAAATAAAGTATATTTAAATATTAAGCTCGTTCGCCAAGTTCGTACCTGAGATGAAGTGCGGGCTTTATTTATTAGGTTAAAATTTTGTAAAATGTCATTAGTTAAAAATCACCCTGTATTTCATATATTGTCATCAATGTCAATCGACAACATTTTTATTATTCTGTTTTCAGTTTTCTTTCTAAAACTTTGTTGCTCATAATGCTAGATTCGGCTCGGTTTGGCACATTACTGAAACGAAAGAACTTTCATTTGATTCATAACGGCCACTCAGATTTCTCCTTGCTCCATGAGCCAGCGGCAAAATTCGAGAGAACGGGCCGCCTTCATCGAAAACGATTCTCAGCAAACACGCGCCCAAAACCAGCGACTGTAGAAAATTTAATTTTAAACACGGGCTCCTATGTAATTTGTTTTAAAATGGGGTTCCCGTTTAATTTAATTCCCGTTTTTATGATCGCAACGGCCTTTTAATTGCTGTTTTGTCTTTCTGCTTGTTAACATAAACACTTGATTTATGCCTGCTACCTTGCCCGTTGTTTATTTTGTTAATTGTGTTAATTACTTACGATTATGACTTGACTTTTGTTTAACGGCGGATTAATTACTTGTCTTATTTATTTTCCCAACAATAGAGCTCGTGTATTTATTTTGTGTAACACAGGATAACCGGCTTCTATTGCTTTAGTATTTATTTATTTTATTTTATTCTTCCTTCCGCTCACCAACAAAGTGGGGAGGAGATGGTTTTAAAACAAACAATTAAGTTTTATGAATTTGTACATCATAAAAGGTATTAAAATAGATTTTTTGCACCGCACCTGCAATTTTCTTTTATTTCACAAACTACAGTCCATCTAATGATAGTTCGAGAGTTGAATGACCTTTGACTATAAAATATTCAGTAATTTATAGTAGATGTATGTTAAATCTATGAATCACAACTCCTTTAAAACATGTTGAAGGGGCACTAATTTGTTAATGGATTGTATTTGTGGCCATAAAAGAATTGGCGTTAAAATTTACCTTAAAAAAGTGACTTACAGTTCAAAATAAAATCAAATCAAGTCATAAAAGAACTGGCGTTAAAATTTACCTTAAGGAAAAGTGACTTACACAATAAAATCAATATCACTCTTGCTATTTTCTCCTTTTATTGAGTTACCACACTTATTCAGGTTGCTTAATAAAAAATGGGCCATACTTTAAGATTACCTTCCTTGGACGAAAATACGGTAATCTAAGGAAACTTACCTAAATCCTACCTAAGTACAACCTTGCTTTCTAAGAAGTTATAGGTCTGAGAAAGTTTTTTTAAGTATTTTCTTGGGTCTAAAACTTTTTAAGGTAAGTTGACATAAATCACCTTATTCTCGTTCAAGGAAACTAGCCTTAAAGTATCCATTCTTTAATAAACACCCTGTACATCATATAGTAGGTCATGTCTATAGAGTGTTCAGTAAAGAATGGGCCATACTTTAAAGCTGACTTCCTTCAGCAAAAATAATGTGATTTAAATCAACTTACCTTAGTACAATTTTCTTTTCTTAAGAAATTATAGGACTGAAAAAGTTTATTTAATTTTTTTAAGTTATTATTTGTTGAGTAATTGTACTTAAATTTAGAAAAAAAGGTTTTTTTGTGAAATAGACAACAATATTTCTTTTTTGCTTTTCAAAACTTTTTTTTAAATTTTGTCATATTTTGCAATTCGAGCTGTCAAATCTTGTCTGTCTTTAAGCAAAAGCAAGAAAAAATTGCCAGCTACATAATATGCTGTGCTATTACTACTATTCACACACATTTCTATAAAATAAAACTGTACATAAGAAAAGAATTAATCAATAGCAGTTCTAATAGTACCAAAAAAAAATTGTTACTTATTTTGTGTTTGAATCCCTTCACTTCACCTATGAAAATGATGTATCCAGAAATTTGCCTTCAAATAAAGCGCATATTGTTTTCACCGTGACAAGTCAATCTATATAAAATAGCGAAAGTATATTGCTCCAAAATTTAAAAATGGTCACGGCAATACATCCAACACTTACTTCTTGTACATACCTACGTATTCGACGCCCATAGCAAATAAATTTCACTATTCCATTAAAATGCGGATGGGGAACACGTACCGAGCATTTTTCGAACATAGAGGAATGTCACGTAAATAACATTAATAATTACATCGATAACACCGATAAATACATCGAGAATACTTAGTATTGCTATAAGGAACGCATGTAAATGTGGGAATCACGGCCAGCTGTGGCACTAAATCATCTTCATTGGAAAAGGAGTTGGATGTACAACTTTGTTTGTTGGGCATAGTAATGGGGTTTGGTCTGATGTATGAGAAGTTATTTACGAAGGACATTCGTTCGGAATTATCAAAGAAAGTTAATTTGAAACATAACTAAAATTTGCAGAATGAAAAAGCTAGACTGAATGGGGAAATTACATGATGAGCAGAAGAAAGAATATAGTATTAACACGTGTATGTATATCTAATATACCTTTTTTATATCTATTTTTACTATTTCCATTTTTGTACAACGCAGTACATATGTATAGAAGAGTTAATTTGTCATTTATAATATTAAGTGTTAATAGACATTAGTTTTGAATAAAGTTGCAAAATAGAAGTATAGCATTATGTCATTATGTACCAATACAGCAGACAGTGCCTAATAAAAAATATTCCACCGTGCTAAAAATAAAACGTGGTGTAGGGCGATGAAGCGCGACGAAAGGAAACCGTTAAGCTCTTCAGCATTACAACATTGTCTGTGAAGACTATTTTAATGTTTCATAAGTAGGTAGGTTTAAGTTCATCAAAATTGAAACGTAAAGTTGCAAAAAGTTAAACTTTTCTATTAAGCTATCAGAATGCATACACGCCGTTTAGAAAAGCAAACTTTTATTTTCATTCCGATTCCAAATAACATTTTCTTTTACTGTTTTAGAAAGGTATTTTAAGCTAATATAAATCAAATCTCCTACAATTCCTATCAATGAAGTCATGTGCATGTTCTCTGATACCAAACATCTAGGTATGCTAATGAACAATTCCACAGACAAAGCTCTATTCAATAATTATCTAAAGAAAATAATCTAATTTACTAACCTGCTAATGAAACACTTTATAAATATCTAACTTCACTTTTTGGCAGTGGGAACACGACAAATTCAACCACAATAGATGCATTTTTAGGATTGCTTCTTCAGGGGTAACTATAAAAATTATTATAAAAATTAAAATTATTTGATGTTAAATATCGATATTTAACATCAAATAATTTTAATTTTTATAGTTAGATATTTGATTCAACTTAAAGAAGACCACCTAAATATCGATATTTAACATCAAATAATTTTAATTTTTATAATAATTTTTATAGTTATATATTTGATTCAACTTAAAGGAGACCACCTGAAGAAGCAATCCTAAAAATGCAGAAATAGGTCAGATCTCATCTATTGTGGTTGAATTTGTCGTGTTTCCACTGCCAAAAAGTGAAGTTAGATATTTATAGATTGTTTCATTAGCAGGTTAGTAAATTAGATTATTTTCTTTAGATAATTATTGAATAGAGCTTTGTCTGTGGAATTGTTCATTAGCATACCTAGATGTTTGGTATCAGAGAACATACACATGACTTCATTGATAGGAATTGTAGGCGATTTGAATTATATTAGCTTAAAATACCTTTCTAAAACAGTAAAAAAATGTTACAAAAGCTAATAATAAGGAATATATGGGTAGATATTGTGGCTGTAATTCAACGCAGGTTGGGGCTTTTATCAACTGAGTAGTTAGTTTCACACAATATTATTAATACCTAAAAATATATAGAAAAAAAATCCAAATAACATTTTCTGTATTTGCTTATTTTAGGCATTTATAAAATTTTGCTGTATGATTTCACTACATTAAATTACCTTTACATTTTGAAAACATAATAAACAAAATTGATAAATAAAGATTTTTAAAAACGTCCGATATCAGTAGTACCTAAAAAGCATCAATAAATTAATTAAAAATAATAATAAATGTTAAATATCATTATTCATTACCTTTATTTATTATTTTTCAAATCAGATGACATAGTTTTATAAATACCTCAAGTAAAACCCGATATCTGGATGTAACCAACTGCATTGTCGTCGTAATTCTCACGACCGGATCTATATTTTAAACAAAGAAATAAGTTGCATTTAACAATACCGTAAGTTCTCCACATCACCACTAATAATTATGGTAATGTTAAAAACAGAAAATAATAGACACCTGCTTGCTTTGACTCTCCCTATTTGAAGATTAGCATCAATGAAGTTCATAAGATAAAATTATATGAATCTACTCGTGGCAAGTTAATAATAATCGTCCGATTGCGGTTACCCAAACCCCGCTTCCGTCATCATGGAATTTGCACAGCATTACCTACTGTATTTATGACCCAAAAATGTTGCAAGAAACAAACGCCTGTTTACATCATCAACACTGTAACTCTGCGCTTGTATCTATGGAAACATAAAACGCGCTGAACGTCATGTGACGTCACACCAATGATATCGCGTTTTCGGCTACGTGGTTTGGTTTACATTCCATGGCAATTTATTAATATTATTTTACTTGTTACGTGCTTATTGCCAGCAGACACATGTTCTGACCTTTCAATATGTTTGAAAGAATACTTTGTAATACATTTCAAACCAATGTAAAATTCATGCAACTTCCCCATTTGTTGTTGTCAAAACACACAGGTTTTGTGTCCCATTGCGCATGTCACCTTTAATAGAGTTTAGACCAGGCTCTTTTACATTTAGGGTCTGATGAATTAAGGTAACAAATATGCTGCCTTCAGGTATTGGTGTCGTTTCATAATTTAACAAACAGAATATAATATAAAGGATGTGTACGGAATCCTTTTCATCAACATATCCGCACAATCTGGACCTTGCATTATTACCCAGTTCAATTACGTTGAGGCGCTTGTTAAAATTTCTGTGTCCCGGTAGCTTCAATTTATGGACCTGGACCCTTATTAGAAACCTGACCTGTCCTAAACTACATCTCTTTGAGTATTCTTCCACTTTGACTCTTTGATCTAGTTACCAATGGATCTTGCAAGGTAACCACTATAGCCCGAATAATTATCCTGACATCAAAAATTGGAAGCGTTGAAATTATTTTCTTAATAAATATTAATTTACATTTTTTTTTAAATAAGTATTGAACTATAAATTAGTCAGCTTTCAGATAAAACTTTTTAATACACTGTTTTCTCACTTGACCATTTTCACAATTCCTTTTGATACGCCTCTCGTGGAGGTAAGAGAGTGAAATGTGTAAAGAAACTCGATATGCAGACACTGATTTACACTGTAGCATACACAAACAGAGTATGAAGTTAATTACAATATAAAATTACCTAAACATGGCAGTAGGCATGCACAGAATTGTAAATAGGCTCGGTCTAGCAGGCTAACGTGCTCTTGCCTTACACAAATTATTCGTCTTCGACTCTCGAATTGACATGGCTGTTCAGTTTCCAGTACCAGGAATAAGTGGTACCTGTGTACGAGATGTGATTTCTTTCTTTAACAAATTCATTGCTTAGAACGTCTAGTATTTCCTTTTAATATCCCAGCCAGAGTCGTAATGCGTAGTTTCAGTATACCACTTTTAACATATTTTTATTTGACAACGCAGCAACGTAACAAATCAATTGGTGGAGCAAGCGAACTTGCGGGACATATTTAACAGACACACAAGTTAGTTACTATTTATATAATTGATTTTATAAGCATCGATAACAGATAAGTCAAAGTAGGGTTTCAGTGTTGGCAACATAATTTAGGCCGTCCTGGGTTACGAGGCCGTCCGAATCCAGAGGGCATTTATAACATTTAGCACATTTATTACGCTATTAAAACAGTATAAGTACCAAATTACCTCTTTTTCTGGTACAGATCCTGAGATTTGGTGAAGTCGATCGCAATGCCTGACATTTCTGACAGTTTACAAACGTCAAAAGTTATAGGCAATATCAACAATTAGACGGACCCTCTTGTTCCTATAAATCTAATGCTTATATGTAGTTATAGTCATGTTTTGAATTACAGAGCTATTTACACAGTTTACTGCAGTTGTTATGCGAAGAAGGAAACATTTACAGTGATCTCACATTGTTTAATTTTCATCAGTGAAAGACTCAAACAGAGGCTGTTCATTCAAGCGCTTCTTTATTATAAGGATTTGCAATATTTATTTCATGATCAGTTCTGTACAAGACAGCTACACAGGATGGACCTTAAATAAGTACAAATGTTTTAATCAGCAGTACAGTTCACTGTGTAGATACATAATTAATAGTTTTTTTTTTACAAAAGTCAAATTTTAAATAAATAACTACTTAGGATTTTTCGCAAATATTTCAGAGAATAATTGCAATCCCCTTTGTTATTCCTATACCTCACCAATAAAATATGTACATGAAATTTAAAACATGAAATAAATTTTCTACGCACAGTTATCCAGAAAGTGATCATTATCCATTTTTACTACACTCCACTGATCTATCACAATGCTACCATCATCACTATCACTGCACTCTCTTTACGATTTAAATACATTTTATACGTTAGTATCATAACTGTGAAGATAGATGCGTTAGGCATTGCATTACTTCAAGTTAGAAGAAAAATCATTAGCTTAGTTCGGTCTCAGAAGGTGCTAAAGTATCACAATAATTTTCAATTTACATGTACTGGAATTATGAAATCCCTTTCCACAAATATTAAATGTTTTCTTTCCACTGCCTTAGCGTTTCATCTTCATGAAATCTCCCTCGAATTACGTCTTTTGGAAAACCCATAGTAAATCGGTCTCTTAGTCATTCATCCAGCATATTTTCTTTGAATATGCACTGGCAATCAACTCTGTTCAGATATACAAGGTGAGTCAGAAAGAATGGGTCAACACTAAACTGGAGATACTGACACCAAAATATTATGTTTGAGCTTATGCCTTATACGAATTTCGCTGATTTAAGAAATACAAGGAGTTAAAGATTTAAACTTCATTCTGAAAATTCTCAATAATTGAGAAATTTTTGATATCATGATTCTGAAAATTGATAGCGCTGGGTTTTTTGGTGTTAGAATTACGAATTTGAAGCTTATTTTGACGTTGCTCCTAGAGGGCGCTAGTTTCACGGTATTACTTAGGTAAATCAAAACATATTTTTTCTATATGTTGAACTATGCTTAAAAAAAGTTAAAAATCTAAAAGAATATTTGCTTTTAAAAGTGTAATGTATTTTGTGATGATTTTCTTTCAGGCGCTGATATTGCTATTTCTTTTCTAACTAGGTTGGAGTCAAATTTTTATGTAGTAAATATAATCGTATTTTGAGTGCGTGTGATTTATTATTCATGCAAAATTATTAACAAGTGATCACAAAATGCCACGACAGTTTCTCCAACAGTTGAACACCCCGTATTTCTTAAAACAGATACATTCGCATAAGGCATGATGAGCTCAAACATAATACTTTGGTGTCTAGTATCTCCAGGTTAGTATTGACCCATTCTTTCTAATTCACCCTGTAGGTCAACAAATATTTTACTTTGATTACTCTTTATATTGGCTGGATCGTCAAAATCGTTAGCACATGTTGTTTGAGGTTATGTGGCGAAAATTAACTTTGATGTGTTGTATGAAAATTTATTATTCTTTAATAATATGTGTCTCTTTCTAACAGTTTCTGGTATTAACTTGTGGAATGTTTAAATACTTGTTTTTTAGCATATAAAAAGTTAAAACTTGGGTTAATATTACTGCGTAGCATACTACCTACTCAATTTTACTTATCGCTTACTTAAAGTAAGTGAAAACATTATATTTATTTTAGAGGCAACTTTGCCTTCAGGAAATCATACGGTTTTAATAAACCGTAAGGTTAAGTTAGTATCTGGTCAGCGATCCTCAAAACGTGAGTATTTTTTTTTAAATTAATATCTCTATAAATATTTGAAATTATTAAAAAATGACTTTCACTAGCTCATCTATGATAAACTATACTTCCATTAAAATATGTGTACTTAGTTAAGGGTCACCCAGTATATGTACAAACGTGAAATAAAAGAAGGTCCTAGTACCGATCTTTGAGGCACCCCTATTTTCAACACATTTCAAACGATTTTTGAACTACCCAAATTTACTTTACTTAAAATTAATATCTCCGTAAATATTTGAAATAATTATAAATGACTTTCATTAGACTCATCTATATAATGAACTACACTTGTAGTTACAATATTTGTACTTATTTAAGTATAGCAACATCACAGATATGTATTAGCGTGATATGAAAGAAAGTCCTAGTACTGATCCCTGCGGAACCCCAATTTTGAGCACATTTCAAACGATTTTTTAAGATTCTTTTTACAAACCCTTCGTGTTTGATTGCTTTTCCGCACTATTAATATCATTTCGAAAGAGAGTTCTCGCTTCGAAGAGAAACAAAACATGTATTATTCATATTTCGCAGCGCCGGAAATCTAATTAATTTACCGATATCGTTCAATCAAAATCAAGTCAGTTATGTAATTTGCTGGCGAATTTGGAGCGCTGAAAATATTGCGGATGCGATCCTTCCCAATGACTTCGTGTGGATTCGAAAGGAAAAGTACATTCTGAATTTAAATGACCGAGGTTGAAACTGGTTGTTATTTTGATCGTTTTCAAATATCGGGTCATCATACTTATAAATAATTTTTTATGGCTTTATCATGCCAGAGTTCCTTATTTTACGTGAATTTATGAACGAATTTTATGACGGACAAAACAAAATCATATTTAACAAGATAAAACCGTTTCATGGAAGGTAGTTGATAAAAAAAATATTCGTCTGTCAAATTAGGTAAAATTTGTAGCAAAATTACTTAATTAAAGACCATTAATATAAAATCTGTAGATATATTTTTTATACAGGGTGTTCGGAAAGTAATGGGACCCAGCTTAAACATAGCTTCCTGTGATCAAATAGAACCGATTTAGACAAATTTAGCTTAGTCCAAAAGTAGTAGTTTAGAAGTTACAGGGCTTCTAAGAAAAAAATTGTTTTCTTGTTATGAGCATAATTAAGAAACGAAACGTCCAATCACGTTGAAATTTGGTACAGTTATGTTTTAAATAAGTACAAGCATTGCGAAGGAGAAAGTAGTGCTGCATATCGTAGGGGGCGCTCTTGGCAGTTTACATGTAACTCATTATTATCGTATCTTTTTGGTTGGTCCTTTTCTGATACGCTTGACGGAAAATCATGACGAAGAAATTAATTTTGCGTAGAAAAGCTATACCTGTTTCATGTAACTGTACCTTCCTTCTGCAGCTCCGGATTTTCCTTGTATAATATCTGGTTTAACCTAAGATATTAATGATTAAATTTTCTATTGAAATCTACAAAATGGTACAATATATTCTTTATAATACCATGTATTAACATTTTATATTTAATGTAAAATTTAATATGTTACTTAAAAACCATCCAAGAATCTGCTTCTGCATATATTTATAAGAGAAAGCGTTTAATAAAACTAACATGAAGGTACACTAAAAAAACTGTATCTTGGAATCAATTATATTTTCATACGCAACCTATGTTCGAAAATGTGCCTAATTTTATACTATTTTTATACATTGTGTATTACAATTCGTAGTATTTTTACACATAATTTGTGTCACTTTTCTACATAAAAGCTCTCCAGTATTACTGCAAAATATATACAGTAATTCTGCCAACATGAACAATTCAACAGACATCATTAAATATTTAAAATAAAATTTGCACTAAATTTTTCAATAAATAAATAAAGGTTTAGAGGATTAGGGTGTAGGGGTCGAGCTAAC
The DNA here is from genome assembly GCA_037114965.1 of Monochamus alternatus. Lineage (NCBI taxonomy): Eukaryota > Metazoa > Arthropoda > Insecta > Coleoptera > Cerambycidae > Monochamus > Monochamus alternatus. The sequence continues at coordinate 127,237,450 of CM073426.1, forward strand.
TTATAGTTTATACAAAAATGTTACATTTTTGCTTGCGCACACGCACAAGCACTAACCAAACACTAAGTATAATAAACCATAATACTTTAATATGACAACCAGAGGCAATATTCATAATACTAGGCATGTAAAATGCACTAAATAACTTTATGGCGTTCGATAATATTAAAGCACAACTGTTTTGAGTTAATTTCGTCGAGGCTAATGCCGAGGTCACGGTATAACAGTATAACAACCCGGAACTTCAAGGTTCGGATTGCCGGATTGTTTATCGCTGAATATGTTTCAAACTGTATCACTATTAGTATTTAAATACAAAGAACTTTTCACTCTTTCTTCATAATTGTTTTTTTATTTCAATATTTATGTTATGTAAGTGTAAGTGTAAATTGTTAATTATTTAATCTGTTGGAGTTTGATACTTTTAATATTATTTTTTTTAAATGATACTTAATATGTAAATTGCATATTTTAATAAAATAATTTGAAGCATTCATTACATATTTTAACATTACAATAAGTAGGTATTTAGAAAATATTTGAATTTGGCAACGTCCTGTCAAGCCGACATCGAGTTGAACTGGGAACTGAATCAGTGACAGTCTCAAAAGGGGGTTTACATAATAATTTGGAAATATTTTTTATTCGGCGTAAATAAGAATTTTTTTAATTGCATATTCGTATTATACTCATTTTTTATATTTTTTCTTAAAATTAATGATATTATGACTGATTCACCCTGTACAATGGAAGGGGGTGACACTATAATGTTGCAAATTACACCTTTCAGTATTTGGATTTATTCCAAATATCTCAAAAATTGCGAATTTTTCAAAAAATGTTCCTATATTAGTTTGTACTCAGAACCGAACTCATATACATCATTTTTTTATAAAACTTACATAAATGTCTGTATTATTTAATTAGGAAAGTATCAGTCTGGGAATACCCTGATTACAATTAAACAAACCTGATTCATGTAAGAATGCATATGAAAAATGTTCATCGATTCAAGAAGTGAATCACTTCACGGGGTTGGCGTTTCAAGGACAAATAATCGTATATAAAGATGCGCAAAAAAATACACCAAGTAGGTGGAGGTTCTTATTACCGTAGTACTAAAATATAATGCTGAAATTAAATCATTTCCTTTAACTTTCAAAGGGAAATTGTGCTAGAGAACATGAAATACCGTAAATTTGTGCTTTATCACTGTATTCTATACACCGTGAAAAATATTTGAAAATTTACATAAATTGAAGTGTTTCTAGTTTTTTAAAAGAATTCTGCGGGATGTGATAATGTTTATAATGTCGTATACAATTTTCTCAATGTGCAGTTGACTTGTAAAATTCAGGAGATTTTATTCTAAATGATTTGTCAGTCTGGAAATTGTTTTTTCTACAAAACTGTTAAAAGTGGGCTTTTTAATTGTCATTTTTCATGTTAAAAATGTCATTTTTTGACACGCGTGTTAAAAGTAAGTTACTTTTAACACTAGTGTTAAAAGTAAATCAAAGTTTATTAAATTTTGTTTTGAAAATTAATAAAACGTTTTAACAAACACATGAACAACTTTTTATTTTAAATAAGTACAAACCAACATTTTAACTAGTTATTACTATTAACATTTATAGTAAAATTAGAACAATTTGAAATTGTAATTTCCTGCGGAGTCATCATACTTAAGTTGGTTTTACTGTCAACATGTGTGACACATCTATTTTCTGTAGAAATACTACTGGTAGTACTGGTGGTCTTGCTAGTAGTTGCAGCAGTAGGAAGTATTTGGCACGCAATTTCCTTTTTCTGTTCCAGTGAAATTTCAATGTAGCCTTCAGCTACCGTCGAAGATTTCCATCCTCCATGTCTCTTGATGGTAGTAAGATTTGCACCAGAATCTGCTAACAATGTCGCCGAAAACAGTGTCCGGTGTAGAGTTGAGGATTTGGTAGATTCAAGAACTGCCTGCAATGTCGGCAGGCATTTTACCAAACATGTTAATTCCGACTGGATTCTTCACACATTTATTCTTCATATATTTAAGAAAGAGTCGTCTATGGCCAGCGTTGGGTGGCATATACTTTCTAAAAAAGTTTAAATAGAATTCACCAACAACACTGAAAGTCCGAGGCACTTTCGTTTTAGTATCTGGTATGGTCACAACAACCAAGTGCCCAAATATTCGATATTGTCGATGGTCATCTGACACAATTCCTCCCGGCGACACGCCCCGAAGACACCCACTATTGCTGCGACTTTCATCATCACATACTTTTCGTCTTCTGTGAGAAATTTGTCGATATCCGTCTTCGTCAAAACTTTTGACTTTTTTGCTTCATATCCTTCACCCTTCCGTTTTAAAAAAGCATTAAGTTTATAATGTTTGCTTATATCTTCTTGCTTTATTTTTAACATAGTTTTGATCATGGAATAATTTGACCACAGCGTTGACGATTTCCATATCTTGACTTTTTCCTCAAAATATGCCAGTAAAACACTTTCGTTACATTTCCCAGGGACCTTTTTAATGTTGCACCATTCCGAAAAGCGTCTATAAGCGATTTCGTACTGTTCCTTTGATTTCGCCGGCAATAATTTAATGTTGCTCGACTGGCGGCTTCTTCGATTTCAGCAGGGATGGATTCGTTACGCTCATTATCGAGATTATTCATTATACTTATAATATTACTAGAAAATGCTGTCAATATTTTTGCGTTTTTTTCCGTAACTAACAACAGTACTGGTTGCTACGAAAATTTTCGTTTATAAACATTGCGATCTGTGTGGTATTTTTTGATTTCTTATTTTTATTGAGTTTAAAGTTCCTCCGATTGTTTTGTAGAAAAAATAGTGTATGATATACGTGTTAAAAGTGATTTTATTTTGTGAGTGAAGATGATTTAACTTCACGAATCTTACTTTTAACACGTATATCATAAATAGCTATTATATCCTGGAGAAAACTTCTATAATTGACATAGTGAGCACATGCTTTTTTTAACTTACTTAAAAATTTTTTAGGCTGTCTCAACAAACAGCTATGAAATTCGTCGAAAATTTGCGTATAAAAACCGCGCCCTTAAAGGTGACACAATAAATTAGACACTTAAGCATAAAAACCACTAAAACACCTAAACCTATTTATCACTGCATAAAATATCCAACCGCAGTCCGATTAATCTAACCACTATTGCCAACAGACCATTCTAGGAACTATTTGACGCATTACAAATTTCGTGAGCTTCACAAATTGGCCAGCGATAAGAAGCGAGTGTCGCAAACTGCACCATGTCGAAAAACAACCACCGGAAGTGCATTAGTCTGGAGCTTTATTTTTAAACCCGGAGACAAAAGTAATGGATTTTTGTGCGGACGTTTATTTTCACTGCCGGGTATGAAACTTTATGACTGATGTTCGAGTGTCTGAAATAATCGTTAAATTATTTCCCTGGAACGACAATGAACCTTTCATTTTTTAATAATCTGTAAAACTGTCAACAAAAATATGCGGAGAAAATATTCTTTTGTCAACATCCATGCAGTGTTCACAAATATTTGCACAGCAAAATATGGAGATTTAACAAAAAAAAACGCTCTTAAAGCTGCTAAGTAAGTAGTAGATTTCTACACAAATTATGTCTAAAATCTGTCAGTCTGTCTAAATCGAATAATGAGTACCTACCTACTTATTTCTTACATCCTATTGCGTAGAACTGTTTATGTTTAAATTATATAAAATTGTTACTACTATTATGCAGAGTTCTGTATGGAGTTGTGTATACAGGGTGATTCAGAACGTATCTACCAACAAATTTTTTTATGTAGGGGACTCTTACAATGCAATTACAATACAATTTTGTAAAAATAAAATTAAAAAGAGCAGTTCAAAAATGATTTAAAAATACAGTTCCGCACGGAACTGGAAACCGATCCACTGTAAAACCTAATAAGGCGTATAATAGGCGACAGGACAACAATTGAAAGAAATTCCCAAGGAAAGAAATAAATTATATTTTACAACACCTATTTTTATACAACAAATTCAACTACTTTTGCCGCTATTGTTATTAATTATTATTATAATTAGTTTGTGGTTTTAATTAACAAAATAGTTTATGGTCTGTTTGGAAATGAAAGAGAGTAATAAAACCTCGAGATATAAACTGGCCATGGGCGTGGTAATATTTCGTTTCAGGTAATTATCGGGTAACACTAATGCTAACAGGTGTGTACATTAGTATATTTTATTGGATACATCATAGGGCAGAAGCCAGTGGATTGTGACAGATCAATCCAGTCTTAGAGCTGAATATACCAAGACGTGCTAGTGCAGTAGAGTAAACTTCGACTTGTGTTTAGTGACTATTGTGCCAGTGGATATAATATTGTTTGCATAAAATGTCGATCTTATCAGATTACGTACCTGCTAAACGCGTGAAAAGATGTGCGCTGTCTCAGAATGAGAAGATTATTATATTAAATGTATTTAATGCATTAAAACACTAAAATCCTACCAACAGTGTTGACGACATCGTGGAAAAGTGTTTCAAAATGACAGGAATTGGAAAATCGACTATCTACAGACTTTTAAAGGAAACAAAGGATGAACAAGATACTGCAAATCCCCCAAAATCATCTACAGAGAGGTCAAAAGTCATTATAGATAATTTCTTCAAAAATGTCATTCGCAGAAAAGTACACTCATTTTATTTTAAAAAAGAAATACCAACGCTAAACAAAATTTTAAGTGAGCTTTCAGAGGACAACGATTTGCCAAAAATCAGTAGAAGCAAATTATGGGCCGCCTTACGAGAGTTGAATTTTTGCTGGGAAAAGCAGAACAGGAAGTCAGTTCTTATCGATAAAGATGAAATTATATGTTGGCGAAGATCCTACTTAAGATCAATTAGAAAATTCCGTGACGAAGGGAGGAATATTTATTATCTAGACGAAGCTTGGGTCAACGAGGGATATACTGCAACAAAAGTATGGCAAAATAAAAATGTAAAAAGTTTTCGACAAGCATTTTTGGATGGACTTTCAATAGGGTTCAAGGCAACTTCAGCACATACATATCTAATGTTACAACAAAATTTTGGCCCCGTCTTACCCACTTTCTACAAACTAACACAAATGTTTCTGCTTCCTTGTCAGTTTTGAACTTGTAAGTTATTCGCAGCAGCTATGATACGTTTGCTTAAATCATCAATAGTGTTAACTTCTGTGCAGTATGCTTCATTTTTTAAATATCCTCGCAAAAATAACTCCAAATGATTTAAAATCAGAAGAACATGGCGGCCATGGTACCGGTTCTCCTCGTCCAATACCCTGGTATTAATGCTTGGATACGTTGTACATCATACGGATATAATTGAGTCTCGTGTATGATACACACTGTTGCAACACGCCGTGGACGTTCTGGCTCTCCAAGTCTTCCACGATTCGGTTGCCAATTTCCCGTGTCACGCCGGCGTTTGTACTACACTTGCACTCACTGCGCACTGTTGTAAAAGTAGCTGCATTTGTCACACGTTTACCGGGAAATCGTTCTGCTAAAGCATTTTCACTTCACCTTAAATTAAAACGATATTCATCAACTTGAGGTTGCTATAACCGTAAGCCAAATCCCAAGTAAGCCAAGTAAGAAAAACTATTGTAAATACTTGCATCACAAAAAATTTAATATAAGTATTCGAATAGAGACTATAGTAAACCAGCGATGTAAAGGTTGAAACTACTAGAACTTGATTTTTTTTTCGGAAAGAATTTTTTACGATATTGAGTCCATTTTTCATGACGCATCTGTTCCCAAATTTTTTTAGATAAGTTCTGAATCACCTCAATCATGAGATATTGTTAAACCGGTTGTATGAGGCTTTTTCGATTTGCTTCTGCCAATTTTTTACATCGTATTTGTCCAGCCGAAGCCGATATGTTGTTTACAATCTGTGAAATTTTCAATTTCACAGAGTTCAGACCTGGGTTCATTATTATTTAATATTTTTTAGATAGCATAATAGACACAATAATTGTATATTGTCTACTTTATGCTGATGATTTAAAACATTTCGCCACTGTCAAAACCATAGAAAACTGCAGACTTCAAGACAATTTAAATTATTTATCTAAGTGGTGCAGTGATAATAGATTACCGCTTAATGCTGCTAAGTGTAATGTAATGTCATTTACTCGTAAATTATCCTCTATTACTTTTAATTGTAATCTAATAATGGTGTTATCTTTGATCCAAAACTAACCTTTTCTATGCTTATTGATACTGTTGCTAGTGAAGCACTGAGAAGATTTGGTTTCATTGTACATAGTCATGATTTTATTAATATAAGTACTCTGAGAGCTCTTTACTTTGCCTTTATTAGAAGTAAATTGGAATATGCGTCACTTGTTTGGAGTATCCAATTATGAGACTCATGTAAATATGCTGGAAAATATTCAGAGAAAATTTTTAAAACTGCTACGTTTTAAAAATTTTGGTCTAATTAGTGTTAATTTACTTGGATCGTTTTCTATATGTACACACAGCGTAAGACGCGAATACTTTGCACAGATTCTTCTTTATAAATTTATACACAACATCTATGGTTGTCCAGTCATACTGCTCGGTGTAGTTGGGTGTCAAACCTGTAGAACAGTGTAGTAAATAATAAATAAATTACAGCGCTATATACATTTTTATTGGTGAGTCGTCAACCGTTATGTTAAATTTAAGAAAATAGGTACTATTTAACCAAGTAAACTTAATTAATTTTCAAAATACTCAGTGACTTCTGGATTCTGCTGGGAACTTTAATACATGCATCCCCAAGATTTAGTGAATTTTGGCTTTAATTAGACGACAGAGCAGTCCACCTACCTACATGAAATTATGTACTACTCCGGTTACTTATAAATAAATACTTTTTCTACCACGCAAGTCAGATAACGAATCACAATTCGGACGCATAAATTCCCCCCGGAGCTAATATTATTCTAAGGAGTATCGATCCGCCGGTAAGGCGCGCGGCAAATCTCCTGGTTGATTCAGCGAAGGAAGTCGAAAAAAAACTTTCCCAATAAATAAAACTCCGCGATCCGAGGGGCGTCGGCAAGTATCCGGGTCAGCGGCCCTCTTAACATCCATATCAATTGTTTGCAAACTTGGAAACCGAGAGAGGCCGTAAAGAAAGCAGCTGACTCCTACCCCCGGTAATGCCGCCGGTTTATGAAAATTTATGGCTGCTTAAGTGAATGGCGTATTACTGGACTCTTTGGAACAGTAAAGCTAAGGTCTAGGGCTCGGACGCGGTAGGTGGCTGTACGTTTCCGGAATTACTATTGGGTGGTATTTAACAAGTTTCGAAGTTCGTAAAAGGAAATGGTACCGTTAGCCTGCCATAAATTAAATAGGAAGTTACCAAGTAGGACTATGTTATGATCTAAACTTGGAAAATTGACTTCCGATCTGAGATATAAAAAACAATTCAATGTAATTTCACTTCAAAATATACTACCTACCCAACAGATTATATATCCAGTTAGGTACAAGGTAGAGTAAAGAAACAGTTACAACATACAAGGAAAGGTGTGAAATAAATTTATACTTGCATATTTATTTTTCTGTTACTATATATGTATCAACATATGTAGGGAATCCCAAAATATTGCAATGTAACCAAATTTAACAAAGTTGCACACAGACAAAGGGTGCAAGTACAGGTGTTCAAGGTAGGGCAAATATTTCGAAATAAATATCCATAAATTACTTTAACGACTAACCAAATTTGGTTTACTTTTTGCTTTTATTAAATTTTAAACAACTTTAACGTTTTCAAGAAAAAATGCATTAATTAAAACAAAATTTTAATAGTGTTTATTAGAATAATTACACATTAAAAATATCATTTAACACTCAATTTTTTTCATATTGTTTAAATAGTAAAATACTATATAATTTTGTACATTTGTATGCCTACTCTTTTCAACGTGCTTGTAGCTTTATATATAATATTACTTTCCACATACAAGGCAATGCCTTCAGTGGATTTGTATTTATTTGCCTGACATTGTATTTTGTTCAATATTATGTGATTTTGTATGTACAATATATATCAATTTACGAGTAGTATTAATTCTACAATATGTTTTCACTTTTGTATTCCAATTATGCATTACTTATTGTATCTTTTTGGGTAAATAAATTATTATTATTATTATTATTATTATTATTATTATTATTATTATTATTATTATTATTATTATTATTATTATTATTATTATTATTATTATTATAAATCAAAAAGTCAGTAGTAGGCTTAGTCTTTAAAATTTGACAGTTAATAACAAGACTATAAAATAAAAAAAACTAACGAAATTCTTCAATTTACTTTTCGCCAAAAATTGATTTACTGTGTAATAGATGATGCCTTCTTGTAACAAATATTATCGGGATTCAATTGGCGACGAATAAACAAAATTCTTCAATGTGCTCCAAAGAGAGGGCATATTGAAAAGAGTACATTATTTCCCCGTCCTAACCATTTATTTAGAAACTTAAAATTGAATAAGTCCCTAACAGTCTAGGAGTTTATAGGGGTTTACATCGGAATATTTATTAATGTTATAAACATTTGTAATTCCTCTACAAGTGAAACAAGTATCCTTAGCGAAAAAGAATTGTGAAAAATTAGTATCCTGATGTAAGATAAACTCGTAAAAGGTTACTCGTCGATCTAAGCCTTGATGCAATAGTTTTTGCACTTTTTGAATGTGATATGGATGTAGACTATGTTTAAAAATTCGGTATACAGAAGCTAATAATCCAGTTTCTCGAGATAGACGTTTAGTACTTATCTCCTACTGTTTGAAAAATATTTTCTTCATTGTGTACCTACCCTTATTATACTAGGACGTTGTCAGATATTATTGAAAAACTTTCCCGTCTCTCGAACCTGTCTTTCAACGTTAGAAAATGTTTCTCTCACTCGATTTGGAAATCTCCTACTATATTCTTCCACACTTCTCTACAGTTTAATCACAGAAACCTATCATAAGTAATATGTCAACTTATTCACTGTTATTAATTCCACGAGAGGATTGAAGGCTGGTTAATTTCCCTAATGTAATTCAACGTTTTATCCACGACCACAGTCAAAACCACGCAATTAGGAGAGTGAAAGCCGTGTGAGAGCAGGTGAAAAATTATGGTTTTGAAAAACGTCATATTTGACAAATTTATTTTAATCAAGAATAATTATTGTTAGCTGCATACTAGAAAGTCTTGGAATAGTTTCTATAACATGCATTTGTTTATTTGTCAACAAGAGTGAAAATATTTCCAGGATCTAGACAAAAAAATGAGTGAGAATTTCTTATACTTGTACTGTAATAAAAACACCAAATAAAAACTGCATATGTTTATTATTTATATATGTCATATGTACATTATTTTAAACACTGATTTTTTTATATATTATTCGTATTTTTTCTGAAACTGGGCATTTAATGTACTTTTTTATTTATTAGGCATATTACCAATTTTTGCAATTTGAGCGACAACTAACCATTTTTCTATCGATTCGTGATTTATAAAATTTCAATTGTTTAAAAACAAAGAGGTTTAAATTAAGAATTACCAGGAAATTCTTTAGGCACTCTCATGTTAACAATTTCTGTGTTAAATAACGTTTTATTACTTCTCTTTCCAAATTACTAATGTAAAATGCAAATAAACAAGGTTATGTGAGGTTAACATAAATAAGATTTTAATACTTTTTGTACTTGTACAAGTTTAATTTTGATAAAAGGGATGTAAATTAGATTTACAATCACTATTTGTCTTACACGAATTAAAATCAAAAATTATCGAACCACAGACTCATAAACTAGACCATAGAACATTAATATTAATACCTAACTTTGACGCTAGCGCCCCTATCGGAATTTAATGACATGAGTTAATGTAAATGCTCTATTGTGGATAAAATTACGTAAAATTTGACAAAAGTAAAAAAGCCTTTTAAATTCAGTTCTGGGCGGATATTACCATTATTGTTTTTTTTTAGAAATTTCCGGACACCCTGTATTTCATATAACACACAACTACTATGTTTTGATTTCAGAAATCTCGAATTATGGTCCCATAACTGAACTCCCTTTATAAATAAATCCATCCCTCGATGACATCCCCGACGTTCCGTGGCGTCACGTTCCTCAACTTCCTTAGCCCGAGGCCCGCCAGTTCACATATATTAACTTTTTGTTTATTTAACCATTGGCTGGCTAAGCACAAGTGGATTGTGTCACTAATGTGTGCCTTTCCGAACTCCAAACACGCATGCACGCTATTCCAGGGAGGGAAGACACAAAACTTTCATCGGAAAAGGACTTTAATCACTCAACGCGATCCGAATATCCCAATGCCGAGTCTGCAGACGGGACATGTGGCCTGTAAAATTAAACAACTGCTTGAAACGTGTACAAATAGATGAGGAAAGTTTTATATATGAATGTACACTTTCGACAAGAAATGACACACTAAGAAAATATGCGTCAGAAAAGTATTATCTAGTAGTAACAACAATAACAAAATTTTGCTCCATCATCTTGTACAATTAATTTACATAAACAAGTCGAGATTGAAGCCTAAAACATGGGTGTTTATTAAAACTTAAACATTGAACAAGACTTGAAAATTAGAAATACAGCACAGCAAAATGACAATGACATTGTTGCTTATCGTTACAATTTTTGGTTATAGAAATCGAAATATGTATGTGGGTGAGAACATATCGTTAAAAATAACAAAATATTTTTTTCTACACCCTTATTATAACAATGCACTTATATGCCCATAATCCGTTTCATAATTATATCCATTATGATACAGATTTTTCATTACGATACAGATTTTTAAACAATAGAAACCCATAATTTTTCAATCAAGCATGCTGTGCATTTGACGTTTATCCTAGGTTCTTATGTAATTATTTTAGATGTCAAAATCAGTACGTATTAAATTTTCGTAGATACCTAGCTAAACTTCGATAATTTATCAAAATGTCTGATATCAGCGATATAGAAGAATTACCATCGACTCCTCCACACATATCGGAGAAAGCAGAAAATGCAGTTCGTACGAATAATTACTGTTACCTATTGTGTTCAATAAAAATATAAAATTTATGGTTTTTGATTATTTATCGGGTGTAGAAAAAATAGCGTATGCAACTCTCATGTAATGGTTATTAATACATGATCGTTGCATAATATACTATTATAATACAACTGAATTGTACGTTTAATGTGTAAATTCTTCCTAATTAATTTGTACTTTGTTTTAAGTAATTGGAATGATATAGGTGAGATATAAGTGGTGTGCTTACTTCCTGCTCGGCCTAAGCGGCTCGACTTATAGGAAGCGACCTACATTGCAGCAGGTACTTAACGCAGACCTCTCGCCCTGGGCGACGAGCCAGTAAATCTGTAAATGATACTGCAGAAGTAGTTGCCTCCTGTTTGAACAGCCAAGAACCCTTGTCGGACACACCACCAGACATAGACCGGTTTCGGGTTTATTAGCCCTCATTAGAATGCGATAGGTGAGATGACCGACAATTGAACTGTCTATTCCTTCATATGTATGTTCACATATAAACTGAGTGCAGGTGAGATATAAGTATCATTTACTTGAATGATATAATCAGATTGAGATTTCAGTTATTTAATCTGAAAGGAGTAAGGAACAATTTATAAATATTTAAAGTGCCATTTTTCCTAAAAGTTAATTCATAAAAGACCCGACTAGAACAAAACGGCAGTAGGAGGTGGGGTCAGTAAATATGACTTATGGTGCAGAAAATATTATTTAATAATAAAATGAAGAAAATACTATACAAAAAAAAAATACTTATACAAGAATAACTATGACTAAGTACAGATATTTTAAGAGGGGAAAGAGAAAAATATGAATTAACGGAATCGTTCTTCAAAAAATTTCCAAACTTTTTTCGAAACCTTATTTACCTCCAATTTATTACCGACTCTGGTGTCGCCGCGAGCGCACGTTTTACGTTTAGACAGTTAGACAACTAGCAATAATTTGTTGATATAATTGACATCCTGTGTGTTTAAGTTTGTGGTTTTCTATTTTACTTGTTTTACTTCAGTTTTTACTGCCTATTTTTTCAATTTTAAGTATTTTATAATAATTGGTGTCGGGTTCAGATATTTTTCGATAATAAAGTTCGCCGGTTTGTTTGTCTAGGTTATCGAACAAGATTTTCTATTATCTATTAATATTCCTTCCGTTAGATTTTCTTAGAATAAATGGGCATTTTATTTAACTGTACGCAAAGTGTGTGTTTTAGTGGGTAATACTGACGGACCTGTAATGAGTGAACAAAAAACGAATGTAAAATGCAGCAACTAACCGTATTAACTGTTACATATCAGGTATTATTATTAATGTTCATTTTAGTCGATTATACAATTGGAAATGCTGTAAAAAAAACGACCGCATGGTCGTTGACAAAACTAAGCGGTCTCCGACGGTGCTTTACATACATAGGCGCCGATATTCCGGAGGGTTTTGCCCTATTTATACAATATCGCCACGACACATCAATATTAAAGATATGAACATATTTTTCAAATCATTGAACAATCTACACTTGGTGGCCACGTCTCGTTAAACTTGTTAACTCTGAAACTGGAGATACGTCCTCTGGTTAGTAATAATAAGTGCACGGGTCCATAATGTTCCGTTGCATGGTCTCAGATCATTTATTTGTCACTTTCTAATCCTCGATTTTTACGTATGAGCTCGCGATTCAGTTGACATTGTTGTTGTTCCATTTTTCGAAATTTTTCCTTCTGTAAAGTCTTGACCAAAATCTTATCTCCCTTCCTCTCTCTCTCTCCCTCTCTCTCTCCCTCTCTCTCAACAGAATCTTAGTTTTATTCAACTTTTATTAAATTTTTCTCTGAAAGGCAGACTTTCGTGTCCTGCTTGTATATAGAGGAGATAAGTCTCTCTCTCACCAGAATCTTAGTTTTATTCAATTTTTATTGAATCTTCCTCTGAAAGGCAGACTTTCCCTTCACACTTGTATATAGGAGAGATAAGTTGTTGCCACATATACCTTCTTTTCCTAGGTTTTATTATATATCCTGATGATTTGTTCAATACTTCTATGGCTACATACCACTGAATCTCGCAAACAACATAGGTCTTTCAAATGGGAGTTCTATAAGCTAAAAGATCTCTCAAATATACATGAACAGCAGTTCAAGTTTGGTACAGTTTTAAATAAAATGTGAACAAAATTCGATAGTATAAATATTACAAGCCTACCACAGTGATCACACATCAGAAAGCACGAGAAAAAATAATTTACTTTTATTTTGAGCAATGCAATAGTAAAATTAAATGTTAGGGAGCAAAGTGGTAACATTACAATAAATAGATAAAAACTTTACTTTAATTCTAAACACAAAGTTAACTCTCTTCTTTGTCCTAAGTGACATATAATTTTATGTTGTCAGTTAAAGAATTTACCAATTATGTAAATTCGTCTAGTAACTGGCATCACTAAATTGCATTAATCTATGAATTGTCCACTTCCAACTATTCGAGGAATTGCAGTAAAATGATGCGATTAAACTTTATAGGCGAGGTCAGAGATGGCCGCTATAAATTCCGTGTTAAAATCGCATTTGTCTCACTTTAAAGGGCTTTAACAGTAATCTTAAAATTTCCATATTTATTATAAAGGCGACTGCCTGATCTAGCATCTCCCTCTTTGGAACAAAAAGCGTTCTAATTCCGCAGAGCGCACTTTAATAACGCGGAGGACTTATGCAGATTCTTAGCTAATTTGAATATCAAGCACCAACATTATTTCAGGAAGTGCAATTTTTTGTGAAGGGTCACTTGGTATAACCAAATTTTCGCTCCACTTTCATTCAATGCAGCGGGCGATGTGACGTCATATGTTCTAATGTTGGCGACATCCCGCCAGCGACGTTACATAACATACGTTACGTTACATCGTTGACGCTTTGTGGTAAGGTCTGCGTATTTGTTTTTAGTTACGTTTTCTTGTGTTTTAATTTGTGTATATAGACAATGGCTTCTTTAGATTATAGTTTTAAGTTAAATAAGGATTATATAAAAACATAACTGAGAGGAGTAAAAACAGAAAGCTAATCTATGTGCTTATTACTTGTTTTACATTACATTCTTTGCTCATCTATTGACATTATAGTGAAATGTTGATTAGCTGTTTTCGCACTTGTATATCCACATTTTGGTACCATACAATACCATCCACGGCCAAGGTTGAATACGTCTGTTTTCTGTGGATTAATGGCCTTTTAACACACTAGTGGATTAGAATTCATAATACCAGGCTTCGATTTTATAGCATTTTATTTTGTCATGTTGACCGGAATTAATTAAATACCGAGTTTCTGAAGGAGGTGCCCTTAACTTCGCCAAGTAGGACCTGGATCTGGATCTTCAATATAACTTTCACTTATCGTAGTCGATTTCCAACCACCATTATGCTTCACAGTGGTAATATTACCCCCAGCATTGGCCAGTAATGTTGCCGAACGATGCCTTATTCGATGTCGGGTAAGACTTTCTGGATCAGGGAGCATAAGAAAAAAAGATAAACAAACGCATGTCATAGAAACGATTCCAAGACCTCTTGATATACTTGATTAAAATAAATTTGTCAAATATGTCGTTTTTCAAACCCAACCTTCACTCTCCTAATTGACCGGTTTTGGCGGTGGTCGTGGATAAAACGTTGAATTACATTCGGGAACTTAACCAGCCTTTAATCCAAGAGAAAAATGGACACTCGAGGCGCAGCCGGGAGTAACATTTTTACGGTAACTCCTTTGTACAGGGTGATTCAGGTTTAATCTTGATAACTTCAGGAATCGATAGAAGAGGTTAAAATAATGTTCATTTGTGAAATAAACTTATTTCCTAAAACGCATCTTTTCCGAGATAGAGGGCGTTGAAGTAGGATTTTTTTATCATTTTTCTCTCATAACTTTTGAACCACTTATCCGATTTAAGTGACATTCAGAACATAAACACTCCTTATGATCTTACACAAGCTTCTTAAATTTGAAGTACCTACCCCTCTTAGAAGTGCATTTTGTAGTAAGCCCCTCTTACTTTATTTCAAATCTACAAAAAAAATAATTAATTTTAATAAAACATCTACACACCACTTTGACCTGATTAATTTCGAAACTTTTTCGTCTCTTGTTTATTTTCGACGTTTGGTCTTGTTTCTGAGATAATCCAAGAAATTGATGACAGTGTAGCGCACCAACCGCGTAAATTCCATTTAACGTTATAGTAACCCATGAAAACAAAACTCAGTGATTTGTGTAATTTGTGATTTGTGTGCTTATGAATTTCTAACCGCTGAGCACGCGCACTGTATAGTCTAGCGATTGAAATGCGAGATTGGAAGACCGTTAGAAGTTATGACGTAACATTTAGCCACGCCCCTCTTTCAAGAGATTCAATTTCAGCGGCGATTTTGGGGGTGAAGGTTAAGGCAGAAACATTTATTTTTTTTGCACATCGGCTTTTCTAATACAGGGTGTTTCAAAACGAATGCGAAAAATTTCAGGTGGTGATTCCTTGTTGAAAATAAAAGGTAGTTTGTTATATAAACGTTGGGTCACAAGTCAACCATTAGGGAGATATCGCGTTGCAAAGATGTGGGAAAAAATAGTGTTTTTATTGTTTTTATCGGAAATGAAAAGTGTGGGAATGGTAAAATTTTGTGGAAGTGTTACCATGATCAAAAGACACTTGTGACATATTTTTTCACTTTTTTAAAATAATTGGAAAGGGTTGAAATAAACTAACTCTTTCAGTTTTTTAACTATACTTTCAAAAAACTTCTTTAACGACGTTAAAAAATAAAATGTAAAGTATTGCACGTCGGGGAGAGGCAGTTTTACTACAACCATTATTACGAAAAACTAGTTGGCTGCTGTCAATTTCCGGTTGTTTCTATTGTTGCTTTGACAGATAGCAAATGGTTTGTATTACTTTAATATTTTGGGAGTGGTTCACGGAATAACTTGCCTTTCGTTGTGTGATGTATTTGATTGCGGAGTACGTTGGGATTCAATATTAAGTTAATACAACAAAAATGGTTATTTTCACAAATGCAGAAATGACAGACATGCACTTTATGTACGGCCGGGCCAATGGAAATTCCTTACATGCTTGTCGCCTTTATGCTGAAGCGTATTCTAATCGTAGAATTCCTCATCACAGTATATTTGCTAAGCTTCATCGAGGGCTATGTGAATCCGGAAAATTCAAAAAAAGAAGTTTTGATACAGGCCGACACCGGGAAGTACAAACCATTTGCTATCTGGCAAAGCAACAATGGAAACATAAGGAAATTGACAGTAGCCAACTAGTTTTTCGGGTGTAGTAAAACTGCCTCTTCCCGACGTGCAATACTTTGCATTTTATTTTTTAACGTCGAAACAGTTAATTTTATCAAAAAAATATGAGAAAAAAGTTTATAAATGAATCGGCTTAATCTAATTTATTTGTTTCTACGTCGTTAAGGAAGATTTTTGAAAGTATAGTTAAAAAACTGAAAGGGGTAGTTTATTTCAACCCTTTCCAATTAATTTCAAAAAATAAAAAAATATGTGACAAGAGTCTTTCGATGATGGTAACACTTTTTACCATTCCCACCCTTTTCATTTCCTAGAAAAACAATAAAAACACTCTTTTTTCCGCCATCTCTGCAACGCGATATCTCCCTAATGGTTGACTTGTGACCCAAAGTTTATATAACAAACTACCTTTTATTTTCAACAAGGAATCACCACCTGAAATTTTTCGCCTTTGTTTTGAAACACCCTGTATAATACTTTCGATTAATTAAATAAAAAAAATCGAAAATGACCCCATTCCAATGACCAAGCAACTTCCGAAGACGAAAACTGTAGTTATTTCAGAACGAACGATAACAATGTAGCCACCTCAACGCCTAGTAATGTTTATGTTCCACCCGTTCAGAACAATATTTATTTAATATTTCCTTTGAATAAAAATAAAGATGGGGAAGGGCCCGACAGGTAGGTAAGTAAATCGTCAGAGATGCCCGATGCGAGATAACAATAGACTTAAACGTCAATCTTCCACAGCGACAGTCAAAACATCCCACGTCTTCGACACCACTATAACTCATAACAACACAAGGCCTCCCTCTTATCTGATCTCCGGCTCGAGTGTCCTTCCATTATTTTTTATTCCTCGCCTGGTCTTTATTAATTTATAAGAATAATCACATCACGTCTTCTCTTGTGACTCCCGAGGCCCGAAAGAGTCAAGTGACAAGTGGAATTCGGGAGAGAGGACCGGCCCTTTTGGCTGCCGTATAATGAATCTACAACTAACATTTTGAACGTATTATTCTTCTTAAGGCGAAAGCCTCAGATAATTATTTCGAAAGATAAATGAAAATAATAGAAACAAATAAAGAAGTTCTTAATTTTTTTCAGTAAAAAATGTTACAAAAGCTAATAATAAGGAATATATGGGTAGATATTGTGGGCGTAATTCAACGCAGGTTGGGGCTTTTGTCCACTGAGTAGTTAGTTTCACACAATATTATTAATACCTAAAAATATATAAAAACTTTTACATGAAAGGTGAACATTATTCAAGTAGGTATTGTCATATTTAATTCATTGACATGCTGTCACTTTTTGTCATTGTCGATATTTAACTTCAAATAATTTTAATTTTTATAATAATTTTTATAGTTAGATATTTGATTCAATTTAAAGGAGGCCACCTGAAGAAGCAATCCTAAAAATGCAGAAATAGGTCAGATCTCATCTATTGTGGTTGAATTGTCGTGTTCCCACTGCCAAAAAGTGAAGTTAGATATTTATAGAGTGTTTCATTAAAGCAGGTTAGTAAATTAGATTAATTTCTTTAGATAATTATTGAATAGAGCTTTGTCTGTGGAATTGTTCATTAGCATACCTAGATGTTTGGTATCAGAGAACATACATATGACTTCATTGATAGGAATTGTAGGAGATTTGATTTATATTAGCTTAAAATACCTTTCTAAAACAGTAAAAAAATAAGTATTACATGTTCTTGTCTGTGTACAGATAACAAAAACATACAAACACAGACTGATTTCTCAGTCTAGCTGAAGCTTCTGTTTTTCTAAACCTATCAATTTTTGTTTAATTGTAATTATATAATACAATAAAGTGGCATACAAACTAAAATAACAAAAATTTGTGTATTTGATTTATATTAGCTTAAAATATTTTTCTAATACAGTAAATAAAAGTCATATATTTAGAATTTCCTTATGTGAAATCGATTTTCCCAAAAACGATATTGTTTATGACAATCTGCATACAAAAAGCGTATTTGCTTACTGAATTTAATACTTTGAAAGCATCTTGTTTTAAAAGATATAGTTTTGATTACTGTATTGTAAAAGTATTTAATCAATTTTCCTACAATTCCAATCAATGAAATTATATGTATGTAAACAATTCCATAGACAAAGCTGTATTCAATAATTATCTAAATTAGAAACTGTAATGTCCCTTCACAGCAATACTGTGAGCGTTACTTTGCTCGATTGCATTGAATGTTATAAATAAAAGTCGATCAAGTTGAAATGACTGATTTATTTACAACGAACGGTTGGGTACGCAAGAGAGGCTTGCTTATTGATATTCTCTACTTATGGTAGATTTTGTACATGCGTATTAGTTGTACATAGTACCAACGTAAGTACCAACCTATACAATATATTACAGAAACAAAATTAGCTAAAACTAGAAAAGAGTCATATCTGGTTTAATGATATTATACAGTGCTTTCGAAAAGTAACGAATAAATTCATTATTTTTGAAATTGAGAAGTTTTCGAAAAAATCCCCTGTCACGTCGATTTTGATTTTAAAAAAGGCACCTTTTGACATACGACCCATATTTGCGACGTCATCGTTGTTCGAGATATGACGTCATCGACAATTTTTTTAAATAGCTACTCTCAATTTTGACCATGCCATTTGAAAGAGCGCGTCATTCTACATACATACATCAGGAAAAATTATGTTGTTCCATAACAAAAATTTCAAGAAAATAATGTTTGAAGATTTTAAAATTAATTTTCACAATACTGTGCACCTTCCCATTATGCAACACCTATCCGTGTTTATTTAGATGAACTCTTCCCGAATCGTTGGATACGGAGAAGGAAGCCGATTGAGTGGCCAGCCAGATCGCCTGATTTGACACCCCTATATTATTTCTTGTGGCGGTACTTAAAAAGCAAAGTATACGTTACTAGACCGGTTAATATAGAAGATTTAAAAGCAAGAATTCGCCACGAGATACATCGTATACCTCCTGAAGTTATAGATAATGTCCAAAAAGAATTTATTAATCGTCTTAGCTACTGTCAGGCAGCCAACGGTGCACAATTTGAACATTTAATTTAGTCGATTTTTTACATAATCATTATTATTTTTAGTATTGTGAAAATTAAATTTTAAAATCTTCAAACATTATTTTCTTGAAATTTTTATTATGTAACACCATAATTTTTCATGATGTATGTATGTAGAATGACAAGCTCTTTCAAATGGCATAGTCAAAATTGGGGGTTGCTATTTAAACAAATTGTCGATGACGTCATATCTCGAACAAAGATGACGTCACAAATATGGGTCGATGTCAAAAAGTGCCTTTTTTAAAAACAAAATCGACGTGTTAGGGGATTTTTTCGAAAACTTCTCAATTTCAAAAATAATTAATTTATTCGTTACTTTTCGAAAGCACTGTACTTACATATAAAATGAATTCTATATTTTAATGCGTCTTATTTGATTTACATATTATTTAACAGTCTAAATATTCATGGAGGTACATTTATTTGCGTATACAATGTGTTTTCAAATAGAATATTATTACACAGTTGAAAATACAGTAAAATTTTGAACCTAATGATATAGAGGGTGTAATTAATTGGACATTAGCTAAGGGGTGATAGCTGGCATCAAAATATAGCGTTTGGGCCCAACATGCCTTAGTAAAATGTTACTTGGTTTTGTTCTACAGAATGTTCCATTAAGTTTTTTACAATTATTTTTTTAAATATCTTGAAAGCTATTCGGATTTTGTTGAAATTTGGTATTATGTTATCATATATATAAAAAATAAATAAATTTTACCGTTACTGCTAGATGACGCTACCTACAACAACACTGGTTCATTAACATGTCCACCCTGTATATATATTCTCAGTGTAAGCCGAGTAGACCGAGTAAAAGCTGTTTTGGTTTCAGGATAAATGCCATTTTTGCTGAAAATTCAGCAAAATATTATAAGAAAAAGTTATTTACAATGGTAAATAATGACAATGTGCAAAATTTGAAATTTGGTTTGAGATAAAATCTTCTAACTTTCATGAAACCATTGTTGAAAATCTAACGATAACGGTGTCGTCAAACCTTTCCGATCGTCTTGTAATTTTGCACGTCGCTATAATTTACCATTATGAATAAATAAGTTTTTAATAATATTTTGCTGTATTTTCAGCAGAAAAGGCACTTTGCCTGAAACCCAAACACTCTTTTTTGTGAAATTTAATGTAATTTCTTTATTTTTATTCGATAATGCACATACAGGGTGAACAAAAAAAAAGTCATGGCCATGTTAATGGATTAATGCTGCTTTTGTTCGTATATTTTTCACGATACCAAATGGTATCGAAATCCGTTGAATAGCTTTCAAAAAATAATTGGAAAAAAGTTAATGAAACACACTGTAGAATAAAAACGATTATCATCAAACTTAGGAAGCTTATGTAAAATCATGTGGAGTGCTTGTGTTCCGAATTTCACTTCAATCGGATGAGTGGTTCAAAAGTTATGAGGGAAATGAGGGAAAAAAATCCTACTTCAACGCTCTCTATCTCCGAAACAATGCGATTTAGGAAATAAGTTTATATCGCAAATGAACATTATTTTAACCTGTTCTATCGATTGCTGAAGTTATCAAGATTAAATCTAAATCACCCTGTATAAAGAATTTTATTATTATTATTTAGTAGCCTGTGAAATAAATTCAAAAAAAATAATATAAATACTTGCATATCACACGAATAATCTTTGCAAAATAATAATCAGAATACAACCCTGATTATGCATTTGCAGAAGTTGTCTGTCATGCTACAACGAAGCTGTGCTTCTGCACAGGCTTGTAATAATCACAAGGTTTTGCGGAACCAATTATTGAGCTGTATTTTTGATATTGATATTCTAAAAATCGAGTCCTTTTAATTTTCATACATATAAAAACAGCAAATTTATTTATTTTATTTATTTTTATTTTTTATTACAATATCCAACGGGCCGAAGCCCAATTACAGGATAAGAGAGAAAATACAATATGCAATCAGCACCTAAATGTTAAAAATACAAAAGAAAAACGACAAAAACAACAGTAACAAAATTACATAATATACACAATATACCTACAAACATATATAAGAGTTAAAGTAAATGATTAAAAGCAAACATAACAATAGCAAACGAAAAATAAATAATAGTAGAAAATAAATTATCAACAGTAGTCAATAAAATAAAATTAAAAATGTGCATTAAATAAGTTCTTTATGTGACTGGTAGTTGAACAGAATACATCCAACCGTGATTCAATTTCCAGGTAATTAGCACATATCTGATAAACGGGAGCGGCTCTATACAAGTCAGTTCTGTAATTTTTTTTGTTGAAACAGATCTTTATGTCTCGTATTCAATCGTGGAATATGAAAATTTATCATTTCCAATAGATTCTCAGAATGTATTATGTTATTAAGAATCTTGAACAGGAAAATTACAGAATACATTTTTCGCCTAAGTAAAAGACTGCACATATTGAAGCGGTCAAAAAATGCCTCTTGTGGGAAACCTCTTGGCGGGTAATGACCGTCAAGTGTAAGCACAGCTAACTTAAAAAATCGACGTTGCACTTGCTCTAAACACGATACATGACTAGAATAAACAGGAGACCAATCCAAAGACGCATATTCCAGTTTAGATCTAACAAATGCACCATATAACAATTTAACAGTGTCCATGTTCTGAAAACCTGCCATATTCCGCTCGATAAAACCTAGGTTTTTGTAAATTATCCTGTTGTCTCCACTAACACATGACCTATACTAATGCAAACTTCACAGATGGCTTCTACTTATTAACGGACTCTTTAAAAAAATAATTGATTTGAAGTTAAATCTGTTTTTAATTTGTGAAACTGAATGCCTACATTATTTAAACTAAGAAACAGAAGTATGACGTAATAAAAACTCTTGATACCTAAACCTCAATTTGCGGTAATTCAACTATCTAGGAACGGACTATTGACCAGAAGATGCCCCCTGACTGATTTCTCGTGAGGAATCTGGTCGAGTGCGGTGTCAAATGTGTTGAACCATGCAGCCTGTGTTTATTAGATAAACCTTGGCTTTCTAGCATCTATGGTAGTAAAATTAATTTTTCTGTTAAACAATTAAGGCGATTAAGTGTTATTGTCGCAAATAAACGTCTTGGTTTTACGATTGTTGAACGTCTCGTTATTCAAATATGTTTATGTTATTGTAATTAAAGTTGTTGTTCACAGAACTGTTTTTGTAATAACTTGTGCCAGACAAACAACGCTTCATTAAGCCAAACGCCACTCACGAATCTGACTCTGATAAAAAAAAATTAATTGGTTCGCAGAGAAAATGGTAAATAGAACGTCGGACAGCAACAGGACAGTTTTTTTTTTCTGGTGTTGATATTTTTAATAATAACACAATTTTCAAATATGAATAAACTGTTAGCAAACATTAATTTCTAACATTGTTTTACGTTTAATACTTACAAGATTGTAAAAAAAATTGCGCACAGATATATTTGGTCAGCACATTTATACTTACTTATCTTTTTTGCTCTTCTGTCTAGACTGAATATCGATTTGGTCTATTTAAATGTTAGTAAATAAAAACCAGCTGAATGTTTTATTTCCAAAATGTGAATAAACTTGCGTTTTTTATATAAAACGTCCTCTATAGTCTGTTTAGAAATAAAAGAGAGTAATACAAGCTCATTATGTATGCAAATCGTAAATAAATGTAGTGCTGGTGCTTATATTCAATATTTTTATATTATGTATTATCGGTATAGATGAGGTGTACTTTTAAAAAAACTTTGTGTGACCGGGTTGTACTAAATTGTAGCAGGAAGCTAAAATTAAATCCCCGACAATCCGTCTTTGTCTATGCCGTTTCAATTTCTTGGTCCATTTCTCTTATAAGTAAACAATATAAAAACAGCATTTCAAAACATGAGGCTACTTTAAGCATCATAACCGGGTTAAGAGGGTTTTTAGTAATTCAAATAAAATTATTCAATATTATTATCAAAGTATTTATTTAAATTTAATGAATAGACTTTTATTCCACACAAAAATATATTTATTTTGAAAATTCAAATTATAGTGAGTAAATGTAGTGTATAAATGTACAATAAAGAAAATAAAAAAGTAGGTATATTAAAATTCATCCTCTGAATATTCTGATAAATTATCTTCGTCTCCTAGATTGATAACAATAGGTTCCACAGTAACGTCAATTAAATTATCGAGTTCCCATATTTTCTCCTCTTCTTTTGGTACATTATGTATACATCTTTGCCAGTTATTTGCAGTTACTCGTTCCAAGGAATTTTTTAACAAAATTTTCATATCACTTAATTTAAACGTCGTATTATTTCGCACTACATCTCCTTTTACCTGCGCCCAGACTAATTCGATTGGGTTAAGTTCACAGTGCTGGTAACCGTAGTACCGTTATTTGGCGATTTGTTGCCATTTCATCGATAACATATTTTTTCTAATCTTTATTAAGATCCAACATCTGTGTAAAATACTCTTCGAAAACATTTGCGTTCATGTCTTCGTGATAGTCACCTGTATTTTTAGATTCAAATAAAAGTAAACCGCTATCTACAAAACCACTGGCACTACCTGTATGTGCCACTATTAATCTTCGCCCTTTACCTGAAGGTGCCTTGAACCCTGTTGAAAGTCCATCCAAAAATGCTTGTCGAAAACTTTTTATATTTTTATCTTGCCATACTTTTGTTACAGTATATCCCTCGTTGACCCAAATTTCGTCTAGATAATAAATATTTCTTCCTTCGTCACGGAATTTTCTAATTGATCTTAAGTAGGATCTTCGCCAATAAATAATTTCATCTTTAGCGATAAGAACTGACTTCCTATTCTGCTTTTCCCAGCAAAAATTCAACTCTCGTAAGACGGCCCATAATTTACTTCTACTGATTTTTGGCAAATCGTTGTCCTCTGAAAGTTCACTTAACATTTTGTTTAGCGTTGGTATTTCTTTTTAAAAATAAAATGAGTGTACTTTTTTGCGAATGACAATTTTGAAGAAATCATCATAACGACTTTTGACCTCCCTGTAGATGATTTTGGAGGATTTACAGTATCTTGTTCATTTTTTTTGTTTACTTTAAAAGTCTGTAGATAGTAGATTTTCCAATCCCTGTTATTTTGGTACACTTTTCCATGATGTCGTCACCACTGTTGGTAGGATTTTGGTGTTTCACTGCATTAAATACATTTGATCTGTCACAATACACTGGCTCCTGCCCTATGATGTATCAAGTAAAATATACTAATGTACACCCATTACCTGTTAGCATTAGTGTTACCCGATAATTACCTGAAACGAAATATTACCACGCTCATGGCCGGTTCTTATCTCGGGGTTTTATTACTCTCTTTCATTTCCAAACAGACTATAGACATCTTAGTTTTATTTAATTTTAATTTTCGTTCTCAATTACAGATATACAGAGTGTATCTGAAATAAGTGCGTTTCTTGAAAACGGTAATAAAAAACTTTAAAATAAACAACTTTCATTAAGCAACTAAACTTTCATTTTTAAGATGATCCTGTTATACAGGGTGTTCTACAAGCTCTATGACCGATTAGGCTCTAGGTCCGATTCGTTTTTGTTTAGAAGTTACAAGCATTTTAAAAAATATAATTTCATATTTCAATCAAAGTAGCCCGAGAAAATGAAAATGATGGTTGCTATAACAATAATTATTATTTGTGCTTTAATTTTTAAACATTAAACTATTAACCAAATTAACAATACTTAAGGCTATAAAAATGGTTCAAAACATCCATCTTCAAAGATTTCGTCATTCGACGGATGATATTTAGATCATTTCTTGTCTAGTTAGCTGCATCCTAAATTCATTCAAGTAACTGCTAACGGGTAGTGATTTCATGGATTAAAATGGTTCTATATAAAAACGAATTGGAACTATGTTCATATAATAAAAAATGTTTGAAATTAACCCAGCTACCATCTGCCAAAGTTTGTCATACAACTTGTAGATTCTGTATAAAGAAACACGTAACAATGTCAAAGATGCCATTTTAAACACTTTTCCAAGACTTTCATTGTTGTGTTAATAACAAAATTCTACATGCTCCTTAAAATTATTTGCAGTTAAAACCAGCACACATGATAAGTTGCATTAATTGTTTCTGCTTCACTTAGAATATCGCGGGAACTGCGGCTTGTATTTTTGTCAACAAGTAGTGAAATATATTCTTCCCTACTTAAGACACGTTGCGATGATTTTTGTCAAAGATGCTCAGATGAATAAGACATTTTAAATAAAACTGCGAAATAGTTTGTGTCCTAATCATGCCACACACTGAAATTATGCTATAGTATAGGATCCCACTATAAAATGACCTTCACCGAGCTGGTTAATGGATGAAAAGTATTTTATATCCAATTAAATATGTCAATAAATACATTGCAAATGGGTTGTCTAAAAAATTTCAGTCCAGAATATGATTAATTAACAATTAAAAATTATTTTTTCTTTAAACATTTCACTGGTTTGGTTAATAGACAAATTCCATACCAATCGAAAGTATGAAGCCCATAGAATATGCAAACGTTAGGTTGATTATTTTTTTCGCGTCACAACTCTTGGGTAGGCAGGTATAAACAGGTAAATCGATACTAGTAACTTGCACCGGTGTGGTTAATAAATTAAATTAAATTAAAATAAAGATTATTTCATTACCAACACGGTGGTATAGGGTTGTCTGCGAAAAATCGGTCCTGAATTCCGGTTGTCGAGTTTTAAAAAGTGAAATATTCCCCAGCGAACCGTTCCATGCGATAGAAGAGTACACAGCATTTCAGCTGTGTGTAGTTCGTCCATGCCGAAAACAAACACCATTTGTTTATCCGTTTCTCCAAAATATCGAATAAAGTCCGGGGGCGGTGGTACATATTATTATTAATCTGCCCCTAGGAACCCCTAACGCCCTTCAATGACAATAAAACAACATTTTAGACCCTACTAATGATATGTCGAGATCGAAAACCCGTAAAAAATAAAATTTTCTAATAATCCA
This sequence comes from Monochamus alternatus, assembly GCA_037114965.1. Lineage (NCBI taxonomy): Eukaryota > Metazoa > Arthropoda > Insecta > Coleoptera > Cerambycidae > Monochamus > Monochamus alternatus. The sequence goes on from CM073426.1 coordinate 127,264,019, forward strand.
TTTGCCGCCCCGAATTACGTTTAATTTTTTTTTAAGGATACATATAATCATAAAATTTTATTAGACTTTTCGATAGGTAAGGTGGAGAAGAAGCCACAAAACAATTTCAATGATTTTAGACAAATTTCGTGTTTTCAAGGGCCGCCCCCGGAGGGGTGGCAGGAACGTTATAATACTATTTCAAGTCACTACCAGGAAATAATAGTCTATACCGAAAATGAAGACAATCCGTTTATCCGTTTCTCCAAAAAATCTAATAAAGTCCGGGGGCGGTGGTATTTTGCCGCCCAACTCGTAAACCGTCGTTTGTACAAAAAAATTCTATAGAAGCATTATTTCATATTTTCATTAAAAACAGTCGAATATATATTCGAAATGAAACAGAAAAGGTCGATTACTCGAACTCGTGACTTCGAGACACCACCCCTCAGTTATGAATTCGGGAAACCTCCGATCCCGTCCCACAGCCGCCGTTTACCTAGCCCCAGGTTCGTCGTTAGGAGTAAAAATAGATCGAATCCGATCGACCTCAAATTTTATGTACGTATACTTCGCGATAAGGCGGGGGCGCATCCGGTAATGTATCGAAAAATTTTAAAAAAACGGGATACCGCCCTCGGAGCCGCCCCCTAACCGATCGAATAGAAATTTTAAAGACACGTACTCTTTGAGACGCGAAATGGAAAAAATTAGTCCACCTTCGCGTTAGGGGTTCCTAGGGGCAGATTAATAATAATACCGCCGCCGCCTGACTTCGAATTTTTGGAGAAAGGGATTAACGGATCGTCTTCATTTTCGGTATGGACGAACTACACACAGCTGCAATGCTGTGTACTCTTCTATCGCATGGAATGGTTCGCTGGGGAATATTTCACTTTTTAAAACTCGACAACCGGAATTCAGGACTGATTTTTTGCAGACAACCCTATACCTGTTTATACCTGCCTACCCAAGAGTTGTGACGGGAAAAAAATAGTCAACCTAACGTTTGCATATTCTATGGGCTTCATACTTTCGATTGGTATGGAATTTGTCTATTAACCAAACCAGTGAAATGCTTAAAAAAATAATAATTTTTAATTGTTAATTAATCATATTCTGGACTGAATTTTTGTAGACAACACATTTGCAATATATTTATTGACATATTTAATTGGATATAAAATACTTTTCATTCATTAACCAGCTGGGTGAAGGTCGTTTTATAGTGGGATCTTAGACTACTACTTAAGTATGACAATACAAGGACCTAAGTTACGCATAATAATACTTGATTTATTTTCTGACATGACACATTTTCATGGTCCTTATTATTTTTCGGAAAGAACACTCACATTTCAAATTCACGCTGTATAGGTACATATAGAACGCTCGAAATCATATACTAATACTAAAAATGAACATATTTTGTATGCAAATATTACCTATTATTCAACTAGAAATCTCCTCAATGTTCAAAATTTAAATGAGATGCAATTCTGTCGGTTATTTCGTTAAAAAAGTTTAATTAACATATTTTCTATCATACAGAATACAACAGATCCTACGGTTCGATTTAATCTAAAGCGTCTAGAGCAAATAAATGTTTATGTTAGTATCTACTATTATAGGGAAGCAATTTGATGAGAATTGAATACATTTTTTAATATAATATTTTGTTAAACCTTCACTTTTCAAAATTATCAAGTAGACTTGGCTTATCAAGCGGTTCTTCTGTCCTTTAATCTAATAGGCATAAATTTGGTAAATCACCTAATAACTTTACAAAATCACGTCAAATTTCTAGATTCTCATATCTGAATAATATATCCCCATAATATTTCAAAAATATTAACGCCACATATTACCCCTCCTGATAAAGACCAGACGATTTATATTAACGTTTGTGGGGATCTGGACCATTATCCTTATCTCTGTAGTTAAATTAACAGCTTGGCGGTTAATATAGGAACTTTTTGTTTATAATGAATTTACTCTTACTTCAATATTATCAAAATCTATCATAGTTATAATAATGGACAATGATATTTTATGGGATTCTAATAAAAATTATTTATATTAGGTAATAAACATTACAGACCCAATATCTGTCTCATTATTTGAATAAAAAATGGTTGTTATTTTGTTAATGAGTTCCAAATTTTATATTACAATAATTACACGGAAATAAATTTTGTTTCCGCGAATACCATACATATAATGTGTTTCAAGAAAAATATGTACTTATTCATCATATTATAGCTTATAGTTTCATATAACTATAGTTTTATAAATATTATACACACCTTTGAATATTTGAGTGTATTCTGAATAATCAGCCTTAAAGTATTCCTTATATTTTCGGCTTCCATTTCATTAAAAAATGTACGCGTATAGTACAAGGTAATAATTCAATATCATTGAATTTAAAAAGCAAATAGCAGATGAGTTAATTGACAAAATCATGCAGTTTTTAGATTTTTCATATACGTTGCACATTTGCAGTGTGACTTAACTCATATCAAAGAAAAAACTGTAAAAAGTATTTGTGCCAATAAATAAAGCCGAGTTACATCAGTCCATGTTTTTAAAATGTTTCTCATTCCGTGTATAAATACACTTTTTATCTGTCATATAGTTGAAAAAACCGGATTAACATTTAGAACTTTTATTCAATAAGTCTTAAATATTTGCAGACTTTAAAGTATGAATTTCGATTTTAATCCCTGAATTCAAATTTTATACTCTGAATTCAGATTCTAATATCTCAATTTAGAGTTTAGATCTGAATTCAGACAATAAACTCTAAATTCAGACTATAATATCTAAATTAAAACTTTAAATACTGAATTCAGACTTTACACTCTGAAGTCGGACTTTAAACTTCTGAACATTATTCAGACATTAATATCCGAATTGATAATTTAGGTAAACTAAGATTATATACTTTGAATTCAGATTTTCATCTTTGAATTCAGACTTCAGTATTTGATTTGAGACTTTGAACTCTCAATATACAAATTCAAACTTTAACTCTGAATTTAGATTATTAAATATGAATTCATACTTTAATAGCTGAATTCAGCTATTAAACTATGAAGTAAGACATTAAATTCTGAATTCAAACTTTAACTCTGAATTTAGACTTTTAAATCTGAATTCATACTTTAATAGCTGAATTCAGACTTTAATATTTGCATTAAAACGTAAAATTCAGAATTCAGGCATTAAACTCTGAAGTAGGACATTAAATTCTGAATTCAGACTTTAATATCCGAATTGAGACTTTAGGTAAACTTTGAACTAGGACTTTTAATTCATATTTTAAAACTATGAATTCAGATTTTAATCTCAAATTTACACCTACCTAAACAAGGTCATATTCGCAAAAGCGGAATTTGAAAAATTTATAGCAAACAGCCACGGTTAGTCGCCACCGATGCCACCAAACATATCGAGCTTGTTTTGACATTAAAGTCTGAATTTCGAGATTGAAGTTTGAATTGAAAACTTAATTATAGTCTGAATTTAAAAATAGACCTTCTATGTCTTCGTAGATCTTAATTTTGGTTGCATCCTGTAGTAATAAAACTTGCATTAACAATAGCAAGTTAGGTTGAAATTTGGAAAGAATGATGCCTAACAAAAATATATATATATATTCCTAGTTCCTCCCAAAAGAATTGTTCTGATTATATATTCCTAAATATTTTGCAGAGGGCTGTCAAAAAAATTACCACATTATCCTGAAGAACATTTTTAGGAGCGTATAATTAAAAGCTTGCAAGGGATTGAGGTTAATGCTTAATTATGAAAAATTCTTTTAAAGATTTTCCGTCTCTGCCATTATACGGATTTACTCAGTAATTAAGAAAAAGTGTAAGATTATAATTCCACGAACGGTGTTTACATAATAAATAAAAAGTAATAAAACCTTGTTTATAGTGAACGTATAGTTGAATCTAACTAGTTTTCTTTTCTTTGAATTTTATAATGTTCTTTAAAACAATATTTGTTTTGGCAATTACGGTATGTATTTCATGTAACTGACATGACTTTTCATGACCGTGAGAAAAAAATTACGTTTTAGAAACAAACGTACCTAATATTTATAGCATTTATTTTGATTTAAAAATAATAAAAAACAAAAACATTAATTTGATTATTACGTAAGTACTAAATAGGTACCAATAAATGTTTGTATAATGTCCTACATTTAATTTGCTTTTTTTTGTCTCTCATAAAATTTTATTAAATAAATAATACTGTATGTACTTACTTAATTAGCAGATTCCAATATGTAGCTTATAATTCCAGTCCAATAAAACATGGAGTTCCACAAGGTTCGGTCTTGAGACCTTTATTGTTTCTTATTTGCGTTAACGACTTTCCTAATATTTTTGGAACCGATATTTTGAGTATTCTGTTTGCAGATGATACTAGTGTACCTATATCTAATTCTAATTTATCTACTTTACTTAATATTAAGCCAAAGACACAGTTGTTGGCAAATAATTGATTTCATAGTAATAAACTCATAAATTTATCTAAGACAGATAATCCTCAAAAAGCGTCAAATTTCTAGGCGTTGATTTGGATCCAAAGTTAACTTGGAATGAACATACTACTTATCTTTGCAACAGAATATCTAAATATCTTTACTTACTTAGAAGCTTGGCTCATCAAGTATCTCCATCTACATTAAAAATTGCGTATCACTTTTTAATACATTCAGTTATTTCATATGCTATTCTTCTTTGGAGTCATGCTCCTTCTAGTACCCATGTTTTTTCTCTGTAGAGGAAAGCAATACGGATTATTTCTGGGTTAGGATACAGAGATGACTGTAGAATGTCCTTTATTTATGCTTACTGTTCCTTCTACTTACGTACACCAGTGTCTCCTTTTTGTAAAATAACAACATGCATAATTTCCACAGCAGAAGTCAGTATCATTTGCAGTTACTTTTGACTTCTGAAAACTAGAACAGGATATAATTATATGGGAATTCAGTTTTTTTTATTAAATTACCTCCAAATATAAGAATTCAGCACTCTAATTTGTTTTAAATAAAAATTAAAAAATATTTATATATTCTCGGAATATTTTAATGCAAATTTTAATGATTTAAACAACAACAACATTTTGATATTAGAAATGTTCTGTTTGGATCATAATTTTTGAAATGCTTTTAACTTTTTATGAATGTTTGTTTAACTTTTATATGGTTTTATCATTTTCTGCACAGTATTTTATTAATATTTATCAATTTTGTATTATTAATTTACATTATGGTACATCATTGATTATTTTAAACTGTACTGTTCTTTTTTCTATAGAATTTGTTTCTATTTTCTCTTGTTTGACGTGTGTAAACACTTTGGTGAGTGTATCACTAAAATTAAATAAATTTTTAATAATCAAAAAATACGTTAGGAACAGTCGAATTCCAGATAAGCTTTAAAAGATTACCTTCTGGGATTAGTAGCACACTGTCAGACCCAGAAATATTAAGAGTACTAATGCATTTACGACTTAAATCCTATAAAGCCGTTGCACATATTAATTCCACAAATTAACAGTCTTTCAGATGGGACCAAAACGAAATTTTATAGATTTCGATCTTGAGTGGCATTAAAATATTTTTATTGAGTAATCTGATTTCTGGAGACATCCGTTTGGGATAAAGTGCATCAGAAACAGAAGTAAAAAAATAAGATTTCACAGCATAATACATATATTTAATTTATGGTATAAATACTGATAAAAATTACTTTTTATTTTAGAATTAAACCATCCAACAGTCAATGACCAATAATAGGATGGAAACTACAACAGTACATAAACATAATGTACAAATTACATGAAAAATGTAAAATCTACAATTTAACACAATAAATTATAGTAAATTTACATTATTCACATCACGTATTACTTGAAAAAATCAATCTACATACATATTGTATTACAAGAAACTCCGGGTAAATAGATACAGTAGAATAACATCTTTTATCCACGACTACCATATTAAGAAGGTTTAATACGTATGTTTTCCGTGGATTAAAGACCTTTTAACACACTTATGGATTATAATTCATAATACCACACTTTGACTTCATAGCATTTTATTTAGAATTGTTATTACTAACATTAACATTTATTTCAAGAACGATGTTGTCATTTTGACCGAGATTATTTAAATTCACTCGATAAAGAATTTCTGACTGGACTGGAGAGATCCACAACTTCACCAGGTAGATCCTGGATTTTTTCATCAGTTGCCATCTTGCTGGACAATGAATCTTCAATATAACTTTCCGTACCGTAGTCGATTTCCAACCATCATGACGCTTCACAATGGTAATATCACCCCAGCATTGCCCAGTAATCTTGCCGAAGAACGCCTCATTCTATATCCGGTAAAACATTCTGGATCAGGGAGCCCAAAACATGCAGCCATTTTTGAAAACGTTTCGAAAGTGTGTTGATGCCACATATCGCAATAAAAATCTCCCATCGGCATTTTTAGGTCACAGATTGTTGTATTTTCGACACTTTTCTACAGCATTGACTCAAAAAACTTCTTCCTTGATAGTATAACTTCTTATGCCGCATCAACACTCTCGGCGAGACATCTCGGCGAGAGCAAGCGAGAGGGCTGTAACGAGCGCGATACTCGACGAGGGCTTCATCCACACTCTCGTGCTCGACCGGTCTCGGACTGTCTCATCGAGAGTGTGGATGCGCCATTATAATATTTGTTTTCGTATCCGGAATGAATACGTAATAGTAACTGCCTTTGCCTTGGACATGGGTGATATTCAAAAAGGTTAATTCATTGCATCGACAAGCACCTGCGACTCCCATGATCGTTGCAGCCTGTAAAGAGTTCAAAATAAAACGCTCAATGTATAAATGGAAATATTAAAATCGTGTATTTTCATTGAGCCCGTAAATCGTGTGTTCTGAGCAGACGTAGCGAACCAAGGACGATTGCCTTCTGCATTCTGCCGGCTAAGATTTCTGCCGAATTTCGGCAAGCCGGTATGATCTTTAATTCAGAAAGCAGCGTATGTCTCATTCCACCAAGGACGCCTATAATTAGCACCTCAACCTTAACATAGTGGTCTGGATACAGCCTGCGGAGCTCGGAGAGAAGATCTCGATACTTCCTCCGTTTCTCCTCCTCTTTTAGGACGATGTTGTTCTCCGCAGGAGCCGAGAACTCAATCACAAACATCGTCCTAAGCTGGTGGTCGAGGAGGATTACATCAGGCTTATTGGCTTGAATTTGCCTGAGAGTGAGGAATGAATAGTTCCAATAAATTCGGCACTTCTCATTCCCCACAACGGATTTTATATCCTCCGGATCATAAGGCAGCACTGGCGTCTCGTCTATCTCACACGACTGTCGTAAATGATAATACAACACCCGTAAGGCTGAATCGTGTCTTTGAATATATGCTGTGGCCGCATATACCGGACAGGCCGACAGGAGATGCATAAGCCTCTCCGGCGCTTGGCGACAAGCACTGCAGCTGGTATCAGGAACCTCGATACCCAAGACACGACTACGATAGACGAGAGTGTTAATTACACCATCTTGGCAAGCCATTATGAACCCTCGGTCTCAGAGTTCAGCCTATTATCTTTGCCTTCTTTGGTTTATAATATCTGATTTTAGCATGGAACATTTTGCCCACATCAAAGAGACGACAAACCGTTTCTCCATATTGAAAAAATAGGATAGTAATAGCACTCTTTCTGTAATTGTTCCTTATCATATGCTCCTTTTTTTCACCAGTTATCCATTCGACCAATTCCTTCTCGTACACACTTTTGCTTTTCGCTGGGTTTCTTGCTAGATATCAGCCGGAATGAAGAAATTCTCAGCATTCTCACTCATGTTTTGTGTCAATTTTGCAAATTTTTTCACTCTTGTTGACAAATAAACCAACGCATGTCATAGAAACGATTCCAAGACTTTCTAGTATTCAGCTGATAATCAATATTTTTTATTAAAATGCATTTGCCAAATATGACGTTTTTCAAAACGATAATTTTTCACCTGCTGTCACACAGCTTTCACTCTCCTAAATGACCGGTTTTGACCGTGGTCATCGATGAAACGTTGAATTATATTCGGGAAATTAACCAGCCTTGAATCCCCTCAAATAATTTCTTATATAATTAATTACTATTATGCCAAATGACATAATTTTCATGCGCACTAAAATGCGGTTATACTCCGAAAAAATACATGTTAACAAGTATGATTGTGTTTACATAGTGTGTTGTGAATTTGGTAACAAGATGTAACAACGTTCAATAACATTTAATATTTTATATACTTACTCAAATTTAATAACTAACTGAATTTTCATCAGAACAAAATAAGAACGCAAGGAAAATAGATATAAAAATATGTAATTACAATTTCTAAGCAATGTTGTTTTAAGTAATAAGTGTCAAATTTAAAATAAGCTGTAACATAACTAAAATAATTATTCTTGCTAACTTTAAAATGTAAACAAGAATAAGCACCAAATGAAAAGAATTATGTTAAACCTCCAAAAATACGTGTTTCTATATTAATATTGTTGACAGTTACGGCGTGAATATTTACAAGAATCATTTTTGCCACGGATATTTTTTTGCTGGATACCAACACATTAACCGTCATGTAAATTTCAACCAGTTGCTACTCAACGACGTTCTTTACACTTTTTATATAAATTGCTGAGTTATGTTGTACAATTTCCACCAACAGTCGACTAATTCTTCGAAAATATGTAAAGAATTTACAAATTATGAGGAAACGATATCTTAATGCACAATAAATAATGATAGGTTGTTTTGTTAGGAACTTGTGGTTGTAAACAGTGAATCAGAATTTTTTGATCATCCAGAAGTTTGTTTCCAATTTATATTTTGTTATTAATGTTCCTTTTAACCAGAAATTTATATATAGGCTTTGCAACAACAAACATTAACCAAAATAGATTTCAATAATAATATCTATCACATAAAATCCAGTCTCTTTAAAGTTTTTGATTAAATACATTTGCCGTACAAATGATAGTTACTGATGGTTTGTTATTTTGTATAGATAGTTAATAACTATCGTCCTATTTATATCCCTGAGAAAATATTTAATGCAATTGTTTGTAAAGAATTATTTTTCAAAACTCAACATTTAATAAGTGAACATCAACACGGATTTTTTAAAGGTCGATCTGTGTTGACGAACTGGTTCCATTGATTCAAAATTGGTTCAATGTATAATCATAAGCAACTGGATCTACTACCGATTTCTCTAAGGCGTTTGATAAAGATCGCCACAAAACTTTGTGAAACTTGAAAATATCGGTTTACATGCTACTTTGTTAAAGTGCATCGTGACACTTTTGGTGTTCCACAAGGGTGGCACCTTGGACCTCTTTTTTTCTCTTTATTTTTAGATGATATTAATTATTGTTTTCCACATTCTGAGGTTTCTTTCTGTACTCATGATTTTAAGATTTATAGAGAAATCACAAATTTAACGTATTGTTATAATTTACAGATGAATCTGTCTAGATTTCAGGAAAACTGGCAGTGGAATAGATTATTGTTAAATATAAATAAATGCTGCTCCATAACTTTTTGTTAAGAACGACTGTGATTGCTTCATCAACAACTGTAAACTAAGAAAATCAATTCGGTAAAAGACTTGGGAATTATACTCGACTCAAAATTAACCTTAGCTTTACATATTGAGTCCCTTGTCAGGAAAGCTTACCGTAATTTATTATGAGAACAACTAGAGCATTTACTGATACTAAATCTATAATTTTGTTATATAATTCCCCAAGTGTTCTTGAATATGCTAGTATAGTTTGGAATTCTGTTTATAAGAAATATGTTGATCGTATAGAGTTCAAATGAAGTTTGATAATATTTTAAATTATATATTTAATAGACGTCATCATCGCGATTAACTAAATCAACTATTCTGTTTCACTTAAGGTTCAGTTCTACAAATTATTTACTTAATCCCAATTTATTTAATGCAAAAAATATACAATGAGCATTTTAAAGACAGAAATTTACTGAGGCTTAGCTGCTTAAAAATGGCTTAAACTGCATATGCGTACTCTTAGGAACGTGGGACCTTAAGAGTTCGCATATTTAAAATTACAAAAAAATATTAATATATTTTTTTCTGACAAAACTATAAAAGCTATTGAGGGTTTTAGTTGCTTAAGAATGATCTAATGTTGTTGTAGTGTTAAGTATAGATATAACAATAAATAAACTACATATGTGTACTCTTACGATCGCGTGACCTTAAGAGTACGCATATTTAAAGTTACAAATAAATATTCAATTTTTGAGGGTTTTGGTTGCTTAATAATGGTCTAATGTTGTTGTCGTGTTAAGTATAGATATAACAATAAATAATTTACATATGCGTACTCTTACGATCGTGTAACCTTACGAGTACTCATATTTAAAGCTGATTTTTCTGCCTAAACTATAAAAGCTATTGAGGGTTTTATTGTTTAAGAATAGTTTACTGTTATTGTGTTAAGTACAGATATATAAATAAATAAATTACATATGCCTACTCTTAGGAACGTGTGATCTTAAGAGTACGCATATTTAAGGCTACAAAAAAATATTAATATTTTTTTCTGATAAAACTATAACTATTGAGGGTTTTATTGCTTAAGAATAGTTTTATGTTATTGTGTTAGTTATATAAATAAATAAATTACATATGCGTACTCTTAGGAACGTGTAATCTTAAGAGTACGCATATTTTAAGTTATATTTTTTTCTCTGATAAACTATAAAATCTATTCAGGGTTTTAGTTGCTTAATAATAGTCTAATGTTATTATCGAACAGACATATAAATAATTACGCTAAGTGCCCACTCTACCTATAACAGCAACAATTGATGTGTTTATATTATTGTAGTTAAGTGATGGACGATTTATTCTTATTTTATGTAAATACGTTGAAGTCAACACGTTGTTATAAGTCAATTAAAATTTCACACTTAATTAGTCATGACTAGACATATTAATTTCGTAAATCACACGGAACGAGAAAATAATGTGATATATTTATTTGCTCATCAATATGTTGTAAAATATGATTTAAAATGACTAAAATTATTGGCTTCTGGTAGATTCTCACCAACGTGGCCGATAATTAATTCTAATTAATTCAAGAAATCATGATATCTTCCCTGTATTTACATTAAAGATAAATAGTGTAAACTAGTTCTTCATAAATCATCATAGTTGTATGTGCTAATTTAAATTTAAAGTAGTTTTGATTAGACCTGTTTTAGGCAGCACTAAAACCAGTTCAAAATGAATACTCATTTCTTCTTAGCAATAAGATTATTTTACTGGTAATATACTTTTACGATTTGCTGCTCCTTGAAAATGACTTTTAACTTGAAAATACTTATTTTACGATAACTTACCATTACTAAACCATAAAATGCAAAAAGTCCTTCCCAACTCTGTTGGTGGTAGGTAATAAATTCAGTTTTAGGAGAAAGTAGCCGGGGATTGGGATTTTAAGAAGATATAAGTATATGTATAAATATTTTCGTGGATGTCACACATTTAATTTATTGCCATATTTATTTTTCGTGGCCCAGTTTGATTTATTTACATAATCATTTATCTGATGGCGCATAAATATCTTTTAAGTATACACGTCCGTATGATAGAGACCGATCAATTCGGATCGCTTCCAGATATGACTATATACTACGTTTCTGGTTTTAGTTTTATCCATCTTCAGTGATATTAGACATTCATTTGGTATTTTACAATTTCACATCTTTGATCGTGTAAATTCGGGTATAAAATAGTACATCTATTTTCGATATTAGTATATCGATTTTTTATATATTAGGTGCATCATTAGATATACAGGGTGAACCATGAATAAGTACAAATATTTTAACGAGCGGTACAGTTCACTGCGTAGAACACATAATTAAGAGTTTTCTTTACAAAAAAATCATCAATAAAAAAATTAAATTTTAAATAAATTTCGTGATTTATCAATAGAAAACTTGTTGAGGATCGCTGACCCCCTTCAATATTAAGGCTTTTACGAGTCATAATATTGTGTAAATTGGATTGGTGTATTCCACAGCGTTGTCAGCGTTACAGCCTGTCAAAAAATGACTCAAATTTGTTTATAAAAATGTTTCTGGCCACCTCCCCCCCTTTGTCATTCCTGTACTTCACCAAAAACTTATGTCTATGTATGTACATGAAATTGAATTGAATACAGAAATCAGATTCTGTGTCTTAATGAGAAGTTAAAGTTTGTGTTAATATTAGCAAACTACCTACTCAATTTTACTTTACTTATAGTTTAAAACAAGTATTTTTAAATTAGAAACAATCTTAAAGATAATATTATTATAAATATTTTTTTTACTTCAACGTAAATGAAGTTAAAGTAAAAAAAAAAATATTTTAGAGTCTATATGGTTTATTGGGTTCGTCAGGTTATCTGGCCATCACTCTTCACAAAGTGGGTATTTTTTAAAAACCATTAATATCTCCATAAATATACGAAATTTTAAAAAATGACTCACTAAACTTATCCATATATGACGATCTGCATCTGTAGTTAAAATATATCTACTTATTTAAGGTTCACCCTGTATAGGGTTCAAACTAATTCTTGACATTGCCTACATCTTTTAACATTTAAAAGCCGTTAAAGTTAAGGACTTGCGCAAAAAAATTAGGTAATTTTTATTTAAACTGTTTCAATGTAATATATACTTATTTAATAATGATAATACTTCATGCATAGCTGTAAGTATTTATCGCAATGCTTTCTCTCTGAATTTGGACAATCAAAATTTGTGATTTGTGGCGCCTTACTTTGACCTGTGATAACCGAGCTTACATATAATATGTCAAAAAATGGTGCACTGCACTGCACTAGGGTATAGTTAAGAATCACTTTTCTTAAAATTTGGTAACAGTGGTGGTTACTCTCGGTCGGCTACGGTCCCGCTTGGAGCTCATCACACGTAACTATCGATATAGCTTATAGATAGACGTAAAGTAAATGGCCAGTTCAGTGTCATATAATAAGTTATAAATAATTAACGAAACAGTTATTTTAAACATAATTCTATATTCTGGATGTTCTTTAAATAAAGTATTCTACAATAGAAATCCAATATTTATTTTTTCAGCCACTGTTCTATTATATACCCTTTTTATATTTACAATACTTCTTGCTGTAACAATATTTCTTGTCATGCAATACTTTTCTTAAATCTGATTTTGTCTTGCAATTCGAGCTGTCAAGTCTTGTCTTGTTTAACCAAATCAAAACAAGAACAAGAAAGAGCAAGACAAAACCAACACTACTTCCGATAACGAGTTTGCTTACATATAATATGTATAACAAAAAATGAGTCATATACATATATCTACCATTGGTCATTAGATATATATGGCTTATATACCAAATGCTATTGGTTATATTGGCCTTATCATTGAGTACTAAGGAAACAATATTGCAAAAAAAACTGGAGTAGTTAGTGATCATTGCTCTTAAAAGTTTGAATTAAATTATCAAGTTTAAAACAGTTGACAGTGATTATAGGGATGTACATAAGTTTCCAAATACCTCCCAATCGTTTCATGCATACACATCAACATCAACATACCTACCTAAATATCTGAGAAAACACAAAAACGATATTAATTGGTGTGCATACGAGTCAATAATTTATTTGGTTGAAAAGGCAAAGAATCTTGGATAGAAATAAACTTTTATTGCATGGGTTCTTTCTTACAAGAGCAACTTTTGACACGATCGTAGCTAACTAGATCTGATTAAACCCTTCGAGGTTCAGAGACCAATCCAATTTCCTGAAAGCAAATTCAGAAACATTGGCATTACAAGATAAGCTCAATTCAGTATTAAGTAAACCTCTCGTTGCTAATTCCATTAGACCCTCAATAAACGTTTCAGACCAGGCTAAAATTAGAGAAAAATCACAACACTGGATGCCATCGCGGACAATGGTTCCAAATCGTCGAAATTGTCACCTGGAAATAGATAAATAAAGGCTAGGGCTACCATCCAAGTCTATCGTGGTCCTCTACCTGCTGGATCCGACTAGCTCGGTGGCGTTCGCGTGCCTTCGCGCTCCGCCGCCTTCGATCCCAACCAGTGCAGTATGAAAACTCCTAGCCATGCGTTCGGCCATCAGTTCAGAAATAGACGCGTCGTTGGGTATGTTGCCGCTGGTAATCTAAATATTGCTCGTACATATTTCTCTCATCTTGAAACAAATCTGTGCGCAGTGTAAATATTTATGTTTAAAATCCACAGGATTTATGTAGTGCTAAGCGAATAATATACAAGCCAGTGAGTTTTGTGTGCCAAAAATACCATGGATTAACTACACTGCCTCATTACGTCCGCAATTCCTCAAAAAAGGTAAGAATAGAGCGTTGGAGATATGCTAAACTATGATTAACACGTTCTTGGTAAACGGGAAGGAAGCGTTGGTTAAGGAAACGCTGAAATTATCCAATCGATTCTTGTTTCGAGTAAAAACAACAACTTAACAGCAAAAGGAACGTCGCTTTGATAAAAATTCCTCGGAGTTCAACGATTTCCCATGTAGAAGCGATGAAATTAGGAAACAGTGAACTTGCAGAGGCGTTTGTTGAAAAACAGTGTCACGATCTGAGTGTTAAAATGTGACTGAATGCTAGTAACAGGATTTGTTCGAGTAAAAATATAACTTGGCTTCAAAATTGTCGACGATTAAATGATTTTATTATTGCATGAGCTGATTCAAATTGCTTGGAGGAATACCAAACGTTTCCTGTTTTTTAAAAGTCGGAAAGTCGCATTTGTAAACTCTCGAAAATTCAGCGTAGCGATTTTCTTTCAAACAAATTGATGGGTTTAAACACATTTATGATTTAGAACCCTCACTTCTTACACATGTTCAGTGGTTATGTATCTGCTGTAACTAACACTAGAATATAAAAAATAAAGAGACATGTACTTATGCAGGTCTCATTTTTTGTATGTAGGTGTAAAATTATGTTGTTGAAAGGAGCTAAATGCTTAATTCTACCACCGTAACAAGAACACCATAATTTTTTGCAATTTTGCCAATTTAGAACGAAAACACAAGGTTAACATATTGTACTAGTGTCCCTAGAAACAGAACAGCATACAGTAGTGAGCAATAAAAAGGTTCCGACGTAATAATGCCCTTAATTAAGAACTAAATTTCCGACGGTTTATTGTCTATAATAATAATTTTCAATATTAATTTGATGCAAAAAACCTGGTAGAAATATTTGTAGTTAGCATGTCATTGTTACACATACTGGCATATCTATCTGACAGTACTTGGAAATGATGCTGACTTCAATAATTTCACATTTTTCATAATAATGAAGTGTTATGAAACGATTTGTAATGGTTTTTGAAATATGAGAATACACGTTTAACAACACTATAATACAAATTAGACTTAAATCAGTAACTGAAAGGATCGGATTGATGTATCTGCAGGCAATTCTGTTTCTCAAGGCAGTTTATGCTTTAATTTTATTATTCCTGGCGCATTTTACTGTTCCTGTACTTAATAAGTATTATTTTATGGTACTTACTATTTTCTTCATGAATGTAGTTGCTCAAAAAATAGGCTATCAATTAATTGTCGATATTTTGGCTCGTATTTTGATGGTTTATGTGATACTTCGTTGTTTCTGTTAAAAATGTAGTTGTATTCTGAATCAAATGTTGACAATTTTCAGGATTAATAGTAGGTACATGTAATTAGCTACCTCAGAGTGTAGATCTTTTAAAACTCCTAAATAGAAACTAAAGAGGAAGTTTAATGTCAAGAACAGTGTCATTCTTCTCCAAACAATTTCATTTTCTAAATTCATACAAAAACAAAGACCTGCCAGAAAAAGAAAATAGAAAGTGGTAAGAGGCAAGATAAATGTCAGAAACGTAATGTTGTACTGGACTATCCTAATTTAAGTATATATGTGATTTTTATAAAAATGAGATGCTGACATTGAATTTGGTATACCAACATGCAGTAATAAATTTTATTTATACCTAGGTAGTTAACACCTTATTGAAAATTTCGAATACCTACGTTTTGTATTTATTTACAAATGAAAATTGATTGAAGAAGCGGTGTAATATATACATATTTATTATCATACTGGATACTTTTTTGCTGTCCCCAGTGGCGTAGCGTGGACTAATCTAGACGTGGGCGAGGCCCTTTTCTTTCGCCATTGGATGCTGAATGAATTGAATATTGTGACACATAATAGCCACATGCAAGGTCACAGCGTGCATCAATTTTGGTTCAAATATTTTCTTATAATCGGGAAAAATTTAAAAAAAATAAATTTTACAAAAATTTTTTAAATGCTGAAATCTTGAAAACAAAAAGCGATTTTAAATCACCCCAAAGGGGGCCACGCACGAGGCCCCTTTAAGTCCGAGGCCGTGGGCGAGGGGCCGCTTCGCCCCCGCCTAGCTACGCCACTGGCTGTTACGACGTTACGAAATGGTGAATCTAACTTTTAAATTTTTGTGCAACATGCTACAAATAACAATGACCATATTACAGAATGCTTAAGTATTAGAATACATTTAAACCAAATTTTACTCTATTGTACAACGTATGAGGAACAAAATAAGTCTATTGAACATACCTGTGCGATATACAGTGATGGTGGTTATCTATATTGGCAAGTTTAATAGTAAATTTATTTAAGTAAGATATTTTTAAATATTTAACTACTTCCCATTAATATTTGATTTTTTACGCGCGTCGTCCAATGATGCTATACTTAATATTTTATTTACTTGTACTTATATCATCGTTAATTAGCAGTTTGAAAAAATATGAGTAATTTTATTACGTACCTAATATTCATAAATCTCGCGACAACTTTATAAAGCGGAATAACCATTTTTGTTATAATATAATATCGTTAGCATATTCCTAACGTTTTTCTGTTTTTAAGGCTCTGGGTATTGCCATTTCACATTATACAGTTAGTTACAGTACTTACAAACATCTGAAACTTATCTAAAACGAAATGGCAATGAAATTATAATATAATATAATAATAGAAAAAGGCCATAAAACGGCCGTACAATATGGCAAACTGTATTAGACGAGGCATACCTCTGAAGGATCTTTCTCCCACAATTGACTATTAACGAATTCATGCCCTCTCTTTCTTACCTATTTGTTATATACCAATAACAAAGGCATACCTACACCTCTGATGCGTCCTTATTTATCTTATGAACGTATTGAAGATTGCTTAAACACATTACTGCATATTATTTTTTACGATTCACAAAGGCAAATTGAAAATGGTTAATCCTGATGTTGGTGTAACATTTGTGTGTGTACGTAGCCAATATATTCTAATGTTACTGGATGTAATAAATTGATTAGATGATTAAAGTGATTCTTATTTGTTACTTATTACTCTCAAATTTTGACTGAAGCACTACCTCACCTACCTTAAAATGTTAGATGGACGACGTGTGTTAAATACTATCTTATCTACTCTCGTATTTTGATACACTTACTCGAGGGGTAAACCACTGCTTGAAATTTGTACAATGAAATACCATTTTTTTAAATATTACCCGTAAATACGTTATTCTCCCAAAAAAATACCTCATCAAATAAGCAAATACCTCAAAAATACCCAAAAATCACGAATTACCTCCAAATGCCCAAAGAATACCTACGACTACCGAATAGTACCTAAAAATACCCAGATATCTAAGAAATGAAAAATACATTAAATGACTCACAATTTAATTTTCCAAAACTGTCTCATATTTCTTTAGAAATTATTCCATCTACAGATCTACGTAAATAATATATAACTTTTTAAGGGAAAATTAGTTTCTAATCCTTATTCAGTATAAGTCGACATATCTAAACTCGTGTCCAAGTTGGTAGGATATTGTGGATTATCATATTGCGACTGATCGTGGAATTGATACTTAGATCGATCCCTCAATTCGGTCTGAATACATCTGGAAATAACATTTTGGATTACATAATCTGTATCATAAATCCATTGGCGCACCCAAGAAGGATGCCAATACTTACACTATGCCCACTTCAAGCTAACTAAAAACAAACTTCATCCTCATCTATGAAATAATATTCGGTCTAAACAGGGTGTCCCTAAAATTATTGTCCGGTTCCCAAATACTCATCGGGTACACGGCTACTGGGTACCATCGGTGTCTCCAGTACAAAGTACAACAAAATTCTTTCATGGAAGTATAAATGGATGGTATAGAGGGAGAATTCAATTTTAGTCTTAGCCCGTTTTTCGTCATCTATCACTAGAATTAGATAATTGTTGTTTACATAAAAATGCTTCTTTTTTATTAAATAGAATACGATAGGAAAACGTAATTTAGCAATATTTTAATTTTTATTATAGACTTTCATTCACTTTTTATCACATATTTTTCATCAATAGAATATGTCGGTGAAGTTTGACCAAACGTATTGTTAACACGTCGTATCGTACCTATTATAATATGTAATATATTAATTTAAAGATAAAGTTTAATAAATTATACCATATTAAAATTTGTTAACTAACAGAAGAGAGGAATGTGCTAGTATGTGAGTGGATATTTTTTGCGTAAATGCCTTATGAAACATTCCTATGATACTTGTTTATATAGGGTACTGTACTGTACAATCTATTGCAATAATAATTGCACTGTTTAAAGCGAATTGGCGGTTTTTAGTTGTTCCACTCACCCACAAAAATCTATTTAAATTTCTACACAGAACATCCAATAGTCAAAAAACTGATTTGAGGAAGTGTCATTACTTTTGCAATAGATGGTATGTAAGTCGAATCACCCTATATTATTTTCCTCGTTATTTTCTAAACTAAAGGCTTACGAAGACAGTATAGGGCCACATAGTGGTTTAACAGTGCCTCCGAAAAATTTTATAGACTATTTAATATTTAGAAAATATTTTTTTATATATTTTTAATACTTTTTATATTTGCCATTTAAACTGTGCCATCGTCATAACGCATGCGCGATCGCCATTGTATTTTAAAAATTGGCGGGAAAATGTTAATTTTCTTCGAAAATACCTATTAATTACCTTCGTAATACCCATTAAATACCCATTATTACCTTGATAGTACCCAAAAATACACAGAGTACCTAAAAATACTGAAAAAATACCTATAAATACGAACAAATACCCAAAAAATTCAAAAAGTACCTTTAATTACCTACAGCTTGTACAGTAAAATACCCCAGTGGTTTCCCCCTCGTACACCTAGGACACATTATTGAAACAATCAATTCTGCAAGCAACATAACGTTTCATGTTTTTTCTCGTAACATAAACACAGATAACAAATATTTTCGATACCTGGTCAACTCTTCTTTGCCTCCGATTACTAAATTTTGTTTTATCGCTACCTAATAATAATTAACCTCGTAATTAACTCTCTCTAAAGTAGAGTGAATAGGAGATTAAGTAAAGCTTGTGTCGAACTTACAAACTATTTCAGTGGAAATGCCTTAAACTACTACACTAATCGAATCACATATATGACGATAAAGCCCAGAAATATTCGTGTTTAAGTGCGGTACATCGTCTCCTAGATAACGCCCGAATTGTTTGGTATTTGTCGAGCGAAGACCAACATTCCTATGCATACTAATAAGAATTGGATAAGGCGTGTTTATCCCGCTCGCCCGGAGATAAGTCAAAGATAACTAGATGTAAATAGTTCGCTCTAATTTAGTGTTCACGAGGTATGAAATAATTAAGACCGGACCAGGCGGTCAAATATTGGTTTAACAACTTTTTATTGCCCTTCCAAAATACACTAGGATTCTTGTTTGCTTTTGATTATTTACCGGGACAGGCGTGAAACTACGAGCGACTACTGCAATCGTGGTAGCCTGGAAATCGTTGAACCTTGCGTTCTTTTGTTGACGAGCGCTCCGAAAATTGGACTTGGCCGGATTATGTCTACCCATGTCCGGCTTATTTTTTTGGAGTTCGCAGGTGTCGGTTCTATTTCCAGTCGTCTTTTTTTAACATTTCAGTGGAGATATGTCGTTAAAAATAGTTCTTGAATTTACCAGGTGATTCAGTTCTGAGATGAACAGTCACCCACAGTTGTACAGGGTGTAACAGAAAAGCAGGTCATCCCGTTAACTGCGTACTTATTTTTGCCTGATTTGAAAGATACAGTGTTAAAGTTGAACTTTTAAAATTATTTTTTCGCTATAATATTTTCAGATTTTCACGTACATAAAGATGGCTACCGGTAAGAACTCAAAAATACATCATTAGTATTTACGAATACATATTTAAAGCTATAGTAAATATACAGGATGTCTGGTGCCTTTATTTTGCCATATGATACTAAACAAAACATATTTGATTTAACTTTTTTTTATCTGACCAACGCTAACAGAATTATGACAGCAAACAGGTATTGAATATGTGACAACGTTGCTCACATAGTATTTTAGGATTGTCATGTACGTGTACATAATAATTACAAATAGGTACACCTAAACATAGGTATTTACTGTGGATGGCTTTCTTAGAGCTCCTTTCACAACACAAAATAATAGTTAAAATGACTTATGTTTCTTGCAAGAAGCGTTTACCGTACAAACGTCTCGCAGCCAAAAAGTTTTGCCTAGATTTGCCGTAAATTTATATGTCACGTAGCTGGTTATGGTTACTATAAATTGTTCCATTTTTGTTTATGTACACTCACAAACATCTTAGAAAAACTGGACAAAAGTGAAATCTACTATAAAGCTATACTCACCATTATGACTAATATTACTTTTAGGTTATCAGCAGGAGTCTGACACTGCAACGTTGTCGAACGTTACAGTACGTTACAATTTTAACGAATTTCTCGGAAACTTCAATTGTTTACTTCATTAATACTGATGCAAAAATCAAATTGCGAACAAATCAGGTACGTTACAGGCGCTTTCACTTAACTTTAACTGTGTCTTAGTTTGTAATTCCGTAACATAGTTTTGCATATTTTGTAGTTTTTTTATTTTTGAAATGTGGATGTAGACAAACTATTCGTATTAAAATTTTTTTTCATATGAGTTTTTTATTGCTTTTGGACATAAGCCCTTAAAATTACAGCACTCATATTTCGCACACCAAGTGGTTAAGCGCATGTGGTTTCTTCACTTAAATCCCCTTTGGCCGAAATTTCATCAATTTGTATCGAAGAATAATTTTTCTATAGAGCTTTAAAAGTTTTAAATTTGTGCTTCAATTTAAAAATGTAGAAGGCATTGGAAATGCTAGAAAATTGTTCATCTTCGGTATTGTTCCCAAGATTGTTCCTTTATGTTCTTTAGAAATTAAAATATTAGGGCGCCGTTTTCTTGAAATACTGTCATATGTAGAATAAAAGTACGAAGACGTCAGTATGTAACACTGCTGTAATAAAATTAAAAAAATAAAACAATTTAAATAAAAAATCTAGTTCTATAAGAATACTGACATAGGAATTTATAAGCCTCACTGTCATACCGCTTAATAATTCTTCAGTACTCTAGAAAATTTTCAGGCTACGTGAAATTACTTACCGTATTTTGCTAATCTTTAAATAGCTCGGTTATTATTAAATGTCTACTGTCACTTATAGTCACTATTTTAAGAGTAGAGGTAGACGCTATTTGATATATTTTTCAGTATCTTCTGCTAAACTTTGCTATCACAAACCTCTGAATCAGGAATCCAACCCTTCTCACACCGATGTCATCCTTGTCTTGATTCCAAGGAAATATAGCAACTTGTGGCAACCTCTCCCGCCCCCCTTCAACCACCCACACATCCATATATTTTATTTCAATTTGAATATTTGACAGTAAGCTCACATATCACGCAGTCGTGGGATAGCATTTCTCATTATTATTTATAGCTTTGCAATTACTGTTTTCTCGAAGTTAACATACTCCTATAAATCCAGTGACTCATGAAAACCAGACCGGAGTGCTGTGTCGTTTACGTTATGATTTATGCCTGCATTTGGCGACACAGTTTAGGAATATCGCCGGTGCATAAATCATCCCTAATGGGTTTAGACATGGTTTGTCTCCGTGTGGTGGTCCATTGGTCTTGCTCTTGTCGCACGATGAATGTTGGTTTCTAAAATGAAAAAATGATTTCGCTGATTTTACTGATTCCACTTAATTTCCTTAGATTTCATTTGAATTTTATGATTTTAATAGTATTTTAAAGTACCGAGATTTGCAGTAAATGGAAAATGTCATTTATTGAGTTTGATTAATTAATTATTTTCTTACAATGGAATTAGAGATGGAAGTTTAAATTTGAACTAGCTGTAAGTAACCACCGTTACAAGAAAATTGATACTAAAATTTACTTGTAATATTCGACCTTATGATGACTTAGTCAAAAATAAAATCAATAAGTTAACACTTAGATTTTATTTTTTTCATTCAATTACTATATTTATTTAAGAAATATGAGTTAATGAATCTTGTAAATACATATATAGGAGATTAAATAAAAGTTTGTATATGGACTGCATCTATTTATCTTTTTTTGTTCACTGCTTTAAAAATGGTGAGAGGATTCATAACATGAATCACTCTCTATTATTTTGGGCCTCGACTATAGTGGACAGCTTCTCGGTGTAACTTAAAATAATCACCTGGCACATTGTTTTTTTGAGACCGGCGCGCTGAAAAACAACGAGATCAACGTCCAGCGACTGAAAATAAACGAAAATATGTAAATACGGTCCTCCGGGCAGTCCGCATTGTTGATATAACAACCTCCATCTGACCACCAACGTTTTGACAGCATAACTCGCTCCTCTCCTCGTTAATCTTTATTCCACGGGCCCGCTAATTAACAAATCAATCAGACGGTCGCAGAAGGCCATGAGCGGACTTGACGGGAGCGCTCGTTCCATCTTAGTCGGCCAGGCAAGTAGGCATCGTATTCAGGTAGTAGGCCGGGCGTTCGACCCTTGTTAGCTTTTCAAATGGTCAGTGCACGGATCGTAGTAACCACCGTGCCAAGGTGCACGGGTTCGGTAGGTGAGCTCAACAAACAAAGTTTCTGTAGAGAAAATTTAAAAGGATCATCAAATCATGATTCGTGTACTTAAATACGTTCGAAACTGTGTTTCGATCTAAAGTTGTTATTTGTTTCTAATTTTGAATTTATTTTATTAATGTAGATACTAACGTAATACCAGTTAGATAAGAATTATTATTGTTTTGCTAAGGATTTCGTAGTTAGTTTTCATCAACTAATTTTAAGATTCCTGTTTTAAAACTACGATATCTTTGTTTAAATAAAATAAACTCTGTCAAGATTAAATTAGGGTTTTATTTTTAACTTTATGATGTCTAGATAAAATTCCTCTTATTGTTGTTAAATAATTAAATCTAATGGAACCACCTACCACAATATATAATTTGTACTACATGGTTGTTGTTTAGGGCGGTTTATATTAAAAAGCCTGAGTGATCCAAATCTCTAAAGCTGCTGCTATCATATTTATTCAAATATATTTGTAAATGTTTGGTTTAGATTGACGAACTCTACTTTGGATTTCGATGAACTAAAAACGAAATTAAGGTTTACTACAAACAGCTACAAACGATTTTGTAGCTGTTTGTAGTATAGTGATTCTGCTTCAGATTTCGAGAAACTACAAACGATTCTTCAGCCACCGCTTGAAATATACAGGGTGAATCTTAAATAAGTACAAATATTTTAACTGCTGGTGTAGTTCGTCATTTAAATCAGTCTAGTGAAAGCCATTTTTAAAAATTTCTAATATTTACGGAGATATTAATTTTTTTTAAAAATACCCACATTTTGAGGACCGCTGGCTGATTTTTCATCCAACAACGTAATGAAACATATGATTTGTTGCGAGGTTGCCATATCTCCTCCAATATAAATATTACGTTTCCTTTAACGTAATAGTTCTATTTTAAAAATACTTGTTTTAAGCATAAGTACAGTAAAATTGGGTATGTAGTATGATACGCAGCAATATTAACATAAATTTTAACATCTGAACTAACCTTACTATACTTCAACGATTAAAAATGAATTTCCGCAAGTTCAATACTACCGTAAAATATTTAGGAAGATATTACGTGATATTACTATGTCCAATGTTCAAAAATTATACATAAACGTGCACACAAGCTTACCTGTTTGTTAAAAAATTAACTATTTAATCAGTAATACACATTTCACAAGTTAAATGTCATTGTACACTGTTAGAAAGGGACACAAAACACAATTTCCTTAAGTTATTTTATGAAGAATAACGAAAAACTATGCACGCGTTTTTTATTTAAAATGGAAAAAATGTCAACTTTTAGCAAATTTTATTGCTATTTTCATGCATTATGTGGGGTTAACAAGTTTGACTTGGGCTTCCGATAATCTGTCATGACAGTCAATGACAGTTTGATAATAAAAAATAATATAAAATGTTACACTTGACAAAATTCGCTAAAAGTTGAGATTTTTTCTTCCTTGAAGCAAAGACATTTGTGTAATACTGGCAACACTGTGAACCACACGTTCAGTCTGCAGCACTATGACTCATAAAAGTATGAAGGGTCGGTCTAGGCCAGCGGTCCTCAACAAGTTTTCTACTGAAAAATTACGAAATTTATTTAAAATTTCACTTTTTTATTTCTGATTTTTTTGTAAAAAAACTATTAATTATGTGTTCTACACACAAAACTATACTGCTGGTTAAAATATTTGTACTTATTTAAGATTCACCCTGTATAAAAGATTTTTAGCCTCCACTTGAAGAATATTTTTTAACGTTTAGTTAAATCTACTTAAAGCTCTGCAATATTGTATTATTTTCTTTTCCAAAATTGTTCCATTTTTTTTCAAGATCGTATATATTTTTTTGAAATTACCACAAACGATGATCTTTCACAAAGAATTTAATATTTGAGAGTCGGGTTCCAGGTTCACATAACGGAGCTGATCATGGCCTTTTACAAAATCAGTCACATATGTCGTTCTCTATGTCAAAATATGTTATGTGGAGGATGTACTTTTATTAGCTATTTTATTTGACGCGACTGGCCGAAATTCTCCAAAAAGTTTTCGGCGAGACCAGCTCCCGACCTTACCAGTGCAAACATGTACATTTAAATCAGTATAAGATTCTTCACTAGACGAGAACGAGACATGGTCCCCGGTGTGTTTAGACCGCGACCATATAGTGCGTTTCCTCCTTAAGCTTAACCTCCAGATGTTGACACTACTGATTATTTTGGAATATAAATAAATGCATTAATTAATCTTATTTCTTAAAAAAAATAATCTATTTTTATATACATGTTCCTATCAGGCAGTTAACTTTGAAGTAGCTAACACTGTTGCCATACAATTTAATTTTAAGTACACCTTTTTTATTTCAAATACAGTTTTAAATACAGTGTAAAGCCTAAACATCATTGTCGTAGAAATTTTGTTTGCTTGAAATACAACCTTAAAACTGCACATTTTTTCGTAAACTTGAGCATATGTTAAGAATAATATTAGAAGTTACATATACTTAATTTGCAAAATATTCAGTGGCGTGGAATTTATATAGTTGTATCGTCACTGGTCGGCAAATCTGTATGTCAATTCAGTGAATATTTACCTTCAATTAATCGCATTGATAGTTCAAATTCATTCAGTTTAAGTTACACATCCTCGAATTTAAATGTATTTTTTTTAAACCTCAACCTTTATATCAAAAATGCTTAGCTGACTTTTAGGTTAGATTTTCAATATTTTATCAATTATATACATTAAGTATCGATGTAGGTATATAATTATTATTTAAGAAATATAGTTTCTTTTTAATTTTTGGGTACAGCTATCCTACCGTTTTTTTTCTTTTCAGTACAAATGAGTCTACCTGTCCCAGTTAATACCTTGGCACGTAGCGATTGTAAACAGAACCCAAGATCTGACTTGACATTTTGACTGATGACTGCATTGTGCCTTACCCTTAGCTTTCACCATTAGCTTTTGCTTTGTGTTGTTCCAGAAAATAATTTTCAAGGAAAAAATCAATAAAACGTGCTCGGTGGACATTTTACAGCCGCCCTAATAGTCCAGTCATTACAAACAAAGGTAAAAATACACTGATGCCGACACAGAATTTTGAAATACTTGTACCTACTTTTAAGTATGTTACTTAAATTACTGCAATAATGCAACTGTAATTTAACAGTTTTGCCCTCTCACAATTCGATTTGTACCTACGCCTATGGCTTTACGTCAATATTTTAATGTTACGTCAAAAGACCCATCCATCATCTTCATCCGAGGAAGGTAACCATACACGTGGGCTGGGTTGAGTTCCTTAATTTTATTAATACACTAATTAATTGGTATTTAGCTTTGAGAGGAAAACGGCGGCGAGGAATTTGAGTAGCTGCGAGTATTTTAGGAAGATTAATTTAAAATTGGTTTTCCAAATAAGGCGCAAAACGATTAAAACTTTGGATAAAAGCGATTTATAGTTATTAGTTTTGTAAGTTGTTTAATTTCTTATATATATATAGGGTGTTTTTGAAATATGTGCGTTCTTTTAAAGAGGTAATAGCACAGTTTAAATACGTCTATTACCCTGGTAAGCCAACATCAGCGGCAGCCAAAAACAAATCCTGGATGTTTTGTTACTAATTTGTACCACCAGTTTCAATTTTGTACCTTGTGCCGTTTTCGAGGAAAATCGTGGCCGCTGGCGTAATATTTCGCTAGCGGCCCATCGAATTACTCCGCATCTAACGACGATAGCAAAGCGATTTTTGTACCATATTTTGTTGCTCGTCGAGTACTTCCTACCAGTTTTTTTAAAAATATAAAAAATTGCCCATTCGACTCATACAGTCAGTTAAAAATTTGTTGCTAAAATGAAAAATAAAATACCACCGCCAAAAACCAGTGGTGGATATTTTGCTACTATTTTGTTGCTAATTTGTACCACCAGTTTCAATTTTGTACCTTGTGCCGTTTTCGAGAAAAATTGTGACTGCCAGCGTAATATTACGCTAGCAGGCCATCGAATGCCAAACACAAAGGTGGTACAAATTAGCAACAAAACATTTAGTACTTGTTTTTGCGGCCGCTGATGTTGGCTTGCCAGGGTAATAGACAGTTTAAATATAAACACATAACAACTCCTTTTATATTACCAGAGGCGACGTCGTTTTTTTGCGTTTTTTACCTGAAGTCGTAAGTCAACTCCACAGGTGCATTACGAGGGATATTCAGTAGTTCTACATCTCTTTAGCTACGGCAGATCATACGAGGGTTATTAATAATATTGTTGCTAGATATTAAAATCTTTCAATTAATTAACATAACAACTGAGATAATAAATGCATTAGAAAGCTTGATACGTAAATTAATTTATAAAGTTGTGCATATTTTAAATATTATTACTGTTAATAGCAGATACCTATACAACATTATATGAATTCACAAATTTATTATAGTGGAAATATACGATTAGGCGAATTAGAATTTTCTACAAGTAACATCGAGCACATTAAGAAAATCAAGCAATTACGTTTTGGAAACATTTTTTATTATTAATTCTGTACAATTTTTAATTTAGGAGTTTCTTTTTTACAATTCTTAGATTTTATTCCCCTATTTGCATATAATTTAAGCGTATAGTAAATTCTAACTCTTGTATACATGGTTAACTATGCCCAAGTACAAAAATTTTAATCATGTGCTCAGGAAGGGCTAAAAGATAAACAAGTTATTCCAGAATTTTAGTTCGATATTTAAAAAATGGGGCAAAACCCTCTTTTGCTGCGGAAAGTCGGCGCCTATGATAAGCATCGATTTAGATGGCTTAGATCCATAGATAAAACTTACATCTGTCAACAATGTCAACTACCATGCTGTCGTTTTTGCAGCATTTCCGTTTCTAAAGTAGAAACGACAAAAATTAACATTTTTTTAGTAATAATACTTGATACATAGACAACAGTTAAACCAGTTAGATTCAGTATTTTGCATTCGTTTTTCATTATTTCACTACAAACTGGCAAAACTATATTTATACTCATTACAACCACTCACTACCGATAAGACACACTTCCCGTAGGTACAGTTAGATAAAATGCCTATTTATTATAAGAAAATCGAACGAAAGGAATAGGTAAATACTAATAGATAATAGAAAAGTTTAAATTCACCCGCGGCAGTCTTGTCTCATTACCTAGAAAAACGAACCGGCGAACTATATTGTGGGAAAATATCTGTACCCGACACAAATTCCTTTATTTAATAACTATAACGTTCAGTTGGATTGGTAGGAGAGAGAAGGAATGATGTAAATTGGAGAGTGGTCCAAACTGTTAATATAGTTTTAAACTGTAGTAACAGAGATCGTGATAAACAGTGTTTATCGAACAACCTAAAATTTAAAGTGCTTGTCTCACTTATTCAACTGATTACAATGCATTCATTGGGCCTTATTAAAATCAAGAATTAGCATATATGACGTGAGTTCATGTGTGTTCAACATCGACATCCTTCAGTTCTTCTACTTGCTTTTTAATTTTATATACAAACATTATGTACTGTTATTAAAGCGAGATCAGTTTTACTTTCCTTGGTAGTGCTATACTGTTACAGGAAACATATATTCAAATTCCGCAGTGCAATTCATTGACCTAGCAAAGGCGACGCTTTGCATTCATGACTACTTTCTACTTGGATCTAGACCACCGGAGTACCGCCCTAATATTCATTCTTATGTAGTCAACTGTATGCACTGATTCCAGACCTAGCTAGATCGAATGAAAATCTGAAGATGCCCGGCAAGATAACTTTGCCAATGCAATAATTTTTTCGTTTCATATTTTAATGCCTAAAGCTCGGCCTAAAGGCAATTTCATTTATTAGAACTGGAGTAGTTCTGACGAGCCGTCTTTTTTAACAGAAACGCAAATACAGTCATTACTGCATTTAGATTGAACAGAATGAATCATGTTTAAAAGAAATATCATATATAAACCATACTTGTGAGTGCGAATCAATCATCTTATGTAAAACAAAACAATTTTCAACAATGTGGACCGTAGTCTATAATAGGATATTATGTTTTATTATACTTACACCCAGCGTAACAAT
Organism: Monochamus alternatus; assembly: GCA_037114965.1. Lineage (NCBI taxonomy): Eukaryota > Metazoa > Arthropoda > Insecta > Coleoptera > Cerambycidae > Monochamus > Monochamus alternatus. Next base: position 127,293,299 of record CM073426.1, read on the forward strand.
TATCTGTGACAATGGAATGTCAAGGGAATTTTTTTTAAGAATTCAATAAGGTGATGGCAATGGTGCATGCAAATGTAAACAATGGCACATTTAAATATAAACTACTTGCATACTTTTTGCGATTTTAGTCACATTTTATTTGAAACTGCGACGTAGAAAAATAATTCGTTGTGTAGCGAAAACGATAAGCATTGTGTGGAACAAACATAATTTTTTAATACATAGGTATTCAATATTAGAAGAATGCACTTAAAATAGCTTTCCACAAAATCCAGTGGATAAATTATTCATGATAAATGAAAAGAAAATTGTGGTGTACGACGATGAAGCGCGACGAAAGGAAGCATTGCAACACTTTAGTTTAATTGAAAATACAAAAAATTTAAAATGTAAAGAATCAATAAAACTTTTCTAGTAATAAACTTACATGTTTTGCATTTGCTATTACCATTTACGAGATAGAATGTTATTTGAGGCATTTATAAAATTTTGCTAACTGACTTCGCTACATTAAATTACCTGTTTTATTCTAAAAACATAATAAACAAAATAATAAATAAGGGGAAATTAAATCAATAGTAAATAGCGATTGAAAAATAATACATTAATTAAAAAGAAGTTAATGCTAAATATCATTATCTGTCTATGATCCAAAAATGTCAACATTTACATTTAACAATACCGTAAGTTCACCACATGACCACTAATAATTATGGCATTACCTGCACAGTATTTACACTATGTATCTATGACTCACAAAAAAAAGAAAAACGCAAAACTACAAGAAACAAATGCCTGTTTGCATCATCAACGGCGTAACCTGCACCTGTATGCAGGGAAACAAGCCGCGCTAAACGGCGTGTGACGTCACACCAATGATATCGCGTTTTCGGCCACGTGATTTTCTTTACACTCTATGGTAATTTATTAATGTTAATATTTTAATTATTATATGATTGTTGCCGCCAGACACATGTTCTGACCTTTCAATGTTATCCTGCAATACATATCAAATCAATATAAAACTCACGCAACTTTTCCATTCGTAAACTTCAAATTTTTATAAAAGTTACAGGGTGTCTTTCATATATCCACCACTGAATTATTTTTTAATCGTATACATTCACCTTAAGATTTATTTTAATAACCTTATTACGTGTCAAAAAATTAACGAGAATAAAATATTTTTTCTACAAAACTGTTAAAAGTGGGCTTTTTAATTGTCATTTTTGATGTTAAATGTAATTTTTTGACACGCGTGTTAAAAGTAAGTTACTTTTAACACTAGTGTTAAAAGTAAATCAAAGTTTATTTAAATTTTGTTTTGAAAATTAATAAAGCGTTTTAACAAACACATGAACAACTTTTTATTTTAAATAAGTACAAACCAATATTTTAACTAGTTACTACTACTATTAACATTTATAGTAAAATTAGAACAATTTGAAATTGTAATTCTCTGTGGAGTCATCATACTTAAGTTGGTTTTACTGTCAACATGTGTGACACATCTATTTTCTGTAGAAATACTACTAGTAGTACTGGTGGTCTTGCTAGTAGTTGCAGCAATAGGAAGTATTTGGCACGCAATTTCCTTCTTCTGTTCCAGTGAATTTTCAATGTAGCCTTCAGCTACCGTCGAAGATTTCCATCCTCCATGTCTCTTGATGTTAGTAAGATTTGCACCAGAATCTGCTAATAATGTCGCCGATGAACGACGAAAGCAGTGTCCGGTGTAGAGTTGAGGATGTGGTAGATTCAAGAACTGCAATGTCGGCAGGCATTTTACCAAACATGTTAATTCCGACTGGATTCTTCACACATTTATTCTTCATATATTTAAGAAAAAGTCGTCTATGGTCAGCGTTGGGCCGGAGTGCCATATACTTTCTAAAAAAGTTTAAATAGAATTCATCAACAACACTGAAAGTCCGAGGCACTTTCGTTTTAGTATCTGGTATGGTCACAACAACCGAAGTGCCCAAATATTCGATATTGTCGATGGTCATCTGACACAATTCCTCCCGGCAACACGCCCCGAAGACACCCACTATTGCTGCGACTTTCATCATCAGATACTTTTCGTCTTCTGCTTCTGTGAGAAATTTGTCGATATGCGTCTTCGTCAAAACTTTTGACTTTTTTGCTTGATATCCTTCACCCTTCCGTTTTAAAAAAGCAGTAAGTTTATAATGTTTGCTTATATCTTGATCTTGCTTTATTTTTAACATAGTTTTGATCATGGAATAATTTGACCACAGCGTTGACGATTTCCATATCTTGGCTTTTTCCTCAAAATATGCCAGTAAAACACTTTCGTTACATTTCCCAGGGACCTTTTTCTATAAGCGATTTCGTACTGTTCCTTTGATTTCGCCGGTAATAATTCCAATGTTGTTCGACTGGCGGCTTCTTCGATTTCAGCAGGGATGGATTCGTTACGCTCATTATCGAGATTATTCATTATACTTATAATATTACTAGAAAATGCTGTCAATATTTTTGCGTTTTTTCCGTAACTAACAGCAGCACTAGTTGCTACGAAAATTTTGGTTCATAAACATTGCGATCTATGTGGTATTTTTTGATTTCTTATTTTTATTGAGTTTAAAGCTCTTCCGATTGTTTTGTAGAAAAAATAGTGTATGATATACGTGTTAAAAGTGATTTTATTTTGTTCGTGAAGTTAAAAAACTCGCTACGCTCGTTTTTTAATCATCTTCACTCACAAAATAAAATCTTACTTTTAACACGTATATCATAAATAGCTATCTATTATTTTTTAACTTCAACTGTAATTGTAACTTCTAAATCGTCAATAACTGGACACTGGTTTATAAGGCAGACTTGCAACATTTTTAATGTTGGATCTTCCTCTAAATATTTTGATACGTGCTATGAATTACTTGTATAGAAAGAGATTTAGAGATCTTAAAATACTGTTAAAAGCGGTTAAAAGATTTGTCAAAATTTTGTAACATTGCTAAAAGATTCTGGCAGTTTCTTTTAAATACAGTTATTGAATTCAAAGGCTTATGATTTCTTCCTTCTCATACACAAAAAGGCATGTGGGTGGGACTGCACAAAGTCCCTTACTAAATCCCATTACTTTATATCGACATATCTCCACCGGAACATTTTACAGTTACTCTATCTGAGGAGCCCATTGAGTGGAACTTAAAAAATGTTTGTTTAACGCTGCAAACTGTTACTTTGTTATTACAGAACTCCGAGTACTCGAAAGATGCTGCGAGGATAAATGCCACTCGAGGGCAGGCATCTCGAGCGTTTTCGACTTCGTGTTGTTTTTCTTGTCCGCGCACACATAGTCAGCGGTCATGTGAATCGATTCGGCACTGGGAATTACGGCCCAGCATGGAGTATGACACCTCCAAGCGTTGGTTAATATATTTAAACTATGGGCTTCAACATAAATAATGCACACCCAGAGCTCCAATATCGCATTCGATGTTACAAATTAAATACCATGCAATAGTTGTATCGAGAGCTGTATATACGAGTTGACTGCTACAATTCCTCTCTCATAATTTGAGGTGTGGCAATTAAGTTCTGGAAATTTAGTTATAACTCGGAAACTGGCGACAGTGCATCTTTCGTCAACGTTTTTCTAGAGAGTGGGGACCTTCCTTTTAGTTTCAGTCCAAGGTTGAAGTCGATAGCACGTTTGGTTAGTGTTTTGTGTGTATTTTTTGGAAGTGGCGTCGTGAAAATGAGTGATTCAAATTACAAGCAACGTGTTGTGATAGAATTTTTAGTGAAATCTGGCGAAGATCACTCGGAAATCGTTCGAAAATTGCAGGTGGTGTATGGAGACGAGTGAATGTCGAAAACACGCGTGTTTGAATGGGCAAAACGGTTAAAGGAGGGGCGTTGATCTGTAAAAGACAATCCACATAAAGAAGCTGTTGACCGTTTGCGTGCACTGATCACGTCTGACCAGCGCCTAAACATTCGTGCGTTGTTTGACGAGTTAAACGTCAACAATGAAATCGTTCGTAAGATGTTACACGAAAATTTGAATATGCGAAAGATTTGCGCCAAAAAAGATGGTGCCAAAAGTTCTCACCCGTGAACAGAAAACATGCGAAAATCGATCTGCGAGGATTTGTTATCCCGCATTCGCAGCGAAGGTAGAGACTGGATGAGTCGAGTAGTCACTGGAGATGAGACCTGGATATTTGAGTATGACTCCGAGATCCGTAAACAATGTCAGCAGTGGGTTGAAAAGGGTGGAAAGCGAGGATGTCCAAGTCACGACTGAAAGCAATGTTGATCGTTTTTTTCGATATCCACGGCAGCATTCATCGTGAATATGTTCCTGCCGGCCAGACAGTGACTGGACAGTTCTATGTTGGCGTCTTGAAACAGCTGCGGGCCCGCGTTTTCCGTGTGCAAGAGTTTTTGGTAATAAAAGGGATTTCAACGTTGTCGCACCTTCCCTAGAGCCCCGATATTGCCCCTTGCGATTTTTGTTATTCCTCAAGATGAAGTCGTACCTCAAGGGAACTCATGGCGGCGTACAGGAGGTCTAAGAAGCTGTAACCGTGGTGCTGAACGGGTTAACTACGGAGGATTACCAAGGGTGCTTCCAATCGTGGAAGCAACGTTGGAATCTTTGTGTAGAGTTAGAGGGAGATTATTGTGAAGATCGATAATAAAATTTTGCCGAAATTTAATTTGCTTGTTTTTTGATCGAAAAATTCCCATTAATAACAAAACGTAAAGATTACGTTGACACTACATGTTTTCAATTGAGGGTAGAAATGAACGCCGAAATAAAATATTTTCCGGTAATGTTTTCTTCACGATGTATATAATACAGGTTAATATAAAGATTATGTAAGTACACGTAAAGTGCAACGTTTGTAAAACGTTTTACAATACGTTTAATAAACGTAGTTTACTACTACTACTACTACGTGTACTTCAAGTTGTATAGATACGTCCAAATCAACAAAATATAATTTAATAGCCAATAGATGTAGACACTTATATCTCACACACTATGTCCTTCTATAGACTTTTATAGACTGGATATAAAATCAAGCGTCGGCCTAGCAAGCTAACAAATTCGAAATCGGTATATGGGTGGTCACCTGCATCCGGACTTCTCTTGACCTGGCTGTCATAAGTTTTCTGGGTGTAAATTCACTGCTGGCTGGTCGAAAGATAAGGGCATTAGTCCGCAGAGTAGTTGTTTCCCAAAATTCTGCTGTTTTGTATATAACCAATCATTATTGAATTACTATCAGGATCTGAAAAGGAAATCATACCATAATATGTTTTTAATATTAAAAAATACTTTATATAAAACGTTAACGAAATTTTTATTAACTAGTTACTTTCTATGTTATTTAGACGTAGCGCTGACAATGTTTTATAAACGTTTCTTTTTAGTTAAAAATAACGACTTTTGCGCGATATTTTGACGTTCAGCCTTTGGTTTTCAACCATTTTTAAATGTTTTTTAAACGTATGTGTGCCCATTGAGTATTTCCTTAATTTTTATAGAAAGCGCATATTCACAAGTAAACGTTCAAAGGCAGTGTTAGACGGTCTGTAGGCAGTAGATCATGATAAACATTTCTCTGCATATCTTATGCGAAATGTTGATTCAGTTGACAGTTCTTAGCGAAATATCCTATATTCATCATCAACATCACCAATTCAGTTTCTGTTCGAATATCGAATATCGCAAATGCGGTCTGCTTAATAATAATATGCCGCCCCCTCTCCCGCACAAGTCTCCGACTTCTGGGTTCATCTCTGTGATTAGAATGAGAGGTAGAGATATTATTATTATTATTATTATTATTATTATTATTATATTATCTTTAGGAACAAAAAGGCCTATTGTGTAACTAATGACTACCCTTCCCTGTTAGATATCGAATAAGTAAATATTCGATTTTTTTCGTTAACATTTTCGTTTTCAATTATCAAAATTGTGCAGAACTTCCCACTAATCTTATGAACTATTAAACAGCTGACTATATTCGCTCCATAACGTAATCCTATTGAGTAAATCACCAAGAAATAATCAATTACATGTTCTGGAATAAATCTAGCCCTGACAGTCACTGTTTTTATTTTACAGTTTGCCACAAGTAACTGTGAAATCGATACATTAATCAACTAAACAATCCACCCCGGAATCCCTCCATTTGCATTCAATTTCCAAAGTGTCATCCCAAAATCGGGTTTTAAATATTCAATAGGTGGCTCCTCCGGTAGACTTTGATTGATGGAAGTTCATCAAGCTCTGCCGAAACACTGCAAAGTGAATAAATCTTCTTAAATGGTTCACACTTCTTTATATGGTAATGTTAACCGCGTCCGTCTTGCATGCAAATTAAGCTTAACTTGCGAGCCAACTTTAAGAATTAATACCAGATATAAATCAGCTTTGTAATAATCGTTTCCTAAACAAAAAGTATGTACTAAAGGTACCGTTGTTTTATTTGCATAGATGTAGTCGTAGACAAACGAAAGTTTTCACACGCACAACACATCATATTGTCATTGAAGGAATACCGTAATATTGATAAGTTTTATTCTCGGTTACAGCAGATCAGGCGAAGATTGATTAAAAAACTGGAAGGACCGTGTAACTGTTGATTTATTGTAATAGTTTACAATATGAAGTATCGAAAATTGATTGACATAAAATTATAATAGTTAATTTTGTATCTAGAACCCGAATGGTACTATTGGATAAGTTATTAGCGAGGCAAATATCCATTCGGAAACGCAAAAGTATTTCGCGTTCGAGATTCAAACAATATTTTTTCGAAAACTAATACAGTATGCGCCAAAACTATGGAATAAATTCTATAAAAACAAAACAATTATTTTTTGGGAAAAATTTTCGAACAAGTCGATTTTTAATTTAAAAAATACATATTTTAGCGTAAAATGCGATTTTCAAATGTCATTTGTTTTCGAGTAATGACGTTATCGATTTTTTTTAAATGGCAACACCATATTTTTTTCCTTGATTCTGAAAGATCGTTTAATTCTCTATCAGACAGTACTAAAATTTTGCCCTCTTACATAGGAAAGTTTTCGAGTAAATACGATAGAATGTTAGAAAACGTAAATCAATTAAAATAAAGCAAAAACGTTATCAAGTTTAGTTTTTCGAATTCCATAGTTCTTTTATGGATCACGTAGGTGAAAATCTTTGCAAAGTGTCATTGTCACACCGACTTTCTAATAAGTATTGTAAGCGACATAGAAATTATTATTCAATTTAAAGTATTATGGCACATTTAACTGTTACTCAAAGAATTGAAATTTTAATTCTTATCGGATGCGGGAATATGACTAGAACTCAGCAGGAAGTTTGCGATTTATTTAATGAAAAATATCCAGATCACCCTATCAGCCAATCAACAGTCAGTAAGGTAGAGTCTAAATTTAGAGAAACTGGCAATGTTGTAAATATTCTAAAACCTGGACGTCCAAGCATTAATGAAAATCAGAAACAGAACATTTTGATAAGTATGATGGATAATCCTCATAGTTCTTCACGATTGGTTGCATTAAACAATGACACTAGTCAGAGCACAGTGCTACGTATCTTGAGGAAGGAAAAATATCATCCCTACAAAATTCAGCTTGTGTAGGAACTCAATGAAGATGATCCCGATGGCCGCTTACACTTTTACGAAATTCTAATGGATTTATGTCAAGCAAATAGAAATTTACACCGGCAAATACTTTTTTCAGATGACGCCACATTTTGTCTGAATGATACAGTAAACCGTCAAACTTGCAGATATTGGAGTCGGGAAAATCCTCATTGGATGGCAGAGGCACATACCCAAGACCTCTTGACTATTTTTTATGGGGATACTTGAAGTCAAAAGTGTACATTCCAACCACGTAATTTAGAAGAATTTCAAAATCGCATTCGGGACGAAATACGCAGAGTTACCCCAGAAATCATTCATAATGTGCAAGAAGAATTTCTTCACAGACTTGCGCATTGTCAAGAAGTTGGTGGATGGCAATTCGATCATTTAATTTAAGTATAAAATTTAATCAATCGCATTTTACGCTAAAATATGTATTTTTTAAATTAAAAATCGACCTGTTCGAGGATTTTTCCCAAAAAATAATTGTTTCGTTTTTATTGAATTTATTCCACACTTTTGGCGCATTCTGTATAATAAGATTACTTATGTATAACAATTTCATTTATATTTGAAATCGGTCGAACCCTGTTTCAATCAAGACGGTTTAGGCGCGGTGACTATCATAACGATAGCAACCTAATAAACAATAAAAAATAGTTTGAAAAAGTATTATCAGAATTACCAGAGGAAGTATTGGAAATGGCACAAAGTACTGTTTCATAATTAATCCCCAAAATATCGTCGAGACAGTACGAGATTGCCTACAACGAATTCAAATGGTGGTGTTGTTCGAAGAAAATTTAAAAAGTATCCTAAGCGTATTACGAGTATAAAATTAATAACATTACCTTCGACGTAATGGTCAGTATATTTCTTATTAAAAAGTACTCTGAATGCCAAAGAAATTTAACTCCCTGCAATATAGGCACTTTCAATTTACATGTAGTGCAAAATAAATTATATTCGTCCTGTTTATAATAGTTCATGTTTTGTAAATTCTCCTAATAAAATATCAGCCATGTATCAAAGAAACTGAATCCCACTAATTTTTCCGTCGCATTTCTATATTTTTGAAACATTTTCTCCCCAATATTGCCTGCAACAATTCGAAAAGTGACTTAGATTATTTTACTACTTCTACACTTTAGACTAATGATAGATTCATCCATTTGTGTTATTGTTTTAGAAAGAAAGCTGTCATTTGTTTTCATATGCGAAAGTTGTTGTTTTATTTCCTTATTTTCAAATTGAATGGCTTAACATGTGTAAGTAATTGGGAAGATGCGTCTGATAATTCTGAAATTAAATCTTTTAGTTGACAGAAATTGTCGCAACCAAGTGGTCCATATTGTAATAAAAGGTTGAGATAGAAGAGACCTGACACTTTATTATCTGACCATAAAATTTATGAACAATATCTAAAATTAAAATGCCTGCCAAACATATATATAATTCTAAATTATATCAATTCGATGGATTTTATTTACAATAATATGCTATCGAGAATATATGCAAATATTTAAAAAGATGCATACCTGTAACATGCATAGTATTAGTAGTAATATAATCTTCTTGTTCTGAGTTTGGACACCGATGAAATTTAGACCATATATAGCCCGACTATTGGATGCTAAAATTTCAGTTAGTTTCGTTATTTTATTGTTTAGTTATTAATGGAAATATTGAAAAAATCATGGTTTTCAACCTACAAATTTGATACCTCTCACTTCAACTCGTAATTTTTTTGTCATTGGTAAAGAAATTTTTACTGATGAGTAGTCGAACTATTGTTTTTAGTACTGTGGAGGCCATTTATCCCAAAAGCTTTCCTTTTTTCTTAATATCGGTTTCCAAACCGCATCTATTAAACTGAACTGAAGGATTTTAAATATAATTATGGTTGCACAACTTATCAAGTATGGTTATTGTGGCAGCGTTCATTAAATATCACTGACATTCATTTTACAAATAGAAATCACTCACACAAGTCAAAGCCAACTAACTATTATTACTTAACAGTAATAGACAGCCATTGAATAACAATTATTTCAATTAGCAACCCAGTTCGAGCATTCTTTCCGTCTACCAAAACAAAACTGTGCGGCACATACCCGTTTTTCCATGTACGAACCTTTCTGCAAAACCCGAGTCTTCCATATTTGGAGATAACGTCGGTACTAGCGCTTCTGGTACTGCATCAATCAGTCCATAACGCGCCTGACCTACAACGACACTGGCACTGTTTTTCCCCAAGAAACTCCGGTAAGATAACGACGTCTTCAGAAGATTCTAGCACGTGATAGTTTTGTATCCGGTAACGATGTGTAAAAACCTGTACAGTACTTAAATGGAAAGATCTTTGAGGGGGACAGGAAACGCGAGATACCAACTGCATATGGTTATGCGGTGTCACGTGGTGTGCATTTTTACTTGTGCTTCCGGCGGATTCAGATAACTGCAAATTATTAGATAACTAACAATTAAGCCAGAAACCAGAGTCATTCTGCTGTTCAACTAATTTAGAGTCTTCAAGTGGAAGTATAACATGTGAAAAATCTTATCTTTCGTGCACTTCATCCCATCGATATAAGGGAATATAAAAAATTTCGAAACACGTCGAAACCAAGTCGTGGAATAGAGTGGTGAAATATAATTTCAAGCAAGTGACATAAAAATCATTAGAATATATGGATATATGCATAATATATTATCATAATGTTATAGCTGATGTCTATTTTAGTCACCTAACTCGATATTATTCAAAGCGGGGTGGTTATTAAGGAAGTATTTTATTGCTCGTCGTCAAAGCAGTATTATTTTATCCCAATCGAACACACTGCTCGAATATAAAAACTTATATCGGAAGGGTGGCTACAAGCCGCTATTTGGATGCAACGTTCACATCTCACAAAACCAGGTAACCGCTTTCTGTATATCACGGAAATGGGTTCCTTGTCTTTATGAAATTTAGTCTTTTAACAGGTATCAAAGAAATCGTTTAATTTTATGAATTGTATGTAACAAACTTGGCCACTAGGCAGTCTCACGTCTACCAACTCGCCGACATACGTCGTTCACGAAAAGAAGACAAAGAAGTCGAAGCTCGAGCATGTTCTAATTTTTGCTTTGCTCTACTAGGTATTTTTGAATTATTGTTATCGTTATCTCATTATAAATTAGTGGTTTAAGCAGTATTGTGAATAATACATTGGTGTTGTGAGTACTCAGTGTGGTATTGTGTGTGACTGTTTGTGTTAATTTAACTAGTACTTAGTGGCTCTATAGTAGGTATCTATTCGTTTTTTCGCCTCATAATATTGTGGTATTAGATACTGTATATCTAATAAGATGCGGAGAGACTATTCAGACCTTGGGAGAATTTCTCGGAACAACCTCAACCTGGTGCAAGTAGAGAACAAACGAAAATTGATAGATAAGATGCAGAAGTTAGGACGGACGACGAGCAAGCTCAGTTAATTAGATATAATGTATATAAAACGCAATGAGGGAGAATAGAGAGCATTAGAAACAACGGCTTATTTAACAATAGTGTTATACAACACTACATACCATTTAAGACTTTCAGAAAGGATTCCAGATACTGGGACATACCGTTCTACGATTGCAGTCATACTACTGTATCTTCTGATCCTATTAAATTAATATGGACGCAATTAAAAAGATATTCAAAATTTAATAAAACAGTTATAGATGTTATAAGAAGCAAGGTGAATAAAATTACATCGGCTAATTGGAAAAAATGAACTGTTACGGTAAAATTATCGTCCGCCCGGTATATAGGTAAATTTATTAAAAATAGGTATTAATGGTGACAGCTATGAGTAAGAATTTCAAGCAAGGCGTTATTAGTATTTGCTGGAAAAAAACACCAGAGCAAGAAAACAGTAAAATAGTGAAGCGACTGAAACCAGCGTACTCGTTTCTGAGCTGTGTGTGTTGTGCGAAGCAGGAGAAGGCAAAAGTAGCATTCAAGATATTGTCGTTAATGTAAAACGGATTGCACGAATTGCCTAATAATAAGGGTGTTACGTAGTGCTTCTATGGTATATTGGTTAGACCGTAATACCTGAGCAGCAAATTTTTATTTGGATTTGGTCCTGCATAAAGACAAAGACGTCTCCTGCTTGTGTTAGGGTAATCGGCACAGGGAGGTAAGAATGTTTAATGTAACTACGTCCCGTTAGCGTAGTGATGTTAAGTTAACAAGCAGCTCAGATCGGGAATTGTGTTTCAGGCGTCTTCCTAAGGGTGCGAAGAATATATGCCTCAGCTTTGTCCAGCAAAACGACCTAAAAATTATACTAGAAAACTAGGTGAGACAGCGGCCATTTTGGACCACTAGTGACCAGGAATTATTTCCTGCTTTCCCAAATTTCGTCCCGTGGAAGCCTAGACAAGACACTTACCTCGACCCCCCTAGAACTTCCACCGGCAGGAGAGGATAAGTACCTCCTAGGGGACTTTCTTTTATATAATCTTTCGTATTGGCTGATCTAAATTAGATTTATTCAATAATGTGCTTGCAAAAGCAATAAAGGCATAGCAAATTCTTAAAGAGATTGGCTCCGCCGAGTTATTAAACAAGTGTGCTGGAACCCATTCCTATTTTTTCTCATTAGATATATATGTTTGTAGTTGTAAGTAGTATTTTTAATTTTAATTTTTACTTGTTGATTGTATTAAATGTATGTACTCGTATATTTATATTACCCATCGTAGTTTTCTCTTGCAAGAGGTATTTTTAAGCGCACACTGAAAATTTTGAAAGTATTTAGTCACAACAAGAAATTTTTGTAATCATCAATTTTCTTTGTAATATAACTAAAGTTGCTAACTTTTATAAGGCCTTTTTTTATTAGTCAGGTGTACGTATTGTCACGGATTTCCTTCCTAATCCGAATTTTACTATTGCCAGAAAAACAATCCGTTAATTAACTACTTCTTTATTAACTATACTCAGTACACTACTGAACACTAATTAGAACTCAACTAAACACTTATTTAATTAATCGCTATCTAAATCACTTTGATATCTCCAACTAAACACTTCAATTCAATACTGTAATACAAGACTTATACAAGACTAACTTAATCGGCCGTTTATTTTTCTTTTATAGACCCAACGAATATTCCAGGTATATTCTAGCATCTCTAGATCTATTTTCTAGCATCTCTCGAACGCTTCTCGTCGTTTCTCAAATTTTCTAGTCCCGTCTCGATCCACGGCATTTTGTTTGTTTAACAGAATCGTGTAGGGGCGATCGGGGCGATCTTAGTAATTCGCGGTACCACAGTCGTCGATTTGGGTGTGAGTGGGGCAAATTCCATGACAGTATTATGTTGTCAGATTGAATTAGTGGTTAGATTGCAAATAGGGCAAATAACCACTTGGCGCCCAAACTTAAATAAAAATAATAATAATAGTAATCTAAAATATATATATATATATATATATATATATATATATATATATATATATATATATGTGTAGGTATATTTTTCTGTTCTCAAAAAAAAAAAGAACTGTAGGAACCCCGCCTAAATCTAACGAGCAAGGAACATTACTTGCCGTACACAAAAAAAATATTAACGTTACGTAAGTAATGTAATAGAACATATCATAAAAATTGAGGGAGACTAGATAAAGCTGCACCAACTGATTGGGCTAAATAAAAGTAGTTTCATCATAACTGTTGATGAAGGATCGGATACTAATTACGTTAGTAGTGACTGTAAATGTTATTGTGTTTTATATATTATCTCATCACGATGTCACAGATGAAGTATCAATTCTGTTCTAAATTAAAGTTCGTATTTATGAAAGTTTTAACATCATATTTGTAGACAAAATATTGAAGCAAGTGGTCCAAAGCTTTTTATTGTGAATATGAAGAAAGAATAAATATTTTGAGAAACCTTACTAGAACCGAATCTATCTCTCACATCTTGCAAAGCACAACTCGCCCTGCGTTTTTTCCCTTGCAGATCTCGCATCGAAGGCCGTGCCGCGAAAAGGCATGCATAATATTTGCATTCAGACCGCGCATAGTAATTATTGACTTACTCCTAGCAGAATTCGTGAAATTCTCGTTTTGGTCGAGTTAACAAGGCTCGGCTGGAACACGTTCGATCCGATCGCACGGCAAACACTGACCTTGTTTAAACTGGAATTATTAAAAAATTAGCGAAATTGCCCGGCTGTTAGCCTGAGCCCGCGTCAATCCGATAATTTGAAGGAAGCAGCCAATTACGGCTAAAATAAAGAAATTAGTTTTAGTATATGTAAACATAAACATGAAATTAACATGAGCGCACACGAATGGGGTAAAAAAATCTTAGATTCCAGAAAATATGAAAAATGTTTCTAAATTTCACAATGTACATTGTTTCTGAATATACAAATTGTTTTCTCTTTCATACTAAAATCAAACACACCTATGTCATAGTAAAAAGTTAGAACAACGTAAAAATCTTGTCAAAATATTTGATTTTCTTTCCTGAGTGGATAAGAGGTTATGATATCAATTATTAATCTTTTAAGGTCTTTCAATACTATTTACAAACTGTCTAATGGTTGAAGGATTTCCAGGCTAGTTGTCAGGTCATCAGTTTAGTTTTGATATTTCAAGAAAAATGTCGCTTTTGTTTCAAAAATAACTCCGATAATTTTGAGTATTTGAGTATATTAATGGTCTTAGGAAAGGCTGTCCCAAACTTGCTTGAGGTCTTGTAAAAGTATTTGTGTTTTCATCAGAGACCACTTGTCACTACATCAGTACATTGTGTAGATTAGCTAGATATTCCCCATTTTCTTGATATCGGTGTCACTTTATTGGTTTGTTCAATAGTTTTGTTGATATAGTCATCTTATGTAAGAGCTGATCGTCGATGATGGAGTTCTGCCAAATGCTTTTGCTCACAAGTGATTGATGGCGTAAAACTTTCCCGATATTTTGTTTTTGACTTAGTTAGATGGTGAAGAAACTCAGCAGTCAAATATATGTTAGTGTGAGTACGCTTTCTATAACAATATGTTTGTGTGTCTTAATGTACATGCTTTTGCAATAATAATGGTACTCCCTCAAAACAGTTTATGAACTTCTGATCTCTATTGGTGAGTGAAACAACTAAGAACTAATGTTGAAAGTAGATTTCACTACAAACACATCAGCAGTTTAAAAAAAATCGCAAAAGAGTGCCATTATTATTACAAACGATTGTACAATCTCGTTTTCTTTTCATATAAGGACATCTAGAAAAGGGAAGAAATCATTTTGTCCATAGTAAAGCTATATATCTCATGATGTACTTATTCCATTAATATAAACTATCCACCAAGCCATATAACGAAATATCTGAACCACTATTCTTTTTTGTTTTGGAACTTTAGGTGAACTCAGATTTCTCATTACATTTGATGCTTACTAAAAATATATCAATAAATAAAATACTTCGAAATGTCACGATAATTTTTTATTACTTGCTAAATTCATGTGTTTTTATTTTGTCTTCTAAAGATGTTTTATCATATTCTGGAGTCCTATCTGTACATAACATTATTGATATTTCAAATAGAATACAATTCTTAAAACATCTTATTTACCACTGGTTTGGTTATAATTTACACGGTCTTCAATGTTAATACTTTCTGCACCTTTTATTATCTTTAAACTTAATTACTAAATAACAATTGACCTAAGACCCCTTAGAACTATTTCTGGCACGCCCATGGTAATTACTGTGCCTTTTCTTGAGGATGGACTAGTTTAAGGACGAGCTTACCTGAAGCTGCCTCGGTGGGGTCGGTGATTATGTTATTATCCCTTTTGAAAAGCCGTGCCACGCATGCCAGATAAATCAATTTGTTCCGTTAAAGACTTGATTTAGTGTTAAAACGTGATAATAACTAGGTTTGGAGTAAATTTGGGCAAGTCGGAAGCCGTTTCTTGCGCTATTTTGACACGAGGACGCTATTAGATCAATTTTGTTATTTACCAAACACACGTGCAGATGAACTAATAGATTTTCAGGTCGTTGTTTTTGTCCACCAAGCGACCACCGACCACGTATGCGGAAGGCCTAAGAAAAACAGAAATTCAAAAAAAATATATATTTTACTCGATCTTTCAAAAGATAAACAAATTTACCCCACAACAATTGGCAAGTGATAGATTATTTTTCTGATAACAAACTTCTTGTTTGCAATCTAAAATGTATGCATTTTGTATATTTTTTGAGGTACCTTTAAAACTGGTTGCATTTTTAAGGCATTCATTAAGCGTTTTGTTAAGTTCTGCTGCGGGCTGCGTGCATTTGTTCCAGATGCAGTCGACGGCGGGCACGCCTGCATAAGAAAACAGACCCGAACGATGTTCGACTTATTCCGCCGGTAACGGATTAAACGGGAATTTGAACTGCCAACTTTTTAGCTGTGTTGAGTGTGCTTATTGAAACTGCAAATTTAATTATTGTTTGTTTCTGTTATTTATTTAGCGGTTCTGCAGCGCTTGTCATTGAGTAGACATTAAATACCAGGTTATTGACCTAAGTATGCGGTAGGTCAAGTCTCGGATTTGCAGATTGTTGATCACTGAATAGGTATGTCTCGGACTGTTTTTTGTTGACAGCACGAGGCATTTTTCTTACTGTCTGTATTTAAATACAAAAAACGTTTCAGCCTCCCTCAATAATTTAACCTAGTTAGTATTGGATTTTATTTCACTATTTATGTAATGAAATGTATCAATATTTAATATTTTTTATGTTGAAACTTAATATTGTTTCGTTTGGAGAATCAACATAAAAGAAAGCAGAAATAAACTTCTGACAAATGTAACATTACCTAAAACCCTTGTATTCTGCATTTCGAACTTCTCAGATTCCCCCGTCTCCAATAAGTGAAATAAACGGCCCCATCACCAATTATGATTGACGTTTGAGTGACGGAGCATCTTCTATTTGTACGAGCAGACACCATATTCGTTAAACAAATAACTAAATTGTCTGTAACTCATTTTACGATC
The DNA here is from genome assembly GCA_037114965.1 of Monochamus alternatus. Taxonomy (NCBI): domain Eukaryota; kingdom Metazoa; phylum Arthropoda; class Insecta; order Coleoptera; family Cerambycidae; genus Monochamus; species Monochamus alternatus. The sequence goes on from CM073426.1 coordinate 127,310,004, forward strand.
CGGATCTAATTTTAGAACGCGTCAAATCGGATTCTAATGCCGTTCTGCCGGCAATAAAAGCAACGTCTAAATATTTTATTGCGCCAAAGGCGCATAGAACCAGTTCTTGTAGGTGTGCCTGACATGTGTTTTCACCTAGACGCAGTTTGTGTCGTATAAGGCTCTGGTATCGATCTGGATTTATCGATTTGCGAGGCACAGCAAAATGTATTTTAAATCGTGAATAATTTATAGCCTTTCGAACAGTTAAGTATAACTACTTTGAAAAATTCAATTATTGCTGAAGTAACACTTATAATTTTTATCCAATCACCTTATAATTGGACTTTTATCCACACATACGAACCGTCTAAAATGACACTTTATTCACAAGTGGAATAAAGTAACTGTATTTCACTGGTAAAATAATGAAAAAGTAATGAACCTATAATAAATAACAGCATTCACGCAAAATCCTTCTTTAATTGTAAATTTTCTTGAAATGCCCGTCTTGGTGTCAGGCATTGAAACAATTAGGTAACTGGTAACGTTATGTACGTCAGTAATTTTAAAATTTGTCAATTCGCAGCATCGACAGGCACCAGAGACCTCTATTATTAGTGCAACCTAAAGTAAATCAGTTCACTATATACCTAATAACATGTAAAATATAAAGAGATAGGTATTACCTTAATCATTAAATATTATTTAACGGAAGCTCCAGTCAAAAATGCTTGATTCTCTTTCCAATGCTGCAGCTGCTTTTTTTGCTTTGTATCCTCACAAAACATTTGTATAAGCAGTAAGCTTGTTATATTTTCCAATGTCTATAGTTTTTTTACTGTGTCGCCAGAGAAGTGATAGGGGTGGTCCACCCCAAACAATTTTTTTTTATTTTTTGGACGAAATTTTTTATGATGTGACATTAAAAAATACATGCAACCCTTAATTTTCATCCTTCTATCACAAGCCCCTATTTTTTAATAACTATTTTAGTAATTTAATCATTTTTAACCCTGGTCGATAACTGATCGATTATCACTAATCAGTTATCTCCGCCAGGCATCTACCGGTGTCACTTCTCACCCAGTAAACAGCACGGAGTAGGGATGAAAACGAAGCCGGTCTCCTGTCTCTCTCACAATAAGCCTTCCCTACACAGTTTTCGACCGTTATTATTGTGTATGAATCGAGCGTAATAGTGACGTTTACAATTATCATTTTACCTTCTAAGTGTAGTTCTGTAGTTCTCATTATTAGTTAATTAAGTGATCTACATAACCTCAAAAGTACGCAGCACGTGTCACGAGCTCTCGCCAACAACGGCTATTATTTTACTATATGGCTATTTTTTTGTACAGTGAACAATGCCAACAAGACGTAAAGGGGCTAATTTGGGCCGTCAAACAAGTAAAATTGCAGGCACGCTAAATAATTAAAAAAATTAATGTTTCGTGTTTTGTTATTCTTATAGGCCGTCATCGTTTACAGTGCTCCATTCTTCTTTTAGTCATATACCACATCTCCAAACACTTACAATAAGTTAGTTATTTTTTATTTAACTGCCAAAGTATTCACTAGAAATAATTCATATGGCAAAACAACGTTTGCCGGGTCACCTAGTTATTAATAAAATGCCAGAACTTTTTAGGCTATGTCTTTATACAACGTTCTACATTCTGTAAACACGCTTTTTAGTCCCGAGATTAGCAAGGTTTTTGCCCTCAGTCTAAGTTGTTTCAACCGGTTTAAATAGAATAGGATATAGAAATTAATAATGTAACTGAATTCAAATGGCATTTTGTTCTTCAGAATTTGATAGTTAAAACAACTCTGTCAGAAGTGGAACATCAGGTTAATCCAGATCCCACTTCTGATTTGAAAATGTGCGACATTTAAATGAAATTGCGAATTCAACCCTTGTAAACCAAAAAAATGTTAGAATTGGATTCCGCGGTAAATAAATTAGAAAAGCCCTTCTTCCTAATTCAAATAGTCGTCCCTGGATTTATCCGAGTGCACGACATTTTGTTTTTTATTAGGTTAAACCACTTCCTTCATCTCCCTTTTGTGCAGTCGTCTTGACAAGGTTGAATTTATTCGGGTTTCGTGACCCGCATAGCTGCTTGGTAAATGGGCCGCTAAAGTTTTAATGTTAACCAACTCCGTAGTTTCGACGACAAGTCCGACTACAGGAAACTATGCACTAGTGTGAATAAGCGGCTGGTGGGTTGAGACTGCAGTGGTTAAAAGTCGTGATGGGAATTATTATGTGACATAATTTCTGGAAAATTCCTCTGTCTGGGGATAAGTTGAGAACGACTTTGCTAATGTCTTTTACAAATTCCTTTAGAAAACTGAAAATGAAGTCTCTGTTCTGGAAACCAGATACTACTCTCAAATTGCTCTTTTCCAGAGTATCTGCGTTTCGTTTATTAATAAAAATAACTTTGAAAAAAAAAGTTATTTAGTTTTAATTGTGTACAATTTTATATAAGAAATATATCGAACAAATTGCTTTTTCCAGTGAAATATTGCAGATATTGCCTATTCAAGTTAGGAGCGGTACAAATATTGAATATTTGATACATAGTGATTTTCCGGGTTGTTGTGCCGTGACCTCGGTAACTGGTAGCTGCCAGAAACAGAGTTAAAATGCACATCCCTAGCATTAGCCGGGATTAATTTACCTGCCCGGGCTAAGGTCTGTGGGGACAGATCCGCTATCGGTCTCTCTGAGCCCGTCCATATATTGATTTCGGTTCCTGTGTTTGGTATTACGACTGCTACTGTCGGAGCCATTTCTCGGATAATGGTGGTCCTCCGAGGCTTTCCGTAGCCGCCACTGTAACTGGTCGCATCCCATGCTTCAAAAAAAATATGAAACGCTTCACGATTTTGCCTGTCATCCTTGCTCGCTTCGGCGGTACATATACTAAAATTTGAACGATACAGAGATACGAATTACCCAGGTATAGCATGTTAATGTCATGGAATGTCAGGATGTACTTTGCTGAGGCGAGCCTACGTGTGAGAGATATAGACTTATACATATTATGCATTTGTAAAACAAGGATAACAATGTATCTTCACATATTAGCTGTACGTCTGTTTCATGCGTTTTCACTTTTCCTTTAACAGTAAAAATATCCCCATTAGTTAATTCTGTTTCATAAAACAACAAAACTGAACTAAATATGAAACTTTTATTTGGCAACATTAATTTTCATAGGTATACATGAAATAGACGATAAAATGGTATACATTTTCCAATTATTGAGAAATGTCGGTCAAATCGACTGTGGTTTAGATCATTCAACTGTCTCTAGTTTTTAAATGGAGTATAGTTGGAACTTATTTACAAATTTTCGTAACGTAGGAGTAAAAAATCATACGTAATCACACATAATTGTAAAAATAAAAATTAAAGATTTTCATTAATTTTCATTGGTTGTTTGGTTGCAATTTTTATTTATGTTCTGTTTCTAGACTCAATACATTTTATATCACACACCAGTCTTGGAATAAATATTCTTTTCGACGTTTTCCCTGCTAGTTCTACAAACAATTACGTATAAATTTAATGCTTGCATAAAAGTTTTGTTTCCGCTACGTTAATGTTGTAGCTATTGATTTTCAAATCATTCAATAGCGCATTATAATTTTCTGTCAAAAATTGAATTTGAAACACACATAGGAATTCCAGACAACTGAAAACGTTCGAAATGTAAACATTTTGCTGTTAGTTAATGAAATTGAAGTACATTTCATTGCAGTTTTAGTTAACTCTACATGCCACTGTTATTGTTGAAACTGATTTATGTAAACTAAAAACATTGTTGTAACTCTGCTCTTGGAGAACATGATACCAGGCCAGATGCCATGTGAACGTAAAATTGAACACATCGGTCCCACATCTGCGTTTCAACAAACATTCCAGCGATGTATGTTTCATTTATCAACAAAAGTTAATCGTTTTCCGTTTTTCATGCCGTTTTTTACTGCACCAGTCATCTCTGTTTATGTGTTTATTATGACTAATTAAATCTTATTTTTTCCATTGGCAGCGCCTAATTTTTTTCTCTTGTTTCAGGTTAGTATGCGTGGACCGTATGGGAATGTGAGTATGGCATTCAGTTATTGATCTAGTCAATCTACAAGGTGCTCCAGATATAACTAATAAAGGGCTTAGCAGGATAAGTATATGATTTTTTATGGGAGTTTTATGAAAAATGTATATAAATATCTTTCTCTAGAATTGCTATTTTGATGCCAAAAAATGCATCCCAGAATTTGATAGATCAACATTATAAAAAGAATTGCTGACCTTTCTTTCAAGAAAGAAACGTACAAAAATTTTCAAAATTTTATGCAATTTTTTTATAGGATATATTGCAGATACTGAAAAGTATTCTTTCAGTACAAATATTGAAATTGTATACTATTTTCTGAAAAAAGTGCTCTTGAGGAAATTCACTGAGCAATTCTGTTTTTCAGATATTTTGGCATTTTCTAATCGTGTTACAAAAATTATAGGATTAAATACGTATTGCTTGTTTCTAAGTTTTTAACAATAGTAATGACATAGGTCATGTAAAATCTGTTTGTTGTGCTGTTAGAGCATACTGAAATTATAATATATAAGTTGCTTGACCAGCTTGATCACCGGACCTCAATCCAATAGATGTACTTCTTTCAGGCTTTTTAAAGGAAAAGGTGTATGCAGTACATGCATCGTATTCGAAGATTTTGTGGCGAAATAAATAATGACATGCATGAATTCGGAGAAGCCGTTCCTACCAAATAGTTGCTACCATTGACGAAAATTGATATCACTGAGTGCATTTACATTAAATTGTTACAAATTGTTTTTATTTGTTTAATAAATGATTGTCTGCAATTTTTTAAATTTCATAGGATAACTATCATTAGAAATAGTCAAAATATCTGAAAAACAGAGATTTTTTCAAAAGCACTTTTTTGAGAAAATAAAATCAAATTTTAATATTTGTTCTGAAAAACTACTTTTCGCCATTGACGTTAGAAGTTTAGGGGGTTCAAGAGTGAAGGAGGCACATACCTACGCCACTGACGTTGGATCAAAAAAGTTATTTACGTGGAAATATTAACATTTTATTATGATGACTGATAAGTTTGAAAGAAAAATGTTTGTTTAGTTTATAAAAAATTAAATATAATGTTTCAAGTCGAACGCCCTGTATAAGAAAAACCTAAATGTCTTGAGTGTGAGGAAAGACAACTATTTTTTTTTTCATGTTCTATCGTTTCCCAAAGTTAAGAACCACAAATCGAGGACACCCTGTAAATGTAGATACTCTTTCAATCAGTTTCACAATTAGAGACACCTTATACTACATAAATCATACTTTTTTGTGGTGGAACATGGTGAAGTCTCTGCAGTATATCCATAATAAAATATTCCAAAAAATTTAAAAAATTTTTAGCTTTTTTACAGTGTTGGCGTATCAAATTCCACGGCATATTTTTTAGGTGTAAAAACCTCCATAAAAAATCTTTGACGCCGCAAGGGGGCAGCACATACATATATTTACCTTGCTAAACTCTTTTTTTTAGTTCTCGTCGCCTTGCATAGAAGTTTGTACACTACTTTTTAAACTGTCTTTATTATACGTTCATTTTTATTTTCATCATAATTTTGTATCTACAAAGTATTTTGAAATACTGTAACCTTTTGATTAGAATGTGACACTTGAAAGCTTGTATTATCCAATAATCAAATTCCTTAAGCTAGAACGAGGAAGGAGAACATTGCCTCCTCTCTTATTGCGAGCTCCATAAACTCGGTATATTAATTAGAGATCGGCAACTGAGATTTCAGGCAACGAAACAAGCTTTTTATACGCGATAACTTATTATATTTAAGGAATGAAATATCAAAACATATAGAAAGTCGGTGCCGACAAAGGAGCACAATGAAATTACATTTTGAATGGTCGATGTACCTGACAGTACCTCTCGATCTGCAGATAATGAGGTACATGACGGAAAGACGGAGAGACGGCTAATTTGAGATGTTATAGATATAGGAGCCAATAGCGGTTGATTAATTTGTAATTAGTAATTAATTTGCATGTTTGAAGTTAGCTGTATTCCATCGTTAAACGTCGCTAATGTCACAAACGTCTCTTTATTCCCATTGCTACATAAATGTAATATCTATATATATATAAAATTCTCGTGTCACAGTGTCACCATACTCCTCGGAAACGGCTTGACCGATTGTTATGAAATTTTATATGTATATTCGGTAGGTCTGAGAATCGGTCGTAATCTATTTTTCATACCCCTGAGTGATAAGGGTGGTCCACCCCAAACATTTCTTATTTATTTTATGGACCACATTTTTTATTTTTATTTTTTTATAATGTGGCATTAAAAATACATACAACCCTTAATTTTCAATCTTCTATCACAAACCCCTATTTTTTAATAGCCATTTTAGTAATTTAATCATTTTTAACCCTGGTCGATAACTGATCGATTATCACTAGATCAGTTATCCCTGCCAGGCGTCTACCGGTGTCACTTCTCACCACAAACTTAGAAAAAATATAGACAGCGTTGGTTCATGATATAGGTCACGTGACAGGTCCAGAAAATTGATATTTTATTTGCTTTATGTTGACGGTTATGCAAATATGTTGGCTGCATTGCAATATGAAATTAACTAACTTGCTGTCATTTTATATGTCACTAAAGAATGTAATATGAATGTGACCAATCACAGTCAACAAATGAGATTCACGCTAGAATACAACCACGTAAATTGGCATAAAAACCAAGTTTTAGTGATTCTGGACCTTTTAGGGCAGCCATGAATTAGCGGTCGCCGGCAATATGACACTGGCACAGTCTATATTTTTTCTTCTCACCCAGTAAACAGCACGGAGTAGGGATGAGACTGAAGCCGACTACCATAATATTCACTAGAAATAATTCATATGGCAAAACAACGTTTGCCGGGTCACCTAGTTATTATATATTATATTTTGTACGAGGTATTTCTAAATTAATTAGGATGTTAAAATTAATGAAATTGCTTGTAATTGACTCATTAAGAGAGCTTTGTAACGAGTTTCCCAAGTACACTGAAAAATTGATCTGTGTAAATTTACCAGTATTATCACTGGCTTCTTTGTGCCCCTAACTATCATGGTAATTTTACTTACGATATGTAAAATTACTAATGCTCTGTAAAATTTTGATGTAATTAAGCAGTTAATGTTAAAATTATATCAGTTTTACTAAGGAAATTACGTAGTATACCTACCGAGATACCTACATAATAAGTAAATTTACTAATTCTTTGTAAAATTAGAACGTAATTATTCAATAAATGCATACAAAAATTATATATTTTACTGTGAAAATGAAGTACCTGTATATTCAATTTAAATTAACTAATTCTACGTAAAACTTCTTATGTAATTAAAAACGACATTCTGACAGCTAAACCATAAACACATTTAAAATGTCTCGTACCATGTAATTTAAAGTAACTGCACTACAATATCTGTAACGCACACGCCCAATAGTCCGTTCAACTACAAAAACACTTTTTATTTTAAAGGACAATGTTAAAAATAGCCGATTTTTGGCTTATCCGGGAGAACGCATAAATCATAAAAAAATCAATTGATTATTATTAATTAACATTAGAAATGGCCCAGAAATACGTCAGATAGCTGGGGAAATGTCGCTACTACCCCTAAACCTATATAAACTACCCTTAAATAGCTTTAAATGGATAATCATTAATTATTGTTATAAAATTCGTGTAAAATGAAAAAAATGCTTGAAAATTATTTGAACAGACAGTATGTCAATATAAAAAGTGACCTTTTGACCACATCATTATTCTATTTTTATTGTTTTCTCTTGAGGCATGTTATTTTGAATTTGGTCAATAAATATTATTATTATTATTAATTATCAATAGTATTTCTGCAAATATATTTTGTTTGGTATGACCCTGTATATACATGACACATAAGCTCAAGTTTATTTAATCTTGTAAACACGCCAGCAATTGAATTAATTGATAGATTGTTGTTACGGTATATCTACGTAGACTTCATACAACTTGTACAATTTAGTAAAACGACACACATTGCTTTCAACCGTTCGAATCTTAACAAACTCCACTCAATGTTTTTTTTCCAACGTGACACGTAACCTGTTAACAAAAGAACGTCGACAAAATCAGCGTTTGTTTATACAGCGTGTCTACCCTTGACAATAGAGAAAGGCCTGCTTAATTATCGAAGTGACAAAATATATCTTTAAAAAGAGTTATGGTCGTCTTAAGGCACCCGGTGTACTGGTCTCAGATATTTACAACGGCAATAAAAACAAATTGAATACCGAGCCCTCTCTGATTGAAATTAATGATTTAGTACGAGTTTATAGCTTTTTTAACCTCCGATTAAACGCTGCCAACGACCAGTGATTTAATCACTATAATTTCCTTATTAACAGCTAATAATGGTCACGGTGGGTTGCCTGTAATAGACAGCGATTATATGCAAATGAAAACAATAGCAGACCTGGGTTTTATTTGGCATAAATAGTGTAGTAAGTCTAGTGCGGTCTAGTAGTATATACCAAATTTATTACAGCCTCATTTCCATTCACTGTTTCTTTCGTACTACAAAATGTCTTTGGCAATAATCGTCATATTTTAATATACATTGAATGGGAAATTATACCTTAGGGCGCTATCATAACGTCCTAGGTCATTACATTATAAGTCAGCTCAAAAATAGCAATTAAATATCAAACAAATGACAATTGATTACGCCCTACAGCGTTATTAATATCTGTACTACCCTTAATAATATGAAACTTATATCGCTTTGGCGTTGGAATAAATTATTTTGAAAATAGTAGTTATATCAAACAAATCATAGAGTATTATTTATAACGCCATAGAGCGTTCTCAATATCTATAATGCCTCAAGGTTATTAATTTATAATGCATTATCGTAGAAATAAATCAATACCAGAATGGCAATTAGCACATATATGGCATACGTCATTTTAACGCCAAAGGCGTTATCAGTATCACCTCAATGTTATTCATTTTTAATGCGTTGCCACAGAAATAAATCAATTCCAGGATAGCAATTAACACATATATCATTTTAACGCCCCTAGATGTTATCAACATTTATAACGCCCTAGGACGTAATAAATTTAAATCACATTAACATATAAATCAGTTAAAGAATAGCAATTAATGTTAAAGACATAGAATAAAATGTCAACATACTCTAAGGCGTTAGAAATATCTATGACGCTACTAACTAAAGGTCTTTGTGCAATGTCTTATAACGTCTTAGGGCCTTATTAATATATACAATTTCCTAAGGCTTTGCAAATTTAAAACGCCTAAAATGTGAAAATAAATCAGTTCAAAAGTAACAATCAAATGCCAAACAAATGTCAGGTGGATCATAACAATTTTGAAAACAGTAGATTAAAATGTGTTTTATATTAAATCTTCTTAAATGTAATGAATGGCAAATTAAAGGATGCTACTTAAATGTTACAAAATTAAGACTATGGAACTCTACAGATGTTAGAATAGTAACGCCGTTGATCATCGTGCACTATCGACCTCGGTACGTTATTATAACACCTTCAATCTCTTAATAATTAACCAAATAAATAAAGAAATTCTTTCTTTGAAGTGAATCATTTTAACGCCCCTAGATGTTATCAACATTTATAACGCCCTAGGACGTAATAAATTTAAATCACATTAACATAAATCAGTTAAAGAATAGCAATTAATGTTAAAGACATAGAATAAAATGTCAACATACTCTAAGGCGTTAGAAATATCTATGACGCTACTAACTAAAGGTCTTTGTGCAATGTCTTATAACGTCTTGGGGCCTTATTAATATATACAATTTCCTAAGGCTTTGCAAATTTAAAACGCCTAAAATGTGAAAATAAATCAGTTCAAAAGTAACAATCAAATGCCAAACAAATGTCAGGTGGATCATAACAATTTTGATAATAGTAGATTAAAATGTGTTTTATATTAAATCTTCCTAAATGTAATAAATGGCAAATTAAAGGATGCTACTTAAATGTTACAAAATTAAGACTATGGAACTCTACAGATGTTAGAATAGTAACGCCGTTGATCATCGTGCACTATCGACCTCGGTACGTTATTATAACACCTTCAATCTCTTAATAATTAACCAAATAAATAAAGAAATTCTTTCTTTGAAGTGAATTTGAACAAAAATAAGGCACTAACAGTTTATTTCTAGACGCCCTGTGAATTAAATTTAAGCGTACGAATAAAAGTAACGTAGTGCACTCGTCTAGCTATCAAATTAGGTCGAAAGCCTTTGTACACTCTAATGGAAATGCCTTTCAGCGTAACAAAGACCACAATAACAATAACGCTAACGATTTACATAATGTTTTGCGAGAGCGTGTTTAATCTTTGACAAATTGTTATTTTAATGTTGTTGTTGGGGGAACGAGCATACATTACCTCATGTTTGTGTAGAGGTTCCTGGAAACAAACAATTTGGATGGCCCGCATTTGAATATGAAAGAAATATGAAGAAAAATTCGTGGGGACCCATAAATAAACCAGCCCGGTTGCTACTTGTCCGGTTGTGTTTGCTTTACCAACATGGTCGCGTTACACAAGACCCAATATTTGTGGTGACGTTAGAGACATGTTAAATATCAGGTGTTAATTGGTTTGTACACTGAAATCGTTAAATAATGTTTCAATAAGTTCTCAGGTGGGTGGTGGATAGGAGAAAGGCTTGATTTTGTTGGTAAGAGCTAAGAATTTAAACTTAAAAAAAAAACAATAAAAGATTTATAATATGTACAAAAGGAGGAAAATATTTGATATTGAGATTTGGTTTCTTGAATTTAAAGGAATATTCAATAATGTCTCTTAATTCGACTGCCATAGATTTTAATGAATTTTGATCTGACTGACCTCTTGGTATAAATATTCATTTCTTTCTTACTGATTAGAATATCTACACTGAGAAAAAGAACACTAGTGGTAGGTAAAAGTGTGCTTGACCCAACAAAAAATAAAGGACAGATAAACAATTCAATTTTCTCAAATACGTGCAAAAGAAAGAATGTATTTTAATCGAAATGGCGTTGTTCTAGCTAATTAGGTCGGTCAGTGGTCGCGCGGTTTAAAGCGTACTTGAATCGAGGTGACCAGATCGGTGTTGGTCCCAGCTGCCGGTAGACCGTATATAAGCTATATTCGTGGAGAGGTTTGGCGCCCTTCTGCGTGTATGGTAGGGTGGAAGAATGTTGGCTTGGGTCAATGTGAGAGATTGATACCGGTTGATATTTGACTACTCCCCTAATTAATGAGGTTTTCCAGGTTTCCCTCATTCCTGAACTGAATAGTGGTTAGGGCCTACCAACGTAAGTCGTTCCTGGGCGCAAATGCGGCCTGCTTAATAATAATATGCCGCCCCCTCTCCCGCACAAGTCTCCGACTTCTGGGCTAATCCCTGTGATTAGAATGAGGGGTAGAGATATTATTATTATTATTAATTTCGTGGAAAAATAAGCCAAATTTAGACTGGCCACTCTCCCTCAAAATGGTCGCCGCCACAACTTATATCTGTGACGTCAGATTCCGTTCACACGTCTATACCAAAATAAAGCACTGTGCTTTAGTTCCTATCTGTATACGATTTCCATGCTTTTGAACAAGGCAGTGCATACGTTTGGAACGTTAATTTGTCATTTGTGATATTATTGGATGTTATTGTGTTAAATATATAATATATAAGACATTGGTATTGAATAAAGTTGCAAAATAGGCTCGTAGTGGTGTAGGGCAATGAAGCGCGACGAAAGGAAGCATCGTAATATTGTTTGTTTGTGAAGACCATTTTAATGTAAGTTTAAATGGAAATACAGGTAGGTTTAAATTCATCGACAAAATTAAAATGTAAAAAATCAAATAAATTTTTCTATTAAGCTACCGGAATGTACAAGGCGTTTAGATGGTAAACTTACATTTTTGCTCATTTATTATATTCAGCGCTTCATTCTGATTCAAAATAACATGTTCTGTATTTGCTCCTACCATTTACGTGATGTACAATATTATTTGAGGCATTTATAACATTTTGCTATCCGACTTCACAAATTCAATTACCTTTTTTATTCTGAAAACATAATGAACTATAAAGTAATAAATAAGGATTTTTTAAAAATGTTTGAAGAGAAAAAAATTAATAAATGTTAAATATCATTATTCATTTTTTTTACTTATCATTTTTCAAATGTAGTTTAATGTGAAATCACATGGCATAATTTTATAAATACCTCAAGGAAAACTGATATTGGTACTAGTACTTACCCAACAGCATTGCCGCCGTACTTGTCACGAGAGGATTTATATTGTAAACAAAGGAATAAGTTACCACATTACCACTAATAATTATGGCATTACCTACATAGTATTTACATTATGTATCTGTGATCCACAAGTGCCACAAAAACGCAAACTGCACCTGTAACCACGGAAACAAACCGCCCTGAATGGCGTGTACACCACACACCACACCACACCAATAGTATCGCATTTGCGGCGACGTAATTTATTTGCATTCTATGGCTGTTAATGTTTGAATTAGTGTTGGGATCACTCGAGTGAAAAATAACTGGTTATTCGGTTATTGTAATAACCGAAATCACTCGGTTATTAGTTATATGAGTAACGAATTATTTATTTGATTTTTTTTTCACTGTTCATTATAGGATTTCCACCTTTTTATATGCTCAAGTAAGCATGTGTGTAATGTGTGTAATGCAATATATCTTGTTTTATATCTGAGATGTGTATTGTTTTATTTTAAATATATAAATATACCCACACAAAAAGTGTATTTGTATTTAAAATAAAACCTTTATATGTAAACTACAAAAATAGTAATATGTACACTTGCTGAGAATTCAAGTTATCATCATTCGAGTTATCAATCGGTTTTTGAAATCAATTAAATACCCAGTATTCGGATATTGAAATAACTAGGTTTTCCCAACACTAATTTGAATTATGTTCTGATCTTTCGATATGTTCTGACAGTATTGCGTTCATATCATATTTATTAGCAACAGTTAACTACAAAATAGTTACAAGTGAAATCATTTCTTACCGGAATTTTAAAGTTCTATAAAATACTTTACTGACCACAGTAACTAATCAGTGGTATGTATGCATGCATGTGCAGAAATGTTATTTTACTCGTGGGTAATATATTTTTTAGCGAAATAGTTTACTTGAAGTGTTTTTTTTTTAGTGTAAACAAGAAAGTCTGAACAGTGGCTTGAATAATTAATTTTCTAGACAACATCTCGTACACCTACCTTCTTGGTAACTACTCCTTAACAAGATTGGATCGTCAAGAATTCCCTGCCCGAATTAATTTACCGTATCTCAATCTAAACCGCGTTATTTTGTGTTTGTTCTCCAGCCGTACTCCAATTAAACCAACGCGTCTGAAAATCGGCTCAAAGATAAACTCCGAATCGGACGCATTCGGACTGCACTATAAATTCCCGATAATTTATTACCGGAACGTAGCACTCTTAAAATTTATTGCCTTCTAGCCTCCTGCTTAGAGAAAATGCAATAAAATCATAAAATCCTTCATAAATTTTGGCGACGCGAGCTTTTGAACTAATTTCTGCCTAGTCAGGATGTCGAAGAGGTTTTATTAGTCGCTTCTTTTAATGAAATCCCGAGCTTAAAAGTTCTCGCTGGCGCAGAAGCCTAAATAATTATTAACGATATTATTGAGCACTCCTCTTGGTTGAAGTTTTGTAATGTTATAACTTAGGTATTGGTCTAGGAGATAAGTTAATGTCATGTGCCCGTTTTAACTATATTTGGCACACACCATATGTTTTTTACTGTTTTAGAAAGGTATTTTAAGCTAATATAAATCAAATCTCCTACAATTCCTATCAATGAAGTCATATGTATGTTCTCTGATACCAAACATCTAGGTATGCTAATGAACAATTCCACAGACAAAGCTCTATTCAATAATTATCTAAAGAAAATAATTTACTAACCTTCTAATGAAACACTCTATAAATATCTAACTTCACTTTTTGGCAGTGGGAACACGACAAATTCAACCACAATATATGAGATCTGACCTATTTCTATTTCTTCAAAAAGTGAAGTTAGATATTTATAGAGTGTTTCATTAGAAGGTTAGTAAATTATTTTCTCTAGATAATTATTGAATAGAGCTTTGTCTGTGGAATTGTTCATTAGCATACCTAGATGTTTGGTATCAGAGAACATACATATGACTTCATTGATAGGAATTGTAGGAGATTTGATTTATATTAGCTTAAAATACCTTTCTAAAACAGTAAAAAATGTTACAAAAGCTAATAATAAGGAATATATGGGTAGATATTGTGGGTGTAATTCAACGCAGGTTGGGGCTTTTGTCCACTGAGTAGTTAGTTTCACACAATATTATTAATACCTAAAAATATATAAAAACACCATATGTTGTACCAAGTATAGATAAACACTTATCTTCAAGCTTAAAGTTAATGTATTAACTATTCAACCAGCAAAACAGTTTTATAATTTTCAGGTTATGCGACAGTTATGTTTTATTGCCGTATTATTATTACTTTTTTTATTTAATAAATATTTCATAAATTTACATATCACAACGTTTTGATAGCTAAATAATAAAACAGCTTATACGGCAAATATATAACTATTTTATAAACATTTCTATGACAAGTTTATAAAACATTTTAGCTAATAAAACTAAAGTGTTTTATAATAATTTTTAGTAAAGTTCTGTAGTATTTCCAACAGCGCTATAAAAAAAATTATAATTGTTTCCTTGATATGGATTATCAACCTATAAACTATTGGATTAACAGATACTTGGAGACAGTTTTACTATGTTAAGTATTATGTAATGATATCAGTTGTAAAATAAAAATAGTAAAAAGGAAGGCAATCATGAAAAATTATGATAATTTTAATGATTTTGGCGCTAGTTTGAACGTAAACAACCATGAAATTTCAAAAAATCTATTTTTTTCCAACATGCCTTACAAAATATCAACGGTAACTAAAGTACTTTATAATATGGTGCCAATTTTGGTTGTATAGTTTCTGTATAACCATTCTTACGATGTTTTAGTGACATACTGTTTTATATGATTTATTTCGAAAACGTTTTTGTAGGTATTAGGTTTTGCAGCAGTTGAAAACGGTTTGAAACTGCCAGAAATGTTTGACCAATTAAGTTGAGAACGCGTTATCATTAAATTTAATGCAATAAATAATTGAACGGACATTTCCGATAGTTTCAAACCGTTTCTAACTACTGCAAAAACAAACCTATTATAACATATACAAAATTGCTAGTTGGGCAAAGTTCGAGGATGTACAGCTCTTAACAGGACCGAACTCAGTTTACAATTGTAAATATGAACACGTTCTCAGAAAATTTGTCACACAATAATATCAGTTTTACTACTTACCACTGTTAATATGAATAGATAACTTTCGGTTAAAACATTTTCAAATATAACATGAAATATGATTTGTGGACGACAAACAAACAAAAATCTTGCATATATTTATATAATGTCTCTTTACTCTTACATTAAGATAAAATTTGTGGGTCTGTATATAATACAGGAGCCAAAAAAATTAGGGTGTCCAAATTTTAGGACTGATACTTCGTATCAAAATATAGCGATTTAACACAACTTATTTCAATCCACAAGTTCAAGATTAGTACAGTCTGTTGAGCTCGAAGATTATTCAAAAGTACTCTTATAAAGGAATATAGTATATTTTTATAGTTTTCAAAATACCTTTAAGAAAAGCAAGGCCAGTAAAGAAACATACGTAAACAAAAATATAAACTGAATAAAAATACACTTGAAACAGCTGTATGAGTTTTTATATTTTAATAATTTTCAGCAGATTTATTCAAGCAAGTATATAGAGATTTCCACAGGTTCCGTATTTTAACTGAAAAGGTATCATTGTGGCAACAATGTATTGTCATATCCCTCCAATTTATAACGGGCCTATGATCGAACACATCCAGTTAGCATTAACAGGCCTGTTAACGGTAACTGGTAGGTTAATCAGAAATTCGTATGATTGACACACCTGTCAAGTTTATTTTTCCCAGTTACTTAACTTGAGAATGATCACGTGACCCAGTTATGAAACTGCTTGAAATAACCTGCCGTTAAATGTCACTGGAGCTTTTTATTGGTCAGAAATTTTAATTTTATTTTATTTCTGACAATTGACGTATGACATTTGGCATATTAATATATAATTTTATTATTATTTGTCTATAGCACAATTCAGTATCAATTTATTGCCATATCATAGTTTTACATAATTAGTAATATACGGTATTAATAGTTTGACAGTAAATACAACCTAAAAAAAACTAAAGTCTGTTCTAAGTGGGATTTCAATTTTATACAATTAAGATTGCTATTGTATGATAATGATACCTAAATGAATATTAACAAACAAAAAGAAATATATATTATTACCTATTATTATTAATAATTAATTTATGAATAGGAGAAAGCCACAATGACAAAAGTTAGGTACCTAGTTTTTAATTATTGGTAATAATGTAGATTCTATAAAGGGTAGGTATAAATAATACATTTTATCTTTTTTAAATATTATTTTTATTAGATAGTTATGTGTTTTTGACAATAATTTCTAATGGATTACTATTAACACTGATATGCTGCATCCTATACTATCCTCCTATAATTATAATATATTGCAACATGGACTCCATGAAGGCGCAGTAAATTGTAATTAGCACATCGCATGCATAATAGTTTGACAGTAAATACAACCTAAAAAAAACTAAAGTCTGTTCTAAGTGGGATTACAATTTTATACAATTAAGATTGCTATTCTGAGTATGATAGTAATACCTAAATGAATATTAACAAACAAAAATAAATATATTATTACCTAATATTATTAATAATTAATTTATGAATAGGAGAAAGCCACAATGACAAAAGTTAGGTACCTAGTTTTTAATTATTGGTAATAATTTAGATTCTATAAAGAGTAGGTATAAATAATACATTTTATCTTTTTTAAATATTATTTTTATTAGATAGTTATGTGTTTTTGACAATAATTTCTAATGGATTACTATTAACACTGATATGCTGCATCCTATACTATCCTCCTATAATTATAATATATTGCAACATGGACTCCACGAAGGCGTAGTAAATTGTAATTAGCACAGTAGCACAGATCGCATGCCTAAAGGTACATTTTTGATTACCCACGTAAACTGTGTATAAATATTGAATATGTGCATCCAGATTTTACAAGTTTTTGATCCTGATGAAGTTTTCTGCTCTTCCTTTTTACATTCTGCTTCCACTCTGCGTGAATCTAAAATAATTTAAATAATTGTATCAATAAGTTAATATGAAATATTTCACTTACCTACCACCACTGTTGGGGATTTGTTTGCGGTCCATACACTAAAGAATTTATATGTACTTCAAAAATTTGCCAAAGTACCTACTTATATTTTACATGCCTTGGGTTTACTTTGCTTCGCAGCAATATTTTCTTACAGTTAATGTAATTTAGCATTTCTTCATATTGGCATTGGTTTATGTGCCCTAAATTTTTTGCCACTTGTACCCACTGTTAAGTACCTATGATTTAAATTTTGGCATATGAGTGATGACAGATGACGTACGTTAAAGAATTAACTGCCATGACAGGGTTATCTGGCCATAATAACAGGCACAGATAACTGGTTGTTCGATCATAGCGATCTTTCCATTTCGGTTAAGAGCTCAGTTATGCCCACCCAGTTATCGTAACTTATCTGTCATCGGTTACGCTAACCTCAATGTTCAATCATAGGCCTGATTGTCGGTCAGCAATCATGTAAAAGTTATCACTAACCTTGTCTTTCGATTCTACTGAGAGAACTAAAAATCAAACATCTCACTATTAAAAATAAAAATATTAGATACAAAAACCGTCATTTTGACACTGTCGTGATGGCAGAATCATATTGCATACTACTCACGCCATCTATGTCTGACGTCTCGAACAATACTCATTTTATCTCGAAGTTGGCTGCAGATAAAACAAACAAATCTCGAGCTTTACGATCGTTCACGGCATCCACGATCTACCAGGCCTAGGCCGGGGTGGTTGTGAACAAAAGCATCGTGCATTCGTGGGCGACAGTCACTTTTTCCTTTTGTTAAAGACCAGCGCGACCGTCTAGATGACAGATACGTGGGCGGGCGGTTTGGATGTGTTTAGGGTTTTTCGCTGCCAACGGTGAAACAACTGACTGCTTATATTATCGTTGTATTGCGTCGCGATTCTTATCAATAATTGATGACATCGGGTTGTGTGATGAACTTATTTTGAATAACAATGGATGGAGCAGGATCTAACGTCTATTAGTGTGCCGGAGTTTCAGACACTTACTAGGTATGCGGTTTTAAACGGTGTCATCCATCAAATGTCATCGATGATCCGTTCGTTCACGTCTAGAAGGAGGAACCAATTCCAATTATTATTTGTCAGAAAAAAGAACCCACAAAAGATGTTGCGGTTTTTGCAGACAGTGAAGGATATGTTCGCTATAATGAAAAATAGCTAATGCGATGTACATGTATCTATATGTATTTATGTTTGTCTCGTTTTAGTTGTTATATCTTGAGTATCTTCTTTCGGTGAGTTATTGAATATATTTGCCAGACATTCAAGTATACTTAATTAAAACGTCAAAGAACAACAAAAAAAGATTTTTTTTAAATGTGGTACGATAGTGATCCTAAACACAAAATACAAAAAATAGAATAGAAAAAAAATGTTCTGTTGTTTATGAACAAGAGCTTCTATCTCCTATGATGTATTGAAATTCGAGATCTCGGCGTGTTGTTTCTTTCTCTGAAGGTAGTCCAAATGAGGAACCATGATGAAACAAATACTTTGCTAATACCTAATAACTTACAAGTACATTATATAAGCATATTTAAAACACCAGATGTTAATATTGTGATTTCTTACCCTTACAGTTATCAAGTAAACGCCATGTATGGAAAACTAAATATATTAAACATGTTTTGATATTTTATTATTATTTTTTTTGCTGATTAGTTGCTACTAATCAGTATATTCTACGTTACGTTTGCGGAAGGATGTTTGTGATAATTTGCTCCTTGAACACCAGTCGATATTGTTGGCATATGTGATTACGTTAAATTTGCATGAGTTTTAAACTGCATTGTTATATAAGTAAATATAAAACATTGTATTTTTTACCATCCCATTTTTTCTAAGTAATTTCAAATGGTACTACATTGAAAACATCTATTTTTGAAAATAGAATTACTAACGTGAGCACCACAGCCTAACCTTTATTTATGATGTACAGGGTGTCTCAAACTTGATAGTATGTGCCTCCTGAGGATACAAAAAATTTAAATGGTGTTAAATGGGAAGTGGTACGCTTCATTTTCAATCGAAAGTATTTATCTATGGGGTTTGACAGAAACAACTAATGACATCATCAATTATATTTTTTCCAGATCATTAGCGGTGGAAGAATCAAGTAGTCGTTGGAAAATTATCGAATGTTGTTTAAAGTACATAAATGTCATTAAGAATAAATAAAAGGATTAAACTCGATAATTTTTTAATACAGTTGAAACAAAAGGTGATAATAATAACTGAACTTAAAAAATAAGACAAACGCCCTCATACTACATACATATTACAATCTATTCTCTTTGTGGGCTGCGTTTGTGATTTTTTCTTTCAAATAATAATAATAATATGCCATCAAACTAAAATCGAGGGATGTTAAATGACTTTCCGGACCATTGAATAGGTCCATTATTCCCAATCCATTTTTCTGGGAAAGTGTTATTTAAATATTGCTGCACAATCCTGGCCTTGTGGGGTAGAGCTCCGTCGTGCTGAAAGCATAGGGTTTTTCTTAGCTGCAAAGGCACATTCTCCAGAAGTGCAGGAAGTTCTTCTTAAATCAATCGTCATTTACTCGAAAACTTTCCTATGTAAGAGGGCAAAATTTTAGTACTGTCTGATAGAGAATTAAACGATCTTTCAGAATCAAGGAAAAAAATATGGTGTTGCCATTTAAAAAAAAATCGATGACGTCATTACTCGAAAACAAATGACATTTGAAAATCGCATTTTACGCTAAAATATGTATTTTTTAAATTAAAAATCGACTTGTTCGAGGATTTTTCCCAAAAAATAATTGTTTCGTTTTTATTGAATTTATTCCATACTTTTGGCGCATACTGTATATTTTCAAAGCATATGATGTTGTTTAATATCAACTTATATCTCTGAAATCTATGATAAAACTGCTGCTTACAAATTACGCCAGCTTCAAAAGTTCAGCGTTGTATCCAGCGCCCAAACGCAGGCAAAACCACCTGCGATATCACTGACCCATTTGTTGATTAACATGAGTACGGTTGTACGGAAGCGAGTGCGAAATTGCAATGGTCATACAACCGTAACCAATCAAATCGCTCATATTGATTTCATCGAGTTAGATTCGCTCTTCGAATTAACACGAAACATGCATAAACAGATAGATATCATGCTCTAATAACGATGTATGTATTATACTCTCAGACTTCCTGTACATCATGCATATAAATCAGTCAATCAGCAGCTTAACATCAGGCAAGTGCAAAATTTACAACGTCCATTCGTCTGCAGCATATATAATTAATGATATAATGAAACTTGAACTTAATAAATAATATGTGCATACATTCATGCAATAAATCTTCTTAGGTCTCCCAAGATTTCGTATTTTTTGCAAACACATGTCTGTCAATAAAGCAATATTCTGAAATTAATTGCTACAAAGAGTCTCGTACGTATTTTAAGGGCTGTAGTCTGTAATAACACAAGAAAGCATTTTTTTGTTCAAACAAAATTCATGTGTATGCTCTCTGATACCAAATATTTAGGTAAGCGGATGAACAATTCCACAGACAAAGCTCTATTCAATAATTATCTAAAGAAATTAATTTATCTAAATTTACTAATCTGGTTTAATGAAAACACTATAAATATCTAACTTCACTTCTGACAGTGGAAACTCGAAAATTCAACCACAATCATTGCTTCATAAATTAAAATCATTTGTAATTAAATACCGACAATGTCAAAAGTGTTGCCTGTCCATGAATTTTTAATTAAATATGATAAATACCTACTTAAATAATGTTTACTCTTTGTGTGTGTGTGCCCCAACCAGTGTTGAATTACACCCACAATATCTACCAATATCAATATCATCTATTGTTGTTGAATTTTCGAGTTCCCACTGTCAAAAGTGAAGTTAGATATTTATAGAGTGTTTTCATTAAACCAGGTTAGTAAATTTAGATAGATTAATTTCTTTAGATAATTATTGAATATAACTTTGTCTGTAGAATTATTCATTAGCATACCTAGATGTTTGGTATCAGAGAGCATACATATAACTTCATTGATAGGAATTGTAGGAGATTTGATTTATATTAGCTTAAAATACCTTTCTAATACAGTAAAAAAATGTTACGAAAGCTAATAATAAAGAGAATATGAGATGGGTAGATATTGTGAGTGTAATTCAACGCAGGTTGGGCGTTTAGTCCACAGAGTAGTTAGTTTCACATAATATTATTAATACCTATAAATATATATATAAAAAAATTAATGTGTTTGTTAAGTAAAACATTTTATGATCCCTTGATTAGTTTCCTCATTATTTATTAATACACATATGTATTTACATGTGACTTCTAATCGAGATCATTTTTTCGCTTTACATATACAGGGTGTGGCGTCTTTAATCCAGAAAATATAAAATACAGCTTCCTGGGAGTAAAAAAGTCTTATATCAAAGAGTCCTATATTCACGTTTCTTTCAAGAAAATTAAATTTCAATTTTGAAGTGGCAAAATGGCAAAATAAATCCTAGTTTTGGCGTCGCCAAAATGTTTTTTGGCCGTTTGACAGCTATGAACTGGAATGGAAATAGTAATGTTCTAATTAAATAGGTATTTTGAGGTACGACAGTTTGAACCACCAACTTTGTGTTTTCAGTGATGTTAATTGTCAGTTGAACTCATTTCCACACAACCACCCATACCACCACCAAGAAATCACCCTTATTGCAGAAAACACCGAAGGGGAAAACTGCTTTTTTGGGTATCTATTCAGGAGACAGTCCTCTAAGAACCCTCCAAAAACTAGCTCCTAAGCCTTTTATTTGTATCTTTACTGAATCATAATAAATAAATTTCGTTTTTTTTTTCATATAATGTGCGATAAAGCGTTAAATATATAAGTTGCAAAAAAGTTAATATATTAATATTATTATTTACAAGTTGGAAAACATATTCCAAAAATAAAGTAAATAAGAAACCATACTTATTGTAAAAACGCACAAGGGTCTCTAGTGTAATTTTTTGGTTGGACATCCACCCTGAAAAAATCAGGATGTGTGCCTGTATTTTTTGCACTATATGAGTACTTCGTGCAAATACGGCAGTTTATACAGGCATTCGGAAAAGGTTTTAAAAGATAGGTTTACACGGTTCGAATTCCTTTCTTTTCTTTTTTATTAGAATAAGACTGGAAAACTGGCAAGTCTGGTACTATCTCAGCCTCAAAAAAGAGCCCATATAAACCATTACCATACAGATGAAGGTTTCCTGCAAATTTCAGAACATAGTTGTTCGACGGAGACGAAAGCGACACTTGGTAATCCAGATGAGGCAGATGATGTAGATGAGGTGAATAAGCAGGTTGTTGGCGACAAAATAATGCAATTTAGCCAACTTACCTTAGTTCAAAAGACAGAGGATCTCAAATTTAAGGTTTTAAATTCAAAATTATTAAAATTTTTAGAATGCTTTCAATGAATTGCTTTGAAAAACAAATCCGTACTTTGTTCTAAACGCTAAAAGGCGTTACAAAATGTACTCGCTGATAAAAATTGGTCATAACTTTTTTTTCACTGTATGTATCAAAGTTTTAAAAGAAAATGATTATGATATTAATTTTATGTTGCCAAATTTAATCATTTTCTGTTTGTTGTAATTTAATTTTCATGACGTCGGTTTTAATATACCTAATACAAATTTTACCTTTTTTTTATCACATAACTTACTTAAAAGTTTAAATTTGAAATTTAATAATAAATAAAATAATTTTACATACTCTTACCTTCAGCATTAAATTACATAAAATGCATAAATTGAAAACGGTTAAATTTAGCGATTGGAAATTAGTATGTACTTTCATCATATTATTTGTGTACAAAAGCTAAGAGAGTAATATTATTCTGCTTTGATACATACAATGAGAAAAATGTTATGTTTATCCACCAAGTAGTGTAGCGGCTACTAGCGTTTAGAACAAAGTTGAGTACAAATTCATTTTTTTTTGTCTTAGATGATTCCCGAATCCAAATTTTCAAAGTGATTCACTGAGAACTTAGACAAGATTTGCGACGTATAATACTGTCACTGGAGTATAGCTTTCAATTTAGTTAAACGTGCAGTGCCACTGACGGAAAATTCCGTCGAAATTAAAATTACAGTCCAGTCAGCAAATTCGTTATTACAACTCATATAGACATAATTTAGATAGTGTTCAACTATCGATCCCCAAATTTTATAGAAAAAGAACCACTGGCACAGACAACATGTTATCGAAACTGCCACCGGCAGCGAACCTGTTAAAGATGTCGCACCCTATATATAATATGTGGAGTATTTGACAACTATTGTTAATCTTTTCCGGAAAATGTGAAAACTATTCAGGCTCGCCTAGTTATAGATGTATTTACTGCAAAAGGAAACCGTAAACTTTTACGAGTGTTGGCGTGTATGTTTTGGTGTACAGATGTTGAATTGTGCCTAGCACGAACATTGTGAAGGGGACTTTGTATATTTTAAAACAACCGGTAATGGCGACGTTTGGTTTTCGTGGTCGGGATTATTTATTCAATATACAATTAACGGAGCAGTTAACTTTCCCGTGTTTTCCAAGACAGCTATTGATTTATTATGGTGCGGTTGGTCTTGGTAAAATTATAAAGACAACATTTTCTTATTTTTATACTAATGAGCTACAGAAATTAGTTCACTTTTATTTGAAACAGTAAAATAGAAGCATTGTTCATACTAAACCTATATTAATATTAGTATTTATTTATTTTATTTATTAAGCAAGGAAAAATTGTAAAATCTCGCCCTAAATTATTTGAAATGAAAATGACTCCCAAAACAGCGTCATAAGTAATAATTATGGAACCATTTTTATATCATCATTGTTGAACGTCGCAAATGCATCTCTGACATTTCAATTCTATTTTTTATGAAGTTTTCAAACTGAAAAGAAAAACGGTCTTATTTCATTCATAAACAAATATTGTTACTACACTGAATATTTGACTAAATTAATACCTTACAGTGTCAAAATAGTTACTTTATAAGTATGTATAAGTTTACCAAAATTCGGAACAATTGCGAGTAAGCTACAGATGTGACTTTATGAAAAATTAAACGCGGTGTAGGTATATTATTACGTACAGGGTGTATCAAACTTGATATATGGGTCTACTGTGAGGAGACAAGAAAATTTAAATAAAATTTGGGACATGTGTTAAATGGGATAAGAAAAGCTCCATTTTCAATCGAGTAATCTTTGGAATTTGACATAAACGACTAATGACGTCATCAATTATATTTTTTCCTGAAACATACTAAATTTTTTTCCTATTAAAAAGCTCTCTTTTTTTCTAATAAACTTTTGTTATATAAATTTTACCGCTAAAAACACGTTAGTGGTGAATCAAGTAGCCGTTGGAAAATAATTGAAAGTTCGTTGTTTAATGTGCATAAATGTCATTAAAAATAAATAAAAGGATTAAACTCGATAATTTTTTAATACTGGTAAAACGAAAGGCGATGATAACAATAACTAAACTTAAAAAATGAGGCAAACGCCCTCATACTACATACATGTTACATTATATTCTCTATATGACCTCTCATTTCAAGACACATCCAATCTTCGACTGACCTCTTTGTGAACTGCGTTAATTAATATTTCGCTGTTTAATTCATTACAAGCGTTTGTGATTTTTTCTTTGAAATGATTCATGTTTCGCGAAGGTATTTTGTAGATCTTATTTTTGAAAACCCCCCATAAAAAAATCGAGGTGTGTTAGATCTGATGACTTTCCGAGCTACTGAATAGGTCCATTAATCCCAATCTATTTTTCTGTTAAAGTGTTTCCTAAATATTGTTGCACAATCCAGATCTTGTGGAGTCGAGCTCCATCGTGCTGAATCCATAAATTTCTCCTGCAAAGGCACACTATCCAGAAGTGCAGGAAGTTATTGTTGTAGGAAATTTAGGCTGTTCAATGTATGTTCATAAAAATAAGGCCCAATTAAATGCCTACCGATGATGCCGCACCATACATTTACTCCAAAACGGCCTTGGTTTTGGATAATGCAATGGATCTCTTCGTTGCACCTGTTTGGCAAACTATTACTGACAAACCGACTAAATCAGTCGGTCAAATACTACAAATTGTGAATTTTATAGCCGTGATACCCATTAGTCTTTAAAATTCAATTATTTCAAACGACTACTAGATCCTTCCACCGCTAATGTGATTTTTAGGTGGTATTCCTTTTGGGACTCTTTAGGACGATATTGCTTATAACTTTTAAACGGAAATAACACAGAAAAATTTGTCTAATAAAAGTTTATTAGAAAAAAAGAGCTTTTTAACAGGAAAAAATTTAGGTATGTTTCTGTAAAAAATATAATTGATGACGTCATTAGTCGTTTCTGTTAAATCTCAAATACTTTAGATTGAAAATGGAGCTTACCTTATCCCATTTAAAACCACGTATCCCAAATTTTATTTCAATTTTTTATATCCTCACAGCCGGACCATACTAGTAGTTCGGGACAACCTGTACAATCGATCCTATTATTTAATATGTCTTAATCATAAGTCCCACACCATTTTTCAAAATGTGTTAAGTTTGAATGAAGTCCGTCACTAGCATCTCTAAAATATCCGGCGTTACCATATTTTTCAAGAGCAATTCCAAGCAATGGATCGATGTTGTCGCATATAAAGACAAAATAAATTTGCATATTAAGCACCTACCTACTAAATTTGAATTGTTGAAATAGAACAGTAGTAAATCTAATGATACGATCGTATGCTGAAAGCAAATATCAATGCTTAAAATAGTTTACGAAATAAAATATGGTGCTTCTGCTGCTTTGTCAGCCTCTACTAAAGCCTCGCATTCACACATCATCCAGATATACCCACCAAAAAACGAGAGTTCGAGCGCATACAGGACGTTCACATGTTCGTCTCCCTCGTTTAGTCAGCGCTCATTAGCGCCCAACGAAATCAAGACATCGTTTAGTGAAATTACCAAAATAAAACCGAATAACACGCTACGAGCTAACGACTATCTGCGCAGCGGATGTAGCCCCACAAATCTGTCACTGTCACGTTGGTAAACAAAGACCGTGTTGCCAGGAGATCCTGCCGAGAGAAATTTTCATTCTCCACGGGGTTTCCGAAATAACGTCGGGCTTGGTTTGATATCGACCTCGCCTCGCCTCAAGATGCTGGATGTGACACCACAGCCACAGTGTCTACAAATTGTATGTATTTATAAAGTACAAAATCTATTTCTCCATTTATAATGAATTTTTTTGCTACGTTAATGTCAAATAGCGTTTCAAATAATAAAACAAAGAAGGAATCAACCTATATCTTAAAGCCGTCGTCTAATATAAAAAAAAATCCACCCAGGATTTCTATTAGCGTAAAACCAAACTATAGGAAGTTTAAATTTGCTGAAACTGAATAATTTCCTTTGACATTTGCAGGAAAACACGTAAAATCCACGTCAAAAAAATATTTTGATACAAAATCACACTGAAAGTTTATATTCCTAAAATTCTGACTTGCAGTTTGTTTTACAGTTGTCACTTTTCAATTACAATAGAAGTGATACCAACACTAAATACCAAACTGTTTATTCAAATTTGACAAGTGAATAACAAACAGCATAACATATAAAATAAAGGTTTCGATATACAAAATAATATCCGCTACAAAATATTTATGTTTTTCTACTAATATATTTTAAATTCTAGTTTTATGGCAATTGTCTAGTCCTATCAAAAGTGTGCGAACTCTTTTTATATCATGTCATTTAATTTGCTTGAAATTTTGAAATGCTGCGGAACTGCTTTACCTACACCTTTACACAATTTTGAAAAATTATATTTCTGTATTTTTTTTAAATAAAAAAGTTTTCAAACGTCTGCTAAGAAGTGATGGATATATTATTGGAATAACATTTTAAAAATATATAGATATATCTAACGAATTCTAACCTCTAGAAGGAGTTTCGTGAATGTAATATATTACTTTCAGCTGTAACCAACAACTAAATCAAGAACTTCCAATATTACCAATTTGTTAAGCACAGATTATACTCACTTATACCCAAAGAGACATAATTGATAATTATAGTACTCAGTATTTAATTTTGAAAGCATTTTTCAATATTTATATAATTACAAATATTGTAGAATATTATCCGGTTAATTTATTCATTTCAATGCGCCAATGACCGCCGCATCCAACTACGTACTATCTCCGAACTCTCGTCGATAACGTCCGATCGTACCGACAATTTGTGTGCGTTGTGGACAGTTACTTTATATAGATTCGCAAACAAAATCGAAAAACCTCCTTCTAGGGGTTGGGTATAACATACTTCATAAATAAATACTTCTTTGAGAGGAATAAAAACATGAAGAACCGTCAACATGCTGTAAATAAATAAGATATTTGAATTAATAATACTTAATTATTCAAGTTGTAATATACTGTTTTGTTGTAATCAAGAACATACAGGAAACTACAATTTGTTATGCGATATTTGCGTTCAATTTGCGAATAAAAAGATCCCACCACAATAATAAAAATTAATTAGATTAGACAGTTAAGTACTGTGTTAATAATTTTGATTTATAAATCACTTTGTGCAATTGGTACCTACTTGCTATGTAGACGATAATTTTCGTAGGTTTCTTGGTAGTACGAAAGATTTTATTTGTATGGTCGGTAGTGTTTGTTAACTGAAACTAACTTTTTTAGTTCGTTTATCTTTCTAAACTTATGTGTTGTTCACCAGGAAAAATACATCAGCCGACGCTGTACCTAATTCCAGAACCGTATGTATATAAACCGATAAATTTAACCTTTTTTTTCTAAACAAACCGGGAGGTTTGCGTACGTGGAAAAATAATTGCACCGCCAGTTTATAATAAATATGTACGGCGCGAGTGCTGTTTGGAATCATGTCGGACGATTTCACGCAGCAAATAGCCGGAGTTCAAAGGATGCACGTCGTCGACCACATGCCGATAATGATAAGGATTAATAATAAATTATTGCCTATCCCCATAACGCCGAGCAGATATGTTTACGCGATCGGTCCCGAAAAAAGCTAGATGGCTGGTATCTCGGAACACGACGGCCATTATCGTCGAAAGATAGATTTAATTTCATTCCGATAATGTCTTAACATACTGGATTGAATAAATATTTATTTAAATTAAGCACCAAGAAAGAACAGTTCTCGGGCCTTGACTGGGGATTATTCTAGGTAGGAGACGACGTCCGGGTGCGTATTGCCATTCAACAACACCATAGAGCATGTGTTGCTTTGATGCTAGGGCATAGCTAAAACACTATTAGCTATGTTCGTTACGTCCGCTATAAGCGGTTAAACTGCCAGCATTACGATCATAGTGCGCTATGTACAAGCTATGTACGCACGTTTGCCGTATACTTTAAAAACCGCTAAAAGGATGTTATACTGGATGCTATGTTAAAGTCACGTCCCGTTAAAAATAATCATTATTACGACCATAGCCCCCATGATCGCATGTTTGTTATAAATGATAACAACAGCGCAAATATTGCAGCCAAATAGCGCTATAATAGCTATTTTATGCTACATGTTCACTTTAAAACCAATTAATATTATGACCATACTCGAATATGTTAGCTATGTCCGCACATTCTGCTAGGAGCACATAAAGTGCTATTAGTTATGTTCGCTACGTCCGCTATAAGCGCACTATGTAAGCTATGTACGCACATTCGCTGCACTTTAAAAACAGTTAAAAAGACGTTATACTGGATGTTATATATGCTAAAATGACGTCGCGTCAAAAATAACCAGTATTACGACCATAGTGCTTTATAATCGCATGTTTGCTATAATCGTTAACAGCAAAGATTACGACCATATAGCGCTATAATAGCTGTTTTATGCTAAGATCACATAAAGCGCTGCTATGTTCGCTGTACATGTAAAAAAAAAACAAAATTACCGACATAGACCGTTATGCTGGCTGTTGTCTTCTAAGGTCATACAAAGTGCAATATTAGTTATTTTTGGCATGTTCGCAATGCACGTTAAACGTTTTCAGTATTTCAATCATAGTGCGCTGTGTTAACTATGTTTGCGCGTTTGCTTTACACGTTAACAACAGCTAATATTACAACTATAAGGCGCTATGTTAGCTGTTTTATGCTGTCACTCAAAGTACTGTTATGTTTGCAGGCTCGCTTTAAAACCTATCAATATTACGACCATAGTGAGAGTTTTATGTTAGCTATATTCGCACGTTTGCTGTGCATATAAACAAGCTAAAATTGCTATTTTCGCATGTTCTCAACACACGTTAAAAGTTTCCAGTATTACGACCATAGAGCGCTGTGTTAACTATATTTGTGCGTTTGCTTTATACGTTACAACAGCTAATATTGCGATAAGGCATTATGTTAACTGTTTTATGCCAAGGTCACATAAAGCGTTATGTTAGCTATATTCGCACGTTTGGTTTAATACAATACAACCAATATCATGGCCATAGTACTATGTTGTCTATATTCGTATGTCCGTTATAGTTGTTAAAAAAGTCAAAATCACCACATAGCATTATGCTAGCATAGGTCACAACAAAGTGCAATGTTAGCTATATTCGCACGTTCGCTACACACGTTAAGTGTAATCAATATGACGACCTTGGTGTGCTATATTAGTTATTTTATATGCCAAGGTCACGCTGCCACAGTGTTAGCTGTGTTTATATGTTCGCTCCAAAAACAACCATTATTATGACTAGAGTGCACTATGTTAAGTATATTCGCATATTCGTTGTACTTGTTAAAAAAGTCAAAATAACCACCATATAGCGTTATGCTAGCTGTTAAGGTCACAACAAAGTGCAATGTTAGCTATATTCGCACATTCGCTGCACACGTTAATATTACGATATTAGTGTGCTATATTAGCAATTTTATGCTAGGGTCATACAAAACGCAATATTAGCTATGTTTCAAGTTTGCTCTAAAAACAGCCATGGTGCACGATGTCGATATGTACATGTCTATATGTTTAAAAAATGCCAAAGTTTCCACATAAAGCGTTACGCTAGCTGTTATCTGTTAAGATCACACAACACGCTACATTAGCTATATGTTCCCAAGTGCTCTCCAAAAACAACTATGATCCTCTATATTAGCTATGTTCTCGTATTTAAATAACAACTAACATTACGATTAGGGAGCATTATGCTGGCTGTTTTATGCCACACAAATATGTAGTTAGTTACATAGCAGTGTTTATATAAAGTATAGTTAGTCAACTGGCCTTAGTCGTGGACCATGTCGGCTAGATGGCGGCACTATAATATGTGCAAAATTTCTTAAACGAGCTCTAGAGAAGCCGGTAAACAAAGTCAGAGTGACTTTATTTTAAAAACAAAGTCAAACTGACTCTATTTACTGACTGGCTTAGGGCTGGTTTAAGAGATTTTGCACATATTATAGTCCCGCCATCTAGCCGACATGGTACACAACTAAGGCCGGTTGACTAACTATACTTTATATAAACACTGCTAATATCTTATCGATCGATCTGTATTTCACTTCAGCAATTATCTTCCAAAATTTTTGCCTGGAATATCAAATTATTTATACCTAATTACCCAACCGATTAGACTGATAATTTTCTGGAGAGGCTTCTTTTCTGCTACTAATAAACTAGATTACTTGTCTATGTAATTAAATATGTGTTTGCATCTGCCGACGAAGTTGAAAATGGATTTACGCGTACCGAAACCGAGAAGTATACGACTCTAGACGAGAATGCAGGTAAAGGTGAGACCTACAGTGCCTTTTGAGTTTTGTTGCCCCGCAAGTTGGCGTTGGCTTCAAAGAAGTCGAGCTTGTTCAGTATTTTTTCTACCAGACTGTTTATACAACACCTCAGTTCAATTAAGATATTGAATTAGATAAAACGATCTAACTACTATGATAATAATTTCCCAGTCAGTCAACGGCTTATTATCATTTATATACGCTGTGTAACCTTGTCAAAGCCGGTGAAATTGCCTTTAGGTAAAATTTGAAAAAACACTTGAGTGCTTGAACACAACTGCTGAAGTCAAGGATTAAACACAAATCATTGTTATTACCGATGAAAGTGATGAAAACTTAAATTATTTCTCTACCAATCAAGTACTACTCTTACACTCTTTTGTAATTAAAAACGTATTCTATTTATTGATCTATTTTTATTATTAATATAATACCAATTCAGCAACAGTTAATAAATACGTTTTAAACAAATAAAAGTCACTCGACTGTGACATTCTCTAGATATGGAAGTGATCTCGGGCTAGCGCTGATTTTTTATCGCACAAGAAATCCAGTAAGCAATTAAACGAGCCTTCTTTTAGAACTGTTAATCATTCACTCGGTAAATTAGTTTAGCAGCTTTAATTAATAAACTAGTTTGTAACAGTAAATTATTTCCAACAGCTGCAATTGGTCCAGAAAATTGTGCAGTGCCATGAACTGTAACATAACCATAAACAGATTTTGCTGTCATTTAATTATATATTTTATGTTTACAAAGGTAACATGTTTTAAATACAAATTTTTTGAAGGTAACCCAATAATTGATTACATGAACCATTTGCATGTAATAAAAGATTATTTTTAAGTAATTAAAAAACAGTCCTAGTTGTACAAAGAGAAAGCTAGGTATTGTTTCGAACCAGAAATACCTTTTTGTTCAAGTCAGCATAATAATGAAAATTTACCTCTAAGTTGTTAACTAAGTCGTTAATGAACGTAATGAATAGCAAAGGTCCAAGAATGGAACCTCGAGGAACATCTGACGTAGCCAAATTGGATTTGAAAAAATTCAATAAGACCTCCGATACACGAAACATATTAAGCTTTTATGGAAAAATTGAATGATCAAGTCTATCCGCCTTGCTGCAGTTTTTTCGTTTTTCACATTTCCTAATTAATGGAAAGTTTCAAAACTAGGTGTGACAACTTTTTGATGGGATTATTCAACTATTAATTATCTTTACATAAACTATAAATCTATTAATTATTTTTGCTACTACAAATAATCAAGAAGAGAACATCTACGTAATATAATTGCGATATGATAAACACATCTACATACAAACAGATATATTCTTAAGATTGGAGATATTTTTTCTGTATGACAATAGCGAAGATTTGTTGAATATGCTAGACCTCAAACTCTTAACTAGAATCGAATCCCATTCAGAGGCCACAGTCACAATATTTGAATGTAGCCTTTGTGTGCACATATTGGTTTATTAAAATCGTTCTATGACAAGAGCGCTCTTTCTCAGTGTAACCATCTTCAACAGACACTTCATCCATCGCGGCAAGGTACTTAACAGCCCCTCCCGGTCATGTTAACTCTTCAAAGATATTGCAGAATCACTCTCTCGATCTCGACGGGCCTGACGCATCGTTAACCTGCGCCTTGTACAAATAGAAAAGAGAAATTTAATTTAAATAAGCTCCGTGTTGCGCCGAGAACAAAAAAATAACCGCATGGGGCCGGACCAGCAACACATGCGAGGACCGGAGGTCTTGGACCCTTGTCCGGGGACACTTTATGGGCCTGATGGTAGACAGATAGGGGCAGGAGGGCCTGGTACGGTCGCAGCACGACTTCGGAGACACTATTGGCGTACCTGGCATTCCGCTGCCACCGATAATATATTAATAGGTGTGGGTTCTAAGTCGCACCATGGCGAAAAGTCCGAGCTTATCATTCACGACGTCGTATGTCATAGAAAGGCTGGCTTTCCATGGTAACACTTCTGCAGATGGTAACTGATCAAAACCGAATTCATTGACTGAGAAAGAATGTAATAGTTATTCATGTACCAAGCCTTGTCTTCATGGACGCGAAAGTCGCGAAAATTCGCGCGAATTATTTAATGACGAGAAAAATCTCAGCTTTTAGCCAATTTTGCCAACTGCAATATTTTCCATAATTTTCATCATAAAACTGTCATTGACTGTCATGGTAGATTGTCAGGTTAAACTTGATTTAACATATCCAGCCCGAGGGATAGTTGTCGTCTGATGGGCATAATCATCCAATAACGTCAGTTGTGCATACAAGATTTTATATTTCACTTCACTTCACATACGAAATAAAAACTGTAGAAGGTCAAAGCTTTGACGTTTCTTGATGTAATACGTTAGTGCTATTTATTTCTAGGTACCTAAGTCTTCATGTTTGATTGTTCGATTAAATATCTGCCTGTGAGAGATTTTTTCAAGTAAAAAGTAGTAAAACAACTTTTATCATCAAATTCATAAGTAATTCTTATTTTACACATTTCCATTTAGGGAAAAAATAATTTTGAACGACAATTTTATAAACATGTGTAGTGGTCTCTTGAGCGGCCTTCAAGGTCACCAGACATTACTCCTGTTGATTATTACGCAAGGGGCCATTTAAAATCGAAGGTACTCGTATATGGAATTGAATCCCGATATAATAAGAATATCTGAGAGCTATTATAAAATAAACGTGAAAGGATGTTCATTACGGTGGACACTTTGAGCATTTATTGTAGTGTTTCCTAAAATTATTTTTTGTCTTTTTTTATTACTATCTGTTATATATAGTTATATATACTATTTTATTTTTTGCTTTACATAAATTTATTAGATGATTATTGACTGAATTAGATAATTTATAAAACCCATTCAACAAAATATTTTTTATTAATATTATTAGCTATTTCAAATTTAACAAAACAAGTTTGAATTTACAGCAGGATTCAATCAATGTCAAAGCTTGATTTCATATACATCCGATTTTAAATGGCCCCATATCAACAAGAGTAATGTCTGGTGACCTTGAATGCCACTTAAAGGCCCACCCCGACCTATGCACATGTTTAGAAAATTGTCGTTCAAAATGTTTTTTCCTCCAAATGGAAAAGTAGTCTTATAAGAAATAATTGTGAGTTTGATGATAAAAGTAGTATTACTAGTTTTTACTCTACTCGAACAATCAAACATGAAGACCTACGTTAAAGAAATATGCAAAATCGGTAAAACGCTCTGTATCTCGGTAATGACAATGGTTAGACAACATGTTTCATGAGGCCACAATCTGCAAGCATTGCACGAATCCATACAAAATAAATTTGAGGTACATTTATTTTAAAATGTGTATTATATAAATGTGCGTCTTTAAATTTATGCTACGAAAAATTGTCCCTAGTTCGGTCCTGGAAGCAGTGCTTTCATGTAATATATGCTTCTGCTGATAATAATATTAAATAACTTTTGGTGATTGATGATTTTTCAAACAAAAAGAGTACAAGCTGACTAAAATAGAGATTTAAAAAAACGTATTTTTTTAAATAATAGTAATAATTATAATTCCACACCCATTGCCATTAAAATAGTGAGACACAAAATAAGATCAAAACTTACCCAATAAACATATACGTAAAACCGATTACCATGACCTAACACTATTTAAAAAATTGGTGCTTCGATAACGTACTATCAATTTTAAAATGTCGCGGAATTGCATGTTCTAGGACACATCTACACATTAAACACTAGTTTACTACAACAGAAATGTTACCAAATAAGTACTACATACATTGTTGTATCATTTACTAAAGTTTGTTTAAGTTGTGTGCGGTTTTTGACCGCAACAGTTTATAGCGTTTGTAACCCTCGTTACAATTTTTTATCAAAATATCCTTAATAATTACCAGTGAATTAACTACATAAAACTTACACGCTGGTGATTAGTAGTACTTTTTACTACTCTGTTACAAAAGCGAAATCTCAGAAAGCAACTACTCGACAACCAGCATTGAACGCTTGAAAGGCCTGACTTATAGCAAACAGTCAATCATTCGTTAGCGGCACACCAGACATATACCGGTTTCCTACTTCGAGCTTGTTATAGTCGTGTACTTTTATTCACGCTCCAAATAAAACTTTCACAAGCAGTATACTTTTCTAAAATGAATAATAATACATTTATTAGTGGTAGTAGCATTAAAAGCTTGGAAGTCATTTCCCGATAGCAAATTACAAAATCTGAGGGACTTATCTCACATAAAAAATATCGAAACTCAACAAATCATTTGTCACATGATTGCTGCTTTTCATTTGCCACAATACTCAGTTATTCTTACCTCAGCTTAGATGAGTGCCGTTCCTTTTGCAATAATGAAGTAAGCCAAACTGAGAATTTTTACCTCCCCCCTTACCGATGCAGCACAACCTCTTGAGCTTGGCTTGTAGCTGAGTTTGGTTTATGCCTCTAGATCATATACTTAAGACTTATGCCGCATTCACAAGTTATTTTTATTAAGTTCTGTCTGTTCTGTGACATTTAAAAAGTGAGGTTATTGTTGTTAAACCAATTTATTTAAAAAAAAGTTAAACATTTTTTTCCAAAACTACATGGGAGAGCCGATTCTCATCTCACTTCATACTCACCTTACAAGTAAAAGGAAAGTAAGGTCGCCGTATTTCTGGCAAAATATGACCCGTATTTCTAGTGTTTTTAGGTACTGAAATCTCAAAAAATAAAGCTTGAAGAACAAAAATAACCACACAAATAGAATCTTTAAAGTTATGTCTATTCATTATTACTATTTAAATATAGTTTAAACAAAGTTTTAACTTTTAAAAAACGTATTTTCATATTGGTCTTTGCTGCTAACCTAATGTCACATTTTTATCAATTAATTTATCGTGCTTATACATAAACCTAAACAATTTTATATGTAACACTAAGTAAGTTTATGTTATAGGAATATTTAGAACTATATATCAATTTTAAAAAGTAGTTAGTTTGATAAATTTCAGTACCTAAAAATGTATTAGGATTTTTCCATAAGGGTCATTTTCTCAGCAAGTTCGGTCAACTTCATTATCTAGAAGTCTGTTACAAATTATAAAAATTTGACTCAATTTAACAATAAATAGTTCAGCCTCTAACTAAGAGGTGGCGGTAAAGTAAATTCTGTTTACAGGGCGAGCAAAATTTGGAATTAAGTATTATATTAGAAATTAAGACGAATTAAACATACCACATGCATTTGATTGCATTGTTATTGATATAAATTTTCGATTTTACCACTTCGGAACGGTTATTGAACGTGCGAAAGACGTTCTGTATGCAATTATGAGAAAATTTTGACCTTAAAAAAACCTCAAAATTAAGGGAACTACAAAAATTTCTTTAATATTAACTAAAGGCTATTGGAACACTGTTAACGAAAAAATACAGGTGTTTAAAACACCAAACCAAACTCCTGCAAAATTCAGAGAATTAAATCGATCTGATCCAAACTTTAAAATACAGGATGTTAAAAAAAATGTAGTCAAACTTGAAAAAATTTCAAAATTGACAGAATTTGAAAATTTTTAAAGTGAAATGATAACCACTTCAAAATTATAAATTTCAAAAGGAAAATCTTACAGTTAAATTATCTGTCCACTGATACTGCTGGCTATCGTAATATGAAGTATACAGGGATGCAGGAAACAAATGCCGCTTACCTGTATATTAGTGTACATTGTCCTCATGCCGCCAGTGATTTTTTTAACATTTACTTTAAAACATTTATTAGCATTTGTCTTGTAAATGACTGTAACTCGTTGGAGGTTGACATTTAGGTAAATTGGATCTCAGCATTATATTTTGACATCTAGTTTTCGCCGTATAAGTTTGCTTACATATTTTAAAACCACCACACAAATAAAGATGTAATAGATATCAGGGTCAGGTTGAAACAGAAAACGATTGTTTTTATTATTATCTTTTATTTTGCAAGTACACAAATTTTTTCAAAAAGTATATTGCTATTTTTCTTCTGTGAATTGTCTCACTATGTATTATTAAATACCTATTACAAAAGGGATAAATAATGAAATAAAAATATATTTACATTATACAGGGTTGTTCGGATATGATTTCGAGAGTTCAGTTTACATGAAAAATTAATATCACACTGTTCTATAAAATTTTCGTTCGAGTTCCAGGGCGTCTAAGAAATTATATTTAGTTAATGTTTTCTAATAACTTTATTGCGAGTAAGTATATCGTTTTTCTTTAAATTTTGTATCCTTTACTAATGTAGTAGCTTTTTAACTTCAGGAGCCTTCGAACTGAACGACTGTTTACTGCAATTTAAGTTTCTTTTTTATTTCCGTTTCTTTCTGGGCCTCCAAAATATAATTAGGATCTCTACATTTCAAATTTCTTCCTCTTCTATTTAAGCCAAACAGTGCATATAAAATCTTTCCAACTTTTTAAACATATTTTCATTAAATGTTTTGTCTCCATATATTTCTTCTATGAACAGGTCATTGTTATCATCTATGTAAACTACAAAATAACATAGGTTTCTCTTTGTTATTGCTAATTGCCCTTGAATCTAAAAGACAAGCAGTACTGATTAAATATAGATAATACTTCATCTTTTTTAACTTACTTGGTAGTAATAGTTATTAGTTTTTTTATAATTTCACTCGATCTTTATCATTATATAAACAAGGCACCATTTTCTTCTCCACTGTTTCTATCAAAGTAATTGCTGATAGAGCTACCTTTTCCAAACATGTAACTTCTTTTATGCTATCATCTCCAATCAAACCTAAAAATGTTATATTGAATATATATATATATATATATATATATATATATATATATATATATATATATATATATATATATATATATATATACGGACATATTTTATAGTAAAAATTTTTTTAGTTAACTACCTTTATAACTATATGTATTATACAGAGTGGTTTGATTTTTATTAATCAAAACTTTAGTAATAGTCTATGAAATAAATATCTTGTCCGGGAGCGACGGCGACAATTGAATTTCTATGGCGTTTTTTAGAAGATTAAATTTATTGATAAATTTGTAATATTATGGGAAACATTTGAGTCCTGAATCGTTTTTAATTTTAAAAGTGCTAATTTATTATGGTTTTATTTATAATCGAAATAGCTTGTACATACTAAGATAGGTATTACATATTTAAATATTTATATGGTTAATATTAAATTAAGTATCTTCTGTCATCTTAATCTTTTAAAATAACTGACAATAATGGTCAATTTTTCTTACAACATTTTCCAAGAGCGCTCTTTTATGATAAAGTTTATGATTCAAATCGTAATTTATTCGCAAAATGTCTACAGAGCGTTCAGCAAAGGATGGGCCATATTTTAAGGCTAGCTTCTTTGGACAAAAATTATTTCAATTAAAATTGTACATAAATAACTATTATGTATTCCTAAAATTTGATAAATTAAAGATTCGAATCCCCTCCCCTGTTCCTGTTACATATAAATATATAATTATTAAGTACCTATTATTTAATTCAATTTACAAATAATGATATACATACCTTTCTAAATCCAACGAACTTTCAATTAATAAAAATGTCCTATAATTTTCACTAGTATTATACACATATAAAGAATACAGAAAACCACTGCTACTGCAAAGCACAGATTTGCAAAGGATAAATTGCAACTGAACGCTGAAATTTAGAATACGGAAAAATCGATATTCCATTTAGATGCTAGAGTTGTAAATATTTTGCCGCAGATCGAACGCATGACCTTCAAGCTCAGTTTCGGCATGTTTCGGCTACCCGTTATTTTCTGCACTCCAACTGTGACATTCTTTAAATATTTGCAGTTCAAGTTTTCTCCGTTAGATATCCAGCACTTCCCGGTACACAGTTTTATATCATTGTCAGTCAACGATCGAGGTACTTTCTTATTTAGAATACCGCAACCTTAACACTAAATCACAACCGCAGGTCTCAATCTATCCGTATCGGGTATCAAATTCGTATAGACAGCAGGTGTGGGGATCCATTTTAGTGGCACATTATTTCTGGTAACTTTATATTTTATGTTTACGCTCGATCACACTCCTAAATTAATGCCGGGTCATATCCCGGCATAAAATTGCCCTTCCTAAATGGTTCAGAACATAAATGTGATGAATTCGGAAGGAGAGAGATAATTATGAGAATTCCTCAAGCACCTGCTCGCATATCGAACGAGCCATTTAACGTTCTGCACTGAGAAAACATGACTTGTTGCATCTAACAACATAACGTTTTTCTAAACTACCGGATTAATAATTTTAAGTTATATTTTACAGTAGTTTGACTTGAAACAAACTCGAAATAATAATAATAATATCTAGAAATAAATAATAGTAAAATTAATTAAACAGAATAATTAATCCAATTATAGGACAAAGTCAAACAATAGTTTTAAAAAATAATACAAAGCTAACACTGAATAAATAAAGTTAAGTCTATGAATGTTACAATTAAAAATATCACATGATATATAGAATTATAGTTATAGTGATTATTAATGCTTGGCACAAGAAAGTTAAGCTACTCCGGAATGTTAAGCGAATCAATAATATTATGCAATAACATGTATACAAATTGTATGCTATCAAAACTTTGTTTTAACTCTATTAGCCATATTAATATAACATATTAATAACCAGGGTTCCACATTAGTGAGTAATGTTCCAATTTGAAACGAATATGATTGATAGAACTTGATAAGGATACCATTGTCATGAAACTTTTGACCAATTTTAAAGATATAACATATTTATCGTGTATGAGCTAATTTCTCAGAACTCTCACATCTTTGATCTCATCCCCCCCGTGTCAAAATTCGATAATCACAAATGATTACAGTAGATTTACGGGAAAATGTAGCAGTTGTACACCTCGAAATTATTGGATTGAGTTTAAGTTAGTCAATATAATATGCAAGATGTCTCTTACTAACAAGTCACGCGAGTCACATTTTTTCGTGACATAAACTTCTGGTGGATACACTTCCAAGTAAGTAGGAGTAAAATCAAATGTACGAAGTTTGATTAAAGAGAGAGAGTTTCCTCCCGTTTACAGAAATTTCAAAATATACAGTGTTTTTAAATGAAGTAGCAAAAATTAGACCACAGATTCCGTCTCCATAATTTACCGTTCTGAACAACTTTTTCAAGTAACATTTTGCTGTATTTTCAGTAGAAAAGGCACTTTACCTGAAACGATAACAGTTTTCAATCGGTACACTATTTCAAATAGAATTATTTCGAAAACTGTTACTCCTAACGTCTTCAACAAGGTATACCTTTTTCAGATATAACAGGTAGGATAATCGATTGTTTCAATAGTGAGATGGATACACTAAGCAGCAAAAAAGTTCTGCCATTTAAAAGAAACATGAAACATGCCATAAATGACCCTCTACTATAGTGACG
Source organism: Monochamus alternatus (assembly GCA_037114965.1). Lineage (NCBI taxonomy): Eukaryota > Metazoa > Arthropoda > Insecta > Coleoptera > Cerambycidae > Monochamus > Monochamus alternatus. The sequence goes on from CM073426.1 coordinate 127,350,936, forward strand.
TCAAACTTGAAAACAAATCAAGCAAATTTGAAGTTCTCGCCCGCAAAAACCCCTGATTTACAAATTTTATGTAAATATTTAGAATTTTTAAGAAGTTATCTATAAATATTGAAAATAAAATTTTAACCTTAATACCCTGTATTTTTTTTATTATGCGACTTGAGATATAGGTATGTTAGGTTAAATCGATTTATTTTCACTTAAGGAATATGTGGTTTAATTTTTGTTACTTCCTTTAAAAACACCCTGTATATTCTGAAGTTTCTGTAAACGGGAAGAATCTCTCTCTCTCTCTGATCAAACCTGGTACATTTGATTTAACTCTTATACTTACTTTAAAGTGTATCCACCGGCAGTTTCTGTCACGTTCTCGTCACAGCCAACTCCTCCGAACAAAATAAACACCCACACTGATTGGCGCCAAATGAAAAGCACCATGTTTGCCGTCATAACTCAGGTTTAAACGGTTCCACGAGCAGTTTGAGCGATGATATAGTTGCGACCCACTCGCCCAATCACTCGAGAAGTCCGAATGAATGACATTGCCGGAGTTCGAGGGCGTTGACTTGGGTCGCATTAACATTTTGTCCCATCTGCGGAGTAAAATGATTAATGACGTCTTCGCATATGTGCGAAACGATTTATTTTTATTAGAGTGATGGATGCATGGGTTTAATCGATACAAACACGATCATAAATTTACATGACGTACAATGTTTTCTGGCGCATGGAATGATACATGAAAAGTGGACAATGAACCGTCTGCTTGTGGCGACAGACAAACAGAAAATGAGAATGAGAATCGTTAGATGGCACTTGGGTAAGGTTTTTTGTCTAGTAATTGAAGAGACAGATAAATCTCTAAATTTTGTTACAATAGAAAAAAAACGCATCAATGAAGGGTGAGGCTAGATATCCAATACGAAAATAGTGAATGATATTGTTTTCCTTTTAATTTCTAGTTTGTTTTAATAATATGTACATACAGGGTTCCCAGCGACCCTGGAAAACCTGGAAAACTCAGAGAATTGAGAATCTGACCCTGAATTTCAGGGAATTTGATGCAAAATACCAAAAAGTCATGGAATTTGTACCATTTCAGTCAAAAGCCCTGAAATTTGTACGCTTCTACCGTCTAACAATACAGAAATTTCGCGCTGTTATCTAATGAAATTGTTTCCTTCCCTCCTCAAGATTTTCAGATTGGCTTTAATTTTCATATATTAAATGTAAGTTTGTCGAGGTATTTAAAATGTATTTAAAAAGTGATGTTATTTGTATAATTTATAGTATTTTGAAATTCACAAATATAAAATTAAAATTCAAAATGCTGTAGTTTTAACAAAAAACATAGCAAGAATCGATTCCGATGCCGTCTAGAACTAGGTAGTCAGTTCAGTTGTTAATGTACTCTCGGCGAATGCGACATAAGATGGTGTTGGTCAAACATTTTTCACGGTTCTGAACCAGTTCTCGACGTCTGTTAGAATAGACCTATTATTTCTCTATATAATTTAAAATTCCGTAAAAAAAAGTTACGCAAAAATTAAAGAAGCTAATCTGAAAATCCCGAAGAGAGGCGGACATTTATATTATTACAGTTTTTTCAACTTTTTCTCCTCCTTTCTCCTTCTACAAAAGTTCCTTATATGATCACAGTATATATACCCCAACGATTGGTTTGGGTCCTTATTATTGAGATATGGCGTACCTGAAATCGCACCAGCCACCACGGATTTAATAGGTATGATGGAAAATATAAATTTTCCATTTATTAAAAGAACCTAAATTTTTAATGTTACATCTTGCATTACTGTGAAGTTATTTAATTCTCGTTTAATAACTTTCTTTAATTTAGTCATGAATTTTGTTTGATAAAAAATTAAGAAGTTTGTTAGTTTAAGATACAAATCAACATTATAATTTGCAATATTTTAATCTCGACTTTAAATAATATTAAATGCTTTAAAATAATATTGTGATCTTAAAATAGTACTGTTTGGTTTATTTATAATAAACATTTTTCTTATACTCTTATATCTATTATATATCCTTGTGTTTGCGAAATAAGTACATATACTTATAAAAATGTTCTCAAAAATACTTTTTTTTTGTGTGTAATATATTTTTTTTAAACTTGAGGGTAAACTATTTCTGAAGAACGTATTTCATATCAGAAGTCAGGGAAAACATTAATCTTTAAGTATGGAAAACCCTGGAAGTCAGGGAATTCAAGTTTTCAAAAGCACTGGGAACCCTGACATATCGTCGTATTATTACAAATTAGAGGTCATTTTTAAAAAGCAATGATGAGACATGAAGAAAGTAGTGACAGTAACAGTAAACATAATAATGATGGGTATCTATTTTTCTAAAATTTCAAATGTTTATATTAAGCTAGTTGCTCACCTGTTCAGCACGGGTCATAGTGAGCATATAATTTAACAAATGCTTTAGCAACGCTGATTTGGATTACATCCATTTATCTTAGCTTTCTCTGGATATTCTTTCGCTTCTCGAATTGCTTTTTTAAAATCTCATGTTATACAAAAAATTGAGTGTAGAAGGGACTCTTGTACAAATATAATTTTATAGAAAAATAAACAAAAAGAGCGAAAATGAAATACATTTCTGCACTGCACTGGAAACTGGTCCACTGTAAAATCTGATAAGTCGGTAAAGCACGCAATCTGGCACCAGACAAAAAATTTAAAGAAATACGCAAGGAAAGAAAAAAATAACATTTTATAACGCCCATTTAATTTGTGGTTTTCATTAATAAAATATTGATGTTACAACATTTTGGGCTCATCTTACCCAGTTTCTATAAACTAACACAAATATTTCTGCTTCCTGTCCGTTTTGAACTCTTAAGTTATTATAATAATATCTCTACCCCTCATTCTAATAGCGAGAATTAGCCCAGAAGTCAAAGACTTGTGGGGAAGAGGAGGCGGCATATTATTATTAGGCAGGTCGCATTTGCGCCCAGGAACGACTTACGGTAGTAGGCCCTAACCACCATTCACTGCAGGAATGAAGGAAACCTGGAAAACCTCATTAATTAGGGGGGTAGTCATACATCAACCAGTATCAATCTCTCACATTGACCCAAGCCAACATTTTTCCGCCCTACCATACCTGCAGAGAGGAGCTTATATAAAGTCTATCAGCTGCGGGGGTCGAACTCACAGCGATCTAGTCACCTCGATTCAAGTACTGACGCCTTAAACCGCGCGACCACTGACCGATTGACAGCAACTATGACACGTTTGCGTAAATCATCAATAGTATGTATCCGCTTTAGTGCGATACACTCCATTTTTTAAATATCTTCACAAAAAGAAGTCCAAATGATTTGAAGTGAGGAGATCGTGGCGGCCATGGTACTGGTCCTCCTCTACCAATCCCTTGGTATTAACGCTTGGACACGCTGTACGAATATAATTGAGCTTCGTGCACGATACGCCACACTGCTGCATTTCTTCCAGCATTCGGTTTGTTAGGCCTCAGATAATTCAGTTATTAAAAATATCTACAATTATGTACTTGACTTTGTATAAAAGTCAGTTTTTGTCAGAAATTTGGCACCCTTTCGAATTTTTTTATTAGTTAATAAGTTTGATGGTCATTTTATAGTAATGAGTAAATTCTCGTACTTAGAAAAATTATGCAAATTAGTTTTTTCGCGAAAACAAACAATATTCAAGTAAGTATTTTTTATATTGAATTTCTGGTAATTTGTTTCTATTTTTAAATCGTGACATGAATCAAATTAGGCGTCAACTCAAAGTGCTATTCAATAAGACACGCATTGGTGCTGCAAATTATATTTCTGCAAAAATTGAATTTGTCTCAATTTAGGAGCGCCGCCAAAACGATTTTCTTTACGTTTGAATTATTCAAATCAGGACGTACCGGTATAAATGCGCTCATTAGAGCCTTTTTCTCTCTTAATTTCAGCCTCCAAAAGAAACGTCTGAATTTTCCTGAAATTGTATACGGTTTTCTGTTCATCTGTTAGCAAATAAACGCCTTGATGTCACTCCATTGAGCTGAATTGAATGGATTACTTTCGAAATAAAAGTCGTGAAAAATGCGATAGGTTTCTCTTTGATTATTTTGATGAGATACCGCTCATTTCCCGTATATTTAGACATCTGAGTGCTTTTATGGAAATGCGTCGTAATTTTTGCCAGATGGAAATGAAAAGTAACCGAATGTCTTTCAAAAGGCCGCTGAAATAAATTGGTCTAATTAAGGGTTTTACAGTAAAATTCAGATGATGAACTGACAGATGTTGCATAAATAGACAAGCAGATCCCTGTTAAAACACTTTTAAACGCTATTTTCTGTATTTTGGATATTATTAAATATTTTCAAATATTAAAATCGAATAAATATAAATTTAAAGAAGTTGACAACTAAGAAATATTCTTGTATACTAAGGTCATTTCCTAGTCTTTTGAATACTTTTTTTTGATTACCACTTTTGTATTAGTTATATTTTTTTAAGAAATAACCAAGATACAGGATCATCTTTCTTCTTGAAGAAAACATAAATGCAAAAGCTATTTTTGAAATATTTTAAAAAACTATTGAATATCGCATAGCTCATATCTCTCCATGGCAATTTTATTTCTTCAATAATAAAACGTAAGTTATATTGCACACAATGAGAGCAAATTTCTAACAAATGTACACTACGACCAAGTACAAACATTTTGAGAAGGAATAAAGAAAAATAAGAATTAACGGAATTACCCCTCAAAAAAAAATTGAAACTATTATACTATACTTATTATATACCACCGCGAGATTATTTATTTCGCATGTTTGACGTGTAGAGAGTAGGTAACCAGCAACACTAAACTGTAAAATTCGTTGTCATAATTGAAATCGTTGTGAATTTGTTCTCCTTTAGTTGGTTGTGTCTTTTTTCAATTTTAAACGTTTTGTAGTTATTAAATAAAGGAATTTATGTCAGATACAGATATTTTCCTATAATATAGTTCGCCGAATTGTTTTTCTAGACTGCCACGGATGCATTCAAGATTTTCTATTATCTATTAGTATTCCTTTCGTTCGATTTTCTTAGAATAAATAGGAATTTCATTCTTAGTATCCACTCATCAATAGAGATCTAATGAAATTTCAATATAGGTAGTACCATTATTATTGCGATAGATTGTCAATCAACATCATTCGCTAGAACTTAGTACACAGAAAGTCAATTCGCAAAATTGCAAACACATTTTCCGAAATCCATAAACTAAATAACAACTAACCAAAACAAATGTAATATAATGAATAAATTAAAGGCAAATTGTTTTCATTAAAAAGGTAACAACACTGATGTAACCGAGGTCGAATGTTATTCAGTGGCGGCCTAAACAAGAGTTTAAGTATAGTTTAAAAAAGAATTATAACTAGATTATTTATTTAATTAAATATAATAAGTTCAGATTAATATTTTGACGAACACGAATTATTACCCTTAAAAAAACTTATTCCCACTTAGGTGTCATGACAAATTTTTAGTGTATAACTTTTTAAATTTTAAATACAAATTCATTTCAATTTTCTAGTAATATAGTACATACTAGGTCTGTGCGATTCACGAAATAAGGAATCGATTTTCGATGTGCCAAAAAATCGATTAATTATGTCGATATATCAATTCAAATTGATTTCTATTTTTGAATCGATTCGTCAAAAAAATCGATCCGAAATATCGAATGGTTGATCATTTCGAATCGAAGTAAATTAAATCGGTACATTTAATTGTCGAGTCAAATTTATTTGAATCAACAGTTAGTCGTGGAAAAAATTGTATATCGATTCAATTCGATTTGTATTTTTGAATCGAATAAAATGGAAAAATTATTTAATTGTAACAAAACACTAAAACATCAATAAGTTTGTTACCAATAATTTAGGCGAATAAATAAATAATTGGTGTATTTGGTAGGTTACTATACTAGCAATTAGAAACACTACTAAACTTAAAAATGGAAAATGCGATTGCTTTAAATTTTTGGAGCAATGGAAAACCACACATAAATGTTCAGATTTGATTCAAATTGATATTCCAATTCGATTATTTCGATAAATGGACTTTAATCGATAATATACTGATTTTCAGGCTTACTACCGATTCGATTTGACGTCCCGATTCGATGCGATATCTCGATCCGATTCGATATTTCGATGCGATTTTTTCGGCGAATCGATAAATCGATTCAAAAATAAAATCGATTCGAATCGATAAATCGAATTTTTGCCCGGGCCTAGTACATACTTACTCGAATATACGAATAATGTAATAAATGCATAAGCTTTTTATTCTTGTCACTGACAAATCAATAAATAGCTAAAAGTCAGACTCTATCGGTCTTGCAAACGATCTATTTTTATAAGCTTGTAAAGAGTCACGGTTTTGGTAAACACGTTTTACAAGCGTATAATTTTATTGTAAAAAAATAGTAGCACCGTTTTATTATTAGATCTTTTTACGATGTAAACATCATTGATCAACGGAAGCTATATCTAATCTGTGTTGACTCAGCGAATCGTACTATTTATGAAGGGACATTTAAACAATGACGGCGAAAGATTACCTATCTTGTCTCCTGCTGTATTAATAACGTCGTGAGGACTCGAAATATTTAAAAGTATTTTGCTCACAAATATTTATCACTGATTATGTACTGAATTAGAAGATTCAAGAAAAACATACTAAACGCATGCATATTTGCAACCGCAATGTTGTTTGTGATAGATAACATGTATAAGGGGTTAAATAAAAACAAACATTTTTTTTCATGTACAGGGTATTCCTGAAATAACATGTGCAAAAGAAATGTAAAAATGTAAGATATATACACAAATTGTTTAAATCTCTAAAAGCTATATACAATTAAGTATTCCATAGGAATAACAAATTGAATTGTAATTATGTGTAAAGAAACAGGAGATTTTAATTCCACATGAGGGTACAGACACAGTGGAAGCGGGTTTCTCGCTTACCGGTAATTCGCGCTTATCGGCGCCAATTTCTCGTGCGGAGACCGCGCACTACTTACAAGCTGTTAAAAACTGAAAGAGACAAAAATTTATTCGATACGTCTTAGGTACTTCCTTGCAAAATATCGGCATCTGACGATGAACTGATCGTTTTGGATTCTATAATTACTAAATCAATTAGAAAACAATTTGGAGTACACCGTATTAATCGCAATAGAATTCATCATTTATTTAAAATTTCAAGGAAAGCTCTTTTCAATATACAAGAATGACAACAAAAAATCTTTTACTGCATTTTAGATAAAGTAAAATGCCGTACAATGAAACATTGTTGTTATCTACATAAATAAGCAAACTATTCTAGCGGAAGAAAGGCTTGCTATTACTTTGATATAAGTAATTGATGTACTTTAGATTAAAGGTACCAATTTCTATTAATTCTAGCTCTAGCTAAATTTTGTAGCGAAAATAGTCATACCTGGCATAATGAAATTATTAAATGATTTTCAAAATTCACTTATGAACAAAATTATAATCAGCCACATATATCCAGCAAGCTTAATAAAAAATGTTTTTGGATACTACTACATTATTAATATACAGGATGTCTGGAATATAAGTCCCTATACTATAGGGACTTGCATATCTGACCAAAAGATACAAAAAACTCTTATGAAAAAGTGTCTAAAACTAATAGTTCTACAAATATATTTCAAAAATAAAAATACAACTGCAATAATATGCAAAGCTGTGTTACGAAATTACAAACTTAAATTACAACTAAGGTCCTATAAAGTAATTTAATTATCAGTATTAATAAAGGTTTGCCAAAAAATCCTTAAAACTGTAACATACTGGAACGTACGACAACATTGCATTCATTACCTGCTGCTGCCAACCTCAAATTATTGTAACATTGTAAATTATTGTAAGTAGTAGTGGCAGTCGTTTTTCTGTGCGTAGTGTTTGTTTGATATTTGCATACATAAACAAAAATCGAACAATTTATAGTAACCATGACCAGTTAATTTATGGCGAATCTTGGTAAAACTATCTGGTTACAAAACGTGTGTACGGTAAACACTTTTCACAAGTAACGGCATTAATTTTGAACACTTATAACTTAATTTTATTCTGTGTTGTGAAAGGAGCTGTAAGAAAACCGTTCAAACTATATATTTTTCTTTCGTGTATTTGTATTTATTATGTACAAACATATGACATATACCGTTGGTCAGAGAAAATTGTTAAATCAAATATGTTTTGTTTGGTACATTTATTATACAGGACACCCTGTAGATAAACCATCATAACTTTGTATATTAATTTATTACAAACTTTCTAAGGCATTAAAAACTAATCTGCCGTGTGAAAGTAGACAAAAAGTTTAAATTTAAAATATATGTTATAGTTAATATTCACCGCCTTTGTAATAATATAAGATAATAGTTATTAAACAAAGGCATCCACAAAATTTCAAAATTGCCAATAACGTAAATATATATATATATAGCTCCAGTTTTGCTTCAAGTCATTGAATAGCAAAGCAGGAAAAAGTAGATGAGAGAAAGTAAAACTTGAAATAAACACATAACTATTTGTGTTTAAAAAACTTGACCCATCCGAAAAACTCAAGGAATCCAAAGTACGTACATTCTAGATTAATAGGTCAATATACAAAATCGAGAGGTATTTCTTATCTTACTAGTGGAGTAAAATCGCTTCGATGCCTCTTATTTCTTGTGGATTTTTTGAAGTTATAACCAAATGGAATGTTTACCATCTTGTAGAGGGACAATTTGGGCTTTCGTGTTGTACAACTTTTTTTCAGTAGGGACGAATTTTTTAAAATTGAATTTTCGAATGCTTCAGACGTTATTTGACATCATTATGTTTTTCTATACAGGGTGTGTATTTGTACAGTGGGAACACGCTGTAACTTTTTTATGAGTGCTGATAAAAATTTGAAATTGGGTGGACGGACATTTCCGGTTTGACCGGACATGACCGTAAATTTATATTTTTAATTGGGACATCCTGTATTTTTTGACATTTTTGGAATCATCGGATCATTTTACGTATGGTAGGACCATACAAAAATGTCAAGAGACGTTGAAAAATATTTGGAGATGAGATATCGGTCAACCCCTCATTTATAAGAGTTCTAATACTTTTTTTCACGATTTTTTTCCAAAAATGCAGCATAAAGTAAAAAATACTTGTGACAATTTTAAAATTTTTATCATTACAATTTAGGTCATTAATTACAACATTTATTTTTTAAGTTTTGATACCCTGTATCTTGGAAATTAAGCATACCTCAACCCATATTGTATACATATATATGAACTTATTTTTTAATTTATAAAGTTCTACCACCTGTTCAAGTTTATAGTCTTCGCAGGTTTTTTTTTCAGAGGGGATTTAGTCAATATATCGAAGACATTATCACTTTTATTTAATGAGCCGATCCAATTAACAAGCTTTGAGACCCCTATTATAGGTGCTGGTACAAGCTACTTAAAGGAATTATAGATATATAAAAATTAATTAGGCCCTGCTTTCGACAAATGTAAAATGCATTTGAGATAATTAGGCGAAATAAATTTCCATTAAAAGGTTTCATGGGGCGCGGAATAGACGGCAAGACGTCTGTTTTATCCGAGATATTTATAAGGGTAAATGTGAATCAATAAGACAGTATAATAGAGGAAAGTGTACAGGATGTTTGAAAACCGATGGAGGAACTGATTACGGTTTTATGCCCTTTAAAAATGTACTGTATTAAGAGTCCGTCGCGCGATTTTTTACGCTCGGCCCATAACATTTACTTAGACAACGAATAAACATAGCGGTCCAAACAAAAAAACAATCAAAAGACAAAGTTGTTTCCTAAGGCTGCTGTGTAATATTTTGTTCAAAATTAGTTTTTAATTATTTAAATTTAATGAGTAAATTGTGCAAGAAATCATCATATTTACAATTATTTATTTACTTAAAAATAAAGGTTTAAATCGAAAATTGGTTACACGAGGGAAGTAAGTCTGTCTTTTAACTTTGCAACGATACCAAAATTATATCGAATTGATTAAAATTACTCAAAATTCTATGCTAAATGCCGAACGTCTACAACTTCAGATACGAATATATTTTAAATGCTGCAACCACGTGTGTTTCACTCAGTGGGATGGGCTTAGAGATTGGTAAATGCGAGCAGTACCGGAGTTCAAAGAAATACATAGTCACTTATGAATTAATCGATGTTATGGAGTTCGATACTGATTCTTTTGTTGGCGTTGGTGTCTAAACCTTTCTTGTAGAATACATTTTTTCGTTTAGACCAACAGTTCCGGAAATATAAGAAGTTCTACTAGAATTCCTTAGGTACCTATGCAATTTTTACATTGCTTATTAAAACAATGTCATTTTTTCGTAAGTTCCAAATTGAACAAAATTCTCGGCAAATTAAATACGTATTTTCCATATTAAAATAATAAAGAACATAAAACACTGAAATAAATGTAGTCGCTATATTTATTTTATATAAAAATTTACCTGTTCTCAAATCTTTGTTCTTCTAATTTTAAAGAGGGCAATGTCATAAATATATTAAACACAATCATAATATGTACAATACAAATGGTTTTCTCATTATGGAAAATATAGATATTTTTAACTCGTCGAATGAATGCGCTGTCCTATTTCTGAAAACATCTTCTGCATCACAAGTATGCACACGGCGCACAAAGTTAATTTCTTGAAGAGTGTAACACCGTAAACTGTTTTTAAAAAACTTTTTTATAGTTTTGACTACATTTGCTCGATATAACTACATATCAATAGTAAATAATTAATATAAGTTTGTAATGCACAAATTTACTAGGCCGACTTTGGAACATTTTTTTCGAAAAGGCGTTAAGTTATTAAAAATTGGTGTGTACCGTGAGAAGTACTGTAGTTTTTTATATAAGCTGTAAAAAAACTACGAACATAAGTAAAATCGTTGATTTACAAGCGCACTGTAAAGAAAAACGTAATAATTGTCAAATAATGTCCCAAGCATCGATAATTTGATTTTATTTTTATAAAATGCGGCCCTACTAAAAAAAGCTGTACAAGTCCATTTTGTATACTAAAAATGTCCTTCTACAAGATGGTTATATTTTCTTAAAAACAACACATATATTTGCATATATCCTATTACTTCCGGAGTACCTCAGGGTTCCAATCTGGGCCCACTTCCATTTTCAGTGTTTATTAATTATAACAAATTATATTGATTGTTTCCTCAATACTTAGAACACTGGGTTTTGTGATAAGACAAGGTCATGAATTTTGAGATAATGCATTAAAATGGTAATTTGGTATATGAAAATATATTGATAAAATGCTTTTATTGTTGCAACTACTGTTATTTATGTGTACATTTCTTACTTCTTTCATTGAGTTATATAAGAACTTTTCTTATTAGTGACTGATGAAATATAAGACTTGCTACAGATTATGCGTGAATTCGCTATTCGTGATGTTTGAGGAATTCGCGAATAGGGTGAAGGGTCTTGTTCGTTAAAAATCCATTCAATCGAAACAACGAATGTTTTGTAGAGAAATATAAAGAAATTGACGCGGAAACACACTGTTATACGTAAACTGTGTTATGTAGACGTATTCAGTCGAAAAACTGCGACGTTTTGAACTGCAGTATTATAAAAACTGTGTGTATCGACCCCGCTTTAAATTTTCTACCATTAATACTAAAAATACATCAAGCAGTGTCGCCCTAACACCTCTTATGTTTGTCTTGCACTTAATAATATGCCAGTCGAAAAATAACAGGGCTGAAATTGCCTAATGACTCATTAAAAAGCTTTTAAGGCTCGTGCGAATGTGCGGTAAAAAACGTCTTCCCCTTGCCCATCTACTAGCTGTCAAATCACGAACACACTTCAGGGATGAGGGCACCCCGGCTATCTAGTACACCCTCAAGTTAAACAAGAATCGACGTCTCATAACTGCATTTCTATGCACTTTGAGCAAGCACCGCCGAAGTGTGTGCGGGATGAGTAATACGGGTCTCCCCCGAATAAATTTCGACGAAATTGACATCCGCCCTCGGGGGAAGCCTAATAGATCAACCCCTGACGTCACGCCCCCATATTCGCAATTAGAGGTCGGTTCACCCCGGTGGATCCGTGAGGATTCGGCATATGTCTCACGGACGGTTACCCTTTCGGGTAATCTCTTTAGTACACTTAAATATTAATTAGAACGTGTGATAATCTGCCAGTAAGGAATCGATTTGGAAGTCGCGAGAGCACTTAAGGCTCAATTTTTGAGCCCTCGGCGAGGGGAAGTTTCTGTTAAAATTTTAAGCTGTTTCTATACAGTTAAACCAAAATTTCATACATCATGAAATCATTTCCGTAAGTAAAATTCTATAATTTTACATGAAATTAATAGTGTGTACTGTGCCTCAAATAATTTGATTTATTTGTACTATTACACGGCGAATTTTTAGTTTTTTATTGTGTAGGTCAATAGTGTGAGTTCCTCAGGGGAGTATTTTGGGTCCAACTTTATTTATCATTTTCATCAATCTCTTAAAATCATATTTTAATACTAGTTGTTTATCTCTTTTTGCTGATGATTTTAAGCGGAAAATATAAACCAGTTATGACAAAAAGGAAAAGAATGCGTAAAAAATATGTCTGAATATTGTGTTAGAAATGATCTATCTTTAAATGTTTCAAAAACAGAAATGATTGCTTTTCCATTCTTCAGTCAAACTTCAGTTTATACGTACCCTTAAATGGTAAGTCCATTACTGATAAACTTACTGTTACTTCTTTGGGCATTTCAGTTGACATGAATTTGAATTGAGACTTACATGTATCAATCCTTTGTAGGAAATTAGCTAGTCAAAATTATGTGATTTATAATTTAAGGGCATTCGTCGGTCTTGACGTTTTAAAAATGTACTATTTCGGACAAGTGTATCCAATCTTGAACTATTCAATTATTTGTTGGGGTAATTGTTCTACCATTTACAACTTACTTATAGCTCAAAAAAGAATTATTCGTAGCATGCTGTTTAAGTCAAGATTACAACCTTGCCGTAAGTTGTTTAATGAATTGGGAATATTGACAGTTGTGTCTGATGAATTTTCACAATATTCAGACAGACAAATTGGATACAATCTCCGAAATCAAAATAATATTCCTTTCCCTCAACATCATTTGACTAAATCAGCAAATAGTCCAATTATTTTAGCTCCAAAGCTATTTAATCATCTCCCAGCAAGTGTCAAACAAATTGACAGCTTTCCGGTTTTTAAAAGAATTGTTAGGCATATGTTGTTAACTCGTTTTACAATTTGCAAGAATATTTTGAATGCCATTTTTAGTTTGAATATATTTTTTGTTGTTTGTAATATTATTGTATTTTAGTTTGTTCTTTATCATTTATTTGTTGACAATGATATATTTACTACTCTTATCTCTTGTGACTTATTCTATACACTGTAGTGTGTCTACGGAATAAAGCTTGTTATTATTACTATTAACACACCAGAATGTAATGTTACAACTGTAATAAATATTACTATTTAAAGTGTAAAGTACTGTTACTAGTAATACTACGTAAAATTGATATGTAACTTTCCATATCTTTTGAATTATGGTCCTAAGTGTTGCTTTACTCTGTAATTTTCATATAAAATAATGTGGATGTAAAATTAATATCAATAAATAACTTACTCAAAATATTGCCAACAAAAATAATTGCTATGCATTCCTAATAGGAAATGTTTTTAGACATTATTTTTTAAACAAAAAACCACTTGGTATTTAATTTTGATTTAATAAAATTTAAAAGTAGCTATAGTAAATAGAGAAAATTCCTAGATCAGTTTGAAAATACCTAAATATATTTACAGAAAACAAATATACACATGTTTTTTCGTTCTTCAATTAATGTAACAGAACCTTCAACCATGTATTATTAATGCAGATGGATCGATTTTGAACGGAAGCGTTATAACTATTATGACTTGCAAGGAATGACATTGTCTCTATTATCTAATACTATTTTTTATAAAATCACTTTATACGTGTACCTAAATGTGGCCAATAAATTATTATTTTGAATTTGAAATAAACACTATAGTAGGCAGCTATATATGTTGCCGCAATAAGAATTATTTTGTTATTGTTCACAGAATAATTAATTGTCAATGTTGTTTGCGAATAAAACATTTTTGGGGTTCCAATTATTTTTACAGCAAGAATAAGAAAAAAGTTTGATATAATTCGTACAGTAGGTACAAAATAAACATAAGTTAAAAAATATTTAAAAGCACGAAATGTGAATAGCTATATTCTTAAAACAATTTATAGACTCTAATTCATTTAATTTTTAAGAGAAATTAGTTTCTTTCATTTCGATTATTATAGGATAATCAATTTTGTCTTATGTATATTTTTTTACATAGTTTCTTTTCAGTTGCCTGTTAACTATGTTTTTAGTTATCATAATTAGTATCTTTTCTCATGTCATATTGTTTTATACTAAGTATTATTTTGTAACAAATACACTGAACAATAAACATTCTCACGTAATATAACGGCTATGTTACAACATACAACGTATAGTAGTTGCTGTAAAGATTACCTATATTAGAACCTATACAGGGTATTAAGAAAAAAGAATGTAAAATATTTCAGGAGGTAATAGTATGAACCACAATAAGCATAAAAGTCTTAACAAACAGGGGTCCGCAAAGTAACGGTTGCGGAGATATAGACCACTATTCGTTCAAACATTTTATTTTATTAGGAATAAACCGACAAAGGAAGCTTTTAACAAACAAAGAACAAAGTTACAGAAAATGTTCAAAGTGCCCTCCGTCCATTTCCAAGCAGGCACGACATCTTCGTCTCAACGATATTCGAATTCTTTCGAAAACACCCTCTTTGGTTTGGATTTCTTGACACTTTTGATTAATCCGTAGCTGCAGCTCTTCCAGGCTATTTACAGGAGTACCATACACTAATGTCTTCAAATATCCCCAAACAAAGAAATTTAGAGGGTTCAGATCAGGCGATCTTGGAGGCCATAAAACAGGTCTGCCCCTTCTTACCCATTTATGTGGAAAAGTTTGATGTAAATGCTCTCTAACGTCCATGGAAAAATGAGCTGGAGCACCATCATGCTGGAACCACATTTGTTGTCTGTGATTCAAAGGAATGTCTTCCAAAAAATCATACAGTCTTTTCTGCATAAAGTTGAGGTAAGCAGCGCCTGTTAATCGGTTTGGTAAAAAAAACAGGACCTAGAAACCTGTCACCTACAATACCCATCCTTTGTCTTCCGGATAAATGGCACTCAAGGAACAGATATCACGCAATCTTTGGTGAATTCTTCCAAACATGCGTTGTAAAGGAATCTGGCGATTTGGATAAGCGTCAACATAAAGACGTCGCGCTTTGATGGCGTTCGCATTAGCACGACCATAAATGAAATGCATGTCTGTTAATTCTGCGTTAGAGTAACCAGCCACAGCGAAAGAAAACTTGTGCTCTGAGAATAACTGTCAAATACGTACTGTTTATTTCACTAAACATCAACCAACTATTATAAGAAAATACAATATTGCAAAATAAAAAAATGGACTAAAAAACATAAAACATTCCATATATTCTTTGCGGACCCATGTTTATTGAGACTTTTCTGCTTATTTTGGTTCATACTATTACCTCCTTAAATATTTTACACTCATTTTTTAACGCCCTGTATTTAGAATAGACTCTTCAGCTCTGACTCCTTTGTCTTCGCTCGTAAATGGCAAATATATCCCGTAGGGCGCAATACAACCTTTAAACATAAAATTTTTTATCTCTGCCTGTAAGAATACTTCCATACAATGTACGCGAGAAAGAATAAAGAGAAATATTAATAAGAGAAATATTAATATCTCCGGAGTCATCGACACGGTAGGTGTGAATAATAAATTTATGGCATCGTTATCATAACATACGACATGTATAATATCTCGAGACTTGCACAATTATAAAATGCCAACCCGCAAATGGCATTTCCCCCTGATAAATGCGCTGGACGGGACCCCGGCACGAAAGGCGACTCCCAACAGATTTTTGCCATGCGAATCGATAAATTAAGACAGGTACACGGCGAAATCGATTCGATTAACGATGAATGAGCGATGCAAAAGTGCACGGGACACGCAACCGGTAAGCAAATAAACGCTGTTTCCACGCTAGTTATCCAAATGAGCCTGGAACTGGTTTGCGAACTGCTCGCACTGCCGTCCATGTGCATCCCGAGATCTCGTTTGTCTCGTTGAAGGTTTATAATTAAAATCGACACGTAATAGCGAGTATTAACTCGCGTTTAGGAGTGAGAGCGATGGTCTATTTAATTTTTTTATGTAGCCTCTGTAAACATGCGCCTGCCTCACGAGTTTCCTGTTTTAATAAACTTTTTCCTGCATAATGGGAATAGGAGACAGGACATACCGGGTGTTTCTTAAGTTAAAAATCCAGGGGCGTATTTTGTGGCCACAAATAAGGTTTATTTTGTTACTTATATAAATATGGGAGACAGCCATTGTCCAGCTACAGTGCCTCAAAACAAATTTGAGATCCATGGCCTACTTATGAGTCATAACAAAAATACCTGTAAAGTACCGAAACTTTAAGACTGTTTAACTTTTTTATTTTAAGAGATAGAGAAAACTTATTGGGAATAAATTTTGATTGCAAAATTGATACCTTTCACCTGATATAAACAGATTTCTGAAATATCGTATGTGGTTCGTTGCGCCCTCTAGGCGGACAAAAAAAATTCTATCGAAGCAGGCTATGGCCATAAAAAATTACCTGTTCTTTCGTTTTTGGACATGGTTGGACATGGATCTCAAATTTGTTATTACGAGCATAAAAGCCCTCCAAAAATGCAACAAAAACATTTAAAGATTTTTGACGTGGCGGGCATATTAAGTGACATACATGGGAGTGGCCCTCTTGTGTGAGGCAACCTGTATATAATGATCGATGATACCCACACCTCTGCCACTGGTGTTTCCAAAGCTGGTAATTTTTTATTTTATACCTACTGTTATACCAAATATGCACATCGAATTTGGTTAAATTATCTCAAGTGGTTTAGAAATTAAAAATTACTAATTTTTTATTTTAATTAATTTTTAAAGGTTTTTGACGTGTCTCGCATATTAAGCGAGATACATGGGACTGCCCCTCTTATGTGAGACAGTCTGTATATCACCCTGTATAATATTACAAATAAAATAGTTCCTCATAAGCGCCGTTGTATTATCTTCCCTTTTTGTTTCTTTATACCATTTTGTATTCCAAACCGATTAACAACAAAATTGATATATTTGGTCAAGTGCATTTGTACGATAGTCATTACATTACTTACAATAATAATAAAATAATTAACACACAAAACAGTGCAAAGAAGTAAAAGTACAGATAATACAATGACGCATATGAGGACCTATTTTATTTGTAATATTATACAAGGTGATATATATCTTTTAGCAAATAATTATCAATGATTCCCACACCTCCACCACTGGTACGTTCCTAAAGCTGGTAATTTTTTGTTTCATAACTACTGTCATACTAAATACGCATACCAAATTTGGTTAAATTATCTCAAGCGGTTTAGAAATTACAAATTAAAAATTGATTTTTTTTTTATTTTTGACGCGCTGTAGTTGGACAACGGTTGTCCTAAGACATATTTATATAACAAAAAGCACTTATTTTTGGCCACTGGATACGCCCTGGATTTTTTATTTAAAGAACACCCTGTATATTAAGAATGAGAGACGCGTCAATCTACATATTACGTTGTAATATTAAACTCGGTGTTATTCTACGAATGGTATGTCATTAGTTGGTATAACATATGAATTAATAATGAAGATTGACTAGTTCAATTGTAGAAAAGTGCTCTTGGCAGCCGTACTAATGAATGTTTTATTGTTGCAGGGTATCATGTCTCCGTGCAACTCCAAGCCGCTCGTAGTCACCTAGCAGCCAACATGCCAACGCGACTGAACTGACACTGAACCGCCTTTTCGCCAGAAGACAGTGAAAGCACTTACAAAACTTTATATAATAGACACTTGTACAGTGCATGACAAACGGCACAATATGAAAACCACGAGTGTCATCCTCGTGGTGTCGATACTGAGTGGTGCGATAGTGACAAAGACGCTCGCCGCAAGTTCTTCTGTGATATCTTCTACGGAAGGAGAGGGGAAATGCGAGGAGATCACCATCCCCATGTGCCTCGGCATAGGCTACAATATGACGCGGATGCCCAACGAGCTCAACCACGAATCGCAAGACGAAGCCGGTCTAGAAGTCCATCAGTTCTGGCCCTTGGTGGAAATAAAATGCTCCTCCGACCTAAAATTCTTTCTCTGCTCCATGTACGCCCCCATCTGCCTCCCAGACTTTCAAAAGCCCCTCCCACCGTGTCAAGGGTTGTGCAGAAGAGCTAGAGAAGGGTGCGAACCCATCATGACCCAGTACGGCTTCAAATGGCCCGAGAGGATGGAATGCGAGAAGTTCCCCGTGCAAGGAGGCGAAGTCCTCTGTATGGATCAGCCAGCCCAGTCCAACACCTCGTCTACTGCTAAACCGCCGCCGTCTCGCATCAAACCCCTCAAACCATGCAAAGGGTCAAAAAACTGCACAAGCCCCCACGGAGACGGAAGAAAAACCAACACAAGAGAATGCAAGTGCCAATGTCAGCATCCTCTGGTGTCACTAGTCTCCATGGGGCGAGAAACCTTACCGATGTTCAACAGAAGCGTCGCCGGCGTCGCAAACTGTGCATACCCATGCAAGGAGACCTATTTCAACCAGGAGGAGAAAGAATTCGCGGCGATATGGATCACGCTATGGTCCGGGCTCTGCGCCGCTTCTACGCTAATGACACTTACCACGTTCTTCATCGAAACCGAAAGGTTCAAATACCCTGAGAGACCCATCGTGTTCTTATCGGCTTGCTACTTTCTGGTTTCAATAGGATATTTGATCAGAGTCGGTTTAGGACACGAAGAAGTTGCCTGCGAAGCCAAGATCATCCGTTACTCGTCGACGGGTCCCAGTCCATGCACTTTGGTGTTCCTTCTAGTGTATTTCTTCGGGATGGCGTCCTCCATTTGGTGGGTGGTGCTGTCACTTACCTGGTTTCTAGCTGCTGGTCTGAAGTGGGGCAATGAAGCCATCGCTAGTTACGCCCAATACTTCCATATTGCTGCTTGGCTAATACCAACTTTCCAAACACTAGCTGTGTTACTATCGGGAGCCGTAGATGGTGATCCGGTGTCTGGAATTTGTTCCGTGGGCAATATGAATATGGAGAATCTGCGGACGTTTGTACTAGGTCCCTTGGTGGTATACTTAATACTCGGCACTAGCTTCCTCTTGGCTGGATTCGTTTCGCTATTCAGGATCAGAAATGTTATAAAAAAGCAAGGAGGCGCTGGTGCAGGTTCCAAAGCTGATAAACTAGAGAAACTAATGATAAGAATAGGCATCTTTAGCGTACTGTACACCGTACCCGCTACCATAGTGATCGGTTGCCATTTGTACGAGAACACCTTCCATGACGAGTGGCTTAAATCTTTAGCTTGCACATGCCCCAACTCCAGCATAATGCCCATGAAAGTTCGACCCCTCTACTCCGTACTAATGCTCAAATACTTCATGGCTCTAGCAGTCGGGATCACCTCAGGGGTGTGGATTTGGTCGGGCAAGACTCTGGACTCCTGGAGACGGTTATGGAGGCGGCTCTTCGGCAGACCCGACTTAACCGGCGCCAACGCCGTTCTAATAAAGAATCGCACCGGAAAACCACCTCCACCGCAATATTTGGTCGCAGGACCCGGCAGCGCTTCCCTGCTGGGCCCCACTGGAAGCGTTGCGTCTGCCAGCCAGCATCACCTCCACCACCACGTGCTGAAACAGCCCCCGCTTAGCCACGTATGACAAGCGGGCGAAGGGGGCGCTCCCATGGTGGTCGCTCATCCTCCTCAAGGCTCCGGACCTTCGCTGAGCAATTACGGGCCCATTTGAGTGACCGCCTGGGGTCCCCGCGACATGGTCACAGCTCTCTAGTCTACTGCAACAGTGCCATCGGTCGGCCGGACGCTCGTTCTCTTTTGTACAGACGAAATTATTTTTTAAAGTTTTGTTGTGTATTTATTTATTTACGGAAAAGTGTATAAATGTGAAAAATTTTAAATATTGTGATTACGAACTGATTTTTTTACATACTCATGTAGAAATCCTATACTTTGCCAGAGATTCACTTGATCTTCTAGGTTCGTGACTAAAAATGTTTTTAAATATGCGTTAACGTTAAAGAAATATCATTCCTTTGTTTTTATTCTAAACATGAGTTGAATGGACGAAATTTCATAATTATTTTTAACTTTGTTGTTTATGGCTTTCATAAAATGAACAAAGATATGTTTGAATGAGGCTCATGCTCCTAATCTTATTCATTAAATACAAAACAAACTTATTTAACTCAGATATTTTACCGAGCATCACTTGGTGTACGAACCTGGAAAATTTCAGTAAAATCCTGTCTATGTTATGACTCAATTTGTATAAAGTCCCTTCATTGGGCGATATTTGACATCAGAAGAAAAATGTTATTTATTAGGAGTCTAGATGGATAAAAAGATATAGATCCTTTCAGGTGTCACCTATCCCCAATCTAAAATAACACATTATATGTACATGTGCTCGAAGAAAAGAGTAGATTCACTTAGAACCCCTGAAACTAACAGCAGACAGTGTTGTTTAATGTTCTATTTCAAATGCAATATAGGGTCTAAGGTAAACAATGAGCCGAGTAAACTTGCACATTGATTTATTGCCTAAAAATAAAAAACACCCAACCCAGTTGGTTATCTTCTCCTGACTGTTCGTAGACTTAGTACTATCAATCAGCCCTGTCTTAACGCTGCCTTAAGAAACACAAATAAAATCCATACTTCCCAATTCGTAAAAAGCGCCTAAAAATAGACCTGTCCTCAACCTGCACTTCCGTAAAATACTTGAGATCCAGTTCGAGCTGCTCAAGCCTTTAACCTTTCTGTCTTTCGATCCATGACACTTGTTTCACTATACACATTGATACAGGCAATATACCTTCACTGATTTTAAATTGTTGATTTCCCCAATCACTAGAAAATTAAAAATCTCTGAATGCAATGACTGGTTTGTTATCACGAACCATATAAACATAGCACAGCTATAAATTTTTCTATCTTAAAATGTAAAAATGTAAGAATTACTTGAGAATTAACGTAAATATGATTAATGAAAGTTATCTGAATCCTAAAACAACATGTCATATAAGACAAAAGAACAACTGAAATGTAATTATATTGGAGAGAAATGGTTCGAAGGATATCTACAATTGACTTGGAAGTTGTATCAATTATTAGTAACTCAAATAATTTTAAAAGAAAACTTCCTTTTGAACGATCTCTCTCAGATCGCTAGCGTAGTAGAAATTGATGTACGGCGGTCTTTCCAGTATGGCTACACTTCAGCAGTTTGAAAAATTCATAAAGTGAGTTTTACCTAATTTTGAACCAAGAGTTAACATGTTAGAGTTGGAGGGTTAAAGTGTGAAACTGGATCTCAAAATGTCGGCTGAAGTGTAGCAATGGAACTAATGCTAATAATAATTCAAAAGTGATGAGAACATATACGTAACTAGTTTTAATTATTGGGAGTGTGAGATGAAACGTGTGTTGTTAATCATCTCGTGTGAATGGGGATTTGAACTTCAAAGGAATGTTTTAGATGAGGAAGTTTGTGAAAGTGACCTAGCCATATTCAATGCCATATTCGTGCCACAATCTATCTAAAGATATTTGGGGACCATCTCGAAAAAAAAAAACGGGAATTCTACTGAAGCTTCAAATCGTCTGTCTGATGAATGCTAGTGATTTGTAAAAATATCTTAATATATTCTTGTAGTTCGGGTTAGTCTATAGGTTTTTATATTAAATTATTGAAGTGAACCCCGTAACCTTTTGTACTTATTACTGTCTATTTAACCAAATGTGTAAATATGTCTGTGCAGCCACGTATATCGGACAGTCTGCTGTTATATATGTACTAATTAAATATTAAATAAGACGATTAATGAAAGCAAACACCCCATGGGGCGTGTATTGAAACAAAAAGTGATGATTTGTATCCAATTTATAGCTTTATGAATTTAAATTATATATATATAGAGTGTAGAACATATCAGATTTTATAAAATGTTTATATCCGCACACACATCTCTCTCTGGGTATAGATTGTCACGGTCGAGTTGATTTAATAAGGTTCATTTGTATTTTAACTGATTTCGTTTTATGGAATAAAACCAATAACGACTGAGCACAAATTTATTTTGTATATTTTTTTTATGGAACTTGTACAGCATATTGTAACTGCGTGTATAGTAGTCATAGTTATTGTAACTTGTCTGTATGCTTCAAAATGTATACGATTTTAATTATATTTTATTGTTTAAATTTAACCTCATGCGTTTCACTCCCTTTCCTTCCAATCCCTATAAAACAAAAATAAACAAGACATACTTCATGTCGTAAAAAATAGCATAACAAGTAAATTAAATATCGAAGAATCAAAAATGATATCAAAAATACAATTCTTGATGTTTTGTTTATTCATTGTTACTATTCAAATTTTCATCAAACAAAACAATAACTAAAAAAAACGTTTGTTTATAAGACCCCCATTATTTTGCTATTCTAACCACACATTTTAACAATAATTATTTTCACATACTTATAAGTAAAAGTGAACAGTCTTTGTATATAGTTATGAAATGAATTCATGTTATTTACTAAGCACTACTAAGCGTCGTACTCTTGAAATAGTATTTTTACAAATACAAATAACTTAGATATTTAAGAACTGAATAATATAGAACAGCAAATAATAGGAATAATATCTCATGCCACCTGCAAATATTCAAAGTAAAACAAATATGACGCGATTTAACCAACAATTTTTTAGATATAGAAATCTTTTGAAACGTGTATTTTTTTTAATTTAACTGTAGATGTAAATATTGTTATAATATAAACTTACATAGTTCTGCATATAAAATTGTTTACTTTTGTTTGTAAGTATGTGGAAATAATTGTTAAAATGTGTGGTTAGAATAGCAAAATAATGTGTGCCTTGCAATCACTTTTTAAAAGTTACTATTTTATTTGAGGAGAATTCAAATGGGAAAAGTTGATAAACAAAACATCAATAATTTTATTTTTCGAGAATTGTGCACCTAAAAGCACCACGAATTTGATCATTTTACGGCGAGAAATACGGCATCTTTAAAGAAAGAAAATAATTCAAATCAGATATCGTGAGTAAGTGTGAATAAAATAGAGGTACTGCTCATGCCTACAAATGAATGTTTGGATTTGGAAGATAAGGACTAAAGAATTAGGTTGTATATTAAAACAGTTTATTTTGCATTTGGAACACTCGTAAAGCAAGTGATCTAGAAATAAAAAATAGCATGTCTTACAGCTAAAATAATATGATGAACTAAGACCACTTGGGATTTATTCTATATCTCGGTAAAAATATCTAGCATTACAAAGGTAAGTAAGTAAAGTACTTATGCCCTATTAAACTGACCAAAAACCATTTCTACACTGGAAGAAACGGAAATAAAGAATACAAATGAACTAGAAATTTCCTCTGTTGTGATTGTTTATATATTTACGTTTCAATCAACTCAAACATAAAAAAGTATGATGGGTGAATATAAGTGTTCAATAGCTTTGAAACTAATAGGATTCAAATATTAAACCAGTTTGTTCCATTTGTGGTGTATGGGGAATTATAAAGTACGTATATAGTGCCAAAAATTACATGTACGATAAATTCGTGATTTATTTTTGTTACACGCTCTCCAATTTCACCGGTGCTGATATTTCGAGTGAGTTTTCTACCGTGACATTGAACAAAAATCTGATAAAGTCACACAAACAACGATAAGGAATGAAAAATAGAACCGATCAATCAATCAAACTAATCAAAGCTATCAAATATCGAGGTGAAACTAAATAGAATAAGATTAAATTTTTAATGAAAGCGTAATAATTCAATATTTAATGAACGCAGACGTCTATATTGGGGAAACAAAGAAATCAATGATCAAATAAGTACATACTGTGAAATACTGTGAAGTTCGTGTCACTGTTTGGATATTATCTACATAAAGATTAAAAATAACAGCACGTCAGTGATAACGGTCTGTATCTTGTAAACGATTATTTTTGAAAATCTAAACTATGTAGGTATATATAAATACACTATGATACAACTAAACTGAAAGATGTAGATACCATCATAAACAAACTATACTTCAAAACTTTAGCTATAAAATAATTTATTAGTAATATGCAGAGTGTCTCAGGTTTTACTGGCATCTTTGAAAGGGATAATTATTGTATAGTGGAAATAAATGAGATTTACCAAAAAATATCTATATCTAAATGGTCATCGTTTCCAAGATACAGTGTAAAAGATTTTGAATATTTTTATTATATTTTTTATTTTCCTGGAAACCCTTCTTGATAAAACAATAATAATTCTAAGTTGTAATGGGATACCTTAGGTCTAATTATTCAGTTCCCATTATCACCAGTGGCGTAGAGACTCTTCTTTTACTTACAATACAAATAGTACACCAATATCTTAATTATTAATATATAAGTTTTGATTATTTTGAGGAAATAATTATTCTATGCAATTTTCTATAAAGTACATTGTATTCAAGTAATTGTCCAATTAAAATATCTCTGCATTTCGTTGTTTGAACATATTTCTATCAAAAGCTGAAGAAAACTTGAAAATCCACTTTTAAAATATTGCACATCGCCACAATTTACCAGTTTGAGTACACTGTAAAAAATAATTACAGTTAAAATAGATGGCAATTTATTTACCACTCATTATTGCTGTAATTTTCTTATCGATTGTGACTTTACAAATAAAATGTAAAATTACGTTGTAAATTTATTTTGTGGTGTAATTTTAAGTTTTGCAATTGTAATATTACTTTGTGATTTTACAATACAAAAAGTATTTTTACAATGTAACTTCCACAATTACTTGTAAAATTGCAAAGTAATTTTACAGACAGTTGTATAGTTACATTGTAATAATACATTTTATATTATGACTACAATGTAACTTTTTTTATTTATTGTACAGAATAGTCCAATTTGGGCACTTAGGTATAGAAGATTTCTTCTATTTTCCGAAAAGACAGAAAAAAGTAGCCAAGATATTTGGAGCTTAATTTTTGAGAAAACTTGAATAGCGAGAATCACATTTCGATTTGGTCGTTTTCTGTGGTAACTTTTCTACTTATTATATTAGTATTTACATGTTTTCTCTATGTGTGGCATCTAGTGGCTTGAGGTATATTTTTTATAACTTCTAGTTCTCCGCTGCTGTAACAAATATACATATGTTTTAATGAAACATCATACGTATGTAATATGGGGCATCATAGAAAAGGTCTAAAATTAAAAGATAGACATAGGTACCTAAAAAAAATTAGTAATTATGAATAGTAATTCATTTATACTTAATAGATTAAGTATGTAGGCATACTACATGAGAAAAATTGAAATATCGTAAGGAATTAACGATTGTTACTTACCTTAAGTAACATATCAGGCTTTTCCGTGAGTTTCTCAATAGCATCACTGCATCAGAATGTTATTTCAAAAGAAAAATGTACTCATATTAAGTAACCTAATTAACATGAATGCCAATTACTTCTAATGTTAACAAACACCCTTAATAGTAATACTAGATTTTTGATATGATATCCCCAGTGAAGTCAAACATTTCCGAAGCAATAGATTCGTTTTCTATATGCTTTTCAGATTTATATACAAAAAATTAAATACTTTGGAATTTATAACTCATTTAGTTGAAAATAATACTTATTTCTGTTATAGCCCCCATGTATATCTTAAAATCAGCAGAATAATTCTTTTCAAATTCATAATTAAAATTTTTGAACAAATTGTGTGAAAACATTTGTTACACAAAACCGTACTTTTCCTAACTGATTAATAAATAGCTATTTTGTACTCCGATTACGACTCAGTTAGCTAATTAGTAGTTACAGCTTTATTATATCTTCAATATATTAACTGCCCTTTGCTTATTTTTTTAGCTTAGAAATACATGTACATACAGGTACTGAAGTAATAAAATATTACGGTTTTACGGCAATTTTTTATTAAAATTTGGTACCTGCACATTTAGGTTATTTGTATAAAACAGAACACTTAACGTTATACAAAACATGTAACAATGTAAAAATATATTCATAGAACTAAAGTTAACATTTTATAATATTCAAACGAAATCTATGATCTTATACTATTACAAAGTAATATTAATTATATAAGTGTGCATAGATAAGTAGGTACCCAGAACTTAAAATATCATGCTAATTCTCCAGAAGCCCCTGTTCTTCAAATATTTATAAAATATAATTCCAAATGAATATAATATATTTTTATATATTATGTAAGATGAACAAAATAACAGTGGGGTACCCGATTTTTGTAGATGCAATGTATCTTTGTTTCAATAATTATGTGTAACTTACATACCTATTACTTCTTAATCTCATTGAGGTTATGTTTAAACAAGCACTAGACAAAACTATTTATAGTACTAAAAACACTCACTTGTCACTCTAAATATGTTTATATTGCTAGTCACTACTCACTAAATTAATTATGTAAGTACCTAGGTCCTAGGGACACGCTGCGTTCATCGAAATGAAGCAGGAAATAATGAAGGCGTCACCACCCAACGCTCTCAACGGTTAGTGGTCTAGTGCGTTTTAAAATTAGTAGTACCTTCACACATACATTAGGCATATTTTTACAGTCAATTATATAGTAAATTTGGTATGTTCAGTAATTTTACAATGTATAAATGAATTTCACATTGTTAATTGAAAATGTAGTACAATATATTCTATAAATGTACAAATTATATTATGATTACATACTAAGTTTATGGTTTTATTGTATATTGACAGTTTTCTTGTAAAATTATAAGTGTAATATCATCATTATTTTTAGAATTATTTTAAGCGAATTATAAGGATATTCTTACAAAGTAAATTTGTAAAGTTACTAGCCTTCTTTTCAGTGTAACTTTTTCAAGTAACATTTGTCTGTCTTTTCAGCGGAAAAAGAGCTTTACCAAACCAATTATCCAAACAATTTGTCTTCGGTGCATTAAATATTTCAAATAAGACTATTTAGAAAACGGTTACTTCTAACGACTTCAACAAAGAATACCTTATTACATAAAGAAAGTAGAAGATCCGATTGTTTTAATAAAAAAAAATTAGCCATTTAAAAGAAGCATGATGTGCCATAAGTTCCGCCTTCAACTAGTAGCGCCAAAGTTAAATACAAATTTGAATTTCTCGCCCCTAAAAACCCTCCATTTCCAAAATATATCCAAATATTTGGATTGTTTAAAAAATGATTTATAAATATCTAATATAAAATGTTTGCTTTAACACCCTGTATCGTTTTTACCTATCAACTTTCGACTAAACTAAGTTTACCTATATAGCATCATAAAAATAATCAAAATTTAAAGTATCTTACGTTTTTTTATAATTAAGACAGTGGCGTACTATTTTTATTTTAAATAAAATAAGAGAGTTTTTACGCCACTGCTGATAATGAGAATATTTAAACATACTGAATAATTAGACTAAAGATATTCCATTATAACCTAGAACTATTGCTCTATTGCTGTTTTATCATGAAAGGTTTCCAAGTAAATAAATGAAAAAAATTGAAATCTTTGACACCCTGTATCCTGGAAACGGTGAACTTATAGATATAGGTATATTTGGCTGTATCTTATTTATTTTGACTGAACAATCACCCTTTCCAAGGATGTCAATAATACCTGAGACACCTTGTATAATATATTTTTTGCAAAATTTAACAAAGGTACAACATTAATCTAAAATATAACATTAAAAATAACAGTAACAATAATAACAATACAAATAGAAAAATTATTCACAGAAGCTTTGTGTAATTACAATTTGAGAGGCGCCTTCACCCCTAGAAACGACCTTAATTGTTAATAGTATACAGACGTTTTCTAATGAAAAGACCAATATTAGTAATCATGTCAGTTACATTTAAATAAGTATTAATTTACATTGTTAGATTTACCAATTCATTAAACAGATTTTTTTCAGCACTATGGTGTATACCCACTTTTTTACTCTTTATTTAAGTTTTAAATAACATTTCTTAAAATAATTCGTAAACAATTATAGTCTAATCCAAGATAGTCACAATTTCGTTGGTTAATTGTTTTTTGATTTTTAGATACAGAAATCTGACATTATCTCTGGTTTCATATACAGGGTGTCTATGAAAGGTTGGGACATCTCGGAGCTGGAGATACTGGTGACCATAAAAATTCGATTGAGCCAAGTATGCCTTATCCGAATGTTGCTGGTTTCAAAAATACAGGGTGTTCAATGCTAGAATTTTATTTTGAAATATCTCAATAACTTCGAAACCTGTCGGAGTATTAAAAACAAAATTGGCACAATTATGTTACGGAAAATATGAATTTTTAACTAATTTTGACGTCACTAGTAGAGGGCGCCACTTATGGCACAGCATGTTTCTTTTAGATGACAGAACTTTTTTATTGTTTAGTGTAACCATCTGTCTATTGAAACAATCGATTCTTCTACCTGTTATATCTGACAAAGGTATACCTTGTTAAAGTCGTTAGGAGTAACCACTTTTGAAATAATCGTATTTGAATTATTCAGTGCAGCGATTGAAAACTGGTATCGTTTCAGGTAAAATGCCTTTTCTACTGAAGATACAGCAAAATGTTACTTGAAACAGTTATTCAGAACGGTAAATTATGCAAAATTTCAAAAAGATCGCCTATCTTCTTCTCATCTTGTGCTTGTATTCTCTCCATCCCCCCTCCAAATGTGTGGTGTGATCTCCAAATCTGGGGGGAAAGAAATGCGGGAAATGCAGAAAGTGCGAATAAATGGTGGTAAATTTAAATAACACGCTGAAGTGTTAAGACGATGTTATGTATGTAAACATGATGTTTCCTCCGGCATTCGATTGTCGTATGGTTGCGCCATCAGAAAGTTTGTAGCGTACCAGGAGCGTCGTGTTACCGAATTTTATAGGGTGATTTGTTTATTTTTTAAAGGTCGAGTAAGAAATTTTATTTTCGATTTTCTGTTTTTATTAGGCCTTCCGAATACGTGGTTAAAATTAATGACATTATGACTAACTCACCCTGTATAAGCAATTAAGAAATATATTGCCGTCGATTGCCAGTCGATTTACCCTTTCTAAAGCCGTACCACAAATCCGATATTATTTTATGTTTTCCTAAAAACTTGCAAGGTCGGTTTTTTATATTTTTATACGATTTTAGAATTAGATTAGATTATTTGCATTGTTAGATGAAGTATGTATTTTTTTAGATAAACAGTATAACTGACATGAGTCAATTATGAAGGAGATATTTGCTGAAAAAAAGACTGATAAATATCAATATGAACGTCATACTCAAACAAAATTTGAATTCTTGTAGAAATGTATTCCTATATACCTATTACAATTTGTTGGAAACAAGCCGCTAAGTGCTAGTAATCTACAGTGGTCAACGTAGCAAAGTTCCCAGGTTACGCCAATAGAATTTAAAAATGCATAAGCAAGTCTGACTACAAAAATCTTTAATATTGTCATTTGATCACGTAAATTGCGAGCCTTGAAGGCTATGTTTGCAGTTTATATAACATTTATCCAATTGTGACATATTAAAATGACTTAAATGACTAAATCCATAAGAACTGCAACAAATAATATTTTATTCACTTGTGAGATAATTTTTTTTAGTCACTACTATTTTTACATCACTATAATTTGGTTAGGCAACGTTTATTATCAAAATACGCCAACAAAATACATAGATAGCTACTATGTTTATAATATAATTCTTTAAACCAGTGAAGTTGAGACTGATAGCACTACCGACTGGAATCGATACTTGCTCTCTGCGACATTATAACCGTTGTTTCTAATGATTTCAGTTTCAGTAGAAGAAACTTGTAACTTATCTTCTGACATTTGATTAATTTTGTTAGCTATCTAGGACGCCCAAATGCATCAAATGCAGCTCCTTTACCTAATACATTTTTTTGAAATTTCAAATTTATTTTTAATTGACTGTTTTATATAGCCTTCTGCATCAAAATCAGAGCGCCATCTACCATGCATTTTTAATACTAATAAAACCGCACCTGCTTCAGCAAGTAATCGCCGAAGACATTAAAACACTATGCCCAGTATACTCATATGAATTTTTAATTCCAAGAAACTACTTCATCTTTTGTGGCATCTTAGAGAATATATTCAAACCTACAGGCTGCACTATGCATTTTTAATTTATATGTTATAAAAATCGTCGACGTGGTACAGTTCTTGGCCTCAGTTCCATATATATTTGAAATGCTTCACTTGCATGGATAACATTACTTCTTATGTAAAAGCTTTTATATATTTTTAGGTATTAATAATATTGTGTGAAACTAACTACTCAGTGGACAAAAGCCCCAACCTGCGTTGAATTACACCCACAATATCTACCCATATATTCCTTATTATTAGCTTTTGTAACATTTTTTTACTATTTTAGAAAGGTATTTTAAGCTAATATAAATCAAATCTCCTACAATTCCTATCAATGAAGTCATATGTATGTTCTCTGATACCACACATCTAGGTATGCTAATGAACAATTCCACAGACAAAACTCTATTCAATAATTATCTAAAGAAAATAAACTAATTTACTAACCTTCTAATGAAACACTCTATAAATATCTAACTTCACTTTTTGGTAGTGGAAACGCGACAAATTCAACCACAATAGGTTGGGGCTTTTGTCCACTGAGTAGTTAGTTTCACACAATATTATTAATACCTAAAAATATATAAAAACTTTTACATAAAAGGTGAACATTTTTCAAGTATGTATTGTCATATTTAATTCATTGACAGGATGTCACTTTTTGTCATTGTCGATATTTAACTTCAAATAATTTTAATTTTTATAATAATTTTTATAGTTAGATATTTGATTCAAGTTAAAGGAGACCACCTGAAGAAGCAATAATAAAAATGCAGAAATAGGTCAGATCTCATCTATTGTGGTTGAATTTGTCGTGTTCCCACTACCAAAAAGTGAAGTTAGATATTTATAGAGTGTTTCATTAGAAGGTTAGTAAATTAGTTTATTTTTTTTTAGATAATTATTGAATAGAGCTTTGTCTGTGGAATTGTTCATTAGCATACCTAGATGTTTGGTATCAGAGAACATACATATGACTTCATTGATAGGAATTGTAGGAGATTTGATTTATATTAGCTTAAAATACCTTTCTAAAACAGTAAAAAAACATTACGTCTATTGACAACAGCGAATATTCTTTGTATATGTCTTAGTTTCTGGAATTGTGAAAACCAATACACTTCCTCCTTGGGCTTCTTGCCGGAATTCAGCTGGAATGAAGAAATTCTCAGTATTCTTACTCATGTTTGGTTAGGCAACGTTTATATCAAAATACACCAACAAAATACATAGCTACTATGTTTATAATATAATTCTTTAAACCAGTGAGGTTGAGACTGATAGCACTACCGACTGGAATCGATACTTGCTCTTTGCGACATTATAACCGTTGTTTCTAATGATTTCAGTTTCAGTAGAAGAAACTTGTAACTTATCTTCTGACATTTGATTAATTTTGTTAGCTATTGCCACCTTACGACGCCCAAATGTATCAAATGCAGCTCCTTTGCCTAATATATTTTTTTGAAATTTCAAATTTGTTTTTAATTGACTGTTTTATATAGCCTTCTGCATCAAAATCAGAGCGCCATCTACCATGCCTTTTTAATACTAATAAAACCGCACCTGCTTCAGCAAGTAAAGTCGCCGAAGACATTGAAACACTATGCCCAGTATACTCATATGTATTTTTAATTCCAAGAAACTACTTCATCTTTTGTGGCATCTTAGAGAATATATTCAAACCTACAGGCTGCACTATGCATTTTTGATTTATATGTTATAAAAATCGTCGATGTGGTACAGTTCTTGGCCTCAGTTCCATATATATTTGAAATGCTTGCATGGATAACATTACTTCTATTGACAACAGCGAATATTCTTTGTTTATGTCTTAGTTTCTGGAATTGTGACAACCAATACACTTCCTTCTTGGGCTTCAGCCGGAATGAAGAAATTCTCAGTATTCTTACTCATTATTTGTGTCGATTTTGCAATTTTTTTCACTCTTGTTGACAAATAAACAAACTCGTCTCGAAAAATTGTAACTCTCGGCTGCGCCTCGAGTGTCCGTTTTTTTAGTGAATAAAAGGCTTATTAATTCCCTTATACAATATTTCCAAATAGGTATTGGGACGAAATGTGTGATAGAGATGGAATATGGGTGATTGGGGGGGGGCTAATATTCTAAAGAAGTGTTCAGGGGGCAAAAGTGAACAAAAAAGCCTAATAAACGTATGATCGAATATCAACGGTTACTGAGATAACAAAGAAAATATGTATACACAAGTTAATTATTGTAATGCATCAATAGAGAAAAGTGTTTATTGTGTAATTATTATAAATTATAACATTGATTGAAGATGTAATAAACCGAAATTAATAAATTCAATTTTCAAATATACCACCGTCCGCCTCAATGCATGCATCAACTCGTTTCTGGATTGCACGGGTAGCTTGTTGAAGTGCACGGAGATTTTGTCTTATAAGTGCTGTACAATTGACAATCCGATCGACTAGCTCTTCTCTTGTTTTCACTTTTGTTGCATTGACTAATGATTTAAACCATCCTCAAAGGCAGTAATCAAGAGGATCCAAATCTGGTGACCTTTGTGGCCAACTTTGGAAACCACCTCGGCCAATCCAGCGTTGTGGAAAGCGATTATTGAATTTTCCAAAAATTCTACATTTCTATCTCCAGTGCACACCACACCACACATTAATGCTGGAAGTTACTTTCCACCGTGGCGTGCGGAATTTCATCTGACTAATGATGTTCATTGAGACAGCTATTTACTCCACGAGTGAATTGAGCTTCATCAGTGAACAAAATGTATTTGTAAAGTGTATGATTTGCGTTTATCCAATTGCAAAAATGCAACCGCAAATCATTACCGACAGTCCTGAGGATTCTGGACGTGCTGAATATGGAAAGGTTTTAAATCATTTTTGTGAATGACTTGCCTCTCCAGCTTGCCTCTCAGATGTAATTCTCATAGTGGGAAACATTGCAGTTTCACGTCCATTGTTGAAGACTGTCTGAAATACATTTCTATATGGCACTCTTCTGTTCAGGAAGCGACCAATGCACATGCGACATTACATCTCAGTAACCGTTGATATTCGACTATATGTTTATTAGGCTTTTTTTCACTTTTGACCTCTAAACACCCCTTTCGAATATTGGGAGTTCCCCAGATCACTCGGTATAATTAATAAATAACTATCAATAATCTGTCACAATTAGATAAAATATTGCCACGTGAGTTAAATTAATTTATTTGCTAGATGATATTCTTCTCATGAATAAATATTCATTTAACTCACTTGGTGTATAAATAGCTATTAAAATACTTTTATTTGTTTTATAACAATTTTTAGGTGTTATCAATAGGGTTGTTTCAACAGCAATCAGTGATTAGTTTGAGTCTGTCAGAAATGTTAATTCAGCTACTTTTTTTACTCTGTTTCGAAATGGTAAATGCATAGTTATCATGCGCCCCTCGTAATTTCGCATTCCACGGCCCACCTGTCGAAAATCCGGCTGACACGTAGGCGGGAGGTTAATAAGGAAGTTCCGTCTTTACTTTCTAAAAAATGACCACGAGTACGGCATTGGTCTAGGGGTCAAGACTTTTGCGACCCAACTACTACGTGAGATTACCTACCCAACAATTTAATAATTATAAACGTCAGTTGCAATTTGAGATTCCTGGAGAAGATTAACGGATTCGCGCAGAAAGAGCCTTTAAAAAACTAAGTAGGGAGGCGTGTTGCAATTATATACTTGGGAAACTACGTACGTATTCATATTCGGTAAACAAAAATGGCCGCGGTGTATAGGAAACGGTTTGACTTGTGAGGGAGCGTAGTGTAATGAGTTTTGGAATTTGATTTCTCCAATTTCTGTAATTAATTATTTTGCAAATTGTGCTGTCAGGATCGTGCGGTCTCTTATTGATATTAGTGGTCGTGAATATTATATTTGTTAAGGATTCCATACACGACAGGTAAAGCTGGACCTCTATTATATTTGTAATGTACGTATAAACCATTCTGAACATATCCACGTGCATTAAAAAGGATCGCTATCAAACATATTTCCCGATACTATACAGAATGATTGACAACTTATTGCCCATTTTTGCCCAAAAGTGAATAAAAATAAAAAAACAGTTATTCTTCTAAAAAAAACGTTGACTTTATTGACCAAATTATTCATTTTTTACAAAAAAGTTAAATTTTACTCAGAAATACTGAAAAAAACATGATGTACTTGAACAGGTACAATGGGATGATATGAGTTCATTTGGTGTGATATAACTCAAAACAATTTTTTTGAACGCATAACGTATTTTGACATTTTTTGCATGTCCATCTTATACGAGAGTGGTATACAACACACCGTAAGGGATTTTCAAATCTTTGTGGAAAATGTCCAAAGTTGTCTAAGCGAAGACTGTCAGGTACTGATGACTGTCTTCTGCGCAATTGTTTATTGGCTCTAAGCAAATATAAATCTCACAACGTACCTCGTAAATTCTAACTGCGATACTCTTTTTACCAGTGGCCAAAAGGTAAAGTTTCCAAGAATTCGTCATCGTCAGGTCCAACATGTAGGTAAAAAGAACCCACCACCACTCTTTTCCATGAATTCCAATACGATAATTATTTACAGATTGATCATTTAGATCAACTCCACCCATTCTCTTGTAGTAGCTTTTGTAAAGTTGCGGTTGTGGCACTTCAGTGTTTTGTTTTTTTTTTTTACCATCTTTTTACTTTTTGTAATGGTTGTATATAGTCGTAATTTGTGATCATGTTTACTACATTATTATCAACCCACCGCACTACCAGTAATTCGTTTATAGTATCAAATTGGTAATCAAAGGTGCCCCTTATTCTTTGGCCAACCAACACTTTCGAAGATTTTAAAGGACATTTCATAATCCGGTTCTCCCTTATTGTCGCAGTGGCTCTGAAACCCTTCTTAGTCAGAGTTGACAGAAAATTTAGGGTAGAAAAGTAGTTGTCGAAAAAAACGACATGCTCTAAAGGATTTTGTACATTTGGAAAAGGTTTAGAACTACATTTCTTCCCAAAGTATTCGTTGCGTTTTCCATGTTAGTTTTTCCACAGTATGTATCAAAGTGATAGCAGAAACCATCAGAGCTAGATAAAACCTAATTTTTGTAGCCAAATCTCACGGGCTTTCCCCTAATGAACTGTTTCGCTGAATGGCGTCCAAAATAGTGAACCATGGCTTTGTCGATAGATAAATGCGTATGCAGAATGCCCCATTGTTTGAATTTTGTATTCAGAATGTTCATGAGTGGACGAAGTTTGATCA
This sequence comes from Monochamus alternatus, assembly GCA_037114965.1. Classification (NCBI taxonomy): domain Eukaryota; kingdom Metazoa; phylum Arthropoda; class Insecta; order Coleoptera; family Cerambycidae; genus Monochamus; species Monochamus alternatus. The sequence continues at coordinate 127,386,843 of CM073426.1, forward strand.
TCTTGTCGGTAGTCACTATATGGGAGTTCGTAAAATGAATGTTTTGTTTTATTTGATCATATTTGTTCCTAGACATAAACATAAACATTTTATAGTTATTAAATAAAGAAATTTGTGTCGGGTGCAGATACTTTCTCACAATATAGTTCGCCGGTTCGGTTTTCTAGGTTATTGCACAACACTGCCGCGGGTCCATTAAAAATTTTCTACTATCTGTTCCTTTCGTTCGATTTTGTTATAATAAATAGGTATTTTATTTAGCTGTATCTACAGGAAGTGTGTTTTATGGGTAGTGAGTGGTTATAATGAATGAAAATGTTGTAGTTTTGCCAATTTGTAACGAAATAATGAAACAAGAGTGCAAAATAGTGGAGCTAACTGGATTAACTGTTACCTACCTAGCTATCAGGTATTATTACTAATAAGAATGTTAATTTTTGTCGTTTCTGCATTTAGAAATGCTGCAAAAAAACGACCGCATGGTAGTAGATATTGTTGATAGATGTAAGATTTATCTATGGTTCTAAGCCATCTCAGTCGATGCGTATCATAGGTGTAGGAAAAGAGGGATTTTGCCCCATTTTTTAAATATCGAGCTAAAATAGTTTTTTATTGTCTTTTATGCCTTCCTGGGCACGTGGTTAAAATGTTTGTACTTAGTCATAGTTAACCCTGTATACACATAACTCCAGGCGATTCCGAATACTGAAATCCGATTTTAGTGTTAACGTTTTTGTGACAGAATTTACATTATTTTTTCCAAAATGACTTACGTGTATAGCAACTCGTTGTTGATGAACATCGTTTTAATGTATGAAGTCAGGCAAAATACTTAGCAGTTGCTAGCTCTGATCATATGACTAAAATGAAATGCCATTTGCTCAAGGACATGTTCCCATGATGAACCTTAAATATGTACAAATATTTTAATCAGCAGCACAGTTGACGGTGTAGAACACATAATAAAAAAGTCAAGTTTTAAATAAATGTTTCAATTGAAAACTTGTTGACGACCGCTGACTTTTCACTCCCCTTTCATGAGTTGCAAATTGGAAGTGTATTCCATAACGTTGCCAGTGTTACACTAATGTATTGAAATATTTTGTAGGCTTTAGGAAAGTTACGGACTAGGATTTTTAGGCAATATGTCAAAGAATGATTGAAATATGTTTATAAAAATATCGATGACCTCCTTCTCCTTTGCTACCTCCAGTAAAGAATGTCTATGTAGGTACGTACATGAAATTGAAAACATAAAACAGATAATCTACTAATAGTTATTCAGACTTTAATCATTATCAGCATCTCAACCTTTTCACTATTTGAATAATGTTTTATATTATTTTATTTATTTATTTATTTTATTATTTTTATATTACATTATATTTTACTTAATTACACTGTACTTCGCCAAAAATATTAATTAAATACACAATACACTCAAAAGAAAAACATTTATGAAAATAATAAAACCGATTTAAATACGTTTTATACAATAGCAAAGTTTACAGAATATAAGTTAATTGAGAAATGGCGTCCTTATGTGCTCTGCACAAGGCGCAGCCGTACCAACATATCCTCTTCGTCGACCTCGCTAGCTGTTCATCATAGGATGTAGCTCTGCTCACTGCAGGACGTTGTGCTTACCGCCTGCGACACCTGTACCTACGACATCGCATCTATGACTTCAAACTCTTTTTCAATCTCGATCGGTTCTTCTGCTGGAAAGTTACCTTAATGGTTTTTCTGACCAGCTCCTTTTTTGCATGCAGCACTGGTTTTACAAACGTTAGCGTTTCATTTTCTTCATAAAGTCTGTTTCGAACTGCGCCTTAATATCTTCGAAATGGTTGACACTGACGCGTTATTTGAGGTAATATGGCGAAAATTAAATTTAATATGTTGTGTGGGAATCATAGTTTTTCATTATTTTAAACGAATGTAATAACTTAAGGGAAAAATTTGTGTCTCTTTCTGACAGGGTACAATGGTATTAACTTGTGTACTGTTTAAATACTTGTTTTTTCAGCATGTAGGTAAATTTTTATGAACGTTTATGTATAATTTTTAGAAACCAAAGTAACTGCAGAATTGCAGAAGTTCATTTTTTAATTTATGGTAAGGTCAGTTAAGATGTTACTATTTGTGTTAATATTAAAATAAATATTTTTAAATTAGAACAATCGCAAAGGTTACAGTGTTAAAGTAAAAAAATATATTTATTTTAGAGGCTATATGGCAACTTCGCCTTGGGCAGTTCATATGGTTTATTAGGTTAGGTAATAGTTCCTACTATATTTGATCAGCGGTCCACAAAATGTCGGTATTTTTTTTAATAAATATATTAGTAAATATTTGAAATTTTTAAAAATGACTTTTACTAGACTCATCTATATGACGAACTGCACCTGCAGTCTGTACTTATTTAAGGTTCACCTTCACAATTTCTAACTCTTTCTAAGAATACTTAATGGCTTGTCTAAAGAAACAAACAGCAAACTTAAACTCAAAAAAAAATTATTATTTTTACAAATCTAACGTTTTGTTTTTTCTATAATTTGTTTTTTAATCCTTTTCAAGATTTTTATCGAATTTTAAGGGGAAAAAATATAGGAGTGTCTGAGTGGTGAATTAAATCTTACAATCGTATTTCATTTCGAAATATATGTCTTTGTGGTTTTATTCGTAAAGTTGAGCCCGCATATCAGGCTGACCGTGTATGGAACCCATTAAATCTCTTAGCCAGTTACGACTTGATGGGAAATATGAAATATAATTGCTAATTATAATTACGAGTGTAGTAATGAATATTTTCCTTCATTTAGAAGTAAATAGCATCTAATAATAACATGCGCCTCACGACCCTCAAGACAGATTCTGATAACTTTCATATAATAACAAAAAACGTACAAGTGCATAAATTGAAGCTATGATGACAGCTCAGGTACCTTTTCCGAATATGGGCGTACTTAAATTAGTACAAATTGGATAAGTGAGTTCCGAAAAATTATGCTGAGAAAAATTTTGTTATACAAATTCTTATAACGTATGGGTCATTCCACCAAATTTGAAAATATGAAATTGAATAGAGCATAAAATAAACGTTTCGGACATTTTTTTCTAATGTATTTTTTGAATTAAACTGAGAAAGAGAAGATACAAGTATTCTATATTCGTGGAGAGGATTGGCATCCTCTCTGCGTGTATGGTAGGGTGGAAGAATGTTGGCTTGGATCAATGTGAGAGATTGATACCGGTCGACGTTTGCACCCCTCTAATTAATGAGGTTTTCCAGGTTTCACTCATTCCTGCACTGGATGGTGATTAGAGTCAACCAGTCGTTCCTGGGCGCAAATGTGCTTAATATATCGCCCCCTCTCCCGCACAAGTCTCCGACTTCTGTGCTAATCCTAATAATTAGAATGAGAGGTAGAGATATTATTATTATAATTATATTACCTGTATTTCTTAATAAAACAAAAAAACATTTAACAAAGATTTATTTAGGTATTGTATAATAGGTATTTAATAGTTTTAATAAGTCGTAGTGAAGTGAACATATCAATGCCTTTTTCTAAAACCACAAGAAAAGCAAAATACAGATAAACAACCTAAACAGTACACACGGTGATTCAGTTGGCAGTCTTGATCTGAAATACAATAAAAATGCGTTATATTATTGTTTTGTAATTTAATAAACTATATATTCTTTACAGCAAAAAAATACTCAAATGAAAACCCAATGTATAAGTATGTCCAGGTCATTTCTTGTACGTAATATTATTTTAGTGATTTGGGTATTTTTATACATATATTAATTAAGTTGAGACAAATTATTTTAATTTATTTAAAGATGTTACTGTACATACCATTTTTATTATATACTGTTTGTGCACAGGTATCACTTAGAATCGGTTTACCCGTTTGAACTTCAGCATCTTGAAATTTTGGCGACAAAATAGTTTTGGTGTTATCAGAAATTCTGCTTGAACCCAAAATGCTTGAGTGTAAAAATTACATGACACAATTAAGTACCTACTTAAGAAATTATTGCATATTATACTTTTTTTTAATAAATATCAGTACAAAGAACTTACTTGTTGGTTCATACATAAACAATGTTTGATGTTTCATTTGAAAAATGTTTGCTTCAAATTCTAATTTTTTATAGCATTAATCAGGACAATCTTTCAAATGAAGATTCCAATTTTTATCGCCGTACCGCGTAAAATTTTATATCGTGACCCATTTCTTTATATTAGTTGATGAAATAAAAAATACATACCTTGAACAACGGAAAAAGGAAAAACCACGTCTTGAGGGACAATTATTATTTAGAAGAACAATAAAATAAAATAAACACTAACAGATATTCAAGGTTTTTTGTCTCACACTATATCAGTCGCATTCAACACGTTACAGTTCTAGCGTCGGCCACCGGGTACCGAACGGTCCCCGAGATGGGTGAGGAGACCGGAATTGGTAGGGCGGTGCGTATTCAAGAGTGAAACGACTTATATATTTATTCTGTAAACTTTGATTATACCTACACTTAAAGATATATAGATCTGATCAAAGTGACATGTCTTTAAAATTAATACAATTTTGTTACACTAATTTTGTAGAAGAATTACGGTACTTGGTCACTATTAGAAACATGACGTTTATAAAAATAAAATAGCGCATACCTTATTACAAATACAAAGGAATTGTACACACATTTGGGCACATCTTATTCTATTTTGCTGTATTAAGCTAATGTTCCCCTGGTTGCTGTTCTTGTATATGCAAAATATTCGCGCTGCTCGCGTAAATCCTCGACGGTTTGCACTTCGATACGGTGCACCTCATTTTTTAAATAGCCCCATAGAAAAAAGTTAAGAGCTTTTAAATCAAGAGACTGCGGAGGCCATGCTACCGGCTCACTCCGTCCAATCCATCGTGCTCTGTGCGATAAAACAACACTACTGACTTCGTTCGATTACCACCTAGAGAGCATATCCCCACTCCAATCCTATTCGCTAGACAGGCGTGTTGACATGTGTTACAGACGCAAATACTTTTTTGGTATATCAGATGCCGCTGAAGTACAGTTACCCAGCTACGTACTCCTTCATAATGTTAGAACTTTAAGCCTTTTTTACGCAAAATCTAATAGATTTTTTGCTGATTGACTTCTTATTTAAGGGTGTACATATCCTGAAACTTTTTCGGATTAGTTCTGAATAAGTGTGAATTTTCGTAAACTTCTAATATTTTTGATTTAGTTTAACTTTATTACAACTATCAGTAATATTTATTATAGTAAGATACGTACAATTTTCTTTGAACATTAGATACGTACCATCTTCATTTGAACACAACAAATATGCAACCAAAATGGCATTTTATGTGATTCCATTTTAGTTCAAGAAATTTGTAGGATCAAGTTAGCTTTTTTCTCGAAAATGGCCAATTTCTGAGAACAATGGCAAATATACCTTTTTTCCTCAAAAATAATGGAGGTTTATAATTGTTTAATAAAAAACGTGATAACGTTAGAACCAAAAAAGTTACGCTCACATTTACTTACGTTACAAAGGTGGCGGATGTGGCGCCGAAGAGTCAAATCCGTCGAAATAGGCCACAGATTATAATAATAATAATATCTCTACCTCGCATTCTAATCACTAGAATTAGCCCAGAAAGCTGTATTTGTGCTTAGGAACGACTTACGTTGGTAGGCCTTAGCCACCATTCAGTGCAGGAATGAGGAAAACCTGGAAAATTTCATTAATTAGAATGTTCAAGTAAGTCGGTATCAATCCCTTTTCCGTTGACCATTGACCAACCCTAATTATGATTTATCATATCCAAAAACATCTATTCCAAATTTTTTAAGTTGATACAGTCAAACACGCGTCAAAATTTACACGCTGTATCTTTTCTTTTGAATCTAGTGTGTTCATGAACCATTACTTAAGGCATATGACGAACTACACCTGCAGTTAAATATTTATACTTATTTAAGGCACACCCTATATGCAAAGCATAAATTGCAATAATTTGAAAGTCACAGTCAACTTCCGTTACTATGAAGGCCTCAAAGCCCTCACCGGATCTTACTAAATCGCGTCTTATCGCATTACCTGCAACAGGAAAATATTGACCAACTAATGGCCAACTTATCGTAAATACAGGAAGCACTGACAAAGCAACCAGACTTGTATCACTCGGCGCAACGAAAGCATGCAAATTCCATTTACCCACCGTCGTTCCTTCGAGCTGCCTGTGCCTATTGGGACCGTAAAGCATTCAGTTGTTTTTATTTTCGTAATGACGTATGTGTTCTCCGATTTTATTGCCCTATCAATATATATTCATGCCGAACGAATGGCTTTTCACTATTGATAAAGGAAATTGCCTTCCTGGAAAGGAGCGCCGTAAAGGTTTCGCCGTGCATTATGCATTTTAACGATTGGCTTCTTTTATGACGCTGTCCTTTTTCTTATTTAAATTAGCTGCTGCGCCGGCTGCCAGAGGAACAATTTTCTGTAAATTGAACAGATTTGTTGGCGCGTGATGCGAACGGCGCTATAAATTGAAACTTTGTTGTGATTTTAAACCTAGTGAAAGATAAATAAAATGAACACAAAAACTTAAAAGGGTGTATTTGAGGAAAGTTATAAAGTTAGTCATACAGGATTGTAGCAAAAGATATGGAATAATTCTCGGCGTTAATTTATCAAGATTTAGTTTTTTAATATTGGAAATATTTGATAGTTTAAGATCCGATCTAAGGTTGTCCTTTGACTATATTGAAAAAAAATTGAATTCTGCATATTATGCTCTGATAAACCTTAACCATATGATGTCTTGCAAATATTTCTTAAATATACAGGGGGTTTAAAAATAAAAAAAAAGTTTATATCAACATAGATCGGGAAATGCTTCGTATTCGAGATACATGTTGTTTTCGAAAACCAATCGATATTGATGTGAGATTTGGTCCACGACAGGGTGTCCCAAAATTAACGCAAGATTTGAATTTGCCGCCATTTGTGCGGTAAAGTGTTGGCAACCCTAAAAAAAAACAATTCGCCAGCTGACAGTTTAGGGTTATTAAAAATGGAGCGTTACACGATAGAACAACGTGTCTTCATTATTAAACAATATTTGAAAAATAATGAAAGCTTGGCGGCCGCAGGTCGAAAATTTCACACAATATATGGTCGGAATAGTGTTTCAACTTCGTCAACTGCGAAGAGATTAATTGATAAATTCAGGGGGACTGGATCCGTTGAAGACGCCAAACACACTGGTCGTCCAAAAACAAGCCGTTCAAATGTCAATATCGAAGCAGTGTCGGTGACAATCCAGGGACCTCAATTCGGCGTCGCGGACAAGAATTGCAAATTTCAAGAAGCTCTCTACAGCGTATACTCACTAAAGATCTGTGTCTCCATGCTTACAAAATTCAATTAACACAACAACTGAAGCCCAATGACCATGCACAGCGAAGAGGTCGTTGAATGGATTATTGAACATCAACAAATGGATGCTGATTTTTCGAGCAAAAGCGCATTTTCACCTTTGTTAATCGCCAAAATTGCCGCTTTTGGGGTTCAGAGAACCCACATGTGATTCTCGAAAAACAAATTTATTATTATAAATACGAAAGTTTTTTTGTAAATGTTACTCAATCACGCATAAACGGCTGAACGGATTTGGATAAAATTTGGCAAACAGATAGATCATGATCTGAATTAACACATAGGATGCTTTGTACCTCAGAAAGACAAAGAATTCCAGCGTTAAATTTCGCAGGTCGAAAGCTAGTAAATAAATATTTAGAATTATATTCTTTTTCTAACTATTGGGGATTCTAATTTTACCAAAACGCAACATATATGTATATGGGCATCAACGTGGTTAAATAGAAAAGTCGCAATATTATTAAAGATCTGGTAAGTTCTTAGTTTCTATGAATTCTATCCAGGGTTGCCACCTTGCCGGATTTCCACCGGTATGACGTTACATTTTGCAATATGTGCAACATACCCGAAATCCGTTCCGTCTCCTTCATCCTTCCTAGGAAAATGCGGTTTAACAGGGTCAGCCGATCAACATCTAAAAGAAACCTGTTTTCTTATCATTCTCAACATAACGTCAACGAATTTGGAAAATGACTGGAATCAATAACGAACTCTCCCAAAAAACACATCACGGGTTATATCATATCATCTTATCATTGGTAGCGGTTGTTATTGTTAAGATCATCATTTAGTTTTATACGTTTGAGGTTTGAGAACAACGTGATGTTGCGTGCTAATTATTTTGTTTAGTTGATTTATATAGGGTGTTAAAAAGGAGTGTAAAATATTTCAGAAGGTAATAGCATGAACCAAAATAAGCAGAAAAGTCTTAATAAACATGGGTCCGCAAAGTAACGGTTGCGGAGATATGGACCACTATTCGTTTTTCAAACATTTTATTTTATTAGGAATAAACCGACAAAGGAAGCTTTTAACAAACAAAAAACAAAGTTACAAAAGATGGTCAAAGTGCCCTCCGCCCATTTCCAAGCAGGCACGACATCTTCGTCTCAACGATATTCGAACTCTTTCGAAAACACCCTCCTTGGTTTGGATTTCTTGACACTTTTGGTTAATCCGTAGCTGCAGCTCTTCCAGGCTATTTACAGGAGTACCATACACTAATGTCTTCAAATATCCCCAAACAAAGAAATCTAGAGGATTCCGATCAGGCGATCTTGGAGGCCATAAAACAGGTCCGGCCCTTCCTACCCATCTATGTGAAAAAAAAAAAGTTTGGTGTAAATGCTCTCTAATGGCCATGGAAAAATGAGCTGGAGCACCATCATGCTGAAACCACATTTGTTGCCTCTGATTCAAAGGAATGTCTTCCAAGAACTCATACATATTCTCCGCACACTCGTACCTGGATTCTGCTCTACCAGTGCTACAATTTCTTCTTCTGCTCTAGGAGTGGATACCAACCTTGGTCTTACGGATAAATGGTACTGTTTGCTCAAGGAACCGGTATCACGCAATATTTGGTGAATACGTGAAATTCATGTCTGTTAATTCTGCGTTAGAGTAACCACCCACAGCTAAAGAAAACTTGTGCACTGAGAACAACTGTCAAATACGTACTGTTTATTTCACTAAACATCAACCAACTATTATAAGAAAATACACAACGTTTTCGCAAAATAAAAAAGGGGCTAAAAAACATAAAACATTCCATATCTTCGTAACCGTTACTTTGCAGACCCATGTTTATTGATACTTTTTTGCTTATTTTGGTTCATACTATTACCTCCTTAAGAATTTTACATCCTTTTTTTAACACCCTGTATATTATTGTTGTAAGTTGTACGTTGTTGATTTTTATTTCAGTAATTTAGTGTAAACAAATATGAGTGATCATATCGATGATAAAGCAGAAATGCTAAATAACAATCTATTTATATGATCTAATTATTGTAGCTATGTATATCTAAACATTTTCTTTAAATAAAGTTTTTACTTTTCTATTTTGAAATTTATTTCAAAAAATAATTATTGACATTTGGATATGGTCCTACTCCACAGCCTGCTTTTTTATCAAAAAGTGGCAACCTTAATGCTGACACGGGTAATATTGTAAATTTCCCCCATGTTTCATTTCTGGAAAATTTACTTTTGTCCTGTAGAAAAGATGGCATAACTAGCCTCACTTGCTTCCGTTTTGGAAATAACTAAACACACATCACAAAGTATAATCTAGTTTATACTTATATGATCTGATCTGACATCCTACTACTGATAGCTTACTTTCCGCTGCAAGCGCTGCCATCGACTTCATTACTCCCATTCGCTGCACGCAACGAATAAAACAATTTTGTGTAAGACGAAGAAATAAAATGATGTATGAGAGTAGGAAACATTGCAATTCTATTGAAATGAAGAACGTGAAAACTTATAGCTGCTGCTTTTCACAGTTTTACGCTCTCGGAATCGCCTAACAAACAACTGCCGCTACGCCTGGCGACAAAGCATCCCGCATGGGAGTTCTCCAGTGCCGAACAGTTGGCTGTGGGCACCGAAACAATGGAATCTTCAGGTTAGCTTAGATTATTAATGCGAGCATTTGTTCCGAGGTCGTGACTCGGATTTCCATGAAACACGACTATAAACTTGGCCGGGTTGAGCAGCGCTGTTCACTTATAAATGTATATCCAGTTAATGTCGAGTTTCGCAGAACAAATGAGCGTAGTACGTACGAAATCCTTTGAAGAGCTTTCATGCATTCCGGCGCAGCGCGAGAACGTGGTGTGCCCTGAAAGTCTGAAAGCTCGTTTTTGTTTTGGATCAGGTGCCGGCCGTAAACCCACCGCGATATAGAAATTTGCTGAGTTACGATAACTCACGTCTTAATGGGTGAATTGCTTAGCTAAGCATACTGTGTGAGGCTCAACAGTAAAGTTACATTCTTTAAGCGCTGTGGGTGACTTTTCTCGAATACGTTTTATAAAATTGAACTATTGAACAACGCTAGATAAATTATACTCGTATCATTTTAGTTACATCATCTACTTGTCTTTTATTTTACATATTATCCTTAATTTTAACAGACGAAAAAAAAATTATTGTAACCTCTATGTAGATTTTGCGTGGAAACACGTCTCGTAGACAAACAAACTATATTGTCACTCTTGATTATACAAGAAATATCCTTCGAACAAATTTCTCAACTGTCAACTCTTTACTTTGACGTTTCTGTCACTCGTATATGACTCGCGTTTGGCTATTCAATATAAACTGAAACTGTGTCAGCGAAACCGATCCGCTTATATAGGTTTTCAGGGTTCTAGAAGTTTTACGCGGTCTCGAGAATCAAATAGGTGGCCGAAAATGTTCCAGAAAACTTCAAAATAAAGGCATCACAAAAATTATAAATGCTAACGTAAACAGAAACATAATTAACAAACTAAAGAGGTAGGTGAGCTTCAATTATAAATTATAACGTAGGAACGTAATTAACAATCTAAAAAGTTAAATGAGCTTCCGTAACAATATATACCAAAAAAATATTTTCAAATAATTATTTAAACCGTCTTTTCAGACTGTCAGGCTCAGTTTCCAGTTCAACTAGGTGTGGGCTTGACTCGATGTTGCCAAATTTAAATATTTCCTTAGTACCTACTTACTTATTATATTAAAATATGCAATTAATGCTATATATAATTTTTTTAAATTATGCATATATGCAAAGTAAGTTTTAAAAATATTTAATGTTGAAGTCACAAAACTCTAACGGGTGACATAATAAACCATTTAAGTACATTTAATTAAATATTAAAAAATCAATATTCACTAGGTAAATCATTAAGAGGGGATGAAAAGTTTTTCGCATTTAAATACTGATAGTAATTAATAACAATAATATTTCCAACAGGCATGTAACACCCAATTACAGGAAACACAATACAATAAATGACAAATAACAAACAAATCTTTAAAAACTAAACATTATTAAACATCCAATTGTTGCCTAGTATGTGCAGAGGGCTTAATTATTTTCGCTGAAGATAATAACTCTTTGTAAAATTGGTGCAAGCTTCATATTGTTTAGATAATATTAGATATTAATGTTTAATAAAAAAAATTTAATTTAGCTAGATATTTGGTGTCAAAGACCAAGCAGGATTTCTTTGGTAGGAATTGTAGGAAAATTAAATTGAATGGAAAATCTTTACATTAAACTCAAAAAGTTTAACAATCTACTACTTAACAACGGTAATGTTATGCTTTATACCAAGTATGATTTGATCATAAGCTCAATAGCATTATGTTCTGATATTACTAAGTCTGATTGTAAGAGATTAGGTTTAATTCAAAAAATCAAAAAATTATGGGGATATACATACACTAAAACTGTTATATTTATCGTTTGCACGCTTCAAATTTGAACACCATATAACAATCACCTGACTGCAATTGAAAAAGTTGAACACAGATTATAATAATAATATCTCTACCCCTTATTGTAATCACTATGATTAGCCCAGAAGTCGGAGACTTGTGCGAGAAAGGGAGCAGCATATTATTATTAAGTAGGCCGTATTTGCTGCCAGGAGTGACTTATAAGGTAGTCCTTAACCACCGTTCAGTGCAGGAATGAGGGAAACCTGGAAAACTTTATTAATTATAGAGATGGTCAAACACCGATAGGTATCAATCTCTCACATTGACCAAGCCAACATTCTTCCACCCTACCATACCCGCAGAGAGGATGCCAATCCTCTCCACAAATATAACTGATATATGTTCTCCCGGCCGCGGGATTTGAACTGGGGATCGAGATTGGAATAACTAATACGATTTTACTGCAGTGCATCATTTAAGTTTGAACATATTCATACTTTAAAGCTAGACCAACTTTATGCTCTCCACTTCGATAATTTGTTTCATATATTTAGTTGCCTTTTCAAGTAAATATCTCAATAAAAAATGGTATATTTTAAACATCTATTTACTTTCATAGTAAAACGGAAACCCAACAACAACTAAACTATCAGCTCATTTTGACCGTGACCACAACATCTATACAGTATGCGCCAAAAGTATGGAATAAATTCAATAAAAACGAAACAATTATTTTTTGGGAAAAATCCTCGAACAGGTCGATTTTTAATTTAAAAAATACATATTTTAGCGTAAAATGCGATTTTCAAATGTCATGTGTTTTTGAGTAATAACGTCATCGATTTTTTTTTAAATGGCAACACCATATTTTTTCCTTGATTCTGAAAGATCGTTTAATTCTCTATCAGACAGTACTAAAATTTTGCTCTCTTACATAGGAAAGTTTTCGAGTAAATGACGATTGAATGTTAGAAAACGTAAATTTTATCCATAAAAAAAGTAACAATTCTGAGGTATGTAAAATAAAATACAATTGATTCAATTTTTATACTTAAATTAAATGTTAGAATTGCCATCCACCAACTTCTTGACAATGCGCAAGTCTGTGAAGAAATTCTTCTTGCACATTATGAATCATTTCTGGGGTAACTCTGCGAATTTCGTACCGAATGCGATTTTGAAGTTCTTTTAAATTACGTGGTTTATTAATGTACACTTTTGACTTTAAGTATCCCCATAAAAAATAGTCAAGAGGTGTAAGATCTGGCGATCTTGCAGGCCATTCTATCGGTCCGCGTCTGCCGATCCACCTCCCAGGAAAACAGTTGTCCAAAAAATCTCATATAGGGCGCGCATAGTGCGGAGGTGCACCGTCTTGCTGAAACCATATGGTATCGTCAGGAATGTCAGAGTCATTATCGTTAGGAAAAATTACTGCAAGGGCTGGAACAAGGTCATTTTCTAGAAACTCTAAATATCTTTGTCCTGTAAGGGTTCCTTCAAAGAAGAAAGACCCTACTATTCTGTCGTCAACTATTCCAGCCCACACATTTAATTTCTGAGGGTGTTGGGTATGTGCCTCTGCCATCCAATGAGGATTTTCCCGACTCCAATATCTGCAAGTTTGACGGTTTACTGTACCATTCAGACAAAATGTGGCCTCATCTGAAAAAAGTATTTGCCAGTGTAAATTTCTATTTCCTTGACATAAATCTATTAGAATTTTGCAAAAGTGTAAGCGGCGATCGGGATCATCTTCATTGAGTTCCTGCACAAGTTGAATTTTGTAGGGATGATATTTTTCCTTCCTCAAGATACTGCACTGTGCTCTGACTAGTGTCATTGTTTAATGCAACCAATCGTGAAGAATTATGAGGATTATCCACCATACTTATCAAAATGTTCTGTTTCTGATTTTCATTAATGCTTGGACGTCCAGGTTTTGGAATATTTACAACATTGCCAGTTTCTCTAAATTTAGACTCTACCTTACTGACTGTTGATTGGCTGATAGGGCGATCTGGATATTTTTCATTAAATAAATCGCAAACTTCCTGCTGAGTTCTAGTCATATTCCCGCATCCGATAAGAATTAAAATTTCAATTTTTGAGTAACAGTTAAATGTGCCATAATACTTTAAATTGAATAATAATTTCTATGTCGCTTACAATACTTATTAGAAAGTCGGTGTGACAATGACACTTTGCAAAGATTTTCACCTACGTGATCCATAAAAGAACTATGGAATTCGAAAAACTAAACTTGATAACGTTTTTGCTTTATTTTAATTGATTTACGTTTTCTAACATTCAATCGTCATTTACTCGAAAACTTTCCTATGTAAGAGGGCAAAATTTTAGTACTGTCTGATAGAGAATTAAACGATCTTTCAGAATCAAGGAAAAAATATGGTGTTGCCATTTAAAAAAAATCGATGACGTCATTACTCGAAAACAAATTACATTTGAAAATCGCATTTTACGCTAAAATATGTATTTTTTAAATTAAAAATCGACCTGTTCGAAGATTTTTCCCAAAAAATAATTGTTTCGTTTTTATTGAATTTATTCCATACTTTTGGCGCATACTGTATAGTAGGTTAAACACAATCCTGCATGTTTGCAAAGTCAATAAACTATCGTGTGAGTAAAAACTACGTTAGACATACTACTGTATGAAAGCCATCGTTCTGACGACACTATGTGGTTTAGTAAAGATTGATTTATATTTTTTATCAAACAGGTTTTATTGTTTTAACTTTAATTTGGGTTTTTACAGCAAATGATCAAACACAATAACCATTCGAGCGGAGCCGTAGCTTTCAAGTAATTCTGTCATGGTTACTGTTTAACGATAATGGTTATACCATTGTGAATTAACAAAGAAACTAGCTAGAAAACATTTATTTGCCTATCTCAATAAATAATTTGTAAAGCATATTAGAAAGACATGTTGTATAAATGTTCTTGTGGTTGGAACCGTTAATGTTTAACAATAGATCAAAATGAAAATTTATTGTTTTATCTTCGGTTTATAGCAGTGTTATGAAGCAGTGTGCAGGCACAGTCACAAAATTTAAAACTTAAAAAATATTTACAACAAAATCAGCAAATCAGCACAGTCAATGGAGATGTGCAATCATTTATACTATATTTTAATATTTTATATTGTAATAAGGAGTAAACATAAGCAAAATAGCTCCAATATCTGAGAATTACTTAGAATTGCGAACTATAAAATTATAAAATCTCAATGCCTCTTTCGTCTTTTCAATAACATGGTCATTAAACGTTAATTTAGCATCAAACAAAATTCTAAGTTCTAAATAAGAGTTACAACGAGATTGTCAATGGTGTATACAAATTCAGAGAGTGATTGTTTCCTCGAGAAACTAAGATATTTATATTTATAACGATTATAACGATTAAGATACAATCTATACAATACAATAATTTTTACATGAATTTCAATCATAAAATGCAATTAATTTTACAAACACAAAAAATAAGAAAGGAATACTGTTTACAAATTGCAATAAGTATGTAATGCTGGTTGAAAATAATATTCCTCCCTTACAAATTTTATGCACTACCACAAAAAACAATACACGGAAAATAATAAGGAATATTTTATGTTCTTAATTTATTATAATTAATTATAGTTCTATAATGATCGTAAAATTACCTTCTGTTGTATTTTGGGAATCTAAAAAAATCATGTGTATAATTTTCAGCATTGTTCTTGCAACTTCCTACTACACAGTAAACTCCTACTATATTGCACTTTTTTGTACCTTGGTCCGGTTCTTCTGATGCAGTCATAATTATTTTTTAAAAAATATAACAAAATAGTAAAATTTAAAACCAGGACTGGAACGCAACTACTCAAATAGGTTATGAACTAAAATATCACAAAACGAAAATACACACACAAGCGGTTATACTACGAAACGTAAACCAAAACGAGTGCGTAAATAGTAATGAATGAATTCTGAAAATGGCTTAGCGGGAAAGTGCAGCTGTCCTTACTGGTCTTTCTATACTGTGCTCTTGGAACGTAATTTTTTTTTATGAGTTTTAATGAAGTAAGAAAACCGTTCATAATAAGTATGTTTATTACGTGTATTTGTATTTATTATATACAAACATCTGACATGGTAGGTGTGCGACGTTGTTTCAAAACCTGTTTGCTTTCCTATACCGTTGGTCAGAAAAAATTGTTAAATCAAATATATTTTGTTTGATACAATTTATTATACAGCAAAATAAAGGCACTCATATCCAATATTTGTCAACTATACAAGGTGTTAAAAAAAGAGTGTAAAATATTTAAGGAGGTAATAGTAGCTCTTGCTCTGGGCCTAAAAGGCCTGTAAACAGCTTTATATATAATAGTAGCTCTTTTCCAACACGACACCTGACTAGTTTGAAACCTGTCCGAAGCCGTCAGTCAGTTTAATATTAGATACAACTCCGCTGCAGTAAGTCGGTGAACGATTTGGCTATCCACTTGGGACAGGTTTCCAACCAGTCAGGTGCCGTGCTGAAAAAGAGCTAGTATGAACCAAAATAAGCAGAACAGTCTCAATAAATATGGGTCCGCAAAGTAACGGTTGCGGAGATATGGAATGTTTTATGTTTTTTAGCCCCTTTTTTATTTTACAAAAGCGTTGTGTATTTTCTGATAATAGTTGGTTGATGTTTAGTGAAATAAACAGTACGTATTTGACAGTTGTTCTCAGTGCACAAATTTTCTTTCGCTATGGCTGGTTACTCTAACGCAGAATTAACAAACATGCATTTCATGTATGGTCGTGCATCGGTGGCGTTCCCATTAGCCACCGATGCGCGGCGTTTTTATGTTGACGCATATCCAAATCGCCAGATTCCTTCACAATGCATGTTTGGAAGAATTCACCAAAGATTGCGTGATATCGGTTCCTTTGGCAAACAGTGCCATTTATCCGGAAGACCAAGGTCGGTATCCTCTCCTAGAGCAGAAGAAGAAATTCTAGCACTGGTAGAGCAGAATCCAGGTACGAGTGTACGGAGAATATCAGCCGAGGTAGGAATTAGTGGTCCTCTTGTTTGGAGAATCCTTCACGAGCAACTGCTTTATCCATACCATGTGCAACGAGTACAGGCCTTAAATCCAATAAATGATGATCAAGCACGTTTGGTTTTTTACCGCTGGTTTCTACGTCATGGTGCTGAAGACCCTAATTTTCTTGCAAACATTCTTTTTACTGATGAGGCCGGGTTTACAATATTTGGGCCGACGAAAATCCTCATCTCTAATAGAATCTGGACATCAGGCACGTTTTTCATTAAACATTTGGATGGGTATTGTAGGTGACAGGTTTCTAGGTCCTGTTGTTTTACTAAATCGATTAACAAACGCTGCTTACCTCAACTTTCTGCAGAACACACTGTATGAGTTTTTGGAAGACATTCCTTTGAATCAGAGGCAACAAATGTGGTTCCAGCATGATGGTGTTCCAGCTCATTTTTCCATGGCCGTTAGAGAGCATTTACACCAAACTTTTCCACATAGATGGGTAGGAAGGGCCGGACCTGTTTTATGGCTTCCAAGATCGCCTGATCTGAACCCTCTAGATTACTTTGTTTGGGGATATTTGAAGACATTAGTGTATGGTACTCCTGTAAATAGCCTGGAAGAGCTGCAGCTACGGATTAATCAAATGTGTCAAGAAATCCAAACCAAGGAGGGTGTTTTCGAATATCGTTGAGACAAAGATGTCGTGCCTGCTTGGAAATGGACGGAGGGCACTTTGAACATCTTCTATAACTTTGTTTTTTGTTTGTTAAAAGCTTTCTTTGTCGGTTTATTCCTAATAAAATAAAATGTGTGAAAAACGAATAGTGGTTCATATCTCCGCAACCGTTACTTTGCGGACCCATGTTTTCTGCTTATTTTGGTTCATACTATTATCTCCTGAAATATTTTACACTCTTTTTTTAACATCCTGTATATCAGTTGCTGTGGATTTTGTCCTATATAGGTCATCGAAAACTGAAGATACTACTAGTTCTTTGTCCATTTTTCTAAACGATCACAGCGCGTACAAATAAATTAAATTTTAATTCTATTGAAAGCGGGTTTCCGACGCTGACCTGTTCCAACCTGTTTTCACTATATACGTGTCCATTTAAATGTTATAGTTTTCAAAGCATATAAGCGCGGATCGGCGCAGGATACCAGTAAGCAGGAAACCGCTTCCACTGTGTTAGCCTTAGCCTGCTTTAAACTGCTGTTTTTATGTCAATTTAAATGTAGAATATATTTCAAAACTTATAATTACGTGTTCGGCCCTGATTAACAGTATGCAGACAACCTGCTTCCACTCTGTCTGTACCTTTAGTTCAGTTCTATTAAAAACTGCTAGTTTCCGGACTGTAGTCACTACGTAGAAATTATTTAGTCCGGTTCTGGCGTTGCCAAAACACCGCTATATACCGAATCGCGATAGTTTGAAAGAAAAACATCATAAATGTTTCATAGTAAACTTCACAATTTATTTCAATATAAAACATAAGATTAAAATTAACGGTTCCGATTGTTATTCTCTGGCGATCTGTTTGTTTTACTACGGGGAATTTATCTGTAACATGAAAAGTCTGCTGCTCCATTAATAAAATCGCTAAGGAGACATGCCGACTCGTAAATTCGCCCGCCTTTAAATAAATGCAATACGTTTCGCTTCGAAAATAGAACGTTTAGGTGAGCTGGTTAGTTGTTAGTTTAAAACAGAACAGTCGCCGAGATTATAATCAGCCTACTAATTAAGTTTGAGATGCTTTCAGTCGCGTCGTTACCGGGAAATTTAATACCTGCGAATTTTGGGAATTTCGCAAGGTGAAAAACTACGTAAACACGTGAATCGAAGCGAAAGCATAAATTTGTCCATTTGATTGATTTAATATATTATAGGTTTAGTTACCTGTATATTGTCAACACTATGGATGCCGGCAATACAGGGTGAACCTTAAATAAGTACAAATATTTTAACTGCAGGTGTAGTTCGTCATATAGATAAGTTTAGTTAAAGTCATTTTTAAAAATTTCAAATATTTACGGAGATATTATTTTTTTTTAAAAATACCCACATTTTTAGGATCGCTGACTGGATAGACCACTAACATAACCTAATAAAATAAACCATACGATTTACTGAAGGCGAGGTTGCCATATCGTCTGTAAGATAAATAATTGTTTAACGTAAATTCCATTTTTGCGGTTGTTTCTAATTTAAAAACACTTGTTTTTAACAATAAGTAAAGTAAAATTATCATAAACTATTAAAATATGAAGTCCGATACTATCAATTAAAGTGTTTAGGAAGTTACTTTGTTCAATAATTCCAAAAATTATCCATAAATGTGCATAAATGCTCACCTACTGAAACACCAACTATTTAAACAGTTATCCACATTTCAGTTAATACTATTGTACACTGTTAGAAACATTATCACAAATTATCCCCTTAAATCATTTATTGAAGAATAACAAAAAAAACTATGATGTTCAAATAACACCTTAGAGTTAATTTTCGCCACATAACCTCAAACAACCATTTTTTTTTTTTTTGTAAAATTTTCTTTAGACAGGAAACTGTATAGAAAACGTCCAGACTTAAAAAACTAGGTTACAAAAAATTCAGTCAATGTATAAAAAGACTTATCTAATAAATATAGTTTTAATTGTCTCTTAAAGGAGACCACATTTTTAGCCAGTTTTATGTCATGAGGTATATGATTATATACCCTTAAACCTAAAGATATGGGTGAATTAATTGATATCTTATACCTACAAAATGGTACATGAAGATGTTTATTCTGTCTAGTATTCCTATTATGTACGTTATGATTGGTGACATATTGTTGTCTATTAACATATACATAAATACACAATTGTAAAATAAAAACACATACTAAAGTTAAGACACCAAGTTGTTTAAAAACTTCCCTGCAAGAAATTGTATTCGAAAGTCCTAACAAACTTAGCAAAATTCTTTTTTGAATGATAAAAACATCTGAGGAAAAAGTGGAATTGCCCCAGAAACACACACCGTATCTCAACCTAGACTCAACCTGACAATAATAAAAACTTAGAAGCTGCTCAGTGGTGAGAATATATCTGATACTTTTAATTAAGTAATTAACGGAATTCACATTCAATAACAAAATGTTTGGTTTAAACATCACTGGATTGCAGTCTTTTTCGCCCGTGGGTGAAAAAACCTACTGACACAGGCGCCCTCTGGCCAGACATCTGGATTCATGGCCCGTCTAAAATGTTCCTCGTAAATATTCACCTTGAACGATGAATACACCTCTGGGTTCCTTGATGTAATTGTCTCGCATGTTACCTCAGGAAAACTTAATTTCAACAATTCTCTCAATTCGGACAAAGTTGTGCCAACCCTCAACCTGCACACATGCAAAGACGTCATCTTTGGCACTCCTTTAATAGAAGAATCTATCTTTTTCCCTACAATTGTGTGTCTCCTACGTGCTCTGCTAGTAAAATTTTGCCATTCTCCATTCTCTTTATCGGCTGCAGATGTACTAGCGTTTGATACTCTATTCAACTGTTCCTCATTGCCAAGATTTAATTTTCATCAAATTAGCTGATACTTGCTTGTTTGAAATATAAATATTATTGCCGGTGTTTTTATTTGTACCGGTTGTTTTTACTTTCACATCAGTTTTTACAACTTTCTGTGACTGATCGAGTTTTTCCGACTCACTTTTTGTAGTTTTATTTTGCTTCTGGACACTACCTGATTTAAATGAAACACCATTCATTAATTCAATTTGTGCATGTAAAAGCTGAATTTTTTCATTCAACTCATTTATTAAAATGTCCTTTTGCCTAAGTATATGGGAGAATATACGCGGATCTACACTTTTATCCGTACTTGTCATTTCATCTAGGGCATTGTAAAATGCGAAGTCGATACCCACGTTATTATTTTCACTATTATCACAACAAGAAATAGTGTTATCTTCACAGAACTTCGCACTCAACTTTGCACAACTTGTATGAAAGTAATTTGAACAGTGTTTGCATTTTAAACCGTTTACTACTCTTGATTTGCAGCGTTTGCACGGGACACCATTTACAGTTCCACTTGACCCGGACGCCATGATAGTATGCATTTCGTATTTTGTAGTGGGTGAAACATATTTTAAAAATAAACACAACATGTGGAATAACAACAGGCAAAGTAAAATAGTGTCAATCGCATGCAAAAAAGAAACTAGTGCCGTAGACACAGGTAACAGGTAGATGCCACGAGCAGTACCTAGATGAAATGTTCCGTACCAGCCCCACTCTCTAGGATTGATAGTCGAGGTCGACAAAGAGATTATGTTAATACCGGTGCACAAGTATGGTCCAGTGCAGAGGAATAAGCTGTGTTCAAGTTGCAAGTGGAAACAAAACACGTAATATTTGTGGAAAGGGAATTGATAATTACACATAAATTGAAAGTTAATATGAGATACTTTTGCATCTTCTGAAACCGAACTAAACTATTGGTTTCTTTAAGTAATACACGCTTGACGCATCTGTTTTAAGAGTTGTGGCACTAACGTATAAAACGTATTTAAATCGTGTTATTATTTTCACGGGCAGTGTTTTTCTCTTGTGTATTCAATTAATATTCTTCGTGAAATTCCGTGTGATTAAATAAAATATGGCGCATAATTCAAAGAGTGAAAAGGTTGACATGTTAAAAGCATATTTGTCAAGTAGTGATAATCAGTGATAGTGATAACGATAACGTATTGTGATAAATCAGTTGGAGTGTAGTAAAAATGTACAATGAACAAATTCAGGGTAACTGTGATTGTCAGTAGAGAATCTGGTTTATATTTTCAATCTATTGGTGCGGTATAGGAATGGCAAATGCAAGGAAATGGCCATTAATATTTTCATAAATAAACATATTTCAATTATTCCTTGACATGTCTAAAAATTCTAGTTAACTTTGTTGGAGCCTATTCGAAGACATTAGTGCAACACTCACAACGTTGTGGAATTCACATTCACTATGACTCCCGGATCAGCGGTCCTCAACAAGTTTTCTACTGAAAAATCACGAAATTTATTTAAAATTTGACTTTTTTATTTCTGATTTTTTTTTTAAATTGTTAATTATGTGTTCTACACATACTGCTGGTTAAAATATTTGTACTTATTTAAGGTTCACCCTGTATAAGTATAGAATAAGTCGGCTCACTTTCTATTTCGCGCCTAAAGTTTTCCTCCTGTCCAGACAATTCCTCTTGCCTACCAATTCGACATCGATTACTAGCTATGTCTGACATTTGGATTATCATGACACCAGAAGTTGCATGAACTGGTTTGAAATGTAATACAAGGTAATCCTTCAAGCATATTGAAAAGAGAACATGTGTCTGGTGGCAATAATCACATATTAAAATATCAACATTAATAAATTGCCATGGAATATAAACAAAACCACGTGGCCGAAAGCGCGATGTCTTGGTGTGACGTCAGATGACGTTCACCGCGGTTTAGTTTCCGTACGTACAGCATAAAAATTATAAAATGTATAGAACGCCAAAAGAGGTATCAAAAATAGTCAATCTATAGAGAAAACGCGAGTCTGGTAATATTGCAGTAACTTAGCTTTCATGAGTAGGTTACACTAACGGGGTAACTTCACACTAATAGGAGGGAATTTCAAAATATGAAAATTTTACGTCTAATTTGTGATTTCTATGGTCCAATTACAAATATTCCGTTTTGGATTCAATTGCATGCTGAGATTAAAATGCAGTGTAACCAACTGCTTACATTAAGTTTTGCCTAGATGGCTGCTTTCTAAGCCCCTCCATAGTCTGACTATTTTTGAGTGCCTAATGTAAAAGCGTTGATGATGCAAACAGGCGTTTGTTTCTTGTGTGAACAAATACGGGAAGCTAAAGCAAGCACGTGTCTATTATTTTTTGTTTTAAACATTACCACATTTATTAGTGGCGATATGGTGAACTTAGGGTGGTATTGTTTAAGCGGAACATATTTCCTTTTTACAATAGAAATCTGTTCATGAAAATTACGGCGACAATGGTCTTGGTTACGTTCAGATAGAAGATTTGACTTGATATATATATAAAATTATATCATATGATTTTACATTAACCTACTTGTTTTAATTTAAAAAATAATAAACAAAAGTAATGATATTTAACATTTTTTGCTATTTACAACCGATTTCATTTCTCCTTAAACATTAAAAAAAAAATCCTTAAAAATTCTTATCCCTTTTGTTTATGATGTTTTCAGAATAAAACACCACCATCACCACCAACAATTTTAGTATAGTGGTCAGACAGCAACATTTTATAAACCCCTTAAATAACATTTTACATCTCGTAAATGGTAAGAGCAAGTACAGGACATGGTATTTGGAATCGGAATAAAGGGCTGAATACAATAAATGAATCAACATGTAAGCTTACTTTACCATGGATTTTCCAAACGCTGTATACATTCTAGTAGCTTAATAAAAAAGTTTAATTGGTTCTTTGCAACTATTAAACTTAGATTAAATTTACAATGTTGCAATGCTGGAGAGCTTAACGTTTTCTTTTCGTCGGCGCTGTATTCGTACATAATAGGCATAAAGCAATACTTCTTCCATTTGTCCGGTGAGATATACTTTCTGTGTTCACCTTACTAGTCTATTTTGTAACTTTATTCAATACTAATATCAATTTAATACAATAATATCATAAATGACAAATTATCTCTTTTAAACGTATGTACTGCGTTGTCCGAAAATGGAAATCGTATAAGATATAAACCACAATTCTGTATTAAGTATACACGTGCGAACGTCATCTGATGTCACAGGTCTTCGCTGTGACAGCCACCGTTTTCTGGGAGCGTGGCCATAATTAAATTTTAAATGCCGTTTTAGGCTTCATGCAACTCACCAATCTGCCCCCTCTCAAAGTCACTAATCTGGGAAATCTACCCAAATCTATTACTGTATACTGTACGCATACCAACCGTCTTTCCCATGTACGTAAGGATCTGTCAGTCCTTTTAGAATTTTCTCTCGCCGATAAATATGCTTCATGCAACTCACCAATCTGCCTCCTCTCAAAGTCACTAATCTGGGAAATCTACCCAAATCTATTTACTATAGGCACAATCAGCTATAAAAAATATCCTTTGCAACAAACCTCACAACAGATGCAACACAAATATAAGCAGAAATTTTTAAAACAGAATGCTACGTTGAGAGCACCTGAAAATTTAATCAATTTTTACTTTCATCCAGAGAAGAAGAGGAGAGAACATGCAAAAAAAATCATAATAAAATAATATTTAATTGGTGGTTTCCTTTCTTTGTCACTTAGTATAGTTTATGATCTCGGTTGGGTTTTGTTGGAAATGCTGTTACAATAGGTACTGTTTCTTGTCTACAAAGAATTATGTGCATAACCGAAGGACACAAACCAGATGTTCAAATTTGGCAAACATTTCAAATAAGAAAGGATTATTAAATGAACTTTTACTTTATTTTTACCATTTTACGATGACATCGCAAGTTTAGAACTTGAAAAGATCTAAGAATATACCTTACATTTAAAAACTGCATAGGTATGTTAGAAACTTTTTTAATATAAAATTACAAATTCACCGCGAAATATTATTTATCCTTCTGATTCATCTAAATTATGTCCACGAACCGCCACTGAGCAGAGTTTATAGGCTGACTGAATTATTATTAAAATGATTTCAAAAAATATGTGTTATGTTTCATTAAGTCATCCTGTACCCAACATTCCTGCCAAAGCTATAGTTGATGGCCAAAAATCTAGAGAGTGACTAATCGCTGGCTTGTAGACAAGCGCGACGGGCGGAGCGTGCGAGGAGCAACAATTCATAGGCGTACTAAATTTGAATGCGATCAGATATAAGAAATATACAAAAATGGCAAAAATATTTGCATTACATAACATCCATTATTATAATAAAAATGATAAGAATTATTTCAAAATTTAAATTTTTTATCTTGTATTATCAATTACCCAAGGTCGAAAATGATAGAGAGTAACTAACTCACAACACAGAGATGAGCACGGAAGATACGGGTGGCATGATTACCTAAGCGTGCCACTTGAGAAGAGTTAAAGCACACAAAATTATCAGAAACAAGTTGACAGCGTCTGAACCTAGTACATTAACAATGTACTTTATATGTGGCACCCGTGCCATCCTCTCTATAAATTAGAATGCCGTCCTTTTGGACGGCGATTGCCCATCACCACCCGCTTACATCTACCTGACGCGCACTCGGCGGATATCACACTTAAGCCTTGTTCTCATGGACGCGAAATTCACGGATTTTTGCACGAATTTTGCAACTTCTGTTTTAATTATTGAATTGCAATTTGCGAAAACTTTCAAACACTACAAATATTATTGACCCTTTCATTATTATGTGGTGTTAATAAATTTGTTTTGAGTTTCTGATAATCTACCATGGCAGTTTCATGATGAAAATGATAGAAAATGTTATAGGTAGTTGACATAATTTGTTACAAATAGAGATTTTTCCACCGTTAAATAAATCTCGCAAATATTTACTAATTCCACATTCAAAAGGACAAAAGGCTTTGGAATACACTATTTGCTATTGGTTACTAGCACTGTCACTATAACGGTCACACCTATTTTTATCCAGATTTTGATTTTTTAATATTTATTTGAAATAGTTTCTTCACCATATCACTCTCGTCTTTTTCTATCACTCTACTTTTTCGATTTTATTTATACAGACATAGAGACAAAGTTTCATCTTGTAAGATATAGCAATCGATTCCTTTTCTTTTTTTTTTTTTTTTTTGTTGAAAACTCATTTTAAAAATACCATCTTCCTTCCACGAGTTTCCAATATTTTCCGTTTTACAGTTGTACTTCTTTAACACTTTCTTATTTGCACTGTACATACATATGATACTCACGTACAATTTTGTTAATGAAATACATATTTCAACACCACTTACACTCATATTTTGACCTCGTGCTCTGAACTCGTCATACATGTCATCATCCGATATTCCTCACTTGTTAAATTAGGACGATTTCGAGAATACGCTGTAGAGTTTAAATTATTCTCCATTCTTAAGAATACAAAATCACTAATAAAATTAGTTACATTCATAATTAAATTAGCGAAAAGATATACACGAAATTTTACCCGTCCGAGCGATATACCCGCCCATGATAGCGCTGGAAATGGAACAGCAGCAGAAGGTGTGTAATCGGGTATGCTCTCAGAGATATGTGGCACACGATTTTATAGGAAAAATATACGGGCTGTATGTATATTTATTTCTGTTGACTGCTATAAATTGTGAACAGGTTTATAACATGAGTCACTCTAGATTTTTGACCGTCAAGTATAGTTACACAAATTGATATAAATTTATTCAGTGCCATTTTTATAATCTCTATTTCCACACAAAAAACTGTCCCACTCGATTCAGGATTCAGCGCGTAGCAGTCAAAAATCGTTTCATGAGTATTCATCAATCTAATAAAGATCCTTTTAAAAGCCAGTTCCAACAAAACGGGAAATAATGTAACTGAATTATGGCTATCCGCGCGGGATGAAACTTTTACATTTTACGGCAAACAGATGATAATTCTATTCGATATGTCGTACAATCATGCCAGTATGTTGTTAATTGCTTCGAATGTAATTTGTAAAAAGGGCTTTTAGAGTTCCACTTTTAACTAACAGTTAAACATAAATTTGTGGTACATAAAATTTAGATTGCCTGGCGCGGATAGATCGGCTTTAATTCGAATGAAAAATGGATTTTTATGGTGGAATTTAATTAAGTGATGACGGATGATGCTAAATTTTGAATGTGCGTTTTGTAGCATTTGGACATCAGGATTTACAGCGCGGACCATAAGGCTTTGAACGCATTAACAATGATAAAATAAAACGAATTTTCGAAATATTATGTACTTATCTCAGAGGAGTATATCTTTAAAAATGTATTTCAAGTAATCTAAAATAAAAAAAAAATTGTGGATATCTTGAAATGTTTCACTTATTTATACGAAGTACGTAATATATAATACATATTTTACAGGGTGATTTTAAATAAAGTAGCAAAAAAAGAGACCACATATTCCTTAGGTGAAAATAAACCGATTTAACCTAACATACCTATATCCCAAGTCGCTTAATAAAAATGATACAGGGTGTCAAAGTTAAAATCTTACTTTCGATATTTGGAGTTAACTTCTTAAAAAATCCAAATATTTACTTAAAATTTGTAAACCAGGAGTTTTTGCGGGTGAGAAATTCAAATTTGTTACTAATTTTGACGTCACTAGTACACATCATGTTTCTTTTAAATGGCAGAACTTTTTTGTAGCTTAGTGTATCCATCTGACTATAGAAATAATTGATTCTCCTACCTGTTTTATTTGAAAAAGTATACCTTGCTAAAGTCGTTAGGAGTAACCATTTTTGAAATAATCCTATTTGAAATGCTGAGTGCACAGAGTAAAAACTATTTTGGTTTGAGGTAAAGTGCCTTTTCTGCTAAAGATACAGCAAAATATTACTTGAAAAAATTGTTCAGAATGATAAATTATGAAGACGTGCAAAATTTCAAGAAGATCGGCTAGGTTTGATGAAACCATTTTTTTCAACAAAGCACAAAGATTTTATCAAAGCAGGCCGATCTTTTTGAAATTTTGCACATCTTCATAATTTACCGTTCTGAATAACTTTTTAAAATAAAATTTTGCTATATTTTCAGTAAAAAAGTCAATTTACCTGAAACGATAACAGTTTTCAATAGTCAGACGGATACACTAAGCAGCAAAAAAGTTCTGCTATTTAAAAGAAATATGATGTGCCATAGGTGGCGCCCTCTACTAGTGACGTCAAAATTAGACACAAATTTGAATTTCTCACCCGCAAAAACCCCTGGTTTATAAAGTTTAAGTAAATATTTGATTTTTTTAAGAAGTTATCTACAAATATCGAAAATAAAATTTTAACTTTGATTTAATTTTTTATTAAGAGACTTGGGATATAGTTATGTTAGGTTAAATCGGTTTATTTTCAGGAATATGTGGTCTAATTTTTGCTACTTAATTTAAAATCACCCTCTACATATATTTTATTGCGACATAATGAAATACAATCGTCTAATGAAGAAACGACCGTAGCAATGGGTATAAACATAGCTGAATTATTTCTCTTAATTATTATGAAAGTAAATATTAGTTCAAGCAATAATTTGCCATCAAATTTTAAGGATGAAGTCTCCACCGTTGTTTCCAATTTCGTGCCACAGAAATCACGGAAGAAATGCGAGCAAGCATTTGGTCGCTAGGAAAAATGATGTAGAGAAAAAAATAGTTATTTATTATACAAGGAAAAAAGTATTAGATTTTATTTAGAGGTTGTGTGAAACACCAAGAGTTAAAATCTAAAGCCGCATCCACACTCTCTTGTTGTCGCGTTTATTTCGTAAATACGCCAAGACGGATTCCACTGAAATTGTAATCGTGACTGCTCTTTACTCTATAAGTTATTATAATTACTGTTATATTAGGTAGATATATACAGTTGTCATGTAACAAAAATGAGAAACTTTGTAGAAGAAGAAGAAGATGGTGAATGACAGCAACACATCGCAATAGATCAAAGTTATGATTTTTTTTTATTTTGTAAATTATTAATCTTTAAATTAGTATATATTTTTTGCAAAATGGTCACAGAAAAACAGTTCTCAGAGTTGAAAATCTACTGGAGAAATTTAGAACTTTACTCGCATGCCGTTAGAGGGTTTTAACTATTTTTTAAACAAAATTTCGCCAGTTGCATTAAAGCAAGATACTCAATTGAGGCAAGCTATTCCAGTCAAAATGCGATCAGCAATTACTTTAAGATTTCTGGCGACCGGCGACAGCTATAAGAGTCTTTACTATTTATGCAAAGTGTCACCATAAATAAATTGATAAATTATACCTTGATTATAGTAATATTCCTGTATCATTTACATACAGGGTGTATCAGGTTTAAATCAGAATGGATAGTACATCGAAATATAATTATTTTCTTTTAAAACGCTTGGTTTTTGAAATACAGGAAATTGAATATTATTTTTTAAAAGTTTCTGCATTATAACTTTTTCCTAGTTTCATATATGTATATAGGTATGCTTAAATTCGTATAGAGATAATTTGTTGGAAAGAGCATAAACTGATGATTATCAATCACATGGGCGTAGAAATAGGGGTTTGGACCCCCCCATCTTAAAAACAAAATGTACGCCTATGGGGATTTGGAAATATTTTTTTTGTATTTTTTAATCAACACATAATGGACATTTTTTTATTTATAACTTTCTTGACAAAAAATGTCTCACAGTATTGTATCGCCAGAAGTATCGCATATACTTATATATGAACCCTTCTTAAGTGACACCCCTATGGAATATTGTCTCACGCAACCCTCGCATCCTGTACTCATCTAGGTGCTATAACTACTGCCAATGAATCACTGTGATTGAGTTTACACTGAAACAGTAGCCAATTTTCTTCTAGTTTAATGCGAGTCATATATAGGTCATGCATTTCGAAGATTGTATGTATGTACACATTTTGGTTGAATTTGAAGAAGACTTGATAACACTAAAGAAGCATGGTGGTTGGAAGTCATCAACGGTCGCAAAGGGTATGTTGATGAATCGGTGGCGCACGAGACAGAAATATCTAATAAAGTGTTACCACATGTGCATTAGCTGAAGCAATATGATTTCAACTCAAGAAAATTCTACTGTAGCAGACATTCCCATTAGTTCGAGGAACATGTCCTTCATGCAATGCATTTTTAATAACTGTACGATCCACATTAAGTAAATGTAAGTTTTGTATAATAAAATATTCTATCCCCACTCGTAAAGTGTTTTTATGTGAACATATAGTGTTATTTTCCTGTGGAAAAAGTAATTTCTAAAAAGTGACATTATCTCAAGAGAGATATTTAACGTAGTTAACTAGAAAGGATTATTAGTATATTTCAAAGAACTAAGCAAAACATAGAATCCTTCATCTGTTGTGTTGACCTTCAAATGACCTTGAACGTGACCTCCAAAAATGATTCAACCACGTATCCGAACGGGAAATTTTTCACTTCCTCTGAATCTGCTTACATAAATTTCATTAGCATCAAAAAACAAAAGTTGACTTTGAAAATGGGCTAACTTCGTCAAACAGACACCATATTCGGATTCACCAACCTCGAAAACGCATAGGAGTGCTGTCTAATCTTTTGCACATGGCACTTTTTTCCCGTGGAGCTGTATTATCCAATTATCATTATCATCATCATTATCACTATCATTATCATTATCACTGCCATTACCACTATCACTATCATTTTTATCAGTGCGTACCAGTGTACATAATGTAATGTCTTATCCATCAATGCATATTCACCACGATTTTTTTAATTATTAAATACCTTGCAACAAATTAATTCATAACCAAGCTAAAGTTCTATTATTTCTTCCGCAATCTTTTCCAAGATTATCCGGAAACCGAGCTAATATAAAACTCCAAAACAAAAATTAAAACTCAACCGGATGGCTTTCAGCGCTACCATTTAACTTTACTTGAACTTTGAGACAGGAGCTTCGCGTGATATAATTTAAAATTTCATGACATAGGTTAGTTCCGGCTCTTTAACATCCTCTTGCCTGGAGAATCTGATGAAAAACTTTTTTATTATACAAGACGTGTCGCATGTTTTAAGTATTATTAATTCCGACCTAAAAATTACATGAAATATGGTTCTCTGTTGATTTACCTTCCATAATGAATTTAAATAAAGAATGTGTGAAGAACTTTGTGCGAGGTAATAAGTTACTGAAAAAAAGGATAATAATTGCTATTACAAACAAGTTAATAGAAACACTGCCAGTAATTACATATTGCCGGGAAATAATATGTTATTAATAGTTAATCACATTAATATTAAAACATTTAATGAAATAATTTGCAATTATGCATTACAAAGTAACAAAAACGCAAAAAATATATCAAGTAATTTCACTGTTGCCAACTAGACCAGTGCTGAATTCTTTGAAAATGGTAAAAAGTAAAAAAAAATAATAGTATGATGAAACCTATTGGAAAAGGAAGAGAATACAACAAAAATGAGATGAAACATAATTTACGGGCGATCTGAGGTCGGGAAGTGGAAGGGGGTGAGTTTTTAAGGGTAAAAAACGGTTTATCTTGATTTCCGGCAAAACTACAAGTCCTATGAAAAAAAAGTTAAATAGCAAAGTTGTAGGTAATAAACAGATCTACTTTGTTTTTTCTGAGAACGTTTACCAAAATAATGTATTTTTTTTACACCATCAGAAAGTAGAGATTTCAACGAACAAAAAGCCCACCGACTTTTTAAAAAAAGCAGATATTTTGACCTGAGAGTTTTCAATTGAAAATTAGGGTGCTTTTTCGATATTAAGTCAAAATAAGGTGAAAAAATAAATATTTTAAATAAAAAAAATTACAGTATATTTGGGACATAAAAAAGTAAGGTTTCACCAAATGTCATGAAAAAAAGTTATTTTTTGTAAAAGATAAGAATAAAAAACCAAAAACTTGGTTATTTGAATTTTTCACATAAATTTTGAGGTTATGTGAAAAAAGTGTATATATAAAAGTAGTAGATCTTTTTATTATCTACAACTTTGCTATTTAACTTTTTTCCATAGGACTTGTAGTTTTGCCAGAAATCGAGGTAAACCGTTTTTTACCCTTAAAAACTCACCTCTTTCCACTTCCCGATCTCAGATCGCCCGTAAATTATTTTTCCTTTCATTTTTGTTGTATTCTATGAATTTATGAAGAGAAATGTAAATAATATTTTTTGTATTTTATTAATGATGCTTGTACAGAGTATCTCAGTTTCGTTGTAATTGCGGGGTATCTCGAAGGCTACAAGGGATAGAAGGAGAATTATAATGGTAATGGTAATGATAATGATAGTGGTAATGGTAGTGATAATGATAATGATAATGATAATGATAATGATAATGATAATGATAATGATAATGATAATGATAATGATAATGATAATGATAATGATAATGATAATGATAATGATAATGATAATGATAATGATAATGATAATGATAATGATAATGATAATGATAATGATAATGATAATGATAATGATAATGATAATGATAATGATAATGATAATGATAATGATAATGATAATGATAATGATAATGATAATGATAATGATAATGATAATGATAATGATAATGATAATGATAATGATAATGATAATGATAATGATAATGATAATGATAATGATAATGATAATGATAATGATAATGATAATGATAATGATAATGATAATGATAATGATAATGACAATGACAATGATAATGACAATGACAATGACAATGATAATAACAATTACAATGACAATGACAATGATAATGATAATTGGATAATACAGTTCCACAGGGAAATAGCGCCATGTGCAAAAGATTAAATCACACTCCTATACCTTTTCGAAATTGGTGAATCCGAATCTGATGTGTGTTTTACGAAGTTAGCCCTTTTTCAACTTTTGTTTTTTTATGCTAATGCAATTTCTGTTAGCAGATTCAGAGGAAGTGAAAAATTTCACGTTCAAATACGTGGTTGTCATTTTTGGAGGTCACGTTCAAAGCCATTTGAAGATCAACACCCAGAGAAGGCTTTTCTGTTTTGCTCAGTTTTTTGAAATATACTACTTTCTGGTTAGCTACGTTAAATATCTTTCTTGAGATAATGTCACTTTTTATGAAATTACTTTTTCCATGGGATAAAAAAATTATACTATATGTACACATAAGAAAACTTTAGGAGTTGGGATATAATATTTTATTATACAAAATTTACAATTTCTTAATGTCGAAAGTACAGTTATTAAAAGTGCATTGCATGAAGGACATGTTCCTCGAACTATTGGCAATGTCTGCTACAGTGGAATTTTCTTGAGTTGAAATCATATTTTCTGCCGTGGACATAACTGCCGTTGATGGTCCTGGTTGGAAATTGGGTCTTATTTCAGCTAATGCACTACCACACGTTCTTAACCCGTTATTAGATATTTTTGTCTCATGCGCCACCGATTCATCAGCATACCCACCATGTTCCTTTAGTGTCATCAAGTCTTCTTCAAATTCAACCAAAATATGTAGCAATTGAATTCCATAAAAATATACAGATGTTCCATTTAAAAAAATTGTAAATTTGGGTCATATTTTAAAAGAGACATCAAAAACCATTTTTATTGTTCCGATATCTCAGCCATTCTCTGAGTTACAAATCTCTTAAAAATAGTTGTTCTTTTTAAATTTCACTCTATATCTTAAAATCAAAGAGATCGATGAAAGTTCTGATTGCGGCATTTTAAGTTTCTAAAAAAGATGCTTGTTATGGTATAATGATGCTCTGTTATGCTATTTCATATTATTTGCCAGCAGTAATAATAGGGTCAGGCTATTATTTAACACTTATATAAAATAAGGGACTGAACTAAATAGAATATGTAACACATTTCATTTTATTACTTACTTTCATAATAAATATTTAGGTTTTGTTGTTTTGGAGTTGTAGGCGGTATATTCATGTTTTTTTTATTTTTACCTTTAAAACAATTTATAATGCTTGTTTTATGTGAATATAACTATTTTATCTTAATGAGAGGTATATTTTTTTAAAATATTTTTTTTGTGGATTGTACATTCAAAATAGCGAGCTTTTAAACCTGTACTAGTGGAAATTATATTTAACAATTAACAACACTGTATGTACCTAATTGAAATACACAATTTCAAGGATTTAAACTACTACTGTTTATATATTTAGCGTTGTTATGAAAGTTGCATAATTACAGTTATTAACATAATTAATATCTAATTATTTACTACAGGGCAGTCTTAATATGATTATACCAAGTATACAGGATGTCTGGAACATCGAGTCATGCTGTATACCTAATAAATTGCACCCTGTACGATGTACAATTCATTTCAGGTAAGTGGTTACAAGACAGGTAATGAGTTGCAGTGTTGTCGCACATTATGGTTTGCAGAATTTTTAAGATCTATCAATTTTTTCTTCATTAGTACAAAAAACTTATTACAAACAAATTATGTTAAGGGTTTTTCCTTAATCTTATTTGCAATTTTATAATACAGATTTGTATTTTAGAGTAGTTGTATTTTTATTTTTAAAATCTGTTTGTAGAAAAACTATTCGTTTGAGACATTTCTTTCATTAGTTTTTGTTACTTTTGAACAAACCCTTTAAAAATTTACGAGTGTAATAGAGAAAGACAGGTATTTTTTCGTTCAGCAAAGATCTTTGCAAATAGAAGAGGCAACTGAACACAAAATCAACTAACTTAGGAGAAATAGTTATATTTCTTTTATAATAATTTGCTATTTTCCGATATTTTCTTTTATATAACATTATATAAAGACAACTGCCGTTCCACGCCACTGTATGTACAACCTTCGGCGGCTAACTACTTACCATTCAAACTATAAACAACTCAAAGATTGTAGTAGAATAATTATCACCTATTCCCATCTACACGATCTATTGTAATAAAGTTAATTGCTTAATAAGATTATGTGTACCCGCGTGTTGTATCATAGCATACACTAATGAATTCAATTACTTAATCGTTGGGTCTGAATAAGAATTTCCGAGTGTGAGATGTTGCTGCAACAATATGATCATGGAATGAATAATTTGTTTTTATTAGAGGCATTGCAATTTTGAGGTTATCAAAAATAAATACGCGGTGGATGTTTTCTCCTTTTGGGATAGTTTTTTCTTAAGTATGAAGAAACAATAATTATGAGTTGACCTTTGTGTGTAACATTAGAAAATATGTACATGGACGCCTTCAAGAGAGATATCTTGGAGTAAGCAATTCTAAACCTAGTGTGGACCTTGGAAGTTTACATTATTAACTGAAATAATACCTAAAGCCTAGACCTGTTATTTCCAGAATGTATTCTAAAACTTCTATTTCACTTTGTAATTTTAGCAGCAAATCGTATAAAGTACTGAAAATTTAATAAAAAACTAATATTATGTATTTCTACAGAGATAGTTATGGTAAACGCATTCCAACGCATCCACCTACATCCGGTAATGGTCGGTGTATCTATACAATTATGTACATTATAGATATTGTAGTACAGTTGAATGAAATTAAAGTGGTGCGTTACATTTCAAAATACAACATAGGTTCATGCTTTATGTTAACTTTCTAGATTTTAAAAATATGTATTTATATTTCAGAAATATTACTGTCTACTTGAAAATATCGTATACAGGGACTAATACAAATATTTTAAGAGGGGATAGAAAAAAATAAGAATTAACCGAATTTCCTTTCAAAAAATTTCCAAACTTATTTATAAAGCGAAAAAAAAATTTTTCGATATTATATTAAATCTTTATTTAACGCCGCCAATGCGAAAATTATAGTATGCAACCAGCAAGCAACCGTCATGCAACAGTCGGCCACAGTCGGTAGTCGGTCCAGTCGAGTCGGTTCGCTGTCATGTTATAATTTAATTCCTGTGTTTACGTTGTAGTTTTGTGTTCTTCTTCAGTTTTTAGTGCCTTATTTTAATTTTAAACGTTTTATAGTTAATAAATAAAGGAATATGTGTCGGATACAGATATTTTACCACAGTATAATTCACCGGTTTGTTTTTCTAGGTTATGGGACAAGACTGCCGCGGGTGTTAAACGTTTTCTGTTATCTGTTAGAACCTACCTACTCATCCCTTTCTTCGATTTTGTTATAATACATAGCATTGTATCTAACTGTACTTACGGGAAGTGTGTTTATCGGTAGTGAGTGAAAATGTAGTTTTACCAGTTTGTAACCAAATAATGAAAAACGAATGCAAAATACTGGAACTAACTGGATTAACTGTTATCTACCTATCAGGTATTATTACTAATAAGAATGTTATAATAATTTTTGTCGTTTCTGCATTTAGAAACACTGCAAACGACCGCATGGTAGTTGTTGATAGATGTAATGTCAACTATGGATCTAAGCCATAAGCCATCTCAGTCGATACTCGTCATAGGCGCCGACTTTCCGTAGGAAAAAAGGGTTTTGCCCCATTTTTTAAATATCGAGCTAAAATTCTGAAATAACTTTTTTATTGTTTTTTAGGGCTCCCTGAGCACGTGGTTAAAATTTTTGTACTTAGTCATAGTTAACCCTGTAGATAGTGATTCAAAACTTATCAAAAATAAAATTTTTGAATGTACAGGGGACTTACAAATATAATTTTGTTAAAAAAATCAAAAACGACACTTCGAGAATGATTTGAACTTCATCACGAACTGGAAACTGAAAAAATTGAAAGATTTTATATCAGCAAATTCAACTGCCTGGCCATGTTGTTATTATTAATTAATACAGTTAATTTGTGGTTTTAATTAATAAAATAATTTGACATAACTGATTGACTTTATAACTGTTCAAAATTTTGTCCACCGACATGTAAATACTTAAACACATTCGGGTCCGTCTTATCCAGTTTTTACGCACTAACACTAAAACCAACGCACCAACACTAAATGTTTCTGGTTCTTACCTGTTTTGAACTCGCAAGTTATTAGCACAATTGAGCCTCGTGTATGATACGCCACACCGTTGGTTGGGACATTCCTTGTACTTGTTGAGCGAGTTGCCTGGTACTTATTCAACAATCTTTAGAATATGTTCCTCAGCTTTACCTCCATCTTTTCCACGATTCGGTTGCAAACTTCCCATGTCACTACAGTAGCCCAGTGATGTAACGCTTGAAAACAACTTTTTTTCTCGGAAACTTACAATAATTTTTTAATTTAAAAAAATCTTCTGAACTTAATTTTCTTAACTTCCTAAAACTATCATTTGCGAACTCATGTTTATAGATATTTCTCATCAGCAGAATACTGTTTAATTTTGGAATACTCTGTTAATTTACACAGTATATACTACTACATTTCTATGGTAGAAATATATGTATATGTATAATTTTTAAATGCATTAAATGAATAATTACATTCTAATGTTATAAAGAACTAATAAATTTACATATTAAGTACGAGTATATGTAACGTCCATGGTAAAAATATATACGAAGTGTAGCAATTAAGTTCCGAGAATTTGTCAGTGAAAAAACAAGCAAATTAAATTTCGCCAAAATTTTATTATCGACCTTCACAATAGTCTCCCTCTAACTCTACACAACGATTCCAACGTTGCTCCCATGATTGGAAGCGCCCTTGGTAATCCTACGCAGTTAACCTGTTCAGCACCACGGTTACAACTTCTTTGACCTCCTGTACGCCGCCATGATGAGTTCCCTTGAGATGCGACTTCATCTTGGGGAATAAAAAAAACGCAGGGGCAATATCGGGACTATATGGTGGATGCAGTAACGTTAGAATGCCTTTTTGCCAAAAACTCTTGCACAATGAACGATGAATGTGCTGGCGCGTTGTCGTGATGCAAGATCCAGCCGTTCTCGGCGAGTTCGAGTCACACACGGAAAACTGACCAGTCACTGTCTGACCGGCAGGAACATATTCACGTTGAATGATGCCATGGATATCGAAAAAAACGATCAACATTGCCTTCAGTCGTGACTTGGACATCCTCGCTTTCGATAGCCGCTCACCACCTTTTTTGCATCCACTGTTGACTTTGTTGACGGGTCTCGTGGTCATACTCAAATATCCAGGTCTCATCTCCAGTAACCACCCGACTATCCAGTCTCTACCGTCGCTCCGAATGCGGGACAAAAAATCGATTTTCGCATGTTTTTGGCACCATCTTTCGCATATTAAAATTTTTGTGTAACATCTTGCGAGCGGTTTTTCTGTTGGCGTTTAACTCGTCAGACAACGCACGAATGCTTAGGCGCCTGTCAGACATGATCAGTGCACGTAAACTGTCAACATTTGCGTCAGTGACGGGACGGGAGATCCTTCACATGGATCGTCTTCTACCGGGTTTTGCCCATTGAAACACGCGTGTTTTCGACATGCACTCGTCTCCATACACCACCTGCAATTTTCGAAGGATTTCCGAGGGTTTTTCGCCAGATTTCACTAAAAATTGAATTACAATACGTTGCTTGTTACGTTGAGTCACCCAGTTTCATGACGCCACTAAAAAAGTTCTTCCAAAAAATACACATAAAATACAAACCAAACGTGCTATCGACTTCAACCTTGGACTGAAACTAAAAGGAAGATCCCCCCTCTCTAGAAAAACGTTGACGAATGATGCAGTGTTGCCAGTTTCCGAGTTATAACTAAATTCCCGGAACTTAATTACCAGACCTCGTATACACATATGCTAAATTGTACAGAGCATTAGTAATTTTACAAATTGTAAGTAAAATTACCATTAAAGTTGTGGGTTTAAACAAGCCAATGGTAATCATGGTAAATTTACATAAATAATTGTTTCAGTGTAACCCCTAGATATATCAATAGGAATACGTTTGAAGATAAGGATCTTGTTGGGAAAAACTGTTACCTTTCTATTCTTAGCTGTTATAATGGATATGAAACTGGATACAGCTCTTATAGAAATTCAATAACATAAATAATTTTTGGAATGCTAAGTTTTATCATCATCTGATTCAGAAACAGGAAGCGTCAGGAAGATAGGTAACTATATAGAACACTTGAATAAGAAACTACATTGCCTTAGAACAACTTTTAGAGGATTCTCGTAAAAGAGAATCAGATTTTGGTCAAGAGTATATAAAGAAGCAATAAAAATACAGAAAGAGAGTCTAGAATCTGTAATATAGATTAAATTAATATATTTAAAGATCAACACATACATACGAGTTCAAAAAATGCATAGACAAGTATACGTATAGCGGGCTAAATAATAGATTTCAGAGCTTCTTCTAAAAAAAGAGGGACTTATGGAGACACATCAAGAAATCTGAAACGATGATGTGACAATCTATCCCATAATTATTTAACAGTTAAATACAGAGTTAGCTATGACTAAGAACTACAATTTTAATAACGTGCTTAGGAAGGCCTAAAATACAATAAAAAAAATATTCCAGAATTTTAGCTCGATATTTAAAAATGGGAAAAACCCTCATTTCCTGCGGAAAGTCAACGCCAGTGATAAGCATCGACTGAGATGGCTTAGATCCATAGATAAAGCTTACATCTGTCAACAATATCAACTACCATGCGGTCGCATTTTTTCAGCGTTTCTAAACGACAAAAATTAACATTCTTATTAGTAATAATACCTGATAGATAAGTAACAGTTAATCTAGTTAGTTGCAGTACTTTGCTGTTTTACAAACTGGCAAAACTACGTTACTAATAGATAATGGAATAGAATAGAAAACTTTCAATGCATCTGCGGCAGTCTTGTCCCATAACCTAGAAAAACAAACCAGCGAACTATATTGTGAGAAATACACACTGCACCCGACACACATTCCTTTATTTAATAACTATAAAATGTTTAAAATTAAAAAGGCACTAAAAACTGAAGAAGAACACAAAGCTACAACGTAAACACAGGAATTAAATTATGACGTGACAGCGAATTTTACCGTTGTGTTGTTGGTTGTCTTATCTGACTCTGTAAACAGACATTATAAATAAGTTTGGCATTGTTTTGAACGGTAATTCCATTAACTCTTACTTTTCTCTATCCCCTCTTAAAATATTTGTACTTAGTCATAGTTTTAACCCTGCATAAGCATTTGACCGTAACATTGATACAAATTCTAATATAGTACTATACTATTTAGTCGGTCGGTGGTCGAGCAGTTTAAGGCCTCAGTACTTGAATCGAAATTGCCACTTTGCTGGCAGGTTCGAATCCTGCGGCAGGTAGACCTTAGACCATTGGCACCCTCTTTGTGAGTATGGTTGAATGCAGGAATGTTGGTTTGAGTCAATGTGAGAGATTGATACTTGAATCGAAGTGATCACTCTGCTGGCAGGTTCGAATCCTGCGGCAGGTAGACCGTAGACCATTGGCAC
The DNA here is from genome assembly GCA_037114965.1 of Monochamus alternatus. Taxonomy (NCBI): domain Eukaryota; kingdom Metazoa; phylum Arthropoda; class Insecta; order Coleoptera; family Cerambycidae; genus Monochamus; species Monochamus alternatus. The sequence goes on from CM073426.1 coordinate 127,426,941, forward strand.
CCTCTTTATGAGTATGGTTGAATGCAAGAATGTTGATTTGAGTCAATGTGAGAGATTGATACCGGTCGACTTTTGACCATCCCCCTAATTAATGACGTTTTCCAGGTTTTCCTCATTCCTTCATTGAATAGTGGTTGGAGCTTACCAACGTAAATCGTTCCTGGGCGCAAATGCGGCCTGCATAATAATAATATTCCGCTCCCTCTCCGACTTCTGGAGTAATCTCTTGATTAGGATGAGGGGTAGAGATATTATTATTAGTTCTACTACTCTTCCCGCCACACAAATAATTGGCTTTTCTCTCACATACTATCGGAGTAAAAAGTCTAGACCCCTGGGTTTGAAAGCCGATATTGCCAAAACGTAGAAGCGAAAAAAATTGAAATTTGGACCATAGGTAGCCTCAATATTATTGTTATGCACAATCAAATCGGAACTTGTTTTTGAATATTCGTTTTTTAGTTATTAGAAATAATGTACCAAAAAACACGATTTTCGGGCGGCGAAACGTAATCCTGTCACTTCAACTTGTCAAACCTTTTTTTATTTATAAGCTTTAAAATGTGCAATTTTAACTGGTAGTATATTAAACTGTGCTGTTCCGAACTGTATAAGTCTCTCTTCTTAGAATTCCTTTTTTTATCTTGCGTAAAACAGAAGTTGATGGTATCTTCGTAAATAGAGCGTCTTTTTTTAAATACAAAAACAGTCATAGAACATAGAAAAACCTGAACAAAGAAATGTAACAGTTTTGTGAATTAATGCACCTGTAAACAGTGTATGGGTAAAAATCGTTCTCAATTATTTCTTACGCGTTCCGTTCAAGCGGGGTGAAGTGCGTCGTAGCGGGGTTCGCGCTGTGACCAGTGTCGGGAGCGTTTTTATTCTAGCTTTGTTAAGATCTTAGAAAACATTTATTTGATACATACTTCTGTATAGCATAAATATTGTAATTGTTATTTTTTTAGCTTTCTTGACAATAATAATAATATTTTTGTAGAACTCTGCCTATTTGTGATTTTATTAACTATAACATATACAGTTTCATTTTATTATTTATTTGTATCTCATATACATTGTCAAAGTTGATCATAATATAAGATTCTTTCGCATTAGCTTGAATATAAAAACGGGAATGGTATATTTTACATGCATATGTCTAAGTCGTCGGCATCATCATCAGGTATTTCCTCGCCACCATCATTACTGTCGTCTTCGGCGTTCAAATTTATCACTACTACTACTGCTCACAGCAGTATCCACTAAATGTTCTTTTTGCCTGTATTTCTGTTCCACTTTTTTGGCATGTTCAACCCAGTTGGGCCAAATAGAATTTGGTATATTTTCCATGACCGATTGGCAGAGGTTCAAAACATATTTTATTTTAAATGTAGAATTTCGTTTAGAAACGTCATTTTTAACATAAACTCATATTAGTTCAATAGGGTTTAATTCACAATGAGCCACGGGAAGCCATAACATTTTCACCATGTCTTGTGGCAAATCCTTTGTAATCCACTGAAAAATAACAATAACAATTTATATTTTATAGATAGATATGTATGAAATAAGTAAATATTTTCTAACATCTTACCAAAGCTGAACTAATAAAGTACCCGACACTGGTCACGGCGCGATAGACGGCCGAGTGCAACCCCGCAACGCCCCACTTTACCCCGCTTGAACGGAACGCGTAAGAAATAATTGAGAACTATATTTACTCATACACTGTTTACAAGTGCATTAATTCACAAAACTATTATATTTCTTTATTAAGGTTTTTATATGTTCTATGACTGTTTTTGTATTTAAAAAAAAGACGCTGTATTTACGAAGATACCATCAACTTCTGTATTACGCAAGGTAAAAAAAAAAAATTCTAAGAAGAGAGACTTACACAGTTCGAAACAGCACAGTTTAATGTACTACCAGTTAAAATTGCACATTTTAAAGCCTATAAATAAAAAAGTTATGACGAGTTGAAGTGACAGGATTACGTTTCGCCGCCCGAAAATCGTGGTTTTTGGTACATTATTTCTAATAACTAAAAAACGAATATTCAAAACCAAATTCCGATTCAATTGTGCATAACAATAATAGTGAGGCTACCTATGGTCCAAATTTCAATTTTTTTCGCTTCTATGTTTTGGCAATATCGGCTTTCAAACCCAGGGGTTTGGACTTTTTACTCCGATAGTAGTTGCAAATATCCTGACAAACACTGAGTAAAGTCTTAATTTCGTCTGCTTGTCGGCTGAATGTCGCGGGTAATTGATTCTAATAGCGAGTTCTGATAGAGAGGAAGTTAATCTGAAGTTGTCAACTCCCAGACGTCGTCACGCTGTGAATGTCCTATGTGTTACCGTTTGCACTACGTAGACCGAACGAATTTAGTAAAGCAATCCATTGGGTGGTGTCAAAGTTTGCCGTGATGCAATTTGCGAAGTTTGTGGAGTTCGAAAGCTCCTCAAATTATGGGTGGTCGTTGTTTCCGTGGCAGTGACGTTCGCTGTATTAGGGATATGAACCTCGGATAAGACGGCGCGGAGCCTGAGATATTAGGATGTTTTTCAGTGAAGGTATACTTCAGCAGTACCAAACTTGGAAACTTATGCTTAATAAAGAGGTACATGTACGTCTTCCATCTAGAGAGTTGTAAGTTTAAGCTCGTAAGAAGTTGTGTGCCTAGGCTTTAAAGCTAAGGAAAAATATGAAAGGGATTTTGCTTTGCGCTTATGTAGTCCCAAGTCCCAGTGCCCATTGGAAAAGGAAGAGAATACAACAAAAATGAAAGGAAAAATAATTTACGGGCGATCTGAGGTCGGGAAGTGGAAGGGAGCGAGTTTTTAAGGGTAAAAAACGGTTTACCTCGATTTCTGGCAAAACTACAAGTCCTATGGAAAAAAGTTAAATAGCAAAGTTGTAGGTAATAAAAAGATCTACAACTTTTATATTTACACTTTTTTCACATAACCTCAAAATTTATGTGAAAAATTCAAATAACCAAGTTTTTGGTTTTTTACTTTTATCTTCTACAAAAAATAATTTTTTTTCACGATATCTGGTGAAAACTTACCTTACCTTACCTTCGTGCACACTGTCAAAACTACATTTTCACTTATTACAGCTCCTTCAGAATTATCCACTAAGAGAATACACAAACCATGTTAAATAAAATATCCTTTTATTATAAGATTGAAATTTAATGTAAGGAATACCTACTAATACAATGCACCGGCGGCAGTCTAGTACTTGTGTAAAGTCTAAAAACGTGTAGAATTGCCAAACTCCGCTAAATTTGTCTTTGGCTCTAGAAAAACAATGAACTCTGTTATAGGGAAATATCTGTACCCGAAATAAATTCCTTTATTTAATTGCTATAAAACGCTTAAAATTAAAAATTAGTATCTAATATCGAACCAGTTTCGATTATGATGATTATGACAACTTGACAAATTGCATTGCTAATTGTATACTCTCCAAATATCAAAGAACACTGATCAAAGCTTAGAAGGAATATTCTAAGGGTTTTTTACAGAAAACTGTAACTATCTCAGGATGTTATAGTTTAAAATAATACTAATTATGCTATGCAAATATCGTCGATTATTGTTAATTTCACAGCAACACAAGAAGTAAAAATGTATCGGCGTGAAGTGTATACACTAGTGCCCTACAGATGGCGACTGCAGACTGCATTAGATTTTGATTCTGTCACACTAAGATATCATAGGGTAATTAGTAACTTTTCAGTAATTGTCTTTGCAAATTTAATTTTTAGCGTATTTTTTGTGTAATATGTAGAAGTGTGACAAGTGCATAATATCGTGTGGCAGCGTAATACCAAAGACGTTTTCCGAGTAGACAAAATATTATGCCGAATCCTCATTGAACCACAATGAACAACTGCTGTATTGTTTTGGCAGTAAACGTGTGGCAGTATTTTTATATATTTGTTGGAAGTAAATATCGTGTTTCAAATAACTATCTACATTTTGCAAATATATATTTCTTCTTTTAAAGCTGTGCAAATTGATACACGTAACAACGTACGTACATGCACTAAACATGAAAATAACAAAACAAGTGATGTAGTCATTTAAAGTTGAAGGTAAGAACAGTAGATTCTGTGAGTATCAGATTTTTATCTCGCAGTCAACACGCTCGTTTCATAGCCTGAATATTGGGATTTTTAAAAATTTCAAAACTTCAAGCAAAGTTTTCTTCTATAAAGAGTGGGCTACTCGGGTCAACTTGTGGCTGAATTTTGTCTATGATATGTATACTTAATTCCCGCGGAGCATGAATTTTTAACTCTCAACAGTTAAGACGCTCGAGTCGATTGAAATTCCCGAAAAATTACTAAAAAACACTAATTTTCAGCACGCTGTTATTATTCAAAGGGATCGTCCGAGCCAATTATCTTCATTTACACTGAAACTACTATCTTTCCCACTCTGAATTCTGTCTTGATCATTCAAATGTCTTAAAACAGAAAAATTTGACAGCAAAAATTAATAAAGCTTAAAAATAGCAATTTTTAAGAGTCTTTATTTAAATAGGCGGAAACAAGCGCTTGTAAAAATCAAAATCGTGTAAATTTTGTTGTTTGGGACCCTAGAGAAGAGATTTTCAAAGTTACATCAAAATCTAAAATGGGTCGGCTTTGCCAATTAGACGATTTCAAATGGAATGACCCGTACCTATTAAATTAAAATATTAATGTTGATTACATATTTTTATTATTGCTGGTTATTATTTGTTATAGTTTTATTGTCTTTATCTGTATATTTGGATTTATGTGTTTGATGAACTGTACTATAAGTACATTAAGTCCATAAAAAATAAATACTGACTATAGTTAACGATAATTTCTGCAAGAATTCCTGGAAGTACTAAATTATATATATACACACACACACACACCTTTCCGTTTGAGCAACATGTTTATACATACTTGAACAAATATTATGTTAAACTCTAAACAATTCACTTGTGTTAATCTTATCATTTTAAACCGATTGTTCGATGAACGATGCGATATTCTTCTAAAATGGATGAATACATAATTGTCAGATTTTATCATTAAAACGAAATTATAAGGAAGCTATAAACACTTCTGTGTTTATCTATCTCGAATAAAATCCAGTGAAGTGTTCACTGAATCACTGATTGACTGTCAATATTGAACAGCAATAAATTTCCAAAGATAAAATTTTAGTTTAAACAAATAATCATCGGACTGAAAGACTAACTTAAAGTCAGTACAGAAAAATTACTTTTACAGCTTTTTCTAAATATAATATTTCTAATGAGGCGTTCCTTTTTTATGAAACTGTTTAATGTAATGGAAATTTAAGTTCATCTTCATAACTGTTAAAAAGCGTAGAACAGAAAATGTGTCCACTATAGCCAGCGGCCGAAATTGTAGAAAGTGACTAATTACTAGCTTGTAGACTAGCGCGATGGACGAAGCGTGCGGGGAGCAACATTTCATAGGCGTACTAAATTTGAATGTGATCAGATATAAAAAATATACAAAAATGACAAAAATAATTGCATTACATAACATCCATTATTTTTAGAGTAAAAACAGTGATATAACAGTTCTTAGTTTTACCAATTTCGAGGCGTTAGATGATAAAAAAAGTTTTTATCTTGTATTATCAATTATCCAAGGTCGGAAATAATACCGAGTGACTAATTCACAACACAGAGATGAGTACGGAAGATACGGGTGGTAATGAGTTAAAGCACACAAAATTATCAAAAATAAGTTGACGTCGGCTGAACTTAGCACATTAACAATTTATTTTAAACGTGCCACCTCTGTGTCATCCTCTCTACAAATTAGAATGCCGTCCTTTTGGACAGCGATTGCCCACCACCACTCACTTATACCTGATGCGCACTCCGCGGATATCACACTTAAGCCTTGTCCTCATGGACGCGAAATTCACGGATTTTTACACGAATTTTGCAACTTCTGTTTTAATTATTTATGTCGGAAAAATCTCAACTTTTGACAATTGCAATTTGCGAAACTGACAAACACTACAAATATTATTGCCCATCTCATTGTTATGTGGTGTTAATAAATTTGTTTTGAGTTTCTGATAATCTACCATGGCAGTTTCATGATGAAAATGATAGAAAATGTTATTGGTAGTTGACAAAATTTGTTACAAATAGAGATTTTTCCACCACTAAATAAATCGCGTAAATATTGCAAATTCCGCATTCAAAAGGACAAAAGGCTTTAGAATACATACACACTACTTACTATTGGTTACTAGCACTGTCACTATAACGATCACACATTAACACTTATTATATAATATCGTTCCGCTTTCCGTATGACCTTCATACGTCCATGTTTCGTCAAAATTTAATATATTCTTCGATCCATATTCTTATTTTTTAATTTTAATATTTTGTTCTTTCTATCAGTATACTCTTTTCGATTTCATTTATACGGACTAAGTTTCATCTTGTAAGATATAGCAATCGATTTTTTTAACCCATTTTAAAAATACAATCTTCCTTCCGCGAGTTCATCACTTTCCGTTTCACAGTTGTACTTCTTTACCACTTTTTTATTTGCACACATATGCTATTCACGTACAATTTTGTTAATGAAATACATATTTCAACATCACTTACACTCATACTATTTTGATCTTGCGCTCTAAACTCTTCATACATGTCATCATCCGATATTCCTCACTGCGATCAAATCACTAATAAAATTAATTACATTCATAATTAAATGAACGAAAAGATATACCCAAAATTTTGACCGCCCGAACGATATACCCGCCCATGATAGCGCTGGAAATGAAACAGTTGAATCCGATAATTCGTCGCAGCCAATGAAAACCAGGGGCGTATGCGTACTAACTGCAGCGCATGCGTAGCAGAAGCTGTGTAATTGGGTATGCTCTCAGAGATATGCGGCACACGATTTTGTAGGAAAAATATACGGGCTGCATGTATATTTCTTTGTGTTGACTGCTATAAATTGTGAGCAGGTTTATAACATTAGTCACTCTCTACAATTTTGGAAGTCGACTATAGTTGATGATGTCCAAAAGATAAAAAATAAAATAGTATTTTTTACTTTACCTACTAATGAAAAATAAATATAAACTTTTCCTAAATTGCACTCATAACAGGGGGTGGATTAATGTGGGCGTCTACAGTATGTGAATGACTTTTAGTTAATATATTTATGGAAATAGATAAAAATTTGTGTTTAAGAATTGGCAGACATACATTTTATGTATCGAAAAACAAAGGAAATTCGAATGAAGCAAGGCGTCTCTATGAAGGCGCATTCTTCAAAGAATTAAAAAAATATATTAAAAACTCTTAAACACTTCAAAAACAAGTCACTCGACACTTTGTGTTATCTTTTTCTGTTTAAGCCTGACATGGAATGTATGACCATCGCCTGCTAAATCGCATCGTCTTTGTAATACTTGTCTGTCGAATCATCTGAATTTCAATATAAAATTCTGTAATATGCCGTAGTGTAGAATTTGACATTTTATATTGACACTTAACAGCTTATCTTTTAATAGAACCTACTTATTTAATTTGGTTTGCAAAAATGTACCTATTTTTTATTTACAAAATACACTGCACTGATACCGTTCCAATACTTCACACAAAGGTTTCGTGTCTAAATATTATACATTTTTCATAAAACTGGGTACATACCTACTTAATAATGGACTGCTACTTCTGCAACCATAAAAACACTATACTTATTATTTTAGGTTGTATCAATTTACAAATTTAAAAATGAGACGTGAACAGAAACGTACGTCTTAACACATATTTGACATTTGTCATAATTTCTATGAAACAATTGACGACTATGTCCGACTACGTCATTTGTGCTGTAGTGTGCTGCCACGCGCGGTGGGTCACTGCAAACGGGCAAAGAAACAGACTAGAAAAAGCAGGCTGTTGAGATTTAGCCAACCATGGTATGACTATCTGACACGTGCCACCTAGATTATTATTTTTAATTATCATTCCAAAATTGGTCTATTGTAATGATTAATAAATTAATTTTTATCTCGGAAACGGTGCGTCAGGAGAAAAAAGTCCAAGAGACACTTTTTAAGTAGAATTAACTTTGCTTTAAGAGAGTGATATCAGTTTGTTCAAAAATCAGTAGCGTACATTTTTTATTGCTAAAAATAAATATTTAACGCCACTGATGCTAATATATTACAAGAGAAATTTATACACGCAAAAGTGGCCTTTCATTATACATTGTTGTGTATCTCAATATCTCGATCGGTTTTCGAGAAATGAAGACTATAGTATTTAAGACAGAAAATTTCAAACAATCTGTATCTCGAGGACTAGGCATTTCCGGACCCATGTTTATATAAACTTTTTTTCTTATTTTTAAACAGAACTTGCTCCTAGATTTTCTTAACATCATTTTGTAACACCCTGTGTACAGTTAACTATGACATGTTTAAAGTTTTCAGAGTTAGAGTAGGCAACCAACAAGACAACGGTAAAAATCGCTGTCATGTCATAATTCAATTCCTGTACGTTATATAGTTATTAAATAAAGAAATTTGTATCGGGTACAGATATACATAATATACTTCACCGGTTTGTTTTTCTAGGTTATGGGACAAGCCTCAGGTACTATCGTTTGCAATAATAATGACACTCATTAAAATGAATTTTGCGATTTCTTTAGAACTTCTGATGTAATTGTAATGAAATCTACTTCACATTTTTAATATTAGTTATTAGTTGTTCCACTCACCGATAGCGATTTAATAAAATTTCTACTCAGAACTTCCAGAAGTTCAAAAACTGTTTTAAGAGAGTGTCATTATTATTGCAAACGATTATACATTAAAAGTTTTCTGTTATCTATTAGTACTTACCTATTGCTTTCGTTCGACTGTACTTACGGGAAGCGTATTTTATCGGTAGTGAGTGGCTGTAATGAGTAAAAATGTAGTTTTGCCAGTTTGTAACAAAATAATGAAAAACGAATGCAAAATACTGGAGCTAACTGGATTAGCTGTTACCTACATACTTCTACTATATAACGCGGACTTTGTATATTTTCAATGTATGACCTTGGCCCCGAAAATTAAGGTAATACAAGAGATTAACCAGAACTACGGCGCATTTGCGCATGTTCCATAATAAAGCGCAACTTTCAGATTCAAACTAATAACTGATTCATCATCATCCTAGACACATGAAAGGGTTATCTGTTAACTTATTGTGAGCTTGCGGTTAAGTTAAGTTATTTTTCATAAATACTGTCACAGAAGTACTGGGAGATATTTTAAGAACGGTTGGCTGGAACAAATAAGACTAAAGTGTTCTATAATTATTTTTCGTACAACTCTCGCTTCCGCAATTTTTCGTATTTTAATATTACATTCTAAATGTAGAATCAATTTTAATAAAATGTGAAAAGTGAATTTTGTTTATACTGTGATTAGGTAATTATAGGTATCAACATTTATCTTGTTTGCCAGGGATCCGCTACCCTTAACGTAAAGTAATCGTAAACTTGACACATTTCCTCTTTTTCAATATGTAATTGTATATTTGTGCTCCACCTGATTTAAAATAAAAAGGTCACTTCATTTACAACAACTAAATTTGTTTTTAAAACCTATTTATAAGGTTAGTAAATACCTACTGTTTTTTTCTAAAATGCTTATTTTTTTTATTGTCATTTTTTATTGTACTAAATAGTTTTAATGCAACTGGTATTTCTCTATTTGATATAAATTTTTATTATTACGAAATTTTAAACTAGTAAAAGTGGCGCCGTTAATTTCTCGCATCAATGGATATAACCTGCCTGGTCAAATCTACAATGTGTCAATAAATAATAGATACTATTTTTAATAAAAAAAAGATATATGTGCATGTGTAAAGAAGTCTTATTTAGTAATTAATTAGAAAAAAATATTTAAAAAATGAAATATTTTGAAATCTGGCAATATGAACCAACGCATGTGCATAGCACACCAAATCCTGGTCCCCTTAATTGCTCCCACCGTTTGAAACCAGTCTGGTTTACAAGTGAGCGGTATATAGTAGAAGTATGTGCTGTTACCTATCTGTCAAGTATTATTTCTTATAAGAATTGTAAATTTTTGTCGTTTCTGCATTTAGAAACGCTGCAAAAAATGACACTGTATGGTAGTTGACATTGTTAACAGAAGTTTCATATATGGATCAAAGCCGTCTCAGTGGATGCTTATCATAGGTGCCGACTTTCCGCAGGAAAAGAGGATTTTGTCCCATTTTTTAAATATCGAGCTAAAATTCTGGAATAATTGTTTTATTATATTTTATACCTTCTTGAGCCCGTGGTTAAAATTGTTGTACTTAGTCATAATTAACCCTGTATACAGTGTTTAATAAAATTCGACCCAAATTATTCTGTACTTTTTACTAAATTAAATATTTTATATCTACTAACGGCATATGCCGACTTGCCTGCCTTTCTAGTATTTATTTAAACTCTCTAATTGTATATTTAAATAGTGATTAATGTATACATAATTTTCCATGAAAATTATTGTCCATTTGACTTACTTCTCTGCTTTGCGGAAACTGATCAGAAAATTTCGTGTATTATTTAAAGTAATTTACATTTAAATAGGTGTAACGAACAAACGCACCACTTGATACAGTAAATCAAGTTAATTAAAATTTGCACCGCCAGGTAGTCAGGACGGCTCTGCATACGAATATCCCCTCGTCGTAGAAAACCGAGGGCGACAGCAATAGGTAATGAGAAAAGGGTTGTCAACTGCTGCCCGCGCACGCGACCCTATAGCTCGGAATAAAGCGATAAATAAAAATAATAGAGCTGTAGTTGGTCCCCGGAGGGTAATCATGAATTGAACGGACGGCAATGCGAAAACAAAAGTCGTACTTCCACTTTACCAGTTCGGAAGACGGAAACACACTGCAAGTAGATTACAGACGCACAGATCAAATTTGAAAGCAATTTTTTGATGTGGACAAAATAAATAGCTAGTCCATATTTCGCAACAAAACTATAATTCGTTCTGATTAGTACTATCATTATATTGAAATTAAGTAAAATTAACAAGAAATTGAATAATTTGAATACTAAATACCAAATATACAGTATGCGCCAAAAGTATGGAATAAATTCAATAAAAACGAAACAATTATTTTTTGGGAAAAATCCTCGAACAGGTCGATTTTTAATTTAAAAAATACATATTTTAGATCGTTTAATTCTCTATCAGACAGTACTAAAATTTTGCCCTCTTACATAGGAAAGTTTTCGAGTAAATGACGATTGAATGTTAGAAAACGTAAATTTTATCTATAAAAAAGTAACAATTCTGAGGTATGTAAAATAAAATACAATTGATTAAATTTTATACTTAAATTAAATGTTCGAATTGCCATCCACCAACTTCTTGACAATGCGCAAGTCTGTGAAGAAATTCTTCTTGCACATTATGAATGATTTCTGGGGTAACTCTGCGTATTTCGTCCCGAATGCGATTTTGAAGTTCTTCTAAATTACGTGGTTTATTAATGTACACTTTTGACTTCAAGTATCCCTATACAAAATAGTCAAGATGTATAAGATCTAGCGATTTTGCAGGCCATTCTATCGGTCCGCGTCTGCCGATCCACTTCCCAGGAAAACAATTGTCCAAAAAATCTCGTACAGGGCGCGCATAGTACGGAGGTGCACCGTCTTGCTGAAACCATATGGTATCGTCAGGAACGTCAGGGTCATTATCGTTAGGAAAAATTAATGCAAGGGCTGGAACAAGGTCATTTTCTAGAAACTCTAAATATCTTTGTCCTGTAAGAGTTCCTTCAAAGAAGAAAGGTCCTACTATTCTGTCGTCAACTATTCCAGCCCACACATTTAATTTCTGAGGGTGTTGGGTATGTGCCTCTGCCATCCAATGAGGATTTTCCCGACTCCAATATCTGCAACTTTGACGGTTTACTGTACCATTCAGACAAAATGTGGCCTCATCTGAAAAAACTATTTGCCGGTGTAAATTTCTATTTCCTTGCTTTATTTTAATTGATTTACGTTTTCTAACATTCAGTCGTCATTTACTCGAAAACTTTCCTATGCAAGAGGGCAAAATTTTAGTACTGTTTGTTAGAGAATTAAACGATCTTTCAGAATCAAGGAAAAAAATATTGTGTTGCCATTTAAAAAAAAATCGATGACGTCATTACTCGAAAACAAATGACATTTGAAAATCGCATTTTACGCTAAAATATGTATTTTTTAAATTAAAAATCGACCTGTTCGAGGATTTTTCCCAAAAAATAATTGTTTCGTTTTTATTGAATTTATTCCATACTTTTGGCGCATACTGTATAGGGTAAAGTGTATAGCCTATATTGAACCAATTTTTGAAAAAATCGCTGTAACATGAACGGTTCCATGCGACCCAGGCAAAATATGTGTTTGACATATCCGATATTTCGTAGCCTTTACAGAACTTCTCGTCCAAAGGGCGATTTTTTTTTGGTAGTATGTAAATGCTTCAATTTGGGAAACCAGTTGCTCAAATTGAATCTGCGGTATCCTAAATTGAACCCATGCCTTATGACGGGTAAAAATGTAGTTTTGAAATGAGAAAACTGTTAATAAATCGTATAAAATTTGTAAAAACAAAAACAACAAAATTCTGTGAATAACTAAAACAAAATCTGAATATCAGCACAAAAGCAAAAAATACTGCACGGTATTCCACTCAACACAAGATGCACAAAAAAATTTCTTTTGGCGTGCACCTACACCCACACACTTGCAGTGTATCCACACCTTACACCGCAGGCATTGGATCATGTCACTTTGTTCTTCCACTCCGCATTCCTTACAGTACCAACTATTTGTTTCTGGATTGGTGGCGATGGTAGTGGAGTTTCCTTTTCCTCCACATTACGATTTTCGATTACACAACAGACTATTGTGGTATTTATACCGCGTTCTCCGCTAGCCACAGATCCAACAGCTTTGCAACCCTTTGTAGTGACAACCCTCTGACACTTTTTGGCCATAGTTGAGAATCCAGACTCGTCCATGTTGAAAATAGTAGTTACGTCGATGCTATACCTGTCATAAAAATCTTCAAGTAGTGTAAAAAACTCTTCGACGTCTACTCTGTTAAACCCTTTTATCCTATTAAGCGATATAGATTCAGGCTGACGCAATGACAAGTTTTCGTGTCTTCTCATGAATTTTTTATGCCATTTCGTTCCAGCTATTTTCTTCTCTCTGCTAGATATTATTTTTTTCTGCCAAGTCGTAGGCAAGTTTTCTAATATCGCGTATTGTTAAGCCAAACATGCACTCTGAAAATTGCACTATACGCTGCGAAAGTAATGTTTCTAGCTCATGATTAAATGTAGTATTTCTTCCTAATGACTTTCTTGTGCCTGTGGCTATTTTATTTGTGTTTCGAATATGTCGAAGAAATGTTGATTTCGAAATATTGTAATCACGGCTACATTGATTTAACCCCTTTTCACCACTGTTGTACGCTGTTAAAGCCATTTCCATATCCTCCGTCGACCATTTTCCGTAATTTTCCCTTTTTGCCATCTGAATAAAAGATATAAGAATTATCTCCGAAATTGAACCTCTGTTGCCTAAATTGAACCCCAGTTCAATTTTAGCAACTTTTAGGGGTTCAATTTAGGGCAACTAACAGTAAGTTCACCTCTCAACTAAAAATCTACTTATAAAGTATTGCTTCTAGCATAATAAATAGTGCAAACATTGTACTTTTTAATGGCAACATCAAACTTATCATACCTTGCTTAATAGCTGTGGAATTCCTTAGCTAAACAGACACAAATATTATAGTCATATAGGACCTTTATCAAAATTTGGCGTTAGTTGATTGGTCAGCTGTTACTGCAATTTCTGACATAGACATTGCTTTTGATTGTTTTTATCACTTATTGTATTCTGTAGTTGATCGAATGGTTCCTAAAGTTACGGTCAAGGGTAAACGTTACCCGCCTTGGTTTGATACTAATATAATTAGAACTATTAAATTGAAACACAAAGCATGGCGCGATTATAAGAATTTAAATGATCCCCTAGCGTTGGCTGAATTTAAACTGTTAAGATCAGCCTTAAAACTTAATATTGACATTGCTTATAAGAATTATGACATCCATACTGAAAATGTCACAAAAAATTAATCCCAACAAATTTTGGCAATTTGTAAAATTTAAAAGGAATAGTAGCATTTCACCTATTTCAATGACGTACAAGGATTGTATTTGTGAAAGAAATCAGCCCATAGTAACTGCATTTGCTGAGTATTTTAGAGATTCGTATTTGACACCTGAGGCTGATGGCATATTTTACCCAATGGATAACACTAATGAATTATTTCAGATTAATTCCTTCACTGAAAACGAAGTCTTACATTGCTTACGCAAGCTTAACCCAAAATTTACCGCGGGACCTGATAAAATTCCTGCTTTTTTGTTACGTGATTGTGCTAGTGTTTTTGCTCCTCAGTTATTTTATTTATATAATTTGTCGATTGCGCCGAATACATTTCCTAACGTTTTAAAAGTGTCGAAAGTTATTCCAATCCATAAAAAGGGTTCTAATAGTGTTATCGAAAATTACAGACCCGTTACCATTATAAATAATTTTTCAAAAGTATTTGAGATGGTATTATATGAACCCACGTTTGCCTATGTTAAGAATAGAATAACTGAATTTCAGCATGGCTTTTTTAAAGGCAGGTCAACATCGACCAATTTATTCTGCTTAAGTTTATTGCTAATACATTTGACCAGAAATCCCAGGTAGACGTTATATATACCGATTTCAGCAAAGCTTTTGATAGGTTAAATCATATAGTGTTATTATCCAAATTGAATAATATTGGTTTATATCATAATTTGCTAACTTTTTTTATATCTTACCTTGAAAATCATCAACAACATGTGGAATTTTCTGGTCAACAGTCGCTTAAGTTTATTCCATCATCTGGGGTGCAACAGGGTTCGATCCTTGGGCCATTGCTTTTTAACATTTTTATAAATGATATAGTTACGGATATAAATGTTAAGTGTCTTTTGTATGCAGATTACATGAAAATATATAACAGAATCGACTGCTTTAATGATTGTATTAATCTGCAAAGTTCTCTTAATAGTTTAAATGCGTGGTGTTCTGCAAACAGGTTAGATCTGAATGTAAAAAATGTAGTGTTCCCACTTTTACACTTAAAAATAGCGCCATGGAATACCATTACAAATTGGATGATGCTGTTGTTTCCCGATCACTTACATTTTGTGACCTTGGGGTAACATTTGATAGCAAATTATCCTTTACACCTTATATTCAAAATATCACTTGTGATGGATTTAGAAAGTTGAGATTTGTAATTTGTAATATGAATAATTTTTCTTCCACTCATGTTAAAAAACTATTATTTCAGTCTATTGTCAGATCAAAACTCGAATACTGTTCTTTAATTTGGTGTCCTTATTACAACATTCATATAGATCGTATAGAACGTATTCAAAGATGCTTCCTGAAGTTTTTATGTTACAAGGAGGACGGGGTTTATCCAGTTGTTGGGTATCCTTACGAGAGTTTACGGCACATTTGGTATCAGTAGTCTGGCTGCCCGCCGTGTAATGGCTCAGCAAATATTTTTGTATAAACTATTGCATAACTTAGTTGACTGCACTCATATACTTAACTTGATTAACTTCAGGATACCGAGACATGGCTCTAGGTTTAATATGTTGTTTTACACATCAACGCCGAGAATTAATACAACTATTCACCTATTCACCGGATTTGTGAAAATTTTAATAGATTGCAAGGTGGCTTCGATATTTTCAACTGTACTATGGCCTCAATAAAATCTCAAAATTTTGATAGTTTTATTAATTTACTGTAACATATTTACGTTGGTACAGTTAAGTGTTAGTTTATTTTTACAGATTTTTTCACTGTATCTGATAATGTATGTATTTTGTGTACTGTATATGTTTTGTTTTCTGTTTTTGGCAAATTGTATTTTTTCTACCCTGTAATTGGTGGTGTACTGTAGGGTAGTGTATTTCTTAAATAAGAACATACATATGACTTTATTGATAGGAATTGTAGGAGATTTGATTTATATTAGCTTAAAATACCTTTCTAAAACAGTAAAAAAATGTTACAAAAGCTAATAATAAGGAATATATGGGTAGATATTGTGGGTGTAATTCAACGCAGGTTGGGGCTTTTGTCCACTGAGTAGTTAGTTTCACACAATATTATTAATACCTAAAAATATATAATAATAATAATAATCTTGCAAACATAAAATATTCGTTTTAGAAAAATAAAGTTTTGCCTATTTATTTGAACCTAAATATTAAAATTATATTGTAGGTCCTTTTTTATTACACTTCAAAAGGTATTTCACGCTCAAACAAGTGCCCACTGCATCTGCCATGCTCTATACGTGATGATATAAGCTGTAATATTCATTCCACAATTCTACATGACATGATAGTTAATAACTGAGTAACTGAGTTTCCATATATGGAGAGAGTTCAGTCATGTAAACTGTAGCTTCGTGGTTTTTGCTATTATAAACTCCATGGTTTCGGTTTCTAAGTACCAATCACCTGGGAGTTACTGTAAGTACGATCTTGCGTAACAAACAGCATATCTGAAACGAGAGAACAACAAATATTTTCACAGTTCATCAAATAAAGAAAAATTTGTGTTACTTACCTACCCTCCAGTATTTTTATATAAACTATTATAGTATAGTCGTGTATCTGGTGCAGTTTACTAAAGTCTAAAGTTAATATTTTACTAATTTGTTTAATTATTTTCATTACTTACGTATTTATATATTTTTAATATAGTTATTAATGTGAACCAGATAACAGCTGTTACTTGGTATAAACAAAATAATAATTAGTATAAAATTAATACTTACCTAAGCATTGCTTTTTTATAAATTTTTATACATAATTTATTTAATATATTTAAATAAAAATATGCTATAATTACTGAAACAATTAAAAATCAAGATATTATCATTTTCTATTAAATTCATATTAGATAATTTTATGCCTAATAATTTAATAAATTTTGGAAACTTTATATTTGATTTAAGTGTACAATTTTACCGTTCATTTAATTAAATTTCTAGTTAATATTATTATTACAATATTGCTTATCTTGTCTCCCTTCCTTGTCGATTATATCGGCTGCCGCCCATTGGCTTACAAAACAACAAATTTGTCAAAAAAAGGTATATATTGTGTATATTTGAGACACATTAATAATTTAACTCAGACCCTAAAATAATAAAGAAAATTTTTTTGGAAATTTATGCCATTATTCCATAAACAGGAAGGTCGCAGTATCTATGACCTACAAATACCATAAACACGCAAAAATACAAGAAATAAACGCCTGTTTACATCGCTAACTTTAAATTTTAATTAAGTTAAGGAAATATGCTATAACTGCATACATATAACAACACTATTCTGTAGAAGTAGACGCTTATTCTGCCTAAGATATTTTTACGGAGGCTCACCCACCTTGTTAGTTTGTTAATTATGTTCCTGTTTGCGTTAGAACTGATAATTTTTGTAATACCTCTATTTTGACGTTTTCTGGAATAGTCCAGACTGTTCTATTTGATTCTCGACACATTATCGATGTTGCCAAAACTTTGAGAATCCTAAAACATATATAAGCGGTTCGGTTTTGCCGCTGAAGTCAGTTTATATTAAGAAGCCGATCGCGAGTGACAAACATCAAAGTAAAGCGTTGATAGTTGTGAAATTTGTTTGAAGGATATTTCTTATATAAACAAGAGTGCCAATAAAGTTTGTTTTTCTACGTGACGTGTTTCCACCGTATTTTTAATATAAAGTGGTATAAAACGATTTACATTAAAAAAGTAAAGCGGATTCAAAAGAACATTTGACCACTGAGCTCAAAAATAACAAACTGTTCCACAAAGTAAAAGTAGATAATCTTTCCAAGATAAATACTCATCGATAGAAATTCCCAAAAATTTTAAAATTACAGAAAATTCAATATTTATCTTATTAATTTTTATATGCTATGGATATCCAAATGTATTCCTACTGTATAATGTATCATTTATACACTTAGATAAATCATTGATTGAAAAAGAGAATAGGACCAAGGACCCTGCCCTGCGGCACACCAAACAACACCTTTTTGCTACCTGAAATATAATTCTATGATTCAGAAGTAATACACACATTTTATCTTCTTTCACTGAGCAACAGATATAATTTGTATCTCAGATGTCTTACTTTCTAATTTTGCAAGAAGTATATTATGTCGTATACCATCAAATGCTTCAGATAGATCCAAAAACATTCCAAGAGCAATATAACTACTGTCTAAATATGTTTAACAAAATCAGAACAGCTGTTATTGTGGACTTGTTTTTCTGTTACCCATGTTGAAAAGTATTGGTTATGTATCCAAAAGAGGAACGTCCTTTACACATAGTAATTTTAAATAGTTTAGATATCGAGGACCAGAAACTTACGGATGCATAATTCTCAATCAAAGAAGGATCTCCCTTTTTATACAATGGTTTTACCACAGCTTGTTTTAATATACAGTATGCGCCAAAAGTATGGAATAAATTCAATAAAAACGAAACAATTATTTTTTGGGAAAAATCCTCGAACAGATCGATTTTTAATTTAAAAAATACATATTTTAGCGTAAAATGCGATTTTCAAATGTCATTTGTTTTAGAGTAATGACATCATCGATTTTTTTTTAAATGGCAACACCATATTTTTTCCTTGATTCTGAAAGATCGTTTAATTCTCTATCAGACAGTACTAAAATTTTGCCCTCTTACATAGGAAAGTTTTCGAGTAAATGACGATTGAATGTTAGAAAACGTAAATCAATTAAAATAAAGCAAAAACGTTATCAAGTTTCGTTTTTCGAATTCCATAGTTCTTTTATGGATCACGTAGGTGAAAATCTTTGCAAAGTGTCATCGTCACACCGACTTTTTAATAAGTATTGTAAGCGACATAGAAATTATTATTCAATTTAAAGTATTATGGCAAATTTAACTGTTACTCAAAGAATTGAAATTTTAATTCTTATCGGATGCGGGAATATGACTAGAACTTAGCAGGAAGTTTGCGATTTATTTAATGAAAAATATCCAGATCGCGCTATCAGCCAATCAACAGTCAGTAAGGTAGAGTCTAAATTTAGAGAAACTGGCAATGTTGTAAATATTCCGAAACCTGGACGTCCAAGCATTAATGAAAATCGGAAAAAGAACATTTTTATAAGTATGGTGGATAATCCTCATAATTCTTCACGATTGGTTGCATTAAACAATGACACTAGTCAGAGCACAGTGCGTATCTTGAGGAAGAAAAAATATCATCCCTACAAAATTCAACTTGTGCAGGAACTCAATGAAGATGATCCCGATAGCCGTTTACACTTTTGCGAAATTCTAATGGATTTATGTCAAGGAAATAGAAATTTACACCGGCAAATACTTTTTTCAGATGAGGCCACATTGACAAACCGTCAAACTTGCAGATATTGGAGTCGGAAAAATCCTCATTGGATGGCAGAGGCACATACCCAACACCCTCAGAAATTAAATGTGTGGGGTGGAATAGTTGACGACAGAATAGTAGGGATTTTCTTCTTTGAAGGAACCCTTACAGGACAAAGATATTTAGAGTTTCTAGAAAATGACCTTGTTCCAGCCCTTGCAGTAATTTTTCCTAACGATAATGACCCTGACATTCCTGACAATACCATATGGTTTCAGCAATACGGTGCACCTCCGCACTATGCGCGCCCTGTACGAGATTTTTTGGACAACTTTTTTCCAGGGAGGTGGATCGGCAGACGCGGACCGATAGAATGGCCTGCAAGATCGCCAGATCTTACATCTCTTTACTATTTTTTACGGGGATACTTGAAGTCAAAAGTGTACATTAATAAACCACGTAATTTAGAAGAACTTCAAAATCGCATTCGGAACGAAATACGCAGAGTTACCCCAGAAATAATTCATAATGTGCAAGAAGAATTTCTTCACAGACTTGCGCATTGTCAAGAAGTTGGTGGATGGCAATTCGAACATTTAATTTAAGTATAAAATTTAATCAATTGTATTTTATTTTACATACCTCGGAATTGTTAGTTTTTTATGGATAAAATTTACGTTTTCTAACATTCAATAGTAATTTATTCGAAAACTTTCCTATGTAAGAGGGCAAAATTTTAGTACTGTCTGATAGAGAATTAAACGGTCTTTCAGAATCAAGGAAAAACATATGGTGTTGCCATTTAATAAAAATCGATGATGTCATTTCTCGAAAACAAATGACATTTGAAAATCGCATTTTACGCTAAAATATGTATTTTTTAAATTAAAAATCGACTTGTTCGAGGATTTTTCCTAAAAAATAATTGTTTCGTTTTTATTGAATTTATTCCATACTTTTGGCGCATACTGTATGTGGAAATACACCTTTTAATACTACTAATGCTAGTCACACACCTTTAAACTTCATATAAGGTATCGAATTGCTCTCCTTATCATTATAAACTCATGTCCTGGTAAAGCAATTGATTAACTCGAGTATGTAACAGTTCATTTTAATGATCTCGATAATTAAACTGGACATAGACCTCATAATATATCGGCACTTAACTGTTTCTACTCAGAATATTGCCGGAAATTGGTTATTTATTGCCAATAACGTACAAGTGCGTGACGATTTTTCAGTGATATGCATTAGAAATAAATGTAGCATGGTACAAATAAAGCACACAAGAGTTCAAACTCTGGTGAACATTTCTAGTAAAATTTAGTCACATAACATAAATAATAATAATAAACTGTTTTAAAAGCTATCGTGGTCATTGCGTATCAGAATTCTATTTGAAAAGAAATTAGAGGATGTAGAAATTGAGAAAGTAATGGAAAATCGAAAGAGAAGGGAAGACCATAGAAAAAGACCTGAAAACTAAGATAGGCAGCAAGTATTTGAAAATATTAAAACAACAAACATATTTTTTTACTGTTTTAGAAAGGTATTTTAAGCTAATATAAATCAAATCTCCTACAATTCCTATCAATGAAGTCATATGTATGTTCTCTGATACCAAACATCTAGGTATGCTAATGAACAATTCCACATACAAAGCCCTAATCAATAATTATCTAAAGAAAATAATCTAATTTACTAACCTGCTAATGAAACACTCTATAAATATCTAACTTCACTTTTTGGCAGTGAGAACACGACAAATTCAACCACAATAGATGAGATCTGACCTATTTCTGCATTTTTAGGATTGTTTCTTCAGGTCGTCTCCTTTAAGTTGAATCAAATATCTAACTATAAAAATTATTATAAAAATTTAAATTATTTGAAATTAAATATCGACAATGACAAAAAGTGACATCCCGTCAATGAATTGAATATGACAATACCTACTTGAAAAATGTTCACCTTTTATGTAAAAGTTTTTATATATTTTTAGGTATTAATAATATTGTGTGAAACTAACTACTCAGTGGACAAAAGCCTCAACCTGCGTTGAATTACACCCACAATATCTACCCGTATATTCCTTATTATTAGCTTTTGTAACATTTTTTTACTGTTTTAGAAAGGTATTTTAAGCTAGTATAAATCAAATCTCCTACAATTCCTTTCAATGAAGTCATATGTATGTTCTCTGATACCAAACATCTAGGTATGCTAATGAACAATTCCACAGACAAAGCTCTAATCAACGCAGGTTGGGGCTTTTGTCCACTGAGTAGTTAGTTTCACACAATATTATTAATACCTAAAAATATATAAAAACAAACATATTACATATTTATAACTTTTCTATAAAAGTTTTTTTGAATAAATTCTGGGCTGGTTGTGACATCGTCGCTTTCTTAACGTTTCGGGAGGCACGTGCTTTTAATCAAAAATAACTCTGCAACTCAGTTTTTTTAAAACTTGTATGGTTTCAAAAATTCATCTTTCGAAAAAATAATCTAATGTTTTAAATTTTCGAAAGGTGTAAATATATGAGATTTCATGTCATCTGTTCAAAATGTCCCTCGTTATTTTCCACACTACCAATATCAAGAAGACGTTAAAATACAACGAATGTTCCTATTAGACAGCCGCCGTTGGGAGAAACCATCTAAATAAATACGTCGTGCTCTTGCAGAGTTGCGGCCATCTTTTCCATAAAATAATAACGTATCGTGATACTCACGTATGCTAAACATTTCAACAAATATAAAGAAATTAAGAAAATAGTGGCACATAAAAGAATTTACTACAAACGACACACACTTCGTAGTTCAGATACCAACTGAGCTGTAGTCACTGTTGCTACATTCCGATTCCGATTTTATTGAAACTGAACATAAATACATTGGAAGAAGGATTTTGCATTGCATTTATGGTCATTTAATGCAGAAAATTATACTGAGAACCTTTGATTAACCAAATTTTTACACATGACATTGGAGATTTATTAATTTTTTTTTTCGAAAATTGTTAGGTCTAGGATCCCTGTCACATAAGGTTTTTTGTTCATTTTGATCGCTATCGCTTGTTAAATTTATGGCAGTCACATCTCTAACACCCTGTATAACTCACTGGAAATTTTTAATATATTTAACAAACGTTTTTATAAAATGTTGTAGCGGTAGTTAAAAAATTGCTTGTAAATTTTGTCAATAAACATTTCTGATGTAGTAAAATAATAGTGTTTGGAGATTGTTACAAAATTGTAAACTTAATAGTACCTATACAGTGCTTCTGAAAAGTAACGAATAAATTCATTATTTTTGAAATTGAGAAGTTTTCGAAAAAATCCCCTGGCGCGTCGACTTTGTTTTTAAAAAAGGCACTTTTTGACATACGACCCATATTTGTGACGTCATCGTTGTTAGAGATATGACATCATCGAAATTTTTTTTAAATAGCAACCCCCAATTTTGACTATGCCATTTGAAAAAACGTGTCATTCTAAATACATACATCATGAAAAATTATGGTGTTTCATAACAAAAATTTCAAGAAAATAATGTTCGAAAATTTTAAAATTTAATTTTTACAATACTGTGCACCTCCCCATTATGCATCACATGTCCGTGCATATTTAAATGAGCTGTTCCTGAATCGTTGAATAGGGAGAAGGGGGCCGATTGAGTGGCCAGCCAGATCACCTGATTTGACACGCCTAGATTATTTCTTGAGGACACTTAAAAAGCAAAGTGTACGTTACTAGACCGGTTAATTTAGAATATTTAAAAGCAAGAATTCGTCACGAGATACATCGTATATCTCCTGAAGTTATTGATAATGTCCAAAAAGAATTTATTAATTGTCTTGGCTACTGTCAGGCAGCCAACGATACACAATTTGAACATTTGATTTAGTCGATTTTTTAAATAATCATTATCATTTTCAGTATTGTAAAAATTTTAAAATCTTCAAACATTATTTTCTTGAAATTTTTGTTATGCAACACCATATTTTTTCATGATGTATGTATGTAGAATGGCACGCTCTTTCAAATGGCATGGTCAAAATTGTGGGTTGCTATTTAAAAAAAAATCGATGACGTCATATTTCGAACAATGATGATGTCACAAATGTGGGTCATGTCAAGAAGTGCCTCTTTTAAAAACAAAATCGACGTACCTGGAGATTTTCCCGAAAACTTCTCAATTTCAAAAATTATGAATTTATTCGTTTTATTCGTTACTTTCGAAAGCACTGTACATATGAAATAATGAACTATAATCACAACAAATTGTAGTAGGTCTACAATTGTATGAACGATTACTAGTTTTACTTTTTCAGTATATGTTTACAAGTGAACTATTAGAATTACATTACACACAAGTTGCTGTTTAAAGAGATTTTTCAGTGTATAATAATTTAGGATGCGTTAAATTTCCGTATTGTCACGAATTTCCTAATCCGAATTTTACTATTGCCAGAAAAACAATCCGTTACTTAATTACTTCTCTTTATTAACTACTCAGTACACTACTGAACACTAATTACAACTCAACTAAACACTTATTTAATTAATCGCTATCTAAATCGCTTTGATCTCTCTAACTAAACACTTGAATTCAACACTGTAATACAAGACTTATACAAGACTAACTTAATCGGCCGTTTATTTTTCTTTTATAGACCCAACGAATATTCCAGGTATATTCTAGCATCTCTAGATTCATTTTCCCGAACGACTCGAATGCTTCTCGTCGATTCCCCAATTTTCAAGTCCCGTCTTGATCCACGGCTTTTTGTTTGTTTAACAGAATCGTGTAGGGGCGATCGGGGTAATCTTAGCATTTCGCGATACCACAGTCGTCGGTTTGGGTGTGAGTGGGGCAAATTCCGTGACAGTATTAATGGTTTTGCGCACTATAACTTATTTATACGTTTAACACAAACTGTGTTAAAATGTCTAGTATTATAACAAGATGTACTGAATTTGTGTAACATTTACCAGTGATTTAGTAAGAGTACACCATTTTGTGTAAACTTAACACTGTGTTTAATATCCCTACTCCTGACTGGTTTAGCACAACTGTACACCTGCAGCGTATCAGCTTTTCTAACACACGTCACTACGCCAAGTTGGTCGTGTAGCGTTGTTGTGTTCAGTCAGCTCTCGTTCGCTGTGTTTAAATGGAGAACATTTGAATTTAAATTGAGGTTTGATCAAAGAAAATGATAAGTACATACCTAACTATAACAAATATTGCTGATAATTAATTGTAATAAAGCTAAAACTAAATAGGTCTATAACTTTTAAAAATATTAGGAAGTATTCTGATTTTCTTGTGACTTTAGAAAAAAGAAAATTATACGTTCTGATCACTATCAGTTAATTTTCGTAAACTCCTACTATGTAGTGCCTAAATACATCTTTGTTTAAGGCCACCATATTCTTGAAATAATGTTTTCTACAAATACAAATAATTTCAGACATTTAAGAACTGAATTATATAGAGCCTAGCAAATATTTCATGTCATTTGTGAATATTCAAAGGCACCGAAGTAAATCGAATATATAAAAACAGAAAGTGATCTAATCAACAAATTTTTAGGTACAAAAATATTTCAAAGAACGCATTTTTTTAAATTTAACTGTATGTGTTAATATTGTTAAAACATAAACTTACGTAGTTCTGCATATAAGATTGTTCACTGTTGTTTATAAGTATGTGAAAATATTAAAAAAGAATAACAAAATAATGTGTCTTACAAAAGCTTTTTACAAGTTATTGTTAGGTTTGTTCCAAGAGTCAGTTTGAGACTGTTTCAAACATCTCAGATATGCGACCAATAATGTTGCTACTATATTTTCAGCGATATCAAAGCAATTTTCGCCTGGTCAAACAATCCCTGACAGTTTGAAACTAATTTTTTGCGCTCTAGGAACAAAGCTATTATATTTGAGGAGAATTTAAATAGTAAAAGTAGATGAACTATTGAATTGAATAGTAGATCAAGAATATATTTGATATTTGTTTTGTTCTAAGTGTTTTATGTTTCGAGATTTCTATACCTAAGAAACACGAAAAATTTGAGCATTTTACAGTGTGGAATAAGGTGATCTTAATGTATTTTGTTAGAAAATTTGGTTGTTGTTTATTTGAACTGAATGAGTTTGATTTTGATATTATAATTTTTATAATACGCTTACTTTGACGTTTTCTAGAACATTCCAGACTATATTACATGCATTCTTGACGACTGGTAAACCTTTTAGGAAACAACAAATAAAGGTATTACAAAAAATAGATTTAGATATTTCCAAAGCAAACACAAACATACCTAATTAAAAAGGTATAGGTGAGTTTCCATGTCAATACCTATTATACAATAAAATTAACATGATTATCTGTCTACACTCTATTCTAAACTGCCCGATTAAAAAACTGTCTGCAACCATCCGTCCTGTTGTAAATATTTCAATTTGCCTCACCAGGCACCAAGAGGCAATAAAAAAGGCTGCAAAAAATGCCGCCTCGGATTGGCTAAAATCGTCATAAGGTCATAGAAATCATAAAATATATAGAACGCCAAAAGGGGTACCGAAAATAATCAACCTATGGAGAAAACGGGAATCTGGTAATATTGCTCTAACTTAGCTTTCATGAGTTGGTTGCCCTAACGGGATAGCTTCACACTAATGGGTAGGAATTTCAAAAAATGAAAAATTTACGTTCAATTCATAGAAACATATGATTTCTATGGTCCAATTACAAACATCCCGTTTTAGTTTGAACTGTGTACTGAGATAAAAATGCTGTATAATCAACATCTTACTTTACGTTTTCCCTAGATGGCTGCTTTCTAAGCTCCTTCATAGTCTGACTATTTTTGAGTGTTTAATGTAAAGACTTGGTGTTCTATATATTTTATAATTTCTATGCATAAGACGTGATCAGTAGGAAAAAATAAATTAAAGATTTTTATACATCATCCTTATTTTTTATGTTAGTGATCATTTATATGCTCTACAGCTAACACCTAGTGAACTGATCCAAACTAAATTAATAGATGATAAAAATAAAAAAGCAAAATAAAGTATTCTGCAGTGTTTTTAATAAAAAAGGTATGTTTTTTTAAAAAAAATTAAAAGTTTATGTTTGATGCAAGTATTTTATGTTTTCTTTTTCAAAGTAGAAATGTGTGACGGCACAAGAAAAAAAATTGTCTCGAGCTCAATAATTTAAAATCATTGTTTCTAGATTTATTTATAGGTATATATTTGCCTATATCGGTGGCTTCGGGAGAAAAAAGTTTTTCAAAATTAAAAATTGCTGCAAATTAAAAACTTATATGCTGCAAGAGCATATATCAGATCTAGCTGTTATTTTAATTGAAAATCAAAGTTGTGAAATTAACGATCTTAATAAAATGATAAACGAGATTACGTCTTCAAATGCCAGATAACGTATTCCATTATAGTTTGTGTATCTATGTATTAACATTTATTAGTTTTAGAGTTTTCAGTTCTTTTATTTTGTTACTTTATCTTTATTTAAAACAAACTATATTAACCGTGTGTGCTTTATTTATGTTAAGAAAATGTGTTTAAAATTAATATTTTAAATATATAAGGGGCGGAAAAAATATCGTGCACGCAGGCGCGTGACCCCCCAAGAACGGGCCTGTTTATATCGAGTAACTTGCAAATGAAGCGTTTGTGTTTTTGTTAATTAAAGTCCCCATTTCATATATTTGAGAGTAGCCAACGGAGCAGTCCGAAATTTGTTGGTCTTCAGATATCCGACACCGTAATTGGGACTCTTGTAAAGTCCACCCGGCTTTCCCCTAGGGTTTCCTGGACGTCAACTCGGATGGAGAGCGGCGGCACACAATCCCACCCACAGCTGTGGAACAATTAGCACGCGAGATCGACGGCTCTCGCTTTGCGTGAGGAGAAAGAGGTCGAGAGCTGCGGCCGTTTTGATAACTTTCAATGGGGCCTCTCCTCGAAATTAACCATGGGTAATGGATATTTTCTTTCATGTGGCACCTTCGATCGCGGAAATAGGGGGAGTTCTCCCACGCGCTGAGTACAATGCGATGCGGAATTGCATATTTGACTTAACGCTGAGCTAAAACTAGAATACATTTTCTGGGCGATAGTTACTTTGTAACTGTGAAGCGATAAAGTTACATTAGGTATAATCGATACGCGTTCTATCAGTATACAGGGTGTTTCTTAAGAATAGATAAGAAATGCAGGGGTATTCTGTGACCCAAAAAATAAGTGTTTTGTGTTTTGTTATACAGTGTGATTCATTAATAATGGGACCGAGCTTAAGGGCATGTTGCTGACCTTAAAATAGAGCGATTAAGCCAAATATGCCTTATCCGAATTGATGAAATGAAATGCTCTTGTTGAATTCTCAGTGCAGACTAATTTATTAAATAGGCAAAAAAGGGATGGTTTGTTACAAAATGCACACTCTCTCCTATACCTAGAAAAGCGGTCAGACCCTATTGCCAGATGTCCTTGTTATATATTTGGGCTCATTTTAACACTCCCACTAGCACAAATATACGACAGTCTGTATGACATGAATCAGAAACCATAACACTTATAATATATTTACAATACCCAATTTCTCTAAAAAACTGTAATGTTTCATAGAACACAGGCTCTTTGTAAGAAAGTCGGCAGGCATTTCGGTTGTCTGTAAATACTTTATATTTATTAAATTCTGAGCTACAGAGTCCCTAACAAAATGATGCCGAATATCAATGTGTTTCGACCTTTTATGACTGGTGGAATTTACCGACAACTTCTGTGCGCTTTGACTGTCATTATAAAGAGTAATACAATTTACGACACCAAATAATTCATTCAATAAATTCCTAAAATAAATTGCTTCCTTGGAAGCCTCAGAAATTGCCATGTATTCAGCTTCTGCGCTGGATAAGGCAACAGTCTTTTGTTTCCTACTTTCCCAGGAGATGGCGGAACCAGAAAATTTAAAACAAAAACCAGTATATGATTTACGATCATTTGTATCGCTGGCCCAATCAGCATCTACGAAACCTTCTAGTTCCTCATCATCCTTTACAAATTTTAGGCCAAAACTTTTAGTTCCCTGCAAATATCTTAAAATGCGTTTGGCTTGTTTCCAATGGCCTAGTTAACACAGCTAAGTACTTTAAACTACCAATGAGTTCCTGATATGGAACATTAATTTTTACATCAGTTTCACTCTTAACTAATCTAGCATTTTGCTCCATAGGTGTGCTAACAGCCTTGCAGTTTGACATATTAAATTGCTTTAAAACATGGTAAATATACTGTTGCTGATCTAAGGTAATTGAATTATTTTTCTTATCTATTCCAACTCTCATGCCAAGACACTGTTTCACTTCACCGAGATCTTTAATTTTGAATTCGTTCGACAGTCGTTTTTTCAAATTTTCAGTTTCATGACTATCGTTGGAAAAGACAAAGAAATCATCAACATACAATGCAATTACCGTCATTAAACTACCATTTATTTTACTAAACAAACATGGTTCTAATTTCGATCGTTTGTAGTTTAAATTTCCAAGCATCACATCAACCCTTTCATACCAAGCTCTACTGGCTTGCTTTAGGCCATAAATCGCCATTTTTAACTTTAAAACTTTGTTGCCAGTGCAACTAAAACCTTCAGGTAACCTCATATATACATCTTCCTTTAATATTCCATTTAAAAATGCTGTTTTAACATCTAAATGTGAAATGTCTAATCCTAACTTAACAGATAAAGACATCAACAGTCTCAAAGTTGAAAATCTAACTACAGGTGAAAAAGTCTCATGAAAATCAATCCCTTCTTTTTGTGTGAATCCTTTTGCTACAAGTCTAGCTCTATACCTTACACGTTCATCACCGTCGATTTTTCGCTTAAACACCCACTTGCACTGCACAATAGTTTTATCACTAGGAATATCGACTAATTCCCAAGCATCATTTTCTTCAAAGGAAAGAAGTTCATCCTGAATTGCCTCTCCCCATTTCTCCTTGTCTGGTCCTGATAAGGCATCCTGCACCGTCTCTGGGTCGCTGTCTAAATGGGGACTGTCAGAACAAATGTACGTCACAACATTTTCAAACTTCCTTGGTTTTGGAGTTCTTTCTGACCGTCTGAGTGTTCCAGTGGGCTGCTCTGGATGTTCTGGAGTGTAGGTACTATCATCACTCTCATCCGTCCCACTAAACGTTTCCGTGTTGCTGGATCCGTCACTAAAATTTGCATGGTCAACGTTCTCTGTATTCTCGCCGTCTTCGACTCCTACTGAAACTGGAACCTCTACACTTTGGTCACTTTCTTTTTCAGTGATTTCCTGGACGTTTTCCATTATAATGACATCTCTGCTTATGGTTATCACATTGGACTTCATGTTATAAACCCGATAACCTTTAGTGTTATCGCTATAACCTACCAAAATGTGTTTTTCAGCCTTTCTGTCCCACTTCAGTCTTTTTTGCTTCGGAACATGCACCATCACTGGACTGCCAAAGATCCTTAAATTGCTAACGTCGGGTTTATCCCCTGTCCACATTTCATAGGGGGTTTTCTGCAACCCTGATGCAATCGATCTATTCTTCAGGAAAACTGCAGTGTTTACTGCTTCAACCCAAAATTTCTTCTCCAAGTTTGCATCAAAAAGCAGACACTTTGCTATCTCGACAATGGTACGATTTAGCCTTTCTGACATACCGTTCTGTTCAGGTGTGTATGGACTCGTCTTCTGATGCAGGATTCCATTAGCTCTCAGGAAATATTCAAATTCGGTACTGCAAAACTCGCCACCATTATCTGATCTGAATGTCTTGATTTTCTTATCTATTTGGTTTTCGACTAAATATTTAAAGTTTTTGAAGCAACTTAAAACTTCATCTTTAGCCTTTAAAAAATAGACAAATACCATTCTGCTATAATCATCCTCAAAAGTTAAGAAATATTTGGCTCCACAAATTGATTTGGTTTCCATGGGACCACATACATCTGCGTGTATAACCCCTAGCAATTCTTTAGCTCGTGTGCCTTTGTGTGTGAATGGCAGCCGGCATTGCTTACCTTCACAACAAACTTCACAGTTTTGTTTTTCTATTTCGGCTACACCTGAATACACGAGACCATCTACCAGTTGCTTTTTCTTCATTTGGTTCAAATAGTTACTGTTTATATGCCCAAATCTTCGATGCCAAGTGTTCGCTGTGACTTGTTGTGCCACTGACGATGATATCAAACAATTTTCAGAGCTTGTATTGTTTATTCTATATACACCATCTTTTAAGTGAACAGAATTCCCATTTTGAATCAATCGACTTACAGACAATAAATTTGTAGTCAACTCTGGAGCACATAACACGTCTTTCACAGTAATTTCGTATTGGGTTTTACCAACAACAGTTTCGAGGTTCACATTTCCGGAACATACTACCGATATTTTGTCTTGATTGGCTACCATTATTTCACTGGTCTCTGTATTCGTTGATCGCTGCTCAATCCAGTGTTCATTCGCTGTTAAATGAACACTTGCACCAGAGTCCACATACCAATCAGTCTTTTTAAAATTACCACTTAAAAACACGGCACTAAAAGCATTCGGAGACTTTTGTTGCCTAAATTCCGAAATACCAGCATTTGGACATTTAGTTTTAAAGTGTCCCATCTGCTTGCATTTGTAACACTTAATATCTTTCAAGTCTTTCTTGGTTTTCATCGTGTTACCAGCCTGCTGTTTACCGCCATGCCATCTTTTGGAAACGAATGCATTAGCGGTGCTGCCAACATTTCCATCCATCTCTAACAATTTGGTTTTGATAGCATCCGCAGAAATAGGTATTCCTGAATGCTCGATCGCCATTATCATCGGTGAAAATTTGTCAGGTAAACCCGCTAATAACAATGAACCAATCCATTCATCGTCTATGTTAAACCCTGTACCACGTAACTTTTGCCCGGTTTCCACTATCTGGTTAACATAAGCACACGTGGATTCACAGTTTTCTAGTCTTGCGGAAATTAAATTTCGTAACAATCCTATTTTTCTGGCGAAACCAGAATCATCAAACAACGATTTTAACTTTTTCCACAATTCCACTGTAGTTCTCGCTTCCTTTATATGCACGTACAACGAGGCATCAATGGTGAGAATTATTTTTGCTTTTGCCTTGGCGTCATCTGCCTCCACAACTTCCGATACACACTTTGAAAGTCCTTCAAGTATATAATTCGCGGCCATACTTGCACTAATCAGAGAAAAACTATCAACTTGTTTCGCACAATCGCGGGACTGGGCCCATAACCTGATGAAATGAAATGCTCTTGTTGAATTCTCAGTGCAGACTAATTTATTAAATAGGCAAAAAAGGGATGGTTTGTTACAAAATGCACACCTCTCCTATACCTAGAAAAGCGGTCAGACCCTATTGCCAGATGTCCTTGTTATATATTTGGGCTCATTTTAACACGAATGTTGCTCCTTTTCGATCTACAGGGTGTCAAAGTTGAACAAATAAATCATATTTTCTTTATTATTTTTCGATCCCATCGACCGAATTTTATGAAATTTGATATAGGGGTGTTGCTTGGACTAGAAAGTTGAATATGGCGACGATTTTGTAGTATCTGCTAGAGGGCGCCACCAACGATGGTTTGGACCCCTTTAAATCACTACGACTTTTTTGTGCTACACTGTATCTCATTTTGGACTGGAAAAATTTTCTTCCCTATCTTTTCTAATTAAAAAAGGTACACTTTGTTGATGTAGCTAGAAGCAATGGTTTCTGAGAAAAACGCATCTAAATCTCACGATGCATGCAATTTATCTAAAAGTAAAGTGAAATTGTTGCGTAAGTAATGGGTCATACTGTAACAGCATCAATACTGTGATCAAAATAATCGAAATTTCGTGAAATTTGCTTCAAGCGATCGAAAGATAAGAGAGAAAATGTAATTTATTTCTTCAATTTTAACACCATATATCTTTGTTATTATTGATTTTGGTGGATTTTTGGATTTTTTTTTGGATAAGCTAAAGTAAATCGACTTATTTTGGTCACAGTATTATGCTGTTACAGTATGGCCCATTATTTACGCAACAATTTGACTTTACTTTTAGATAAATTGCATACATCATGAGATTTAGATGCGTTTTTCTCAGAAACCATTGCCTCTAGCGACATCAACAAGGGGTACCTAGAGTGTGTTTAACTAGACAACACCTTACATAACTACCTTCAATTCTAAATAGAAAAGGTATACCTGTCACAAATCGACGAACTCAACCGTTTTCAAGAAACAGACGATTTAAGTTTTTGAGATTCGATGGGAATGAAATTAGTAAATTATTTTTTCCAAAGTAGTAGGCGTGGAAATAATAAGTAGACAGCTGTCACTACAATACCTTATTGTTTCTGTTAATGCCAGTCAATTCATAGATTAGACAGTAGTGTTTCTTATTTTTATTTTTTATATTTAACATGCCCCGTCATAATATTCTTTCGAACATTAAAATGAGAGACATGATATGTATATATGTCCAAGAAATTTGTTGTGATCGCCGTGCAGCAGCGATGTACTTGGAATTATATCAAGATAGCAGACAACCCGATCATAGGCTATACAGGGCTTTCGAAAAGTAACGAATAAATTCATTATTTTTGAAATTGATCAGTTTTCGAAAAAATCCCCTGGTACGTCGATTTTATTTTTAGAAAAGGCACTTTTTGACATACGACCCATATTTGTGACGTCATCGTTGTTCGAGATATGACGTCATCGATAATTTTTTTAAATAGAAGCCCCCTATTTTTATAATGCCATTTGAAAGAGCGTGTCATTCTACATACATACATCATGAAAAATTATGGTGTTACATAACAAAAATTTCAAGAAAATAGTGTGCACCTCCCCATTATGCAACATCTGTCCGTGCTTATTTAGATAAGCTGCTCCCGAATCGTTGGATAGGGAGAAGGGGGCTGATTGAGTGGCCAGCCAGATCGCCTGATTTGACACCCATAGATTGTTTCTTGTGTGGATACATAAATAGCAAAGTATACGTTACCAAACCGGTTAATTTAAAATATTTAAAAGCAAGAATTTGTTACGAGATAGATCGTATACCTTACCTCCTGAAGTTATTGATAATGTCCAAAAAGAATTTATTAATCGTCTTGGCTACTGTCAGGCGCTAACGGTGCACAATTTGAACATTTAATTTAGTCGATTGTTTACATAATCATTATCATTTTCAGTATTGTGAAAATTAAATTTTAAAATCTTCAAACAAATTATTTTCTTGAAATTTTTGTTATGTAAAACCATAATTTTTTTTGATGTATGTATGTAGTGACACGCTGTTTCAAATTGCATGGTCAAAATTAGGGGTTGCCATTTAAAAAAAAATGTCGATGACGTCATATCTTGAACAACAATGACATCACAAATGTGGGTTTTATGTCAAAAAGTGCCTTTTTTAAAAACCAAATCGACGTGCCAGGGGATTTTTTCGAAAACTTCAAACTCAATTTCAAAAATAATGAATTTATTCGTTACTTTTCGAAAGCACTGTACATATAAGAGATTGTACGACTGATTAGGTGAAACAGGATCATTTCGCCCGAAAAGAGATGCTGCAAGGCGAAAATATTAACAGCGCACCAAGAAAATGATGTTTTAGTGCGTATCGCTGAAAACAAGCACATATCAAATTTCGGCAGCTACTGGCATCGGTCAGTCTTCCGTTAGCAAAATACTACGCAATGAAAAATTGTGTCCTTATCATTTTACTCCAGTTCAACATTTAACGTCACAAGACTCTCTAGCTAGGTTACGGTTTGCACAGTTTCTTCACCAATAACAAAATGATGACCCAACCCATTTTATAATAAAATATTATTTGCGGAAATTGGAGAAATACTCATCCTTGGGAACTAGAAACTCTGCCAAGAGCAGTACATTTTCAGCAAGAGTTGTCTATCAATATTTGGGGTGGAATTCTTCAGAACTTCTGATTTTTGCATGATGGTGCACCTGCACATTACCCCAGACGAGTAAGAGAATATCCGCACCCTTGGATTGGACGCGGCAGCGAAATTCCTTGGCCTGTACGTATCCCTGATTTAAATCCGCTGGATTTTTACTTTTGGCGTTATATTAAATCTTTAGTTTACAAAGACGTTATTAACAGTCAAGAACAACTGTGAGAAAAGATTTAAGAATCGGTTAATATTATCAAGCAACATAGAACTTTATTCAACGGCAGACAAAATTTAAATAAGGGGCTAAGAAAGTACATTAAAGTCGCTGAGATCACTTCGAGAATCTTAATGTAATAGGTAGATCAATAGTTTCTTATTAAAAAATTCAAAAGTGTAAAATGGAGACATAGTTTTACATTGATAGTACAATATAACTAGCGCCCCCTAGTAGTGACCTCAACACTGTTTGCATATTCGCAATTGTCATTTTAAAAAACGTAAGACTACAAATTTTCAAAAAAATCGATTCATACATTCTTAAAATATAGCAAAAAGTCGAAAACATGTTTTCAACTTTAACACCCTCTAGAATGAAAAGGAACAACAATTGAATAAGGCATATTGGCCTCAATCGCTTTATTTTGACGTAAACAATCTGCCCTTATTTGCCAATTTTGACATCGAAAAAATCAACGTAGCCCTCGATTATTGATAATGGAATTTAATATTATGAGCCAAAATAGAATTTTTAATTCTCTATCTTAAAAAAAAAACGAATCAAATCGGATAATAAATGCAATTTTTACAGACGTATTTCCATTTTAAGTGGGTCACACTGTATATAAAGTTCTAATGGATATCAATAAACTGTTTTCAATATTCATTTTTATATTATAATTAAACTATACTGACCCTTCCATGTAAATCCTGCTTACGCGGAAGGGGTTCCATCGTGATTTAATCTCTGTCGCGTATCGCGACCCGAAACCCAATTCTGATCAGATCGGCTATCGGCGAGCGTGACTTCAATGGACCCAGACCATCGGGTGCGACCCAGCAGATAATGTTTCCGTGCGAGTGCGCCCTCTCAATCACCACACCTCATTACCCCTTCATCGAGCCACCCCTAGCCCCTCCACTCCGCTCGTCGTCCGAGAGGTGACATGTGTAATCCGCAGCAGCTGATGGATCGTCATTTGTTTGAGCGGTCACCCCGCCACGGCCCGCTCGTCATAGGCGTAGAATATGAATGACAATGTTATAATAGAATATTATATTTTGAGCTACAAATCGCATACAGCATTAGTTGTCTTGACAAAAATATGTATTTTTGTATCTAGAACAAGGAATGGTACTTTTGCGTTCAAGAATGGAAATTAATTTGGCGAACTTAGCGAGACAAAATATCTATTTGAGAACGCAAAAGCATGTCGCGTCGAGATACAAACAATATTTTTTCGAAAACTGCAATAAAATAAGACAATTGTGTTATGTACAATCATTTAAATTAAATTTGAAATCTTTTGAACCGTATTCGAATCAAGATGGTTTAGGCATAGTGACTATCATAACAAAGGCAACCTAATAAACAATAAAACTTAGTTTCTTTTTGAAAAAGTGATGTCAGAATTATATATTGTAATTCATATTCTAAGTGTTTAGTTCAAAATAAGCTCGGAAAGTGAAGACGAGCATTTACCAGGGGCAGCGGCACAAAGTGCTGTTTCACAATTAATCTCCAAAAAATCATCGAGCCAGTACGAGATTACCTACAACGAATTCAAAGGGTACTGTAGTTCGAAGAAATATTCAGAAAGTGTCCAAATTAAACCTTGAATGTTATGGTCAGTATATTAAAAAGTACACTGAATGCCAAAGAAAATGTAAATATCAGAAAAGTTGAAGTTGAAGGGAACTGAACTGAAACGCTAAGCGCAACGCAATGATTAAAATTACAAATTTCGAATAAACCACGAGAGTAATCGAGTCTTATCAAGAGTACCTTTTTGTGGGAAATAATTTACTTAATCTAAATCTTATACTGAAAAATCTTTTCTTCCATTGGCGTAGAATTATCGAAGGTATAATTACTTAAAAAAAAAAATTTCCACGCCAATGAATTGATATTACTGATAATTTTGATATGGGGTTTATTGTTCTAAAGAGCAGGGTCAACTTACCAAATTTTAGCAAATTCGTTTTAAATTAAAAAAAAAAAATCTAAATTGCAACCACAGGGTCGTATAGCGCCTAAACGGGGCAACTTTGAACTAAGTTTAGCTAAATGGACTTATTTTGAGCCGCACTATATCTAGCGGAGCGTTGTAAAGACCTTTTAGGGACACCCTGTATAATAATGCAACAGAGCTTCATAGTAGGCTGCTGACAAATATGCCTTATCCAAATGTTGCTCCTTTTTGATCTGTAGGGTGTTAAAATTGAAAAAATATTTTTGACTTTTTTAAATATCTTAGTGTCTTGGCACCGATTTTTTTTTAAATGTTTATGTTTTCTGAGGTAGTAATTACGAAAGTGGTAACTAATTTGCAGTCAGTTCTAGGGAGAGCTAGTTGTAGTGTTCAGAGTAAGCACGTCAAACTTGTTTCTTTCCTCAAAAATCTGAATGAGAAATTATTGAACTTCAGTTCAGTTCTAAATAAAGGTATACCTTGTTGAAGCCGTTAGGAGTAACCGTTTTCGAAATAATCCTATTTGAAATGTACAGAGTAAAAATTGTTTTGATTCAAGGTAAAGTGCATTTACTGCTCAAAATACAACAAACCGTTACTTAAAAAAGTTATTCAGAATAGTAAGTTATGTAGACGTGCAAAATTTCATGAAGGTCGGACCTAACAGTTATTTTTAGATTTTCAACAATGGTTTCATCAAAGTAAAAAGATTTCATCAGATCAGGCCGATCTGCTTACAATTTTGCACATCGCCTTGATTTATCATTCTAAATAACTTTCTCAAGTAAAATTTTGCTGTATTTTCTGTGGAAAAGGCACTTTAGCTGAAACCAAAACAGTTTTTACTCGGTGCGCTGAATATTTCAAATAGGATTATTTCGGATCACTCTATATATTGGGTTTTACAAACAGGATTAGATATGGGCGGATAGGACTTTTATCTCGTGTAAACTCATGCTATTAAAGAAAAATCAAGTTAGATAAAATATGCTGTGGAGTATTATTTTAGACCTTGCAAAAGTTCTTTGAAATCTTCGTGACACCACTGAAAGATTCTCTATGCGGATGAAATATGGAAGGAAACTACATAACCGCACGTGCATACATAAGGACTACTAAAGCTGAATTTTGATGCTTTCCATGCTTAGATTCCATAGTTAAATTATATAACTACGCCCCTGTTCGGTATACTATCTCTCAGTCCTCTATGGTTTCATAAGCTTCACACCTTTCATTTAATATGGAGCGTTTCCTTCGTTATTTGATATCCTTGTATGAAATTTCTTCATGCGCAGACCGAAGTCTTAATGCGATTATTTTTGGCAAGTCAACTAGAAGAATCACATCACATGCATATTTATTTTTTTTTAAATATTATATTTATTAAAAGAAGCCCCCATTAATAACTATTATAACAGTTCTATGTGGAAATTTTAAAACAGCTACTCAGAAATTCATTTTTATTTGATTAGTTGCAACTGCTATCGTGATAACTCAATATTACGAGATGTTTTTTGTAAAGGTCAATTGCATTAAAATTTTATCAGAATTGTAACAAATAAGCCGCCATAAACATTCAACAGGTCAAGATCCCAACTAGTAATAAATTATATGCAAATCTGGGAATCAAAATACTGGTTTCTGTGAAGTAATAGAATCCAAATAATTATGATGACACTGTTTATCATAACATAAACACTGATAGTGATTTTTTGGCATTTATTAATAAACTTTTAACGGCTAGATTTTCTGTTAAAATATTGCTGTATTTTCAAATATTTGATGAATCAAATTATTCAAAAGTTCAGAGAAAATGGGCTTCATTCTGCCAGTCTGAAATATTTTAACATAATAAGTACATTTGTTAATGTAAGATTTGCTATAATTATTAAATTATATAGTAAATAACATCACAAACATAAATGTAGCTCATAGAAATCATAAGTGTCTTTTTACAAATGTAGGTATCTTTTAAAATAATCTGATATTATAACTTCACATTGACAAGAAATGTGATTGATGATGACGTCACTTATTAGTATTGTCACGGAATTTAATAAAATATGATCAATTTAACGCAGTGAATGATATGAAAAATTGACTGCTAATTAGATTACTTCTTTGATTGGTTGAATAGTTCAGTGATTGGTTGTTTTTTGAAATAGTAAATGATTTAACATACTAATTCTATGCAGCACTGCAGTCATTATACAGTGCTGTCAAAAAGTAACGAATACATTCATTATTTTTGAAATTGAGAAGTTTTCGAAAAAATCCCTTGGCACGTCGATTTTGTTTTTAAAAAAGGCACTTTTTGACACACGACCCATATTTGTGACGTCATCGTTGTTTGAGATATGACGTCATCGACAATTTTTTCAAATAGCAACCCCCAATTTTGATCATGCCATTTGTGTCATTCTACATACATACATCATGAAAAATTATGGTGTTACATAACAAAAATTTCAAGAAAATAATGTTTGAAGATTTTAAAATTTAATTTTCACAATACTGTGCGCCTTCCCATTATGCAACACCTGTCCGGGCTTATTTAGATGAGCTGTTCCCGAATCGTTGGACAGGGAGAAGGGGGCGATTGAGTGGTCAGCCAGATCGCCTGATTTGGCACCCCTAGGTTATATGGGGATACTTAAAAAGCAAAGTATA
This sequence comes from Monochamus alternatus, assembly GCA_037114965.1. NCBI lineage: Eukaryota > Metazoa > Arthropoda > Insecta > Coleoptera > Cerambycidae > Monochamus > Monochamus alternatus. The sequence goes on from CM073426.1 coordinate 127,466,433, forward strand.
CGTTACTAGACCGGTTAATTTAGAATATTTAAAAGCAAGAATTCGTCACGAGAATATTCGTCCTGAAGTTATTGATAACGTCTAAAAAGGATTTATTAATCGTCTTGGCTACTGTCAGTCGATTTTTTTCATAATCATCATTTTCAGTATTGTGAAAATATATTTTAAAATCTTCAAACATTATTTTCTTGAACTTTTTGTTATGTAACACCATAATTTTTCATGATGTATGTATGTAGAATGACACGCTCTTTCAAATGTCATGGTCAAAATTGGGGATTGCTATTTAAAAAAATTGTCGATGACGTCATATCTCGAACAACGATGACGTCACAAATGTGGGTCGTATGTCAAAAAGTGCCTTTTTTAAAAACAAAATCGACGTGCTAGGGTATTTTTTTCGAAAACTTCTCAATTTCAAAATTAATTCACTTTTCAAAAGCTCTGTATTTAACCACGTCCATATGCTAATGACAGTATTGGCGCTCTCAATATACAACACATAAAGTTGTTTCCGCGGTAAATTTTATCATTAGCTTAAAATTCAAGTGGCAAATTACAGTCAGAATGTAAAAGATGTTAAAAATTTATTATAATTAGTTCGATATTTGCGTGCGAAGTCAGTAGTGTAACTAATATTTATAAAATAATTTGTGTTACAAAAATATTAAAATACACTTACCACCGTCTCATTATATTGTTAGGTAAAAGATGGACCTTGCCTGAAACCAAAACAGTTTCTACTCGATTCACTGAATATTTCAAATAGAATTATTTCATAAACGGTTCCTAACGGCTTCAACAAGGTATACATTTTCCAGATAAGGTAGGAGAATCGACTGTTATAACAGTCAGATGGATACTAAGCCGCAGATAAGTTGTCATTTATAAGATGCATGATGTGCCATAAGTGGCGTTCTCTACTAATGGCGTCAAAATTGGAAACAAATTTAAATTTCTCCAAAACCCTCGATCTCAAAATGTATGCAAATATTTGGATACAAATATCTAAAATAAAATTTTCAACTATCAACGTTTGACTAAGGTAAGTTTGGCAGCATCGCATTAACTTGGCGTCAGGTATCTACTCTTGCTTTATATTGCTGCTTTCCAGTTCTATTTGTAACAGTTATGATGTTTATATAGTACAAAAAGCTATTTCTTAAAGTGTACATCATGTTCAGTAAAATAAACCTTATGTCTATTCTGATTTTTATTTCAGAAGCACCAAAAAAACTGTAGCACAATATGAAGATGTCTCTCTAACCGCCAAATACAATTCTACTCTCATCTCCGGGAACAATTTGTTAAAGAAGCATCGGCAAGACGTGGCAGGACATCGGAAGGAATACATTAGAGACAAGGAGGCGTCGCGGGCCCCCGGGACCCTAATTGCATGCCTGTGATGAGCCCCGCGACAGGTCGTAATTAGAGGCGGGTGATTGATGACGTGTCATATCTGCGAAGTTATCGTTGCGCCACTTGCTGGGCACATTAACATACACCCGGACCCGGACGACCTGAAATCGATATCCTGGTCGTAGGTGCACTGAAAAATGAGTTTTATTTATATTTTTGTTCGTGGGAAAATGTTTCAGCCTTAAGGCAAAGTTTACAGAATTGAAATACAGGGTTTTTAAAATGAAGTAGCAAAAATGGCACAAGTGAATGAAGAGCCAAAAATAAGAGGATTGAAGTAAAAATACCTTATATGACAGTTGCACCCCTAAGGTTCTTAAAAGAGGGAATTGAAATTCACAGTTGATTTTTTTTTCTTTAACGGGCGGGATGCTAGAGACACGAAATTTGGTATGAGCGTCCTACTAATAAAGAGACAACTTTTCAATACAGTGCTTTCGAAAAGCAACGAATAAATTCATTAATTTTGAAATTGAGAAGCTTTCGAAAAAATTCCCTGGCACGTCAATTTTGTTTTTAAAAAAGACACTTTTTGACATACGACCCACATTTGTGACATCATCGTTGTTCGAGATATGACGTCATCGACAATTTTTTTAAATAACAACCCCCAATTTTGGCCATAAAAGCAAGAATTCGTCACGAGATACATCGTATTAGTGCTGGCAAAAACCGGAAAAAAGTGAAACCGATTAACCGGGTTCCGTAAAAACCGATTTCAGATAAAACCGGTTACCCGAATAGTGGTGAAAACCGGACAATCAAAACCGGTTATTCGAATATTCGGTTAACCGAATAACCGGTTATTCGAATAATCGCTTAACCGAATAACCGGTTATTCGAATAACCGAATAATCGGTTAACCGAATAACCGGTTAGATTGACAGATGGGGTAAACATTTTTTTATGAAAATTTGGCTACTTAGGTAATTCTATACACTTTTCAATGAAAATATTTTCAACGCTATACGACTTCCTGTTATACCAGAAGTAGATACCAACTTTTTTATTTTAAATGAAACGTCCTGTAATTTCTGCATTTTTGAATTCTATAGTAAACTTTATTGTTACTTTATAATTATATAACATTTCTCATTTGGCATATACTCGTATTATCAAATATATCATAGCTAACTTTAAAAATTCATATTTCAGAAACAGTGAAAGTGGGAATCTTTATTTTTAGATCAAGCACGTTTGAATTTCCTCAAGTTTGTCAATTAATTTTGAGGACCCTGTACATGGCAGGCTAAATATGAATACATCAAAACGAAGCATAACACCTAATAAAAATAAAGATCACCTTTTTTATTGTTTCTAAAATATGAATTTTTAAAGTTAGCTATGCCATTTTACAAAAAAAAATCGAAATACCTCCAAAACAGTTCATTTTAGATGATAAATGTCATATAAAGTGACACTAAAATTCACTATAGAATTCAAAAATGCAAAAATATACAGGGTGTTCCATTTAAAATAACAAAATTGATACCTACTACCGGATATACTACTCCTATACTTCCGGTATAACGGGAAGTGGTATAGCTTTGAAAAATGAAAATATTTTCATTGAAAAGTTCGTACTGAATTACCCAAGGAATCAAATTTTCAGAAAAAAATGTTTACGCTATCTGCCAATCCTTCTAGTTGCATGAATAACCCTGTACATTCTCTACTCGAGTACATCTACTACGTGGAATGATGACGAGGAACGGGGAGTGAAGAGAAACGAGAGTTCTTTTTTCATAGAAAGAAATCACCGAATAATCGATTATTCAATTATTCGGATGTTTGGTTCGAATGAACAGATTTACACTCAGAGTAGTGAATAATCGGTTATTTGAAGAATCGAATAACCGATTTTCCGGTTTTGTAAAAATCCGAATTGTCCGAAACCGATTAACCAAACTATCCAAAAAACGATTTCAGTTGTCAGCACTAAAATCGGTGATTTGAAGAATCGAATAACCGGTTTTCGGGTTTTGTAAAATACCGAATTATTCCGATTATTTTCTTGAAATTTTTGGATGCACTGTATACAGTGCTTTCGAAAAGTAACGAATAAATTCATTATTTTTGAAATTGAGAAGTTTTCGAAAAAATCCCCTGGCATGTCGATTTTGTTTTAAAAAAAGGCAGTTTTTGACATACGACCCACATTTGTCACGTCATCGTTGTTCGAGATATGACGTCATCGTTGTTCAAGATATGACGTCATCGACAATTTTTTTAAATAGCAACCCCCAATTTTGGCCATGCCATTTAAAAGAGCTCTTAAAAATTATGGTGTTGCATAACAAAAAATTCATTTTCACAATAGCAATAATATTCCTGTTTTGTGAAGTTCACGAAAAGTTGACACTTTCCCGCCATTAATAATTTAAATCAAAATCTAAGAAATTCGCGAGAATTTTTATGAAATTCGGGTCCATGACGACAAGGCTTTATAAACGTATGCAACTGTGCTGGTTTTACATGATGTTGTACTAATTACTTTTATATGATTTAATTTGTATGATCATAATGAACAATTTCATTAAAATTTATTTAAAGTTGATAACTTCTAAACCTCTTGAGATATTTTTTGGTAAATTTGACATATACGCTTTTAATATGTTGGTAGATATAGCCGTTTAGAGACAAATCTAATTTTCTTAACAGGGATACGCCACTGGTACGTAAGCTGCAAATTTTATATTTTATAGCTAGCAACATACTAAAAGACTATGTCAAAAATATCTCACGGGGTTTAGAAGTTATAAATTTTAAATTGATTTTTTTATTAGCTTTGTAATCCATATTTAATTCTACCCATACCCCACGATTTTCTGCCCGCAATTAGGAAACACCCTATATATAAAATAAATCATGTGAAATGATACAGATAAAATGAAATCACGTAGTAACCAATAACAACATTGTAGGAGAACGTCTACAAACAAGGACTTCGTATACTTTGACATATGCCTAGAATCATCGAACTGAAACAAAACATGAATTAAGAGTTAATGACTTTAACCTTCCTCTATAATGCTTAAATAGAATTGCTATAAAAGTTTTACAACTTCGAAACATCTGTATGAACATTTAAAAGCTTGATTTAAATGCAGTAAAATAAATTAGTTTATATTAGTGTGTATTTGAATGCTGAACTGAAATAGCAAAATAGCAAAAAGTAACGAAATTTGAATACGATTTGTTGCCTAGAGAGCAGTAATATATACTATTATCTTCCTCTTATTACTTTATTATGAAAATTTTTATATAGGAAAATGTTTCAGAATACTTGATGATACTGATGCTATTATGGAGTATGGAATAAGCTTATTAAATGAAAGTTTCATTTCTGCAATTCTGCGAACCAAATAAAATTCAGAACATGACTGTCCACAAAAAATAACAAGAAAAAAGCAATAGACAAAAATAATTTATTCCAAACAACTGCAACAATATGCAAAACTGTTAAGTAAAAGCTCATGTAACGTAATTTATTTTTATTTCATACTGTACTGTAATGTACAGTACTGAGTCTGGAAAATGTTTACTTCCTGGACTACTTTAAAAAACACAATATTCACATTTTTAAAAGATTTTATCTTTAAAACTACAAAATCAAGCCTATAAAACTGATTATAATTATAATTAACAGTAACTGTGCAATGTGAATTTCCTTGCAGGCTGAATGCAGGAATACCTTTAGGGACAGAATCTTCACTAGACACAGTGGTGGTGGATACAGTTTGTTGCTTGGTCTGAAGAACCTGTATAAAGTTTTCTCCATTTTGAATCATCCTTGCTGCTTCTGTTTTGTTTTCAAAGGAATCTTCAATGTATTGTTCCGCAACAGATGAGCTTTTCCATGCACCATGACGTTTCAGTATTGATAAATCAGCTTCCGCATTCGCCAAAAAAGTGGCAGACGTATTCTCTGAATATTTCCAGAAAGTTTATTCCTTTATTGTCGTTACTCAATCCAGTGAATACCCGTTTTGTATTCGTCTTAGAAATGGGAATGGTTATAATTAGTTTGGTGTCATATAACTCTTCTCGCCGACAACCACCAACAATGCCTATCATTGCGATTACCTGTAACAATAGAGAAAATGGTTTAAAACTGATTGTTAAATTGATGAAATTTCGACTAACGAAACCAAGAAATGTATTTTTTGTAATTAATTGACATTGAGTACCTATATCATTCACGATGCACATTGTTTAATTCAAAACTAATGAAAAGGTTAGGTTGTTTATCTTTATCAAAAGATACTCTTCTGATGGGGCTTCCTTCATGAATCTATTAACATCTTCTCTTGTCAGAACTTTTGATTTGTTTGCCTGATGACCAACTGCTTGCCTTTTTAAGAAAACCACCAGTTTTGGATATTTTGAAATATCACCTCCTTCTTTTACCATCAGCATAGACTTGAGGATCAAATATTTTGCCCACATTGTCGCAGGATTCATATTTTTGGAGATATTAAAGAAGTACTCCAATATTCTCATTCAGGCCGTTTTTCACTTTATAGGTTTTTCTCCACACGTTGAAGAGCTGGTATTCCTTCTCATAACGAGCAGAAGACTTCGTAGGCACCAATTTACTAGTTGCTTCAGCACATTTTAGCTCGATTTCTTCCATTTTTTACGAAAATTATCACAAAATACTCACGGGATGATAAACTGTCAAATTTGTTATTTTTGTTTTTACATCACTAAGCTAAATCAAAAGCTATGCTATAAAACAAGAATCGAAACCACGCTAACACCTACATAAAAGCAGGTTATGTAAAATAAAACATTAAAATTTAATTTTTAATACAACACAGTATGAAATAAAACGTTGTACGATACACGGCCGTGAAATGTCATTAAAGTACTCGTCTAGAAATTCCTGACTAGGCTCCTTCGTCGCCTCGTCCGTAAACATCTAGACTTGTACTTTAATATACCATTTTTACATGCTGCTGCTAACGTCAAATTATACCTTTCACTTTTCTGTACCTAGTGTTTGTTTGATATTTGCGTACATAAACAAAACGCGACCCACGCGTACGAATAAATTAAATTTGAATTCTGATAAAAGCGGGCACGCAGGTTGCTGCGCGGACCTGCTTTAACCTGCTTTCACTGTGTACGTGTCCATTTAAAAGTATGCTATAATTTTTAAAGCATATAAGCGCGGTTCGGCGCTGAGTACCAGTAAACAGGAAACCGTTTCAACTGTGTTCGCTGTAGCCTGCTTTAAACTGCTGTTTTTATATCAATTTAAATATGCAATTACAAATTTCATAGCTTATAAGTACGTATTCGGTACTGGTTACTAGTAAGCGGAAAACCAGCTTCCATTCTGTCTGTACCCTAACTCTAGTTAAAGGGAAGCAGCAATGGAGTAATTATTATTCAGGTAGTTAACTTTATGAGTAAATACCATTAAACCAATAGTAACAATTTACGAGATCAACCCCTACGCAGTGAATTTTGCCCCGGATACAATACTAAAGGCACTATTTTGTGGCCCGCTTATCAATCAGTTCTTCGAAACCACTCCGAACGCAAATAATAATTATTTACGCATTGCCACATCAGATAACCCTTGACCGTTGACGGGTCGGATGCCACTCACTCTTTTTTATGGCTAATAACTGTTACGGTTTTAATTAAAATGGCAATTTATTGAATGATAATGCCCTTATTTATAACTGTAAATTATATTCCGCGCCCAGATTTCTCGTAAATAAGAAAATAATGAGGAAATAAGCCAGTAAACAATATTAACATATATATTAAATGTTGATTGTGGAGAAATTTGCTGGAAAGGGGAGCGCGATCGCGCTCAGATTGTTCAACTGAGAGGTCGCTGTTGCACAACGTCACAGATAATAACGCTTAAAAATAAATTATTTACAATTTACCATGAATTTATGAATTAAGTGTATTGCATCAGCCTTAAATACAATTTGAAAACGTCTACAGTTTTTCGTAAGTGATAAGTGAATGATTATTTGGAAAAAGATTTCATTCACTAGGAATTTTAACTGATGGAATAACAACTTCATATGGTTACTGAACAATAGTCATAATCGTTATTAAATTAAATTATTTTTATCTACAATCCCCTTACAATCGAACTTTTATCCACATATATTAACCGCTTAAAGTGATACTTTGTCTACTAGCGGAATAAAGTAATAAACCTATCAATATATCATCAATTTATTTACTTATTAACATTTACATTTATAGAAATAGACATTTCGTTTTTTGTTTTATCACATTTAACTTCCTTTCCGTTGATAGCATCCCTTGTGGCAATGTTGTCATCATTGTCGGAACTTATACCATCTGCCGAAGTTTGTGAAGAATTTGCTCAAGTTACGGATGTCTCCTCTTGTAAAATCAGCTATATTTTCCTTAAAATATCAAGTTTATTAAATATGTACTCCTCAACGTAACTTTCTGCTACAGAGGAGCTCTTCCATCCACCATGGAAAATTACTTCTTGAGCTTCTTCGAAAACAGCCACAGAAATATAATTACTTTCTTGAATTTTTACCTAATTCAGATACAACTGTTTATTAAATAATTGATAATAAAGAAGGTACCATAGTAATCAGTAGATATAATAAAACCTACCATGTTTCATTGAGTACTGCGAAATATCAAGTCGTGCGTATATTTTTCCATTAAATTGCAATAATTCTGACTCTACAAATATGATTGTGATATGATTATGGATAAAACTTTGTATTGCATTCGTGTTTTAATTACCTTTTATCCATAGAACTACGATCTCGCGTTTAAACATTATTAAAATGCTACTTAAAACACTTATGCAATAAACAACTATTATTTTGTTCATAAAATGTTAATATAAATTTAGAATTGTTCGAAAACCATCAGTGCAGCGGCTAATGAGAGATCAAAATTATTTTATAGTGGATACGAAAAAAAAAACATATTTGTTTAAGACATGCCGCCTATGACCTGTACTGATTTATAATACATATTTTTGTTTTAAAGAAACGTCAAAACACATCAAGCACTATCTAGACACCTACTTACATGTTAAAAATGCAAACACTTTAGATATTACAAAAATATAAAATTTGGTGATACGATTGTTTACAAAGTTGGTGAACGGAACAATTAGGTATTTGTAATATTACACGCTGGGTTGATTATTTATTGCCTATGTCAATAGTGTGACATAACATACCAGAATGTATTGCTACAGTTCTAACGGAAAATTACTATTTGATGTGTAAAGTACTCTTACCAGTTTTGTAAAATTAATATGTAACTTTCCATTTAGTTTGTATTATTACCCTGACTTTTGCTAACTTTACTATATAATTTTTAGGTATTTTTTCCGATTTCATATAGTATTGCCAACAAAAGAAATAGCTATGTATTCGTACAAATGTTTATAGGCATTATTATTTTCAACTGCTTAATATTTAATTTTGATCATTAATTATTATTAATAAAATTTTAACGAAAATATAGAAAACTATTAGAAATGGATTATGTTCAAATTTAAACTTAATTAATCTAAAAATCAAAAATAAATTCTATATTTTAAATTATTATTAAACTGTTTTCATTATAAATCTTATTATACAACACATATTTATTTGTTTTAGATCCAAGAAATACGTCGCGCTTCATTGCTTTTGCCACAAGCTTGTCGTATTGGGATTCCTGAGTACACTATTCGGTACGATACAATATCTAAAATTGATCTGTTTTGTTTTAGTATCTTTAATAACACCTTCAATATTTTAATTTTTGCTTTTGCAAATTTTGACCACTAATTTTTGTAAAAAAAATGAATTTTCAAGCAAGGTTAACCTATTTTTACCAAAAATAAGGAGTTCATTGAATACAAGCTTATGAGAACTAGTAACAGAAGCAATAGCTTTTAAAACATCATTAATATTACTAGCAGCAGCTATTGCATCATTTTCACCAAAAGAGTAATATAACTGCATATCGTTTGCATATTGATGCATTTTACAGTGTTCAAGAAGTCTGCAGTATAAAGAGAAAATAGTGTTGGACCAAGTATACTACCCTGAGGTACACCTCGTTTAATATATCTATATGCAGAAAATGAATTACCTAAACAAACACGATGTCGTCTGTTAGAAAGAAAATGATAAAAAAAGGAAATTAAGGAGGCAATATATTGTTAATATTCAAACATGATTTAATTTGGTCACAAACAATTTTTTCCAGAACCTTAGATAGAGTAGGCAGAATACTTATAGGACGGTAATCTGACAGAGCCAAAGGATTGTTCTTCTTTGGACATGGAATTACACGAGCATCCTTCCAAATTTTAGGAAAGGTACCAGTAGATAAACATTTATTTATAATTAAAGTGAAATACTCACTAATGGTTGGAAATACGTAAAGTAACATTATTTGATTAATATTATCAGATCCTTTTGCTTGAGTTTTAATGTGATAAATACTTTTATCAATTTGGTCAGAAGTTACAGTGGAAGTCGAAATCACCATTCAGATTAGAGTACTTTTCATTGTACTTAATTAGCATTAATTCCACATTATCATTGCTTAAAGATTGAGGCAGATTGAGGCGCAAAAAATTATTATACTCATGTGGATCTTGTTACGTTTAAAAAATACAATGAGAATTTAAGAATATTATTTTGAGGCATTAATATAATTAAATGATAATTGTACACTAATTATTAGTATAATAGCACGTAATTTGAATATTCTATTTTCATTGATATATCAACCTATAACTTATTTATAAATTTTTATCGAAACTGGTCCGCTTCGTGGGATCTGCTGTCAACTATTTAACGAAATTCTTTTATGGTTAGTTTTATTGCTGTAGTTAATTAGTAATAGATTATATTACATTGCAGTGCATAAAAGGCAATAGGGAAATTAATTTATTCAATTATCTTCGGTATGCTTAGTTGTGATTGGTAGAGATATTGTCCAATCACAGTGCCACCAGTTTTCTGTGAGTCTTTTCGCACTCTTCTCCGTGGATGAAAAGAGAGAGAGTGACCTTTCAACAGTGTGTGTGTAATGGTGGTCGACAAAAATCCGTGATTTATTCAGTCATCTTAGATTAGGATTCATTTTTGCGGCCATAAATTAAGAATTTAGGGAATACTGGTGCAGGTGATGTTAGTGTTTTTTATGGAATTCCCGATATTCTAACTTCGTAAGAAGGATTTGTAACGCAACACTGAGAAAATTATATCCGAGGTCCATAATTTGTATCATCGTTGTAAGATAGCTGTGTAGCTAATTTTGTAAGAAACCCCTAGGTTAAGGGTTTTTTTATTGAGACCATATATCCTTACTTCTGAATTCCTTTCGGGAACCTGGATTTCCTGTTTTGGTGCTGAACTTCCAGATGCTGGAATCTAGAGTACGTTCGACAGTCCTATGCATGCTGAACGCTACACATTTTTTTTTTTTTTTTGGAGATTGCTCGTCCATCCACTCTGCTTTTCGTCTACCAGGCCGTCATAGACATTTGAGTTTTAATCTTAGTTTTGAGGAGCCAGTTGTACTTCCCAAGAAACCAAGGATTACACGCAAGTTCTTAATACCAAAGAAATTTTACTTTACCTTTTTCTTAAAACTGCTTGCCAGAAGTAGAATGTAAACCATAAATTCTTAGTTATTATTTGATATCTTACGAGTATTAGCTTACGCCATTTGCATGTATATTATTTACTAGTTTTTTTTAATTAGTTATTAATTGCTTAATTACTAATACTGTTTTTTGCTTCACTTTTAATTCTACTTTGCTCAATTATTAATGCTACTTTTGCTTATTTCTAAAAACTGCTTTTACTTATTTGTGAATGCTGCTTTTGCTTATTTTTTTTATACTGCTTTGCATAATTATTAATACTGCTTTTTGTTTATTTATGAATACTGCTTCTTAATGTTCTGCTTTTGCTATCATTCATACTGACAGCAGATTGTACGACGTTTGTGGAAATTAGGGTGCTCCCATATTTACTTACATACATGCTCCCTATATTTATTTATTTATGCGTCTGCGCCTGAGCTCAAGCGACGCTGTTTTTGAATTTGCCGCCTATACCGTGCATGATTGTTTTACTTTATTTTTCTCTAATCTCTAATTTTGCATAACTAATTACATTATTTGCTGTTAATTGCTTAACTACTAGTTCATTTCAGCAAAATTCATAAATAATAAATTTGTTTACATGTATACGTCATTCTAATTTAGAATATAGACATCTATAACGCTTGTTTTATTTTATTTCTTTATCAACTACTTTTTGACAATTTTCGGCGGTTGATTGTCTCTAGTTAGGGTATAAAGTTGGCTATAGAAAATTTGTCTGGCGCCCCTTAAGATCTTGAACCACTCCCTTCTCCATTGAGTTAGCCAAATACCCGTTGTCAGTATATATGTATATATATAACCATGGTATCATAATCTAGTAAACTAAAAATAGATTTACGTGTTGTAGGTTGCAATCTAAGTCAACAACTACGCAGTTATACTCAGTAACAACAACTCTCCTAGGTTTCGTATTCAAAATGCAAGTAAACGGTAGCGAGCGCAACCCGGCATGCTATAGAAGACAGTGACGTCACACAACTATTTACGCAAGTCAATGTTCTAAAATTATTTAAAGCTTCAGAAGCGTCAGAATTTTTTTTTCAGTTACAATAAAATTACAAAATTATTAAAAAAATCTAATAAAAAAATGCTACATTATCCAATTCAACATCAATGTGATTGCACTCATAAATAAGTTTCAATTGACATGATTTTTACTGTGTAGGCTTAGTTTTCCTAGTACTTAAAGAATAGAATAACTAAATGTTAACGAAATATACGAAACATGTCTATTTACCACAGATTACACTTTTATACACTCTACCGTGAAATTTGTCCCCTCTCCATTATTCTCGTTTTATTTTGTTGGTAAACAACAGTATAAGCGTTCCACTAATGTAATGCCCAAACGCTGAAAATCCTGTCTCCGGACTAAAGGTCACGCCCGGACTAGAATCCGGGGTATATGTTTATGTTGGGATCAAATGTCTGTACGCCGACACCACAGATTAGTATGAACATGGCGAGTGACATTTCTAGTACGTGATGAAACATATTTTTTCCACGGTCGGGAATAGAAATCAGTTTCTATGACATCAAAATTAAAACAGAAGTAGTCGATTATTCCCAAGGGAGTATAATGTTCCCAAGGGAGTTTATGGAGAACGTTTTTCATGCAAAAAAAGATAACATTGAAATTATTTATTGACATTTAAATTAAATGTTACATTTGTACAATTTTCAAAATTAATATTAGAAGGAATATTACTTTCGCTTACATTTATAGTTTTTGTGATTGCGCTAGTAGTGGTACTACCTACTAAAACCTGATTAGCAATTTTGGTCTTATTTTCAATGGAGTTCTCGACATAACCCTCAGCGGCTGTCGTTGATTTCCAACCAGCATGACGCTTTATTGTCGTGATATCCACACCAGCATCTGCCAGTAATATCGCTGAAGATCTTCGTAAGCAGTGACCAGTATAACATGCAGCATCAGGTAATTTTAAATACGAAGCTGCTACACTCGGATTTTTTCCCATGGTATTCTTGCCAACTGACTGCGAACTACATTTTCCTGCTTTGTAGTACAAAAAAAGGCGCTTATGCTTGACGTGGGGAGGACGAAGGGACAGGTATTTTCGAAACAATTCAAGCATATTTCCCACATCGGTAACCAGAAAGGTTCGTGGAATCTTTGTCTTAGTGTTTGGAATTTTTATAATCAAGGAAGAGCCTACATCCTCAATATCATCTACAGTTGAATTGACTAGTTCATCAGTTCGACAAGCTCCGGCAATCCCCAGAATTAATCCAACCTATAAAAAATCAAAATACTTAATAATTGAAATACCTAACAACAAAAGTAATCTTACCTTAATCATGAAGAATTCTTTGTCATCTGCACTTGATAGAAAACGGTCAATTTCACCCTTTGTCAATATTTTCGATTTTTTCGCTTGATATCCGTCACCGGTTCTTTTCAAAAATGCGATCAGCTTGGAGAATTTGCTTATATCTATGTTGTCGTAAATTATCAAGCATGACTTAACCATAGAATATTGCGCCCATAATGTGGAAGACTTGTAATTCTTTGCATTTTCACTGAAGTATGCCAACAAAACATTCTCGCTGTATACTTGAACATTTTTCTCGGCGCACCACTTTTTGAACCAATTGTAGGCTATATCGTATAAAGATCTTGACTTCGTAGGCAGCAAATTGCTTATTGCAATATTTGCAGCCTCCACAATCTCTTCCGACTCACAATTATTCATTGTGCACTAAACAAACTTTAAACTTAACGAAACTAGCACCTTAATTTGACAATTATTTTTGTTTGTTTATTTTGTAGTTATGACAATAACTCAACGACTACTAAATAAATGCTCAAATCCGAATACAATAATTTTGGTGCTACTTACTTCATAATGACAAAATATGTGTTTTTAAGTTAATGAGACCGTGGAAAAAATAGTATATACCATTCGGGAGAGATGCTATTTTGTCCTCGGTGCATTGTGGCCCTCGGGCTTCAAATTGCACCGCTGCCAAAATAACGCATTTCTCTCCCTTATAGTATAATGTACTATTTATATTTTGATGGAAAATACAACAAATACAAGTACACAGTAAAGATAACATTGTAGGTATGTAAATTATAACTCGTTTATGAGTGTAATTATTTTGGTCTTGAATTTTAAATGAATTTGACATTTTACAGAGAAATAAGTTTATCAACACAACAGAACCCACAATTGTTGGAAAATTATAGATCAGTTACTGTACATTTTGGATTTTCAAAAATTTTTGAGTATTGTTTTTTGGGTAGATTTCTTAATTTTCTAGAAAAATAATATAATACAAACAAAGAAATAAACATGGATTTCGGAGTGGTATGTCGACAATTATGTATGTCCTTTCTCAATAGGATTTTAAACTATATTGATGTGGGTGAGTGTCCTGTGCTGAGAATATTTTGTTGATCTTAGCAGGACATTCGACTGCGTCGATCTCAAATTATTGATGTCTAAATTGTCCATGGTATTAGAGGAACGGCTTTAAGTTGGGTAGCCTCCTCATTCTTTGAAGGTAGAAAGCAATATGTGAATTTAAAGCATTCTAGCAACATAAGTAAGTATGGTGAAATGTGTAACATCAAAATGTTTACATGTAAGTATAGGAGTTTCTCAAAGATCCGTTTTGGGCCACATTCTATTCATTTTATATATAAATGATATTCAGCACATAACATCTACTGCACTATAGTGATATCATCCGCACTATGTATGCGGATCTCTGTTATAGTTTCTGGCACATCTGATGAATTAATCCAATATAACTGCAAGTATATTTTGGCCTTATTAGATAATTATTTCTGTCAATATCAGTTCTACAGGGTGTCCGGAAAATAATGGGACCCAGCTTAAAAATAGCTTCCTGTGATCAAATATAACTGATTTAGACAAACTTAGCTTAGTTCAAAAGTGCCTCGTTTAGAAGTTACAGAGCTTCAAAGAAAGAAAATTGATTTCTTGTTATGGGCATAATTAAGAAACAAAACATCCAATCATGTTAAAATTTGGTACAGTTATGTTTTAGATAAGTACAAGCATTGTGAAGTAATAAGTAGTGCCGCATATCATAGCGGGCACTCTTGGCAGTTTTTTGCATTAATTTTTATTGTATCTTTTTGTTGCTCCTATTCTGATACGCTTGACTGAAAATTATGATGGAGAAATTAATTTTGCGTAGAAAAGTTATACTTGTTCCATGTTGATAAAATACACCGTTTTCGGTAAAAACGGGTTTGAACATTTCCGTACATTAAAATAGAAATAAATTTTCTAATTCGATCAAGTTACCACTTCTCTAACTGACGTTGAAACGCTTAAATTAGATAAAATTTGATCAAAAGCCTGTCAGATTAATATTAATTGTGTACTGAGTTAGTAATTATCGTTGTTATTATGTGTAAATAATTTCAAATTATTAGTATTATTTTGTCAAAATTTGAAAACATACCTTAACATAATCAGTTTTCCAACTCAGAAACGGCAGATATGATCACTGTTTATTGTAAAAATCAATTTAATGGAGGAGCTGCAGAAATAAGATACAGTTACATGAAACAGGTAGGTATAACTTTTCTACGCAAAATTAATTTCTTCATCATAATTTTCCGTCCAGCGTATGAGAATAGGACCAACAAAAAAGATATAAAAAAAACTGCCAAGAGCGCCCTCTACGATATGCACCACTCCTTCGCAATGCTTGTACTTATCTAAAACATAACTGTACCAAATTTCAACATGATTGGACGTTTCGTTTCTTAATTATACCCATAACAAGAAAACGATTTTTTTTTAAGCCCTGTAACTTCTAAATGAAGCACTTTTGGACTAAGCTAAGTTTGTCTAAATTGGTTCTATTTGATCACAGGAAGCGATGTTTAAGCTGGGCCCCATTACTTTTCCGACACCCTGCATATGAATCCTACGAAAACTCAAGTAATACGATTTCACAGTAGGCATTGGACAATTTGGATATGAATCTTAGTAATATTAAATTTAAATGCGAGGAAACTGCTAATTTCTCAGAATGCGCTTAGATGTATGTCTAATCGGAAAGTACTATTGTGAAGTATTGATCCAAAATTTCTTCGTTAACATATTTATTTCGAAATATTAAACCATTTTTATGTTCTATTATGCAGATATTGAGTTATATTTAAGGTATGGTGTCTATTTTCGGGGCAATTCCACATTAAGGTCTAACATTTTTATAGGTCAAAAAAAATTTTGAGGTGTATTGTCGGTATACCAAGTAGGCAGTCGTGTAAAGCTATTTTTAAGGAATTTGAAATTTTAACTTTGCCCTGTATTAAATGGAACCAAATCTGGAGATCCAGTAGGTTATTACTTATTTTTTTAGTGATAAAGCGCAAATACTATAAGATTAATTTTCTTTCTGCATTGTAAATCCTACACAATGCCTACGCCTACATATTTCAGTTAATCGACACATTCCCATTCGATTGTCTTGCCCGCAATCATTATAATTGCTACGGTGCGTTTTATTACCGATTATAACAGAAACATCCGATCATGAGGTGTCTGTTAAGCACCCGGATGTATGCATAAACACTCTACGGTAATTGGTCACACCAAAACAGAATTTTTAATGTAGAATTTATTACCATCGGCGCCAATTTGGTGGCATTTTAGGAGAATATGCACTTCACATAGCTTCCACTCCTTCATTAACAAAATGATCTTTGCCTCATGGACATTTAACTAGCTTCATATTTGTTTATTTTATATCGACGCAGAGCAGCCTGGAATATAACAGGGGGAGGTTTCCTGAAGTTGAGTTGTTTATTATTTATACATAGATTGATACTGTTAACGTTTTATTAACATATTTTTCCTATAGAGTTTAAATTTTGTATTATGGTATCCATTGACATTGCATGTCTTTTATTTATTTATTTATTTGATACAGCTACCAAGACAGTAAAACGCCCAATTATATGGTAGGTACAGTACAAAAGAACAATATACAGATGAATAATAAAAACTACATGTATAGTCAGTACAGGGTAATAGAAAAATAATAGGAGCAAGCAAACAAAGGAAAAATTACTAATTCATATGAAACACGTACTCACGCCAATCAACCCAGAGACAAATGATTCAATCCGCCTCGAGAATGCATCGCTTAATATTCCATACATTAGAACAAAAAATGTCGAAAGAGTTCTGATATTGATGATAATTTGAACACATTACATTAATCGGTGCAAATCGAAGAACATTTGTCCTGTTTTTAGATGAAATAAATAATTATATCGAGATCTCATCTCCAAAATATTGAACTTTAAATAGCGCAATAACTCTTCACAAACTATTATGCCATTAACAAGTTTAAACAGAAATAAAACAGAAAAATATAGCCTCCTCTGAGCTAACGAGTTGAGATGAAACCTGGCTAATAGTTCACATTGTGGACCATTTCGAGGTGGATAAACGTTGTCAGATTTAAACGAAAGATATTTAAGTAATTGCCTTTGGATTCTTTCAATGCTATTTATATGAACATCGTACCCTGGATTCCACACTAGCATATTCTAGTTTAGAGCAAACGATAGAGAAATAAAGCAATTTGATAGTATGAACCGAAAACTGCCTTGAATTATGAATAATTAAACCCAGAGATTTGTAAACACATTTAGTTATAGTGTTAATATGGTTAACAAAAGTTAATTTGGACTCAAATACTACCCTAAGGTCTCTGAAATTGTCACATTTTGCCAGAGATACAGCATCAATTTGGTATAGATAATTTATGGAGTTATGATCAGTCCTTTTAGTATATGAGATTGTAATATATTTATTGATATTCAGTGGTAAAAGATTAAGTTTACATTATTGGTTAATTGTAGTTAGATCAGATTGTAATTCCAGGCAATCCTCAGTACCGTCAATACATCTGAACAATTTTAAGTTATCAGCATACAGCAACGCATCACTAGAAATCTTCAGAGTTCATGTCATTTATAAATAAATTGAAAAGAAGTAGCCCCAAGACTGAACCCTGGGGAACGCCCGACGTTGCATGGACCATGACAGACCTGACTGAAAATGTAACAAAGTTCAAAGTTAGCGCATAACCGAATAATTTTTCCAAAAGCAACCCATGATCAAGTCTGTCAAATGCCTTTAATAGATCTGTATATATATGACATCTATCTGATCGTCTCTGTTGATCTACCCGACATAAAACCATGCCGTTTTCCAACAGTTTTTGTTAATTCCTAGTAGCATTCCAATAATTTATGATTTAAGTCACAGTAAGAATTTTGTAATATACCTGTTCCATATATCTATATATAGAGAGATGTTTATTTGTTAAGGTATGTTCTGTTTTGATCCTAATTGAGTCGCCTAGTTCCAAAACCCTCTAAATCCAATTTTTAAATAAATTGAATTAGTAGTAAATCTAGACGTAAATACAATAAACTACATATAAGATAAATCTGTTACAATTTTAAAAATCACAATAGAATTTTGTTTTGTTTCAAGAACCTCTAATTTATAAAAGCGTTGTGTAATGTGTATAATATCAAAAACATCCTAATACAATCCTCCTACTATGTAGCTTCTTCTACAAATGGTCAAAACCATCTAAATCCATCTGTTGCCAGTAGCAGTTTATTATATTTTTCTACAGTAGTAGCTGTTATAAATTAAGTTTTAGCGTTGGTTTCAATTTTTATGCGTGGTATACTTCTATGTGTTTTAATTAATTGTTAACAACAATTAAAATGCGGTTATGAAAACACCACCTGAAAAATCATGAACCCAAAGCGAATTAAATAAAGTTTAAAATGAACCCTACAAAATTTGAGAATATAGATGAATTGCTAATTAAACAATTTGGCTAAATTTGGATTCCTATTTAAGTATTGGAAAATAGTCATTCTCAAAATGTAGAGGAGATCGGAGAAGAAAGTTTTTGTGAGAACCATGTTAATGAAGATGATGATGATTAGTCTTTAACAACAAATAAAGGTATTACTTTTTGTACCTCTTCAATAAAATTCTGTTTCTATCATGGTAATTTTTCTTTGTTTTAACTACGTTAAATTTGTAGTGCGTTTCAAAAACAGCTAAATACAATCTTAGTTTTAAAATTCACTTGATCCAATAAAATTTTGCTTATATTTTCAAATATCGTTCTCGATTTGTAATCTTGAGACAGCTTCTATTATCAAGTAGTAGTAAATAATCAATTTTGAAACTACTGTTGAAATTTCTTACAGTTAGTTGGAAATTCACTACTTATTTGCCTATATTTCTATGTGTTTTTCCATTCTATATTCCAATTACTTTTGACTTGATTTTTTACCACTGGAAAAATGTCATATTTGTCTGCTTTTATTTCAAATAGAATGTTCAAGTTTCTGCCAATTTTATATCGAATCCATGTTGATATGTTTATATGAGTCTCTTTATTTTGATTGCCTGTGTGTCGTTTTTGTGAATTTTGGTGTTTGTTTATAGCATGGCAAATTACTTTCCAAGCACACTGATATTCCTTTCTGAACATGAAGATAACATACGCATGCATTCAAATTACGAATCGCCCTGTATCATGAAATATATCCTACTATTAATAATTAATTTACCAAGTGTATGCGAAATCAAGGCCTGTAACATTTCAAGTTGTTTAAATAAAAATAACACTATCCATTTTGGTTTTGTTTACACAATTCATTTCTTTCTGTCTGTACCACTTGCAAATATACAATTAACTTAATGTTCTATGTATTCCGATCGCGTAAATATCTCTAAATACTTTTTTTGTTAATCCAATTTGTTTTGCGGAATTGTTATAGATATTTTCACTGCTAAGAAAATAATGAAAGGCAAAATTAACGGCTTAATTAAACTGCAAAAAGCTTCAAAATAATTACGAACGCAAAAAATAAATAATGCTCTCAAAAGAAACTGTTTACATACATTGTGTTTAGTTTCGCCAAGCAGTCCCCTCGTCAAGGCTGTTAATCGACTTTTTATTCTAACTAGTACCAAGAGATGGCGCCAACGACTACATATTCCAAATACTGTGCTATCGGAGTATACTCAGTCGGCATTGAACAACTAAAATCGGCACTCTGGTTTCACCTCAGATCGAATAAATCTTTCGCCTTTTACTAAAGATTTCCGTGGGGTGGAACACTCAAATGAGTCTATAACCAATTTTTTTTGTGCCTGGCGAAAGCCGGGCCTGTTATTTAAACCAAACATAAACTTCTTCTACCTAGACTTGATTTAATTTTTATTTGAGTGAGAATGTATTCAAGTTTTTTACACTTTTTGTATTGACCGCAGTATACTAAGCATTCTGACGTTGACATTGACAATGTTAAATGCTAGTCGTCCGTCGTATTGCCACAGAATTCCTAATATTTTTATTTTGTGTTTGTGGAGATTGGGATGAAAAGTATGTTGACTATTTTGTATTGTATTTGTCCATATTATTGGTCGAGTTCGATGTTACTTCTATACTTCCATAAATTCGATCATCCATTTCAATCTTCATTTCATTTTAGTACAATCGCACATATTTGCAACCTATTCTATTCTATGATCTATCTGTGATAAGATAATAGCAGAACCCATTGAGTTTATTTATAGAACGCGTATCTTATGTTTTGTGACTTATATTAATCAATGGTAAAAGTACTTAGTACCCACTAGCCACTATGATAATGATAGCCACCTGTCCTGACTTCAGCCTCTGTGTCCTTCCGTCCTTACTTTTACTAGACATTGTCCTTACTTGGCGGACCTGACTTTAAGACAAAAACTTCATATAAACATGGGTCCGCAACGACTTTGTTTTCCAGATACAGGGTGTTAAAGTTTGAAAAGAAAATAAAAGTTTTGGATCTATTTTCTGAGTAGGAAGAGCTTACTTAATTTTAACTTCAACTTAAATTACGTGCATGAGAATACACGTAATTTAAGTAAAAATTTTCTCGAAAACGGTTCATCGTATCAAAAATTACCATTTTTTATGTAATTTTAATTGGTTCAATCGACGGAGCCATATCTGTGCTCATGGCTAAATTAAAAATAATTTAATACCTGCAAAATGTAATCTCTAAATACCTATTAGGGTATGCAAAGTTTCAACTAAATAGCTCGTAAGTGGTCTAACCCATATCTGTGCTCATGGCTAAATTAAAAATAATTTAATACCTACAAAATGTAATCTCTAAATACCTATTAGGGTATGCAAAGTTTCAACTAAATAGCTCTTAAGTGGTCTAACCAATAAATTTTTAGGTACAGAAACCTTCAAAAATACGTATTTTTTTCAATTTAACTTCAGATGTAAATATTGTTATATCATAAACTTGCATCGTTCTGCATATAAGAATATTCGCTTTTGTTTATAAATATGTGTAAAGAATTGTTAAAATGTGGGGTTAGAACAGCAAAATAATGTGTCTTACAAACGCTTTGTAAAAGTTGTTGTTTTATTTAAGAATTTATACATATAGTAGTAGTGGTTAATATCAAAACAATAAGAATTCTATTTATTAGTAGTATAGTATTTATATATATGTTTACTTCATTATTTACTTGAATATTTGCTGGTGACATCAGATAAAATTCCTGTTATTTGCTTAGCTTCATATTATTAGTTCCTAAATGTTCAAAATTAGTTATATTTATTTTGTAGAAAACATTATTTCAAGAACCCCTAAGTAATTTCGGGTACCTATCTAATTAATATTTTTTCTTGGTCAATATGCTTTGAAAAAGTTACAATAAGTAACTGATAATCATCAGTTTGATCTAATACTGTTTATTAGTCGTCAATTAGGTCGTATTTAGCGAAACATCTCTATAAACAACGACGCTGATGTGGTGAAAAAGTTTTTTTGAATGAAATTAAAGCATATTTTTGGACACATATTTTTTATTTATTTTATTAGAAAAGCATATCGTTGCTAAAAATGTTATATTAGCTGATGTCAATGTTCTAAAATGCGATGGCTCCATAAGACAGTTACACGTGAATCTTAACTGACAAAATATTCTTTCAGTTTCTTTTATGTATGTTTTAAAGGATTGAAGGTAAGAAACGTGTTCATATGATATGCTTCAATTTATGATATTTATAATATAGTTTTTAATCTACAAGTGTTATCTTCCTGAATACTATTTACCCAGCATGAGCAAACAATTTAAAACGGTGTATTTACTCATTCAGTCAATCACTGATATATTTACCTACATATGTTTTCCAGCAGGAATAGAGGACGGATACAGAGTTATCTTTTAATACTGTGTCTGTTGCTTAGAGAGAAGGTAAACAGACCAAACACATATACAAATAAGATAAGTCGGGAGCAACGACGAGGTCTACAATGATTGTTATTGTTTATTTTTTAATCCAGCACCGACATTTGCGAGAGGCTGACCAAATATTTGGAATATAGTTGTGACTGTACACATGTCCTGTTTTCTACTGTTCTATTGTATGGTTTATGAATTCATTCGTGAGAAAAGATATAATGTTGACTACAAGTAGCTTTTCTACGATCACCATCTAACTGTACTATACACGATTCAACTATGGCAGCTTTAGAGAAAAGTTCCCTTCCCTCTAGTCCACAATAAGAAAAAACCGGTCAGGCAGAGAAAAGAACACATTCAAAGTTGCCAGGCTGTAGAAATGTCTGTTTTCTTGATTTTATATACACACATCATCAAAAGTCTTGAACCCCCTGTATATAAAATTATTCGATTAAACCTAGTGGTTTTACTTAATGTGGTAAAAAAGTACATGTACTTAAGGCAACAAAAAAGACAATAAAAAATTGCAGACCATGAACTTTTACTTTATTACCAATATTTTTATAAATCTGGTCAGTTTTGCAGTGTATTCAACCAAGTGTTCCTTTGAATTTTTGAACATTATAATGCCAGGACGTGAAATTCTGCGTTTACCCGAGCAAGAATGATTCAGGACATTCTAATCATCAGATATCGACTATGTCGGGCATTCCTAGATCATCTGTTGTGCAGATAGTACACAGATATGAAGAATTTGATACAGTGGAAAACAGACCACGTAGTGGACGTCCTCGAGTATCTAATGAAAGGGAGGATCGGTATTTGGTGCAATATGCCCGTAGACACCGCACATCTTCAGCTTCAGCTCTCAGGGTCCACTTTCAAGGTACGTTTCGCCGTGTTATATCGACACCTACTATTCGAAGACGACTCCACAACGCAAATTTAGGTAGAAGAACATTACGGGTCCCCACTCTACATCCAAGGCATTGTGCTGCCCGTCTCCAGTGGGCGCGAAAGCATAGGAGTTGCTTTTTACGACAGTGGCGGTGGGTCTTATTTATAGACGAAACCAGAATTGGGTTGGCTACTGATGACAAGCGACAAAGAGTCTAGAGAGAACCAGGTCGTCAACAGCGACTTAATTTTTCCCGTGAAGTTGCTCTGTATGAAGGGGGTACCGTATTGTTTTGGGGTGAAGTAATGTTCAATCGCCGCACTCCATTAATTCGTATACCACATATGACCAGTCAAACTTACATCGAACAAGTTATTACGCCTATTATCTACCCCATAATGAATTAGGTGAATATTTTGTGTTGTGGACGACAACGCTCGACAACATCGCGCAGGGTTCAAGAGACACTCGAAGCAGGACATATCAATAGATTAGATTGGTCAGCCAACTCGCCTGACATGAATCCTATTGAAAATATGTGGAATTTCGTTGCTAGAGTCATTCATAATCATATTCCTCCACCTCAGACTGCAAATAAGGCAGAAGAGGAATGGAACAATATTCCGCAAGAGATCGTTAACCGCTTGATTATCTCAATGCACAGCTGTGTCAATATGCTATTGGAACGTTGTGAAGGTCATACCAACTATTAGTCACGTAGAGAACTTGCTTTGTTACTTGTTTTTGATTTAACAAATTTTGTCAAAAATGTCAAACACATTTGCTGCTTTTAACTTTTCTCTGTACTCAGTACATATTCTTTTCACAAAAAAAAATTCAGAAAACAATATACTCTTATAAATGTATTTGGTTTTTCTGACAAAAAGATTTCTTTAACAAGAATGAGGGGGAGTCCAAGATTTTTGACGTTGTGTGTATTTTGTTCCATCCCCGATATTCACATAAAAGGAAAACAAATAAATTAGAACAGATATAGCTTTGAAATGTAGATGGGAGTGTAAGTCCCCCACCGTCCAGTAATATTCTAATAAGGTCAATAGGTAAATTATGGCAAATTTTAAAATGATGTGAACTAATGCAATAGACTGTATAAAAAAAATATTGAAAATGGGTATCTTTATTTGGATCTTATCGTGATGAATGTAATGATCTTGAGCGCATTTCTTGACAGAACATAAGAGAAATTTTGCGTGATGACTTAACAAGGAGCAATATTTTTCACCACGTATACATGACGTGTTTCCACATTGTTTAAGACGTACCTATTCATATTTGTCACACGGGTTCTGGACTATCCGGTTTTCAATAATATTAAGAAAATAAAAAACACAATATTTACAATTGCAAACATGGAATTCCATGAAACAACTAATATCCCAACCCCGACCAGCATTGCATTACACGTGGAAAACCTATAGCAACAGCTAGAGTCACTCGAAAGTAGTCCACCAGATAGATAGATGTAGTTAGTTCTACACCGCGTACTCATGATCCCTTCTGTCGGGTTAGACAGACTAAAACAGCTACGATTATTCGTCACATACCTCATCTATGACATGCTGATGAGGTAATAAGTTCGAAATCGGTATATGTCTACCAACCCATTATCAATGGTCGGCGATTCGTCGCATGAGTTTGAATGTGTCTCAATATGTGTAGAAGATTTTCTCGAGTAGGGATTTCAGAAGCTCTCTCTGACTTATCCTATAGCTAAGCTATTATAAATGTCTTCGATACGTTCTTTACGCAGATATCTGACTTTCAATTTTCTAAAGCTCTGGATTTAACCTAAACTGCATTTTTATAAATTACTTATTTGGAAATTAGTTTTGCTTAAAATAACTCAAACATCAATTTACAGATCTCTATAAGATTGGAGTGTTTTTAATCGTACCTATTTTTTACGTAAATGTGAATATTGCATTCAATCATTTATTTTTCAAGTAGTATGGGCACTCAAGATTATCCGTTTACTGGAATAATGGATACCTACCTAATCTTATCTAAAAAATCTGGTATTTGTTTTGG
Organism: Monochamus alternatus; assembly: GCA_037114965.1. Lineage (NCBI taxonomy): Eukaryota > Metazoa > Arthropoda > Insecta > Coleoptera > Cerambycidae > Monochamus > Monochamus alternatus. The sequence continues at coordinate 127,491,766 of CM073426.1, forward strand.
ATTATCCGTCGAATTAATCTTTATCATAATTTCGTCTATAAAAAATATTTGAAGTGGCACCATCATCTGTTGAAATATCGATCAACAATTTTTTACATAAAAATTATCTTAGTGCTTAGGTATATTATTTCATCATTATTTATTTTTATTTACAATCTAGAAGATGATTAAACGTGTCTGTTTAATTTCTGTATTCAGTTCAGTTCAGTTGCGAATATAAACAATTATATACAATTTTAATAATCTATGTTTAACAACTTCCAAGTATATGAGGTATTTATGTAAAATTGCCGTACAACTAGTGACATCTATGTGCTAGTGGACAAACGAAGTGAGTAAGGTATTTATTTGAAGAAGAACCCTTTATAATACCTGTTTATTGATCCATTTCTATTTCTTCATATTCATTTAATAAACATACAGAATATTAATTTTAATAATAATAGGTAGCAATATCATTCGTATTAAAATAATATATTCATCTTTTACAGTCAACGTAAGTGTTATAGATAGTTAAAAATCTCTTATAGTTTACACTCTATTCACTAGATGTCGGCATTCATAAACAATCACTCTATCTCTCTTTAACACAAAGTTTACTGGTTATAACTTACTTATAGAATGTCATTGAAACTTAACGTAAGACAAACGATTTGGTTGCAACGTTAAGATCATACTTCACAGGATCATTTCTGTAGTATATCTTCCCATACTCTCTACTCAAACGTAGAGTTGTCGCAACCATGATGACGAGAAATAGTCTCGTATCCTGAGCGTGAGGCAGATTTCTGTGGTGAATTTATTTTACCACAGAAGTCATCGATGATCGTTCACCTGCAATTTTTTGTAGGCACGGATACGAGGCAATCCGAGTGGTTGCTTCAAATATAAAAAAATACATGATTGGGTAGCGACTGATGTTGATATTTGACGTGCGGATGAACGCCGAACGCTGAAAGTTTCATGATTCATGTATTTGTAATAGGAATGGGCGATATTCTTTAAAGCATCGATACTTGAATAATCGATACGTATTGTTTAAAATATATATCGATACGAAAAAATATTGATAAAAAAGTATCGATATTTTACAATATCGATACTATAGAGAAGCAAGTCACGTTGGTCATTGTTTCCAAATTAACTATTCTATAAAAATGTAAAATATATGTTTTCTTCAATAATAGTCCATTATTCACTAATATAATACTGAAATCATTATTCCACTGCTTTCAAAGAATGTAGGGATTGAGGAATAAACTAACAAAACAAAAATTTTATGGTGTCGGCTATTAAAGCTAAACCTCCATCTGAATGCCAAATGCTACCCAATATACCAGTTGCAGCAATGTTAACATTTTTCAAATGATGGTAGAAGTTTACTATAGGTTTGTTTTGTTTTTTTTTTTAGTTTATCAAGTGAACGACAAATGTGAAATTGAATGTAAGGTGTATGATATTTCTTAATTTTATGTTATGTTATGCTCATGTTATGAGTGCCAAATATTGAGTAGTTTTCAAAATGTTTGCTAAAATATTGTTAACAGTCATGGACATAGTTATTCTACTTGCATATAATAGCTGGAAATATACTCGTATAATTGACTTTCACTCTCCTAAATTACAGCCATCATTATATGCTCGTTGAATAATGTATTATTCACTTTTATGTTGCATTTAATAAATCTTATAAAACACATAAGGTCAGCACTTCTTTCACATTTCATATAAACCAAATACTCTTTCTCTAGTCTCTCTTCATAACATAATTAATCTATCTCTATATTTTTGTTTCAATTTACTAATGAAATAGAATTCTTTGATTGCATAGAAAACTACAAAATATGTGTCTGTAGAAAAATTTATATTTATTTTGACCAAGTCAGGATGGCGCTATCAATATTTTGGAGAACAACTAAACGATACAATATCTGTATAAAAATATCGATACTCTAAAATACTTTTAAGTCTAGTATCGATATAAAATATCGAATATCGCAACCTCAATTATCGATACTTCAATATATCGATACGTATCGCCCATCCCTAATTTGTAATATTTGTATCAGAGGTATTAAATATGTACGTATGTATTTTTATTATATTAATTTATAAGTATTATAGGTCTCTTCAGGCAAAGTTTACAGATATATATTTATTCTGTAAACTTTGGTTCAGGCAAGGAATCTGTAATGGTTTCAGGCTGTCAGAAATATTCAACCAGTAAAATTATGAATTTGTCTTCAATAAACATCGTGCAGGAAGTAGTTGGACGAGCGTTTTTTGATCGTTGTACTTATGTACTTGCAGATTGCAGACAGTAGAGTCGGATCACAAGAATAATAAACCTAAAAAGAGCCTGATAATGAGAGGAACATCTTGGCTAACGCTGGAGCTTAGAATGCGTGTCGCAAGTGTGGTCCCCTAAATATTAATATAATATCATTATCATAATAAATCAGTTTATTAAAACTCTTTTAATTAATCGCACGTACATACGGTATACACAAGTGTGAATTCAAGGAATGGAAGAGTTCAAGCGGAATTATGAACTTTTTCTAGGAGCAATGCAACAAATTTATTTAGAATCTGGATGATTGTTGAATTTTGTATAAATACGCTACATTTTTATCTTACTAGTATAGCTCTAGATGGATCAAAATAGAATAAATAATTATTATTAATTAGTGACTCCATGTAACGGCGTTTTAAGTTCCTTGGTGTACTTTGCATTTATTTTGAATAATAAATTTATTAATTAAGCCTTCTTTCTCACTAATTAGTCCGTTTCTCTTTATTGTATATGTGCTTTCCTTAAATAGTTGTTAATTGTTTAATGGTTTATCTATTAGCTACAAAGTGCATATTCTTTGGTTCGTGCCATATAAATCTATTGGAAATGGCTACCGCTTCATTTAAGTACGTAAGTTGTGTCACCAAAAAACAATTATTACAAAAATAACAACTTTTACACCATTTATGTCGCTGATTTGAATAACAGCATGACGATGGCGCCACTTATATGTTGCTTCTACAAACTCAAACAGGGCCTTTAGGTACTCGTCAGAGGCGGCAGAAGAGCATACTTACCTGGCGTAGGGGTTACCGTGATCAACAAGGCGGTTCCCCCAGGGTGAGGCCCTTCCATTGCACTACGGTCGGGCTGACCCCTGCGATTATCCCTAATGCGGATAACTCGGGCGCGTAATTTTTGGTAGTCGGGACTGCGTACGCGCTGTCCCGGTGTGAATTAATTTAAACATAATTATTTGTAATTTTTATTAGTCGATTGAATACCATACACCAATAAAATTCATTTGTATGCGACGTAGAGCTGTAAAAGTAACGACTTTTCCACTACCTGCATGTATTCGTTACTTTTAATCTTAGTACTCGTATAAAGTATTCGTTACTCGTTACTTTCGTTACTTTTATAGTAGACGCCAAATAGTAAACATACAAATGCATTTTTTGTTAAACACAAAATGCTTTTTTATACCTACCTCAAATGTTGAATTAATTTAAAGCTGTAATCCCTGTTTCAAAGCTGTAAATAAAACCCCCTTAGTAACAAACTGAATAATTTTGTACGAAAAAGAAATCGCCTTGATCTTGTTTAAATATTTGCCTGAGAGGCTGTATCTACAACATGAAATATCATAAAATACCTCCGTTTTTTATTGCAAATTTGGAACAACCAACATTAAAACAAATGTTAATATGTTAACTACTTTAGTAAGTACCTAAATTTCCTGCACTTCCCGATAATATAACAGCCAAACTGCTACTGAAACAAATCGTATAGTATGTATAACCAAAGTACGAGTTGTCAACTGTGAATGAAATGTGAAGTACGACGTACGACTCTATGCGCGGATTGCATGAAACCGTACTTCGTTACTATACTACTATACGTACTATAAACGAGTGCGGAATGCGAGTCAATACGTATGCGTATGTATGTGTGTACCACATCGTCGGTGCGGTGTAACGTCACAGGACTCACGAGTCTTCATACGAATATGCGAGTAACGAGACATTCGCGGAAGTAACGATTCGATATACCGCATCTTATCAACTACCCGTTACTCGGTAACGAATACATACGGTTTGCCACAGCTCTAATGCGACGAAGTGGGAGAAAATCTATTTCTTGATAAATCACTGTGCCCCTTCAGCGCTAATGAGGGCGACTAAATGCGCAGTCGTCTAAAAAATACAAAATCTGGGACCTCGACATCAAAGGAGCCGACGTGAAGACGACGGACAGACTGTACATATACTGTGGTTGGGGCCTTTCAGTTCAGCCCACAAACCTAGAAAAAATATAGGCGACGCCGTTCCATGATATAAATCAGGTGACAGGTGCCGCGTTTTGTAGGTTCAGAAAATGGATGTTTTACTTACTTTATGCTGGTGCTACTGCAAATATGATGGCTATGTTGCAAAATGAAGTTAGTAAATTTTTTTACAGAAACACAAAATGTAAAGTATTAATTTGATATAATATAAGCACTAAGTAGGGATGGGCGATATTCTTTAAAGTATCGATACTGAATATCGATACGTATTGTTTAAAATATATCGATTCGAAAAAATATTGATAAAAAAGTATCGATATTTACAATATCGATACTATAGAAGCAAGTCACGTTGGCCATTTTTTCCAAATTAACTATTCTATAAAATGTAAAATACATATAGGTATGTGTTTTCATCAATAATAATAAAGTCCATTATTCACTAATATAATACTGAAATCATTATTCACTGCTTTCAAAGAATGTAAGGAATGGGGAATAAACTAACAAAACAAAAATTTTATGGTGTCGGCTATTAAAGCTGAACCTCCATCTGAATGCCAAATGCTACCCAATATACCAGTTGCAGCAATGTTAACATTTTTACAAATGATGGTAGAAAGTTTACTATTATAGTTTTGTTTTTTTTTTAATTTATCAAGTGAACGACAAATGTGAAATTGAATGTAAGGTGTATGACATTTCTTAATTTTATGTTATGTTATGCTCATGTTATGAGTGCCAAATATTGAGTAATTTTCAAAATGTTTGCTAAAATATTGTTAACAGTCATGGACATAGTATTTTACTTGCATATAATAGCTGAAATACACTCGGATAATTGACTTTCACTCTCCTAAATTACAGTAATCATTATATGCTCGTTGAATAATGTATTATTCACTTTTAAGTTGCATTTAATAAATCTTATAAAACACATAAGGTCAGCACTTCTTTCACATTTCATATAAACCAAATACTGTTTCTCTAGTCTCTCTTCATAACATAATTAATCTATCTCTATATTTTTGTTTCAATTTACTAATAAAATAGAATTCTTTGATTGCATAGAAAACTACAAAATATGTGTCTGTGGAAAAATTTATATTTATTTTGACCAAGTCAAGATGGCGCTGTCAATATTTTGGAGAACAACTAAACGATACAATATCTATATAAAAATATCGATACTCTGAAATACTTTTAAGTCTAGTATCGATACAAAATATCGAATATCGAAACCTCAAGTATCGATACTTCAATATATCGATACGTATCGCCCATCCCTACCACCACAGAAAATATAGCTTTGCGTTAGCTATATATTCTGTGCTACCACTAAGCTCGACGCCAATACAAACTACAAAGGGGGATCGTTGTTTGGAAACAATTACAATAATCTACAAAAACATAAGACGTTTTCGGAAACCTACCCGAGTTAACCCGATCACAGCAAAAGGTGTTCGTTTACTAACCCAGTTGTATTTATCCGCGTTCAGTTTCTTTAGAGTAACGAACTCGGTTACTTACTCAGGCTAACTCTTTCTAATTCTCCTCAACAGCAGGGTAAATTAAACCCAGAACAATATTTTCCATTAGATAAATATTTATTTTCAGATTAGATAAGTATTTATTTATTTGCAAATATGATGGAAGAAAATATTGCAAGATGCGAAAATTGAGACTTTATTAGCCGATAATCTATTGTCAGATGACATATGAACGAGGTTTACCAACTTAAAAAAAAATACTCTAATTTTGAACAAACCAATGAGTGGTAAAGACATTTCAGTGCAGTGACGTTGTTAAATGACGTTGAATTTCTTATTATAAAGCCTAAAGCCTTATTAGCTGCATTTGTAATTCCATTAATATGATCAGTAAAGGACAATGTGTTATCATATATCACACCAAGATCCCTAACATTCTCACAACACTCCAATAGTACATCATCAATAGTGTAGGCAAATGTTAGCGGTTGCTTTTTGAGAGTAAAAGAGCAAACTACATTGATAGGCTTATGACAGAATTGAATCTGTTCGAGTTGGCAACACAGCCATATACTGTATATCTACTAAATTTATAATTTTTTTATTATCAAACACTACCTGCACGCTCCATATTCCAAGATGCGTGCAGTTGAACTTACAGGTCCAAAAAAATAACCCACGCATATTTATCTTTATCTTACCAATGCAGTATATCCGTCTGAAAGGCTGCATATATAAGCAATAACAATTTTAATTCTGTATTTGAGAGGCACATACGGAATATACGAGAATTTTGCAGCCAGATACTGTATCCCACAAGCAAACAACGTGTTAAGGAGATGTTTTTTTAAATAAGTTTTTAATTCTTGCCGCATCCACGTTTTCACGTTAATTTATTTAAATTAAGATATTCTAATAACTAACTTCATAGGCAAGGCACTATGTTCATAGAAGGCCCAAGAACTATTTTGCAATCGTATGTTAACCTGCTTACAAGCATGCATTAAGGTTAGTTTATTATAAATAACTCTAAAAAAATAGTCTCACTTGTCACTGTTTAGTTGATAACTTATTGAAGATTATCTGTATAAAAATTCTAGACAGACACTAAAATATCTGTATACATGAAATAAATGAATTTATGTTTATATTTCCTCACCTTTTATAACTTATTTAGTGAATATACTTACACAATAAGATTCCATAAAATATGGCACAATAACAAATAATACTAATACTTCTGGTAGTATTCCTTATGGTTACTATGTTCAACTTCTACTCACTCACATTACAATCGTATTTGTATTTTAAACCTCACACCACAGAACATATATAATTACCTTTAGGCCTTTACTTCACATTTCAACTTTCAACACACTTGCTCTTGTTTTATGGCATAGTTCTTGGTCTATACTCTATACAATAACAACAACATCGCATCAGATCAGGCACATGACACATCTGTCACTCCTCAAATCACAGGAAATTTTGCTACTTCGAAACTCCTGTACCACTACTCTATTGTCATTACTTGCCAGAGCAGAGACAACGCTTAACGCTTACGTCACGCTGTAAAAAGTTTTCTTAAGTTAAATTCGGGAAGTATACTGTTGGTGAGATGTAGTAAATAAATTTATTGGAAAGAAATGAAGGAAATTTTATATACAGTGAGAGTGCAGTCACAGGTATCTTACATTATGCAGTAATTTGAAACATAAGAAAATCAATTAATTCAGTTAAAGCTTCGATTTATTCACACAGTAAGAAAAAAAGAAAATTTAATCAATTACGTCCTTATTTTCATGCCAAATGTCATGTGATGATGATCTGGTTGTTTTGGATTCTTTACTTACCAAGCCAAAAAGAAACAAAATTTAAATTGAGAAAAAAGAATTAAACCAAATCTTCATTCCTATAAAAGCACCCAGGTTTTCGGCGTTGACCTGCTTCAACCCATTTTCACTGTGTACGTGTCAATTTAAAAGTATGTGATAATTTTCAAAGCATATAATACTTATTTTAAATGTAAATAATGGTTACCAGACTGTTTGCATATTTAATAAATTGTGTACCAAAGTATAGCTAGCAGATCTGTAAAACTTTATTTAGATAACCAAAAACTAAGTATAGATTCATAAAAAGGATCACATCTTTTGTAGTTTGAATATTTTACTCAGGATTCAGACTGCAAAAGATGTAAGTACATCGGATAAGTATCCGGCTCAATTTTTGAAAGGAACAAACGAAGGTCTCCTCTTTCGGATATATTCAGGCGATTTATTTCTTTGCTCATAATATGATTAACCAGCATTAAACCCTTATTCCATGAGATATTAGATAAAGAAAGATATCAATAAACTGAATATCATTTTCCACATATTTGGATAGGTATAGGACAGGGACTTGTTACAATCCGGCTGACTACCCCTGATCTAAACAAAGTTTTACATATTTAAAGATTTAATGAGAGGTCTGCGATTAAGTACCTACTGCAATGTGGGTCGCTTCCTGTAAGTTGAGCCGCTTAGGCCGAGGGAAGTAGCAGACCACTTATATCTCACCTTTACATATGGTTATATTTTCACTTATAATGTCCCTAGTGCTGTATGTTTTTCCTAACATTTTTAGGATCTAAATATAGGTTTATAGATAAATAGACGTCCTACAAAATTTGTTAAAATTTAAACACAAACCAAAAAATATACTGGAAATAGTCAAACAAATTTCAGTATTGACAATGTGAGTTTTAACCAAACATGGCTTTGTCAGTTTAGGAACATTAGTTATAAAGTTGATATACAGATATCAGATATGTATGTACATGTAAGTATAGATTTACAATTATACTTTAATTCAAATAAAATATATCTTAGTACTTAGCTATTTTTATCATTATTTCTTTTTGCGTGCAGTCTAGAAAACGGCTAAACGTGTCCATTTAATTTCTAAATTCAGTTTAGAGCTACATATAACTAACATAATCGATAATTCTTAACATTATCTATTATATACAATTTGAATAATCCATGTTTAATTTAAAGTATAATAAAGTACTTATGTAAAATTACCGTACACCTAGTGACATCTATGAGCTAATAGACAAATGAAGTAAGTAAAGTACTTATTTGAAAGAGAACCCTTTATAATACTTGTTTATAGATCCAATTTTATTCCTCCAGATTCTTTTAATAAACACACATAATATTAATTTTAATATTAATACGTAGCGTCACTCGTACTAATATAATATATTCATCTTTTACAGTCAGCGTGTGTGTTACATGCAGTTAAATTTCTTTTATAGTTTACACTCTACTCACTAGATGTCGGCATTCGTAAAAAATCACTCTATCTCTTATTAACACAAAGTTTACTGGTTATAACTTACCGATACTATGTCACTGAAACTTAACGTGAGACAAACGTTTTGGTTGTAACGGCAAGATCATACTTCACAGGATCATTTCTGTAGTATATCTTCCCATACTCTCTACTCAAACGTAGAGTTGTCGCAACCATGATGACGAGAAATAGTCTCGTATCCTGAGCGTGAGGCAGATTTCTGTGGTGAATTTATTTTACTACAGAAGTCATCGATGATCGTTCACCTGCAATCATTTGTGGGCATGGATACGAGGCAATCCGAGTGGTTGCTTCAAAATATAAACGAAGACATAATTGGGTGGCAAGTTATGAAGTAAATATGATTGCCGACTTAGCGATCTTATTTTAGTTCAATTATTTTGGCGGCCAGGCAAAATGAGGGTGACCTGTCGCTTAATTTATGTCAATGCTGCTCGATGTTGACACAATTAAAAATTAAAAAGGACCTTCTTGCGTTATATTAATATATATTCTGTGGTAGAAGATATAAGTGCAATGAAGCAGTGTTGCCACCCCTATTTACAATTGTACTATAACTATATATATCATTGTATAAATAAATAATACAATGATAATATCTATTACAACTTGAATGGAATCGTCACAGACCAACTAGACTGAACTATAGGGCCAAGCCAGTGAAGCCTAACCTCAGCCCAGCCTGGCTTCATGCTCTCAGTCAGTATTAGACGTTAGATATTCGTTGTGGTAAAACATCGCGATTATTTTGTAAAATATACGAGTTTTCTTTGTGCAATTATGGGAAAGTAGTGCATTGTAGACAATTGTAATAACCAATCAGATCGGAATAATGATGAAATTTAATTTTTTAGGTAAGTAATAATTAAAAATAATGGAACACGTTTTATGGCATCAAACGGCTCTGCGCAGGCGTTGTGCTGACATTTCCAGTATCGGCTCTGTGTTTTTTAGTGCCCATATGTTTAACAATTATTCTTAGCGACGTAACAAGTATTTAATGGTTTATTAAATAATATCATGTGGAACATTTCGGTGATGCCTGTACTGGCATCTTGGAAACTATAAGAGATACGAAAATCGGCAGTTGGGGGAAAATTCTGTTGCTAACTTAATGACGCTTGCAACTAGATCTAGGTTTTGAGTTATTTTGAAAAAAAGTTAATATAGCGTTATTCGTCTGTAACTTTTTTATTTAATTATAATTTATATTTGCTATTGCTATTTAATTATAATTTATATTTGCTAAATAATAATAAGTTAAGAATCTAATTAAGAAATTTACAATATTAGAATTTCGAACAGTTACGGTTGCGCGAAATCATCATCAACTTAATTTTTTGATATGGGCGCTATATTGAATTTGAATTTTATTGCAACCGAAACGTCGCATTGAAAATTTAAATAAACAGTGAAATTCTTCGAAAAAAATTGCTTTAGAAAAGTGTTTTCAGATTTAAAAAATCCTCTAAATAAAAAAGTTACAGACGAATAACGCCATATTAACATTTTTCAAAATAACTCAAAAACCTAGATCTAGTTGCAAGCGTCATTAAGTTTTTTTCCCCCAACTGCCCATTTTCGTATCGCTTGTTGTTTCCAAGATGCCAGTACACGCATCACCAAAATGTTCCAAATGGTATTATTTAATAAACTATTAAATACTTGTTACCTCGCTAACAATAATTGTTAAACATATGGACACTTAAAAACAGGGCCGATACTGGAAATGTCAGTACAACTTCTACGCAGAGCCTTTTAATGCCATAAAACGTGCTCCATTATTTCTGATTACTACTTAACTAAAAAATAAAATTTCATCACTATTTGGATCTGATCGGCTATTAGAATTGTCAACAATGCACTTCCCCATAATTACACAGTGATTAGAACTTATTAGAGCAATTTCTGAAAAATATGTAGATGTAAGAATAAATCATAAAACAAAAATAATCAATACCTTAAAAGGCACAAAGCAACAAGTATTAAATAAAGTAACACTATTTAAAGGGCGATAAAAATTTTAATATAACTAGAATTTTATTTTAAACCCTGATTTAAAAATATTTCACAAAACTTCTCAAAATAATTAAATGTTTTATGTTAGTTTATTAAAAATATATTCCTTCCTATTTCACATTACCTTTAAATAAAAATTATTAACTTTATTAAAATTTCATCAAATATTATAATAATATACATTTTACTGAATCAGACTCTGTCAAAAGAGGCGGAGCCAAACTTCCGCAAACACTCCACTGCTCCCCTGTCGAGGCTTCATTGGTATCGTATTGAATAGCATGGGTACAGTGTAGTTGGTTTGTGGTCATCGTAATTATTGAAATCAAATTTTACCGCCACAATGCCGGAAGTTACGGATTTGTATTCTGTTGCTCTCCGTTGATAAATAAATTATCTATGATCTGTATGTTCTATGGTCATGCTCGGCAATGTATGTACCTAGAAAAAATATAGACTGTGTGTGGTTGACTCTCTTTTATTTATGTGTTGTATGTTCTTCTTTTTCGTGTTTTGTGGGCAGTGGTACGCTACGTTGGTATGATTCGGTTTCGATTACTAATAAAAATCATTTTTAACATTAGCAATATAAATTTCCAAAACAATATCTGTGACTATATATTTTATTTTGCAATTTTTATATTTTTTCTGTAAAAAGAAAGTCCCTAAGTATTTTTTTAACGAAAATGCATATGCCTTCGTTAAGCTAATCTACAGATGATTTTTACGAATTCCACATGATCAAAGGTTAACAAATGCAGTAAAATGTGAATATTTCAGACACACCTCTGTTGACCGTTGCAGAAGAAAGGCACGATTTTTTTTAAATCATCTCACTGTTCTGTTTTATTTTTTTAAAGAAACTTGAAACTCACGCATGTGTGTTGTGAGGTCGAGCAAAATGGATAAATGAGCAATATTTGGAAGAATTATTCTAATTTAATACTTGTGTTGAGCTGAAGACAAAAGTATCTCTCCTGGGTTTACTTTTCTCTATAGAGACTATTCCAGTCCGCCTTTCACCTCTTTCACAAGAATAATACAAAGGCCTAATAATGAGAAGGACTTCTTGGCTAACACTGGAGCTTAGATGACGTGTCGTGTCGCAAGTGTAATCTCCTTATTATAGTTATTTATCTATCAAGGGAATTATGAGGATGTTGATTATCGAGGGCAATCCCGAGGGACGTTAGTTCCCGAGGAATTGTTAATTTGTCCGAGATTGCTAACATCCAATAACTCATGTGATAGATAAAAATTTGTATTTCATACTTATGAAATATAAAAACCAAACCAAATTTTGTTGGTTTTTAAATTTATACGAATTGTTTAATAATTAAGCAGGCATGATAACCATGGATATATCAACTGACAAGTTTATAAATAAAAGTTTATCAAATTTATTAATCTGTAAAAATGAATGAAAGGCTGAAGAGAAGTGAGATTCCAGGCGATTTGTTACAAAAGGCTAAGAAAGCTCGTGCCGTACTGCTACCAACAAAGTCAGAATCAAAGTATAAAAAAGAATATGACAAATTCCTGCAGTGACTGAAAGTTAACTGTATTGAAAACTAAAATATAAGTGAAACTATAATCAGGCCTATGATTGAACATTCAGGTTAGCGTAACCGATGACAGTTAAGTTACGATAACTGGGTGGGCATAACTGAGCTCATAACCGAATTGGAAAGATTGCTATGATCGAACAATCAGTTATCCGTGCCTGTTATTATGGCCAGATAACCCTGTCATTGCAGTTATTCTTTAACGTACGTCATATCTGTCGTCACTCATATGCCAAAATTTAAATTATAGGTATTTAACAGTGGGTACAAGTGGCAAGAAGTGTAGAGCACATGAACCAATGCCAATATGAAGAAATGCTAAATTTTATTAACTGTAAGAAAATATTGTTGAAAAGCAAAGGAAACCCAACGCATGTTAATATAAGTAGGTACTTTGGCTAATTTTTGAAGTACATAAAAATTCTTTAGTGTATGGACCGCAAACAAATCCCCAACAGTGGTGGTAGGTAAGTGAAATATTTCATATTAACTTATTGATACAATTATTTAAATTATTTTAGATTCATGCAGAGTGGAAGCAGAATGTAAAAGGGAAGAGCAGAAAACTTCATCAGGATCAAAAACTAGTAAAACCTAGATGCACACATATTCAATATTTATACACAGTTTACGTGGGTAATCAAAAATGTACCTTTAGGCATGCGATGTGCTAATTACAATTTACTGCGCCTTCATGGAGTCCATGTTGCAATATATTATAATTATAGGAGGATAGTATAGGATGCAGCATATCAGTGTTAATAGTAATCCATTAGAAATTATTGTCAAAAACACATAACTATCTAATAAAAATAATATTTAAAAAAGATAAAATGTATTATTTATACCTACTCTTTATAGAATCTACATTATTACCAATAATTAAAAACTAGGCACCTTAACTTTTGTCATTGTGGCTTTCTCCTATTCATAAATTAAATAATAATAGGTAATAATATATATTTCTTTTTGTTTGTTAATATTCATTTAGGTATCATTATCATACAATAGCAATCTTAATTGTATAAAATTGAAATCCCACTTAGAACAGACTTTAGTTTTTTTTAGGTTGTATTTACTGTCAAACTATTAATACCGTATATTACTAATTATGTAAAACTATGATATGGCAATAAATTGATACTGAATTGTACTATAGATAAATAATAATAAAATTATACATTATATTAATATGCCAAATGTCATACGCCAATTGCCAGAAATAAAATTAAAATTTCTGACCAATAAATAGCTCCAGTTACATTTAACGGCAGGTTATTTCAAGCAGTTTCATAACTGGGTCACGTGATCATTCTCAAGTTAAGTAACTGGGAAAAATAAACTTGACAGGTGTGTCAATCATACGAATTTCTGATTAACCTACCAGTTACCGTTAACAGGCCTGTTAATGCTAACTGGATGTGTTCGATCATAGGAACGAATATTGGCTTTTCGATAGAAAGCAGTTATTGTCTGCGGAGGACTTCCGCGGCTGCCTTAGTCAATGCAGGAGCAAATATGACGACATTGAAGAGACGTAGTGGATGGCGAAGTTCAACGGTAGCAGACGGGTATTAGGCCGACAGCATTTAATTGAAAAATAAAACTGCAAGAATGTTGGCTGGCATGTCGCATGAAAGAAGTTAGAACATCAACTTTATGTTTTACTCCAGTCATAGGCAGTGACAACAGTTCAACGGAAAATTGTTGCAATTCGGAAAATAATTTTAGTGGAGAATTCGACAATTGTCGTTTTATTTTTATAAATACATTAAAGGGAATTAAGGGATTTATAACTACTTATTATAACTCCCAAAGGAGTTATGAACATGTTTATAGTTACGGTAACTTAGGGTTTGTTTGTTTATAATGGATTAGTATTAAATAAAGTAATTAAATTTGATACATAGTGATTTTCCGGGTTGTTGGTGCCGTGACCTCGGTAACTGGTAGCTGCCAGAGTCAGAGTTAAAATGCACATCTTTAGTATTAGCCGCGATTCTTTTACCTGCCCTGGTTATTCTCGGGCTAGGCTCTGTGGGGACAGACCCGCTATCGGTGTCTCTGGGTCCGTCCATATATTGATTTCGGTTCCTATTGTTGGTATTGCGACTGTACGGTCGAAACCGTTCCTCGGATAATGGTGGTCCTCCGAGGCGTTTCGTAGCCACCGCTGTAACTAGTCGCATCTCATGCTTCCAAACGTTTCACCGCTCTTCACTGTCGGCATCTGCAGTGGTGACTCTGCAAAAACTTCGCCGTGTAAAAGAATCCTGGCTAATGCTAGGAATGTGCATTTTAACTCTGTTTCTGGCACCTACCAGTTACCGAGGTCACGGCACAACAACCCGGAAAATCACTATGTATCAAATGACATCACTGACCGTGAAAGCCTAGACTATAAGTAATTTAATTGTTTGTGTAACTAAACGATAATTATTACATAAGTAACACTTGTTCTATCTTTATTCAATTTATGTCGCTGATTTGAATAACAGCATGACGATGGCGCCACTTACATGTTGCTTCTATAAACACAAACAGGGCCTTTAGGTACTCGTTGGAAATCCCAGAAAAGCATACTTACCTGGCGTAGGGGTTACCGTGATCAACAAGGCGGTTCCCCCAGGGTGAGGCCCTTCCATTGCACTACGGTCGGGCTGACCCCTGCGATTATCCCTAATGCGGATAACTCGGGCGCGTAATTTTTGGTAGTCGGGACTGCGTACGCGCTGTCCCGGTGTGAATTAATTCAAGCATAAGTATTATTTGTTAGATTAGTCGTTGGTGAAAACTTCAGCACAGTGTATATAGTCCGTCTTAACGTCGGCTTCTTTGATGTCGGGGTTCGTTTTTTTAGACAACTGCGCATTTAGCCGCACACAATCGCGCGCTTCAGGAGCACGGTGATTTGTCAAGAAATATTGGTGTTCATTGCGCATTTAGTCGTGATTTAGCCACAGCCACTGACTGGAACCTTCACTCAACGAACTGTATAAACTGCGACTTTAGAGAGAGACCTTTCGGACGAAGATCTGTATTCCGTATTTTACTCACATTTTATTAGTGTTGCCCTGCCATCAGTTAAAAATAGTTTCCGCCAAATACAGACTTGAAATACGCTTGATTTGATGTAAATCCTTTAAAACATTTAGAAATATTACCCCTCATTAAGAATTATACATACCTATGTAGTATGTATCATTGTATCACAAATGTTAGGTCTGTTCCTGCAGCAGTTGGAAACGGTTTGAAACTATCAAAAGTGTCCGCCAACTATTTCTTGCGTTAAATTCACTGGTAACTAGTTCTCAACATATCGAATATTTCTGACAGTTTCAAACCGTTTCCAACTGCTGCAGGAACAAACTTATTATTTAATGTTTGTTGCTTTTCTAAGATAAAATATGAAAATAATCACATTCAACTCCAACAAAATAAAAAACTTAAACATTCATCCTAAAAGTAAGTAGCAGATGTTATATATTTATTCTATTCGGTTTTATATTTTATCAGTTAGTACCAAACATAATAATGTGCCATTTTCCGTATTACTTCATAACATCTTAAAAGAAACAGGAATAAAAAAAGTAACAAAAAATGCCACAATAAATAATTACATAACATCGCATAACATCATATATTAATATATTAACATCAAATTACACTATTTTGTATTGTTGGCAAATAAGACGAACGAGTACAGGTATTACTAATCAAGTAAAAATATAATTATTTAACTACACCCCCGTCTCCGTTTAAGAATTCATAGAAGCAACGTTTTTATTTATTTCAGAATCTCAATTCTAATAAGCTAAATTTCTCTAAACAAAATCACACATTCCGCTAAAAATCCCGCTATCCGCATTTGCACATTTTGTCCGACAAGCACCAATCAAATTACTTTAAATCTGGCGAAGATTTGCCAACACTGGCATTTACTGCATTGGCGATGGACATAACCGGCAATTTTCTTAATGAGGTTTACCTAAATATGGAATCTACCGATACAAGATTCAATTATTTTAAAAACCGAAACGGATAAATAATCTAACCCTGTGTTCTAACCTATACAAGCTTATGCAACCAGTACTACTCAATTGTGTTGAATGTGTAACTATGACGTAAATTATGAATAATGTGAAAATATAAATGAAAATAAAAGAATATAATCGTTTTGCTTATATTAAATTTGTTTTAATTCACTGAAATATTGTAAAGGTTGAACTGATAATTAACAATTTCGAATAGCTGCTGGGAAATATATGTAAGATGGAGAATTTAATTATTAATTAAATCAATTGAGTATAAGTAATAAGTTCTAAGTAGAAACTTGTAAAAGTTAAAATATACTGCTTTGAAACTAGATTTATGTTTTCAAGTACTTATACTGAAATATAAGAAGCTCTATCGGTTTGTTTCTTGCATATTAGATGCAAGATGACATACTTTGCATTGTACATGTGTAGTTAATTTTAATTGCAGAGAGGCAATCATTTCGAGATGCCCATCTTGTAGGATATAGTTTTCTAGAGTTTTCCATTACTGCGTATTGTTTGATTTAACCAGCGTGGCAAACATTGACTAAAAAAGCAAATATATAATTTTATATACAAATGTACAGTAATTTTTTTCTGTGTAATTTTGTTTTGCTTCAATTCTAAATTTACATCATGTATTATGGTTTTATAAAACAATACGATATTATATATATTTAAATGTAAATAAGGGTTACAAGACTATAACTAGCTATCTGTAAAGCTTTATTCAGAGAACTAGAAACTAGATAAATATTCATAAAAATGATCATATCTTTTGTAGTCTGAATATTTTTAGATCACTCTGAATTCATACTACAAAAGGTGTACCTACCTAATTGTTTTTATAAGTATTTATCTAGTTTCTAATTGTCTAAATCAAGGAAAGTCAACATTTTATATCTACTGCCTACTTTTGTACCTTTGTTAGTATATAGTTAAATTTTGTTACATCCCTCTGGATCTATAGCAACGGTGCTTTTATAAAGTAGGGAAGTAACTTTACTTTATAAAATTTATAAAGCAGATACTATCATATAATATTCCGGGTTGCCTATATTTGCTAATAATTATTTTCCATGTTGAGGGTAGGCCACCCACAATTACTGATTACTGTTTGTATACATATTTTGAACTTCAATGCGTCTGCACTTGAAATAGGGAAAAACATTACTGATATGAATGTCTTTTTTTGTTAAAACTTTTTACTATTTTACTCAAACCAAGCGCTGGTTGAATGGGGAGATTTGCCTTCATCTTTTAATAGCAAAATCATCTAAATTCCCATTTGTGATATTCTACCTCGTCTGTGATGTATTTATAAATTAGAATTAGAAAAATTCTTTATATAGAGCACACTTGTATGTAACTCATATGATGGATGTATTTTTAGATAATATTTTTAAAATCTATACCTAAACTTATGCAACCCGGAGTTCGACTGTTTATTTACACCATCTCTTTTGTGAGTTTCATTGCAAATCTATATTTTTATTTATACTTTATAGACGTAGACATATGAGGTCTGATGGAATTACATTTAATTAATTAAATTATTAATGAGGTCTGATGCTGCGAATAAACTAAATATCTACTGGATATTTGGTTCAATTTTTGTATGGAACAAAATGAAGGTTTCCTTTTTCGGCAATATTCAAGCGTTTCTGTTTTTGCTCATACAGGGTCGGAAAACGCTGATGGTCTATCTGAGTTTACACGAGAGCGACCAAGTAAAGTATAGAAATCCGTGCGATAGACAACCAACCATTTCATCATTCAACAAATAAAATCCACTCCCACTTATATCTCAGCGACCAATCGCCATCTTTGCCTTTATTGTTTGCCTTTCGTTTTCGCAAGAGATGTCGCTACTTGTGCAACTCCAACTCCGGTATTCTGATATTTTACCAGCGGTCGAAATTGTGGACAGTGACTAATCGCTAGCTTGTTGACCAGCGCGACGGGCGAAGCGTGCGGGGAGTAAGATTTCATAGGCGTACTAAATTTGAATGCGATCAGATATAAGAAATATATAAAAATGACAAAAATAGTTCCATTACATAACATCCATTATTTTTAGAGTAGAAACAGTGATATAACAGTTTTTATCAATTTCGAGGCGTTAGATAATAAAAATAATAAGAATTATTTCAAAATTTAAAGTTTTTTTCTTGTCAATTACCCAAGGTCAAAAATAATAGAAAGTGACTAACTCACAACACAGAGATGAGTACGGAAGATACGGGTGGTATGAGTATGTAAGCGTGCCACTTGAGAAGAGTTAAAGCACACAAAATTATCAAAAATAAGTTGAAGTCGGCTGAACCTAGCACATTAACAATTTACTTTAAATGTGTCTCTGTTCTTATGGACGGCGATTGCCCACTACCACCCACTTACACCTACCTGATGCGCACTCCGCAGATAACACACTTAAGCCTTGTAGTATTGTTGCAGATATGATGTCATATCCTCTTTTTTAAATGGCAACCCCAACTTTTGATAGTGTCATTTCAAAGAGCCCATTATTCTGCACATGTATATTAAATAATGACGTTATAAAATATGTTTGTCAGAATTAGCGTGTTTAAAAATTAAAGATGTCAATGAATAGCGGTTTGTATAACTGCTACATCTTGTGCATTATTTCATTTACTTAGATATCTATTGTTAAGAACCATTGATAGTATTTGAACATTAGGTACATCACCTTACAAAAATGTTAAATGAGGAGGATAGTATTTAGGTACTGACAAATCAGTTTCTGCCTCAATTTTTACAAAATTGTAAAATACAGGTTAGTTGTTTTTGCCTCAATGCTAATATTATGCAATTATAGAAAGCCAAAAAATGTTTTAAAAATTGATGCAAGTAAGCACAACCTTGAAACTTTTTCAGATTCCAATAATTAATAGTACCCTGTTATATAAATAACAGCACACAGTACTAGGTATGGTATTGATATAAGAACTGGGCTATAATAAGTAGTTTCTAATTTACATTTAACATACTTACTTTAGGTAATCATACCACCCGTACCTTCCGTACTCATCTCTGTGTTGTGAGTTAGTCACTTTCTATTATTTTGGACCTTGGGTAATTGACAAGATAAAAACTTTAAATTTTGAAATAATTCTTATAATTTTTATTATCTAACGCCTCGAAATTGGTAAAAACTGTTATATCACTGTTTCTACTCTAAAAATAATGGATGTTATGTAATGGAACTATTTTTGCCATTTTTATATATTCCTTATATCTGATCAAATTTAGTACGCCTATGAAATCTTGCTCCCCGCACGCTTCGCCCGTCGCGCTGGTCAACAAGCTAGCGATTAGTCACTGTCCACAATTTCAACCGCTGGTAAAATATCAGAATACCGGAGTAGGAGTTGCACATGTAGCGACATCTCTTGCGAAAGCGAAAGGCGAAGATGGCGATTGGTCGCTGAGATATAAGTGGGAGTGAATTTTATTTGTTGAATGACGAAATGGGCGGTGACCATGTATATTTTAAAACGTCGTCAATATAGTCATCCTTGTCTATCGCACGGATTTCTATACTTTACTTTGTCGCTATCATGTAAACTCAGATAGACCATCAGTGTTTTCCAACCCTGTATATGACTAACAGTACTAAACCCTCAATCCACAAGACATGAGATTAGGGAAAGGTATCAATAAACTGAATATCATTTTCTACCTTTTTTTGTTACTATATGCCCGGTTGACTACCCCAGCTCTAAATAAAGCATTACAAACTATTTTCACTTATAATTAATTTCCGGAAATTTCTAGGTTTCTAAATATAGCTTTATAGATAAATAGACGTCCTACAAAATTTGTTAAAACTTAAACACAAACAAAAACATGTACTGGAAATTATCAAACTTTATTATCAGTTTTAGCAATGTAAGTTTTAATCAAATATAGCTTTGTAAATTTACGAACTTTAGTTATTAAAGTTGATCAGATATCAGGTATGCAAGCATCTAGAGGTATTAGGGCGGAATTCATTGTCAGCACTTCACTTAAGTGTGACTTTTCATTTAAGGTATACTTAATTAAGATGTCTTTCAATATTCTGTTTCGTCGCAATCTAAAATTAATGAAAACTTATTAATGTTTGGTACGAAACTATTAGTAAGGTATCACCTTGCATTTTTATCTTTTAAATTGCAAAGCTAAGTGAACACGTATGATCTATGAATTCCACCCTAAGTGACATCATAATATCATATTTTTCTTTAGTTTAACTGAGTTTTTGCCACACTTCTGAAAAAAATAAAGATTAATTAAATAAGCCCTTGTGCCAAACCACAAACCTAGAAAAAATATAGACAGCGTCGGTTCACGGTATAGGTCACGTGACAGGTCCCGCGTTTCCTAGGGTCTTACGGTCCAGAAAATGGATATTTTATTTGTTTTATGTTGGTGGTTGTGCAAATATCATGGGTGCATTGCAATATGAAATTAACTAACTTGCTGTCATTTTAAATGTCATTAAAGAATGTGACCAATTACAGTAAACAAATGAACTTCACGCTACAATACAACCAATGTAAGTTGGCATAAAAACCAAGTTTTAGTGACTCTGGACCTTTTAAGGCAGTCATGAATTAGCGGTCGCCAGCAATAGGTTTGTTCCTACACAGCATCAAACTAGCAGCAAACTGGCACGAGTTTGCGCAGTACGAATTTAACCGTTCCAACACAATCAATCCGGGAACTAGTTGTAAGATTTTTTGTTCCAACACAAAGGTGGATGGATTGAAAACTGTTTGCTGACAGTCAAATCGGTTTGAGGATTATTAGGAAACCACTAGTCAGACGCATGCGCAGATAGAATCTAACCGCTAACAGAAGTCAACTTTTGGTAGGCTACGTAATAAACGTAACTAAAGTTTTATGTAATAATGCTATTTGAGAAAGTTATTATAGTTGCACAAATAATTTGCAGATTTTTAAGTACGCAATTCTGTAGTTTTTCAAAATGAGTGACTCTAGTGAAGAGGAGCAAGTTAGCAATTACAGCAGTACCTCAAATTCTAGTGATGATGAGATTTATCACTTCTTTATACATGAGTAACTGAAAAATGAAAATTACTTCAAACAAACTATACCCCTAACGGTTACTGCTTGAATTAAATGTGTCGTTCCAACAAAGAAATGAGAAACTGATTTCAAACTAGTACATGAATTGCACCTGCGCATTAAAACAGTGCTGTAAACGATCAGTCATTGCTATGTAGGAACAAACCTAATATGACACTGGCACAGTATATATTTTTTCTAGGTTTGTGCGCCAAACGGATCAGTCAAGGGTTATTTTTGAAACTAGGCAAACTTATAGTTAGTAGCAGAGAATGTAATTCCTCTAGTTCAGGAATGCGCAAATTCTTATCATGATACGCACAGATCATGGACCATGGACGAAAGAAAATGGTACACCTACGCAAAAATTCGTCCAAATCTTAGAATATAAAATCCCAGGAAGTAAGGTTTATGCTATGTTCCCTATTTAAAAATTGCGACGGAAGTCGCCATATTGATCACCCAAGTATGACTCATTCTTAGTGGTTGTTGAGACACAAGCTGGTGTTTACAAAGTGTTTTGTGTGTTTCTAAACTATTTTGGATAACAAATTGTGATTATAATAATTAAGTGTTGACAACAATTTCATATTAAATAGTGGTGTATCGAAAATTTTACATTTTAAGACTTTGTAAGCCTAAAATAGACAATAATGGTTAGCTGTGCTTCTTGTGGGTCTTCTCAGACTTCAAAGAGTAAAGCAGACAAAATAACATTTCATATGTAAGTAGATAATAACAATTTACCTTTCTCGATATTACTTGATACATTTATTAAAGTTTAATTTCAAATGTTTTATTATAAACTTTAAAATTTCAATTGAGGTTAGGTTATAAATTCATAGGCGTAGCGTAAGGTATTATTGCCATGAAAGTAAACTAAAAATGTCATATTTTTAACTTTCTTATGTCATGAAATGTCAAACCAACTGTAATATTCTGGTTATTGTTTTATGTTTTATTAGTTTTCCGAAAGATCCTCATAGAAGAGAGGCTTGGATCAACTTTGTCAACAAACCGGGATGGGAACCAAAACCTACAAGTGTTTTATGTTCGCTTCACTTTGATGAAACATGTTTTGATCGTACGTCTCCACTAAAAGTGAGGTTACTACCAACTGCCCTTCCATCAATTGAAGTTGAGCGATTGAAATATGTAAGTGTATTTAAAAAAAATTTCAACTTTGATATTATATTACATATAATTTTAGGTGAGATCGTATAACCCTGTACGGAAAATAAGAGTTGTTGAAGATCAACCGAAGTTAATAGATGAGGAAAGAGTAGTTGAAGTATGTGATGATATACTGGCTGTTCCTGGACGGTCAGAGTGTGTACGTACTCCTTCACCTGGGTCTATAAAAGAACCTCTTCAGGATACCCCCCGTAAGAAAATTTTGAAAAGGAAAATAGCCGAATTACAGGGAAAAAATGTTTTGAAGTCTAGAAAAATAAGAAGTTTGCAGAAGGTTGTATGGCGTCAAAAGAAAGTAATAACATCTCTTAAGGCCATGACGGTTCAATTGAAGAAAAAGAATTTATTGTTTGAAGAGCAAGGAAATGTTTTGTTAGAACAGTTTGGGACAAACAAAGATATTATTGAAAGGCTCTTTCGAAAAACAGTAAACAAAAAGGTTAGAAGAAAATTTGAACATTCAGTTCGAGCATTTGCTGTAACTTTGCACTTTTATTCACCTAAAGCTTATAATTTTGTAAGACAAAAATTTCACAATAGCTTGCCCCATCCGAAAACTTTGGCAAAATGGTATTGTTCAGTTGACGCTAAGCCAGGTTTTACCACTGAAGCTTTTAACTTTTTAAAAACTAAAGTAGCACATACTAACAAAAATGCTTTAATATGTTCTCTTGTATTTGATGAAATTGCAATTAGACAACATTTAGAATATTGTGGTGGTAGTTACTATGGTTATGTAGATTGCGGCAATGCATTGCATGGGGATTGTATGGAATTAGCTAAAGAAGCACTAGTATTTATGCTTGTGTGTATAAATGAAGCTTGGAAAATACCATTAGGCTATTTTTTCATTTCAGGAATTAACAGCGAGCAAAAGCTTTCCTTGTTGAAACAAGCTCTAACTTTATTAAAAGATGTTGGGGTTATCATTACAAATGTTACATTTGATGGCTGTGCAGCAAACTTTGGTATATGTAATTTATTAAATTGTAGATTTAATAAGACGAATGTTAAAGTAGACTTTGTACATGACAACAATAGGTACTTTTTATTACCCGATCCAGTTCATATGCTGAAATTAATAAGAAACTGTTTCGGAGAAAAGAGACGTTTTATTGATGTGAATGGAGGATGTATTGATTTTGATTTTTTGATAAAATTAAACAATTTGCAATTAAAGGAGGGACTTCATTTAGGAACCAAACTTAGAAATCAGCATATTAATTTTTTTAAACAAAAGATGAAGGTGAAACTGGCAACTCAATTGTTAAGCCGATCTGTATCAGATGCTTTACTTTTTTGTAGAGATCGGCTACATATAAAGGAGTTTGAAAATTGTGGACCAACAGCCGAGTTTATATTATTAATAAATGATGCCTTTGATATTTTAAATTCCCGTAAAATAACAGATTTTGGGTTCAAGCAGGCTGCATGCTCAAGTAATATAAACAATATTAAAAACTTTTCTAAAAACTTTCATGACTACATTTGTTCTTTAAAATTTACAGACGGCTTGCTCGTAGTTGACTCGCAGAGAAAAGCTGGATTTATCGGTTTGTTAATGGACCTTAAGTCATTGTTAGGTATATATGAAGAATATGTTGCAAAAGGAGTTTTAAAATTTATTCCTGCTTATAAAATAAATCAAGATCATATTGAACTATTTTTCGGTGCAATTAGATCGCAGGGAGGTTATAACAATAATCCAACCTCGAGGCAGTTTTCTTCAGCATATAAAAAAATACTTATTCATGCCGAAGTAAGAGATGAGGGAGCGGGTAATTGTATACCATTAGAACAAATTAATATTTTAAATGTTGCATCTACCAATAAAACACCAGAGCAAATAATTAATGAATCCGTTCCTAATCGCTTAAATGACGATTTCGATGATACTGAAATATCAAATTTTTTAACGGAACACGATTATGCCTTTAATTTTAATTCTTTATCTCAATATAGCATGGAAGTGATAAAATATATATCTGGCTTTGTAAGTTATAAATTAGGAAACAAATTGCAATGTGAACATTGTATATCTCAATTGTATGGGGAAAAAGAAAACTTTTTGGACTCGTTAATTTCTCACAAATCAATGGGAGGTTTAACTTATCCTAGCACGGATGTCATTAAAATATGCGTAGAATGTGAAAAATTGTTAAGAATAGAACAAATAAGTAACAAATACAAAATTAATAAATCTTTAATTTCCTCAAAACTGTTACAATTTTTTATTCAAAGAAATATATTCTCAAATATGTTAAACCATGATTTAACTCCACTAGAAAGCCACAAAATATTACTAATTAAATCTATTTGCAATTCATATTTAGATATTAGAATACATTTTATTTGTAAACAAGTTATCACCCAAGAGAAAATAAGAAATATGTATACGAAATTAATTTTATTTAAGGGACAATAAATATATGTTTGTATTGTTGTGTATTTTTCTATTACCACCCAATCCATTACTTTATTTCAGCCTATCGCATAAAAAAATTCACGATATGGGGACAGTGGGAGAACAGTGTTTAATATCGATCACACTGTTGTAGAGACATCTACACACCCCTAATTTAGGGTTAGCCCTTGAGGATTAGAATGAAGCTTCATTACAGATATAATTTTATTTGTGAACATAAGCTCTTCGTTAATAAATCGGTTTGTTTCTTCAACATAATTCTCTGATCGGAGTATGATTAGTTGTTTCATGGGCAACAACGAAGAAACAAATGTAATATAAAACTTTTGATTTTAATGATCTGCTATTAATTTTTTGATATCGTACTTTATGGTAAGACGATTAGTTAACACTCTCCCTAACATTTGCATTGGTTATCAATAATATTGATGTTTAAATAACGCAAAAAATATATGCAACATTGCTTCTTAATCTAATTAATTCAAAATTATTATTATGAAGAATTTCTTTTTCAAATATCTTTCTATACTATAAAATATATGAATATATAATTTAATTTCGATAGTTCAAATCAGTGCTTATAAGCGCCACGGTATCCCTTTGAAAAGGTACGCCACTGACAACCGGAAACTTGTTGTCCGCCATATGCAACACCCATCCCGGACGCACATTTTGTTGGCAAACCTTCCTTCCTGGGATTTTGTATTCTAAGGTCCAAATAGTCCAATCGCCAATCCGCCATATTGGTATCCTTCTATTATTTTCTGAACTCGGTGGTTGGTTTTTGTTGACAATTGACAGACAGATTGACACTTGTTTAAAGTTTGACAGACACTAGTAGTGACATTTGTTATTTTATATCTTTAATTTCTCAGTTTTGGCGGATTGAGGGTGACAGTATTTGATTTAAAACATTTTTTGTGGGTTGTGGTGATAGAGCAAGAGCAGTGAGCTACTATTTTTACAAGTTTATAATTTTCCAACTATTTTCTTTTTAGCCATACTCTATTGAAGCCAAACTACTGCAGTGCTTACAGGCTTTTCAATTCCAAATTTCTGAAACACAACATTGGATTATAATTTTATTTGAGTCCTATTCGGACTTATGATGTTATTGCCGTTATTACAGTGAGTGGAGTGAGTGAACTGACGTTAATGACTCAGAACAAGTTAGTTGAGGTTAGAATTTATTGTGCTGTTATTGATTATTTCTCAAATTCAAACAAAATCTTTAGTATTGCCGAAAATTTTGTAGAATAGCACAATTAATACAAGTTCATTGAACGAAACCAACTTATTTGTTTCCATTTCAGTCAGTTATGGATCTGCACACCAAGCAGAGACAATTTTCTGGTCAACTTTACAAATATACGAATGTAATGAAAGGCTGGCAGTACCGATATTTCTTAGTAGATGCCAATGCAGGTCTGCTGCATTACTATTTATGCGAAGGAGAGAAGCCTGATGGGACTGTGCCCAGGGGATCTGTTCACCTAGCTGGGGCCGTTATATGTCCCAGCGATGAGGATTCCAAAACATTTACAGTGAACTGCGCTTCGGGTGATATGTTGAAATTGCGTGCAGCTGATGCTAGGGCTAGGCAGGAATGGGTAAATGGTTTAAGGGCCGTGGCGGAATCTCACACCAAGGTATTTAATACTATAGATATATTTACAGTTATTTTTTACTATAACATTTTGCAAACACATTTAGGTATAATTCTTTTCTTCGTGTCAAATTTATAAAATACAGTTAGTTAATTATTTTTATAGTTATTTATGCAACAAATGCAAAAAGTAAGTGTTTATTACTCGTAACGTGAATTTTAATTCAGTTGATATTCAGAGGAAACTAATTTTATTTTTAATAAATTGCATTTTCTAGTAATTTTGTAATCCAGTATGTAAACTGAAAAGTGATTGAAAATAATGTAAAATATGCAATTGCTTAAAACATAATACAATCTCACAGAAATTGAATTAAAAATGGTATTGATTTGAACGTTTATGTTTGTCATGATCACAAAAAGCTGTAGTAAAATGACAGATGAGTGCAATAAAAAATTATTTTTTCCACTAAATATAGTGCAATAGTTTTATTTTTTGCATGAATGTAGAAATATTTATTTATGTAACAAGTAGAAAAGTAAGTGTTTATTGCATGCGACGTGAAATTGTCACAACACGTCGAGTGCAATAAACAGTTTGTACGAGTTGCATACAATAATTTTTCTACGTTCGTGCAAAAACCAAAAAATGTTTTATTAGATGACACTAAGTCTAGGAAAATATGACGTCGATTTGAAGGTTTATGTTTGTCATGATGACAAAACGCTGTAGTAGAATGACAGATGAATGCAATAAACATTTGATTGCACTAGTGCAATAAACAACCACTTTTTGCACTAAATGTAGTTCAATAGTTTTGTTTTTTGCATGAACGTAGAAAAAAAATATTGTGTATCTAAATTTATGTTGTTTTTCTGTTATGTGACGTTTCTGATGACAAAACAGAGATAATACCTGTTGATAGGTAATATGAACTTAAGTTCAAGGTCTTATTATTATCTGCTGATGCTGTTAACGGAGATTACAGGATTTTTGTAAACAGGATTTTGTTTTGATCAGTTTTTAATTAGTTGAAAAAATTTTCTTAAAGTTACACATCTGAATAATTAAGGAATGTGTTTTTTTATTCACAGTAAGGTCAGTTTATTATTATTAATACCATAATTAAAATTAAGAAATATGTAATTTTGTTTTGAATCTCATGCAACAAATTGAGGAAAGGATTAATTTGTCACAAGACTGCATTAATTAGCGATATAGTTTTTTTTTCAAGATTTTTTTAAAAAGTTGCAACTTTAGCATTGATGTGTTGTATTTTTAGGCCATAAGTGCCAACAGCCCTCCGCTACCCCCACGAGAACATTTAGCAGTCCTCGACGCGCTTGGCTGTGTTCGTTCTCAGCTCCAACAGACGGAACAGGCTGATTCTGCCTTGTGTCGCACAATCGAATCGGCAGGCAGTAAGTTCTTTGTCGATCCGAACTTGTTACTGCTGAAGGCGACTTCTGCAGCGTCTTTGCACTGCCTCACCCAGTGCATGAACATCCTGCAGCGAAACCAGCACGCGCAACAGGCAAGAACAGGGTTTGTTATAGATGATGATTAATACATTTTTCTTAGGCAATGTCTCGATGTATTTAGATGTATCTTGAATATACGTAGATGTTGCTTAAAATAACGTTAAGTAGAGGAATCTGTGTCTCCACTAATACTATCGCATCACTTTTGGGCCAGTTGATGGCGGGACTTGGGTTCTTTAAAAGGTATCGTGCAAAATGCCCTTAAATTGGTTAGTACCCACTACAAATTGGTAGTGTTAAACATTTTAGTACAATTTTTTAAAAGAGTAACGGGTGTCGAATTCCAGGAGGTAGATTTTAATATTTCATTGGAGATTTATTAAAAAGTCAATGTAAAAAAATGACTGGTTTACTTTTTTTGAGATGGTTTAAAATTAATTTTGAAATTATTTGTAATATTGAACATTTATTTAAAAAGTATTAAATATGTTGAATGCACGGTTGTTACTTTTAAGGTGTGGAGCATAATGGGTTTGTCTTGTCATCTTGCATTGCTTGAACACACA
Organism: Monochamus alternatus; assembly: GCA_037114965.1. Lineage (NCBI taxonomy): Eukaryota > Metazoa > Arthropoda > Insecta > Coleoptera > Cerambycidae > Monochamus > Monochamus alternatus. The sequence goes on from CM073426.1 coordinate 127,520,908, forward strand.
TTTAAAATTTAACTAGTCAAATCTTTCCGATTGTTTGAAACTAGTATGTAATCTATACTCTTGTTTGAACAGATCTAATGATGCTGGGTGTATTGTTTTCTAAAAGTGTAAAAAGGAGCGGAGCGAAGCGAAGGGAAGCATCATTATGATCTTGTGTCTACACACACTGGCACGAAGTAACCAGAAAGAGAATATGCCTTGTGGCTTTTATATACCCACATTGATCAGAGTCAAAAATCACATGGTATTTTCTCTTCCATTGTTTTGTTTCAGCACGCGGACATAGGATCAAAATTGATGATAAGGTTCTTGAATATTAAGCATCGAAAACTATTCAATCCTTAAAAGTTCTAGCTGTTCTTGAGAACCACCCTAAAATTATTTAAAAACCTGTCCTATTTCATATGAGTATCTTTTCTACGAACACTAGACATTACAGTGTAGATGTCTCTGTCCACGCGCAGCATGCACTGAATATCAAAACCTACTTTCAAATTCCGAGACTCAAAAAACGAGCCAAGCACTCGAACGTCTAGCAATCAAGTGCAGTTCTTTGCGTTTTTCTTCGTTTTGTCATGGCGCGCTGTGCAACAAGCGTTTTCTATTCTTTCAGTTTAAGTATCCCCATGCCCACTGAAATCTAATTTTATTCCATTATGATGACTGGAATGCGCTAAAAGTTGCGCGAATGGATTATTCATGATCAGCGCCATATTTTGTTTTGTGCCTTTAGCAATGGCAGAGCAGTAGGGGCTTAGCTGATTGTGAATTTAAATTAAATTGAGTTCTGGATATGGAGAATTGTTTCGTGCTATATGCTGGTTAATTTTACAGTCCCTTATAAAACATGACATGCTCCAACTACAAAAAGAATAACACTAACGAGATACAAAGATAAAAGAAGAAACCACACTGTACGCCAATGACGTGTTTACAAACAAAATAATGGGAAATTAAGAACACAATTCATATCGTACGTGCAGATGGTTGTCTCTCTCGCACCCACATACATAACCAATGAAGTATGTCTTTGATGAGTTTCATGTGCCTCCTTTTGTCTGCTCCTAGAGTTGGTACCTTTATTTGGATGCGCAAATGGACTAAACGCATTCGATATTGTACATTTCAGTTGCCACGCCAAATGATTTATTTTGATATTATAAGACAGGGCTGTACTTAAGACAAGGATTAATATTAAATTTACTTAGAAATTAATTAAAGTAAATAAATAAAAGTCAAATAATCTTAAAGATAATAAAACATAATTAAAATAAACGATTAGATTTTTGAATAATAATAATTAAGCACATATTCTCGCTCAGATCTCAAAACCCCGTATCTCAAAAAATACAAGTTTACATCAACCATCGTCTGCTAACCAATACATTCTTTTATCTTGTATCTCGTTAGTGTTATTCTTTGTGTATTTTTATGGGTGTTATTGTTGGAAAATGTCATGTTTTATAAGCGAATTTCTTCTCAATTCACAATCAGCTAAATTTTTATTGCTCCGCACAAAGCAAATATGGCGCTGACCACAAGTAATCCATTCGCGCAGCTTGACGAGCATTCCAGTCATCATAATATAAAATTTTATTTCAGTGATAGTTAGTCAACCGGCCTTAGTTGTGAACCATGTCGGCTAGATGGCGGGACTATGATATGTGCAAAATCTCTTAAACGAGCCCTAGAGAAGTTGGCAAACATGGTCAGACTGACTTTATTTTAAAAACAAAGTCAGACTAACTCTTGTCGAATTTGTAATTCTTTTTTCGAAAATCAAAATGCTTGACCATTTCTACATAAAAAAAGATATACAGTAAAGCTCGGTTACAACGTACACGCTTATTACGTACTTATGGTTATAACGTACTGAATAAACAAGTCCCGGCTGATTTTTGTTAAACATGTACATCTATATGTTTGTATTTTTATTAAGAATGATTAGAAATTTTAAAAATTTAATATATTTTTTTAAGTTGAATGGCCTAGGAAGCAAAGTTGGTAGTTCTAAAATTTGTCATAATTAAAGCCGCTTTCCAGTTCACAATAATTCTTTCTCGAAATTCTGACTTGCCGTTTGTTTCACAGTCATCAATTTGCGAATAGGAATGATGCCAACACTTCAAACTGAATACATATTGAAAGCTAAACTGTTTATCCAAATTTAACAAGTAACAATCACAAACAACATAACATATAAAATAGAGGTTTCAGCTTTGCAAGCTCAATAATCCAACAATGATCAAGCAAAAGAAGTGTAAATTTGACAGTTCAGTTTACGAACATATACCATTGTTTATTCATTAATTTGTACATATGGTGGTAACCATACAAATCACTAACTTATTCCCCAGAATTGCAGAAAAGCTGCCATAAAAGTCGTTCCTGACCTATTCTCTGCAATGGCAGTAAAAATTGCAGCAGCTAATTGAAAAATCGTTAGTGTACATGCCTACTTGCAAGGGACTTGCAACTTCTAGAAAGAAATGCAAACACAAATATAATACAAAATCGAAGTTTCATGTGTAGTTTTTTGTTTGGTTTTGTTATTTTATTGAATAGTATACAATAAAATAATGGAGACGTTTTTAATATTGAAAGAAAACTGGTAATCAATGTTTGAGAATTTAGAAGATGCTTTGTTAATCCTTATTTTACAGATGCTATGTATAAACCTATCGTTCTCGCATGTTACTCTGTTTGGCATTTGACACTTGACATTTTTGTAGACCTGCATTGGTATAGGTTATGTAAAACAGATTTTTCATAACCATAAACATTCTGTGGTGCAATAATTTATAGAAAACAAGTGTTTCTGTCATTGCTAAATGTCAATTAATGAGTTAATGCTATTAGAATTCCAACCAACCCTCTCGTAAATTAACACACGTTTCTGCCTAAAGATGAATGTTTAATCTTCAGAGGTCATTCAACTTTTTGTAATTTTTAGATGAACTGTAAAGTGTATCCATATATGTACATATACAAAATTTTATTATACTATTAGGTACTATCACTACTGGCAATAAAAAAGGTCTGAGCCAAATAAGTTTTCAAATTTTTAAGGATGTTTTGAGAAATGGTTCAATTTCTTTTCGTAATCTGAAATGGCATAAAAATGTAATTTTTTTTGTATTTTAATGAACACCATTCTAGTTCAGGAAATCGTAACGTTTACACCTTAAAAGTTATCACCTTATATAAGCAATTTTTATGAAATAATATCTCAATAATTTATCTGTTTATGAAAATAAGTTCCTTCCTGGCATTTTGCTGATACTGTAGTAGGGGATTAACGGTGTGGCGGACATTTTGTAAAATCCCTTCTTATTCACAAATAATAAGTCAAATACATATCAGTATTTTCAATCCTCATTTTTAACTGGCTGCGGTTATAGTATTAGCAAAGGCCGTTTTTCAGGATGCAGAACTCTTCAAAAAATTATTTCCATGTATTACTTTAACTTTATCAAGCAAAGGTTACGCTGCATTTTGAAAATAATTATTATAAAAACTGGATGTATCAAATAACGGATTTTGATTATGTGGGAAAAAAATGTTCATGTAACTTATTGTATGGTACAATTTTGTTTTAAACTGTTAGTATTGTAAAATCTATGCCTTTATTAGTTTTTTACAGGTCTTTGTATAAATTTGATCCATTATTAAGCTGAATGATATTTGCACTAATTTACTTTTATAGCTGTACATTTTTTTCTCGCATTTCACTTGATACAACTAATTGGTGAATGGATTAGACTGTTAGTGATCTTTTAACTGGACCATGAGGCATTAGAACAAATAACAAATATGTTAGATATTATTTTTTTAAATGGATACTAGTATATATGTACGGGGTAAAAAGATAATAACAAGTAAATTATATCTGATATTTTAATAACTCAGATTTGAGAGAAGTGTACAAATTTGCTTACTTTATTTCTAAGTTTAAATTGGGAAAAGGTGTAATTACAATAGCCCTCATATAATAAAACATTTGGGTTGGTAAAAACCATCGGAAAAAGAGACAAATTATTCTTCAGTACTATTTCTGTTTTTATAAATTTTTTAATCTGTTCTGTTTTTTGGAATGATGTATAATTTAGTTAGATTATAGATTGCCAATTCAAGCATCATTTTGTTTTGTTACCATTACCATTTTAGGCATAATGGGTATTTGCTTCACTGCTTCTAGCAATGCGAATTAAGTAATGCTTTTTTTTATTTATTTTGTCATTGCAGCATTGTAATTACAGTTTTTTACTTAATATTATTGTTGTTCCAGAATAATATGTAATTTTTAAAATATTTTATAGAAATTATTTGCAATAATTTAGAAATTATATGAGACTGTATATATAGAGTTATCAAATTGTTAATTCTTCACATTGTGTTTGCACCTTGGAGTGTTTTTTTAAAATTACCGAAGCCACATTTTTAGTAATGCAAATGAAATTAACTAATTAACTTGCACTTATTCATAAAACACATATACGTCACCTCACGAAAAGGTCCAAAGAAAGAATATAATAGTACTTGCAATAATTGATCGTGCTTTTAAAAAAGTGCTCCACCATTGCTAATTGCTTGTTATTTGTTAGGAAAAAGTATCAAATGTTCTTGAATTTCCCGGGTAAGAAAGTAAGGAAAATGAAACTAAAAAAATGGAATAGTTTGTGATTACCAAGACTGCAGGCTAGGAGCAGCTCTTTAGGTGAATTTTAAGAAGATTATAGAGTAATCTACTTTATTTATTGTAAATATTTTGTATATATGATTGTAATTGTAGCACGTAACGTTGATGAAAATATACTGACAGCGATAACAGCTTAATTTTATTTCAATCAGCCTTTCGCCCCTATTAATTTTTGTAATACTGGATGAAGGGATGAATTCTGATCTAAAAGAAAAAACCGGTTTTACAGAAATATGGAAAATGATTAGAAGTGCTTTAAAATTCAAACTCGATGTGTTTCACAATTTTAAGAGAAGGTTCCAACAAATAAAAAAAATTTAACACTAAACAACAAATAGAAGAATTTGGGGAAAAATAGTAATAACCCACAAATTATCTAAAATCGAGATTTTAACGTAGTTTATGTAAGAAAGTAACAAGCCCCACTGGAATTATTACGACAATTCCTTAAAAAATGTCGCCACAAATATATTATTTTCTTGACTTGAGCCAACTCATGGGAAAGTTTTATAGCAAAATCGTAACAAGCAACATAAATTGAACATGGCAGATGTAAATAAACAAAACAGATACAAAAAGAAAGTTGTAAAAAATAGCATTATTTATTTATCAAACAAATTAATTTTATATATTACAGGAAATATGTTTGTTTACGTTTTGAACATGGCCCAAAATTGGTTGTATTTTCGATAGAACACAGATACTTGTATCAATCTATATACAAGGTGTTCTAGTTTATGTGAATCAAAATTTAACCACAACTGGTATCCAAAGAGTATTGAGATAAGATCCCTATAGATATAACAATTATCCTAATCGCAAGTCCCTATATTGCTATATCATAAATTTTCACTGAATTTTCATTGAAATCTGTTCAACCTTGGAAGTATTTTTGTAAGGGATTAAAATAATCAACCCCTATGACATTTTTTCTTATAATTTTTTTGATACAATTTTTTTTCTTTTAAAAATGTCTAAAGAGTCCCATTCATTTACTAACTTTTTGATTTCTTCAAGTTTTTTTCCAAAAGTTGAGGATTTATGAGGAAAACAATAAATGTATTGCAATGCATTTTAAGAAGAAGGATCTGTTTAAGGCAAGTGTATTTTGTCGAAAGTTCTACTGGCTTTTCTTAGCAATGGAACAAAGTGCAAAAATACTGCAGGCTTGAAAAAATTTCAAAAAGTGTAGTTTTATTGACAAGTTTGGTTTCTTTAGTTAAAGAAAAAGAAAAACTATTTTTTTTTGTATATTTGGAGGGGTGTTCATCAAGTTTAGTTTCTTTAGTTAAAAAAAATAAAAACTATTTTTTTATTGGAATATTTGGAGGAGTGTAACTTTTTAGGAGTTTTTTCAAAAAAATTTATACCAAAGATCCATATTAATTTTCATTAGAGTCCCCCTTAGATTTTTTCGGTGATATTTAGATACACACGGTATATTTTTGTTAAAGTAAAAAAATATGTACAATAATTGAAAGTACAATTTTGATTGCCCAGATTTGAGACTACTATAAAGGATTAACTATGACTAAGTACAACAATTTTAACCACGTGCTCAGGCAGCCTAAAAGACAATAAAAAATTTATTTTGAAATTCTAGCTCAATGTTTAAAAAATGGGTCAAAACCCTCTTTCCCGCGGAAAATCGGTGCTTCAAGAATAACATATTTAATCACTTCGGTTTCAATTTTGTTTGCAATTTTATGAAAATGTTTTCAACGTGATTTATTACACGAATTTTGCAAAAATAAATCTAATACACGTTTTTTCAAAATTTCGTAAGCCAATTATTTAAAAATTTGCACAACTTTATTTTTCTCTTCAAGCTGGCTAGCTGGCTTTTCACTCAGGAATGATACAATAGGTATGGAGCTTCTAAGAATACAGAGGTACGTTTTTTTATAGATATATTATATAGTGTAAATATTCTACCTTTCAAATACCGTATTAGAAATAACTGAAAAATTATCTACCTATAAACAGATTTTTATAAATGCAGTTGAAAATATAATACATTTATCCATTAATCTTATCAAAAAAAAAAAGGTGAAATTGATAAAATTTTGATAATTTATTTTCACTGCTCTGTATTTCTTGTTTTGGTTTAATATTACAATGTGAATGAAGGCTCACTTATTGTCGTGATTAAAATTGGTCGTTGCGTGTCATAATGTTCATATAATTTACCCTAATAATAATTATATTATAGTCCCTATGCGCTTGTACGAAAATGTAAATAAATGCATAAAAGTATGTAGGTAAGTGCAATCAAGTACAATACGATCCGATAAGCATACCTGGAAGATAAACATATTTACGAGCATCCGTTACCTACAGTTTGTCGCTAATTGTGTATTGGACGTTGCATAAATAAAATATTTGTACGCTGTAATTGTGGGCGGTGAAAATAAAAGACATCAGCTATAAAACCCATGAACTATATAATAATTACAGCTATTTAATAATGGCTAATCGTAATTGGCAACAAGTATATAAAGGTCTGAGACGGCAGAAAGAGAATATGGTACCCGTGGATGCGAAATCACAAAATTTGTTCTCTGTAATTTCGGACGAAGAGGCGTTGAAAATTCATGGCTTAAATTTTGAAAATAATGGTTACTTAACGGATAGTGACAGTGGGAAAAGCGATTTCGATGAAGAGTACTTTAAACATAAACCTCAGCCATTCCAAATCAATCCCATGAACATTGTAACCATAAAATCTTTAAACACCAAGAACGAACAACTACAAGTAAAAGAAGTTTATGAGCATAACGCAGAAGTGAAGAAAGGTAAATCAATCATTGCATTTATAAATGTAGGCATTATTCCATATGCGTGGATAAATTTGGTAGAGAGCCAAGGTCAATGTTTTAACTTTCACTTTTCTGGGGAATCCCCTTTCGCGAATTTTACAGTTGTTCCAAATTACAAAAGGTTTGTTCCTGCAGCATTTGGAGAACAAGTTATCAGTGAATTTAGCATAATAAGTGGTTTATTGGATATTCTGACAATTTCAAACTGAATAACAACATAATTTACACAAAATAATTGTCAATGAACAAAAATATTCAAATTCACTTTAGAAGAAGTAAGTTTTGGGTAATTATTTAAAACAGCGGAAACTTCTCCAATCTTAATTAAAAAATTGCAAGCAATCGAGCGTGCTGAACACGAATCTAAAATTAGTTTTTTTCGGTCGAGTCTACTTTAAAAAAAAAAATCTTAATTGTAACCTCTATATATACAATACATTAGGTTAAAGATACAAGTGTCGTCACTCTTCTACTAAAAATTATTCGTTTTTACTAAATAAATTATGTTATATACAATATTTCTCATACCATATACAGGATATCCTAAAATTATCCTGCCAAAAATTAACTGTGAATTCTCTACTACGATCAACAATAAGAAAAAAGAGTTATATAATCATAAGTCCGTAGACGTCCCCTACGGAGATATGGCCCCTTAAATAGGGACCTCAAAATTTGATTTTTCCCAAATATTACCAAAAGGGATCAAGAGAAAGTAATCAAATTTGAAATTGAGAATGACAATAAGATTGCTAATCTAATTCCTCATAATTGGTCATATAGACGTGCCAAACTGGGGAGCAGTGGGTAAATATTGCTCTAACTTTCTTGTATCTCAAGATTTTCGGCATAAGATCGAAAAATTAAAAATTTTTGTCTATTTTATATGAAAAAGGTACTTCTATATTTCAATCCCATAAACTGCTCTGTTTTCGAGTAATCTTAATTTAAAAATTTTGTGACATACCACAAAAGTTTAAGATGGAAATTATAAATAGGCAAAATATTCCTATAGTATGCTCTGAGAAAATACTGTCGACTTATTTATCACATATTAAAGGTGTTATTCAAGCGTTTTAAAATATTAAAATACTTTTAAAATGCATATCAGTAATGTAATTATTTGTAAATTTTTAAATTTTAATGTAGCCTATATTAATACTTCAGAATTTTTTAAAAGCATATAGATATGTAATATGTGCCAAATAAACCGACAAATAACTAAAAGCTTACTAGAGACAATTTGACCGCTTGCATATTATATCTAGTATTTTTTTGGTGTATTACAAATTTTTTAAATTAATAATATTGCTCATAAACAGAATAATTTATCGAAGTAAAACAAGAGTACCTTTTTTTTTGTAAAATTGTTCAATATATTTTAAATTTTTTGATCTGACAGCAAAAACTTTGAGCCATGAAAAAGTTAGAGCAATATTTATCCAATAACTGCCCAATTTTGGCACACCTATGACTAATTATGGTATTGTTTTTAGAACATTAGATCCACAATATAATTGCCATTCTCAATTTTAAATTTGATTACTTCATCTCTATCCGTTTTAAAAATATTTGGAGAAAATCAAATTATGGGTGCCCCCTTTAAAGAGCAATAGCTCCATTAGGGGGCGTCTACGGACTTATGATTATATAACCTTTTTTCTTATTTTTGATCGTAGAATCCACAGTTAGTTTTTGGTAGGCTAATTTTGGTATACAATTCTCTAATGCTTAAAACCAAATAAAATTATTAAAACTTACATTTACCGAATTAATTAAAATATATTTTTCGTAAACATTTTTTCTTAATACTTATTTAATTTTTTTTCTAAATCTAATATGTACAACGAGTTTAGTAGTGCGATTATTATTAATTATATTAACTGTAAAAATATAAAACTACTAAGTATCAAGTAAAAAAAATTTCTAAAAAATTCCTTTAGCTTTTGTCATTTCTTAAGGCAACACTAAGCAATATGTAATAGTTATCTTCTAGATGATACATATTTTTTAAAAAACAAGACAAAATCAATCAAAAAAAACTCCTTTGATGTATTTAAAATCCTTTATTCAAAACAGCTTAATTCAGTAAAAAGTAAACTATAAATTTTTCAAATTTTTCAGATTTTTCTAGTCAGACATCAGGCCAACGTGAATCCAGCTCATCACTTAAAAAAGATATTAATAAACATCACAATATAGAAAAGCAACTACAATTTAAAACATTTGAAGCAGTAAATCCATATATTCATGAAAATTTAAATAAATTTGCAGTACATGAAAACAATTTGCAAAGTTTAAGAGATATAATATGCCAGTTTTCTCCAAACAAATTAACACATAAACCGCCTTCAGACAATGTACAAGATGTAGCACAAACTTCCACAAAGACTGGAGATGATAAGATTTTGTCTAAAACTTATTATAACTCTACGATTTCAAACAAAGCAATGTTTCACCCTGTTAATTTTCAAAAGGAAGTATTACCTGATAATAGAAATATTAGAGCTATTGAAATACCTAAAATGTCCAGGCAGGAAAATAGAACTGTGAACAACTCAAATATCCATATTATTCCAGAAACTTCATTTCAAACAAGAAATAATAATTTGGCACCTACATATGAACAAACAGATAGTACTGTACCAAATTACACATTGAATGTGGCTGATCTTCCAAGTGTAATTACAAACATCCCAAATTTAAGTTCAACAAGAAATTCAAATAAATCTTTACCATCGCGCAATGTGAGTAATATTTTCCCATCACAGAATGTACAAGCGTCATCATCAAGTCACTATTTGAATGTGTCCACTCACAGACATTTGGTACTAAAAGTGTCTCATATTCTAGATGTGATTACAGCTGCTCCAAATTCAAGTTTAAGAAGAAATTCGAAGAACTCTTTACCACCACAAAATGTACAAGCTTCATCAAATCGCAGTTTGAATGTGTCCACCCACAGAGATTTGCTTACTAAAGAGCTGAGAAGTGTCTTTGAAGCAAGAAGAACTGCTGAACAAACTTCGGAAAGTGCTGGAAAGAATAGAGTTAATTTGACACCTATGCACAAAAGCATCCAAAGTAGCATACCAAATTACAATCAGTCAATAACATTAAATGTATCTGATCTTCCAAATGTAATTACAACCGTTCCAAGTTCAAATTCAAGAAGAACCTCAAGAAATTCTTTACCATCACGAAATGTCCAAGCTTCATCAAATCTCAATTTGAATTTGTCTGCTGACAGAGATTTACTTATTACACAGCCGACGAGTACCCTTGAAGAAAGAAGAATTTCTGAAGACGCTTCAGAAGATACCGAATTGTGTGGTGACAGAAACAATAACTTTTGCAGCAGATGCATTAGTTTAATATTTTGTAGAAAATGCTAATTACTCCAATATCTATGTTATCGAAGAATGTTAAAGTATGTTATGTTTTTGAGAAGATGACAGTACAAAAATATATACAGGGTGTATAGTTACATTTAACCAAACATATATATGAGTGTACAGAAAAAGTTTTGTGATATTACAAATTTAACAGAATAATAGATACACTTTGGCGCACCATGAAAGTTGAAATATATTTTTTACAGATTAGTGCAATTTATTCTGAAAAATCATTAAACATTATAAACTGTGATTTCTGTCATATATAATTTTAATATTGATATTTATAAAGTAATTGAAAATTTAGTTTGCATGTCACTGTTTTTGCATTTATATATGAAATTGTACCATGTTTGATATAATAGGATTCTCTGTATCAGATTAGAAAGAAATTTTTTAAGTTTGCACATATAAATGAATCCAAATTACAATCATGTAATCAAATTCAAGAAGAAATTCAAACAACTCTTTACCATCACGAAATGTGACTATACCTTTCCATCACAAAATGGACAAGCTTCATCAAATCACAATTTGAATGTATCCGCTTACAGATATTTACTTGCTATATCATTGAGGGAGCGAGTTTGGGATTTTTATAAAATTACTGAATGCCACTGTTTTTTTTTTGTATTTGCATCAAATTATCACATTAATAAGTTTGTGATATATATCTAAAATAATTCTCTCAGAAACAAAATATTTTTAGGCAAAATTTAATTTGAACGACACCTTATAATTTTTGTAATACAGGATGTAAATAAATGAGTGAGAATGGGTGCTTCCCTGTAGAAAAATAAAGTGGGTCTTTCATATAAAAAAATCTCATTTCAACATCCCCTGTTAAGATACAAGACTTTAAAAGGAGTGTCAAAAAAGTTGTTTTTAATTTTTTTCCGAGATACCAATAAAGTGGCAAATGAAATTAATTAGACATTTTCTACTAATGGGAAGGCACCTTAAGTTGTAGAAAAAGTCACCTCTAAAACTTATCACCTCGCTGCAATGACAAATACTGCAACTATCTACAACAGAACACAAGTAAGTATAAAGTTAAAAATTAACATCATTTTCATGTGTTACCTTCATGATTAGATATTTAATCATTTGGATCATTAAAAATTTGTCAAATTCTTGTCGGGTAAAAATTTTATATTTCTTGAGATGGTATTCTACCGACTTTTCAAAAATGGAATTAATTCAGTAAAATGTTAAATTTTCACATTTTATTGTGATATTTATCGCTTAGAGTCATTGTTTTTGTAATATGTGTACTTATATCTACTCGACATATTATTTTAACTTTGCATTTATTTTTCCCTGAAATTGGAATTTTTTTCCGTTAGAGTAATAAAATTACTAATTACAGTATATATCTCATAGACTCGTAAGTAAATCTATGATCTATGTACCGTAACCTCACTAACAATTGTCATTACAAAATGTCAATGTGACAACCGCCTACATACGTTAAATATTAAATTTCTTGCTCAGAAATCCTTAATTTTACAAAGGACCAGTTCTGTTTAGAATGAATCGAGCTATCTGAAATTTTTAAATAGTTATAAATTGTTTACCTTTGCCTTTTCAGTAGCAGAAAATGTCTAGTTAATTCCATTTCTGTAATTTTTTTGAGAAGAAATTGTAAGTTATATTTTATGACACCCCCTTCAAGGAGTTGTACCTTCACGGGGGATGATCAAACGAGATATTCTTATATGAAAGATCCACCTTACTATTTTCTGAATTTCTTTGTACTTATTTATTTACACCTTCTATAATATATTGGACGCTTGGCCGATTACCTCTGATCACCCTGTATTATATCATGTGTTATGCAATTTAAACTTTTTTATATTAAATTATTTATATCTTTGAAGTAGTTATTTTAAATAAAGTTGCCAGTTTTCCTTTCTCTAACTTATTGTGTCTTAAGAGTGTAGCACATACTTGAAAAAACAAACATTAAAATTATACAATAATTATTTATTAAATTAAATACATAGTAATCAATCTTAGAAAAAATGTCCAACTAAACTTAATTTCTACTTCTTTGCAAATGATATTTTCATAGCATGAGTGGGCGTTATCTTGAACCCCTGTAAAGCATCTTTGGCGGCTCCAGATTGCATCTCATTTTCAAACTCAACGAAAGCAATATCGTGCCGATTCGGAACCAATCGAACTTCTTTAAAACCAGGAAATCTGAAAAGAAAAATGTTATTGTAACACAAAAATTGTTCAAATTGTAGTAAAAACCATGACAATTAGGGCTGTCAATCCCGGAAAAAAATTTCGATTCCGGGATTAGAAATTAATAATACTGGGATTGATTGGTGTCAATAATGTCAATCAATTATGAAAAATTAATATTATTTTAAGTTTTATTTATTTAAAAAAGAACATGGTAAATGTAAAAAAAATGTTATCTTATAATTAATATGAATAATCATATACAGGGTCGGAAAACACTGATGGTCTATCTGAGTTTACATGAGAGCGACAAAGTAAAGTAAAGAAATCCGTGCGATAGACAAGGATGACTATATTGACGAAGTTTTAAAATCTAAATAGTCACCGCTTGTTTCGTCATTCAACAAATAAAATCCATTCCCACTTATATCTCAGCGACCAATCGCCATCTTCGCTCGGTTAGAAGTGGGAGCGACTGCTCAGATGTTATTCTAATTTATAAAACGTCGTCAATATAGTCATCCTTGTCTATCGCACGGATTTCTATACTTTACTTTGTCGCTCTCATGTAAACTCAGATAGACCATCAGCGTTTTCCGACCCTGTATATGAAAAACTAATTGATCCAGCACATTTGGATTCAAACTCAAACGAATTTTGGTGGAGTACGTTCCAGCCATTTCCGATTTTGTAAGTGAAATTGATAATAAAAAATCGTAGCATACACCATTTCAATATAATTTCTTTTCTTTGGTTTAAGTAGAAAATAAAGAAATTCTCTTATTTGTACTTGAACCTGAGTGAAATGGCTACATAGACTCTTTCACACCTTGCTTTTATGTACTGAACAAAGCTGTAATAAAAATATCTGTTAGACTCTAAGGCCGGCATTAGACTATAAAAGATCATTGACAAAGATCTTTTATAAAACATTTCTGCTATAAAAGTTCTTTTATTAAAAGCAATAGGAAACTGCTACATTTTATAAAACTTTTAATAGTTGAATTCTAAGATGGCGGAAGGTAAATTTGTGTGAAACATTGCATCAACAAAATTATTAATATTGGAGTATGAGGGATATAAAATGTTATATCATTAGTCATCAAGATTATATAAATCGGAATAGTTCTCGAAGTAAATTTTGATGGATAACTCTTAAACCACGTTTTTCAATCTATGGTGTTGCCCATAAGCGTTTGCTTTTTTTTCTTCCTTTCCAGTATTAAACTCATTACTATAATTGCACTAACTGTCGCGCCATAGGCTACTTGCCGGTTATCAATTTTTATTAATAATAGTGGTAAAACATTTGAAACAATGTAATATATTATTATGTACTCAACTTCTTTAAAATAAATGTTATAACATAAATTTTGTAAAAAATATGATAAATGATATTTGACAAACACCGTTGTCAGAGTTTTTTAGTTGTTAGTTGTAGTTATTTAATTAAGTTTTTATGACAATTGTTATACAATGTAAATTGTCCAAAACAAAATAAAGAAATTTAAATTGACCCGGTGTCTCATTAAGGTAAGAAAGCGACTATTTCGAAAACTACTCGCTTCCAGAAAAAAATATTGGTAACAAAAGTGACCCCCAGGAGTCTATTAAAATTATTTTCGCTTTTCAAATTTTACCATTGATGAAGAACTTTTAAACCCAAATCGAAAAATGAGATTTTCTCCATAAAATCAATAGTAAATGTATATTATGTTGAACAGTTTTGGACTCTCCTATCGACACTAAAAGTTGTTTATCTGATATTTTGGTCTATTTCTTAAAATAAGGCGTAAGGAGAGGGTAAAATCATATTGCAGAAAATGTTGGAAAACTCTACATTAACCGATTTTAGCAAACTTGGTCTTGTTTTAAAGCTGTTTATTAATCGAATCATAATATGTAACAATACTTATGTTTCTATTTAAACCTGTATCGTCAGATGCATTGTTGATATTTTTAGGAGTTTACTCAATTTTTTACTATTTTATTACTCGTAAAATTCTTTCAAAAATCACAAACCGGAAGCAGCTATCATTTTCCAAACTTAAGTAATGAGCGAAAACATTTTGAAGATACCAAATTACGTCATCTGGTGGTTCAACCATAAACAAAAACTTCAGTATTGTTACCGATAATGACTCGGCTATTGAACAATTTTAAAAGAAAGCCAAGTTCGAGATAGAGCAAAATGTCACAAACAATTTTTAAAGTATCAATAGGTGAATCTAATATGTTTTAACATAACATACCTTTACTATTGATTTTATGGAGAAAATGCGTTTGTGTTGAACGCTGAAGCTTCCTAGTTTTTAAAGACATTCAATTCAAACAAAAACGAAGTTAACAAGCATAAAAGTGGACAATATTTTCTGTTCAGTATATATTTAGGCCTACTTCACTGTAAATAAATAAATAAGAAAAAATGGTAAATGCTAACGGTTTGTAACTAAAAACCTCTCTTAAAATTAAAAATGTTGATAGGTAAAACTAAAACTTACCTTTTTTTGCATATAGTCTTTATAGTATACTACTTATCTAAAAAGTTTTATGTCTTAGAGTTACATCATTTTTTAATGGGTCATCAAATATTACGAGTTTTGTAAAATCGGGCATTTTCAATATGAAATATCTCAGAAGGAACATATTTTGAAAATCCTTACTTACTCCTTCACAATGCTTGTATTTATCCAACACATAATTGTACCAAATTTCAACATGATTGGACGCTGTGTTTCTTAATTATGCTCATAAGAAAATTTTTTTTTTTTTCTTTGAAGCCCTGTAACTTCTAAACGAGGCATTTTTGGACTAAGCTAAGTTTGTCTAAATCGGTTTTATTTGGTCACAGGAAGTTATGTTTAAACTGGGTCCCATTACTTTCCGGACACTCTGTATAAGGTGTTTTCTGATAGGTGTAAGACTTGGTGTTAAAGATATTGAAATTTTGCACATTTTTCGTATCAAGAGACATTTCTTAATCACATTTTGTCGCATCTCATACAGAAACAGCAATGAAGTGCTTTTGTGTTATTTAGACTTTTACTACAAGCAATGTAATACCTATCTGCATATACAGGGTGTAACTTTGAAGGGGGGTCCGGTTTGGAGGGGTAGTAGTCCGTGTTCCCTAGATTGCTAATTTGAAATTAGTTTTTTTTAAATCAAAGAAATAGCCGAGTTATAATTAAATTTCTAAACTATACCTAAATTGCTATCCACGCCGCCCCTGTACAGCGTCCGAATTCCACTGCAGAATCATGTCTACAGTGTTGCCAGTTAGTTGTTACCAGTATAGACGTCGGAACTTGTCCCGTCATTTCAGAGTCGTATTTCAGGCAGCCGCGACCGAAGCAGATATTTTAGAATTCAGTACATACGTAGCTTTGACGGTGTGCACTATGCGTTATTTATTTACATTATGTTCACGAGTACAAGTTAACTGTACACAATGTCATGATGAATACCGTGCAGAAAAACCATAGAAAAATGGATTCACGATTTGCAGAAGCTATAACAAAAATAGTGACAGTTTAACAGAATTATGGGGTCGTGAAATGAGAAAGTGAGGATTTTTTTAGTGAGGTAATGTGAATGCAGAAGGCAATAGTCTGGATATACAAAACTACAACTTCCAATTTATTGTGATGATGTATTATTACATACGCGTGAAATTCCGGCGATGCGAGTCACAATAACTGTGGCACTGACCTAGTTTATAAAATAAAAATATCGCATAAATACTGCACACAATACATTAAACCGGGCTAGGATGGATATGATATGGAGGGAACCTCCTAAAAGGTTCCACAGTTACGATCGATCAAAATACAGCTTGCTGTAAGTTTTCCGTGTTATTTTGTGTATACTTGTATAGTTCATGAACATGCAATTATATTAAACAAAGTATGTGTTGTTTTATATAAAAAATATACAGATATGAGAGAGAGAGAAAGCAAGTTTTCTGCGTTTTACTGCAATCGAATTAGAATTTGTTTAGTGCAGTGTTGTATTTTGCCAAGTTTAATTTCGTTTTTTTGTAATAATGTATATTAACTTTATTAAGGTCAGTTTTCTTTACCAAATGTATGTGATATTATGAAAAAAAAAACATGTATACAAATTATGAAAGAGCTAATATGTTTAAAGCTTCTTTTTTATCAAATGAAGACGACGGCTGCAAGAAGACGATACCGGATGAATTACCGCGATAGACACGTACTGCATAAGAAAATATTTGTAAGATTAGTTCAAGATTTAAGAGATTATGGGAGTTATGAACGCCAGTACTCTAATGCTGAGCAAAAACAAACTTGCAGAGTAAGAATCTTGAACCAAATATTTTAAATGCCGTAGAAGACTCTAGTCACGTAAGTAAAAAGGATTAAATATGTATTTATTTATTATTGAGTTCTCTGTTAGTTGACTTGTTGCTGTTTTATAGTGTTATACGTAAAATAATATTTTTTTTATTTTTTGTTTATATGGAATAACAAAGCAAACACCCACTACAAACTAATGTATGTTTCAAAAAGTAGTACCTCACGAGTGACTTGGGCATTTTGCTTTCTAATAGAACTCCTTTTCTCCTCTTCCACTTCAATAATTAAATATGGCAACAATGCTGGTGACGTTGTAACTAGATATGTTCAGCGCTGTTCTGCCCAGTGCCGTACTATGACAATTGCGAAAAAAGGCAACAAAAAAAAATCGGTTTTTGTGACAGAATTTAAGAAAACAAACTTGTGATATGTGTTTGTAAAGGTCACAGGCACCCCCCCTCCAAACCGGACCCCCCTTCAAAATTACACCCTGTATAATGGAACTTTCTGAAATGTTAGTTATATTTAAAAATTTATAAAAAAAAATAAATAAATAAAATACAGTCTCAATTATAAAATTTAAAATACTTATTGCAACATGAGATATTTCAGATTGAAAATAAGATTTTAGAAAAATTGTAATACTTGAAGACCCATTAAAAAAAGAATGTAACTCCAAGACATAAAACTTTTTATAGAAGTAGTATACTATAAAGACTATATGCAGGAAAAAAACAGGTAAGTCTTATTTTAACATTTTTAATTTTAAGAGGTTTTTAGTTTCAAAATGTTAACATTTACCTTTTTTTTTTTTGTTCATTAACAGTTAAGTAGGCATACATATATACTGAACAGAAAATATTGTACATTTTATGTTCTTTAACATGGTTTTTGTTTGAATACCTTTAAAAACCAAGACGTTACAGTGTCCAACACAAACCTCTGTGAAACGCAAAATAGGCTGAGAAGTCAATACAAAATGGTGGCTCAAAAAAAACCTGAACATATAAAAAATTAATGAATACCTGTTCAACTCTGAATATCGTACAAACATACGTAAATAAACAAATAAATTTTGCCAGAAACCATCATTGGCGGATTTGATATGGATTGACCCAACTGTTAAACATTAACGATGTACTTACTGGTTAAACAACATCGACAACATCATTTCACTCGTCTCATCAGGTAAGTTAGTAAGGAAAAGAATTTGGTTAGGTGGTTGTTCAGCGTTAGCCCCACCGGGTATCCTGTTGGGGTCCTTGTTCTTCTTCTTTTTCTTGGGAGCTTCTTCGTCTTTTGCAGGAGGCGGCCTGATCTTCTTCGGTCTCTCTTGAAACGTTCCCTTTATTTTAGATATAATGTCGGAGTCTTGCTTAGCGTACTGTATGCGCTGTAATCAGAGTTAATGCAAATTGTGCCTGGTGCAATGCACATGTATTTAAAGTTAAAATGAGGAGAATGTTTTAAGAGGATAATTCTTACCATTGGTTTGTCATAAAATGGAAATCCCTGCATCGACCTCAAGGCATTTGTAGAACTCTGAATTTCTTTGAAGATTACGAAGGCTTGTCCACGCATTTTCAGAGTTTTTAAAGCTACAATGTCTAGAATCTGACCAAACTGAGAGAATATCGCGTACAGCGATTTCTTTAGTTCTTCTTTTTTCACCTTTTCGTTGAGGTTGTTTATGTATATCGTGTTATTGGGTCGGATATCCATCTGAAAAAAGCCGGAAATTAATGAAAATGTATAACAATTGATACCTACTATTTCATTATATAAGAAGTAAATATGTTTAAACTTACATTATGTGAGGTCTGCGGCTGCTTCTTTAATTACTAAAAATTACTGATACTAAATAATTAAAATCGGCGTTCTTTGCGTTCTAACAACGCACCAAGCACCAACATAACATAACCTCAAATATAGGGATTTTAATTTTGTGCAATTGTAAAGTTTGTTTCTTTTGTTCTGTGGTTTCTTTATTTGTTGCCATGTCTGTCGTCCGTTCATTTCATATTTAAACTCAATGGGACCATGGAACCATTGATATATAATGGGTTGTCAACTGTCCATGATGACCATGACCATGATCTAAAAATAGAAAATTAGTATATTTTCTATTATGCCACAGAATGAAAATTTAGGATAGATGAAGTATTCTTTTGAATCTTCTATAAAAGTTAATCTATTTATCGATAGAGAGCGCAGAATACAAAAGTAGGGAGGTCGCGCAAATACAAACTAATAGAAATAGCACAAATTTTTAAAGTTCTAAACTATTGAGATAGAGTATATACAACAATATTTGATACGTGTCATGCAAATTTGTTTTTTTGTGAATGTTTATATCTCATGGCAAATTTAATAACATTCCAGATAGGTATGATGGCAACTGACAAAATAGTTGAAATTTGCAAATATTTCTAAAAGTAGTAATCGCAACTCTAACAATGCTTATATGGGTTTAAAGACAAATTCAATGTGCACACGCCACCAGTGCGAAAAGGACAGGGTGTTCTATTTGAAATAAAATAGATATAGCTATATGTATATAATAAGTTGTTAAAATGCAAGGGCGCATGTAAATGTAAAGACGACGTAATATTTTTAAATTTACAAATTTATTTGAATACCTACCCACCAAAAACCAATGCGGACATCTCCGCGCACCCTAGCATACGTCAATTTTATTTTTTCTTAATATTACTTTCTTAATTTTCTTAATAAATTCCTAGCTATAAAAAATGTCATACAAAGCGATTCTAAAATTTCAGGATAGCATAGCACAAATTTGCATGAAAAAAACCGTAGTAGGCTGTCAGGAATGTTTTTAACGAGACACATTTAACAAGGCTTCTAATCAAGAACATCATTTTCGATAATTTTTTAGATAGCTAGTTCATCAATATGTTGCTTCCAAGACATCTGATGGACAATATTTACACCAAGAAACTTTACTTGAGGGGTACAATTAGAAAACGCATCTTCGTCATTCACATGACGCAAGACAACAAAATACACTGAGTTTTATTTTGATTGAGATATATCTTATTTGCCAAAAACCACTGCTTTACGTTATTTTGTGTTGTTTGTATATTCTGCTGAAGGACACTGACCCGATCCGCACTGTTTAAAATGGTAGTATAATCCGCTAAGAGGATGAAAGTGGAAATGCCATCACTGTTTGGTAGATCATTAATGTAAATAAGAAACAATACAGGCCAAGAACTGACCCTTGCGGTACTCCATGATTCATGGTTAAGCATGATGATTTACTCCTATTAAAAGAGATAACCTGTGATCTGTCACTCAGATATTATTCAATAAGTAATATACTATTTAAATCAAAGTTGTAGCGCAGAAGTTTTTGTATTAAGATGTTGTGGCTCATACAATCAAAAGCCTTAGTAAGATCATAAAAAGTACCAGAAATAATGCTTTTATTTTCAAATCCACTTAGAACTGAGTGTGTTAAATTGTTTATTGCTGGCGAAGTGAATTTTTTTATTGCAAAAGCTAAATTGACGGGAGTGAAATAGATTTTTTTGGCCAAAATATTGATTTATAGATTTCCTTTAGAATATTTTCCAATATTTTATGATTGGAGTTAAGGAAATAGGTCTATAGTTTGACGGGTCCCTTCGTATGAATAGGGATAACTTTTGCTAGCGATGACCTATAATGTCTCTCATTTCATTGAAGGTGATGAGTATAATCCTCAAAGCTAACATTAGTACTTGACAAATTATCAATAATATTCTGGACAATATTGGCAAAGAATTGAATAAAAGTGTGTGCATTAATATGGCACGCACTGCTAAAAACTTGAATGTTTTCAAGCACAGATAATTATATTTTCAGTGTTGAAAGACATGTAATGTAATGTTCACTTTTTGGAAATTAGTAACATTAATCATTTTCAAGTATCGTCAGACAAATACAGGGTGTAACTAAATAAGTGTAAAACATTTAAGGGGGTGATTCCTCATCGAAAAAAAGATAGGATCTTTCATATAAAGAAACTTCATTAGAGCATCTCTTGTTAAGATACAGCCCCTTAAAGGGGGTACATAACATTTGTTTAACAATTTTTTTCACAAGCACTAAACAAGTTACAATATTGAAATTAACCTGACATTTTCTACTACCAAAAAGACACTTAGCCAGTTATTTATTTGGTTTACCCCATGTTTGTAAAAGGTGGAAAACGCAACCCTTAAAATTTATTTCCAACGTAACTTTTTGTCTTATTATTTGTTTACCATTTATTTCCGATAGCCTGTTTCATTCTAAAAAAAAATGTCTCTTGAATTTTTTGCCCAAAATAAACCAGTTCGCAGCAAAAAATTATTTTACGAACAAGATACATATCGCCATAAAACGAAAATACGAAACTAATTTATCTAGTAGGCCGCTATTAGCGATACTGACAATTAAATTGGATCAAGCTGTCAGTTTGTAAATTTTTGAAATTGAAGTAATACTAATTGTGTATTGTTGTTCTGTTCTTAATTTGTTACTTTAATAATTCACTTGTTATTAAAATGGCATACACAAATGAGGAAATGGCTGATATGCATTACGTTTACGGTCTGTCGCAGGGGAATGGGTTAGAAGCTTCTAGAAGATATGCTGAAATGTATCGTCAACGGCAGCATCCTTCACATAGAATATTTGCCCGACTTCATCAACGATTACGAGAATATGGTTCATTCAACAAGAGAACCCAGGATTGTGGTCGCCATCGAGAAGTAAGAACACCACAGCTTGAGGAAGCAGTACTTAATTTGATAGAAGAACAACCTACTACCAGTACTAGAAAGATTGCTTTCCAGCTAAATGTTGATCATATGACGGTATTTCGAATTTTAAAGGAACATCTCTTATACCCTTACCATCTGCAACGAGTACAGGCACTGTTACCGTGAGACTTTCCGAACCGTCTTGAATTTTGCAATTGGATGCTGGAAATGATTAGAAGAAATCGTGACTTTCTGAAGACGATCGAATTAGTTGTTTTCTGATTGGTCCTTGTATGATTGCTGGAAAAGGAATGGTATAAGCTAAAATGCTTTTAACTTCTGCCATACCAACTGCAATACAAAGGCGTAACTGTTAAGTTTATCTGAACGTTACAAAAGTCACCCGTATTCCTCGCCGTTTTACTTCAGTATCTTTGAATATTTGCAGGTGGAATGAGTTAACATTCCTATTATTTGCTAAACCCTAAATTATTCAGTTATTAAATGTCTAAAATTATTTGTATTTGTAGAAAACACGATTTCAAGAATACTTATATAACTTGTCTGCAGTACCAATGCAACCGCACTAATTTTATGTGAATGAAGCTTTAGAAAGGTATTTTAAGCTAATATAAATCAAATGTCCTACAATTCCTATCAATTAAGTTAACAAATTTTAGCTAGATTAATTTTTATTTTAGATAATTATTGAATAGAGCTTTGCCTGTGGAATTGTTCATTAGCATACCTAGATGTTGTGTATCAGAGAACATACATATGACTTCATTGATACGAATTATAGGACATTTGATTTATATTAGCTTAAAATACCTTTCTAATACAGTAAAAAATGGTTATAGCAAGTCGATGTTGATGGATATCGTTTTAATTTATGACAATGTGAAAATGCTTTAGCAGAATGATTTCCCAGTAAACAAGTATCAAATGCAGCTACTTTTACCGTGGTGTGCAATGGGTGCAAATGTAGTGCAATCGTGGAAGAGATCGAGGTAAAGGGTGACCACGACTCATTTATATACCTACCATGTACAGCGTGTCCAGGAGCACCGGTACCATAGTCGCCACGATCTCCTGACTTAAAAACATTTGGAATTATTTTTTCAGGGGATAATTAAAGAATGAAGTATATTGCACAGAAGTGGACATTATTGATGAATTACATTACATAATTTACAAGTTCAAAATATACAAGAAGCAGAAACATTTGTGTTAATATGTAGAAACTAGGTAAGACGGGCCCAAAATTTTGTTGTAACATCAGGTGCGTCAAACTATTTTACTTATTAAAGCCACAAAGTAATTCTATTAATAATTAATAACAATATTTTATTGTGACACCTTGTAGAATTGAAATATCTGTATGCTCCATTTATCAAACAACGAAATGGGCATTATTGAGAGCTTTCCGAGCCAAGCCAATCCATCTAATACACAATCCAATCAACGAGGAGAAAATAAATTATATCGTGCTTGTTATTATTCCCATCAGCGTTGCAAACGATTTACCTTAAAATAACAATGCCGTTTTACTTCAAAATGCAATGCATCTCATTTGAATTCAGTACTGGCTTTAATTAAAATAACCCACTCAAACCATTTCGTGATGGACTTCAATTCGATGCTCGTATGTAATAAAAGAGGAGGTCATGATTTGTTCAGTCATTTGAGCAAAATATCATCGTGACTTTAAGAGAGTTCACGGTTGTAAAATCAAGATTGCATACGAACAAAGTGAAAATAATATCTTTGTAAAATCTTGAAGAGTACCATTCTGCTACAGACAGCATCTAAGTCCAAAATTTGTTCATAAAAAGCAAAGGAATGCAAGTAATACTAAATTTAGGTAAATTAATACAGGACACATGATTTCTCTAAAAAGTCTGTGTAAAATGGTATCTCTGGGATCGGAGTTTGACGATCTATTCTTCCAACTGTTATACAGAGTGATTTAGAACTTATCTAAAAAAAAAATTTTTATGTACAAGGGGCTTTTACAAATACAATTTTGTAAAAAAAGAAATCAAATTGGGCAGTTTAAAAATTATTTAAAAATACACTTCTGTACAGCACTGGAAACTGGTCGACTGTAAAACCTGATAAAGCGGCAAAGCATGCAATCGGCGACCAAACAAAAAATGGAAGGAAATAAATGACATTTTATAATAGTATAGGATCCCACTATAAAACGCCCTTCACAGAGCTGGTTAATGGATGAAAAGTATTTTATATCCAATTAAATATGTCAATAAATACATTGCAAACGGGTTGTCTAAAAAATTTCAGTCCAGAATAATTATGATTAAATAACAAGCCCATAGAATATGCAAACGTTAGGTTGACTATTTTTTTCCCGTCACAACTCTTGGGTAGGCAGGTATAAACAGGTAAATCGATACTAGTAACTTGCACCGGTGTGGTTAATAAATTAAAGTTAAATGAAAATAAAGATTATTTCATTACCAACAAGGTGGTATAGGGTTGTCTGCGAAAAATCAGTCCTGAATTCCTGTTGTCGAGTTTTAAAAAGTGAAATATTCCCCAGAGAACCATTCCATGCGATAGAAGAGTACACAGCATTTCAGCTGTGTGGGGCGGCGGTACCTATTATTATAAATCTGCCCCTAGGAACCCTTAACGCCCTTCAATAACAATAAAACAACATTTTCGATCCTACTAATGATATGTCGGATCGAAAACCCGTAAAAAATAAAATTTTCTAATAATCCATTTGCCGCCCCGAATTACGTTTAATTTTTTTTTTAAGGAAACAATACATATAATCATAAAATTTTATTAGACTTTTCGATAGGAAAGGTGGAGAAGAAGCCACAAAACAATTTCAATGATTTTAGACAAATTTTGTGTTTTCAAGGACCGTCCCCGGAGGGGCGGCAGGAACGTCATAATATCATTTCAAGTCACTACCAGGAAATAATAGTCTATACCGAAAATGAAGACAATCCGTTTATCCGTTTCTCCAAAAAATCTAATAAAGTCCGGGGGCTGTGGTATTTTGCCGCCCAACTCGTAAACCATTATTTGTACAAAAAATTCTATAGAAGCATTTTTTCATATTTTCATAAAAAACATACGTATTCGAAAATGAAACAGAAAAGGTCGATTTCTCGAACTAGCGACTTCGTTATGAATTCGAGAAACCTCCGATCCCGTCCCACAGCCGCCGTTTACCTAGCCTCATGTTTGTCGTTAGGAGTAAAAAAAAATTCTGCACATCTCACGGCCACAAATCGAATCCGATCGACCTCAAATTTTATGTACGTATACTTCGCGATAAGGCGGGGGCGCATCCGGTAATGTACCGAAACATTTTTAAAAAACGGGATACCGCCCCTGGAGCCGCCCCCCAACCGATCGAATAGAAATTTTAAAGACACATACTCTTTGAGACGCGGAATCGAAAAAATTAGTCCTTCTTCGCGTTAGGGGTTCCTAGGGGCAGGTTAATAATAATACTGCCGCCCCCTGACTTTATTCGATTTTTTGGAGAAACGGACAAACGGATCGTCTTCATTTTCGGTATGGACGAACTACACACAGCTGCAATGTTGTGTACTCTTATATCGCATGGAATGGTTCGCTGGGGAATATTTCACTTTTTAAAACTCGACAACCGGAATTCAGGATTGATTTTTTTGCAGACAACCCTATGCCACCGTGTTGGTAATGAAATAATCTTTATTTTAATTCAACTTTAATTTATTAACCACACCGGTGCAAGTTACTAGTATCGATTTACCTGTTTATACCTGCCTACCCAAGAGTTGTGACGGGAAAAAAATAGTCAACATAACGTTTGGATATTCTATGGGCTTCTTACTTTCGATTGGTATGGAATTTGTCAATTAACCAAACCAGTGAAATGTTTAAAAAAGTAATAATTTTTAATTGTTAATTAATCATATTCTGGACTGAATTTTTTTAGACAACCCATTTGCAATATATTTATTGACATATTTAATTGGATATAAAATACTTTTCATCCATTAACCAGCTCGGTAAAGGTCGTTCTATAGTGGGATCTTAGACTAAAACACCTATTTTATGCAGCAAATTCAACTGTTTTGCCGCTATTGTTATATTAATTGAATTAATTTGTGGTTTTAATTAATAAAATGGTTTGATATACCCTGTTAGAACAACTCTTACTCAGTTGCTACAAATTAACACAAATGTTTCTGCTTCTTACCCGTTTTGAACTCGAAAGTTATTGGCAGCAATTATGATATGTATACGTAAATCATCAATAGAAGGTATGCACTTCAGTGCGATACATGTCATTTTTTAAAATATTTCCACAAAAAGTCCAAATAATTTAGATCGTGGTGGCCATGGTATCGGTCGTCCTCGGTCCCTCGGACACCCTGAATATGGTACGGGTATAATTGAGCTTCGTTTATGATTCGCCACACTGCTGCAAACGTCGTGGACGTCCTGGACCTCCATCTCTCGACGAGTCGGTTTCAAATTTTCTTCGCGTTGCACTACACTTGAACTCAGTAGACTACAGAAGCCCAGCGATGTAAAGGTTAAAACTACTAGAACTCAATAATTTTTTTCTCGGAAACTATAAAGATTTTACAAATTTCTTTTTCATGATATTGACTCCATTTTTCAAGACCCATCTATTCCCAAATTCTTTTAGATAAGTTCTGAATCACTCTGTATAAACTGTGTTATCTAAAACATTCTAGAAATATATCATCAATCTTGTTCTATAAAACATATTTGATAGCATTGCAGTTATACAGTTTTTAAAAAAACATTAAATTGATAGATGGGGAAAGCATGTCAGATTTTGACCACAGATTGTCAATCAGAACTTACTGTTGTACGAAATTATTTTCTGATCTGTCCAGTAGGTACGCCACTGCTTAGCATAAGAGTCGGATAATCCTAAGACCAAAATACTCCAGAAGTCAATGAAAAATGTACTGATCGCGGTAGACCCCAATAAAAAATGGGGAGGGAAAGATCCGAAGTGTCAGACGTAACTATTAGTACACTTTTTACGAGCACCTTAAAACGCCTAATGCTGTTTATTGGCCAAATAACTGTCACCTAAATTTGGCGAGCGATTCCGGTGGTCTCCAGAAATCCTTATTTATGGTTCCGTCACAATGTACCAGCCATCGAAATTGTCGCTCAAATAGTCCCCCGGTTGTTTATGGGCGAACAAACTGTTTTTTTATTAACCATAGATTGCGATTAGCACCACATAATTAAAAGGCGAGATAACATGTGAAGTCAGATTCGTAGATAAGTTATGGTAATCGCTCATGTTTTTTCAAACTTGGTATTTTAAAATTTCAGTGAGGCAAAGGCATAGGTACATTTTAGTAGGTATATTTATTACTTCAAAAATTCGTAAATTTAGTTACACCTATTTTTAACTTCTGTCTAGGAAATCAGCTTGGTTATTTATAAATAAGTGTACTAATAAATAAAATAAAAAAGACACGAAAGGTGCCAGATTGTAGTTGAACTTAGCGGAACTAAAATATTGTTTTTAAAATTCACACTATTCCACATACAATAGACGACTCTAAGTTGTGTCTTTTCGTTTAAGAATATGTACATGTGATATTTATTTACAATTAAGAAAGTATTAACCACATATTGCAACAGAGACGGACATTTTTACAAGGTATTTTCTAAATTTGTGTCGTGACAAATAGTTATTTATGCAACAAGTACAAAAAGTAAGTGTAAACACGTCGAGTGCAATAAACACTTTTTATACGAGTTGCATACAATATTTTTTCTACGTTCATGCAAAAACCAAAAAATGTTTTACTTAAATGACACTAAGTCTAGGAAATATGACGTAGATTTAAACGTTCATGTTTGTCATGATGACAAAACGCTGTAGTAGAATGACAGATGAATGCAAATATTTTATTGCACTAGTGCAATAAAGAACCACTTTCTCCACTAAATATGGTTCAATAAAGTTTGTTTTTTGCATGAACGTATAAAATAGTTATTTGTGAAACCATTACAAACAGTGTGTATTTGTTGCACACATTTTTTTACGATCGAATTAAATTAGTTTTTATTTCAAGTTTTGTTGAAGGGTATTTTACAATACCTACAAGAAATATTACTAATTCTTAGAATAGTAACTAACGTTATTTTTACAAAACTAGTTAGTTACTTTTTTCAGGTAATTTCAAATTTAATATCATAGGTAGTTAGAGCAAATTTCAATGGTAACTGATGGAC
Organism: Monochamus alternatus; assembly: GCA_037114965.1. Lineage (NCBI taxonomy): Eukaryota > Metazoa > Arthropoda > Insecta > Coleoptera > Cerambycidae > Monochamus > Monochamus alternatus. The sequence goes on from CM073426.1 coordinate 127,549,348, forward strand.
AAACTTCTTTTCTAGTATTTTTTTAAATTTTATTTTTGTTTTTACGAATTTTTGTGAAATTTCCAGTTCTGGTATTTGGCTCACCTTCCAGAATTTGAATCGCTATTTTAGTTTTTTTAGAAATTGTCTACTCAAAGTAGCCCTCAGCTACAGTTGAAGATTTCTATCCTCCATGGATTTTTAATGTTAACATGTCTGACCCCAATTCCACAAGCAATGGTGCAGAAGAAAAATTTAGAAATTATTTGATGCGATTTTAAATTAGGGGCACTTGGTGGTGATGCAGTTGTTGGAGGCAGAAATATCTGAACACGAGATAAAAGAGAGATTATTGTAACCATCTCATATTTGGGCTGAGGCGTCAGAGATCATATCTAAGTTATTACCAATGGCCTCCTTGGAGGTAATTTAAAACAGAACGCCATGAACTCTAAATAGTACGAATAGCACCCTAAAAGACCTTACTAAGAATAAGCTTTACCGAAACTTTACCACACATACTAAACATAATTTATAATGCATTAGTAGAACCGCATATACGGTATGGTATAATTGGTTGGGGGGGTGTAAGAAACATTTATTAGAATAAGTTAGAAGTTACTCAAAAAAGAATTATAAAAATTATGTATAATAATAAACTTACCTATCCAACTGATTTGCTATATAAAGAAACATCAATTATGGACTCACGTCAAATATTTTTCTGTGCACTGGCAATTATGCAACATTCTGAAATAAAGAGACGCTTACAACATGAATATAACACTAGGAACAAATCTAAGTTAGTACCTGTCAAAGGAATGCATAAGTGTGTAGGGCAGCGATCTCATATATTTCTAGCTCCAAAAATTTTTAATTTCTTGCCTGAAACAATAGCAAATATAAATAATAAAATATCATTCAAGAGGAATGTCAAAATATTTCTTCAAAATACTTCTAGAAATGAAATACACAAACTAATAGATTTTAGTTAATATATGTATAGGGAGATTCTAATTATATATATATATATATATATATTATATTATATATATATATATATATATATATATATATATATATATATATATATATATATATATTTTATTATATCTATATATTTGTCTTAATATATGTATTTATTATATCGGTGTAGGATATGATAATGTAATTTGCATAAATTGTATAATTATTGATTTATATATGTTTGTTTTTTTTTATGATGAGTAAATTTAATTGCTACTTACCTTTTAGCTATGTAGGTCACAACAAGTTTATGTTTAAACTTAAGTTGACGTCACTATGTTTATTAGTTGACTATTGTCGCATGATTTATATATTTCAAATGCTAATACCAAATAAACATTATTATTATTATTATACTATAATTAATTTGCACACCCTGCTGTTCATTCAGCATCCAATGGCGGAGGAAAAGGGCCTTGCTGATGCGACTTCGCCCACGTCTAGATTAGTCCACGCTACGCCACTGGTTATTACCATTAAAATCTCAATGGGCCTATGAAATGAAAAGCTGGAAGAAAGCAAAGAGCATCCAGGATCAAAGTGAGAATGTATTGTTAGCATATTTTTCTGAAAAAATCAAAGAAAATGGAGCCTTCAAGTCTATGGTCGTCTTATGCATTACTTAAAAGTGCCATACCTAGTGGTAAAAAAGAAAACTACGGAATACACTTCAGTCAAGTGCCAAGCAACAAACAAACAATAAAATAACAAAAACACATAACAATATATATAAAAACAAAATTGTTTGATGTGCGGCAATTGTTTTCTTCCAGTAAAATTATAGAAACATATAGACCAGCGTCATTGTAATTATATAGATCCATGCCTTTATAATGTATTACCAAGTGATATTAGGAGTAGGTATATTCAAATTTTAATTTGTCAAACAAAAAATAAAATCTTATATTATAAAAAATCCAAAGAAGAAAGTTTCATGATATAATCAATCATAATATACTGTGAGGCATAGGCAACAGACATGAGGATGAAATATAAGACAAAGTATTTAATGTAAAAAATGGGAAAATATGTTCCTTAACTAAGAGATGAAATTGTATTAGTGTAGTTTAAAATCGGCGTATTTCTCGTCGTAAAATGATCCAACTTGTCGTGCTTTTTAGGTACAGAAATCTCAAAAAATAAAACACGTAGGGCAAAAGTAAAATAAAAAATAAAATTACTGATGTCTTGTTTGCCCACTTTAACTATTTAAATTCTCCTCAAATAATAAAATAACTTTTAAAATACATTTGTAAGACACACATTATTTTGCTATTCTAACCCCATACTTTAATACATAATTATTTTCACATACTTATAAACAAAAGTAAACAATCTTATATGCAGAACTATGTAAGTTTATGTTATAACAATATTTACATTTATAGTACAATTAAAAAAAAATACGTTTTTGAAAGATTTCTGTACCTAAAAATTTGTTGGTTAGACTGCTTTCTGTCGTTATACAGGGTGTCCGAAAATTATGCGTCAAGACTTCAAGAGGTGATTCCTCACAAGAAATTAGGGTCACGAAATCCTATAACAATTTTTCGAAAACTCAATATTAACGGAGATACTTACAGGGTGTTAAATTTAAAATTTTATTTTCGATATTTGTAAATAACTTAAAAAATCCAAATATTTACATAAAATTTGTAAATTGGGGGTTTTTTCGAACGAGAAATTCAAATATATTTCTAATTTTGACGCCACTAGTAGAGGGCGCCACTTATGGCACATCATGTTTCTTTCAAATGACAGAACTTTTTTGCTGCTTAGTGGATCTGACTGTTGAAACAATCGATTCTCTTACCTGTTATATCTGAAAAAAGTATACCATATTGTCGTTAGTCGTTAGGAGTAACAGTTTTCGAAATAATCTTATTTGAAATATTCAGTGCACCGAGTAAAAACTGTTTTGGTTTCAGTTAAAGTGCCTTTTCGAGCAAATACAGCAAGATGTTACTTGAAAAAGTTGTTCAGAATGGTAAATTATGGAGATGTGCAAAATTTTTTAAAAATCGGCCTGCTTTGATAAAATCTTTGTGTTTGTGTCTTGTTGAAAAATGGTTTCACCGATTTTCTTGAAATTTTGCACGTCTCCATAATTTATGATTCTGAACAACTTTTTCAAGTAATATTTTGCTGTATTTTCAGCAAAAAAGGTACTTTACCTGAAACCAAAACAGTTTTTGCTCGGTGCACTGAGCATTTCAAATAGGATTATTTCAAAAATAGTTACGCCTACCGGCTTCAGCAAGGTATACCTTTTTCAAATAAAACAGGTAGGAGAATCGATTGTTTCGATAGTCAGATGGATACATTAAGATGCAAAAAAGTTCTGTCATTTAAAAGAAACATGATGACAAGTGGTGCCCTCTACTCTACTCTAATTTCTCGTCCGCAAAAACCCCTGATTTACAAATTTTATGTAAATATTTGGATTTCTTAAGAAGTTATTTACAAATATCGAAAATAAAATTTTAACTTTAACACCCTGTTCCAATCTCCGTTAATATTGAGTTTTCGAAAAATTGTTATGGGACTGAAGTCTTGACACATAATTTCCGGACACCCTGCATATTCGTTTTACTTCGATACGGTTCGAATATTCACAGGTGGGATGAGATAATATTCTTTTTATTTGGTAAACTCTATATTATTCAGTTCTTAAATGTCTAAAATGACTTGTATTAGTAGAAAACCATTATACATCGCCCTTAATAAAAAATTAACACAGTGCATACAGATAAATAGAATTAGAAGCTTTAAAAAATCGGCATCACTTGGATTCAAACAGATAATCTTAAAATTTTAAAACGTTAACTCGATGGGATGTTATCCATTGCAGTTTATGTTCCTGTTATACAACAGTTCGCTAAGTAACAGATGTTATGAAGCTACTGTGTATCATACCAATTTTACAAAAGAGACAGCAAACCTGTTGTATTTGACAAATACCATGAATGTTTTTATATATTTTTAGGTATTAATAATATTGTGTGAAACTAACTACTCTGTGGACAAAAGCCCCAACCAGCGTTGAATTACACCCACAATATCTATCCATATATTCCTTAATATTAACTTTTGTAACATTTTTTACTGTATTAGAATGGTATTTTAAGCTAACATAAATCAAATCTCCTACAATTCCTATCAATGAAGTCATATGTATATTCTCTGATACCAAACATCTAGGTATGAACAATTCCACAGACAAAGCTCTATTCAATTATCTAAAGAAATTCAGTGTTCCCACTGCCAAAAGTGAAGTTAGATATTTAGAGAGTGTTTTCATTAAAGCAGGTTAGTAAATTTAGATAGATTAATTTTAGTAAAAAATAAATCATGAATGTTATCATAACATAAATGTTCTACCATAAGCCTGATTATCATGTCAAATCTCAACAGTAGGCATCTGCAACAGTACCTTATATAAAATACCAAAAGGCTTTCAGCCTAAAGAAAAATTATGATAAAAGAAAACGTATTAGATTTAAGTAATTCTTGTTAACAAAGGCATGCACTATCCAGCTTGTTTACACATTTTAATATAGTTTGCCACTGTTAGCATATGTCGTACATGTGTTTTATAAGTTATTCTATTGAACATATTATTTATTTTATGTTGCTGCACGACACTGCAGAACGTCTTCACGATGTACTGTCACGCCAAGTTTATTTCAAAACTTAACGTATAATCATATATCAGATAAATAATAAATCTACTACGCTATTTCTTCATACGTGCCTGCATATTATTTATACTTAATACTACTGTAGTCACAATCAAGTACTACTTATATGTAAACACTTTTCCAAGATATGGTTTCTCAAATTTACCTTTTCTCATCAATTAAGTTCTAAAGGTAAATCAAAATCAAAGAAAAAAAGTCGTATCATTAACTTTTATATAAATAAAACAATGTATGTATTAATTCAGTCTTTTTTTCTATATCTAATGTTAATATTGCCTTTCATCTACTAAAAATCGTAGATAGAGTAGTACTCTAATCGCAAGGGGAGATAAAATGATAATTTCAAACCAAGGATAGGTAATAGTTATTTATTGTATAAGTGTTTTAAGTAGCATTTTGTCCACGCAAGAATGTTTAATATGCTTCAGTGGATAATAGTACATTATACTATAAGGGAGAGAAATGCGTTATTTTGGCAGAGGTGCAATTTGAAGCCCGAGGGCCACAATGCACCGAGGACAAAATAGCATCTCTCCCGAATGGTATATACTATTTTTTTCACGGTCTCATTAACTTAAAAACACATATTTTGTCATTATGAAGTAAGTAGCACCAGAATTATTGTATTCGGATTTGAGCATTTATTTAGTAGTCGTTGAGTTATTGTCATAACTACAAAATAAACAAACAAAAAGAATTGTCAAAATAAGGTGCTAGTTTGGTTAAGTTTAAAGTTTGTTTAGTGCACAATGAATATTTGTGAGTCGGAAGAGATTGTGGAGGCTGCAAATATTGCAATAAGCAATTTGCTGCCTACGAAGTCAAGATCTTTATACGATATAGCCTACAATCGGTTCAAAAAGTCGTGCGCCGAGAAAAATGTTCAAGTATACAGCGAGAATGTTTTGTTGGCATACTTCAGTGAAAATGCAAAGAATTACAAGTGTTCCACATTATGGGCGCAATATTCTATGGTTAAGTCATGCTTGATAATTTACGACAACATAGATATAAGCAAATTCCCCAAGTTGATTCCATTTTTGAAAAGAACCGGTGACGGATATCAAGCGAAAAAATCGAAAATATTGACAAAGGGTGAAATCGACCGTTTTCTATCAAGTGCAGATGACAAAGAATTCTTAATGATTAAGGTAAGATTACTTTTGTTGTTAGGTATTTCAATTATTAAGTATTTTGATTTTTTATAGGTTGGATTAATTCTGGGGATTGCCGGAGCTTGTCGAACTGATGATCTAGTCAATTTAACTGTAGATGATATTGAGGATGTAGGCTCTTCCTTGATTGCAAAAATTCCGAACACTAAGACAAAGATTCGACGAACTTTTCTGGTTACCAATGTGGGAAATATGCTTGAATTGTTTCGAAAATACCTGTCTCTTCGTCCTCCCCACGTCAAGCATAAGCGCCCTTTTTTGTACTACAAAGCAGGAAAATGTAGTTAGTAGCCAGTTGACAAGAATACCATGGGAAAAATTCCGAGTGTAGTAGCTTCGTATTTAAAATTACCTGATGCTGCATGTTATACTGGTCACTGCTTACGAAGATCTTCAGCGACATTACTGGCAGATGCTGGTGTGGATATCACGACAATAAAGCGTCATGCTGGTTGGCAATCAACGACAGTCGCTGAGGGTTATGTCGAGAACTCCATTGAAAATAAGATCAAAATTGCTAATCAGGTTTTAGTAGGTACCACTACTAGCGCAATCACAAAAACTGTAAATGTAAGCGAAAGTAATATTCCTTCTAATATTAATTTTGAAAATTGTACAAATGTAACATTTAATTTAAATGTCAATAAATAAATTCAATGTTATCTTTTTTTTGCATGAAAAACGTTCTCCATAATGTAAACTCCCTTGGGAGCATTATACTCCCTTGGGAATAATCGACTACTTCTGTTTTAATTTTGATGTCATAGAAACTGATTTCTACTCCCGACCGTGGAAAAAAGATAATCAAAACACGTATGCAATACAAGGTTTTATCCGTAATCACATCACAATCATATGTGTGGAGTCAGAATTTGGAATTTAATAAAAAAATATTCGCACAACTTAATATTTGTTAGCACTCGATGAAACGTGGTAGGTTTTGTTATACCTACTGGTTACTATGGTACGTTGTTTATTATAAATTAATTAATAAACAGTTCTATCTGAATTTGGTAAATATGCAAGAAAGTAATAGTACTCCTTTGCCTGTTTTCGATGAAGCTCAAGAGGCAATTTTCCATTTATTTCCAGCGAAATCCAGGTAATATTACGAAAAAGTGTGCGAGAGCATGGACAATAAATGAAGAAGCTATCGTATTTTTTAAATTTTTAAAAAAATATGCAATTTCATCTACGTGGTTAAATTATTCGATGTTGAAGGCTATTCTATAAACTGTAACAAACGTACTGCTTATTTGAAGAGTGAATCGAGAAAAGCAAAAAAAGTTGCAGTATTGGAAAGAGCACATATTGAAGAATTTTGAACTGGTACTTCCGATAAAGAATATTTAATGATTAAGGTAATTCATCATTACATTTTAAATGTTAGGTATATAGTAAATTTTGAAATATGCAGAAAATATATTTCTCTGTGCTCAATTCGCTTAACACAAGACATATTCCTTTTAAAATGTACTTCTCATCTTGTTGGAATCAACACATTGGCGAAGGTACCCTCAATAGTTGCTTCATTCCTGAATATCGCAAATCCAGAAGCATATACTGGCCATTGTATGAGGCGCACTTCAGCAACTTTATTGGCCAATACAGGTGCTGATCTTGTAACGATTAAACGGCATGGTGGATGGAAGAACTCCTCTGTAGCAAAAAGTTATGTTGAGGAGTCCATATCTAACAAACTTGATATTGTAAGGAAAGTCCAAGGAAAATATAGCTGTTCCTTACAAGAAGATACATCCGTAACTTGTGCAACACATCCATATTTGGGCTATACAAAAAAATATGTGTCTGTTTTACAACAATAAAATTTCATTGTCTCCCAAAATTAATCTATTTCGGTCAACGATAAAATATCATTTTTAAACTATAATAATATTATCATTTTATCGTCTTGTATAAAGAATAACTATTCTTTCTGATAACGTAAAATAAAAGACGTTTGCCGTCTATTGTATAATTCTAACATAAATTTATATGTCATGTTACTTAACGGTACATCAACTGTTGTAGTTAATTTGACTGTAGTAATTAATATAACTATTTCGGCGACCGAACAACTAACTTGTAAAACACAATCACTAATTAATAGAAGACAACTGAAAGCAGAACCGACTGAATTATTTATTACTGACGATGAAATTGTCATTGAGAAGTGAATAGTTTTAAATAAAGAATTTTATGTTTTTTAGGGAGCGATTGTTAGACATAAATTTTGTAAATATTATTCACTAAATAATCGAATTTTACAAATTTATGTTCAGAACTCTTATATGAAGCCAATAATAGAAGGATAATAAACTTGATATAAAACTTTTATGACCTTTTGTTGAATTGAATTTGCATAATATATCTGCATGAAGTATGTTATAGATCGAAATTCGTGTGAATTTTTTTTTATTTCAATAGCTTAGAGATTATGATGTGTCGAAAACATTATTAAAATGCTAACATATACATTGAAGAAAATATATTTTAGTTATAAGTAGAAATTGATTGTTCTTGACAAAATATTCGTATCAAGTAGACTTCAGAAAGTTACATTGCTGACATACGAGTATATCTCAAAATTACTTAATTTTGCTAAAGAAAGCTATTAGTAACGGTTTTATTTATTTTTTTATATTTTTAGGTATTAATAATATTGTGTGAAACTAACTACTCAGTGGACAAAAGCCCCAACCTGCGTTGAATTACACCCACAATATCTACCCATATATTCCTTATTATTAGCTTTTGTAACATTTTTTTACTGTTTTAGAAAGGTATTTTAAGCTAATATAAATCAAATCTCCTACAATTCCTATCAATGAAATCATATGTATGTTCTCTGATACCAAACATCTAGGTATGCTAATGAACAATTCCACAGACAAAGCTCTATTCAATAATTATCTAAAGAAAATAATCTAATTTACTAACCTGCTAATGAAACACTTTATAAATATCTAACTTTACTTTTTGGCAGTGGGAACACGACAAATTCAACCACAATAGATGAGATCTGACCTATTTCTGCATTTTTAGGATTGCTTCTTCAGGTGATCTCCTTTAAGTTGAATCAAATATCTAACTATAGAAATTATTATAAAAATTAAAATTATTTGAAGTTAAATATCGACAATGACAAAAAGTGACATACTGTCAATGAATTAAATATGACAACACCTACGTGAAAATTGTTCACCTTTTATGTAAAAGTTTTTATATATTTTTAGGTATTAATAATATTGTGTGAAACTAACTACTCAGTGGACAAAAGCCCCAACCTGCGTTGAATTACACCCACAATATCTACCCATATATTCCTTATTATTAGCTTTTGTAACATTTTTTTACTGTTTTAGAAAGGTATTTTAAGCTAATATACAATGAAGTCATATGTATGTTCTCTGAAATAGGTCAGATCTCATCTATTGTGGTTGAATTTGTCGTGTTCCCACTGCCAAAAAGTAAAGTTAGATATTTATAGAGTGTTTCATTAGCAGGTTAGTAAATTAGATTATTTTCTTTAGATAATTATTGAATAGAGCTTTGTCTGTGGAATTGTTCATTAGCATACCTAGATGTTTGGTATCAGAGAACATACATATGATTTGTTATTAAGTTAGTAGTACTTTCATCCTTTACATCGCTGGGCGACTGCAGTCTCTAGCCAGGTGGTTCCAAATATTGAAATCCTATTACTTTTTGTACCTATTAAAGTTTTTGTGATATCAGACTTTACATTAGTTGCCAAAAATGGTTTACGCATCCAGCAACTTGAAGTTGATGGATATCGTTTTAATTTATTGCAATCTGAAAATGCTCTAGCAGAACGATTTCCTGGTAAACATGTGCTAAATACAGCTACTTGCACTGCGGTGTGCAGTGAGTGCAAGAAGTGTAGTGCAACGCGAAGGAAATTTGAAACCGAATCGTGGAAGAGAGGGCGCCCACGGTATTGCATCAGTGCAACGTATGATCCATGTTTTGATCGGTCGCTGATTACATGCTTTTCCGCCTTATCAGGTTTTACAGTGGACCAGTTTCCAGTGCCGTGCAAAAGTGTATTTATAAATAATTTTCAAACTGATTTTTTTTTACAAAATTATATTTGTAAGAGTCTCCTGTACATCCAAAAAATTTAGATAAGATCTGCATCACTCTGTATTTGTACTGCATATACTGAGAAAAAAATTAGTGTATGTGAAAAATCACGAATGGTATTTCAGTTGTATAAACGTTCAAATGTATATTACCTCCATAAGTCGAAGCATTAAAGTCTCTTGAGATCACACCTGCATGGACAATAAGATTATAGTTTTCAATCAAGAAGCTGTGACCTTTCACACGGCGACACCTGTCATACCTTAACCATTATTCAAATTTTAAAGCGGCTATAAATTCTGCTGGTTTACGCGAAGTATTAAATTAAGTTGTGTAACTACAACTCATATTAATAAAAAATTTATATACATTTATTCGAGCGCATGAATATGTTCATTCCCATAAAAATTCTAAAGACGTTCTGTTTTACAACGCTAAAGATAAAAACGATAATTTCCGCCTGTGCGCCTAACGGATGCATCTAACGCTTATATTCTGATAGTGAAGTAAATAAATTTCTTTGTTTTTCGAGATTTATCTGCTTCATTTTCAGAGTTTACGCACACTCATAAGATATTCAACCCTTAAATTATTTCTCTAGAATGCCTTCACAAAGCATGCTCTGAACCCATTGGGATGTATAGTAGTGTCACGGAATTTGCCCCACTCACACCCAAATCGACGACTGTGGTGCCGCGAATTACTAAGATTGCCCCGATCGCCCCTACACGATTCTGTTAAACAAACAAAAAGCCGTGGATCGAGACGGGACTAGAAAATTTGAGAAACGACGAGAAGCGTTCAAGAGATGCTAGAAAATAGATCTAGAGACGCTAGAATATAACTGGAATATTCGTTGGGTCTATAAAAGAAAAATAAACGGCCGATTAAGTTAGTCTTGTATAAGTCTTGTGTTACAGTCTGAATTGAAGTGTTTAGTTGGAGATATCAAAGTGATTTAGATAGCGATTAATTAAATAAGTGTTTAGTTGAGTTCTAATTAGTGTTCAGTAGTGTACTGAGTATAGTTAATAAAGAAGTAAATAATTAACGGATTGTTTTTCTGGCAATAGTAAAATTCGGATTGGGAAATCCGTGACAGTAGTATAGGGTCATAGGGCTCTTGATTTTCATAGCAAGCGTACTTTGGAAATTAATTGTTTGGTGTTGAGGGAGACAAGAGATCTTGCAAAATTTGAAAAAGTCTTGACTTAAAGACAAGACTTTATTTAGTCATATTTTTGTCTAATCTTGCACGATATTGTCTTGCAAGAGTTGCATATAAATGACCCATGGAACTTTATTACGGATTAGGTAACTGTGGTGGTAATTTTGGGTCAGCTACGGTACCTCTTGGAGCTCACACGTAACTATGGATATGGTGGATCATCGACAGTGGTCGATTGATGGACGTTATTGAGTATAGAAACGTCCAGTTCTGCAGTAATAAGTAACTGACGAAATAGTCAAAACAGAATTGGAGGGAAGCTCTTTCAGTCAAGTGGCAGTGAACTTATAGTTAGTTCTAGTTCAACAGAACTGGATGTTTGCGCCACCCTGTATATCTGGTGGTTGTTGTATCTAGGCGGGTGCGCAAGAGCGAAAATTTGCCGCGAGTTCCGAGACTATTTATTGAAAGGCTTGCTACAGACTATGCGTGAATTGGCGATTCGTTATGCGCGATTCGTGATATGCGAGTAATTCGCGAATAGTGTGTAGAGTTTTGTTCGTTAAAAATTCATTCATAAAACCCTACATACGATGCACGAATTCCTTAGGCCTTGTCATACCTTACAGAATATGTCTATTACCTATATTATTTAACTGGTTTGTCTTGGAATTTGTACGAACTGTCTGTTTTTATAATTTTTTTGTAAAAAAAGTGAAGTGTCAAGTAGAAAAGCAAACGAACAATTCCGACACACCATTTTGCTTAAGTTCAATAAAAAAGTATAGGCACCGGAGCTGCTACATGGTACTAGATGTTTTGAGTAAAAATACTGTTTTTTTACTGTTTTAGAAAGGTATTTTAAGCTAATATAAATCAAATCTCCTACAATTCCTATCAATGAAGTCATATGTATGTTCTCTGATACCAAACATCTAGGTATGCTAATGTTACAAAAGCTAATAATAAGGAATATATGGGTAGATATTGTGGGTGTAATTCAACGCAGGTTGGGGCTTTTGTCCACCGAGTAGTTAGTTTCACACAATATTATTAATATCTAAAAATATAAAAAAACTATTACATAAAAGGTGAACATTTTTTAAGTAGGTATTGTCATATTTAATTCATTGACAGGATGTCACTTTTTGTCATTGTCGATATTTAACTTCAAATAATTTTAATTATTATAATAATTTTTATAGTTAGATATTTGATTCAACTTAAAGGAGACCACCTGAAGAAGCAATCCTAAAAATGTCATCTATTGTGGTTGAATTTGTCGTGTTCCCACTGCCAAAAAGTGAAGTTAGATATTTATAGAGTGTTTCATTAGCAGGTTAGTAAATTAGATTATTTTCTTTAGATAATTATTGAATAGAGCTTTGTCTGTGGAATTGTTCATTAGCATACCTAGATGTTTGGTATCAGAGAACATACATATGACTTCATTGATAGGAATTGTAGGAGATTTGATTTATATTAGCTTAAAATACCTTTCTAAAACAGTAAAAAAATGTTACAAAAGCTAATAATAAGGAATATATGGGTAGATATTGTGGGTGTAATTCAACACAGGTTGGGGCTTTTGTCCACTGAGTAGTTAGTTTCACACAATATTATTAATACCTAAAAATATATAAAAATACTGTTTAAACAAAATGTTCTTATGATGCATCTTTATGCATATTATTCTGATAATATTTAATTTTTGTCAATTCCCGCCATAGATAAAATGTAGTCAATTTCCGTGACCACTGATGCCACTTTCAGTAGAGAATTTCTATTTTGAAACTGTCAAATTGAAAATCTTAAGGAACAAGGTAATAACGTAATCAAAACAGTTGGGAAAAATGTTTTCGTAATAGTAAAGAAGAAACTGTCTAAGCCAATAGTATTAAATGCTCACCAGAACCCATCAAAGGGCATTATATCGATCAAAATTGCTGATGTAACATTTTCTGGAAATATAGTATAAAGTAAGAAACATTTATGAAAGGGTATGTGAGAGTATGACTGATAGCAAATTAGCAAAATATTGTCTCTAATACAAAAACCATTTTACCCTCTTTGGCGTAGAAAACTCCCGAAAAGGTGTAATGTCCTTGCATTTGACAACACTGCACTAGAACTACTGTTTTCTTTAACGAAAATTTTTCACTGTTCATCAGACTTTTGTCAAGATCGTGCGTACGTTTTAATTTATGATCATGCACGTCAATCAACCCTTTGGGCCATTATGATGATTAACTAGTCGATATAGGTACATTCGCATTACATGGGAAAGTTGAAACGTTGGGTTAAGTGTAGGTGCCGCATGTTTTCAAAACAACAAAATCACCATATATATGCTTTTGTAATAATAATGACACTCCCTCAAAACAGTTTTTGAACTTCTTGAAGTTCTAAGCACAAATGTCATTAAGTTTCTATTAGTAAGTGAAACAATTAAGAACTAATGTTAAAAGCTGAAAGTAGATTTCATAACAAATACGTCAGCAGTTCAAAACAAATCATAAAATTCATTTTAAAGAGTGCCATAATTATTGCAAACGATTGTACAAATGTATGCGTATTTGCTGGCTCTTTATCGTTTAGCTTGTTAAACACATCAACTGTTTCTGTTCCAGACTGCCGAATATGAAATTGTGCCTTTGCATCAACGCCAAGAGCAAAGAAGAATGGAATGGAAAGGTAAATCTTCAAATCAAAACCTGATGGTAAACCTCCGCGTAAAAGCTGATTCTGTGTATCTGATGGTACCAGGAAGGTGTTTTATTATTAACTGCTTCCAAGAATATGACCATCACGGTAGCTAGGTATTATTAATAATAAATTGTCTTTATTTGTTTCAATAATATAAATATGGGGTACATAATTTTATAGGAGAGTTCTTCCATGCATTCAACCTTGACATTCCCCATTAACAGACGAAAATTACTTCAACTGGAATAAATACAAGTAAAAAGGTTAATACGCAACAAAATAAGAAAGAAAAAATATATGAAGATAATTATTTTAAGAAAATCTAGAGGCAGGTTCCATGTTTAAAAATAAGAAATTTTTTTTTTCGAGATATAGGTCGTTTAAAATTTTCTGTCTTTAATACTATAGATTTTTGGACGAACTGGTAGCTTTTTTAAAGTCAAGTTAATTCTGCTTAAAAAGGATCTCTTGGACATTTTCCTTGTAATAAATTCCATGTCAGACTCAAACAAAAAAAGATAAACAAAGTGTCAAGTGACTTGTTTGTGAAGTGTTTAAGTTAGTTTTTAATACATTTTTTTTTACAAAATAAGTAAATATGATGAATAATTAATTCTTAAGAAAAATTGGCAATCATACATTTTATGTATGGAAAAGCAAACGGAAATTCGAATGCAGCAAGACGTCTCTATAAAGATGCATTCCCTAACCGCCAATTACCTTGTGCTAACACTTATTCAAATGTTCATAGATGTTTGAGCGAAACGGGAAAAGAAATAGGGAATAAGGAAAATCAGGAAAATGTTTTATAAGCGGTTGAACAAAATCCTGCAAGGCGACAAGGCGAATGGCAAATTAATTAGAGAATATTGACCATGTTTAATTTATGACAAATCCTCCAAGAGCAGCAGCTATATCCTTATCATCTGCAGAGAGTTCAAACCCTATCTGAATCTCCACTCCGACTGCACATTGTTAATGGCTAAACCAAAAAAATGCTGATCAGCAATTTTCCACTAATTTTTTGCGCTTCACAATCTACACAATAATATCAACAGATATTAAACAAACATTGTACATTCAGACAAACATTGTAAAATATAACAATTATGTTGTGTAAAAATAATAATATTAAAATTTACCTTTACTACAGCTGGCACTTGATATGCCTTAAGTTTAGTTTTGAGCAAATTTTTTTTTTCTTCTTTTATGTCAACCGACAATGCATTCATAAGTTCAATATAATATAATACTAATAAGAAGGCATGATATGGAAATCTAAATAAATTACTAATTAATGAATTATGAATACTAAACTGTTAAATAATACAAAGTGCAAAATCCTAGCTTTAGCTGGGATTCTTTGACCTGTCCAAGCTGTTCTCAGGCTTGGCTATGGGAAGGACAGACTAGCTATCGGTATCTTTGGGCCTGCCCATATAGGTATTGATTTCGGATTCTGTTGTTGTTATTACAGTCGGAACCGTTTCTCGGATAATGGTGGTCTTCCAAAACTTCACGTAGTCGTCTCTGTAAGTGGTCGCATCCCATGCTTGCAAACGTTCAAATGCCGCGACTGAGGCGGGTCTGTCCCCAGAGTCTAGTCCGAGAATAAGCAGGTCAAAGAATCTCAGGGATGTACACTTTAATTCTGTTACTGGCAGCGGTCAGTTACCGAGATCACGGCATAACAACCCGAAAAATCACTATTTATCAAACATCCGTCAATGTTGGCCTTATCTATTTTTGCATAATATATTTTCTCTATTGCTATTATTGCTGAGAGGATACACTCGGTATAGCACGATCTTCTCTGCGCATCCATACACAACGATTCTGCAATAAATATTAATTATCCCGTGCGCTGTAACGTAATTATATTATTTAGATGTAAATCATGGTTGACATTTAAGGGAATCCAGCAACAATACCATGCGTTCGTGTGCATATCCTTGCAAAATTAATCACTGTTTTTATCTGGGATATCGAAGATTTTATATGTTAATGCTTCACATAATTCTAGCCGACTGGATGGTGGTTTTCTGTACTGCCAGCGGATTTTATAATTTGACACACCTTTTTGACCCTCACCTTTTTATTATCTGTGGGAAAAGGACATTTGAACAGATAAGTGACGATTTGTGGAGTCACACATGAATACGGTCTAATCTTCTGAATTATTGAATTTTTATCGACTCGGTTATGTCACAACATCGTGTAAGGTTGTTTATTTTTTTCGTTATAATCGCGGAATTATTGTAATGAATTTCTTATGCTGGAAAGTGCTCCGTCTTGTTCTTCAGAGATTTATAGTAGGATTTGAGCACAGCTATCTTGATTTGTTGATTTAGTTCTTATGCTTTAGTAACATTTTCAACTTAGGATACTGTATTTAAGAAGTGATGAATGAGCAACGTTTTGAAAAATAAAATTGGATACTAAAACTTTAAAACTTCCTCTTTCTATAAAACTAACACAGTTATATAATGTCATAATTTTATATTTCGGAAATTGTTTTAAACAATTGTAAACAATTAATACTTAGGTACCCTTAAGTTTAGTAAAGTGCCAGTTTTATTATGAGATTTGTTTATATTATTTTTTAGCATTTTGTGTTAGTAGGTAATTATAAGCTAATAGTGATAGATATAAAAGCATTATAAAGTTGAAAAATATCATAGTAGGTAGTTGTGTAGGATTTCCGTAACCTAGCAGTCTGATACGGCTTTGTTTATTTATATAATAACAGTTAAGTTTTATGAGTTTCAGTTTGTGAGTCGAATTGATTTTAAGTTATACAGGGTTAACTACGACTTAGTATAGTATACAATAATTAAAGGATTATTTATCAAAAAATTTCCAAACTTATTTTTTTTCAGAACTATATTAAATCCTTACTTATTTATCGCCATCACTGGCCTTCTGTCAGCCGCGAGGTTAGATATATTCTGCCAAAGCCACAGCTGTCACACGTAGTGACAGGTCACCGCGTTAACCCGTGTATCAGTTTACGCCGCTTTGAAAGAAAAACAAAAAAATATTTTTCAAAATGTAGATTATTATTTAATGATTTAATGAGAAACACGATATGGTAGCACAGGGAAGCAGCACCTACCTTAACAATATTTATTTCCAGGATTGATATTTGGAAAGATTTTAAGAATGTATCATTTTCTGTTTTCTTACTTGTTTAAATTAAAACCTGCCATTGCAGAGATTTTTGTAATTGCTGGGGACCTTTCCTTCCCTCGACCGTCCTTTTTGTTTAAAGCGAGGTACCTACTTGGTTCGGCGGTCATGACCACGTCGATTACTTACGTCGGAAAAACACAAAGAATAGCAAAGAAATACACGCAAATGTACACAAATACATAAAATCACTGTCAAATTAGCATGAAAAATGTGAGAATAGACAACTTTTTGCGGAGAAGTCCGATTGAGATGCGGTTTACTGCAAAATGTTCAGGAAATTTTTTATAACATCTAACCTCTGTACGCTCGCAAATTTTTAATTGTTTATTTAACAAATGACCCATTTCTGTTGAACATATGGCAAATGCCACACACGATTCAACGAAAATATCTGGAAAATGTTCTCTCGGGGGTTTTCGAGGTCCCTCATTATCACTTTGGTGTTAGCTTTATTATTTATTGCTAAATTGTTGTAACTGGGCTAATTAACAAATTAAAAATTCCACCCCCGAAATCACTAGAGAACCGGAATTTTTTACTTCATACTTAAGTCATAACAAAATTTGTGCTTTACTCGTATTTAAACTTTTGAACATTGCTTATTATCAATATACACTTGATCGAGGTTGTTAGGAGAAACATGTATCTTTGTCCAATGTTCTGCAACCATTCAACACAATGCACCGATAGCGCCATCTATCCCATCAGTCAGCAAATAAAAAATTAGGTTTTTAATATCCAAATCCAAAAAAATGTAAATCTAAATGTAAACGTCACCAAAGGATAGATTAGGTTTTAAATGTGGAAATCCAAAAGAATGGAATCATTTTAGGTATAAACGTAGTTTAAAAAACAGGTTTGTTCTTGTAAAGTTAAAATAGTACCAGATATTAGATTGTTGTACCACCGTACTTTCTTTGCGACTATTGTACCAGATCTGGTACAATTGTACCAACTCTGGTTTTGTAACAACTTACAACAATATCTCTAGTTCCCACCCCACTATTAAAATAGATGGGATACGGGGGATGCAGGAAACAGTGGATAAGCAGAGGAAAATGAACAGATATTAAAATTATGTTTAAATTAATTTGCACCGGGACAGCGCGTACGCAGTCCCGACTACCAAAAATTACGCGCCCGAGTTATCCGCATTAGGGATAATCGCAGGGGTCAGCCCGACCGTAGTGCAATGGAAGAGCCTCACCCTGGGGGAACCGCCTTGTTGATCACGGTAACCCCTACGCCAGGTAAGTATGCTCTTTGGGCGTTTCAGATAAATGTTTCATCCTCACTGTTAAGCTTTAGGAGGTGATATATAAGTGGCACCATCTATTTCCATTCTTAGACTTACGTATTGATTTTCTGTAACTTGGACATATGTACTGATCCGGTTTGTTAACGTCCGGCAGTGTATACCCGTTTTTTTATTAAAAATTTTGATTGAGAACCTTATAATTTATCTACAGAGTAATTATATGAATCACAAAATGTATAAAGGTAACAGCTTGGTCACTTTCATTTGAACTTTTTGACCAAACTTTCGATTTTCCGAGGGAAAAGAGGGTTTTTCCCCAAATTCTAAACATTGAGGTTGAGAATTCCGGCACTATTTTTTATATTGCCTTTTAGGCCTCCCTTAGTACGTAGTTAAAATTTTTGTACTTAGTGGTAGAAGTTCACTGAAAAAATTTACGGATTTAATACCCTTTTATTTAAACCTTTGTATGTAGGTTTATTCAGATATTATTAAAAACTTAGTTTAATTAGGGAATTAAATTTTAACACGTTTAAATGTGCAGGGAGCGCATTCGCCAAAATAGGACATCCGTTCAGCATGTAATAAAAATGGTTTAAGAGACAAAAATATTTGCACTTTACATTTACACTTTAACTGAGATTCGAAAGTATAGTTTGACATATTTACGGTTGTTTATCAAGAAAATTTTCCTAAGAACTGAAAGAGCATTGCTTAGCTTAGGTAAGTTTTTAATAATATCTGAATAAACCTACACTACCTACACAAAGGTTTAAATAGTATCTACGTTTAAATTTGACTCTTCGCTTTTACAAAATAGAAAAAACAATGTTTATGAAGTTCTTTCTAGGTAAGTAACGAACCCACTTTGGATTTTATTGGATAAATTATTTATAACTAATCTATTCATTCATAATTAAAAAACTATAGAAATATTTATTATAAAAAGGTTTGTTTTTCTTCTACACTTCAATAATTGTAGAAGAGCACGGTTAAATTAAAAAATTAATTATCACAAATATTGTAAAGTAACGTTCAGATAAACGTTAGTGCAATGGCACTGCAGTTGTACTGTTGTATGGTATTAAATATTATTTATTCTGTTTACATAAAATTACTGTAGACTTAAGAAGTTGGGGAATTTATCCGCTGTAAGTTGGCGACATGCAAAAACTAAAGATTCTTGACCTTCAGAGAGGTTATGTTTATGTTTTGTCAACTACGTCCCTATCTACGGAAATTGTTGGTTTTTATCATTTGCCGAATAGTAATTAAAAGCCTACCCTAGATAAAATATAAGCGTACAATCTGCAGGAATAGATGGTCTATTTGAATGTTTGGTTAAATCACAGTATACTAGTATACTGTGGGTTAAATGAGGCCCCACTAATTTCAGCAAGTCATCAAACACTGCCACTGTCATTCGGGTGAAATGAAAAAATAATCGGCATTCTCATTTGGCATTTCTTTATATAAATTATAGAAATCACCTTGCATGTGCTATCTGCGGTTAATAGGTCGCACCCACCATCTCCGAGTTCTTCTTTTCATTTTTTTTTTGCATGTATAGTTTTTATACATATTGACGTCGCTGCGAATAAGAGCAGCAAAAGTAACTGTTTCTAAACTAAATATGTAAATTAGAATCTAATTTAAAAACTTAACCTGCAAAAATGTGAATCTTCTGTTTACTGTCAAAAAAGCGGTTTTCTGATTGGTCCTTGTATGATTGTTGCAAAAGGATTGGTAAAAGCTAAAATACTTTTAGCTTCTGCCATACAACCGCAGTACAAAGGCGTTTCTGTTAAGTTTATCTGAACGTTACAAAAGTCACCCGTATTTCTCGCCGTTTTACTTCAGTATCTTTGAATATTTGCAGGTGGGATGAGTTAACATTCCTATTATTTGCTAAACCCTAGATTATTCAGTTATTAAATGTCTAAATTTATTTGTATTTTGTAGAAAACACTATTTCAAGAATACGGCGCCCTTTTTAATAACTTTTCTGCAGTACCAATGCAACCGCACTAATCTTATGTGAATGAAGCTTAAATAGTCCAACCAAACTCCAAACTGTTCTAGGTATTTTTTACACTATTAAATATATTCTCAGATTAATCTGCCAAGGTCGTTACAAAGTAACGGGATTTTATAACGGTATTTTTCTGGAGCGGTGCCGCATGTAACGTTACACGCGCGTAACCGTTTTGCCCATCACTAGAAGCTTAACACTTAGTTTCAATTGACTCAAAATAAAGTATTCCATCATCTCCTAAAATTATTGTAACGAGTCGCAAGGCACCTTACAACATAAGTTAAATATATCTATTGCATCTATTGCATGTGCATATAAATCACGACACCAGAAGACGGATTTTTAAATTTAAGAAAGTACAAGTACGCACTAAAAAAGAGCTACTGCCTACTGCTAGTAGTATTAATACTATTTAGTGCTTATTAATATTAAATTAACTTTGAAGCAACCACTCGGATTGTCTCGTATCCATGCCTACAAAAGATTTGCAGGTGAACGATCATCGATGACTTCTGCAGTAAAATAAATTCACCACAGAAATCTGCCTCACGCTCAGGACACGAGACTACGTCTCGTCATCATGGCTGCGACAACTCTACGTTTGAGTAGAGAGTATGGGAAGATATACTACAGAAATGATCCTGTGAAGTATGATCTTGCCGTTGCAACCAGAACGTCTGCCATACGTTAAGTTGTAGTGACATACTATCAGTAAGTTATAACAACTAAACTGTGTGTTAAAGAGAGACAGAGTGATTGTTTACTAATGCCGACATCTAGTGAAGAGAATGTAAGCTATAAGAACATTTTACCTGCGCGTAACACAAGCTGATTGTAAAGCAGGGTCCACATTAGTAACATTAAAATAGCGATGCTATATAGAAAAGTTTAATTGTTTACATTGTATCTATATCAAATTTCATTTATTTCATTTCAATAAATTTAATTGCTACATCTCGTAAACATTATATTGCCCGAATTTAACTCCAAGAAATTTTTTGTTAGATATTATTAAATGGTGACATTGGAACAACAAAATATCCTGTGATGTGATGTTACTGATTCAATGCTGGGCTGGGATAATGAGCAGGGCTAAAGTTATAAGAGGTGATAACATATAAATAGTATATTACACTATTAGGTTCGAGACGTCAAATAAAATAATAAAATAATAAAAAAAAAATTTACTTTCTGAAATGGCGTGGCCTATCTAGCGTGTTTTGAATTTATTTTGTTGGAAACCAAAAAAACAATTTTGTGTTTTGTTGTCAAAACTGTGCTTATAATGGCTGATAAAGACGATTCAGAGGTAGATTCGGACATTGGAGAATCGTATCAAATAGGTCGTGGGTTAATGACCCACAAAATCAGGTATGAAAAAATCTATGATGCCTTCAGGAAATGGTTGAATGAGAAGAAAACGGAGGTATCTGAAAAAACTTTGCTGGCTTATTTTGTTCAGAGAAGATTGAAATCTCCGGAAAGCTTGTGGGCAGAGTAGTCTATGCTTCAAAGTACGATCAACTTAAATGATGATGTCGATATATCGCAATTTAAGAAGTTAGTAGCATTTCTAAAGAAGAAAAATATTTGACCCCATGCGAAAATATCAAGGGTATTTACCAGAGAAGAAATGAACAAATTTCTGCTGGAAGCCCCCGATGAAAACTGTATTATGATGAAAGCAGTGATGATAATGGGAGGCGCTGGGGCTCTTAGGCGTGATGAACTTATGAAGATGACCGTTGATGACATTACGGATGAAGGTTCAGTTGTCATTGTTAAAGTGCCTGATACCAAAACACATTTAGTCGAATTTTCATAATCATTGACAAGGACAATGAAAAAGTCCCTTTTTTGACGAATTTACGAAAATATACAGACTTAAGACCTAACGAGACTAACTCGTCGATTTTTTTACTCAGTTCGTCAGGGAAAGTGTATAAATCAACTTGTGGGTATAAATACATTGGAACGAATACCACAAAAAATTGCCGAATATTTAAAACTGCAAGATTCAAAATCCGATACTGGACATGCTTTTAGAAAGACGTCGGCGACTTTATTAGCGATTAGTGGAGTTGATATTATGGCACTCAAACGTCATGGGGGCTGGAGGTTTTAGTGATAACGTTAATGTATTATTTGATTAACAGAAAATGTAATTTTAGGTCTTCTGGTGTCTGGTGGTGTAGAGTTTGCTGATAAGATTTTACATATCAATAGCGGCAGTGACAATGAATTTGACACCATTCCAGTGTTTGAAGACAGAACTACTGAAGTTTATTCTAATCCTAACATATCTAACTCAATAATACAGAAAATTCAATTACTGTAAAAGCAATAGATAAAAACGAGGGAAAAACTATTAAGTTTAAGAATTGTACAAATTTTAATTTTTACAATAAATGAGCCCAGCATCTGTTGGTGAAAAGAATTACTGATTTTTACTTACCGCAATAATGCTGTTATGAACTTAAAAAACTATTATTTTTTTGATTTCTATGGAAACAAGCCACAGTGTTGTATATTCAACTTACAGAATGTGTCAACAATGACAGTAAGTGCATATTTCAGAACGATTGTGCGAAAAATATTTTTTTGTGTTTGTCGTGTGATGTGGACAATTTAGTATTTAGTTTGTTATATCATATAGAAGCTTAATAACGATAATCTGAATAATGACATTATTGTAACTAACCAAAGACTTTAATATATACCTACTTATATTTATTTGAACACAGTAAAAATATGATTGCATAATAATAATTATTATTCGTAAGTAGGCATCTTCTTCAGCAATAGTAAGAACCGGACATGGTCCAAATGTTTCCTTATGACCCGGATTCTTCCTTTTAAATTCTAATGTTGATTTCAGTATACCGTACTGTCTGGCAACTTCCCTATAGTATTTTCTATTCTGTATTTCCTGTAGGTCATATGCTAATTGCATCCTATTATAATTCCCCTTTCTCGGCATTTTGTTGCCCGAGTAAAAATATTTGAATATAGTAATGGGACAAAAAACAATACAGTTATTGGACACCTGTCCTGGACGAAAATCCATATAAAAAATTCTAGTACATTAAACCCCTAAACTTAACATTATACGAAATAAAATCTGTTATTTACAAAATACAGTTATTGGACAGATGTCCAATCATAAAATTTAAGTATTTTGTAAGTTTAGTTATTGGGCACTGCCCAGGTTAATATATACATTAGTGTATGGTACTCCTGTAAATAGCCTGGAAGAGCTGCAGCTACGGATTAATCAAAAGTGTTAAGAAATCCAAACCAAGGAGGGTGTTTTTGATAGAGTTCGAATATCGTTGAGACGAAGATGTCGTGCCTGCTTGGAAATGGACGGAGGGCACTTTGAACATCTTCTGTAACTTTGTTTTTTGTTTGTTAAAAGCTTCCTTTGTCGGTTTATTCCTAATAAAATAAAATGTTTAAAAAACGAATAGTGGTTCATATATCCGCAACCGTTACTTTGCGGACCCATGTTTATTAAGACTTTTCTGCTTATTTTGGTTCATACTATTACCTCCTGAAATATTTTACACTCTTTCTTTAACACCCTGTATGTGTAATTTGGAATATTTGCACAAATAAAAACTAAAGTTGCCTAATAAATTTTCTCACATGTATGCTTTTTCAGTGTGAGAACATCACAGGATATTTTGTTGCCACCATTTAATAATATCTAACAAAAAATTTCTTTAAGTTAAATTCAGGCAATATAATGTTGGTGAGATGTAGCAATAAAATTTAACGAAATGAGATAAATGAAATTTGATATAGATACAATGTAAACAAATAAACTTTTCTATATAACATCGCGATTTTAATGTTACTAATGTGGATCCTGCTTTACAATCAGTTTGTGTTACGCGCAGGTAAGATTTTCTTATAGTTTACATTCTCTTCACTAGATGTCGCCATTAGTAAACAATCGCTCTGTCTCTCTTTAACATACAGTTTAGTTGTTATACCTTACTGATAGTATGTCACTAGAGCTTAACGTAAGGCAGACGTTTTAGTTATAACAGCAAGATCATACTTCACAGGATCATTTCTGTAGTATATCTTCCCATACTCTCTGCTCATACGTAGAGTTGTCGCAATCATGATGACGAGATATAGTCTCGTATTCTGAGCGTGAGGCAGATTTCTTGTGGTGAATTTACTTTACCGTAGAAGTCATCGATGATCGTTCACCTGCAAATCTTTTGTAGGCATGGATACGAGACAATCCGAGTGGTTGCTTCAAAGTTAATTTAATGTTAGTGCGCACTAAATAGTATTTAATAACTATTAGATATTTTTATATATTTATTCACTATGCACTGGTACTACTTATCCCATTTCCCATTAATTATATGTTCCACACTTCCACAGCACGGAGTTGAAGTATAATTGTGGCTTTTTTACAACTTATTTGTGGTCGGTGTAGCCAGATTGAACGCTTTATCGCAAATTGAGGGTGATTTTAACTGATAATTTGCGCTTGATTCTTTACAAAAAGCGCATTTGTTCTTATGTTGCGTTTTTTAATCTCTATAATTACTGAATGTGGCATGCTCTAGTTTTATGTTCTATAGACGTTATCACTGACACGGACCACGGACCTTTACCAGTGACGACTTTTTGAGTGTATCTGGTGCCAGTGGCTGCCTGTTTTTGAGTGTATCTGGTGCCAGTGGCTGCCTGTTGACCGTGGAATTCTATGTATCCTATCCTTATCTTTCGTGGTTCGAGGTTCGATATGCAAATTAATCTAGCCTTATACAGTGCTTTCGAAAAGTAACGAATAAATTAATTATTTTTGAAATTGAGAAGTTTTCGAAAAAATCCCCTGGCACGTCAATTTTGTTTTTAAAAAAGACACTTTTTGACATACGATCCATATTTGTGACGTCATCGTTGTTCGAGATATGACTTCATCGACAATTTTTTTAAATAGCAACCCCTAATTTTAACCATGCCATTTGAAAGAGCGTGTCATTGTACATACATACATCATGAAAAATTAAGGTGTTACATATGGAGTTACCTAACAAAAATTTCAAGAAAATAATGTTTGAATATTTTAAAATTTAATTTTCACAGTACTGTGCACCTCCCCATTATGCAACACCTGTACGTGTTTATTTAAATGAGCTGTTCCCGAATACTTTAAAAGTAAAGTATACGTTTCTAGACAGATTAATTTAGATTTAAAAGCAAGAATTCGTCACGAGATACATCGTATACCTCCTGAAGTTATTGATAATGTTCAAAAAGAATTATTAATCGCCTTGGCTAATGACAAACAGCCAACGGTGTACAATTTGAACATTTAATTTAATAGTTTTTTTAGATAATCATTATCATCTTGAAATTTTAGTTACTAATAAATTAAGTAAGTTAATAGTTATATTTTCCTCCAAAAATATATTAACCTGGGCAGTGTCCAATAACTAAACTTACAAAATACTTAAATTTTATGATTGGACATCTGTCCAATAACTGTTGAAACTGGACAAAAATCCATATAAAAAATTCTAGTACATTAAACCCCTAAACTTAACATTATACGAAATAAAATCTGTTATTTACAAAATACGGTTATTGGACAGATGTCCAATCATAAAATTTAAGTATTTTGTAAGTTTAGTTATTGGACACTGCCCAGGTTAATATATTTTTTTGCAAAATATAACTATTAACTTACTTTTATTAGTAACTAAAATTTCAAGAAAATAATGTTTGAAGATTTTAAAAATTAATTTTCACAATACTGAAAATGATAATGATTATCTAAAAAAACTATTAAATTAAATGTTCAAATTGTACACCGTTGGCTGCTTGTCAGTAGCCAAGACGATTAATAAATAAATTCTTTTTGAACATTATCAATAACTTCAGGAGGTATACGATGTATCTCGTGACGAATTCTTGCTTTTATGGTCAAAATTGGGGGTTGCTATTGAAAAAAATTGTCGATGACGTCATATTTCGAACAATGATGACGTCACAAATATGGGTCGTATGTCAAAAAGTGCCTTTTTTAAAAATAAAATGTACGTCAAGTACCAGGGGATTTTTTCGAAAACTTCTCAATTTCAAAAATAATGAATTTATTCGTTACTTTTCGAAAGCACTGTATAAGGCTAGATTAATTTGCATATCGAACCTCGAACCACGAAAGATAAGGATAGAATACATAGAATTCCACAGTCAACAGGCAGCCACTGGCACCAGATACACTCAAAAAGTCGTCACTGGTAAAGGTCCGTGGTCCGTGTCAGTGATAACGTCTATAGAACATAAAACTAGAGTTACCGCATTCAGTAAATCACAGAGATTAAAAAAAAACAACTTAAGGACAAATGCGCTTTTTGTAAAGAATCAAGCGCAAATTATCAGTTAAAATCGCCCAATTTGCGATAAAGCGTCCAATCTGGCTATATCGATCACAAATAAGTTGCAAAAAAGCCACAATTATACTTCAACTCCGTGCTGTGGGAGTGTGGAACATATAATTAATGGGAAATGGGATAAGTGCCAGTGAACAGTGAATAAATATATAAAAATATCTAAATAGTTATTAAATACTATTTAGTGCGCACTAACATTAAATTAACTTTGAAGCAACCACTCGGATTGTCTCATATCCATGCCTACAAAAGATTTGCAGGTGAACGATCATCGATGACTTCTGCGGTAAAGTAAATTCACCACAAGAAATCTGCCTCACGCTCAGGATACGAGACTATATCTCGTCATCATGATTGCGACAACTCTACGTATGAGTAGAGAGTATGGGAAGATATACTACAGAAATGATCCTGTGAAGTATGATCTTGCCGCTATAACCAAAACGTCTGCCTTACGTTAAGCTCCAGTGACATACTATCAGTAAGGTATAACAACTAAACTGTATGTTAAAGAGAGACAGAGTGATTGTTTACTAATGGCGGCATCTAGTGAAGAGAATGTAAACTATAAGAAAATTTTACCTGCGCGTAACACAAGCTGATTGTAAAGCAGGGTCCACATTAGTAACATTAAAATAGCGATGTTATATAGAAAAGTTTATTTGTTTACATTGTATCTATATCAAATTTCATTTATTTCATTTCGTTAAATTTAATTGCTACATCTCACCAACATTATATTGCCCGAATTTAACTCAAAGAAATTTTTTGTTAGATATTATTAAATGGTGACAACAAAATATCCTGTGATGTGATGTTACTGATTCAATGCTAGGCTGGGCTAATGAGCAGGGCTAAAGTTATAAGAGGTGATAACATATACAAATATTTTTTTGTGTTTATTATAAAATAAATATATATGTATATGTGGACAAGTTAGTGTTTAGTTTGTTATATCATATATAACCTTAATAACGATAATCTGAATAATGACATTATTATAACTATCTACCGACTTATACTTAAATTTATTTGAACCCAATAAAAATACGATTGCATAACAATTATTATTCGTATGTAGTTAAAATTTGTGTGCGCATATTCGAATCACTAACAGTGTTGCCATATTTAACAAACCAGTGGCACAAATTGATAAATAAAAAGGGGCCCAAAAGAGCAACCAACTATACGATTTCTCTAAATTTTACACTCTTTACCATTTGTTATTAGATAAATATATATTTTGTTATTTATCATTTTTTTTTAATCACGGTATATTTTTATACGCTGGAATTACATTAAAGGAAATCACGACCCTTTTTAGGTTGTTGGCGCTAACTAATTATTAATAAGGTAAGTACATAGTTTACTGCAGTTTTTTTCGGATATTTTGCCGCACTGAAACAAAAATAACAAATTAGTAAAAAACCCTCTTCGCCAGCGAATGAGTCAAGGGTTGGTTTTTAGAAATTAAAGTTACTAAATAAATTTTCTCACACTGAAAAAGCATACATGTGAGAAAATTTATTAGGCATCTTTAGTTTTTATTTGTGCAAATATTCCAAATTACACATACAGGGTGTTAAAAAAAGAATGTAAAATATTTCAGTTGGTAATAGTATGAACCAAAATAAGCAGAGAAGTCTTAATAAACATGGGTCCGCAAAGTAACGGTTGCGGAGATATGAACCACTATTCGTTTTTCAAACATTTTATTTTATTAGGAATAAACCCACAAAGGAAGCTTTTAACAAACAAAAAATAAAGTTACAGAAGATGTTCAAAGTGTCCTCCATTTCCAAGTAGGCACGTCATCTTCGTCTCAACGATATTCGAAGTCTCTCGAAAACACCCTCCTTGGTTTGGATTTCTTGACACTTT
Source organism: Monochamus alternatus (assembly GCA_037114965.1). Taxonomy (NCBI): domain Eukaryota; kingdom Metazoa; phylum Arthropoda; class Insecta; order Coleoptera; family Cerambycidae; genus Monochamus; species Monochamus alternatus. The sequence continues at coordinate 127,578,001 of CM073426.1, forward strand.
TGATTAATCCGTAGCTGCAGCTCTTCCAGGTTATTTACAGGAGTACCATACACTAATGTCTTCAAATATCCCCAAACAAAGAAATCTGGAGGGTTCAGATCAGGAGATCTTGGAGGCCATAAAACAAGCCCGGCCCTACGTACCCATCTATGTGGCACGTTTTTTATTAAACATTTGGATGGGTATTGTAAGTGACAGGTTTATAGGTCCTGCTGTTTTACCAAACCGATTAACAGGCGCTGCTTACCTCAACTTTCTGCAGAACACACTGTATGAGTTTTTGGAAGACATTCCTTTCAAACAGACGCAACAAATGTGGTTCCAGCATGATGGTGCTCCAGCTCATTTTTCCATGGCCGTTAGAGAGTGTCGTCACTGGTAAAGGTCCGTGGCCCGTGTCAGTGATAACGTTTATAGAACATAGAACTAGAGTATATCGTATTCAGTAACCACAGAGATTAAAAAACGCAACTGCGCTATTTGTAAAGTATCATGCGCAAATTATCAGTTAAAATCGCCCAATTTGCGAAAATGCGTCCAATCTGGCTACACCGATCACAAATAAGATGTAGAAAAGCCACAATTATACTTCAACTCTGTGCTGTGGAAGTGTGGAACATATAATTCACGGGAAATGGGATAAGTGCCAGTGAATTGGAGATGTGTCGTTCGCGAACGACCCGTTCGACTGAACTGCTCCCACTCGCGAACGAAATGAACCAGCTCGCGGAATACAATACAATATATAATTGGTGCCCGGTTCTCGACCAGCTCTCGGCAGTTCCGGCTCACTTACGATCCACGGTAGTTATGGGCACTTTTGGTTATTGATTCGATTCAGTTGAATCGTTTGGTAATATTATTAAAGCATTCGTTGCCGACAGGTATATTATTTTTTTTATGTACATAAAAAAGTTATTGAGAAAGGTAGGTAGGTACTAGTGATGGGACATCGATGCAGAACATCGATGGTTGATAAATAATTTTTTTCAGAAATAAATAGGCGTTTATTTTATAATGAAGAAATCTGGTTTATTTATATATTAACTGTAATGCTATGTAGTATGTATGTGTTTATTTATATGTTCTTACTTAAACTAAGACAGGCCCCAAAATGCTTTCGATATGGATTGAAAAAATAAAATGTTGGAAATTCTTTTTCCCTCCAATCTATTTCTCCTTTGAGTAATTGTTTGCCCAGCTTTGGAGAAATGTCTCTCAGCTGGTACCGACGTTGCCATAATAGTTAGGTGCGTGCGTGCAATCACTGTCAATTTGGGAAACGTTATTTCGTGAGTTTGCCACCATTCTAATGAATTAACATCCAAATTAACCACCGGCATTTTTAAATAAGTTGCCATTTCTCAAAGTTGATCTTGTACTGATGCCGCTGTTTGTTCAATTCAAGACGCCGATGTCCTGATCATAAATCGAATGCTTTTGATTCTAAAAGACAGAAAAATGAGTATTTGTGTATTTGTTACACCATAAGACTTCCAAAATCTTCTAAATCGGTTACAAGTGACTGTCTCCTTTCTTTGTCCTCCGACATTTGAATTCCTCCTACTAAATTATTAATTGCTTCTACTGCCCTTGCGCAATGTAATGCATTTTGAAAATATATTTTCTTAAAGTGCGGATCTAATAACGTTGCGATGACAAGAATTTCGACTTGCTCAGCGGGTGACAAACGTTTCGCAATCTTTGCTAACAAGGCCTTTTGCAATAATTTTGGAGTACTTAAAGTTTTCAAATCTACATCTTTTATTTCCATCAGTTACTAGAACCATTACTTTATTATTGTCAATTCTCCACTCATCACAAGCACCTAGTAGTTTTTCGGAAATATAGTTTGCGGTATGTCTGTCGTCAAGTTCGTAAACGCCTAAAGTAGTTGAATATATTTTATTATCTTCACCAGAATGATTTGTACTTCCCAGAAAACTCTTTGTTTGTAAACATTCGGTCCATATATCAGTGGTGAGGTTGTAGCTATTAGCCTCCTGAATTTTTGACCAAAACAGTGAAGACACAGTGCGGTACTTAGAGTCCAATAAATTGTTGACTGTTTTTCGGGAAGGCATCTTATATTGCGGTACTATAGTTTTCGTGAGTTGGCAAACTCCCTCATCCTCGACCATTGAGATAGGCTGGTAATCTTTACAAATCATATATAAAATGCAGTTAGTTATCTGCATATTATTTTTACCACCGTCGGTGTATGACTCAATATAAGCAGATATATCTTCCAGCATCTTTTGTGTTTTAATGTCCTGGAACTACTAGATATTGATAGGTATAGTTGAGTTTTCGTCTGAATCGGTAATTGGATATTCTTTCAAGTTTATTACGGTACTTGTACTTGCAATACCAATATTACTACTTGCCTTTAGTTTCTGGCCTGTTGTAGCAATATTTTTGTTGCTGGGTTTCAATATATTAAAAAATATTTCAGCACGCACCGATTTTATATGACATTTTAAATTTAAAGTATTGCCTGATGTTTTAATATTTTTGCTACAAAAATTATATTTAGCATGTTTTCCATCGGCTGAGTTTTCAAAATGTTGCCACATATCACTGTTAGGAGGCATTTTTCGATTTGATCTGTGAATAACACATTCTTGTTTAAAGCGGTTAAAAATAAAAAGTAATAATCAATGCTTACCTTGCGAAATTAAATTTCAAAGGGTGCGCAAATAACAAAAACCTCACTGTAAAAAACTACGAGATGAACTGATCGCTATTTAATTTACTATTTTACCCTACCACTCTTCTTTTTTGAAGCGTATAGATCAAATAAGTTGCTTAACTTTAAGTGTATTTCTATTATTTGATTCCTAAAAGAATTCGCTTTCTATTATTTTTTCAAGTCATAAATCATAGTCATGAAAAGTGGGAATGTGTATTTACATCGCCGCCGCAAAATAATCCAATGGAGAAACATCATCAATCAATTATATTTTTTATTTATTTGCATGTTACAGGCGGCAACATGACTAATACAAACGCAAGCCGCTTGGATGATCCCTACATTTGCAGTTTTCAGGTGCGTGTTTATTCGTTCGGGGCCACCGAGTCGAAATCGACAACATCGGACATGTGGTTGATGTTTGCTAAACATTGATGTTAAGAATATTCACCATCGATGATGAAAACATCGAACATCGAACTCTAACATCGATGTTTTGAAATCATCGATGAATACTGCCCATCACTATTAGGTACTAAACAAAAATACAAATGTTTTGATGAAAATAATAATTACATTCAAAATTAAATTGAAATTGTGACCTAGTACAATTTGCAACATTTTAGTAGTGTTGCGTCCGCATAAAACAAAATTTAATTTTTTAAGTATTATTATATAAAATTAAGTAGGTATTTTTGTATAGGTAATTAATGTTATAAATATATTTTATTGAGAAATTTGTTGTGTCGGCAATTTTATTATCGCGGTTTTTTATATTACTTTTTCTACAAATATTTTTATTAGCGAAAAAAGGTTGCAAACGACACTTCGAAAACCGATTCGCGACGATACACACTACTAGTAAAATTTTCGTTATAATATAAATCAAGAAAGAAGACAGATGAGTTAAAAAACCGTTTACCACCATCGATTGCACCAACAGAGCTGCATTGGTAAGTCGTTTTGCAACCCGTCGTTCTTTATTTGTGTTTGTTTAATTATTTTTCATCAATCGTTCATACAGTCTACTAAAATTTAAATCAAGTAGAATGTAAATTCCTTTACTTCATTTGTCTCGTTATTTGATTAGTACACTGTGGTCTCGTTCTTCGTTCATTTCGTTCGCGAATCACATCAATCGGCTCAATTGAGCCGGGAGCCGGTGAGTCGGTTCCTTGAAAATAGCCGAAGTGCCCACCTCTACACTGAACAGTGAATAACAATAAATATGTAAAAATAGCTAATAGTTATTAAGGGCGCTGTTTTTATATGCAAAGTTTGAACGAATTTCATAGCTGTTTGTTGAGACAGTCTAAAAAAAAAATCTGAGTAAGTTAGAAAGAATCTCTCTTCACTATGTCAATTATACAAATTTTCTCCAGGATATAAAACAAAATCCAGGCTGACAAGTCATTTAGAATAAGAAAAAAGAGCATTATTTTCACCTATTATGTTTTATCATAAAATAACCTGAAATTTGCAAGTCAACTGCACATTGAGAAAATTGTACATTATCACATCCCGCAGAATTCTTTTAAAAAACTTACACACTAACTAACACTAACACTTGCATTTATGTAAATTATTAATTATTTTTCACGGTGTATATAACACAGTAGAGATGTGTTGCGATTTCACTGTTCGCTACTTTGGAACTGCTCTGAAGTCGGAGCCGGAGCGGAACTGCTTCCGTTGGCAAAATATCATTGCTCCTTTTCGGAACGGGGAACGGGATAGTTGTAATCCTGTGTGTGTTACTGTGACAGAGAGCAGACAGTCGCAGTCGCGGTGGGGACTAAAGCGGACGGGATACTAAACGGTAGGATTCTTCTTGCTGGGGATTTTAGTCTTTATGTGTCTTATACATATAATCGAACGTATTTCCTTTCTTTTTCTTATAATTTGAAATTGTTTGATTTTTAAACTACTTTCAGGTTCCAATTTCCAACATTTTTAAGTTGTTATTTAAGTTTTGTTGGTAGTTGACTAGTTGTATGAGTACTACATAGTTTATAAAATCCCCCAACATGGATAATAGAAAAAAGTCGTTTCTCTGGACATTTTTTATGCCTATTGACGAAGTCAAAGCTTGTTGCAATATGTGCAAACAAAACATATCATATACATCTTCCACGACTAATTTAATATGACATTTAGAGAGACGTCACCCCACAATAAATTTACACACAACAAAAGCTGAAAATGCTTCTGTCTCAACAGTGGTAACTTCTTCAAATATTACTGCAACGCCCACACCAGTAGAGTCGGAGTCTAGCATAGTTAGTTATCACGGTTCCCAGTTCCCGCTGAGCCGTTGTTATTATACAGATAAAAAGGGTGGCACAGTTCCGAAAAGAAGCAGGTTTTTTGGCACTGTTCCTTGATCGGAACGGAGCAGCCTGGCACTGCTCCTGCAAAGGAGCAGAGTAGCCCATCTCTATAACACAGTGATAAGGTACAAATTCACGGGTTTTCATGTTCTCTAGCACATTTTCCCTTGAAAAGTTAAAGGAAGTGATTCAATTTCAACATTATATTTTAGTATTACACTAATAAGAAACCTCCACCTACTCGGTGTATTTTTTTTGTGCATCTTTAGATACGATTATTTGTCCTTGAAACGCCAGCCTTAATACTATGTATGTAGTGCTTACTAAAATTAAATTAACTTTGAAGCAACCACTCGGATTGTCTCGTATCCATGCCTACAAAAGATTTGCAGGTGAACGATCATCGATGACTTCTACAGTAAAGTAAATTCACCACAAGAAATCTGCCTCACGCTCAGGATACGAGACTATATCTCGTCATCATGGTTGCGACAACTCTACGTTTGAGTAGAGAGTATGGGAAGATATACTACAGAAATGATCCTGTGAAGTATGATCTTGCCGTTACAACCGAAACGTCTGCCTTACGTTAAGTTCCAGTGACATACTATCAGTAAGGTATAACAACTAAACTGTATGTTAAAGAGAGACAGAGTGATTGTTTACTAATGTCAACATCTAGTGAAGAGAATGTAAACTATAAGAAAATTTTACCTGCGCGTACACACAAGCTGACTTTAAAGCAGGGTCCAACATTAGTAATATTAAAATAGCGATGCTATATAAAAAGTTTATTTGTTTGGACTGATTTTATTGGATACATTATTTATAACTAATCTATTCATTCATAATTAAAAAAGTATAGAAATATTTATTATAAAAAGGTTTGTTTTTCTTCTACACTTCAATAATTGTAGAAGAGCACGGTTAAATTAAAAAATTAATTATCACAAATATTGTAACACTTGGTTAGTTTCAATTGACTCAAATTCAAGTATTCTATCATCTCCTAAAATTATTGATTCGCAAGGCACCCTACAACATAAGATAAATATCTATTGCATGTGCATATAATCACGACAGCAGAAGACGGATTTTTAAATTTAAGGAAGTACAAGTACGCACTAAAAAAGAGCTACTGCAGACTGCTAATAAGTATTAATAATATTAATACTATTTAGTGCTTATTAACATTAAATTAACTTTGAAGCAACCACTCGGATTGTCTCGTATCCATGCCTACAAAAGATTTGCAGGTGAACGATCATCGATGACTTCTATGGTAAAGTAAATTCACCACAAGAAATCTGCCTCACGCTCAGGATACGAGACTATATCTCGTCATCATGGTTGCGACAACTCTACGTTTGAGTAGAGAGTATGGGAAGATACACTACAGAAATGATCCTGTGAAGTATGATCTTGCCGTTACAATCAAAACGTCTGCCTTACGTTAAGTTCCAATGACATATTATCAGTAAGATATAACAACTAAACTGTATGTTAAAGAGAGACAGAGTGATTGTTTACTAATGTCGACATCTAGTGAAGTGAATGTAAACTATAAGAAAATTTTACCTGCGCGTACACACAAGCTGACTGTAAAGCATGGTCCACATTAGTAACATTAAAATAGCGATGCTATATAAAAAGTTTATTTGTTTGGACTGATTTTATTGGATACATTATTTATAACTAATCTATTCATTCATAATTAAAAAAGTATAGAAATATTTATTATAAAAAGGTTTGTTTTTCTTCTACACTTCAATAATTGTAGAAGAGCACGGTTAAATTAAAAAATTAATTATCACAAATATTGTAACACTTGGTTAGTTTCAATTGACTCAAATTCAAGTATTCTATCATCTCCTAAAATTATTGATTCGCAAGGCCCCTACAACATAAGATAAATATCTATTGCATGTGCATATAATCACGACAGCAGAAGACGGATTTTTAAATTTAAGGAAGTACAAGTACGCACTAAAAAAGAGCTACTGCAGACTGCTAATAAGTATTAATAATATTAATACTATTTAGTGCTTATTAACATTAAATTAACTTTGAAGCAACCACTCGGATTGTCTCGTATCCATGCCTACAAAAGATTTGCAGGTGAACGATCATCGATGACTTCTATGGTAAAGTAAATTCACCACAAGAAATCTGCCTCACGCTCAGGATACGAGACTATATCTCGTCATCATGGTTGCGACAACTCTACGTTTGAGTAGAGAGTATGGGAAGATATACTACAGAAATGATCCTGTGAAGTATGATCTTGCCGTTACAATCAAAACGTCTGCCTTACGTTAAGTTCCAATGACATATTATCAGTAAGATATAACAACTAAACTGTATGTTAAAGAGAGACAGAGTGATTGTTTACTAATGTCGACATCTAGTGAAGTGAATGTAAACTATAAGAAAATTTTACCTGCGCGTACACACAAGCTGACTGTAAAGCATGGTCCACATTAGTAACATTAAAATAGCGATGTTATATAAAAAGTTTATTTGTTTGGACTGTATCTATATCAAATTTCATTTATGTCATTTCAATAAATTTAATCGCTACATCTTACCAACATTATATAATTTAACCTTAAAAAAAATTTTGTTTGATATTATAAATAGTGACATTGGAACAACCAAATATTCTGTGATGTGGCGTTACTGATTCAATACTGTATTACAGCAGAGTATCGTCATATTGTCTAATCTGTGGTATATAGTAAGTTAGTGTTATACAAAAAGATAAATATAGAACGTGCTTAAAGATGCGCGAAGTGGTCATAGTGTACTTTCCGACATTTTTAGGTATGTTGAAGCCGGTAAATTTAAATTTGTACAACAACAACAATTGTATATCTTTATATTGTATGTAATTTTATCAAGTTGCTCTTAAATAATTTCCTTTGTTTTGTGTACTAAGGGTCGAATTAATTAATACTTGAATATTTTATCTCAATAAAATAATTATTAAAAGGATCAGCGTATATGTATAGTGCAATTTTAATAAATAATTTTGGAAAATTAAAAACACGTTTAAGAAAAATATTTTATGTGTAAACCCAATGAATACTTTACTTTATTTTTTGGTTCATAATACCTATTCACATTTATCGAATTAATACCAGATGTCTTGTGATGATATTTGTCTGATTTATATTTCTTCCTGATGAAGTCATAAGCTATTTTTTCTTTTACATGCATGGCTGAATTTATTGAATGCCGATCGCATGTCAGGCTCATCCGATGGATTTAACAGGTATATTTACACTCATATCAAGTTAATTAAATCATAGGTGATTAATGTTGTGACTTGCTCGTCCATTAAAATGCTACGAATATGGTTCTGATTCCACCATATGTCACTACTACTAAATCACTAATAAGACACTAGAAAGTAATTAATAATCCTTTATTATAATTTCAATTACTGACTGCAACTCAAATATACAACAGATTAGAACAGTTAACTTATCATATTACTTGAACCATCTTGGGTCGTTACATATTTTCTGAACTTCGAGGACTCTTTTTGTTTACTTTCTTGCGCTTAAACTGAAATAGAAATAAAAAATGTCTGACATCTCATTTGTTTTAAGTAAATATAAAATATACCTATAGATATATACAGAAGGAATAAAAGTCAGTCTCTTTTGTTTCATACTGCTGGATGTACTACCAGATGACGTATACTAGGAGGGAACTTAGCTAATACAGGTTTTCTAAAAAGTATTAAATATATAAATATTTTTATAATTTTATAGTAAAGTCACTGTTTAATTTAGCTAAATGCAAATACATATAAAATTATGTTACCTACTTAAAACTTTCTCTTGTTTTATGTGGTGAGCTTGAAATACTGGATGTACAGGACTGGATGGTATTTTTTCAGAGGTTGATAACTTTTCTCTGGCGAAGATAATGATATAGTACTAATAGAAAGTGCATTGAAATTTATTATTGACAAAATTAATCGAAATAAAGAAGCGATAAAGATTATAAAACTACCTAGTTCTGGTCCTCTGCATTCTTTTTTCTGAACATTTTCATTCATAAATTTCGAGACGGAAGTACATTGTTTTCCTTTATTAAAATCTGTTTAAAGAAAATGTTATTAATATATATATTTTCTACGATTCCACTGTAAATTTGGAAGATCTATTATTTCTAAAGTTCGTTAAATCATTCACCTCTGGGAAACCTAAAAGTAAATGAATTATTCTTGGACATGGTGTCTGCAAATATTTTAAATTATCTATTTATACTACAGGGTGGTCCAAAAGTCTGGAAACGGTGAATTTATTTCGCGCACGAGTGGAAAATCGAAATTCTGATACTGGGATCTTTAGTAATTTCACCCGAGGAATCGAATAGGCCTATCAGATTTTGGGCCCGATGGGGCCTTATACGAGATATCAGGCCCAACTTTGAAACTTCAAATGCAAACCCATCTTTTTTATTGCAAATTCGGATTCAGCGGGAAATTTTACATCCGAATTGGTTAAAACCCAAAATTTTTTCGTCCATTATTGGGTCATATGGGTCGTTCAAGACCAGGGGGCACAAATTGATATTCTGGTTGAGGCAATTCAAATTTGAATTTGGGCCTCAAATTTGAATTTGGGCCTCATATCTCGTTAAAGGCCCCATCGGGCCCAAAATCTGATGGACCCAATCGATTGCCCGAGAAAAATTACTAAGGACCTCAGTACCAGAATATCGATTTGTGCCCCCTGGTCTTGAACAAAAAACGCTGCATAGGACCTAAAAATGGACGAAAAAATTTTGGGTTTTAACCAATTCGGATGTAAAATTTCCCGCTGAATCCGAATCTGCAAAAAAAAGATGGGTTTGCATTTGAAATTTCAAAGTTGGGCCTGATATCTCGTATAAGGCCCCATCGGGCCCAAAATCTGATGGGCCTATTCGATTCCTCGGGCGAAATTACTAAAGATCACAGTATCAGAATTTCGATTTTTCACCCGTGCGCGAAAGAAATTCACCGTTTCCAGACTTTTGAACCACCCTGTATAAACTGTAAATGAAAACTTGATATAACTATAAACACTATTATTTAAAAGTTATAATAAACTATTTAGGGTTATAAACAAAGATAAACAAAATGTAAATAAACAAAAACACAGAACGCAGTTTTGTTTGTAAACAATCCACAGAAACATTACTAAAAATGGCTGCCGGCAGGCTATGACCCAAAAAGTGGATGCGCAGACGTCTAAACTTGTTCTATATATATCTTTTTATATGGTTCGTTATGTGTATTGAGAATATTGAAATGTGAAGTAGTTGTATTACAAATTTCAACTGTAGTAGTGTAGTTGAACAGAATGACGATTTGCAAGTGTTGCTTTTTAAGTAATGTCACAAAGTTCTCATCCTCCCTCCCTGAACAGGACACCTATGATTTGAATAACGAAAACTAACCTTCAGTATACAGAACCAGTACTAAAATTAGTTTTTATTATGTGGTTATATGTTATAATCTGTGACAGAACAATGATTAAAAATAATTATTCAGTATGTATTTATTTAGTTATGATTATGATTCATGCATTCAACATTAACATTTTTCATGTAGGTACATCAAAATATATATCATTTTATATTATTAACACAACATAAGATAAATACCAACTGTATGTGCATAAAACAGGGTGACTTACAATAATTTTAGGTGATAGAATACGTGATGTTGAGTCGATTGGAACCAACATACCTATATACAGTGTGTCCGGAAATTATGCGTCAAGACTTCAGGAGGTGATTCCTCACAAAAAATTAGGGTCACAAAGTCCTATAACAATTTTTCGAAAACTCAATATTAACGGATATACAGGGTGTTTTAAAGTTAAAATTTTATTTTCGATATGTGTAAATAAGATATCCAAATATTTACATAAAATTTGTAAATCGGGAGTTTTTGTGGACGAGAAATTCAGATATGTTTCTAATTTTGACGTCACTAGTAGAGGGCGCCACATGTGCCACTGCTACTAGCATTAATACTATTTAGTGCTTATTAACATTAAATTAACTTCGAAGCAACCACTCGGATTATCCCGTATCCATCCCTACAAAAGATTTGCAGGTGAACGATCATCGATGACATCTGCGGTAAAGTAAATTCACCATAAGAAATCTGCCTCACGCTCAGGATACGAGACTATTATCTCGTCATCATGGTTGCGACAACTCTACGTTTGAGTAGAGAGTATGGGAAGATATACTACAGAAATGATCCTGTGAAGTATGATCTTGCCGTTGCAATCAAAACGTCTGCCTTACGTTAAGTTCCAGTGACATACTATCAGTCAATTATAACAACTAAACTGTGTGTTAAAGAGAGACAGAGTGATTGTTTACTAATGCCGACATCTAGTGAAGAGATTGTAAACCATAAGAAAATTTTACCTGCGCGTAACACCAAGCTGACTGTAGGCCCGGCGCAAAATGAGATGCAGCTTGGTGAGGCGAGGCAGGGGGCAGCATCCGTCACGGAGAGTTTTCTGCGGGAGGAAACTGCTAGAGCGGGTACCGCGCAAATACGATTGCAGATTTCACTCCGCAGGCAGGCCACATTACTGAAAAATGACAACTGCTACTGCACTCATTGATTCTCAATTTAGTTCTGAATCTGATTCAGAAGACGAGTTTGAGTCCGAAATGGCATCGTGTATCACCCAGATGCGTAGTAATAATAAGTCAGTGAGAAGTTTGTACTAGAAAAAAACAAAAATTCATGGAGAATTTGCCTTAGCTAAAGAATTTGGTGACGATTTTGTTCTCATGTAGTCTACATGGCTTGTATCGTACAAAACTTATCTAATTCGCACAGCCTCGATTAATTTTTCTTCCATGTTTTCAAACACGCACCGTGATTTCTAAAGAAAACTGCGACAACTACACTGCGTTCCGCAGGATCACGTTGAGCCAAAACTGCGTCACATCACGCTGCGAAGAAATATGCGCAATAACTATTATTACTTAGATTCACAAAAACTCGCCGTGACTCACGCTCACGCGCTAAATTAAATATTAGCCAGTGGCTACTAGAAAAGAATGGGTAACTCATAACATTATCCAGCAAAGCATATGGTTGAAAAACTTATACTGGTTGATGAATAGCTTACAAAGTATTGAGGTTCAAAATTTGTACAAAAGTGAAAAACGAAAATATAAACAAAATATTATAAATGAGAAACGAAAATACTATTCCAATAAAATTGATAGTTCATCTAATAAAATTCGTGAAATGTGGAAAATAATTAATTATAAGTTGGATCGTAAAAAGCCACATATAAATCTCATAATTTTGGATATAGACAATGTTAAAATATCTAGTACAGAAGTTGTAACAACATTATTTGCTAGGTCTTTTTCGACTGTCGTCACTGAAAAGTTGGAACTGCATTTTGGGTCTAATTTGTCATTACCTTGTACTCTCTCGTATTAATCCAATTAATGAATAATTCACTTAATAATGGTTGTTTTCCGGATGTTCTAAAGTTGGCTATTGTTAGGCCAGTATATAAGAGAGGCAATTGTGAGGATATTGATAACTATAGACAAATATCGGTATTAAGTATCATATCTAAATTATTTGAGAAGATTGTATATAATAGAATATGGTCTTACTCTAAAAAAGCTAAGCTCCTAACCACGTCACAGCATGGATTTACCCAGGGGAAATCTGTTGAGACAGCATCATGTCACCTATTGGAATATGTCTATGGGTCTCTTGATAATGGTAAATATGTTGTCTCACTATTATTTGACTTGTCAAAAGCATTTGACACTATTAATAAAATTTTACTAAAGCAAAAATTAGAAAACATGGGCTTTCGAGGGAACGTTTTGTCCTGGATAATTTCATATATGAGCAATAGATCTGTGAGAGTTAAACTTGGAGAATCATTATCAGAGCCATATCCTTTGAATCTCGGAGTTCCACAGGGGTCCTCACTAAGTTCTTTGCTATTTTTGCTTTATGTTAACGATCTACCTGATTACATTACAAATGGCCATGTAACGATGTTTGCAGATGATACTACAATCACAATTTCAGCCAACACTCCTGAGGAACTTAAGAGGAAGGTAATGGAGGTTCTTGATGAGTTCAGTGCTTGGTGTGATCGTAATAAGTTTATACTAAATAAAGATAAGACATTGATAATAAATTTCGACATACAAAGATTACTTCGAAATAACTTCTTTTTAAATGATGCACTTACGTTTTCACCTAATGTAAAACTTCTGGGCACATATTTTGATTCCACATTGTCTTATGATAATCACATTGACTATGTTTGCAAACAATTGATTAAGGCATATTTTGCATTACTACAACTGAAAAGTTCTCTTAACGAAAACTCTATGTTAAGTGCATATTATAGTTTAGCGTATTCATATTTATCATACAATATAATATGTTGGGGAAGTGGAAGAGAGATAAATCGTGTTTTGTTGCTCAAATGCGATTAGTAAGATTACTGTATGGAATTCTACCTATCCTGTACACTTATATTTAAAGAGAAAAGACTTTTGACATTACCTTCATTATACATACTGAAATCTACTATTTTTGCTAAAAAAAATGAACATCTGTTTAGAACATGCTCATCTTATCACCAATACAACACTAGACATGGAGATTTGTTATTAAGCGTACCTAAGCATAATACTGCACATTTTGAACACTCTCCATATTATAAAGCCGTTGCTTTATTTAATATGCTACCAAATAATATAAAACACACAGCATCATACAATAAATTTAAATATGAAGTAAAACGTTTTTTATTAGATAATGCTTTTTACAGTATCTCAGAGTATTTAAAATTAGGAAATAGAGCTAAATGATTGTCATGCTTTCGAAATGCGGAGTTCACACTCTTTGGAAATGTTTGTTGTCTATTATGATGTGTTTATGTTAGTAGGTAATATTTCAGTTTTCTTGTGCTTTTGTTATACTTTTTGTTAGTCTGTTAGTTCTATTATTTATTATGTATGTTTCACGAAATTGACTTACCATATGTACTATCTGTATCTGTAATGGTGAAGAGTTAAATAAATAAATAAATAAATAAGTATAGATTTTTACTTGCTCTTTTAATGCAGCTTTTGAGCTTAAATATAATAAAAATGCATTATATTCTTGTTTTGTAATTTGATAAATTATTAATTACTCAAATGAAATCGCAATATATAAGTTGTCCAGGTAATTTTTAATACTTAATTTAACTGATTTGGGTATGTCTATATGTATATTAATGAATTTGAGTCAAATTATTTTACTAAGTTGTATTTGTGACATTTGTATGTTATTAAGTTTAATTTGGTCCGGTAATAAGCCAAAATAGGAAAAAGAAGAAGAAAACAATTCGTTACAAATTGCCAACGTTTGGGCCTGTATTAGCCCTTCCTCAAATGATTTTAATTTATTTAAAGATGTTACTGTACATACCATTTTTATTATATACCGTTTGTGCACATATCAGTTTGAACTTCAGCATCTTGAAATTTTGACGCCACCATAGTTTTGGTATTATCAGAAACTCTGCTTGAATCAAAAATGCTACATCCTAAAATTTACATGACACAATACACAAGTACCTACTGACATAATTTTTGCACATTACACTTTTTTTTAATAAATACCAGTACAAAGAACTTACTTATTGGTTCATACAAAAAAATAATGTTTAATGTTTTATTGGAAAAATGTTTGCTTCAAATTGTATTTTTTTTATAGCACTAATCAAGACAATCTTTCAAATGAAAATTCCAATTTTTATCAGCGTAACGCGTAAAATTTTATATCGTGACCTATTTCTTTATATTAGTTGATCCTTGTCCTTTGGACAATGGAAAAAGGAAAAACTACGTCCTGAGGGACAATTATTCACAGTACAATATATCACGGGCATCTTTAGAAGAAAAATAAAATAAACACTAACAGATATTCAAAGTTTTTTGCCTCACACTATATCGATCGTACACAACACGTTACAGTTCTAGCATCGGCCACCTGTAGGATCCTGGGTACCGAACGGTCCCCGAGACGGGTGAGGAGAGCGGAATTGGTAGGGCGGGGCGTGTTCGAGAGTACTTATATATTTATTCTGTAAACTTTGATTATATTGCCCGAATTTAACTCAAGAAAACTTTTTGTTAGAAATTATGAAATGGTGACATTGGAACAATAAAATATCCTGTGATGTGACGTTACTGATTCAATGCTGTATTGTAGCAGAGTATCGTCGTATTGGTAATCTAATCTGTGGTATAGTCAGTAAGTTAGTGTTAAGTGTATTGAAATGTGAAGTAGCTGTGTTACAAATTATAACTGTAGCGGTGGTGTAGTTGAACAGAGTGACGATTTGCAAGTGTATTT
Source organism: Monochamus alternatus (assembly GCA_037114965.1). Classification (NCBI taxonomy): domain Eukaryota; kingdom Metazoa; phylum Arthropoda; class Insecta; order Coleoptera; family Cerambycidae; genus Monochamus; species Monochamus alternatus. Next base: position 127,593,449 of record CM073426.1, read on the forward strand.
TTGTGGATTCATAGATCACACTGTCCACTTAGCTTTGCAATTTACAAGATAAAAATGCAGGGTAGCAACTTACTAATAGTTTCGTACCACACTTTAATAAGTTTTTATTAAGGTTAGATATGAAACAAAATATTGAAGGGCATTATATTTAAGTATACCTTAAATGAGAAGTCACACTTACGTAGTTCACGCTGGCTATGAATTCCACCCTTAATCTATTGTCCATTAGTTTAATAATTTAGTATTGTGTTGTGTATCATCTCATCAAATCTTGTTGTGAAGGTTCAGGTGTTAAAATACATTATTTGGGTTCCGACAGCGAACAGTTCTCGAACAGTTCAAAATAGTCTCCCATGTATATTTTCAATAAGTTTTCATTTGATTTTTTTCAAAACTGAAGTTATCGACTATATTGACCACCATAGAACCGTTCACTGCAGCAATCCGAACAGGACTAAAGTTATAAGAGGTGATAATATATAAAAATAATTTAAGTGTTTATTATAAAATAAATATACATACGTATATGTGGACAGTTTAGTGTTCAGTTTGTTATATCATATTAGTGTTAAAAACGATCATCTGAATAATGATTCGTGTCTTTGCATAAAAATACTAAGAGGGGAAAAATTTAGTAAGTTGATTGTTCTATTTACTGTAATTTTTTCATATCGAGAAACGTTTAGAATAAAAAGTTCTAATTAAAAAAACAACAGAGGTTGGTGGTCACCCTTGTAGACATTTGGTAAAAATAAAAATCATACTCAACAATGTGACTTAATTAACTAAATGTAGTCACCGATTTTCAGATTTATAAGTTTAATCGTTTTTGAGAAAAAAAAATGAAAACCGAAATTGTTTCAATTTTTAGAAGCCCTTATCTCGTCAGAGAACGCTGAAATCGAAAAATTTTATAGAAAGAACCCCCCCTAAAATGACGAAAAGAACACACCCTCCAAAGGAGCGCACATCATTATGGGACAACCCTGTATATTATACACTACTCTTACAGCTATTTGAAGTTTCTAGTTGTTTGTCTCCCGAGAGAGCCAAAGTATTTTCCTCCCGAGGGTAATACTTTCCTTCCTGAAATAAGGGAGTAAAATAGTACCTATGTTCCATGTAGGGAGTAGAAAAAAGTGTCTTTAAGGCACTGATGTAAACTTTTACATGCGTGTCTTAAAAATGCACTTTTAACACAGACATCATAAATAACTATTATTTTAACCGAGTAAAAATACGATTGCATAATAATTATCATTATTCGTAAGTATCTAAAATTTGTGTGCGCATCCGCATATTCATATCACAAAGTTGTAAAAAAGACACATAATTATACTTCAACTCTGTGCTGTGGAACATATAATTCATGGGAAATGGGATAAGTGCCAGTAACTCCAGTAAGTAATATGTATGTAAAAATAATTATGTTTTAATTAGTTTGCACCGGGACAGCGCGTACGCAGTCCCGACTACCAAAAATTACGCGCCCGAGTTATCCGCATTAGGGATAATCGCAGGGGTCAGCCCGACCGTAGTGCAATGGAAGGGCCTCACCCTGGGGGAACCGCCTTGTTGATCACGGTAACCCCTACGCCAGGTAAGTATGCTCTTCTGGGATTTCCGACGAGTACGCAAAGGCCCTGTTTGAATTGATAGGAGCAACATATAAGTGACGCCATCTGGTGATGTTTTTAGAATTATGTATTAATTTTCCTGAGTTAGATTTGTCACCGTGGCTTTCTACATTTTCATGCAATAACTAATAACCTTTTTTTTACTGTTTTAGAAAGGTATTTTAAGCTAATATAAATCAAATCTCCTACAATTCCCATCAATGAAGTCATATGTATGTTCTCTGATACCGAACATCTAGGTATGCTAATGAACAATTCCATAGACAAAGCTCTATTTAATAGTTATCTAAAGAAAATAATCTAATTTACTAACTTGCTAATGAAACACGCTATAAATATCTAACTTCACTTTTTGGCAGTGGGAACACGACAAAATCAACCACAATAGATGAGATCTGACCTATTTCTGCATTTTTAGGATTGCTTCTTCAGGTGGTTTCCTTTACGTTGAATCAAATATCTAACTATAAAAATTATTATAAAAATTAAAATTATTTGAAGTTAAATATCGACAATGACAAAAAGTGACATCCTGTCAATGAATTAAATATGACAATAATTTTAATTTTTATAATAATTTTTATAGTTAGATATTTGATTCAACTTAAAGGAGACCACCTGAAGAAGCAATCCTAAAAATGCAGAAATAGGTCAGATCTCATCTATTGTGGTTGATTTTGTCGTGGTCCCACTGCCAAAAAGTGAAGTTAGATATTTATAGAGTGTTTCATTAGCAGGTTAGTAAATTAGATTATTTTCTTTAGTTAATTATTGAATAGAGCTTTGTCTGTGGAATTGTTCATTAGCATACCTAAATGTTTGGTATCAGAGAACATACATATGACGTCATTGATAGCAATTGTAGGAGATTTGATTTATATTAGCTTAAAATACCTTTCTAAAACAGTAAAAAAATGTTACAAAAGTTAATAATAAGGAATATATGGGTAGATATTGTGGGTGTAATTCAACACAGGTTGGGGTTTTTGTCCACTGAGTAGTTAGTTTCACACAATATTATTAATACCTAAAAATATATAAAAACTAATAACCTCTCGGACTTCCTCTTAACTTATGTTTTGAGGGGAACATATATTATGGATGTACAAAAATAACAAAATTATCATATTGTCGTAATATGTATGTATAAAAAGTGGTATTTCCATCTTATCCAGCACAAAAATAATTTATGAATCTCAAAGGAGACCTTCTTCACATTTCTCTACGTTCAGGATAACTATTTGATTTTAATGTTAAAGCAGATCTCAGCAAAACTTCAAATCTCTAAGCAGTAGTCTTTAGGTTAGAGATATAATAGGTTAGTGGTTTAGGTCAGAAATTTGTTGTGAATGTTAGAGGTTTATGTTAGAGATTTTGGTAAGAGATCTAGGTTGTTATTGTTTATGAAACAACGTAGTTTATCCGAAACACTCAGTTCTGAAGTTACACTTTTAAGTCAATCCTATTGAGATGCTTTTGTTTCTGGCATTTAATGTACATTTTTTAGGCTATAAGATAGACATTTCATTCATGTCTGCAAACTAGTCCTCTTCCTTTTTAAACGTCTTGTTTTTATCTGATAATAATAATAATTAATTAACTGATCTGTATTCTAGAGCTGTGGACAGTCATAAAGTATATGATCAACTGTCTGGAAAATATCGTTTAGATTAACTCAAGTGCATTGGCATTAATTTTCATTGTTACAAAATTTCCTTAGTAAAAATTTGATTGATAAACATAACTACAAATTAGTATTAGTTAGTATTACTTTACACAAAAATTCATTAATTACCGAAGTAATCATGTTTCCTAAAATTATAGGAGCAGACATATTGATTGATTTTTGGCACGGATGCTCCAATCTTAAGACTTAATATCCATTCTTTCCTTACATCTATAAGTTCTCCATTTCCAAATTATGTTGTGCAGTAAACTTTAATTCCACCAGCATCTGGAAAAAGATGAAAACTTTATTCTGGGTCTTAGACCATGAAGAACATTCTGAACGATAGTTTCTTATTTTTGTTCATAACTGCTGAAGTTTTTTCTCATACTATTTTCTTAAAATAACTCCTAGGATAAAACAAAACATTAAACTCTCAATGCTAAATAAAATACCACAAAATGTATCGCACTTTCAGCTACAACAATAAACGACACACGCGTAAGAAAAATGTTTCCCGTGTTTCGCTAGTATCACATGTCAGCGTCAGAGGGTGAGTGCTTTACTTGCAAATATATAAATTATGTTTAGATTAACTTGCACCGGGACAGCGCGTACGCAGTCCCGACTACCAAAAATTACGCGCCCGAGTTATCCGCATTAGGGATAATCGCAGGGGTCAGCCCGACCATAGTGCAATGGAAGGGCCTCACCCTGGGGGAACCGCCTTGTTGATCACGGTAACCCCTACGCCAGGTAAGTATGCTTTCTGCCGCCTCTGACGAGTACCTAAAGGCCCTGTTTGAGTGTATAGAAGCAACATATAAGTGGCGCCATCTGGTTATGTTTTTAGAATTATGTATTGATTTTCCTTAGAGTTAGACTTGTACTTGCTTGACTTGCGTGAAAAACTGAAAACTCGCCATCTTGTTTTTTTAATTTTGAAAAACGCCGGCCAACTCTCTTTGAGGGAGATGTGTTATTATGAATGCACTTTCCAGATTTCTATCTAATTGGGGAGTGACCTACACTTTTTGGACGGACAACAATTCAAGAATACTTCGTTAGGTACACATCCACCATCTAGAAAAAAACTTAACGTTTGAGCAGACATTTCTGGAGATCACATTGTTAGCCCATTTTTTACTTGAAAATTTAATAAGATACATGTCCATGGATCTTTCGGAGAAAGTTATTAATCCTGCTTTAACTGACATATTTAAGCAATATGAGCTATCATGGGGAAAACCACTGGCCACGTGTGGGGAAAACAAAATGGACCAATCGACATTATGCAATGCTTGTGAGGCTATTTTTAAATGAAACATTTAAGAATGGATTGATATCCTACTGATTGACCCACATGCACCAGATTTGTTTTTTATTGACTTTCTTCTGTAGGGCCATTTAAAGACAAACATTTATGCCACACAGCCTAAATTATTGCAAGACTATTCTCTATAAATGCACTATAATGTTGGAATCATTTTGAGCGATGCCACTGTACCTACTGAGGAATAAAACTAGTGGTAATCTGACTGACTATAATAGAAGTAGGTCTCTACATTTATGACAAAATGGCCCTTCTTGAAAGAAACCATGCATGCTATTTGAGTGAAACAAATGAAGATGAGGGGAATCTCCGTTTTTTTTCTACGTGACACTCACTTCTATTACAAATAATTTATACAAATTTACAGGTCCGAAGACTAAACAATTAAACAGTCTGGCGTTAAGATAGCTTTTTGAACATTAATACCAATTGGTTTTCAAGGCACATTGATAAAATTTACATGTTGGTTCTACCATGTATCACTGTAAAAAGTATCAAATACATAATTTACTACAAGAAATTCCAGGTAAATACAATAAAACTTCATATTTTATGCCAAATGACATATTTTTTCTTAAAAATACGTAACAATGTTGTAATTTCTTTTTATTTAATTAATTAAAATGTCCAATGGGAAAAAAAACACAACTACGAAATATACACTTAAAAACAAATCAAAAATAGTTTTATTCCTAATAGTCGACTACTTCTGATATTAATTCTAGGGATATGAAAATCTATCAAAGACAATAGAGACGAACAATTAACATTATTGTGGAAAATTTTAAATAGAAACGGTACAGCTGTCATACTCTTGTTTTCTAAACTGCACCTCTCAAAGAAATAGTTGTATGATGTGCCTCTCAATGGATATACACCATCCAATGAAAAAACTGCAGATTTAAAGAAGCGCCTTTGCACCCTTTCAGTTACCGCATATATAGAATTCCATACAATAAACGAATACTTCAGATTAGAATTGACAAATGTTTGCAACATTTACAAGTAATTTGTTACTAACACACACCACAAATTAATAAGGTTTAGATTTTGCTGCAATTTATTACAGTCAGTGTATGGCTCAATATTAGAAAGGATCTTAACATCTACAACGTAAATTACAACGTTTATATCCAGGTCAGAAGTAATATCGTTAATGAATAAAATAAACAGTAAGGGACCAAGAGCAGATCCCTGTGAGACACCAGACTTCTGTAGGTATTTCATAGACTGATAACCACGGTACTGTACGTACTGCGCTCTATCCGTTAAGTAGTATGAACAAAATAAGGCAATAAGATCAGTACATAGACCAATCTCATCCAATTTACCTAATAATAAACCATTATCTAGATGATCAAAAGCTTTTGAGAAGTCTGTATAGATAACGTCTACTTTACTAGTGCGATCTAAGATATCAATAGTAAATTGAGTTTTACAAAAAAGATTTGTGACAGTAGACCGTCCTTCAAAAACCATGTTGCTCTGGTACAATAATATTACTTACACTGTAAAAAAATAATTACACATTTTAACACAAAAGAACAAAATACTGTGTTAATCGAGGTCCACACGGAACTGTATATATTTTTACACATTTTTCCGTATGTATCAGTGTGTTAAAGGTTTAACACAATCCACTGTGTTAATATAACAAATGTCATGTGTAACTTTTACACATTTCAGTGTTATTTGTGTCATTAAAGGTGTAGGCTTTACGCATTAACATGTTAATTTTATTGTATAACAGGTATTGATATGGAAGACTCCCCCCTTTTTAGTTTGTTAATTATGTTTCTGTTTGCTTTGAAATACCTTTATTTTGACATTTTCTAGAGTCGTCAAGATGCATTGAATATAGCCTGGAATGTTCTAGAAAATGCCAGAATAAATGTATTACAAAAATGATAATTTCAAAAGCGAACACGAACATAATTATCAAGGTAGGTGAGCTTCCGTATCAATATATAGAATGTTCAGAATTATGGTGTTAAAATAAACTTGCAACCAAGTTTGTTAACAAAATATGTATGTATCAAAATTAGCAGTACAGTAGTACATATTATTCTAATAAGGTACTAATAATGTTCTAGTAAATCATAAACAATGAAACAGCAAACATTAAACAAAGATGTATTTAGGCACTACATAAATAGGAGTTTACAGGAGTCAAAATTGAAATTTTGATTTTAAAATTTGTATTAGGACTCTATTTCAGGTTATAAACAGATTTGTTTTATAAAAATGTTGTGTAAAATAATAAATAATGGTATTTCTCGCTTGAGTACTTTCATGTTTTTTAAATTTATGAGTACCCTGTATATCTGATCTAAGACGTTTCTATGATAGTTTCATTTTTTCGAAAAGCAGAACTTTTTATAAAGAGTGACATTTTTCGATAAAGTCAAAAACAAAAAACATTCTCCTCCTGTCAACTCCATCCGTGGCACACTGTATGTACATTATGTTATTTTATATACTTATTCATTATTGTACTTTTAGAAAACAGTAACAAGTTTTGAGAAATTACATAGGAAAAAAAATAATGTCGCCCTTGTTGAAGCTATTACGATGATCCAGCAGCTATACAGTCTACTATGATTTTTTTGGAATCGATTTTTTCTAAAAATATTTTAGCAATTTTTTTATTAAAATTCTGACAATGTGGCGTTCTTCAGCAGGACTTAAAACGCCTGTGGCTCAAATCTCATAAATTTCTATCGAAGAATATTTTTTTTATAGAGCCTTAAAAATGTTTATTGATTTTGTATTTCCATTAAAAATACGGAAGGCATTGAAAATGTCTAAAAATTATTGTTAATCTAAAATATTGTTTTTCTATCTACTTCATAAATTAAAATGTCATAATAATACTGTTATAATAACTAATAAAATTTACTTAAAAAAATTACATTAAAAACGGTATTCAAAAATAATAGTTATTAATTATATAAGAGAAGTAACGTAACAAGCCTTTAATCCACGAAAAAAAAAAACACTCGAGGGGAAACGTTTTATCCACGACCACGGCTAAAACCGGTCAATTAGGGGAATGAAAGCTACGAGAGCACTCTGGTGTCAAACATACTTTTTAATTTTAGAAAACTCAATATATTAAGATTATTCTCAATATCTTGACTTTTTTCTCAATATAATGAGAAAAATCTCAATATCTTGACTTTTTTCTCAATATATTGACTTTTCTCTTAGTACTGTGATATTTTTATGTATTTGTTTACATTCCACTAGCGATTTAGGTAGTAAAAGTATGTTAATTTAGGCATAGGCGTCGCTCGTGGTATTAAAAAAGGGATCAATTTTTCGAGAAATAACATTTGAGATTTTTTTTAGATAATTATTCTTTATGGATCTTTTTCAGATTCTTATTCAGCTTCGTTAGAAATTTCTCTGTACCAAATTTAGCCAATCTACAGTTAACGATTATTTACTTTTTATCTTAAGCACTTATGTCGTCACTTTCAGACCCTTAATAATATCGAATTTCAATCATAGGCGTCCGATATGAGATTTAAAAGGAAACCTCTTTGTGCTAAATTTGAATGAAATATCTTTAAAAGTATTCAAGGTATGAGCATCACACAAAATTAAGTTTTTTTCGCTTATCTGTTAATTATTAGTTAGACAAACAGTTAGTTATACTACTTGTTTTTCATTAAGCCTAGTATCACATTCTCGATAAATTTTTCTTTCACTAAATTTTTTTTTAAAATGGGATCCCATCTGTCATAACAATTTTTACATTTATTAGTGTGTTAGATATTTTTTTCCATAACGATATTATTACATAACTATTTGTTCTTATTTATCTTATCATGAAACTTTCTAAATAACATGTATCACATGAGGTAGGGATCTGAAACCGGCGACATAAATGTTTGATATATTTATTGAAAAGTAAAGAAGCGCTGAATATAGGTTGTCAAAATTTGGTATAGAGGGGTTTCTAATAAAGTTGAAAAAGAATCCGTTAAAAGTAATTTCCTAAAGAAATCGCTAATATAATTTTTCGAAAAATTGATCCCCTTTTCAATTCTACGTGCGACGCCTATGACTAAATTAATATAGTGTCAAAATAGTTACTTTATGAGTATACATAAGCTACAAAAAACTCAGAACAATTGGATAACAAGCAAGTTGCAAGGATGAGTCTATGGAAAGTTAAACCTTTGAGATTAGGTTGCCAAAATTTAGACAGAAGGATTTCAAATGAAAATGAATAAGATTACGACAAAAATAATTTCCTAAAGAAATGTTTCTCTCGAAAAACTAGTCCCCTTTTTCGATTCTACGTGCAACGCCTATGACTAAACACGCTTTTACAACCTAAATCGCTTGTGAAATGTAATTATCAAAGCACTTAGAGAAAAGTTAAGATATTGAGATTTTTCTCATTAATGAGAAAGTAATGAAAAAGTCGACTTTTTTCTCAATATAATTCAGCTTTATTAGAAACCCCTCTATACCAAATTTTGACAACCTATCTTCAGCGCTTCTTTACTTTTCAATAAATATATCAAACATTTATGTCGCTGGTATTGAGCAGATATTGAGATTTTTCACATTATATTGAGAAAACAGTCAAGATAATGAAATTTTTCTCATTATAATGAGAAAAAGTCAAGATATTGAGATTTCTCTCATTATATTGAGAAAAAAGTAATATCTTGAGAATAATCTCATTATATTGAGGAAAAAAGTCAAGATATTTAGAATAATCTGATTATATTGAGAAAAATGTCGAGATATTGAGAATAATCTCAATATATTGAGTTTTCTAAAAATAAAAAGTATGTATGTCACCAGGGTGCCTTCGTAGAAAGCCGTGTGAGAGCTAAAAAAAAAAAAATTATGATTTTGAAAAACGTTATGTTTGACAAATTGGCAATTGCTGAAAAAATCCAGGTCCAACCTTGTGAAGTTGTGGGTTCTGTAGTCCTTCAGAAACTTCTTATCGAGTGAATTTAAATAATCCCGGTCAAAATGACAATATCGTTCTTAAGATAAGTGCTAATAATGATAATTCTAAATAAAATGCTATAAAACCGAAGCGTTGTATTATGAGTTCTCATCCACTAGTGTATTAAAAAGCCTTTATTTCAGGGAAAACAGACGCATTAAACCTACTTAATACACAGTGGTCGTGTATAAACAAATAAAAACAACAACATAACAACAATATTAATAAAGGGAAGGAAATATCAAATATTTAAGTTGTTTTTATTTGTTTGTTTTCGAATATTTCAAAATTAATGCTTATTTCGTTTAAGTATCTATTACAATAGGTAATTTGCTGAAATGAATTTTGTTAGTTGTTTAATAATATTAAAAACAATTTTAATTTATGAAGTAGATTAACAATAATTTACGGATATTTCCAATGCCTTCTACACTTTTTTTAAATGAAATACAAATTCAATGAACGTAAAATTTGTAAGACTTTATAAAAAATATGTAACTGATGCTGAAGAACGCCAAGTCGTCAGATTTTTAATAAACAAAATCCTAAAATATTTTTTTAAAAAATCAGCAGATTAGGTGATGGATCATCATAATAGATTGAACAAGTACCTCTAGAAGGCTAATAATATAAAGTGTTTCTTAAGCAGAGGTCAAAAATACATTACATATGAATTTTACATACCTAGAACAAGGTAACAGTATTTTATACTTCAAATAGCAATTTTTTATTAGATTTGTAATCAGTGGTGTGGGGTTGTTAGGTTAGGAATAACAAGTCCACGGTTTGTAACACGTTATATATATTAATAAAGATACAACAGCTCGGAAAGAATGTTCCACCAATATAGAAGTCTGGACGGATGTTTAGCTGAAGGCAAGTGGAAAGTCACTGCCGTGGTCCTCGCCGGACCTTTCGAAGAAAGTCTCGGAAGGCTGGCATATGTCTGGCCATGTGTTTACTTTCATAAATGGGCTCAGATCTAAGGGTTAGTTTTATGGTTTTGTTGGCATTGATTTGTTTGGTGAAAATGTCGTAAATTGTAGGGATCACAGATGTAGGTCGGTGACCAGTGTCGGTGACCGCTACATCACCCCCCTGCCAGACTTTTATTTTGGTGGACAAAAAAATAAAAGTATACAATAATGCTATACAAGTGAAAATGCAAAAAAAATGTTCAGAAAAAAAGAATGTTGTTTATGAGTGGTACTGTCTAAATAAGTTTTACACTGCGGTTTAGCACTAACACATCGCGAGCACTTTTTACGCGAAACCCGCCTGGTATCTGTCGGGGAATCGTACGCGACGCGCAGGGCGCGTTTTCGGTTCCTCCGCGGTGTTGTCGGCGGCATGTGGCTCGCTCCTTGAGGTTGACGGTGTGGTTTCCTCCTCGCTGCTGCACGGTTCTGCTATACTTGGTTTGTCATCCTCCACGTGAATATACGCGGGTTTGAGCCGATCGATGGAAATGTTCACTTCGCGACCGCGGATGGAGACGGTGTAAAATTTGTCGTGCCGAGTAGTCACTGGGTAGGGTCCTTCATATGGTTGCTGGAGGGCTCGTTTGGGACTGTCGACGCGCACAAAAACATGCGAGCAGGATGCGAGGTCCTTAAACACAAACGTTTTTCGCTGTCCGTGTCTGGTGGCTTGTACAGGTTTAAGTTTAGACATGTGTCTTCTTAAACGGGCGATGAATTCGGTGGAGTTGTCGTTTGCCGGAGTCGGGGTCAGAAATTCTCCTGGAAGTCGTATAGGCTCTCCGAATACCATTTCAGCTACTGTTGCCTTCAGATCTTCCTTCCAGGCTCCGCGAATGCCGATTAAGACAGTTGGTAGAATCTCGGTCCAGTTTTCCGTTTCGTGACACCTGACGGCTGCTTTGAGTTGCCTGTGAAAACGCTCCACCATGCCATTGGCGGCTGGGTGGTACGCAGTTGTGCGCCAGTGTGTCATTCCGGTGAGTTTTGTTAATTCGCGGAAAATATTTGACTCTAGCTGCCGACCTTGGTCCGTGGTGATACGTAGGGGTACACCGTAGCGTGCAATCCATCCCTCGTATAACGTCCGCGCGACGGTTTCGGCTGTGATGTCCGCGATCGGGAACACTTCCGGCCAGCGTGAAACGCGGTCAACACATGTCAGGCAGTAGCGAAAACCATGGGAATATGGTAATGGGCCTACTAAGTCTATGTGTATGTGTTCAAATCGCGCACTTTTGAACAGAAACTCGCCGACGGGGCTTGACACGTACCTGTTTACTTTGGCCTGTTGACACTGCATACATTCGCGAGTCCATTGTCTGCAATCGCGTTGTATAAATGGCCATACGTAACGTTGTGCGACTAAGCGTGCACTTGCTCGCGCCCCTGGGTGTGACAAGTTATGCAGAGAAAAGAACACTTGTCTCCGGAATTCTTGGGTCACAAATGGGCGCGCAATGTTTGTCGACACGTCACAAACGAGCGGTATTTGTGAACCTGGGATTGTCAGTTTGCGTAACTGTAATGACGTACCGACGCGCTGTAATTCGCGGAGTTCATTGTCATTTTCCTGTGCGCGGGCTAAGGCTTCGAAGTTTATAGCTTCACTTATCGATTCTACTCGCGATAATGCGTCGGCTACTACGTTGTCCTTGCCTGCAATGTGCCTGATGTCCGTGGTGAACTGGCCTAGGAAGTCCAGGTATCTGAATTGTCGCGGGGAACACTTGTCGAGTTTTTGTTTGAACGCGAATGTTAGGGGTTTATGGTCGGTGAAAATACTGAAATTTCGACCCTCAACCATGTGCCTGAAATGTTTCACAGCTTTGTAGATGGCCCATAATTCGCGGTCAAATGCACTGAATTTCTTCTGTGCCTCACTCATATTTTTCGAGAAGAATGCTAGAGGTTCCCAACCGCTAGGTGATAGCTGTTGCAGCGATGCCCCGGCCGCCCAATCGGACGCGTCGGTGAAGATCGCGAGCGGTAGTTGCGGGTTCGGGTGTGCTAGCACTGTAGCCTGCGCCAACGCTTCCTTGCAGTTGGAAAATGCATTTTCTAGCTCGGTCGACCAAGTTATGGGAGTTTTCTTAGATATCTTGGGTCCCGATAGACATTTATTTAGCGGCGATTGTAGCTTCGATGCGTGTGGTATGAATCGTCGGTAAAAGTTCAACATACCTAGAAAACGGCGGAGCTGGGTTACCGTCTGTGGCTTTGGAAAGTCGCTAATTGCACGGACTCGTTCGTGGAGCGGTTTCACGCCTCCTGCGCTCACCGTGTAGCCAAGAAATTGAACTTCGTGTTTTCCAAAAACACATTTTGTCGGATTTACCACGACACCGAACTCGTGTAAACGGGTGAAAAGTTTGTGTAGATGCTTCTCGTGCTCGTCTTCCGACGACGACGCGACGAGAATGTCATCTATGTACACGTACGCGAACTCTAGGCCGCGAAGTACCTCGTCCATAAACCGTTGGAACGTCTGGGCCGCGTTGCGGAGCCCGAACGTCATTGCGGGAAATTCAAAAAGTCCAAACGGTGTTATGATTGCTGTTTTCGCGACGTCGTCGGGGTGTACCGGGATTTGGTGATACGCACGCACAAGGTCTATTGTTGAAAACACTTTTTTATGCGCGAGACTTTGTGCAAAATCCTCGATGTGCGGGATTGGATACTTGTCTGGGACGGTCCTCGCGTTTAGCGCTCGGTAGTCGCCACACGGACGCCACTCACCCGATTTTTTTCGTGTGAGATGTAGCGGGGCGGCCCAACAGCTGTCCGACGGTCGCGCGACGCCGAGTTTTAACATTGTTTGAAACTCTTTTTTGGCGTCTTTCAGTCTGTCCGGCGCTAGGCGTCTGGCTTTGGCTGAGGTGGGTGGACCAGGCGTCGTCTTGATATGGTGGACGGTAGAGTGTTTTGCCTGTCTTGGCAGTCCACTGGGTTTCGACAACTCCGGGAATTTAGCGAGTATGCGGTGATATTTTGTGTCGCCATATATTACTTTTATGTGTGCAGCGGCCTCACACGGTCCGAGATGTCCGTTGGTGCAAAGATTTGTGAGGCTGTCGACCAAACGTAGGCGCTTCAGATCAACGAGCAATCCGTAATGCGCGAGAAAATCGGCGCCTATAATCGGTCGCGTCACATCGGCTACCACGAAACGCCATGTGAACTCGCGGCGTAGTCCGAAATTGAGTGTTAATGTGACGTCACCGTATGTGGCAATCTCCGACCCGTTTGCGGCAAACAGCTTGTAGTCTGTTGGTAAGGCTCTCTCTCGCATTCGGCTGCGGGGAAACACACACAAATCCGCACCTGTGTCTACCAAATACTGTACTCGGGATTCGCGGTCGGTCACGCACAAGCGACGCGATTGGAGGTCCACGCCGGCGGACGCGTCTACCGTTCGGCGTTCTCGTTTCCCGTTGCGTAGCTACACGGCGGGGTACACTTCTTCGCTTTTGCGGAGAACTGGTTGTGGTACCAGCACACTGCGGGGTTGCGCGGCCGCGAGCGCGAGCGTGGACGCGAGCGCGAGTTTGTTCGCGAGCGTGGCCTATTCGCGTGTCGTTCTTGCACACTGAACAGCTCCGACACTTTTTTCTCGAGCGCTGCGATCGCTTGGTATAGGTGGCTGTCGTTTCCCTCCGAAGTCGCGGCTACCTGTGGCTGGCATTGCGTCATCGTCTCTACGATCTTGTCCGCCTTTTGAGCAACCTTGTCTAGCGGTATGTCGTCGTCCAAGGTCAGGATGGTCTGCGCCTGGGTTGGCAACCGACTTATCCAGAGGGATCGCAGGATCGTGTCACTCACAGCGGTCCCGGCTAGTCCGCGGAGATGGCGGAGAAATTGTGAGGGGCGCCTGTCCCCCATTTCTTCGCCCTCTAGAAGGCGGCGAATTTGTTGCTCGGCCGATGCTGAGAGGCGTGCTATGAGCTCTGCCTTGATTTTTTTGTACTTGCCTTGACTAGGTGGTGAGTCAATAATGTCGCCGACTTCCTCAGCGATTCGTGGGTCCAGGTTAGCAACGATGTGGTGGAATCTGGTCTCGTCGTTTGTGATATTGCTAAGCGCGAATTGCGCCTCGATTTGCGAGAACCATCTTGCTGGATTCTTCTCCCAAAATGGCGGGACTTTGATTCCTACGCGACTCACGTACGCGTTGGATGTTCCACTGGCTTCTGTGCTGTTTTCCATTGTGTGATTCACGTCGGGCACTTTGTAACTTAACGCGTTTTTAAAATCACGTCGGGCACTTTATTAACTTAATGCGTTTGTGAGATCACGTCGGGCACTTTATTAACTTAACGCGTTTTCGAAATCACGTCGGGGTCACCAATTTGTGGGGTTGTTAGGTTAGGAATAACAAGTCCACGGTTTGTAACACGTTATATATATTAATAAAGATACAACAGCTCGGAAAGAATGTTCCACCAATATAGAAGTCTGGACGGATGTTTAGCTGAAGGCAAGTGGAAAGTCACTGCCGTGGTCCTCGCCGGACCTTTCGAAGAAAGTCTCGGAAGGCTGGCATATGTCTGGCCATGTGTTTACTTTCATAAATGGGCTCAGATCTAAGGGTTAGTTTTATGGTTTTGTTGGCATTGATTTGTTTGGTGAAAATGTCGTAAATTGTAGGGATCACAGATGTAGGTCGGTGACCAGTGTCGGTGACCGCTACAAGTGGCGTAGCCAGAAATTTGACATGGGGGGGGGTTCAGTGAACAAAGTATTTGAAACTAGATTTTTTTAATAAAAAAATAAATAATTTTTAATAAACTGAAACAATAAAAAGTAAATAAAAAAACAATCTCATCATAAACATGTGCAAAATAAACAAGTACGAACAATATTTGTTACAAAAATGACAAAAATAAAATTAGAACTTAGTTGCAGGTGAACCTTAATGTAAGGTTGCCGTAGGAGATCTAGTTCACTGACCGCGTTGCTAAATCTTGACGAATACTGATTGCAGGTTTGTAGTGAGACATTACTTATATGACCCAACCAACCCAACCCATGGCTACGCCACTGGTTGTAACATTACATTGCAGTGTGTTATTTCACACTATTGATCTAGGCAATAAATAACCAACAATCCGCCATGTAATATTACAAATAATCATCAGTGTACTCTTGTCAGGAAATAAAAAAGTTATTTAATAAACGAGACAAATTTCTAATTTATTTCAGGAATGTACTGGTATATACTGCATCTATTTCAAGAACTATGTTTGAATCGGACCCTTCTTGATCTTCTTTGTCTTCATTGGTATTCCATGTTTCAGACGCTTTTGTTTCAATGAAAGGATGTAAATCATTTTGGTGTTACACGTCACGAACTGCAAGTTCAACGAAACCTTCTCGTGCGGCGTCGAAATAAATCATTTTCGGTCCGAAAACGGACCACACATAAACCATATTAAGAAATTAACACCATTAACATCGCCTGAATAATAGCCTACCAAAGGAACTCGTACATCATCCCGGGAATCTGCATATATTAATCTATATATCGAAGATTCACGCCGCTGCGACCTACCCCGAGGTCCACATTTATTAACTAACCATTACCATACGGCCACACCTTTCGTAAGGCGTTTAATAGGCTGCCCAGAGGTCGATGTAATCGAAGACAAACACAGCATCGCCTGGTGTTGGGCGCGCGTGGTGCCTGATGTGAATAGATTGGATTATCTGTGTCGATAGTTTCGAAATATCTTGTGGAACAATTATTTGTTTGTGTTTCTCATTATTTATCATGCTGGCAGTTAGTAAAGTACAACACTTAAATGGATGAGGAAGTGGATTGCCGAGGGATTGTTAATTTGTCCCATATTATTAACATCTAATAACTCACGTGATAGATATAGATTTTTGTTTCATACTAATGAAATATGAAAACCAAATTTTGTTGATTTTTAAAATTAAACGAACGTTGTTTAATAATTAAGTAGGCGTGATTATCATGGATATATCATCTGACAAGTTTGTAAATAAACCTGGAGATAAAAGTGAGATTTCAGGTGATTTGCTAAAAAAGGCCTAGAAAGCTCTTGCCACACTACTACCAACAAAGTCGGAACCAAAGTATAAGAAAGAATATGACAAGTTCTTGTAATGGCTGAAAGTTAAGTGTATTAAAAACAAAAATATAAGTGAAACGATAATGTTGGTTGGTCAGGTGATTTCCGGGCTGGTTGCCACGTCGTCGGTTTAGAACTCTTGACGTTTCGAAAGACATATCGCTCTCTTCTTCAGAAGTTACTCTGAAACTGAAGATCTACTGGTCAACGCGTTTATATCAGGGGTGGTCACTGATCCATGATGTTCCGTCGGGGTGGTCACTGATCCGGAACATCATGGATCAGTGACCACCTGATATAAATAGTGCGACGACCAGTAGATCTCCAGTTTCAGAGTAACTTCTGAAGAAGAGAGCGATATGGCTCTCGAAACGTCAACTGACGATGTGGCAACCAGCCCGGAATTCACCTGACCATAAACGACAGCCACGGAAGCCTACAAACTAAACTATAATGTTGGTTTACTTTCAAGAGATGGTATGTATTTATTCCTCCACGACAATTTATAATAATATAAATGGGAGAAAGTTTCATGAACTGGAAGCGTTTCTCAAATGATGAGGCTATGAGCCAAAAAAGTCTAAAGTGTTTAGTCGGGATTATATTGAAGGAAGTTTCCGATGAAGAACATTTACTACATAAGGTAATGCATTACATTATAAAAATTACACTCTACTATATTACTCTATTGTACAAGTGGCTAGTGGTTCTGATTATGGGTTATTTCGAGAACTATAGAGGTCAAGAACTTCTGAATATGAACATAATCATATTGAAGATAGGGGCTCGGTTATGGTGGTTGACATTCCGGAAAGTAAAACAAATATCCGTAAGAAACCGAGGAAGAAACCGAGTTCTCTGCATTGGGTCTAGTGAGGAAGTATATGTCATTGCGCCCGGCGGATTCAGAAAGATTGTTACTAACGTATCGCGAAAAGCGTTGCACAGTTTAGCCCGTTGGGAAAAATACATTTGAAAAAATGCCAAGTAAAATTGCTAGCTTTTTGGGTTTACCAGATCCAGAAGCTTTCACGGTACATTGTCTGCGGATGACTGCCTTGGTCAATACAGGTGCTACGACATTGAAAAGACACGGTGGATGGCGAAGTTCTACGGTAGCAGAAGATTATTTGGTCGACAGCATGGAATGGAAAAAATAAAACTGCAAGAATGTTGGCTGGCATATCACATGAAAGAAGTGGAATATCAACTTCATGTTTAACTACAGTTATTGTCAGTGACAACAGTTCAACGGAAAACTCTTGCATTTCGGGAAATAATTTCAATGGAAAATTCAACAATTGTCAGTTTATTTTTGTAAATATAGTAGAGGGAGTTAAGGATTTATGACTACTTGGTATATGATGAGTGAAGAGTAAATAATATGATGATCTGCGAAATTCGCGAAAATTCTCGCAGATTTCGATTTAAATTATCGTTATTTTAATTATTTTGTGAAATTAGTTAGTTTAACTTGATCTTTTGACAATCTACCATGACAGGCAATGACAGTTTTATGATGAAAATGATAGAAAATATTGCAGTTGGCAAAATTGGCTCTAAGTTGAGACTTTTCCCGCCATTAAATAATTCGCGTGAATGTAAGCCAATTTTGCGTCCATGAAGTCAACGCTTTGACCATGTTGATGAAACACGGTTCAAACGATTTCAAATATAAATTGAATTGTTGTAAATTTTTATTGCAGGTTTGGACAAATTATTGTTTGTACCTCCAAGGTGAAATGCTTTTCCGTGCTCGAATGGACATTCTGCTTTGATAGACTTGGCAAAACAACTTCCATTCTTGGAAAACGCAAAATACCATTTCACATTCTAGATACAAAAATAACTATTGTCATGCTACTATCAAATAATGTTGAATGCTAACTTGAATCATTACTTAATTTTTATTAGAGGAAAAAAGAAAAAAAAAATAAATCTATCAGAAAAATATTCAGTACCTATGTTTCTAATGTAAGTAATTAATTAAGATTTTTATTTTGCATTTGAAGTATCAATCCGTTGAAGACAGTGGGGCCATTTAGTATTTTTTTGTTACATTTTCTGAATGAAGTTTGGTGTAATCTAAAAAAATGATAATTTTCTTATAAAATGGTCCATCATTACTATATGTTATGCAATACCCTTTTTTTATCCAATTTTCCTTCCTTCTTCACATTAATTTTAATGCGTTTCTCCAATTAGATATTTAGGAAATCGTTGACTGAAACTATCCAACACTGTTCAAGATTTTTGCACCTGGTAAGAGAATGCTTAGTATAATTTTGCATATTTTTGCAAATCGTCACCACTATCTCCGCCAAATTATTGAAATAAATTATCTAATCTTACTTGAAAATACTTACCATCCATTCCATTCTTTTCCTCCTCTACTGTGGACTGGAAAACAAAACCATTTCGTATCGTTCTGGTATTTAGTATATCCTGCACTTGTTAATACGTCTTACAGTTGTGGCAAAAATTGTAACACATCAGCAGTTTTTTACTAAGTTTTACTTGGAGAACAACCTGTGCATGTAAACACTGAATTATTATAGATCATGTTGGCGTTCTTTATAGCTAGCTGCGGGCTAAGGCAACTCGACGGTTCTGTTCATTTGGGAGGCTCGTATACCAGAAACCAATTACGTAGGTGTTGTGTTTTGCTTTGATTTTAATTTCACACCTATTTATGGATTTCACCTTTATGATTCTTTATGACGTCGAACGTTGGTCGGTGAAGTATTTATTAGAGATGCTACGGCCACAGTTCATCCATTTCTTAGTGGATCATTATTTAAGTTTCGATTGTAAATATGCTATGCTATCAAATTAATGGATTCGTATAGCTGTAGACAACAAAATGTTTCTAGTTTATGCAAGAACAGCAAGAAGAAGAAGGTTTTTTGTACATGACTGTTCTATAAATATTCATTATACGGTATTTCCTTACATTGTAAAAAAAGTTGCTGTGTGAATAAGCTTTTCCAGTTTGTAATTCAAGATGTCTAAAATTTAGTCTCACACTATTTTATAAGTTTTACACAAGATGTGTTAAAATTACCAGTATTATAATAAAATGTGTTCAATTTCTAATATTTACCAGTAATGTGTTCAAAGTACATTATTTTCTGTTATCTTAACACATCTCTGTGTTCAATATCCGTTGTGCACAACAACGCAGATGCAGTACCTAAGGTAGCAGTTCTAGCACACCGTATGCCATTGTGGTCGCGTTGCGTTGTTGTGTTCAGTTAATTTTCGTTCGTAGTGTTCAAATGAATATTTTCATTGAAACTGAGATTTGATCAAAGAAAATGGTAAATACCTACCTATCAAATACTGCGGATAATTGTGATTAAGATAAAGGGAATCAGAAATAAAAATCTTAATCTTTATGAAAATTCATTATGAGGTTTTAGAGTACTATATCTGTATTATGTTCCTGTAATTTTAGAGAAATAGGTTCATATATCTAGTTAATTTGTGCAAACTCCTATTATGTAGTACCAAAATACATCATTGTTTTGTTGTTTATGTTTTTTTAATAGAATGTTTTTTGTTG
The DNA here is from genome assembly GCA_037114965.1 of Monochamus alternatus. Taxonomy (NCBI): domain Eukaryota; kingdom Metazoa; phylum Arthropoda; class Insecta; order Coleoptera; family Cerambycidae; genus Monochamus; species Monochamus alternatus. Next base: position 127,613,703 of record CM073426.1, read on the forward strand.
TCAAGCTCTTTATTAGAATGCGTACTACTACTTCTACTACAGTTACTACTATTTTGTTAAATATTATAGAAAACTTGGTTGTTGTTCATTTGAACTGATATAATGTGTAGATTATGTCTTTAAAGGTATAAATAATATATAGATATGTAAAACTGACACGTAATATTTGTTATATTATCACAGTTGATTGTGTTAAACCTAACATACTGCTTGATATAGAGAAAATGTGTAAAAATATACACAATTCCGTGTGGATCTTGGTTAACACATCATTGTGTTAAATTGTGTAATTATTTTTTGCAGTGTAATAATATTATCCTTTATTCACTAGTTTCAAAGAATCGAGAATGAACTAACAAAACAAGAATTTTTCCATACCTGCTATTGAACCTGAACCTTCTGTGTGAAAGCCAAACTGTACCCACTATATCAGTTATGGCAAGATTGCCATTTATCCGAATGATAGAAGTTTACTAATTAAAGATTTGTTCCTTCCTTAAATTTATTTATAACTGACAAATATCAAATCTGAAAGTAAGGTCTCAAAATATTGTGTAATGTTTTCAGTAAAAAATTTCGCTAAAATAATTTTACTAGTCGTGGACAAACTATATACAGTATGCGCCAAAAGTATGGAATAAATTCAATAAAAACGAAACAATTATTTTTTGGGAAAAATCCTCGAACAGGTCGATTTTTAATTTAAAAAATACATATTTTAGCGTAAAATGCGATTTTCAAATGTCATTTATTTTCGAGTAATGACGTCATCGATTTTTTTTAAATGGCAACACCATATTTTTTTCCTTGATTCTGAAAGATCGTTTAATTCTCTATCAGTCAGTACTAAAATTTTGCACTCTTACATAGGAAAGTTTTCGAGTAAAAGACGATTGAATGTTAGTAAACGTAAATTTTATCCATAAAAAAGTAACAATTCTGAAGTATGTAAAATAAAATACAATTGATTAAATTTTATACTTAAATTAAATGTTCGAATTGCCATCTACCAACTTCTTGACAATGCGCAAGTCTGTGAAGAAATTCTTCTTGCACATTATGAATGATTTCTGGGGTAACTCTGCGTATTTCGTCCCGAATGCGATTTTGAAGTTCTTCTAAATTACGTGGTTTATTAATGTACACATTTGACTTCCCTGTACGAGATTTTTTGGACAACTGTTTTCCTGGGAGGTGGATCGGCAGACGCGGTCCGATAGAATGGCCTGCAAAATCGCCAGATCTTACACCTCTTGACTATTTTTTATGGGGCTACTTGAAGTCATTATATGCTCGTTGAATAGTATACAATTATAAAATGAGTTTAATATTTTGGTAATTTAAAGTTGTAAAGATGTTTAGTTCGGTGACCTTTTTTTGTCTCTCACTGTACAGGATGAAAACTCAGGACATACACTATACATGTTCGACGATGATAGCCCGTCTAAGCTTGATTTAAAAATCATTTGCAGATTAAGCCCAATAAATAAGTATTTATAATTTGTAATTTATTATTAATTATTTGTCAGCAGCACATATTGCTAATATAAATACCACTTGTATTAACTATACCTAACAACAATCTGAGCATTATATAGACATTGCAATTTATGCTCATTAATCAAACGATAGGTACTGATTAATGATTAAAAAAATATCATTAAAATAACGGCATTGTAATAAATAAAAGCTATAATAAATCGTAAGGAATTATACATATTTAGGCATACTTTGATATTAGAAATTTGTAAATGCAATAAAATTTGATTAATAGTTGTTAGTCTAATTATTATTATTATTAACTATTTAAGTATTTTTATTTCTAGGAATATTGAATATTGGCTAAACTGTCTTGCAAAATTATTCATTGTACTTGTTAAATTGTAAATTGAACTTGAAGCCTTGTGGTAAAGTGAATATAAAACTGCTATATTGAAACGATATGTTAATGTCAAATTATATATTAAATAATATACAGGGTATACCTAGTGGTTTTTAGGTTTTAGGCTAACAACCCGGAAAATCACTGTATATCAAATATACAGGGTGTTTATAAATTAGTAGGTCAAGCTGAATTACATATTCTTTAGATTAAAATAATTACACTTTCTTATGCCACTTTTCATTTGGGAGTTCCATTTTCATAATACAGTATTTCAAATAATAATTTTTATTGATAGCTCCGGTGATTTGACAGATATTTGTTTGAAATTTGGCACATAATTTGGTCTTCAGTCGGAACATTTTCTGTGTAATTTTGGTTTAAAATATCAAAGCATAAACTGAGGAAAGAGAGGGTGTACTACCAGTGACTCCTTCATTTTTTTCTGTGTACTGTTTCTATGGTTACAGAATATTTTTTTTAGATAGAGCGTTTTTTATTCCATTTCTCTCACTCTTATAAAATTTTGATTTATAAGATATTGCAACTTTTTTGGATGTGTTAGGGTTTCGCACAAATTAAATATCGTTAAATATTAAATGGTCATTTCCATTTTATTCCGTACATTGAAATAAATATAATGGCATAACTAACAACAAACAGCAAGAAAAGACAAAAATTTATCTCAAACTAAATGTTCAATATAGGTCCTCTTCTTCACGAATACATATTGGGCTATTTTAATAAGAGATAATCAAATATTTTGGAAAATATATGATGGAAAGAAAGACTTATAGCAAACTCATCACTCATTAGCGGCAAACTAGACATATACCGCTTCCGATCTTGTTAGTTCTCATCAGTATGCCATACAAGGCGAGGCAACCGAAGACTTATCATGCAGAAGGGAACATGAGTAAAAATTGTATGTCGTTCGCACATCTCAGGTCCGTACTCAGGTCCGTCGGTTGAAAATCGTAATATTTAAATATTCCTAATTAAAAACAAATATCATCTTCAAAATAATGGCCAGTGTTGACGAACCTCACCCTGATTATTTACCGGCATGTGTCAAGGTCGCAATCGCTTCCGCTTTCCAGTTGCCAGTATCAATTTCGCAGTGAAACGTTGTGCGTGTCGGATCTTTGTAGGGGTGATACCGCGTTATTAACAAATGTTAGTTTCTTGTCGAGTTTCTTGTTGGTTTGTCTGTTTCGGTGCTTGAATATGTCCCGTCAACCTCCCACTCGTTCTACGGTGGAGAAATGGATTAAAGATTATCCAGATTTAGAATTTGATAGGACAGAATTAAAGTGCAAAATTTGTGAAAGTGTTATATCGTGGAATTATAAAACACGTATTGTGGAACATATGCGCTCGGAACAACACAAAGTTCGTGTGAGTAAAAGTATCACAATCCGCGAACGCCAAAAACAACAACAAGTTGGTAGAAGTGATGGTGGGTTGTAATATCCATTTAAATAAACTAAATAATGCAGAGTTTAGACAATTTTTGCAAAACTGTGTTAATGGAACGTACAATAATTTTACTGTACCCGCAGAACCCACGTTGAGAATCAACTATATGCCGGCAATGTACGAGGAAGTGAAAGAAAAAATTATTTCTGAGTTAAAGGATAAATATATTGGATTAGTGTTGATGAAGCCACCGACTCATGTGGTCGGAATATAGGAAATCTGTTAGTGGGAGGCATGGATCAGACTACACCAATGCCAGTACGTCTATTGTCTTCAGAAGTTATGGCAAGAGTAAACGCGGGCACAATGTTTCAATTGATAGAAAATAGTCTCAAAATTTTGTGGGGTGAAAACTATGCAGTGCACAAAGGTCGCCTGCTGCTATTGGTAACAGATGCGGCTGCATAGATGAAAATGGCTGGGAAACGGTTTCGTGAGATTTACTGCAATGCGGTGCATGTGACATGTCCCGCACATGGCGTTCATCGAGCTACTGAAATAATTAGGCAGTGCTATCCAAATGTCGACAAGTTGATAGCGAATGTAAAGAAAATATTTTTGAAAGCACCAGTCCGAATACAGTTATTCAGAGAAATTCTTCCAGATGTACCACTACCTCCAGAACCCATTTTCAAACAATGAGGTACGTGGTTAGACGCAGCATCATATCACTACGTTAAGTTTGATGGCATGAAAAGTGTTATACAGCAACTAGATGCAAGTGATGCTACTTCTATTTTAAATGCTCAAAGAGAATTTAATAATCCTAGTCTTTACGAAGATTTAGCGAATGTATATTTTCATTATTCACGAATACCTTTAGTCATTCGTCGTCTTGAAGAACCTGTGACTGCATCAGGCTATTCAATAAATAATGCCGTAAATAGTTTTAGACTTGCGACAGTTTATTTCTCAGGTACCAGGATCTAGTGCTGAATGTGTGAAGAAGAAATTTAATACCGTTTTGCAGAACAATCCGGAATTTTTAACTGTATGCCGTATAGTACACCTTTTTGAAGGTAAAGAAGTAGATTTTGCTGAACTCACCCTAAATGTGCCATCAGTGAAAAATTATATATATATATATATATATATATATATATATAAAGCTGTTTACAGGCCTTTTAGGCCCAGAGTTGTGTTATTCTCCTCCATTCCATTATGTCCTTCGCCTTTCTTTTCTAATCCGTCGGTCTACCTCTTTTTTCTTGTAGTTAGGTTTACTCCCTACTATTTTCTTAACTGCCCTTTCATCTTCCATACGTTCTAGATGCCCTAGCCACTGCACTCTTCTGGCTTTTACAATTTCGTCTATTGTCGGTGCCTGGTACATTGCATATATTTCCTCATTATTTCTCCTTACATAGCCTTCCTCCGTCTTCTTACCCACTAGAATTCTCCTTAAGATTTTCCTTTCCCACCTTAAAAGGTTTTCTCTTGACTTCTTATTGAGAACCCAGGTTTCACTACCATACAGCGCTTTTGATTTCAATAAGTGGTTGCCTGCTGCCGAACTTCTGTTTGCTTTTATTATTCTCCTATTTATTTCTTGTTCCTCATCACAGTTAGCTGTTATTAGCGCCCCCAAATATACATATTCTTGAACTTCCTCAAACTCCATCTCTTCATGCTCTATTCTCACTTTAAAATTGGTACCCTTTTTTTGTTCTCCTATTCTCAAAAGCTTACTTTTCTCTTGATTTATCTGCAATCCCACTTTACGTGCTTCCTTCACAAGTTTTCTCGTTACTTCTTCTAATTCCCTACTATCTCTAGCAATAATAGCCACGTCATCTGCATAACTTACAATTTGATGACTTCTAAACAATATGTGTCCTTCTCTGTTCAACTGACTATCTCTTATGACCTTTTCTAGTACTAAATTAAAAAAGCGTTGAGAGTGGGTCTCCTTGTCTCAGTCCTGTATCAATAGTAAAGCCTTCCGAACATTCACCTTTTATTCGTACTTTGGATTTGATATTTTCAATAGCCTAATCAGTTTGGCTGGTATCCCAAATTGTTTCAAAATTTTACTTAGTTTATTCCTTTTGATCGAATCATATGCTTTCTTGAAGTCCACAAATAGAACCATTGCTTTGATCTCATACTCATAGCATGTAGTCAGAATTTCCTTCACCATGAAGATTTGGTCCGTTGTTGACCTTCCTTTTCTACAACCTGCTTAATACTCCCCTATTTGTAGTTCTGCTATAGGTTCTATTCTCTGTTTTATTAACGTTGCCATAATTTTATACCCTACATCTAACAATGATACCTCTATAGTTTCTGCAGTCTGTTGCATCTCCCTTTTTTAAGATTGGTATAATCAAAGCATCTCTCCAATCTTCAGGCATATATTCTCTTCCCCAGATCATTCGTATAATTTCGTATATTCTTTGTCTTAAATCCTCTCCTGCGTACTTAATGTTCTTTGCTGTTATTCTGTTTTTTCCTGGACTTTTGTTATTCTTTAAAGCTTCTATAATTGTATCTATTTCCTTTTTTGTAGCTTCTTCTATATCCACTTCCTCTTCCCTTCCCGGTAACATCTCCTCGTGCTCCTCTCCTTCCTTTACACTCTCTTCATTCAATATATCTGCAAAGTATTGCTTCCATCTTTCTCTCACTTCTGTTTCCTCTGCAATTAGATTTCCACTTTCATCCCTCACATATATTACTTTCTTCTTTATCTTTTTTCCCTTTTTTATCTCTCTGTAGAAGTTACGTTAAATTATACATAGTTTAAATATGCCCCAGTGACCTCTCTGGACGTTGAACGTACGTTTTCGAAACTGAAATGGATTTTAAGCGACAAACGTCACAACTTAACAACTGAACATTTAGCAGTTACTGGTTATTCAGTTTTATTTCAGTACTAAAAGTGAATAGTGTTTTGTAAACTATACAACTTAATATGGACCATATTGGACAACATACATATCACCAGTACGAGGTAAGACGTTGATATTAACTGTATTTGACAATAAATGTCCATATTTACTTGACTTCCACAAACGTTAACGTTAGCGTCCTAAGTGCGCAACTGATAATGACGTCATGTACGAACGATATACGGTCTCTAAACATGAGTAGACGTGATGCAACATGTAACTACATCTTGTGGCCACATGCTAAACCTGGGGACCCACCTGTACAACAATACACAACTTTAATACAGTTTGTAGTAAATAATACTACAATTGTCTCTATAATTTTTGTATTATAAATATTAGTATTTTGCACTATAACCGCATTTTAAATTTTATAGTATGACATTTATTATAAAATATTAATAATTTTAAATCGTGCAAATCTATAAACCTATAATTTAACGAAGTATAATCTATTCCATTACTAATATTTTAACAAAATATTATTCTTTAAGTAAACCTTAAATTTAGTCTTATTTCAAGCAAGAAAAGTGTTGAAGTATAACCACGTATAACGGTGGTATTCATAGTCTATCTCCGGTCGCCGGAGAGCGGTCTCCGTTCCGAAATTATGCGAATTTTATAATGAAATTCAAATAATTCAGGACGGACAATGAATACAGTGTACTGTAACAGCGGTATCCTATATCTTCTTCTCGAAATTATGTGAATTTCATTATAAAATTCGCATAATTGCAGTACGGAGACAGCTCTCTGACCGCTCTATGAATACCACTGTAAGAATGCTTGGAATATGTAAATATTTATATCAAACTAGGTGACCCAGCAAACGTTGTTTTGCCATATGAATTATTTCTAGTAAATATTTTGGCAGTTAAATAAAAAATAACTAACTTATTGTAAGTGTGTGGAGATGTGGTATATGACTAAAAGAGGAATGGAGCGCTGCGAACGATGACGGCCTATAAGAATAACAAAACACGAAACATTCATTTTTTGAATTATTTCGCGTGCCTGCAATTTTACTTGTTTGACGGCCCAAATTAGCCCCTTTACGTCTTGTTGGCATTGTTCACTATACAAAAAAATAGCCATATAGTAAAATAACAGCCGTTGTTGGCGGGAGCTCGTGACACGTGTTGCGTACTTTTGAGGTTATGTAGATCACTTAATTAACTAATAATGAGAACTACACTTAAAATTAATAATTTTATTAATTATTGATAAAATAGGAAATAAATAATTATGGCCCAGCAAATTAATAATAAATTTACTTGAGAATTACACTTAGAAGGTAAAATGATAATTGTAAACGTCACTACTACGCTCGATTCATACACAATAATAATGGTCGAAAACTGTATAGGGAGTGAGAGAAGGCTTATTGTGTGAGAGAGACAGGAGACCTGCTTCGTTCTCATCTCTAATCCGTACTGTTTACTGGGTGAGAAGTGACACCGGTAGATGCCTGGCGGGGATAACTGATCTAGTGATAATCGATCAGTTATCGACCAGGGTTAAAATGATTAAATTACTAAAATGGTTATTAAAAAATAGGGGTTTGTGATAGAAGGATGAAAATCAAGGGTTGTATGTATTTTTTAGTGCCACATCATAAAATAATAAAAATAAAACATTTTGTCCAAAAAATAAAAAAGAAATATTTGGGGTGGACCACCTTTATCACTTAGGGGTATGAAAAATAGATTACGACCGATTCTCAGACCTACCGAATATACATATAAAATTTCATAAAAATCGGTCAAGCCGTTTCCGAGGAGTATGGCGTCTAAAACTGTCACACGAGAATTTTATATATTAGATATACTTTATTACCGAATTAATACATATAAGCTTTAATGAAGTTTAAAATTTCAAGTAGGTATATTCTTATACTTAAATACAGATTCGATATTTTCCGTGCATAATAAGTGAAAATATGCTTTTTTTTCTTATTCTAATGTAAACTATTGTACATCCTGGAGAAAACTGGTATCATTGACAAGTATTTTTTCAAACCTACTCAAATCTTTTATAGAGCAGCTCTAACATTACATACAGGGTGTCCCGAAATAAATGCAACAAAATTTGGTCAGAAATTCTTAAGAGAAATTTTAGTTGTATATTTAATTTTTAAAAAAATTTGCCTCTTAGAAACTCCAGGGAATTTAAAAACTTTTTTGTCTTTTAAAATTTTCGAAAAACGCAGCGTTTTTCGAAAAAATGGCAAAATGTGATTGGATGCATATCGAGGTTCATATGAAATTTTAAAGTGTTAATCGTAGGTGGCTGGCATTCGCAATAAACAATCAATTTTATTCTGTGACAGTTGTCATTAACCATCATCGGGAGCTCATAGAGACAGGATCAGTAGTTGTAAAAAAATCACAATTTAAAGAAATTTAATTTTAATTTAAAGGAATCACAAGTTAAACATTAACAATTAATAAGAAAATGTGAATATCAAAATAAGGTACAATAAACTTGGAAATTAATAACAAAATTAATGGTACTTCATGATTAAATAATTTAATTCTAAAAAGTTTGTTAAAATCACACTGGTCAGTTCCGTAAAACGTGTTCAAAGTGAGAACCGTTTTGTTCAACACAAGCCTGCAAACGTGACACGAAATTTTGACGTATTTTCGTGTGAATGTTGGGAATCTGTCTAATTTCTTCAGCCGCAGCAAGGATTCGTTCATGTAATTGTTCCCGGGTTCTAATTGGTACGGCATAGACGCGATCCTTCATGGCCCCCCAGAAAAAAAAGTCCATAGCATTTAGATCGGGGGAACGGGGGGGCCATGTTACATGAAGAGAATTGTTACCTATCCATCGCCCTTGGAAATTTTCATTGAGCCACTCAGTTACGAAGTGCCCCCGATGTGGTGGGGCACTATCGTGCATAAAGAACAAATTGCGTCTAATACCGAGAAGAACATCTTCCATAAGAGGCGGTAGTTCATGCTCCAAAAAATTAAGGTAACTTTCAGGATTTAATCGTGGAGGCAATAAATATGGACCGATGATGCAATCTCCGACAATTCCAGCCCAGCAATTAATTGAAAATTTTTCTTGCGAATGAGTCTGCCTTAAGACAAATGGATTTTCCATAGCCCAATAATGAAGATTGTGCAAATTTATTAGGCCATCTTTTGTAAAGCACGCCTCATCGGTAAAGAAAAAATTTCGTATAAATCCCGGATTTAAGTTGTAACGTTGAAGAGCCCATGAGCTAAAATGTCTTCTTCGTGGCAAATCTTCTACTTTAAGTTCCTGGGCCTTTTGAAAGTGAAAAGGTTTCAACAGTTGTCGTTTGATAAAGCGGTGTATTCTTGTTCTGGGAATCTCAAGTTGAGATGACGCGCGTCTTATGCTTATTTCGGGATTTTCCTCAATTAAATTTAAGATAATTTCTTCCTGTTCAGGAGTTAATAAATAACTTCTCCCTGAGTTAGGTTTTTTCACAACTACGGATCCTGTCTTCATTAGCTGCCGATGTACTCGTGCAAACATTGAATGGTATGGGAGTATGCGTGCAGGAAATCGCTTGGCGTACAATCTGCGTGCGAGACGTGAATTTCCACGAGCCTCCCCGTAAATTAGGTGCATTTGTACCCTTTCTTGGACAGAAAATCTCACCATTTTTTCGGGAACAATGATTACTGACAACTATTAATGGTAACAATTTGACACTGGTTAATGACGACTGTCACAGAATAAAATTGATTGTTTATTGCGAATGCCAGCCACCTACGATTAACACTTTAAAATTTCATATGAACCTCGATATGCATCCAATCACATTTTGCCATTTTTTCGAAAAACGCTGCGTTTTTCGAAAAAATTTTAAGAGACAAAAAAGTTTTTAAATTCCCTGGAGTTTCTAAGGCTACTAATTTTAAAAAAAATTAAATATGCAACTAAAGTTCGGTGGCCCCAAAGGCAAGGGGGCCCCCGAAAAAGTGTCTTGTGGGGGCCCCTTGCCAAAAAGCTTATCAGCATCGCATTCTACATGTCATAAAATCCCTGTGTACCAAATTTGGTGGTTCTTGTGCGATATAGCTCTGAGATATAAAAAAATAAAATTTTTAGGGGCTTGTTTCAGGGGGCTATATCTCCGAAAGGAGGCCGCACTTATCAAAAGTAAAAAATACGGGTCCCTTAAATTTCTCTTAAGAATTTCTGACCAAATTTTGTTGCATTTATTTCGGGACACCCTGTATAAACACGGCGCCTTTAAATCAAATTTCATATGTTCCAACTTTGAACATGACTGAAAACTAGGCATGTTAAACCATACATGTTTTTATGAAATTTTCTTCATTAAATCGCCTTAAACTGCCTTAGAATATCTATTAGTTGTTGTGCACACTCTAAGCAGAGTATCTACTAATACAACACTTAAACTTAAGTAAAACCTTCGTGTCTTTAGTCACAATAGTTTAATAAAATGACAATTATACCTACGTACTCATATAAAATCTGATGTGAACAGAAATTTAAATATCCTTCATTTTTGTTGCATTATGAGAACGATATGGTTTTTATTATTATCTTTATTGATTGAATATATAATCCATGGGTAGAATAATCTCTGCCATAATTCATAGGTCGAAGTTCATGAACATTTTGTTATTTTAGTAGTTTCTTAACTCTTCTTGATTTGAATAATCCTCATTTTGAAGAATTTAACCTTAGTGAAAGTGGATTAATTTCGAATAAATCCAAAATATTAATAAATAGATATCAATAACTAAGTATTTTATGTAATGTTGAAATTATTATAAAAATCGGGAATTTGTATATGTTAATAATCTTCTATTGCTATTTTATTCGAAACTCAGGTAGTCATTTATTTTAAGATTTTTCTGATAAAGACATGTCTCTTCAGTGGATCAAACGAAAACGTTAGATTCGGCTGTACTACCATATATAGCTGGGAGATATCGGTACACTGAAAGGTGTAGGTATATCTTGACTATTTTTTCACAAGGCTTTCATTTTTTTTATCAAAAAAGGTTAAGTTAATCAGAAAAAAGTACAGAATCCGAAAATGTATGTTTCAGAAAAAAATAGTTATTATCAATATAAGTACTACTTCCGTAAGTACATCTGTATGCGATGCTCGATTGTTTTTCGATAAAAATTTAAATAATTGGGAAAAAATCAAGAAATCAAGTGAATAAATTCATTTTTCAGTTTTTTGATATCCTAGTATAGAGTAAGGTTACTGCCAAATGTAACATCTTCTAGTGCCTAACCCAATGGGCACACGTACGTTTTTATAACGTTTTCAAAACCTTGTAGTGGTTGATTAAACGTTTTGCATTGAAATATTCAACGTTTATTTTTAGTTAAAAATTTAAACGTATAAAGCATATCATTTAAAACACGTTAATAATATTTGCATTTCATCTGGATGTTGAAGTGAACATCAGAAACTTACGTTGTTTCTTATAACGTTTATTACTCTCGACTGCTGTACACAAATGTATTATATACGTTTATATTTTAATATTTAACTGCGCGTTAAGTGCAATGAAGAATTAAACATTTTAAATACATATGTGATTTTAATATATTAAACGTATTATCGAATGTTAATAACACGTTTTCTAAACAACGTCTAAGACACATAAAAATAAAACGTATAAAATACGTTGACATTACACATGCTTTTAACTGAAGGTAGAAGCGAACACCGAATGAAGAATGTTTTCTTCACGATGTATATAATACAGGTTTATACTTTAAAAAGATTTATATACACATTAAGTGCAACGTTTGTAAAATGTTTTACGTTTTACTTCTCGTTGTATACGTCCAAATCGACAAAATATAATCAATCTAATGGCCAATAGATGTAGATACTTATATCTCACGCATTATGTCCTATACTTCTATCCTCTTACAGACTGGATATAAAATCAGGCAGTCATGATTATCGTCGTCTTAGAGAGATAATAAGCTAGAAATAGGTATATGTCTGGTCACCTGCATCTGGACTCTCTGGACCTGGCTGTCTGCTGTTTCTGGATGTAAATTATTGCTGGTTGAAGAGATTAGAGCATTAGCCCACAGATTAGTTGTTTCTCAAAATTTCACCGTTTTGTATATAAATAGGTAATCTTAAAAAATACACGGTATATATGGTACGAAAGTCGTACTATAATATTTTTTTGATGTTGAAAAATACGTTATCAAAACGTTAATGAAACTCTTAATAAACGTTTATGAACTGTTTCTATGTTATTTGACTTATTTAAACGTACCAGACAGTGTTTTATAAACGTTTCTTTTCAGTTGAAGTAACTTTTTACCGCGCGTCATTTTGACGTTGTTTCAATCTTTGATTTTCAACCACTCTTAAATGTTTTTCGAACGTATGCGTGCCCATTGGGAATGGACTGCTTCAGTGTGACGTCACAAAATATGCAACCCACAGTATCTACTTTGTGTCATAAGAAATTACATTGTTAAATGTCCTTACGAAACCTATATTTAACACCATCGATGAACCAACTATCTTAGAATGTTTATTTTAAATTCATTTATTAAAATGCCTTCTTACACCACCAACAGAGAGTTTATTTGATTTTAGGTATTGGGCAGAAAATCTCGATTGAGATTAAGTATGTTGATTTTATGTTTTTGTTTTTAGTAGTATATTTGTGTTTTTATGTGCTTGCGCACTGTGGCACATATTATTATACAGAGCGTTCTCTAATTGCATGCAGTAAATGTAGGGGTAAAACTTAATGTAACTTTCCATTTCCCTTGTCTTATTACCTAAGGTTTCACTAACTTGACTATGTAATTTTCATGTAAGATTTAGGTATGTTAATATTTCCAATTTCATTGTATTATTAAGCCGTAATGTTTCTTTGCCTTAAATTAATATTAATAAGAAACTTACTCATTATTATATTATAACAAAAATAGTGGCCTTGCATTCGTACAAAGGTTTTTAGGCATTATCTGAAAAAAAAAACATAAAAACCACTTAGTATCACATAGCATTTAGGTTGGAACATTAGGGGAGACCGGGTACGAAAGTAACACGGGTTGATTGTAACAATAAGCCTATTGTCTTTCTAAGGAGGTTTGTGTATGATATTATATCATCATATAGTCGGCAATGAAATCTACATTAACTTATTTGAACAACAATATCCGTAGTGTGTTTTAGTTCGAGTTAAGACCTGCACGGTGCAAAATGATATGCAAAGTAAGTTTTCATTCTTTATCTTAATCTATCATAATCCTAGAACTGAACGTTATTTTGAATTATGTTATTGGCTTGTTCAGTTAATATAAATATTGGCTATAATTTAAGCATGGTATTTTAATTAAAAATAATCGTTAAAAAAAGTTTTAAGCAAGTATTTTGTCAATCGCGTGAAAAATGCGTAATGGGACGATTGTAACAATGCCATAGGGGGACGATTGTAACATTTTACAACCGTCCCTCATATTTAATACCTATGATCGTATTTGCCATATTTAAAATGAAAATTCTGTAGATATCCAGATAATTACTTCAGTATTTGTTATATTGTGTGGGAATATACAAATTCATTCTCTTTATTTTGGAAGTCTAACAAAAGACAATGAACAACAGATCGTGGTAAAGATTGTTATGGATTGGGAAAAACTTGGTCTATCCCCAATATGGAATATGGACGAGTCTGGCGACAGACAACCGTGCAAAAGCCAGATAGGGATAGGATTCTTTGTTATTACCAAAAAAAAAAATATTATTTTACATTTTTGTTTAATTATTTTATTTTTATTTATCTTTTCAAATAAAAAAATATATTATGTACCTGCACTACAACTTACTTTTATATAGGTATAAGCCATAAACAAATACCTTGTAAATACTAACTTTCTATACCTAGTTATTAGATACCTATTATTCATATGTTACAAACGTCCCCATGTTCTGTTACTTTTGACCCATACCATTGGGTAGGTTGTAACGACGTACACCGACGTACACTCTCCACTTTTTTATTAATTGCACATCAATATGAACTTTAATTACTTCAATATTATTTTTCTTCTATATATAAAATGCCAAGGAAACGACTTATAGTAAGTAAATTTATATAACTTTGTTAATTTTTTATTTATCCGGCTTTACAAAAATATGTTACTTTCGTACCTGGTCTCCCCTAATAGAGCATTTACATGTAGGCGGCGCTGCGATCAATGTTAGGTATTAAATCTAACCTCACAAATATTTATTATTTAATTATTGTTCTGTTTCAATTTGCGTAAAAAAACATGCCATATAACTGTTGTGTACCGCAGTGTTTATCTGTTGCTAATAAAAATAAAGAGTTCCTGTTTCTCAAGTTCCCTAATAATGGTGAAAAAAATGGTTAATAGCAATTGAGTCCAACAATAAACCAACCCAGTACACAAAGATCTGCTGAAAACATTTCACAGAAGATTGTTATACTATTACTAGTAAGTACAAGCATACATTATCTATTTTCAGTGTATATTTTTCATTATTTTGAAAAAAGGTGCGCCATCTCTTCCGACTTTACCCTAAGGCTTGTTCTCACAAGAGTCGGAGATTGGTTTAAAACTGTTAAAAATATTTGATCAGTTGGTACAAATTTATTTAAAGTGCAACTTTCAATAAAATATGTAGATACAGGATGTTTTAATATATTATCTAAATATATTGAATACTATTGTAAACACGTACAAAAATTATTACCAGAGTTAATTATTAGGAATGTTTTGCAATTTAAATGGCGCTATATACTGTAATAGAGATGGGTGTTGCTAATTAGAGTTGGTTTATTCCATTGCTTCACAAAGAGTGATAAATTCAATTGTGTGAATATTCTGCGTTCGTTGCGCAAAACTCTATGTCTTTCATAGATACAGCACACTAATATATTTTAATTTCACTTACGTAATCCCCACTTTACTGCCGCACTTTAGACCGTACATAATCAGCTTATATTCCACAGTCATTCTGTTGGTAATCTTAATATATTACCTATAAAATAAAAATCACCTATCCCCCCAGGCCAGCACCTCCAACAAAAACAAATAAATTCTGCCATTACTGCATCATCAAATAGCACACAGACTAATATTACACAATTTTAATTACCTTAATCATTTTTTGCCTTTTTCACGTGTGTTCAGCAACAGGCCACTGCTTAAGGAGGCGCCTAGTCAGCCTACCGTCCCTTATTGGTTTTAGCTTAGAGAGCCCACTTTTATCCACCAATAAAGTAGTCGGAGGGCGCGGAAGGGGCCGAGCCAGGGCTGAGAACGCTGGCAGCTAGCGCCGCAGCGGTGGTAAGGCGAACCTCGTTCAGAGCTGTGGTACAGGTGGACGGATGCTGTTCAGTACCTGTGCGACTCACCTGGCGCTAACCGAGATGAATCGCGGTCTGTGAGACACGGCATGCCGCGATTTTCGACTATTACGTCGCGCACAGATTAGTTGTTTTGTTCGCTGGTTTCTATGGATTATGACGCTGTGGCCAATAATGTAATTGTAGGTAAATTGTTTTATTTTTTCACTTAAGCTGTGCTTGATCGGTGGGGCTGGTGGTGTATGGATTTTGCTCGTTCTTCTACTTTCATAGGCGACGAGTCGATTTAGTATCTTTTCTGTGATTTCTTAATATGCAATTTGAGTTTTTACCTGCCTATATCGTGTGCCTTAATCGCACATTTTAATCGTAATTGTCTATAGATTAAAGTGTTAAAGAGAATTTATTCTGAGAATGGAATTTTAAACATTAAAACATTTATATAGGTAGATTAAATGGATACCTACCTACATATAAGTAGGTACTTATGTACCTATTTACCTATCATATAAAGCTTTAAATTACCAATAGAAAAATTTAGTAGTTATTAAATTTCTGAATAGTATATATCTATATCTCCTACAGATTCTGCAGAAAGATTTACTCTTACTGTAAGTAACTGGGTGTGAGTGAAAACGATTTGAATTTGCTTGCTGAATGGATTCACTAAATTAGGTACCTACAATATTGGGTTACCTACGTTTTGCCTATGTGATGATATTATTGTATATACCTATAGATACCTAGTATATATGTTATAGTGTAAACATATTCCACAATATTAGCCGATGATATTTTATAAACTAACCCACTCGCTTGCCAAATTTATTTCAAATACCAAAGATATACTAAAATAGCTTTTTAAACAATAATTCTAGTAACACAAAATTGCTAATTCCTTGGATAGTAGCAATACCTACATATAAACTAGCCAACTACTTTATTTTCCCTAGTTAGATAAATATATAAAAATACTGTTTAGCAAAATATAAACAATATATTTGTAGAAATAAAAAAACATTTTTGTTAAGTACAGATAAAAAGTAACGTAGTACAAAAGTAACAATCCGCTTGTGGTTTTCTTTACAATGTTTACGCAGTAATGAAAAATGATTAAATGAGAGTAAAAAATGGATCATAAACAAAAATTTTACGAATACGTAATTCACATAATAAGAACTCAAAAACGATACGAAAAAAGTTACTAAAAAAGTATTTACTTTAAATGTGCAACAGCAACAAAGTCCCAGAATAGCGAATCATTGAATAAATAAACAAGTATTTATTTGTTCTTTTCCTAAATTTTACATTACTCTTCTATGATTGTCTGTACCTAAACAAATATTTCTATAACAATAGATGTACTTATTATTTGTATTTTGTTAATCTATTTTTTATACTTAATAGAACAGGAAATTTTCGAATCATTTTTACGAAATTAACCAGAAAATATAGAAATACCATATGAACTAGCTACCAAAATATATATTTCGTGTTACCAGAATGATAGGTTTCATTCTAGCAAGACCAAAATAGATAGTTTATAAACTAACCAAAGAAAAATATATGCTTTTTTAGTATATTTGATTACTTCAAGTAAATTAGCCAAGCAAGTGGGTTAGCTTATAAAGTATCCGCTAATGTTGTAGAATATGCCTTTTCTATCAAAATAACTAACGGTTCAGTTACTTTATATACTAGCTAATTAGTTTACAAACTAACCAAGTTTACACTTAATGCCTGATACAGACTATGCATGAATTCGCGATTCGCGATGCGCGATTTGTAAGGAATTCGTGCATCGTGTGTAGGGTTTTTATCAATGGATTTTTAACGAACAATATTCACGAATTCCCACAAACTACGCATCGCGCATCACAAATCGGGAATTCGAGCAGAGTCTGTATAAAATTATTGTTATACATTTTTTTCAGTGTAGCATTTGCTTGTTTAGATAAGTATGTCCTAAAACCCATGTCTAAAAAAATGTTTAAATATTCACCTCTATTTATCTAGTTAAGCTACAAAAAAAAGTATTGATAAATTATTTGTTACACAGTAAAAATAACTTTGCATTATGCGTAGATAACTACATATCACAGAAATACACAACACACAATTTTTCATTAGAGAATTGGTATATAATATAATAAAATTATCACAACAAAATGTAGGCATACATAATAGGTATAACTCAATTATATAAATAACAATAATAAAAATGTCTAAAACGAATAGTTTTTCTACAAATACCTACTTAGGTACCTACATTTCAATAACTGTGCTTCGAAATTGCGAACTGAGGTGCAACTAAGATTAAGTAAAAGCTCCTGTAACGTAATTTGTTTTTTGTATCAGTATTCATGAAGTAAACAATTGAAGTTTCTCAGAAAATATCCTTAAAACTATAACATACAACGAGTGTAGGATAGTGACCATCTGTAAAATTTGCAAAGAGCTAGTTCCTCTACTGGGTTTTTAGGTCAAGAATAATAAAACAACAATGTAAAATTTCAAGCTAACGTTTCGAAAAATTAATTTTTTCAACTTCTATAGCAATACTATGGTAAATGGCAATGGTAAAAAAAAGAAAATGACTTGTACTTTGTATTTCTGTTTGTTACTAAATGTTTTTTTTCCAATTTGTTTTAGTATTGCCCTAGAAGATGAAAAAATAAATTTTTCGGAACGTTAGCTTGAAATTCAACATTGTTGTTTTATTATTCCTAACCTAAAAACCCACTAGAGGAACCAACTCTTTGCAAATATAACATACAACATTGGAATGAATTTTCTGCTACTGTGGACCTAAAAGAATTATTAGTCATAGTACCTAGTATTGCGGCTAGTATGTTTTGTTTCCCTGTGCCTTTTGATATTTGTGAGAGTACATAAACAAAAATTTATAGTACCTAACTATTGCCAGTTGCAAAATTTATTATGTATTATACTATTTACATTTGATTCACTGATTTGTGCTATTTTTTTAATAGAATCAATATAGTAAATTGCAATACAGGGTGTCCGGAATACGAGTGCTTTAATTTTGCCGTATAAGTTGTACTCAACAAAACATATTTGACTGAACAATATTTTTTCTCAGACCAACGGTAGCGGAATTATGACAGCAAACAGGTTTTGAATATGTGACAACGTCACTCACATACTAGCTTGGGAATGTTATGTATTTATACATAATAATTACAAATAGGTACACCTAGACATAGGTGCTTACTGTGAATGGTTTTCTTAGCGCTCTTTTCACAGCACAGAATAATAGTTACAAGGGTTTAAAATGACTTATGTTCTTTGTAAGAAGCGTTACCGTATCCAGACAGTTTTGGTTAGGTTCGCCGTAAATTAACATGACATGTAGCTGGTTATGGTTACTTTAAATTGTTCCATTTTTGTTTATCTACACTCACAAACATCAAAGTAAAACTAGAGATAATAAAACCCACTAGCTATACGCATCACTATGTTACAGTACGTTCATTAATATAGATCCAAAAACAAATTATGTTACAGGCGCTTTTATTTAACCTTAATTATAAATACCTTAGTTTGTAATTTTGTAACATAGTTTTGCATATTAGTGCAGTTGTATTTATATTTCTGAAATGTATTTGTGAACAAACTATTCTTTTTAGACATTTTTATAGCTCTCAGCCAAATACACAAACCTCATTCATATTATTTACCTATCCCATGAAAAAGAATATAAATATGGACATAATTGATCTCCTATATAAAGTAGAACTTACACTGAAAAATATGAACATTAACAAAATTGTAGCACAAATAAGGACTACAAATTTTGAATGTAGGTATCTGTTAAATTTGTCACATATTCAAGCAATACCCATTGTTCAAAACTTTGACAAAATTTGTGTTAGTTTTCTATTGTTGTATTAAATGGAACAAATACTTTAGTCAATTATCCCAGTTTCAAGGATAATATTCATTACTGTATAATTTGAACATCCCACTTCAATTTACATATTTCGTGATACGTTAACGACGGCTGAAAATATGAGAATATTCTCACTTAATAAATCTGATTGACACTACCCACGCTTGTTTGTTCTTGGATCGGGTACCGATGTGAGATTTATCCTTCACAGTTAAAACGAATTGAGTATATTTGTTAAAGAACATTTTATATATGGTGGTAATGAAGGTTGGTTGTCTAAATTCAATCAAAATAGATTCATACACACTTAGAAGTATATCTAAATATCTAGGTTAACTTGCTATTGAAAATAAGATAACTGTTAAACCATATCCATGAACCTAACTCAAGGTGGCCATAACTATATTGATAAAAAATATCATAGACACACCGTAAAAAAATTGAGTAAAATTTCACTCAAAATCAACACAATTGATGGTTCTTAAAATGAGTTCACACCCGATTGTATTATAATAATAACACAATTCGATGAGTAAATTCACTCAATTATTTGTTTGCTAAATAAGTCTTTTATGACTGAAATTGAATAACTTTTGAGTTATCTTACTGAACTATGTGTTACTACAAATACAAAATTGAGTTATATTATTAATATAGGAAGGAATAATCGGAAACAGAACACTATAATTAATGGTCTAGATTCTCTAACTAAGCCAACGTTTCGATTTATTTTAAATCTTCTTCAGGGCTACAATAGAAAGCAAGAGATAAGAATTATATAAAAAAAAAACAATATTGACAATGTAAAATTTAAAAACAAACCAAAAGACAAAAGAATAGTTATACATACATATGACATACATTATACCATTAATAAGAAGTCTGATACTGAACATTTAAGCGTAATCTATAATGGTATCATTAAGAAATTTATTAAATGAAAATACCTATAATATGAACATTCAGTACATCATTTCTTTCTTTTGTTGTCAACGTCTTATTCTTATTGCTTTTTCTTACTGGGTTTTTTACTTTTCATTAATTAGTATCTCGATGTCTGATATTTATATTTAATTTAGAAGACTATTCGAAACATTACAGTTTACCACTATATATTTATATCGTTTAGTAAAAGCATTTCCTACTGACTTGTTCATTATATGATGAATAATAATTTTATTGTTTTTGACTCTGGTTTTGTCTCCCTAGGTAAGGGTGCAACTAATTTAAAAAAAAAAAAAATTTTGAATTGATGTTTTGATCTACTGTTTTGTTGTTTAATGAATAGTATTTTAATATGTTTTTTCAAAATTTGTCATATGTATGTATAACTATTCTTTTGTCTTTTGGTTTGTTTTTAAATTTTACATTGTCAATATTGTTTTTTTTTATATAATTCTTATCTCTTGCTTTCTTTTGTAGCCCTGAAGAAGATTTAAAATAAATCGAAACGTTGGCTTAGTTAGAGAATCTAGACCATTATAGTGTCCTGTTTCCGATTATTCCTTCCTAAATACAAGTTTAAGGATATTAACAATATAACATTATTAATATATGCTATTGTTTTTTCCACAAATCGTCTCTGATTAAAAATTGTGTTGATAAAATAATTTGTTTGTTAAAATGTTTAATTACTCAAAATTCAACACCAAAATAATGACACTCATAAATGAGTTTGAGGTTACTCAAGGTTATTTTTTACTGTGTATTGTTATTCTGTCAGTAAGTAGCTCAATCAAATTTTTAAAATACTCTGTACCTAAATTGCAATTTTCGTATAAGTAGGTATAACGAATAATTTGTTGTAAACTATTATTATACGAATCAAAAAATGTAAGTAGAATTTTCTCTTAATGTACCTACTTACTGACTTTATTTCTCCAAAAAGTCTATTACAATTTTGAACCCTTTCTCTTTATGTGTGGTAAAAATGGCATAGCGCTAGTTTAGCTTCACCAGAAGTGTAAGTATACTCGCGACAAGAATTCAGACGACTTACGTCATATACGAACAAACGTGACGTAAGACGTCTGAATTTTTGACGCGAGTATATTATACATCAATTTGAATATAATTTTACTTCAAAAATTTTTAACACGATAAGTCGCTTTATCAATAATTATTATTTTTCCTAAAACTTACCTACGATAACTAATCGAAATATTAAATTGAGAGATATTTTCTCTCTGTCTTCTCTAATCATTACTGTATTACAAGAACCTCCATTTGAATATCGTACACTTACATCTTTTATGTAAAATTATATGATTTTTTTCTAAAAATACATAATGTAAAACTATATTTCATGTGTACAAAAACATGGTTTTACTATGAAAAAATGCATACTTACACAAGTAGTCATTTTCCATTGCAGTTGAAACACTATGTTTTACATCCACCATGTAATATCGCAAATAATTTTTATTAGTGTATAAGTAAAATTGTTATTTTATGCTTGCTTGAGTTCAAATGTAGACTAACCTCTCTGTTATCAAAAGGCTTAAGTGAAAATGTACTTAATAATTTAGTATACCTAATAGACTCACACAGCTGCAATGTGTTTCCTTACACACAATAATTTTCATCTGAGGGGCTTTATAAACAATTTTAAACGCAATATTAAAACAAAAAATGCATTTGAAGTGTTTCAATTACCATTGGGCTTTCTTATGGGATTTTAAAAACAGTAAGTTTGCGTAGGACTAAATATACTGTAATATTAGTTGCCATAACTATTAAACCGTCAATCGATAACACCATGAATTAATTAATGTTTTATAATGCTCATATTTAAACTTAGCAGGAGCAGTTTGCGGTTGTCTTTTGCTAATTGTAAGAAATGCAAAGTTATTATATGATTAATTACTTTAAATAAACAGTAAAAAATTAAATTTTTTAAATATATTTTCAGTACTAACAATAAAGGTAACAGCTAGCAACTAACACTTGCATAACCTATACACTGAAAGAAATGTACTACTAAAACAGTTACTATAAATTTGTGTTGTGGTAAAATAGACACTACAAAAATGTAGTAAACCATATAAATTCGTTGTTGTGGTAAATGCAGAAGTAGTAATTGGGTTGTTGTAAATCTTAATATAATTGTAAAATATTGTCTGAAGCTATTTATTTGTGGCATAATTTTAGTTTTTCTTTTGTTTTATTGGGTTTTTGTCACACTTCTGAAAAATAATAAAAATTAATTAAATAAGCCCTTGCGTCAAACGGAACAGTCAAGGGTTATTTTTGAAACTAAGTTTGCCTAACCAAAAAATCTGACACTGAAAAAAGCAGATAAGTAAAAAATAACAAAAATCACATCACTATCGTGCACTTCCGTATTATTGACGTTTCGAAAAACTCTCTGTTTTCGTTTTCAAAATAGTAGTAAAAATATTAAACGTATGTCAAGTTTGACAGTTTAAAATTTGTTTATCTGCTTCCATAGAGATGTTAAATGATTTTTATTTTATTTTTACTTACTTCTTCTTGAGACAACTGTAGCCAACAATGATCGATGTTTACAGAACAGTTTGACACACACTTATCTCCGTTCAACAAAATAATCGCGATCTCTTTTAATTTTCTTTTTGCCGCGTTATCTTCCTTCTCTAAAATTTTTGCCGAATCCCATTGAATCACATGACCGTTTTCCCAAGCGTGTTCGCAAATTTTGGATTTTTCAAATTCCCGTCTTTTTATATAATTTTTATGTTCCTCAACTCTAACATTCATAGGCCGAGACGTTTCTCCAACATAATGTTTATTGTATTCACAAGGTACACTGTAAAAAAATAATTACAGTTAAAATAGATGGCAATTTATTTACCACTCATTATTGCTGTAATTTTCTTATCGATCGTGACTTTACAAATAAAATGTAAAATTATGCTGTAAATTTATTTTGTGGTGTAATTTTAGGTTTTGCAATTGTAATATTACTTTTTACAATGTAACTTCCACAATTACTTGTAAAATTGCAAAGTAACTTTACAGGCAGTTGTATAGTTACATTGTAATAATACATTTTATACTATGACTACAATGTATTTTTTTTATTTATTGTACAGGATGGTTCAATTTGGGCACTTAGGTATAGAAGGTTTCTCTATTTTCCGAAAAGTTAGAAAAAAGTAGCCAAGATATTTGGAGCTTAATATTTGAGAAAAGTTGAATAGCGAGAATGACATTTCGATATTTTGATTTGTTTAAGAGATACCTACATGATATTTTTAAATTTTAGTCGTTTTCTGTGGTAACTTTTCTACTTATTATATTAATATTTATAGATTGTAAAGACATTTTTTCTCTATGTGTAGTATCTAGTGGCTTGAGAAATATTTTTTTTTATAACTTCTAGTTTTCCGCTGCTATAACAAACATATATATGTTTTAATGAAACATCATACGTATGTAATATGGGGCATCATAGAAAAGGCCTAAAATAAAAAAAAATCCTATACCAAAACTAATCAAGATATCGAAATGAAATTTTCGTTATTCAATTTTTCTCAAAAATATTCCCGTGACATTTGGACTATCTTTTCGGAGAATAAGAGAAACCTAAAAGTATTGAAATTGACCTAACCCGTACACAAGACATCTTGTTTACAACATTCGAATTCACTAACAGTGCATTGACATAGATACCTAAAAAAATCTGAATAGTAATTCATTTATACCTAATAGATTAATATGCCTACATGAGAAAAATTAAAATATCGTAAGAAATTAACGACTGTTACTTACCTTAAGTAACATATTAGGCTTTTCCGTGAGTTTCTCAAAAGCATCACTGCATCAGAATGTTATTTCAAAAGAAAAATGTACTCATATTAAGTAACCTAATTAACATGAATGCCAATTGCTTCTAATGTTAACAAACACCCTTAATAGTAATAATGAATTTTTGATGTGTCCCCAGTGAAGTCAAACATTTTCGAAGCAATAGATTCGTTTTCTATATACTTTTCAGATTTACATACAACAAATTAAGTACTTTGGAATTAAAATCAGCAGAATAATCCTTTTTAAATTTATAATTTACATTTTTGGACAAATTGTGTGAAAAACATTTGTTACAAAAAAAACGTACTTTTCCTAACTGATTATATAAATAGCTATTTTGTACTCCGATTACGGTTCAGTTAGCTAATTAGTAGTTATAGTTTTATTATGTTCAATACATTAACTGCCCTTTGCTTATTTCTTTAGCTAAGAAATACATGTACATACAGGTACTGAAGTAATAAAATATTATGGTTTTACGGCAATTTTTTATTAAAATTTGGTACCTGCACATTTAGGTTATTTGTAGAAAACAGAACACATACAAAACATATACTTAACAATGTAAAAATATATTCATAGAACTAAAGTTAACATTTTATAATATTCAAACGAAATATATGATCTTATAGTAACTATTACAAAGTAATATTAATTATATAAATGTGCATAGATAAGTAGGGACCCAGAAGTCCCTGCTCTTCAAATATGTATAAAATATATTTCCAATAGAAAATAATATATTTTTATATATTATGTAAGATGAACAAAACAACAGTGAGGTACCTGATTTTTGTAGATGCAATGTTTCTTTGTTTCAATAAATATGTATAACTTACATACCACATACCACAGCTATTACTTGTTAATCTCATTGAGGTTATGATTAAACAAGCACTAGACAAAACTATTTATACTTAGTACTAAAAACACTCACTTGTCACTCTAGATATGTTTATATTGCTAGTCATTACTCACTAAATTAATTATGTAAGTACCTAGATCCTAGGTACACGCTGCATTCATCGAAATGAAGCAAGAAATTATGAAGGCGTCACCACCCAACGCTCTCAACGGTTAGTGGTATAGTAGTATCTTCACACACACATTAGGCATATTTTTACACTCAATTATATAGTAAAATTGGTTATGTTCAGTAATTTTACAATGTAAAAATGGATTTCACATTGTTAATTGTAAATATATTACAATATATTCTATAAATGTACAAATTATATTATAATTACATAGGAAGTTCACGGTTTTATTGTATATTGGCAGTTTTCTTGTAAAATTACAAGTGTCAGAGTAATATCATCATTATTTTTAGAATTATTTTAAGACAATTATAAGCATATTCTTACAAAGTAAATTTGTAAAGCTACTGGTCTTTTTTTCAGTGTATACTGTAGATGCAATTTTTTGAATACCTATATCATTTATTGGACGCGTTTTTGGCAAAAATGATCGTAAGGCATTAGTTGTCTGAAAAACTGTTCGAATATTAAATTTATTACCGATTCTTCTTAACTTTTCTGATAATATAGGAATGTATGGAATTTTTATTGTATGATTAATTTCTTTTATTTGTCTTAAAGTGTTAGTTTTATCTGTAATATTTTTGAATGTTCTATCAACAAAATTTGGAGGGTATTCATTATTTATTAAAACATTTTTAATAAATTTTAGTTGAAAAATCCAAAATTTGGGAACACGCTTGGGAAAACGGTCATGTGATTCAATGGGGTTCGGCAAAAATTTTAGAGAAGGAAGATAACGCGACAAAAAGAAAATTAAAAGAGACCGCGATTATTTTGTTGAACGGAGATAAGTGTGTGTCAAACTCTTCGGTAAACATCGATCATTGTTGGCTACAGTTGTATCAAGAAGAAGTAAGTAAAAATAAAATAAAAATCATTTAACATTTCTATGGAAGCAGATAAACAAATTTTAAACTGTCAAACTTGACGTACGTTTAATATCTTTACTACTATTTTGAAAACGAAAACAGAGAGTTTTTCGAAACGTCAATAATACGGAAGTGCGCGATAGTGATGTGATTTTTGTTATTTTTTACTTATCTGCTTTTTTCAGTGTAAGATTTTTTGGTTAGGCAAACTTAGTTTCAAAAATAACCCTTGACTGTTCCGTTTGGCGCAAGGGCTTATTTAATTAATTTTTATTATTTTTCAGAAGTGTGGCAAAAACCCAATAAAACGAAAGAAAAAATAATTGTAAAACTTTCTATTCTATTTTGTAATATATGTCATATTGTAAAATTTAAAATGCGGGTATAGTGCAAAATAACAGTATTTATAGATTGTATTTATACAAGTTTTAGTCATCATTACCAAAACCACAGAGACACAATAATTGTGGTATTATTTACTACAAATTATATTAAAGTAGTTTTTGTGAGTCGCCAAATCAGCATGAAGTAAGCCAATAGCCGCTAGATGTAGACACTTACATCTCGCAAATTCTTGACCTTCCGTCGGATATGACAAAAATCGAGCAGCCAACTAGGACTACACGTGTTACATCACGTGCATAAAGTATATACTTTGTGATGACGGGTACTTAGGTTTACTTCTGTTGGGTGTGACAGACACGAACAGCTAGATAGATCTTTTGCCTGATCGTGTAGCATATCGATGAGAGTCGACAAGTTCCAATCCGGTATATGTCGGATGTGTCACAGATGAACGACTTGGTTGTTTACTATAGGTCTTTCAAGTGATGATGCTGAAATGCCACAACGCATATAATCATTAATGTATTTAACAAACATTTTTATAAAACTTTGTAGTGTTACAAAAATTCTGATAAATTGCAGACTTTGGGTCAATAAACTTTTAGCAAGTGGTATAATAATATATGTAGTATTTGGTAACATTTATGTTGTAGTAAAAGTGTTTAAAAATTATTACTAAAAAATTTTCAACATAGTACAAACTGTGTCTCGAGTTATAATCATAACAAATTGTAGTACACAGGTCTACAATTATATAAGCATTCACTATTATCTTTTTTTTTCAGTGTACAAATTAAGATATCTAAACTCGAACCCTTTTTTTTCTCATATAGAATTGATGTAAACTTTGCCTTATACGTGCAGGTAAAATTCTCGTGCGTACGTTACTTATTTTACATTTTATTTAAATTTCTAGAAATACAAATAGATATTTAGATACTGCAAATCATACCTAACTTAATCTAAAGTGATCTAACGTGCATAAATCATAATGCCTAAGTATACTTTCAAAAAGTATCAAACTATTTTATTTGAAAAACATTTAAGAAATTAAGAATTAATCAGAAATAGGAATATACTTACTTGAGTATTAAAATTATGCTTTTTGGTATTTATATGTTTGTCTATACTTAATATCTCGTTTACTTGGACACTTAAACATATTACAGCAAATATTACAGGTTATGGAAATTCAGTCCTCACCCAGTTGAGAAACTTTATTCATCAATACATGTACCAAGAGATGTACGAGAAATGCATATCTATTTTTCACACATCTTACATATAATAATCGCAAATTGGCTACAATTGGACTTGCAAATGATACAAAACTATTAGTAAATTATTTTTGCATATTTTTAGGAAAAAATAATATGGTAAATATACTACTATAGTAGATACATTTTTAAATGTTGAGAAGTTGTACGCTACACCGAAAAAAATCGTTTTTAGGTGTAGCGTATGTTTCCTATAAACAAAAAATAATTGTGAATAGGTGACTGCTAGATGTAGCCGTCCTACATTTTGCGTAGTCAGGTGTGTCAGGTTTAAAAGACAGAAACAATCAGGGTTGTTGTCAGTTAACTCATCACTCACCTGTGGCGTACTGATGAGAGCTAATGAGATGTTTCAGGTATTCAAAAAATGATTTGATATCAGGAACTAAATATTCGTTTGGCTCTGTACAAATAAATATTTTTTCCACGGTTGGGAGTAGAAACCAGTTTCTATGACATCAAAATTAAAACAGAAGTAGTCGATTATTCCCAAGGGAGTATAATGCTCCCAAGGGATTTTACATTATGGAGAACGTTTTTCATGCAAAAAAAAGATAATATTTAAATTATTTATTGACATTTAAATTAAATGTTACATTTGTACAATTTTCAAAATTAATATTAGAAGGAATATTAATTTCGCTTACATTTAGAGTTTTTGTGATTGCGCTAGTAGTGGTACCTACTAAAACCTGATTAGCAATTTTGGTCTTATTTTCAATGGAGTTCTCGACATAACCCTCAGCGACTGTCGTTGATTTCCAACCAGCATGACGCTTTATTGTCGTGATATTCACACCTGCATCTGCCAGTAATGTCGCTGAAGATCTTCGTAAGCAGTGACCAGTATAACATGCAGCATCAGGTAATTTTAAATACGAAGCTACTACACTCGGAATTTTTCCCATGGTATTCTTGCCAACTGGTTGCGAACTATATTTTCCTGCTTTGTAGTACAAAAAAAGGCGCATATGCTTGACGTAGGGAGGACGAAGGGACAGGTATTTTCGAAACAATTCAAGCATATTTCCCACATCGGTAACCAGAAAGGTTCGTAGAATCTTTGTCTTAGTGTTTGGAATTTTTACAATCAAGGAAGAGCCTACATCCTCAATATCATCTACAGTTAAACTGACTAGTTCATCAGTTCGACAAGCTCCGGCAATCCCCAGAATTAATCGAACCTATAAAAAATCAAAATACTTAATAATTGAAATACCTAACAACAAAAGTAATTTTACCTTAATCATTAAGAATTCTTTGTCATCTGCACTTGATAGAAAACGGTCGATTTCACCCTTTGTCAATATTTTCGATTTTTTCGCTTGATATCCGTCACCGATTCATTTGAAAAATGGGATCAACTTGGGGAATTTGCTTATATCTATGTTGTCGTAAATTATCAAACATGACTTAACCATAGAACATTGCGCCCATAATGTGGAAGACTTGTAATTCTTTGCATTTTCACTGAAGTATGCCAACAAAACATTCTCGCTGTATACTTGAACATTTTTCTCGGCGCACCACTTTTTGAACCGATTGTAGGCTATATCGTATAAAGATCTTGACTTCGGTAGGTAGCAAATTGCTTATTGCAATATTTGCAGCCTCCACAATCTCTTCCGACTCACAATTATTCATTGTGCACTTAACAAACTTTAAACTAAACCAAACTAGCACCTTAATTTGACAATTCCTTTTGTTTGTTTATTTTGTAGTTATGAGAATAACTCAACGACTACTAAATAAATGCTAAAATCCGAATACAATAATTCTGGTGCTACTTACTTCATAATGACAAAATATGTGTTTTTAAGTTAATGAGACCGTGGAAAAAATAGTATATACCATTCGAGAGAGATACTATTTTGTCCTCAGTGCATTGTAGCCCTCGGGCTTCAAATTGCACCTCTGCCAAAATAACGCATTTCTCTTCCTTATAGTATAATGTACTATATTTCCATGAATCAACATTTTTTCCCGGCACCAAATTTTGTTTTTTCCGAGTAGTAATTAATAGGTACCCAATATCAGTTCAGTTTGATAAGCTGTGTCGTCACTTTTCCTTTTCAGTCAGATTAAAATTATTTTTTCACCATCCTGTTCTTCGGTCTGACTCTCTTGCTCATTCTCGTCACGGATCCACCAACAAAACTGCTCTCGAATAAAAATCGTTAATTTTATAGTTATTGCTCTAAGTGAATAATTCGTCCAGACATTTATAGAGGGCACATCTGCATGAAATATCGCTCCGCGAGACGTTTACTGTGCGTTCGGCCGTTAACTTTTTCATATTGAAATTATTTTTGCGATTCAAAGGTACTTCTTATCAATAATGATTTTATACCGCCTTGGTTCGGCTTAATGGTCAGCGGGGGTAATTACAGCCTTTTGTGTATCACATTAAATTTACATCCTAATAGGTATCACAACGTTGCCTTCTAAAGCCGCTACAACTAGATGTGCACGCTTATTAAAATTTTATGCGTTTCGAATTCTTCGGCTGTGGTGTCCGGTCAAATCGGGTGCTTTTGTCTATTATTTATCGGTTAACATCCGCATAATATCGTTGTGAAGGATATAGAACCATATAATCTGCAAAAAGATTGATATTGGAGTATAAAAATTGTTTTTTCTACGTTCATGCAAAAAACAAAACTTTATTGAACTATATTTAGTGGAAAAAGTGGTACTTTATTGCACTAGTGCAAACAATGTTTATTGCATTCTTCTGTCATTCTACTACAGCGTTTTGTCATCGTGACAAACATAAATCTTCAAATCGACGTCATATTTTCCTAGACTAGTGTCATCTAAATAAAACATTTTTTGGTTTTTGCATGAACATAGAAAAAATATTGTATGCAACTCGCACTCGACGTGTTGTCCTACTCGGCCTAACGGCCCCGTTGGACAATTTCATGTCGCATGCAATAAACACTTAAAAATAGTCATTTCTATACTACAATGGAAAATTTTATACACTTATAATCTATATACAGGGTGTCCGTAATTTTAAGTTAATAGTTTGTCTACAAATATATCGAAAATAAAAATACACCTGCAATAAATGCAAAACTATGTTATGAAATTACAAACTAAGGTACAATTAAGGTTAAGTAAAGGCGTCTGCAACGTCATTTGTTTTTTGGATCACTATTAATGAAGTAAACAATTGAAGTTACCGAGAAACTTAAAACTGTAACGTACTGTAACGTTCGACAACGTTGCAGTATCAGGCTGCTGCTGATAACCTAAAAGTCATAGTAGTGCGTCTTTTATGATGGAACAATTTATAGTTATTATTAGTGATTACACTTCCTGCAAGGAACAGAAGTCATTTTATACACTTGTAACTATTATTCTGTGTTGTGAAAAGAGCTCTAAGAAAACCATTCACAGTAAGTACCTATATTTAGGTGTACCTATTTGCAATTATTATGTTTAAATACACACCTAAAATAGTGTCACGGATTTCCCAATCCAACTTTCCTATTACCAGAAAAACAATCCCTTAATTAATCACTTATCTTTATTGACTACTCTGTACACTGCTGAATACTAATTACAGCTCAACTAAACACTATTTCACTTTTAATCGCTATCTAAATCGCTCTAAACACTCCAATTCAAGACTGTAATACAAGACTAACTAATTCGGCCGTTTATCCTTCTTTATAGACCCAACGAATATTCCAGGTATTTTCTAGTATCTCTAGATCCATTTTCTCGAACGACTCGAACGCTTCTCGTCGATTCCCCATTTTTCCAGTCCTGCCTCGATACACGGCATTTTGTTTGTTTACCAGAATCGCGTAGGGACGATCGGGGCAATCTTAGCATTTCGCGGTATCACAGTCGTCGAATTGGGTGTGAGTGGGGCAAATTCTGTGACAATACGTCACATATTCAAGACCTGTTTATTGTCATAATTCGGTTACCGTTGGTCAGAGAAAATAAATTATTAAGTCAAATATGTTTTATTTAGTACAACTTATCATATGGCACCCTATATATTAGCTGTATATGTATTTACACTTTATTATATGGATTATTGCTTATTTATAGCCAGAGCTGGGTATACAGAAAAAGTATTCCATTTATGAATACTGAGTACTCTGTCAAAAAGTAGTCTGGAATTCTGAATGCTACAAACAAAGAGAACTTGAATAGGTACTTGAATTCAAATATTCGTATGATACAAATATAAATTAAGTTTATGCATATAAGTTAAGAATCATCTTGTATAATACTGATACAGTAATTTCCGGATGGATTTTGAATGGACACGTTGAAGAATTTCTAGCGTTACTGCTATCTTATTTGGAAATTGGAAATTTTAAAATTCAACATACAATAAAGGCGAAGTAATTCTTCTGCCTCTTTTAGACACTTTTACATGCTGCGACATTCATGTTTGTTCTATGTATTCCTCAAAACTGTTGTTTTGTGAAAGTACAATAATTAATAAATATAATAAGTTTAAGTTATTGCATAAAAAGGGAAGAATTTAAAAATGTTGAGCATATTTAGAATACCTACTAAAAATTAAAAAAAAATCAATATACATGAAAATAATTTTGAAGGGATGAAATTGATAGTGTGGACAAAATGTTAAGCATTTAATTAGTAAAATTTAATTAGTTATTAAATAGGTAGAAATCAAAATATAAAAATTAAAAAAAAACTTGTTAAATCTAGTATGTAAGTAAAGTGAATTTGTGTGAAGTGCATTATAAACTCTCACCGATATACCGTGGAAGTTGTGTAGTAACGAGGACAAAAACGAAAAAGGTTGTTGATTTTATAAAAGAATAGGGGAATTTTTTCAGTGGAAAAAATTTAAAAAGAAATATAAAGAAAAACGTGTACCTTAGTCCAGAGATATAACCTCCAAGCCAAATCAACATTGTTCCTCTACCGGCTATTGTTCCACCCCTAAATATTACGGTACCCCCGTCCATATGGACCAACTTTACGGAGAAAATGAAGTTGCCCACTGGAGACGGGCAGCATGATGCCTAGGAAGTAGAGTCGGGACCCGTAATGGCCTTCTAGCACGTAAATTTGCGTTGTGGAGTTGTCTTCGAATAGTACGTGTCGATGTAACACGGCGAAACGTACCTTGAAAGTGGGTCCTGAAAACTGAAGCAGTGTTGCCAGGTCTTAAAACAGCAAAGCATGAGATGGCGCAACTGATACGGATGTATATTTGGTTGCATAATCTAAAATAAAAAACCTAAATATCTTACCTAGTATACATTTTTTGTCAATATAATTTTTTAAATTGAATACAACTAAGCTGCATTGCATTTCATAATATGAAGTGTACAAAAATAATAGTCCAATAGTATTTTAAATACAAGTTTATTAAAATAAAATTAAAAGAGAAACACATTTTTTAAAAGTTAACCATTGTAAACATATTTAAACAAAACAGTCACACAAAGCAAAAAAAATGCACAGTAATTAATCAGAGTCAGATTCATATATATGTAGATTCAGTTTTTCTGCCATTTGCAATATTTACATTACACCAAGTCGCGCTCGGGAGGAACCACATATTGCAACTCTACATATTAGTTAATCCATAGATTAAACTGTATCAAATCCTTCATATCTGTGTACTATTCGTACAACAGATGATCTAGGAATGCCCAACATATTCGATATCCGATGATTAGAATGTCTCGCATCATGTAAAGCAGTCATTCTTGCTAAACGCAGAAATTTCACTACCTGGCATTATAATGTACAAAAACTCAAAGAAACACTTGTCTGAATACACTGCCAAACTTACCAGATTTGTAAAAACATTGATAATGTTCATGGTCTGCAAATTTTTGTTGTCTTTTTTGTTCCCTAAGTCCATGTACTTCTTTACCACATTAAGAAAAATCACTAGGTTTAATCGAATCATTTTTTATATAGGGGATCCAAGCCTTTTGGCGTTGTGTGTATTACCTATGATAAAATGAATTGTGTACCAATAAATTCTAAAATTGCCAACAAAACTGTTTTAAACGAAAAACAAGATAATATTGCTTTAAATTTAATATAAAAAATTGTCTTAGTTAATGAAGTCAATATTGCCAATCTTGTATGCCTACGCTTAAATTTGATCAATAGTAAGCAGTTAAAATAAAAAGTGATAGCTTTATTGCAATTATATAAAAAATTGTGTTATTCTTATAAGGTTGGCATTTAGGTACTTAACAGTTTCAAGTTCCGTGGCCTTTGGCTAGTCTGTTGTTGTCTGTTTATTTTTTTCTCAGTGTACCAATTACATAAATCAAATATAATTGTTTAAACAACGCTATTAATAAAATCATTAATTTATATTTAGGAACAAAGCTGGTAATTAATTTATATTACAGTATGCCTGTATGCAATATAATAAACACAGAATATGTATCCATGTGCTACATAATAAACGTATTATGAATATTACATTTCGTTGATAGATATATAAAATAATATAAATTTAAGACCTATTAATTATGAATATTTACAATGTCGTTAACTACTCATTGGTGTACTATTACGTACTATAATTTTACCAGTTAATATATGCCTTCTTGCCTATTTATAATTCTTTTACCGACGATGATGCTGTTAATAACTTTCGTTCAATTACAAATAAAGGTGACTCAAGTAAGTTTGTAACAAAGTGGATTATTCGGCTTCAGAGTGCTTATTTTTAGCATTTTCGGATCCTGGTGTAAAATAAATTTCAGGGCTGATTTTTAAAAGCTTCATTGAAAATAATGTACACTCTCAAAAAAGTACTAGTGATGTGTTATAAGTACATCAATTTAAGTAAACTTAACACACGTCTGTGTTCTATATTCCTACTCCTGATTGGTTGAGCACAACTGCAGTATATCAGCTGTTCGAATACAGGTCACTACGTCATGTTGGGCGTGTAGCGTTGTTGTGTTCAGTATCCTCTCGCTCGCTGTGTTCAAATAGAGAACATTTAAATTTAAATTGAGGTTTGATCAAAGAAAATGGTAAGTACTTACCTAATTATATCAAATATTGCTGATAATTGTGATAAAACTAATTTAAAAATATTAAACGTTCACTCAATAGATGGTTTTTGGTTATTTGAACTAAATTATATATTTTTAATAAAATCGTAAGAAGTAAAATATCTTTTATTTTAACCCTGCAGTGTACGAAGTTTCCTTGTAAGCGTGGTAGGGAAGTATTTGTTTATGTAAGGTTATAGGGGGTGAAATAATTATATACTACTATGTACAGCATCCAAAAAACTTTAATAAAAAAAATTAGAACCGTCCTTTAAAAGGGACATTGTACCTACAAAATAGTGAGACTTTTTAAAAGCTTTATTGAAAATAATGTACACTCTCAAAAAAGTACTAGTGATGTGTTAAAAGTACATCAATTTAAGTAAACTTAACACGTCTGTGTTCTATATTCCTATTCCTGATTAGTTGAGGAAAACTGCAGTATATCAGCTGTTCGAATACAGGTCACTACGTCATGTTGGGTATGTAGCGTTGTTGTGTTCAGTATCCTCTCGCTCGCTGTGTTCAAATAGAGAACATTTAAATTTAAATTGAGGTTTTATCAAAGAAAATGGTAAGTACTTACCTAACTATATCAAATATTGCTGATAATTGTGATAAAACTAATTTAAAAATATTAAACGTTCACTCAATAGATGGTTTTTGGTTATTTGAACTAAATTATATATTTTTATTAAAATCTTAAGAAGTAAAATATTTTTTATTTTAACCCATTAGTGTACGAAGTTTTCTTGTAAGCGTGGTAGGGAAGTATTTGTTTATGTAAGGTTATAGAGGGTGAAATAATTATATACTACTATGTACAGCATCCAAAAAACTTTAATAAAAAAAAAATAGAACCGTCCCTTAAAAGGGACATTGTACCTACAAAACAGTGAGACTTTAACGAATATGGTACCTAATCTTTAAAACAATTTTTGGCGTGTAGTCCCATATTACACTTAGACCAAATAAAATTCGGTTTTGTTTCCGCATACTTTACACCTTCTATCTATTGCTAGATACTCTGACCAATGATTATTTCCATCGTACCTCACATCTTCTAAAGGAGTGGGAATAATTTTCCTTCTGGAATAAGGTTGTTCTCGATGTTAGTATAATAATCGTAACTACCTCTTTCAGATTTTTTCATAATTTTTTTATCTTTTAGCATACCGTTTTGGGTTCTGTCTTCTCTTATTGTGCCTATAGCGCCTTACTCTTCTTGAGTAAGATGGCACATCAGCTGTACAGATGTAAAGTAATTGTCGAAAAACAATGTATGTCCTTTATTGGGGAGTTCTGCAGCTTGTTTTATCAACTTGATGACAATGTCACCACCTAGACCATATTCATATTCAGCTGTGCCTTTTCCAGTATTAATATCAAACTCTAACATATAACTACTGCTTACATATAACGCCCAATTCTTGTAGCCAAACCTGTTCATCATCCGATAAATCGCTGTCTACACCCGACTCATTTCCATCTACAGGAGACTCTACGAATATGTCAACCGGAAAATCATCAAGGTATTGCAGAAGTTTAAGCAAAGATAATCTAAGTTTCATAAAAAGCATTATTAGATATATGTGTTTTTATGTACTATGTGTACAATGTTCCTTTAAAGGGACGTCAAAAAAAAAGTGGTGTAAACAACACAATTGAAAAAAATGAATATATCATAGTTAATACTGTACTATGATATATTCATCATCATTCAACTGTGTCGGTACCAATAAATTCTAAAATTGCCAACAAAACAAGCCTCAGGTACTGTTTTAAACGAAAAACAAGATAACATTGCTTTAAATTGAATATAAAAAATTGTCGTGTAGTTAATGAAGTCAATATTGTCAAACTTGTATGCCTACGCTTAAATTTGATCAATAGTAAACAGTTAAAATAAAAAGTGATAGCTTTATTGCAATTATATAAAAAATTGTGTTATTCTTATAAGGTTGGCATTTAGGTACTTAACAGTTTCAAGTTCCGTGGCCTTTGGCTAGTCTGTTGTTGTCTGTTTATTTTTTTCTCAGTGTACCAATTACATAAATCAAATATAATTGTTTAAACAACGCTATTAATAAAATCATTAATTTATATTTAGGAACAAAGCTGGTAATTAATTTATATTACAGTATGCCTGCCATTCAAATGTTTATTTTTATATTATTTTCTGAAATATGTTACGAAAACTTATCCGCCGTGCCTAGTTGTATATTGCGAGGTATCCATCACAAACAATATCGTTCACTGCTTTAATATAAAGATATATTCTTAACTTATTTCATTATTCCACTTTAAGTAAGTTAACAAACAACAATATAAAATAGTGAAGTTAAGTTTATATCAGTGGGAATACTTAAAACAGCTGTTAATGTTACTTTATAATGATACAGGTATGGTACAAAGTAGAAGCGCCCTCTATTAGCACTTCCGCTGACATTTTATTCTGTATCTGTTCTTAAGTTACGTTTTTCCATTCACAAAATGAGTGCTCTTAATAAATTTGTTGATAATGCACTGTTTTCGAGGAAAATACAAAAACTGTGGTAAAGTGAACCAGGCCCCATCAGCAATATTTTATGGAAGTTGTAGAATGTTTATAAAACAAACTTTATAAAAAATTAAGCTTTATATATTTGTCTCCACAAAATTGTTACAACTTTAACAAGTGAGTATAGGTGTTAAAGAATACCAGATTATAAAACAATAGTGGGTTGTTGCTGCCATATAATGTTATATACGCGTTACTAGTGTATGCACTCTAATAAATTTATTGTATAAGCACTTATAACACTATTATAATTCACTTCAATAAATATGTTTTATAATTGTTATGTTTAAGACTAGTTAGCACTGAAAGCAATCAAAATATACTACTACAAAACTGTTGTAAAAATTCTGTAAATTAATATCTCTTTAAAAAATTGGTGGCCCGACTGTAAACAGACTTACAGCAGATTGACCTACGAAGAAACATTATTTGTTCTTATTTTACAAATGCATATTAGATATTAATCGAAGTGGTTTTGTAGCTGTTGCGATGAATACATCTTTCGAAAAGGTAATTCCGACCTATAAAATTTTTTAGACTACAAATTAAACCACAATAAAGTAATAGTAATTTGTTCATTTAGTGAATACTGTTAACTTTTTAAGATTCTATTCTGCTCTGCATTTAGGTATTAGACACTGCTACATAATAATAATAGAAACTTATACCAGCAGTGCAGCAGATGTGCACAATTTGTACACTTGTATACTTTTTTTTATGCATTTGGTCCTGCTGTTATAGGTGTGTCTTCACCTATTTTTTAATAAATCATAACCAATTACTTCCTATAAGGTAGTTTTCCCCGAAGAGAAATAATAAATTACAATCGTTATTAATATCGAAAGAATTTTTATACTGCTTCGTTGTCAAAATTTTAATAAACCCAAAATTTACGATTCGGAATATGAACGCTACGTGTCAAGTGTGCCTAGGCTTCTTTTGAAGTACGTATCTCGTGGGTTGGCTACATAAATAACCTCCGTTTATTATGGTTTCACGTGGAAATAATTTACATTTTTAAATCTGGAGTGTAACCGTTACTTTTTATCTAATACGACACGAACTTAAGTTTTCTACACTGAAGAAAATGTTATTTGAATGATACTGACTATTCACCGAGTATATATATATATATATATATATATATATATATATATATATATATATATATATATATATATATATATATATATCCCTATTTTCTTAACTGATTCGAAGACATACTTAAAAATATAAAACGAAATCTCAAATATTACAAAAAATAAGGGTAAGACAGTAGTCTTAATAAAATATTGATAATAAAAAAGATACAAGGTGTCAAATTTGGAATGTAAAAAGTAATTTTTTGTAATAATTACGCTGTGTTTGTATCAACTTAAAAATTTGGGAATAGATATTTTTGGATACATTATTTTTGGGAAAAAGGTATACTTGTCATTAGTCTTAAAAATCTTTTTTAAAAATTCTCGAGATAATAGCTTTTCAACAATCAGCTGCATAATTCCTTGTACAATATTTTAACGTAGAATGCATCATTAGCAAGTTAAATTTTAAAACTATTAGACAAAATTTATGATAAAGTTAGTAAATATTTCTAAATCTAATAAATAATAAATATGTAATAAATATTAGGTATTTATCCAGATTTGGTTCAAATCAGTTACTTTATAAAATCGAAAAATACAGTTTTTTAAATATATTATTAAATTTTTTGGAGAAGCATAGAATTTTCTCAATTAATCAACATGGTTTTTTAGCAGGCAAACCAACTACAACCGCCGTTCACTCATTTTATGAAACAATTATTAAATTTGTTGAAGCGGGCGAGTGTTTTGTTGGGATATTTTGTGATCTCAGCAGGGCATTCGACTGCGTCAACCATAATAGATTATTGGATAAGATGCATTTTTATGGCATAAGAGATAATGCATTGGATTGGTTAAAAACTTTCCTTTTTAAAAGAAAATAATATGGTTCACTTATCAGTCATGATCTTAATTTTAAAGAAAATGTTAATTCGGAAATAATCGAAATTAGTATGGGTATTCCGCAGGGCTCCATACTAGGCCCAATTTTATTTTTATGATACATGAATGATATTGACTCTTTATTTGCACAAATTACTATGTATGCGGATGACATATCCATAAGTTTGTCAAATAAAAGTGATACTTTGTTAAAACCAATGTGCACTAATTTTATGAACAGTTTGAGTGTGTGGTTTCAGGCGAACTGTCTTCATTTCAACACAAACAAAATGTTTGCAATGAGGAAACGTTTCCATAATAAACAAAAAAATATGTAGTGATATAGATATTTATTCATATGGAAAAAAAAATTCTAATGACATTGAATATGTTATTAAGTTTTTAGGTTTGAATATAGACAGAAACCTAATTGGAAAACCTCATTGTGATTACATGATTTCAAAGATAAACTCTATTATATTTCAGTTTCTGCGAACTGTACTGAAACGTGATCAACTTATTAATCTATATTATGCAGAAGTTGAATCACGGATACGATGTGGTTTGTGTTTTTGGGGTAATTCTGCTAGGTCACATAAAGTTTTTACAAAAAAGATCATCAGAACAATAGCTGGTGTACCAAATACTACAAGTTGTAAGAATATTTTCAAGACATATAAAATTGTAACTTTACCATCTTTGTTAATTTTTGAACTTTGTTTCATATTCTGCAATAAATATGATTTTATGTTAAATAAGGATTTTCACGCTGTGAATACGAGGCAAAAAGATACATTTTATATACCTTTCGGCAGACTTACTATGACATCCAATTCACCTAAGATCTTAGGGCTTACACTCTTTAACTTAATACGTATAAATATAAAAAATCTATAGTTGCCTTCAAGAAAAAATTGAAAGAATATCTCATTGACAAATGTTTTTATAGGCTTGATGAATATTTTGTATGACTATAATTTTTAATATGTAATTATATTGTTTATATTTAAATTTATTATACGTGTTTTGCTTGTTTTTCATTGTTTTGTTTGTTTTATTGACTAGTCTTGTACAATATTTTATGTATTGTCATAAAAGATAATAAAGATTATTATTATTATAGTTTATTTAAAAAATCTATTTAGGAATTTAGAACAAAAAAGATTTGTTCACATTGCGGATTCTCCACAAACTAATTCAGGACGACTATCTGGAGCTGCAAGAATCAGTGCAACCTAAATTTTAAAAACGTTCTATGTTGGATAATACTATCCGTAGCATTTTTACACTAGTTCAAATTTTATTGCTTGTCGATCCAGCTTCAAAATATGGCTATTTTTTTTTTAAATAACCAATTTCTGATACTAATAACTAATGAAAGTAATTTTTTTCCTCAAAACAATGTAGGTTTAAATTTTTGTTGATAAAAAACGTTATAACGTTAGGTCAAAAAAGTTACGTTTATAGTTACCTGCGGATGTGGCGCCCTCTGGGATCACTTTTTAAATCCCAACTTTGACACCCTATATCTTCTTTATTATCAATATATTATTAAGGAAGTTGGTTTAATCGTAATATTTTGAAGTGAAAAATATAGTATAGTACAGGGTGATAAGAAAAAAACGAAATTAATATCAATATCTCTGTATTGTGATACTTAATTGTTTTTGTTTTATAAGAAAATTTAAATTCTTGTGAAAAATTAGTCAATGAATGCACCTTTCAATTTTCCGGTATCTCTCAAAATAACCGAACCGAGTTACAGTCGAATCTAAGGTTTATGCGTGATGACCCTTAACGTCACTTCGCTCTCTAACTAAAAAAACTTATTAAAATCATTTTCAACGATATACATGATCAAAAGTCCTTTTGAAGATGTTTGTATAAAATTCTGTTTTCTCAGTGTACAAAGCACTTTCGTGTCCGGAATTGGATTTATGTGCGTGAAGAGATACAGATGAAGAGTGTGGATCCACCTAGTTTTATGTGTTCTTTTTTCTTCACCTTAATCTGTGCTTTATCTAGCAATAAATAAATGTCGAGACACATAACACAATACAGAGCGAAAATGTATGTTGTCTCAAACCAATAAATCGTCGCTTATAGTATTTATGAGATAAAAAGTTCACGCCAGAGTCATTGCCACCTATAAAAATTTATGTGTGGAATTATCCGGTCATTTGTTAGTTGTATTAGAATATTTTGTTGTGATGAAAAATATATCAAATGGAAAGTGTTAATTTGTTTCCAAAGCTTTTCGCAGTGTTTGTTTTTTAAATGTATTAAAAAATTCCGATTTATAAGTTTTTATACCTACATTCAAATTAATCAGGTACTTTGTAAAAATAACAGGCATACATGGACATCAAAGTTATTTAAAAACGATGATATTTATTAATAATTATTTTGGATCTTATATTATGTGTAGTAATATACAGGGTGAGGGCTGTGACACGTCCAAGAATTTTGTACACCTGATTTCAGATTCCCTATTACTTTAATCGAAACCAGATTTCACATGAATTCCTGATTTACTTGATTTCTCGTGATTTTGCCAGATTTTATGTGAATTCACTTGATTTCACTGACTAAGGTTGTATGATTTCGTTGATTTTATCGATTTCACTTGATTTCCTTTGATTTCATCTGAATTTCAAGATATGACTTTTTAAACAACGGTGGAATTTGAGATGGAAGTTTAAATTTGCATTAGCTGTAAGCAACGAACATTACAAGTGTTATAATAAAATGATGCTAATAAATTAACTTATAATATTCGATGTTATGGAAAGATGATTAGTGAAAAATAAAATTAGTAACATAATATTTTATTTTTTTATTCAATTATTAGTGTAAAGATAGATTAAATAAAAATTTGTTCATATTCGATTATAATGTAGTAATTAAATCAAGCTAAACTTGAATATTAGTTCTACTTATTTTCACTAAACATATAACATTGACAGATACAACTATATTCTAAGCATAAAGCACATGAAAGCAAATACAAACTTAAACAAGATTTAATATAAGAAAAAACACAAAATCAACATAATATTAAAAAAATTAAAAGTGTTTTGACAGATGACAAATATTCCAAATGAAATTAGCTGCTCAATTGATTTACGTGCTGATTTTACAGACTTCGGCGGTTTCGTAAGATTGATATAAACAAAAATGACATATTTCCATTTTTGCTTAAAATCGGGTTATTGCAGAAAATTAATCCACATAGGTCATCGCATCATATTATGAACAAATAGCATATTATGTCCCCAGTTCATTTTAGCGGCAAACGATGAGCAGTTTAATAGATAATCAGCAGCTGTTTTTAAATTCAGCGTTTTCAAAAATGCACTTTTATTGGTTTGTTTAAGTAATTGTGATGCAACACTTGCTATTCTGATTAACTTGTTGTAATGTGTTTTACTTAAATACAGGGTGATTCACTTACTTTAAAAAACTTGGAAATGAATGCGTCATGAAAAATAGAGTCGATATCGTTAATTTTTTTATTGTAAAATCCTTGCATAGTTTCTTAGTAAAAAAATTAATGACGTTATTTGCAAGCTTTGCATCGCTGGGATGCTGTAGTCTCTTGCCAGGCGATTTCGAATATTGAAATCAGATAACTTACAGTATTTGTAATGTAAGTGTTAAATGGTAAATAGCAACTCGGATTTGATGGATCTCGTTTTAATTTTTATGGTAAAGTGATAATGTTTTAGCAGAACGATTGCCCGGTAAACATGTTCCAAATGCAGCTACTTTTACCGCTGTGTGCAGTGAGTACAAGTATAGTGCAATACAAGCGTGACACAAGAAATTTGCACCCTATTCCTGGAAGGTATGGAGGTCCATGGTGTATTGCAATAGCGTGGCCTATCATGCACAAGGGTCAATTCTATCCGTACCATGTACAGCGTGTACAAGCATTAATTCTGAGGGATTGGACGAGCATGACCGGTACCATAGCAACCACGATCTCCTGACTTTAAATCCTTTGGACTTCTTTTTGTGGGAATGTCTAAAAAATGAAGTGTATACAATCGAAGTGGACACTATTGATGTTAGATTGTAGACACTGGGTAAGACGGGCTCAAAATTCAGGTCAGTCAAACTATTTTATTAATTAAAACCACAAATTATTAATAATTAATAACAATAGAGGCAAAAACAGTTGAATTTGCTGTATGAAATAAGTGTTATAAAATGTTATTTATTTCTTTCTTTGGGATTTCTTTCAGATTTAAATCATTTTCGAACTGCTGTTTTTGATCTTTTTTTTACTAAATTGTAAACAATGTACTCCCCTATACATTATTTTTTTCTGAATCACCCTATATATTTGCCGTATAAGCAAAGCACTTTCTTGTGCTTAATTTATAAAACATTTAAGTTTCCGACAGCAAAGTATAGTGGTATTTGAAATAAAATACGGGTTAACTATGACTTAGTACAAATATTTTAAGAGGGGGTAGGCAAAAATAAGAATTAATGGAATCACCCTTCAAAAAAATTCCAAACTTATTTATAAAGCCAAAAAAAAATATTTTCAAAACTATATTAAATCCCTATTTATCGTCGTCACTGACCTTCTGTCAGCCGCGAGGTTAGGTATATTCTGCCAGTCAAGGCTGTCAAATATAGTGACAGATCCATTGACACGTGTATCAATTTAAGCCGCTTTGAAAGAAAAAAAAATCTTTACAAAATGTAGATTATTATTTAATGAT
The DNA here is from genome assembly GCA_037114965.1 of Monochamus alternatus. Lineage (NCBI taxonomy): Eukaryota > Metazoa > Arthropoda > Insecta > Coleoptera > Cerambycidae > Monochamus > Monochamus alternatus. Next base: position 127,657,843 of record CM073426.1, read on the forward strand.
TTAATGAGAATTACGGTATGGTAGCACAGAGAGGCAGCACCTACCTTACTAATATTTATTTCCAGGATTGATACTTGGAGAGATATTAAGAATGTTGAATCATCTTCTGTGTTCTTACTTATTTAAATTAAAACCTGCAAATATTTTTGTACTTCCTGTGGACCTCTCCTTCTCTCGATCGTTCTTGGTTCGGGGTACCTACTTGGTTTGGCGGTCTTGACCAGGTCGATTACTTACGTCAGGAAAAAGCAAAAAGGATAACAACAAAATACACGTAAATGTACACAAATACATAAAAACCCTGCCACACGTTTACCGCCACGGCATAAAGCAGCTGTTCGATGTGGTTCACAAAGTATTTAGCAAAATATTTTGTATACTCGGGAAACGTCTTTGAGGCTGCCGCAGGATAATATGCACTTGTCACACTCCCATAAATCAGCACCTTATCCATCGTCTAGGCATTTGAATACGACATGTTTGTAAATACACATAAAATACGCGAAAAATTAAATTTACGAAAAACAAGTATTGAAAAATTATTTCAAACTAACCAGAGTACCGTAACCGTATTTACGTTATTTCACATCTACAGACGACATCTGACAACATCTGTAGGCCACTAATACAAGGTGCACTCACGCCGATAAATTTTTAAACTTCATGTGTTGTTGTGTAATTAAATTCTGTTAATACTAATAATAGCAACAATATTAACAGTAATCGACGATGTTTGCATAAAATAATTAGTAATATTTTAAACTATAACATCCCAAGATGTTTACAGTGTTCTGTAAAAATGACCCTTAAATTATAACTAACTTAGCATTCTGGATAGTTTGGAGCATGGAGGGTATGCAATTTGCAATGCAGTATGGCATAACCTAGAACTTACTGTTACTTTAACTCAGCTAAGTGACTAATTTTAAACGTGTTATAGTAATTAAATAAAGTATTTTATGTCGGATATGTTAGTGGATAATTATGATGAATCTGCAAGGAGTGAAAATGTAGTTTGGCAGTGTGCAACGAAAGAACGAATACAAAATACTGCATCTAACCGGATTAGCTGTTATCTACCGGGTACTTAGACATTATTATTATTAATATAAACGTTTCGTTTCGTCGTTTCTACACTTGACAATGTTGAAAAAACGACCAGTAGTTGACATATATAACTATGACGGATGATGATTGATTGTCATAGGCGCCGACTTTCCGTGGGAAAAGAGGGTTTTGCCCCATTTTTTACATCAACATCGAGCTAGAATTCCGAAATAAATTTGTTATTGTCTTTTAGACCTTCCTGAGCACGTGGTTAAAATTTTTGTACTTAGTCATAGTTAACCTTGTATAATTGTCGTATAAGCTGAAAATTACATGTCACTACAAGTAATGTCAATTTTTATTGAAATATTATAGGTTAAGCAGGGCGATAAGTATGGCCAGTTAAAACACAAGATAACTTACATACCAAATAACATTATTTTATCCGGTTAGGGTTACCAAATTATGAAAAGACTTAGTTTTATGTTAAACTGCAGAATCACTTTATTGTCAAATTTATCGAAAGGTGAAAATCCCGGCCCGTAATCTATTTACAATTATTAACATTGGCTATACACATTTTCATCAGTACTACATGCCTATTCATTCTAAGGCTGTTACATGAAGGTATGTAGGGAGAAACAACGACGTTTTTCCGTTTCCTCCCCCTCCGACTACTCTTTCCCGGTTACGCAAGACACCTCAAGCGCCAGCGCACGTTTTCCATTATTTTAAGGAACTCACTTTTATGCTTTACGACTTTAATAACCCGTGACTCATAAATAAATAATTAGATACAGTTATGCGCGTAAATGTACGAACAAAAAGATGCCTTACGTATCGGCCTAACTATATTCTCCGACTTCATCTTCATTCTAAGCTCGTGGGAATACATTGACCCGCCTGTGTTTTTATTCGGCATGGATCGGGCATTGTATAGAGGCTCACAAATTGCATACATATTTTCATTTAGACGTACATGCTATGCATGGGCGGCACTGGACATAGGAAGGAAATATTTACTGCGTTTGCCTTGCTTCAGATATGACAGTCTTCTACTAACAGAGGAGCGCAAATTTAAACTAGTTTAAAACAAAGAGGTATGAAAGCATACTTAAATTAAGCATTTTTAGCATTATTACTTATTTACAGTTCATAGATATCATTATTAATAACACAACGAGAATTATTAACACATTAATTAAGTATGCAAAGTATGGATGATGCACCAGTTCGAAGCGTTCTTGGTTTCCATAGTCTTGGAAATCGCAAATATAAATGGAGATCACAAATTATCCAAAAAGAAATTGAGAATACAGGGTGATTCATTAATAATGGGACAGAGCTTAAGGGCAGATTGCTCAAAATAGAGCGATTAAGTCAAATATGCCTTATCCGAACGTTGCTCCTTTTCGATCTACAGGGTGTTAAAGTGGAAAAAATATTTTCGATTTTTTTAAATATCTTGAGCATCTTTGAACAGATTGTCTTGAAAGTTTGTACACCTATGTTTTCTAGATGATAAATTCGAAAATGGTAACTATTTTGCAATCCATCTAGGATACGCTAGTTGTAGTGTTCCGTCGGAGTAAACATATGTCAAACTTTTATGTCCTTCAGAAATCAGAATTTCTAATAAGAAATTATTAAACTACGTTCAATTCTAAATAAAAAAGATATACCTGTTAATAATCGATAAACTTAACCGTTTTCGAAATAAAAACGATTTACTATTTCATTACAAAATTATTTGTTTGAACGTACGCCTTTAAATAAGATGATAGGCCGCTGTCAATGAAATGTCATGTATTATTTATGTCAATTCTAAGCAACTTATAAATACTAGACAGTTTAGTTCTTCTTCGTTTGTGCTTTTTTTCATTAAAATGCCGCGTCATAATGATTATTCGTTTGTTGAAATGAGAAACATGGTATGTGTGTATGCCCAAGAAAGTTATTGTAGTCGTCATGCAGCAGCGAGTTATATCCAAATAATAGACAACTTAACAACAAGCTTTTCAAGATGTTGTACGACAGATTAGGAGAAACGGGATCATTTCGCCCTAAACGATACGTTGGAAGGTCTAACGTATTAACAGCGTACCAAGAAGAGAATGTTTTAGTGCGAATTGCCGAAAAGACCCAAACAAACACACGCCGAATCTCATTAGCTACTGGTGTAAGTCAGTCTTCCGTCTTCAGAATACTCCACAAAGAAAAATTGTATCCTTAACCATTTTTGTCCGGTTCAACAGTTGATGCCACAAGATACTCCTGGTAGATTTCGGTTCGCACAGTTTCTTCGTCGGCAACAAAATACTGACCCTACATTTTCTAATAAAATATTGTTTACGGACGAAGCTTCATTTACCCGGCGCGGTGTATTTAATGGAGAAATAGCCATTCCTGGGAACTAGAAAATCCTCACTTGCCACGATAACAACATTTTCAGCATGAATTCTCAATAAATATTTGGTGTGGAATACTTTCCGATAACATTTTTGGACCATTTGTGTTACTCCGTCCACTTAATGGGGACAATTATTTTACGGCAAACCTTTTGGTTTATGCATGATGGTGCTCCCGCACATTACTCCCGATATCTTGATATGAGTTTTCAAAACCGTTGGATTGGTCGCGGCAGCGAATTGCCTAGGCCTGCGCGTAGCCCTGATTTAATTCTCCTTGATTTTTATTTCTGGGGTAACGTTAAATCTTTAGTCTATAAGGATATTATACATACTCGAGAAGAGCTGTGGGCAAAAATACAAGAATCTGTTAACATTATCAGAGACCAACAAAGAAGTCTATTCAGTGTCAGATAAAATTTTAACGAGCGAATAAAAAAATGTATTGAAAACAATGGTCGCCACTTTGAGAATCTTTTGTAATTCAATCTTCTTATTTAAAGGCGTACGTTAAAACAAATCATTTTGTAAAGAAATAGTAAATTGTTCTTATTTCGAAAACGATTAAGTTTATCGATTTTTAACAGGTATATCTTTTTTATTTAGAATTGAACGTTAGTTTAATAATTTCTTATTGGAAATTTAGATTTTTGAAGGACAAAAAAGTTTGTTTATTCCGACGGAACACTACAACTAGCGCATCCTAGATGTGATTGCAAAATAGTTACCATTTTCGTATTTACCACCTCAGAAAACATAGGTGTACAAACTTTCAAGACAATCCGTTCAAAGATGCTCAAAATATTTAAAAAAATCGAAAATATTTCTTGCACTTTAACACCCTGTAGATCGAAAAGGAGCAACATTCGGATAAGGCATATTTGGCTTATTTGTTCTATTTTGAGGTCAGCAACATGCCCTTAACCTCTGTCCCATTATTAATGAATCACCCTGTAGATGAATCATGACAAATGGAGTCAATATCGTAAACATTTTTTTATTAAATTCTTCTGGTTTCCGAGAAAAAATGATTAAAGTTGTAGTATTTTCACCCTTTACATCGGAATACGAATACTGAAATCCGATTGTACTATTAACAATTTTACGATAGTGTTTACATTAGTTTTTCGTGTATAGCACTTCGGAATTGATGGATATCGCTTTAATTTATGGTGAAGTAAGACAAAATGTTCTAGCAGCTCCTCATCTGTGCGCAAAATGATTTCCCAGTAGACATGTGCCAAATGCAGCAGCTACCGCGGTAGTGGAACGCGGGCGTGAATGGGAAATTTGCAACCGAATCATGGAGATGTAGATGAACGCCCTGGAGTTCATGGTGTATTGCAACAGCAAAAGAACACATTTTAGAGATTGCTGAAGAAAATCCCCGAATAAGTACCAGGCAAATTGCTCAATAATTACAAGGAATGTCTTAATCACAGTATACTAATCAATGTCTCAATCAACAGTGTGGAGTATCTAAATTATAGTGTGGAGTAACTAAATTATATTCATGCCATGTACAGCGTGCCCAAGCTAATATCAAAGGATTCTCACTAACAAATTAGATTTTGTGAATGGTTGCTGCAACAAAATCCCAGATTTACAGCTGATGTTAGTTACAGATTAAGCTATTTTTGCACGAAATGGGATGTATAACATTTATAATACTTGTGTCTCTAACAACGCATTTTCTTAAATGTTTGGGGAGGAATTGTTGATAATCACTTGATTGGATAATTAATATTACCAAATCGAACGGATGGGGTTCAGAAGTGGCGTACCTAGAACTTTTGCCGCCAGGGGCGGTTTCCAATTTGTCGCCCTAGTCAATCAAACGGTGGTTTTATAAATTAAGAATCATTAATAAATAATGTAATGGAGACAAACTATATGTGGGGAACTTTTTTTCCATTGGATGCCATATTTAAATTAGGCAGTACTAAAGGAGGCCGCATAAGTTGACATACCTATAAATGAAACTTTTATAAAAATACAAGATCCTTTTTTAAAGGCCACAAGAAACTTACAGAGGGCAAAGGTTCCGCATCTATGAGACAAAACATATACCTAATTTACAAAATATTTTTTATTTTATATGTATAAATAATTTAATTTCTTTTGGATAAACAAAGTGTACACATATGTGTACGTAAACATATTTACATATTTATTCTTCTAACTTTGATAGTAGAAAAATCGTGTATAATGCTCTCAACATTTTTTTTTTTGTAATTTTTTGTTCTATGGACAATATTGCAAGATTTTGTAGTCTTAAATGACTCATTGTGGAACGAAGATAATTTTTTATCAACTTCAATTTGCAACTAACGACACTGATAGCAATTATTGTTAAAAAAATTCTTAGCAAAATTACAATGTTGGGTACAGAATTTTCCAATCTATACTGTTGAATAAATTTTAGTAGGAGATAATATTTTCAATCCTACATTGACTTGACGATGAGGAAAAATATTCGAAATCATATAGTAGAAATCGAATAATAAACTTATGAAGTGAACAAGTTTTTTACAACTAAAACTAAATATAAAAAATGCCGCCCTAAAATATGTGCCGCCCGGTGCGGACCGCACACACCGCCCCCCCCAGGTACGCCACTGGGGTTCAGTATCTCGAGTTCCTTCAAAATGATCTGCCTAGATTCTGGATGATATCTCCTCAGCAGTCCAACTTCGAATGTGGTTCTTGGACTAATTTTCGACGAAATGTTTAGAAGTATCTTAAGTGGTACCATGGCCGCCACGATCTCCTGACTTAAATCATTTGAACTTCGTGTGGGGATATTTAAAAAATTGAATCGCACCCAAATGGACATTGGTGACGATATACGCGAACGTATCATAGCTATTGCCAATAATTTACTAGTTTAAAACGGACACGAACCAGAAACATTGGGTTTGTTCGTAGAAACGAGATAAGACGGACCCAAATGTGTTTACACGTGGACAAAATTCACTGACAAAAATCAGGTATGTCAAATATTTTATTAATTAATAATAACAATAGCTGCAAAAGCACTTGAATTTGCTGATATAAAATAGGTGTTATAAAATTTCATTTATTTATTTCCTTGGGAAATTCTTTCGATTTTTTGTCCGTTTATGACACTTGACTGATTGCTTTACCTTGCGTAAGGTCAGGTTTTACAGTAGACCAGTTTCCAGTGCCGTGCTGATGTGTATATTTGATGATCACTTTCGAATTCTCTTTTTGGTATTTTTTTTACAAAATTGCATTTATTTATTTCGTTTATAATACGAGTACACTACTTATTCATTTATCGACTACGGAAAAAGGATTCACGTTCAAGGTGTCATACTATAAGTCAAAGAAAATCTACTCAGTTTTTACTTTTTTAGGCTATTTTGCTATAAAATATGTACCTACCTATTCTAAGTAAATTAGGTATGGTACAAAACATAGCTTTGTTATAACTATCAGCTATATTTATTATAGTTAGGTAAGTTCTTGAGATTTTCTTTTATTGAACCTCAACTTTAACAGCACGAACAACAATTAATTGAACATGAACACAGAACATAGAAGTGCGTTAAGTTAACACGTGATGGTGTCCCTTTAACACATTATTAATATCTAAATATTACAAAGATTTACGTTTTATTACTAAAATAAAATGCCAGGATGTGTAAAATCTCATTTATACAACTTTTTTTTGCAGTATAGCTTCTTAATTTGTAATAGTAACTGTATTTTGAGATACATTAACTAAAAAATAACGACCCTAGAAAGTTATGCACATCTATAACGCCTTAGGGCGTTACAAATCTACCATAGAAATAACCAAAAAATTTAAATGTTAAACAAATATAATACTAGTTGAAACATGCGTAGTTATTAAAGTGAATGCTATTGGTTTTATGGGGCATAAGTGTCTGTGTGGCTTTTTTAGTCTTTAACAACACTTTCTTAGACATGTAATTATTTTCTTCTAATATTTTTATTATACATATGAAATTAATCAATCGCAGAAGACATACATTTTTCGAATTAATACCAGACTAGTGGAGCAATAAACTTTGAGGAAACCATAAATATTATGGACCAATAATGCCCTCGATTGACGTATCCTGTCGATCTCGAGGGGATAATATTTTTTATAACATCCTTGATATCTTAAGTACTATAATGCGCATTTTTGTTACATTTATTATTAGAATTAAGATTAAGTGAATTGTAGTTTTTTAAGCAGAATATAAGTAAATGTTTATCCTGGTTTTTCATAAATAAAGCAAGATGTATCACTGAAATATGTATATTAGAAGCAAGAAAAACAGTCGTTGTAATTCTAGACCAGTCTGATGTAAGTAAGTAAGAGTTGCATAAAAGCAAAATATGTAACGATATGAACAGTATATTGAATTTAATCTGGTTTTTAGAAAAGCCAAAGTTCAGTAGCTCACGAGTGAATGAATACTGCAGGTGTGGTCCTGTTCTACAATATAAACTAAAATATGCCTTTTCATATCAGTAATGTAGATTTGCAGAATTGCTTTCAGAATGTAATTTCCTGACATTTTTTTTGTTACTATTATTTTTATTTATATATCTGTTCATTTCCTTTGCATTTCTTAGGGTGTTACTGTTCTGGAATGTGTTTCTAGAGATGCCACTTTTGAAAAGAAGTTGCAGAGGATATATGTTCATTCTTTATAATTGGAACTAACATTTTCGGCTTCAGTGTAGTTAAAAATTCTTTTGGAACTAATTTTAAAGTATTTAATAACGATCACAAATAAACGAATGATAAATCCACCGCTTTATTTCTGAAACAAGGAAGATAGCTCCTCACCTAATCCAAAACAAACAATTTTCTCCCTAACGATATCTATTTCATTAGTAGCATCACACACCGCTCCTCGCTACAAACTACTTAGCATTTTATTGACGATAGAACCTGCGACCGATATGGAAGTAGGACTCGATATCTGAGCGTCTTAAGTGGGAAATAAAGTCGTTTTTGCACATGGCGCATTAAGATTTACTAGCTAAATATTTCCAATTAACGCCGCTGGTACCTTATCAGCTTCGCTGCATCTTCCTGATGGCCCAATGTAATGAGTCGTGAGTCGGAATAAGGACGGCACTAGTTAACATGTTCAAAGCATCAAAAGATCTATTTAGTTGTAAGATGTAGCTACAAAGTAAGCAGTTTCATCAATTATATTTTTTCCAAAAACATACCCACATTTTTTCCTGTTAAAAAGCTATCATTTTTATAATAAACATTTATTACAGACAATTTTCTGTATTGGTTCCCATTTAAAAGTATCGTCCTAAAGAGTCTCCACCAAGAAATACCACCTAAAAATCACATTAGCGGTGGATGGATCAAATGGTCGTTGCAAAATAATTGAATAATAATAATTGAATGTTCGTTGTTTAAAGTGCATAAATGTCACAAATTACTTGTCATATTATTCAGTACAAACGTCAAACGTATAACTTTTGTGCTTACAGAATGTTTTCTTATTCACAGAAAGTTTAGTCGCGTCAAATTAGCATTTCACTTGTAACTTTTTGCGGAGAGGTCCGATTGAGATGCGGTTTTCTGCAAAATGTTCAGCGAATTTTTTCTAACAAAAGGTACATCTAACCTCTGTACGCTTGCAAATTTTTAATTTTTTATTTAATAAATGACCCATTTTTGTAGAACGTATGGCAAATGTCACACACGATTCAACGAAAATGTCTGAAAAATGTTCTCTCGGGGGTTTTCGAGGTCCCTCTTTATCACTTTGGTGTTAGCTTTATTATTGCTAAATTGTTGTAACTGGGCTAATTAACAAATTAAAAACTCCACCCCCGAAATCACTAGAGAACCGGATTTTTTTCCAGGATTTCTGGCTTATTAAGGCAAACCATCGGCACAATATTTTTGCAAATATAATTGTTTATTGTTCGATTGTTGCAACCTCGCTAATTAACAAATTATGCTCTAAACATAAAAGTTCTACACAACATCGTAGGTATAGCTGATTTCCCATTCAAAATAAAATTATGAACAAATTATGTTTCGAGTAAATATCTGCCAGTCAAAATTGTATCAAAAATCATGCATATTTACTTAAAACTTTCACTTTTTTATTCTTCATTTTCTCACAAAAATATTTCCACATTTAATAGATTAAATGAATGGAACTAAATACATACAGTAATTAAAACAATTTAATGTAACCATAGTTTTGCATATTATCACACCATATTGAAAATAGAATTAGACTGTTTAATTTCATCATTTAATTACTGCAAATGTTAAAACTATTAACATTTTACTTCATTTACATTCCATTCAGTGCAAGTACCTAGCTAATATATACATATATTTACATGGTGTAATATACATATTCCTACACATCAGTATCTTGTAGCAACAACATTTCTTTATAACATACGAATATAACACTAATAATTCAAAACGCCTTTCAGTTCCTTAACCAGAACATATTATAAACCCTTTAAAAAATTTAACGTATTAAATACAGCATGTTAGTACAGGGTACAAAAACGGGTAATCACGCCATCAATTATATTTTTTCCAGGAACATACCCAATTTTTTTTTTTTAAAAAAGTGCTCTTTTTCTAATAAACGTTTATTGGAGAAATATTTCTGTAGCAATATCGTCTTAAAGAGTCTCGAAAGAAATACGATCTAAAAATCACAATTGCAGAAAATTATAATTGTTTGTTTCTATAACAAAGGTTAGAATCTCTGATACCCGACCTACAAATATGTTAATATTTTTTAAAATATTAATATGAAAATGGTAAATTTAAGGAAGCGTCAAAGTCAAAGAAAATGTTTTGTTTCTTCAGAAATATTATAAATTTACACTTCTAAAAGGAGGCTTACTCATTCCTCCTATTAGAAGTATAAATATAGAGGTAAGTAGAAATTTCTAAGTTAATTAGTGGATTTTTGTACTTTGTTACCCTTTTTTTAATATTACAAACTCAGGTAATATGAAAAGTTAATAAACACTACTTTTTATTTTGGCTAGTTTGAATTTCAGCGGGGGTGTGGGTTTCATACAATAAAAAAAACAATAACGCCTTTCGGGCGCCAAGTGATTTCCTGAAAGAGCCCTCAACCAAAAAAAAACTATAATGAAGAAGTCACTAACATGGCAGTGTGAAATTTTCTTACATTTTGCCAAACATATACACATATAAATAAAATTAACATAAAATATTTAAAAAAATAAGCTTGCTCTTGCAAGATTATCAACTAGTAAAGTATCTATAGATTTACATACAAAAAAAAATGCTTATGCTAATAAGTACTTAGGTTTAAGTTTATTCTAAATTGCTGCGCATATTATGCACAATATGCATTAATACGGGCCAAACTTATCAGGTGAATCAATGAACGATGGTGATGTAATTATTTGGTACTTGGTAGGGGAGACCGGGTACGAAAGTAACACGGGTTGGTTGTAACAGTAAGCCTATTGTCTTTCTAAAGAGATTTTTCTATGATATTGAGTCGGCAGTGAAACATTAACTTATTTGAACAACAATATCCGTAGTGTGTTTTAGTTCGAGTTAAGACCTGCACGGTGCAAAATGATATGCAAAGTAAGTTTTCATTCTCTATCTAAATCTATCATAATCCTAGAACTGAACGTTATTTTGAATTATTTTATTGGCTTGTTTAGTTAATACCAATATTGGCTATAACCTAAGCATGGTATTTTAATTAAAAATAATCGTTAAAAATCCTGTCAATCCTATCAATCACGTGAAAAATGCGTAATGGGACGATTGTAACAATGCCATAGAGGGACGATTGTAACACGTTACAACCGTCATATTTAATACATATGATCGTATTTGTCATATTTAAAATGATAATTCTGTAGATATCCAGATAATTACTTCAGTATTTGTTATGCTGTGTGGGAATATACAAATTCATTCTCTTTACTTAGGATGTATAATAAAAAACAACAAACAACAGATGGGAAAGATTGTTATGGATTAGGAAAAACTTCGTCCATCCCAAATATGGAATATGGACGAATCTTAGGATTCTTTGTTATTACCAAAAAAATTATTATTATTTTATATTTTTGTTTCATTATTCTATTTATTTATTTATTTATTTCAAATAAAAAAATATATTATGTACCTGCACTACAACTTACTACTTAGGTATAATCAATAAACAAATACCTTATAAATACTAACTTTCTATACCTAGTTATTACCTATTATTCATGTTACAAACGTCCCCATGTTCTGTTACTTTTGACCCATACCAGTGGGTAGATTGTAACGACGTACACTCTCTACTTTTTTATTAATTGTACCTCAATATGAACTTTAATTACTTCAATATTATTTTTCTTCTATATATAAAGTTCCAAGGAAACGACTTATAGTAAGTAAATTTATATAACTTTGTTAATTTTTTATTTATCCGGCTTTGGAAAAATATGTTACTTTCGTACCTGGTCTCCCCTACTTATCTGTTACGCCCTGTATGGCGGTAGAAGTCGTTACTGTGTTACTGGACTGCGGATAACCGTGCTGGAGGAGTGAATTATCCCTAAATTTCTACTGCTATCATGTAGACGGTAAAACTCTGGCATACAAAATTTGCACAACGATCGTTCTCCCAAAAAGAGAAAAAAAATTGAGAGGAACAGCCAATTTGCCTCCCAGGTACACGCAAGAAAAAAAAACTACTAAAAATACAAGTTACGCATGAGTATCTTGCATAGTGCGGTTACGTAATGAGTTTAACACTTCAATTGATATAAATTTATTTAGTAAGTTAAAGTACGCTTACCTCCAATGCCGAATTCACTAACAAAAGAGACGTTGCAGAAAGATTATGTCCTTAATTAACACAACTATAAGACGACGCCTATCTTCAAAAATTTCCCCATAAAAAACCACGTCCTTTCTTGCTACTCGTGGCGTTTCAATCCGTATAAATAACGACAAATTCCACAAAATCATTTATTTGCTCCCGTCCACGTTAGGTGGCCATTTTTATCGAAACGAAGAAGAATGAAGAAATAAAAAAAAAACGTTCGTTTTATCTATCGCGACTGAGACCTGTGGCCACGGCTTTCAAACATGAATATTTTTAATTTACTCTCATAGATGTCCCGCCATTTCCGATAATACTATTTATTGTTTGAAAATAATTATTATTAATGAAAATACATGAAATGTACCTAATAAAAAAAATCGTAACAACTTAATCCAGTGGTAAAAATGATAGCCAATTTATAGGTTGTTCACATTATGTATTACTGTAAAAAATACTAAATATTGGGATTTGTGTATATTTTTACACATTCTTCTCTATCAGGCAGTGTGTTAAAGGTTTAACACAATCAATTGTGTTAATGTAACAAATGTTACTTTTACATATTTCTATGTTAAAGTATATAATTAAAGATGTAAACTTTACATGTTAACATGTTAATTTTATTATATACTAATTAGGTACAAAATTATAGTTATAATAGTAATAAATCAAAAGACATCTTACTTTTCCGATTTTATTAAAAATATATAATCCAGTTCAAATGAGCAACAACCTAGTTTTCTATTATATTTAACCAACTAGTAGTAGTACATCGTTGTAAAAGTAGAAGTACATATTCTAATAAAGACATAATAGGAGTTTACGAAAATTAACTAGTAGTGATCTGTACATCTTTCTCTAAAATTACAGGAAAAACAAAATACAGATATAGTAATCTAAAACAGAGTGAATTTTTGTAAAGCTCTAATATTTTTAAGATTTTTTATTCTTTAGCTGTATCACAACTATTATCAGCAATATTTGGTAGATAACACAACACAACACTTCTTATCGATATTAGTTACACATTGCAATGAAATTGGAAAACTAAATATAAATCTTTCATGAAAATTATACACTGTAAAAAAATAATTACAAAATATTGTGTTAATCGAGGTCCAAGGCTATGTGTAATTTGTACACATTTCAGTGTTATTTGTGTTATTAAAGGTGTAGACTTTACATATCAACACATTAATTTTATTGCATAATAGGTACTGATATGGAAGTTCACCTACTTTTTTACTTTGTTAATTATGTTCCTGTTTGCTTTCGAAATTACAATTTCTAAATCACATCACAACAAATCCTATATTGCACACTTAGACAGCAACTTTTTTTTACAGTTAGTGAAACCCAGGGTAATGATACAAAAGAAATGAAAATTTATTATTATTTTTATAACAATATTTTGCACTTCCATTAGAGTTGTAACATTAATTACATTCTGGTGTGTTATTTCGCACTATTGAAATAGACAATAAATAACCAAGAGTCCACTCTGTAATTTTACAAATAATTGTTGCCAGCAGAGTAGAGATTGTAAATTTTTCAAATTTTCGGAGTGATCCCAGTATGTTTCCGTGCAAAACCTATATTCCTGAATCGAATATACACGATTTGAAAATCTGACGAAGGCGCCGGGATATCTTTGTCAAAAGCATACCCTCATTAATTCTAACGCCACAAGGGTCACCACGCGGTCCCACCTGGGCGTAACCTATGCAGTTCGCAAACATCGGCGTCCCGCAAGGGTCAACGATTTCCCACGACACGGTCTATGCATCATTGAGCTATGACAATGGCGGTGGATGCCCGTACACTATATGCGTGAGGCATCTTTCAGTGAGACACTTAATTAAAGGCGACCATAGAATTCGCATTAATGTCCTCGGCGGCTCTGTGAGTGACATTTCAAGCCGCTGTAGCAGATTGTCAGTTCTCTAATGGCCGCGGTAGGATTTTGCGGCTGACCATCCTTCAGAAGTACCGCCGGCTTGTTAACGTCGTCACGAAAAAGTACGCTTTTAAAATCGATATATTAAGACACACTTAAGAGGCTGATAAGTATCTCCAACTAGGATGCAACTGGTGAATAAATACGAGTTGTGTTGAACTGAAATTCATCCATACTCAGGGTAGCATAGGAAATCATTATAATCATTAGGTTGTTTTTTTTTGTAGCATTAGCGGGTAATTCAGTTTTAAATGAACAAACTTCAAGGGAACTTCAAAAAATAGTCAGTTTTCAAAAAAAAATTGATTATTTGATTCTTGTATGGTTACAAATGTAGCGAGGGTAGTTAAGCCACAATTGGTATTAAATAGTGATGGGCGAACTCGTATTAAAATTAACCTTTAATCCAATTATTAGTTTATGTAATTTGAACTATGTGACGTCACAGTAGTATATGCAACCCGCGGTGCATTGTATCAAAAATTACCTTTCAATTATCAAGTGTACAATGTAACCTTTACGTTGACTTAGCCTTGAAAAACGTCACGTAGAAAAACAAACTTTATTGTCACTACTTGATAACACAACTAATAACCTTCAAACAAATTTCACAACGGTCAACGTCTTATTTTGACGTTTCTGTAACTTGACGTTTCTGTAACTTGAGTCGCGTTTAGCTTCTGAACATAAACTGACATAAACTGGACTGTGGCGGCAAAACCGACCCGCTTATATATGTTTCCGCGGTCTCAAAGTGTCGGAAAGCAAATCCAATATGGTCCTGGAATATTTTAGAAAATGTCAAAATAAAGGTATTACAAAAACTGTAAAATTCTAACGCAAACAGGAACATAATTAACAAACTAAAAAGGTAGATAAGCTTCCGTAACAATACATTATTTATTCCTACCAGTTACACCAGGACACAAAATGTAAGTGATCTGGAAACAATAACTCAATGCCGGTCGGGGCATTAGCCCGCGGAGTAGTTATTTCCTGCAGTGTCATTTATAGATTTAATGGCGAGACGTCCAAAGCGAGAAGTCTATATTTAAGTACCTGCTGCAATGTAGGTCGGTTCCTGTAAGTTGAGCCGCTTAGGCCGAGCATGAAGGAGCAGATCACTTATATCTCATCTGCACTCGTTTATATGAGAACATACATATGAAGGAACATCCACTTCAATTGTCGATCTTGTCACCTATAGCATACCGGTCTATGTATGGTGGAGTAACCGACAAGGGTTCTTGGCTGTTCACACAGATACTGCAGGAGTAATTCAATGCCGGTCGGGGCATTAGTTCGCGGAGTAGTTGTTTCTTGCAGTATCATTTATAAATTATGTACTTATTCTATGAGGAGTTTTAAGAATGAATGAATGATTTTAATAATTAAATTTATTTTAATGTGTTTATATTATTTTGAGCTTGAGACTTCTAGGAAATGCAAAGAAATAAATGCTAGCAATTATTGATGCAATAAAGAAAATAAAGTCCATCCAAAGCAGCATTGGACTGTTTTTTAACGTAATTCACTTTTTCCTCTTCTCATGCAGAATAATTCTGGAGATGCTCAGGCGTGTTTATGGAAGACGGGTTACCATCGAAGGCCGCATACCGCTCTCGCTATTTAAGTCAAATGGTGTCTGAAACAGCGTATTGGTTATGGTACTAATACGTTTAAAATGTAAACATATAAGGCAAATAAATTCATTGTAATGCCGTTTCGCGTTATTTACTTCCAATCTTAGATAAATGAGTGACTCGTCGATTTCTGAGCTTTCGATTATGATCAAGAGCGGTGCCGTAAAGAATTTTATCGGATTTGATATGAATGGGGTCGCTTCTTTCTTGTATGCGACCACAAATATTTTCTTTTTTACACATGCAGAAAAATTATAAGCTTAACAATAAATGGGTGTTCCTTAATGATATGGGAATATTTAAGGGGGCGATTCTATTTCGAAAATTAATGATAGTTTATGTAATTATTAAAGGATACAATTTTGATAGAAAGCAACAACTAACCACATAACACATTAGTAGAATAGCTATGCCGAGCATAATATTACAACTACCTTAATTAAAACTAATAATTTCTGCAATAATGGCAACAAATCATTATTACTTAATATGCATATTTCTGCAAAAATCTACTAAAATTCTCCAAACAATTTGGTGGCAAATATTCCACCAAATATTTCGGATGTTCTTACATTTCGAAGTCTACCTTCTTTTTTGACACTACCAGTGTCAAGAAGACGACGATGAATATTAGAAAAAGTGCGACTATCTAGCAGAATAGGATTGGGACATCTCTCATGATAAATACGTCTAGCTTGCTCTGCATTACCGTCGGCTAGGCCATACACGTAATGCATTTCCACATTTGAATAGTTCACCATTATTAGCGAGTTGGTAAAAACAAGATATTCACAGCAAACAGATTTAAAGCACAAAAAGTTGATTGAAATGTCAAATCACAAAGTAAGTGACATATTCCTTGCCAACTAGATTTATTGCAAAATTGTATCTAATAATTACATGAATTCTATCCGACAATCCAACGGTTTTTCTTTTTTTCCTCAAAAACGGCATTGCAGTCCAAAAAATCTAGAGGGCTTTTATTTTTCAAATTGAACGGGGAATTCAAAAATAATTTTTATCTGGGAGACCATTGACGTACCATATTTTTTTTTAAAAATATTAGTCACCACATACCAAATTTCATGAAAATATCTAAAGGGGTTTCGAAAATATTAATTGTTTTCCTTTTTTTTCCTAAAACTTTAACACCCCGTATTCTTGTAATGGAAGATTTTAGGACCATAGTTTTTAAAGCAAACTATCATTAATTTTCGATGTAGAATCACGCCCTTAAATATTCACATATCATTTAGGAACACCCTGTATATGGAAGAAAATTTTATGTTTGATAATTTTGACTGATATAAATTAGAAGGTAATACTATTTTTTTTTTGTGAAACATGTCCTGTCCTGAATGGTAAATGGCCCCATAAGTAATAATCAATGGGAGCAATGTCTGTTGATCTTGAAGGCCACTCACAGGTCTACCCCTACCTATGCACAAATTATCGTTAAAAATGTTTTCCCCCAAAAGGAAAGGTAGTATTACGTATAAAATAACAATTAATTACGATGATAAAAGTAGGTTTACTAGTTTTTACTTGAAGAAATCTTTCACAGATAGATATTTGACCATAAACTATACTATTTCTGCTCTACTCAAATGCGTGAAGGTTTTTCAAAATCCTACATACATGATGTTTTTGTGAATAAACAAAAACAAAAAAAATATTTTTGTACCTCCAGAACTGTATTTCTGTGTTGCTTATGACTTCAGTGGATTGAATGAATTAAATAAAATACCCCTACCGAATTACATTTATACATAGTGGTTCACATTTTATGATAAGCTAAAAAATAAGCTAAAATCGGGGCAACGCCTTGTATCTTGGTAACGACAATGGTTAGACTCTTCAACACCAGGTTTTTTGAGGTCTGCTGGATATCCCGTATTCACCGTTGACGTATGTATATTTTCCAATAAAACACCCTGTATAAGGTAAGGAAGAAATTACGAACAAGTTCCAAAAAGTTATGTATTATTACAGTTATATATTTCAGAAAATTTAGAAAAAAAATTTTGAATGTACAGGGGTCTCTTACTAATACAGTTTTGTAAAAATCAAAAAGAGCAGTTCAAAAATGATTTAAAAATACATTTCCGCGCGAAAACTGGCTCGCTATAAAACCTGACAAAACGTATAATCAGCGACCGAATAAAAAATTGAAAGAAAATCCCAAGGAAAAAAATAAATTACATTTTACCACACCTATTTTTATACAGCAAATTTAACTGCTTTTGCTGCTAAAGGTTGCAAAGGTTGAACAATATTTTTTTTCTCGGGAACTATAAGGATTTTATAAAAATTTTACTCCATTTTTCGTGACGCATCTGTTTCCAAATTTTTTTAGATTTGGTCTGAATCACCCTGTATAGTAATAGTATCTAGTGTTTAAATGAAAAGAAAATATATTTCACAATACTACATTTAGTGAAATGAAAAACTGCATTTGACACATCATATACTTATTTAACTTTGTTGAATGGATATTGTACAGCGAATTCTACTAAATAATGTGCTATATTTTTAGCATAAAAAAGTGATAAATAGTTGAATTGAGGTGTAGTGATGATAAAAAATGTGAAATAACTGCATTTCGTTTTGAACTTAAATTATATACTTATAAAGCCCGTTTATATTTAAAACTCATATACCAGCAGAAAAGTACTACACGCTATGTATTTATAGTTTAATAGATAAACTTAATGAAAGTGGAACAGCGCGGCAAAGTCTATTGTACAATTATACAATGTTGTAGAGGTGACACCGAATGATATACGTCTCGTTTTTTCTTCTTTATATGTGTCATTTGTGGCTCACAATATCATATTAATTTGAATAAATTATTTAAATGCGAGCACCAACAGACAGTTACAAGATATTTAAATATCAGTTATGAGGCAATAGTATTACGGAATGTACATAGTAATTGAAATGTAAATACAGTAATATGAATTTTAAAACGATTGGCTTCTTTTCTAAAGTATTTTTTATTAGTTTTTTTTTAAATTATGAGCTTATAATACTAATACAGGGTGTTAGAGGTTTGACTGCCATAAGTTTAACAGGCGATGGTATACATCAAAATCAACAAAAAGACCTTATATGACATGGGTCCTAAACACAACCATTTTCTGGGGGAAAAAATTAACAAAACAGTTAATTAAGGGTTTTTACCATAATTTTCTGGATTAAATGATCATAAAATGCAATGTTTCTCTCTTCTTTCAATTTATTTATGTTTAGTTTTACTAAAAACAATTTTACTTATTTATTTACTTACCTTTCAAATTACTTTTGGTTTAAGTTATGTTACTGTTTGGAATATTTAAAATTCGTTAAGATTTAAATATTTTACATATATAAAAATTAATTAGTTCTACCATTTTCTTTTAAAATAAAACTCAAAATCAGTCGTCCAAACTAAATTCATTAATTTTCACAGTAGGTGTTTATCTTTACTAGAAAACAAGGTGGCACGTGAACTTTTTTGTTTATTTATACTTTATTTACCTTATACTGATGTTATGGCAGCAAACCTCTAACATCCTGTATACTGCAATATTTTACCCATATAGCTGTAGTTTGTTGTTATTTGTAATTAGTTTTTACTTTACTGTATTGTTCAAATCAATTGTCTTACAATTTCTTTCAATGAAGTGATACAAAATATCTACGTATGCAAAGAAACTATTCCAACACAACAAGATTGAATTCAATAAATATATAGGGTGTTAAAAAAAGAGTGTAAAATATTTCAGGAGGTAATAGTATGAACCAAAATAAGTAGAAAAGTCTCAATAAACATGGGTCCGCAAAGTAACGGTTGCGGAGATATGGAATATTTTATGTTTTTTAGTCCTTTTTTTATTTTGCAATAACGTTGTGTCTTATAATAGTTGGTTGATGTTTAGTGAAATAAATAGTATGTATTTGACAGTTGTTCTCAGTGCACAAGTTTTCTTACGCTATGGCTGGTTACTCTAACGCAGAATTAACAGACATGTATTTCATGTATGGTCGTGCTAATGGGAACGCCACCAAAGTGCGACGTCTTTATGTTGACGCTTATACAAATCGCCAGATTCCTTCACAACGCATGTTTGGAAGAATTCACCAAAGATACCGGTTCCTTGAGTAAACAGTGCCTTTTATCCGGAATACTAAGGTCGGTATCCACTTATAGAGCAGAAGAAGAAATTCTAGCACTGGTAGAGCAGAATCCAGATACGAGTGTGCGGAGAATATCAGCCGAGGTAGGAATTAGTGGTCCTCTCGTTTGGAGAATCCTTCACGAGCAACTGCTTTATCCATACCATGTGCAACGAGTACAGGCGTTAAATCCAATAAATGATCATCAAGCACGTTTGGTTTTTTGCCGCTGGTTGCTACGTCATGATGCTGAAGATCCTCGCTTTCTTGCAAACATTCTTTTTACTGATGAGGGTTTACGCGGGTTTACAAGAAATGGAGTGTTTAATTTTTACAATACGCATATTTGGGCCGACGAAAATCCTCATGCTCTAATAGAATCTGGACATCAGGCACGTTTTTCATCAAACATTTGGATGGGTATTGTAGGTGACAGGTTTCTAGGTCCTGTTGTTTTACCAAACCCATTAACAGGCGCTGCTTACCTCAATTTTCTGCAGAGCACATTGTATGAGTTTTTGGAAGACATTCCTTTGAATCAGAGGCAACAAATGTGGTTCCAGCATGATGGTGCTCCAGTTCATTTTTCCATGGCCGTTAGAGAGCATTTACACCAAACTTTTCCACATAAAATGAGTAGGAAGGGCCGGACCTGTTTTATGGCCTCCAAAATCGTCTGATCTGAGCCCTCTAGATTTCTTTGTTTGGGGATATTTGAAGACATTAGTGTATGGTACTTCTGTAAATAGCCTGGAAGAGCTGCAGCTACGGATTAATCAAAAGTGTCAAGAAATCCAAACCAAGGAGGGTGTTTTCGAAAGAGTTCGAATATCGTTGAGACGAACCTGTCGTCCCTGCTTAGAAATGGAAGGAGGGCACTTTGAACATCTTCTGTAACTTTGTTTTTTGTTTGTTAAAAGCTTTTTTTGTCGGTTTATTCCTAATAAAATAAAATGTTTGAAAAACGAATAGTGGTCCATATCTCCGCAACTGTTACTTTGCGGATCCATGTTTATTAAGATTTTTCTGCTTATTTTGGTTCCTAGTATTACCTCCTGAAATATTTCACACTCTTTCTTTAACACCCTGTATAAAAGTAAAAATAATTTAGCTAAATTTACTAAAAAAAAGAGCAAAGGTCAATAAAGAAATAATTTTATTTTTAATAGATTGCATTTATTGTGACTATAATATAGAAAACTGATGAGGTTAATAATAAAAAATATATGATTCACACAATATAGACAAATACTATAAGAAAGCATGAATTAGCTTAAAGAGCAAAAAATGTTAGAAAGAAATGGGTGAATGATTTTCATTTGCATTATCACCATTTTTCACGTTATTGTTTCAAAGGTTATTTTTTTGTCAACATGTGACAAAGTTGCAGAAATTAATGCTGAATAATATACCGAAAAGATATTTCTCCACTTTTTTCATTTTGAATATATTTGAGAAAAACTGATATTTTTTCATTTTATTTTTCTTTTATAAAAAAATGCGATATGAATTTTTAAATGGAACAATATTAGGAGATTTAAATATGTTATTGATTTTTGCCTGGCTTGTGCGTGCGAATACGTTATAGTATACTTTCTTATTTTGGTCTAAATCCAGAATTTACAATTTTTACGAAGAGGGCTGTGGTAACAAAATACTATCTGGATTCGTAAAGAAAGTTTTTGACACTTAAGTTGAATTGAATGCATATCATGGTAATCAGAGTTTATTTTAAATATTTAGAAATTCAATATGGTGCCCATAATACAAACAAATTAATGTTGTATCGTTAACTATTATTATTAACTAATATTATTATTACTTTAAAGAACTATTATGGGAATATTAATACATATATACCCAAGGAGGATCATTTTTTAACAAGCTTTTATTAGCTTGACCTGTATGTATGTAACGGAATCTTTCAGCGTAATTTTCACCAATTTCAAGAAGTCATCTTGAAAATTTGCACAGGGGTCAAGGACTGATGACAATATAATTATTTAATAACTTTGTTCTAACGTCCTGACTAGGATCATCAGAATAAAAAAAGAAACTATTTAGATTAGTTTGCAGGTTAAGTGTATGCAGTCCATAGAACGATGGTAAATGACATTCTTCTTTACCGATATAAGTAAAAAGAATTCTTACCACTACAGTATATTTAATGAAAATTAATGGTACGATTATGATAAGTTATTAAGTCAAATTTATTAAAATTAATCACTTCTAAGTTTTTTTTTAAGTAGTTTGAGATTATGAGAAAAAAATAATAGGAATAGTTAAAAAATAAGTTTCTGAATTAATTTTAAATCAATAAACTTGAGATAAATTGTATAAAATTACATTGCAAAACTTGGAACGGACTGAACTTTAGCAGAAATTTTGAATTTAAACATTTTGAAATAAATTGTCAAGAAAAAATTGCATTTTGACAAAAAAATTTTTGAAACGATAAATTTTGATTAAAAAAATTTAAAAAAAATACAAAATTAAAAAAAAAATCAAAATATAAAATCTTGGAGATCCAAAATTCAAAATTTATAATTTTGAAGTTTTGAAATACAAATTTTTGAAAAAAAATTTTATTTTAAAATTAAAAAAAAATTTCAAAATACAAAATTTTGTAAATAATTTTGGATTTTGAAATTATACATATAATAAGATCAAAATTAAAAAATTTAAAAATAAATAAAAATTTGATAATTTAAAAAAAATACAAATAAATATTTTCGGAAAAAATTTAAAATTCATAAATTTTGGAAAAATTTTGAAAAAAAAATTGAATTTAAAAATTTTGAAAAACGTAAATTTTCAAATTCAAAGAAATTTTAATTTGAAAATTTTTGCAAAAATTTTGAGTTTTGAATCTAAAATTTTGTGAAATTATAAAGTAAAAAATTCAAAAATTTTATAATTCGGAAAAAGATCTTGATACGAGAACGTTGAGATCAATTTTAATTTGCATATTTTATACAAACAGATTTTTTAACGCTATCAGTATTATACTGTCAATCATTTTTATTTTGGTCTACTTCCTACTTCGCAACGTGGGAAAGTGCTTGCACGTATTGTGTCAGTAGTTAGTTCAAGTGTTATGCGCATATACCTATGCGCATGAAGTACACACATGCTCAATGGCCTGCGCAGAAATCTGCGCCGTGAAATGAGACTAAAAATTAAGAAAATAAATTATAGTTTAAAAAAACTAAAAAACACGCTTTAATAGCAAACCGAACTAAAAAGTAGGAAATAATTTTGAAGTATCAAGAGTTTGTATTACAGCAATAGAAAATTCCGACAATCAATTACGACTAATTAATTGGGAATAAGATTAAATTAGAAATTAAATTATTAATAAAATAATTCAATTATAGTAAAAAAAGCGTGAGGTGCTTGATATTAAATGTTACAATTATTTCAGTAGTGTAGCTATTTATAAAATTAAAGTCAATATGAAAATACAGTAAATTGCACCCCACGCTTTTTTTTACTATAATTGAATTATTTTATTAATAATTTAATTTCTAATTTAATCTTATTCCCAAATAATTAGTCGTAATTGATTGTCTGAATTTTCTATTGCTATAATATAAACTCTTGATACTTCAAAATTATTTTCTACTTTTTAGTTCGGTTTGCTATTAAAGCGTGTTTTTTAGTTTTTTTAAACTATAATTTATATTACTGTAAACATCGCAATCGTAGGCATTAGAAACATATTTCAAAAATAGTATAAATTTGTGGTCTAATAAAATGAATACGTCAAATCTGATCAGACATTCAGACCGTTTCCAGCTGCAGTCCAATCCCAATAAAATTCAATAACTCACACCTTGTTTCCATCGGAATTTATGCAAAACCGATAATAATTGGATCGTATATTCATAAATGTTTCATTAACATAAACAATGTAATAAAAATAAATGTTTATTGGCGACATTTTCAATTAATTTTAAACTAGTTTGTAGTATTCCTGCCGGGTTGCCCAATAATTTTGAAATTTGATATTTAGGCGTTCGATCTCATGCCGAGAATTGATAGAATTTCTGTGTTCTATGCCACCTGTTCCATGTTATATATTACGAAAGTTACTACTGTCGTCTGACGCCCAACGCGTATCACACATAATTTTTTTTGGTGGTAATAAATTATTGCTCACTGGTTCTTATTTTCTCTTGTCGCGTTATTTATTTGTTCTTTATCTATGGAAATAAAACAGACTACAGATCTGTGAAAAATACATAATGAGTCAGAAAGAATGGGTCAATACTAAGCTGAAGATACTAGACACCAAAATATTATGTTTGACCTCATCATGCCTTATACGAATGTCTCTGGTTTAAGAAATACAGGGTGTTCAAGGATTACATTTTATTCTGTTATTCACTGATATCGATTGATTGATTATACAGGGCGATTCAGTATCAAATTTACAGCTTTAAGGATTGATAACTTGATAAAGAAAAGCAAATAAACATATACGAGATCTCTGAAGAAAGTACAGGATATAGACTTACTTAGGTTTCATTCAAATTAAGGCTGGTTTCACAGTTCCTGAATAAGCTCTAACCCATTTTTCTCCTTTATTTTCCGACAGAATAATTTCATTTTTTTACTGTAGGCCTATTTAATAATTATCTACAACTTCCTTGCGTTAGAATTTTGAACATAATTTCTGAAATGCAACAAAAAAATAATTTTCGATTTTTGTTTCCTTTATAAGCGCAAATTCGGCCACGAGCAAGTTACAGATATATTTTTTTAATAATTTTTCACGTTTGTCCCATTTTAATATATACAAAAATAACTGAGCAAAATGGTTCCTAATTTTCCAATAATTTCTTAAATTTACTAAAATTTTAAGTTGGTACGTGAGACGTTTGGGTGGAACTTGCAATAAAGCTCCGCCTTTAACATGTCAACATTAATTCATAAAATTCGAAGGCGTTACTCCTATAAATTAACAGTGATAGACAGGGTGTTAATATAAAAATTGATAAGGAGGATTGAACACATTATGTAATAATTCATTATACAGTTATGGACATGTATTATATACTATCATTTACACACTACAGTGAAAATTCGATTTACTTCTTTGGAGTCTTTAAAAAAAGAGTTTAAAATATATGTTGCCCCACAAAACATTTTTATTTATTTATTTACTTTTTTTGTTAATAGTGATAATTATATTTTTTTGGGAATTTTTTAAATTTAAAATTTGACGTTTGAAGTTTAGTGGAAAAATAGTTTATTTTGATTTTTTTTGTCTTAAATGGTCTACGTAAGCCAGAAGACAAATATATTTTAGAACAGAAAAATTATTTTTACTTAACTTTGAAAAATTTTAAATTGGAGATCAAAGTGCAGAAAAATGTAAATTTGGAAAAAAATTTGTACCTAAATATTTATATTTTGTATAATTTTATTTTGAGACTTACTCTCATCACAGGGGCTGCAGGAAATATGGTCATCTATATAATTTGAAGACAAGCCGTCTTGCGCAGGAAACGTTGGAACGGCATCTTTGCGTAATCTATTGCGCGAATCGTTAGAAAACATATTATTTTCAAAATATATTTGACATAGTTTGTATGAACTATTACTAATCCTGAGCAGTTTTTCTAATAAATCTTCTCTATTAGAAGCCACTGCACAGAACTTTGCCCTAAAATAAAAATGTGTTTTTATCAAAAATATAAATATGTATATTTTAAACTTCACTTGAAAAGTATTTATATTCCAGTATTATACTTAATAAGTATAAAAATAAGTTAATAGGTAAGGCAATAGCAGTAAATTATCATTTATGGCTTTTACAGTGTATTATAAATTACTTATTTATATCTTTAGGAAATTTAAAGAAACTTAAATTAATATTAAATGCTTTGTTTAAACATCTAACTGCTGCTCAGCGACTCGTTCCTCGATACAGACTCAAATTATTGCTTTAATACGGCTCTGATAACCGATGTTCGCACTCCCAGAGTTGGATGTAAACTGAGGTCTCTGCAGCCTGAAATGGATGCGCGAGCTGCTATGCGCGACTTATTATTTCGGCCCGAGTGATTCTACTGGTCTCCCTATACTGTGTTCTAAATATGAACTTATACATCCTTTTCTCTAAAAGTGTATTGTTCGCCTATCATCTTAAAAAATGCATTGGAATTTATTTCATTCACATCATCATTAAAAAATGTATTGAAATTTTTTGGGTGAAAATATATATGTGCTGGTTTTTGTAAATATTTATAGAAATTTGAATTACAGTAAATTTACTATTCACGTAATTACAACTAATGTTAATTATCTGTTGTAAACTATTATTATTTTTACTGTCACAAAGACAAATCTGTTGTTTGAAATGAATGTTGCGGTATGGTTTAAAGGTATAGGTAATGAAGCAGTTCTGATGCAAGCATCTAAACACCGTACCATTCAGCTATTATATTTATGAATTGTATAACATTTAAACTGGCATAAGCTGCAAGCGCACACGTTACAAATTTTAATCTTATACCTACTCGTTTACCAATATCCCAAAAATGTCCTTATTAACGAACCGTACAAGTTTATCTACCACACCTTAACTCAACTAAAACGCATTAGATTAGAGGTTAGATTGATGTGCCTCTGCGCATGTGCAACAGAAATCACATTAAAAATTCTGTAAAATGCCATAATAAATTGAGTAAATGTAATTAGTTCCAATGTAGTACATTGTAGTACCACATTATTCCTGAAATTACACATACTTGAATTTTTCTTTAATATGTAGGGTGTTAAATGATGCCATTAATTCAGGCAGTTATTCCTTGTCATATTTTATGCAAAAAAGTTTGTATAAACGTGTGTCGTAACTTGCTTCGTTTCCGAGTACTGAGCTGTCATAGTTTTACTAAAAAAATAAGTTTTTTTATTGACTCAAAAGCATTTTCACCGATTTTGATGAAACTTGGTCTGTTTGTTAGCAGAAATAAGGAGTTTATTTTCATAAAATTAGATTATGGATTATAATTCCAGTGGCGTCGCAGAGACATTGATATTCATGGTAAAAATCATGAAATAATTATTCAAGTGGTGGCGAATATCTGGAAAAAAATATTTTTTCATAAATGTTAGAACTTTAATGACGCGTAACTCCCATTTCTACGCCACTGTTTTTGATTCGATAAAGTTTAGCTATTTCAAATAATATCAAACTTAGCGAAAAACAGTAGCGTACAATGATTTTTACTGAAAATATTAATCAAGTAACCCTCTGCGACGTCACTGGAATTAAAATTCAAAATCTAATTAATTACCTGCTAACAAACACACTAAGTTTAATCAAAATCGGCCAGAAGACTTCTGAGTAATTTACGAAAAAACGGTTTGTTTATTAAACCTTTGATCATAACAAAACATGGAAATTTCCACCCATTTTTAACAGTACACGTAGAATAACTTACAAAAACGATTTCTAATAGTGAATGGGGTTTCGAAGAGTTGCCT
The DNA here is from genome assembly GCA_037114965.1 of Monochamus alternatus. Classification (NCBI taxonomy): domain Eukaryota; kingdom Metazoa; phylum Arthropoda; class Insecta; order Coleoptera; family Cerambycidae; genus Monochamus; species Monochamus alternatus. The sequence continues at coordinate 127,685,417 of CM073426.1, forward strand.
AATATTCTCTTAGTCAAGTAAAATTGCATATTTTTGCATGTGTTTCCAGTTTTTAATTCATACAGAAAATGATTTAGACGTTATAAAATAGGACTTTATATGCTGTTCGGCCCTGACTTTTACGTTTTAGGCTTCCCCGACGTTACAAAAGAATTTAATACCACCAGGACAAAAAGAAGACGGAGAACGCCCAGTCGACGATGCTTCATCCCCATTTAGCATGTCCCGACAATAAAACAGAGTAGTTAATCTATGAATAAAAAACTTAATCCGTAATTTATTGGAGAGAAACCAGAGACGCAGATGCGATACGAACTCGAATAAATTTACACAATTACGGGCATATATCAAAGGAAATTGTGCGATTTGTCCAAATCGTCTGGTGTTGTGACGTTTCACTAAAAGCTTACTATGTTGCATGGAGCACAGTGTTCAGATTTATTACCGTATCTCTTACTTAAACGAGCAGGTTCACCGGTATTATTTACATATTATTAATTCTACAACTGTTGTCGGATGTTTTATTATATTTTCGTATACACTGACCTAGACTTTTGGCATTACAAAGACACAATTTAGCTAGCTGTAGGTTCTGGCAAGTTAATGAACATCCTGCTATTTAATACAAGCAAGGCGACTGTGTCAGAGGTACATTAGTAGTGCTATTTAGTGCATAGCACAGCTGATATTTTAATAATTAGAATTATTTTAATTTAGAAGCAGAAAGTCGACTTTACAATACTATTTTGGAAGTAGTAAAATAATGTGGTGTAAAGGACAATGTTAAAAATAGCCGATTTTTGGCTTATCCGAGGGAACGCATAAATCATATAAAAATCAATTGATTATTGTTAATTAACATTAGAAATGGCCCAGAAATACGTCAGATAGCTGGGGAAATGTCGCTACTACCCCTAAACCTATATAAACTACCCTTAAATAGCTTTAAATGGATAATCATTAATTATTGTTATAAAATTCGTGTAAAATGAAAAAAATGCTTGAAAATGATTTCAATAGACAGTATGTCAATATAAAAAGTGATAAATGACTGTAAAAGTACCCATTCAATGGCGAAATAGCGCCAATTGTTCTCACTTTGCGAGTGCGTACTGAAAAAATGGCAATTTATCCTTGCGTCCATTTTTCAGATCGCAATAGTATAAATGAACCTTAAAAGTGATTTAAGCATTTTTTTCATTCTAAACGAATTTTACAACAATAAATAATGATTATCTATTTTAAGCTATTTAAAGGCAGTTTATATAGATTTAGGGGTGCAATTAATATTTCCCCACTTACTTAATGTACTCTAGTATCAGTTTTTGCATTTTTTGACAGTAATCTATAATTTTTTTCTAGCAATAGGCGTTCCCTTGAACATTTAAGCATTATCTATTTTTGATGTCGAAGTAAGCTCACCATTAGCTTTTGAAAATCGTTTTTTTTAATTTTTAGGGGTGGAATGGACATTTTTACAGTTATTTATTACTTTTTATATTGACATACTGTCTGTTCAAATCATTTTCAAGCATATTTTTCATTTCACACGAATTTTATAACAATAATTAATGATTATCCATTTAAAGCTATTTAAGGGTAGTTTATATAGGTTTAGGGGTAGTAGCGACATTTCCCCAGCTATCTGACGTATTTCTGGGCCATTTCTAATGTTAATTAACAATAATCAATTGATTTTTTTATGATTTATGCGTTCCCCCGGATAAGCTAAAAATCGGCTATTTTTAACATTGTCCTTTGACATGTTTTATTTGTAAAAATATTGAAAGTATACAAACATTTACAAAAATCTTAAAAGGTAAAATCTAGAACTTATTATTTTAACAAAATTGCACCAACACAAGTAATTTACCAAATCGAATTTAAAATTTAACTACAGCAAGTAAACCCTATTCCATTCCCAATTACAACCGCTGTTTGCTATCCAATACACTGTAATCTATAATTAAGTATTGGCCTAATTAAATATCCAAATTAGCTATAAAAAAATTATTGTTAGAGCTACCCTTGGGCGCCCTTTAGGCAGAACCGGCAGACCAGACTCAAAATCCATTAAACATCAGGCAATGGTCATCCTCAGTAGAAAGGTATTATATAGATAGGTATCCACAAATTTTATTTTTTTTTCGGCAACGGGACCATGAGACAATGAAAAAAAATCATTCATCCTCATATCAGTCATACGAGCAGATATTTCTAAATTTCATTATGCCATTAGGTATGGCGTGGCAGCTAAAAAAAATGGACGAAGGCAGAGACTGATTTTTATAATAGAAATGGAAGTAGAATTCGAATTAGAATTCGAAGTTGAATTAGAACCTACAAAAATAGTTTATTTTACTATTTACCATATTTATGGTTACCCTTATTGGCTTTTAATTTAAAATATTTAATGTAATGCTCACTCTAGATTTTATGAGGTTCGCCAAAAAAAAGTAATAATTAAAGACCCAGCCTTGTTCAGAACTTCAAAACAATGCAAATATTAATATTTTTTATGTTAAAACTTAATATGTTAATTGTATACTTTTGAAAAATAATTTATAGCATTAATTACATATTACAATAAGTAATAGGACAGGAAAATATTTAAATTTGGCAACGTCGCGTCAGGTGAATACTATGCTGAATTGCCGCCAGATCAGTGACAGTTTGAAAAGGGGTATGAAAATATTTTTTTTTCTACGTAAATATGCATTTAATTTTTTTTAAACAACGTGTTCGTCATTCATTTTTCTCTATCTTCTCTAAAACTTAGTGACATTATGTCTGAATCACCCTGTATAGTTGAAGGTTCTGCCATGTTAATTTAGGCAAAGTAAAGGCCATATGTACTTAGTACTTCCATATATTCATGTTCTGGAAATATACGTTTCTAGAGAAGTTTTATTGTAAATTAATGTTCAAAATGAAATAGGAACTAGTTTTCTTATGTTTATTGAAAAATATTTGTCTGAACGTAAAAACCTGTACAAATACTATTAGTGTTGGTAATATTATTGGTAAAATAATTTTATATCTACATTACAAGAATAATGAGAATTGTGGCATAATTGTACAAATTGGAAAATTACATGCAAATATTACATGAAAATTTGTAAAACAAGGGTAATAATACTAAACAAATGGAAATTTACATACGAATATTACATGGAGCTGACACCAGTGCTTTACACATCAAATAGTAATTTTCCATTACAGTTGTAGCATTACATTCTATTGTGTTATTTCACACTATTGGCCTAGGCCATGAATAACCAACAATCCGAGTAATATAAATAATTATTATCAGTGTTGTATAACTATAAATTATTGTTATCAGTGACACGATTATTATATAAACTTTTAGTACATATTTATCCCAGTTGATTTCAAGCACTTACTTTTAATAGAGTACATAAATTTAACATAAACGAGACATATATTAGTTTCAAATAAGAACATCTTTTATGCTAATGATCTCAATGCCAGTTTACCTTCAATGTCCATAAGATCTAATCTAGGATTTTAGATAAGTTTCTTTATATCATATACTGGTAGATAAATATACCTGATGCATATTTCACGAAAAACAAATTTCTAATAAAATATTTCTCGTTTTTTCTCATTAATTGGCATCAAAAATAAAATATTAATCTACTCCAATGAGTCTATTCTATGAATAGTAATCAACAGAATAGATTGTATGCGCTCATATTCATTATTCACCGTCTGCTATCTTGTCGGAGCGCAATAATTTAAGTATATTGAGTTATATTAATTAATATAAATTGGAAACATAATAAAATATTTGTTTGCTGATAAAAGCTTTCCGTGTTTCTGATAATTGGCCATTAATCTGATCATTAGTATAATTTTTCGTATAGTTGTGCGACAATAAATTTTCTTTATTGTCAAGGTTTAAAACGTCAAGATTTTGTAGTGATCTACTGCTTTTTTATGAATACAACGTATATAAGCTTTGAGACTACAACGAGAAGTAAAAATAACTATTAACCTAACCATTTATTGCCTTATGTAGATTTAAGAAAATATACCGCGACATTAAATACATTTTGGTAAATGGTAGATGCGCCGGTAATTATGATATTTACAGTTTCTCTCTCGAAATTATTATTTGTACACTTGCCTTATTATCTTATTAATCATATTAGTTCGATATGAACGTTACACAAGTTTTATTAACAAAGCTCATGTCAAACGTGTATCATTCAAAATTTAATCTACGATGGTCCAAAGGGTTTTATTTGCAGATTCGATTTATCTTAAAATATCAGATGATGTTTTCTTAAATTGAAATTCAAATGAATTTTTTATACTTAATAATAACATGTTATTTTTAATACTTTTTTTTAACTATTTATTTATAGTCAATATCCAAAACAAGTATATAAATATACAGGATATAGCGTTTATAATACATAAAAATTATAGGACAGTTTCTTGGCTATAATATTTGGAATAAAAAAGTGTTATATCAAAAAGTTCGATCCTACAAATAGAACTCGTCGAATAACACAGTAAGTAGGGCCCGTACATAATATGCATATATAGGTTGATAAAAATCAATACGCGACTAGGGAAAATAATTTTCATTATTGGTTCTCGGTATATGTTCGGGCTGATATTACTTAAGCATTTATTTTCGTCGGTTCAAATGATATAACTATAGAAGTCGTTTTCATTCTCAGCAGTTACCATCATTTGAGTAATAAAATTTAGGCTTCTACGACAGTTATCATTGGTTAGCATTTGCACCATTTGTCTTTTGTAATCATGAAAACCAACACTTTTTAGTAGTCTCTGAATCGTTGATTTAAAAATACGAAGAGCAGCCGAAACCTGTCGAATTGAATTTTGCGGATTTTTTTAAAAATAGCCAATAATATTGACAACATTCTCATCACTTCTTATACTTACTCCTTTTTATGTTTGTTTACTTTCTTGCAGAAAAAGCATCTTCATTGTTACGTAAAATTATTTCCATTTTTTTCAGTTTTATGATCTGGATATCGGTCAGCGTAGAGTCTCCTTTGCCAAACGTAGTTTTTGCTTGCTTTTCTAAATACGATCCACTTATTTATTATGAGTAAATATTATAAATTTTGAATGAAGAATAAGGCATTTTAAATACTAAACACAGAACATACTTGTAACTGACAACAGAAATTATTTAACTTTTCTTCTACTGCTGTTGAGTGCAAATAGGTAAAAACTTCATAAAGATTTTTCTATTAGAACGCATTCAACCACAGAAATAAATATGTTTCTGAGAAAAAAATATACATGGCGCCTCGACGCTTAGCATCGTTCGTTGTCAACTTAACAAATTAGATACAAACAAAGCTTAGGTAAATGCTTAAAAGATATTGTCATTTGATTTCAACCACTAAAAATATTACTTCGAGGAAAATGAGGATATAACTTTGGGACACACTGTACATGTTTTAATATTATTTGTGCCTCAGTTTAAACTCATTACTGTACACAAATACAGAGAATAATAAAAAATACAGATCATATAAAAATAATGCGAAATCTCATCAAGCCACCGCGTCGAAAGTTGAATGCCGATGACAGATGCAGTTGTTTGCACAGCACTACTCGACCTGGCGGAAGAATAAACAAACAATTTGCTCTTCAAAACGTAACACCTGGCTGCTTGGATAAGCGTACGTACTTTCAAGCATCCTATTAGCAAATTCTTGCTCTTAATAGATTCGAGCAGGAACTAAGATAAAAATAGCAGACTAAGTAAGTGTGAGAACACTTTCATATGCTGTTATAAAATGTATGCATAGGTAAACGCTTTCAAATAAAAATTACCTACTCGATAATAATTGCAAATGAATTGCCGCATTGCGAATGTTTATTAATCCATCAACCACGGTCGCATTTATTGTTATTATTACGTTTTACATACACTGACGAAAATGTTTATGACACACCTATACCTAATACCTACACCTACAATGATAACAATTATTTGTAATATTACTCGGTGGATTATTGGTTATTTGTTGCCTAGGTCAATAGTGTGAAATGACACACCTGAATGTCATTTTACACCTCTAATGGGAAATTACTATTTGATGTGTAAAGTGATGTTACCAGTTCTATGTCAAAGTCATATCTAACTTTTCGTTTCTTTTGTATTGTTACCCTGTGTTGTACTATGTAATTTTCATTACAATTTATACAGGGCGATTCACAACTTGTATAAACAAATTTGGGAATAGGTGAGTTATGAAAAATGGAGTCAATGTCGTAAAAAGAATGTTTACAAAATCCTTATAATTCCAGAGAAAAATATATTGTAGTTCTTTCAACATTTATATCGCTAGTCTCTAGCGTCATTGAAATGCAAGTGAATACTGAAATCCGATTTTTACGATAGTGTTTACAATACTTTCTTTTTCAAATGTCAAAAATGGCTTACGTGTATAGCAACTCGGAGTATCCATCAACTTATGGTGAAGTAAGACAAAATGCTTTAGCAGCTTCTCGACTGTAAGCAGACAGCATCGCGGGCGTGATACAGGAAATTCACAACCGAACAGTGGAAGATATAGAGATCCAGGGCGTATTGCAGCAGCTGAAGAACACAGGGATTGTTGAAGATTATCCCCTAATAAATACCAAATAAATCGTTCAACAAGTACAAGGAATGTCCCAATCCGCAGTGTGGCACAATTATGCTAATAATTTACGAATTCAAAATGTGTGTAAGTGTTTACACGTTGGTAGACAAAATTTTGAACAGTTGTAACATTAATAATTAGTAATAATGGCAAAAGCAATTGAATTAATAGATATTATAAAATTTAATTGACTACTTTCCTTGAGAAATTCTTTCAATTCTTTGTCCGTTTATTTACCATTACACTTTGCTGTTGTGCCAGTCGCCGACTGATTGCTTTGCCTTGCACAAGGTCAGGTTTTACAATAGATCAGTTTTCATTTCCGCGCAGAAGTTTATTTTTAAATCATTTTCGAACTGCCTTTTTATACGAGTTTCTTGTTTTTTAGTCATATAAAATGTGTATAGAATTGAGCCAGACTTCTCGTAAAATATCTGTCGATATATTTAAGTTTTTTTATTATAATGTAATAAAACTTCAGTAAACTGTTTTTTTTATGTTACTACAGTGTACATAATAATTAGGTATCCTTATTTTTTATCACAAAATAATTTACAAAAGCGTGTAAGTAAACAATATTCCTTTTTTCCAACTGTTATAATAATTATCGATTACTTATTTAACAACAAATAAATTCGAACAAAACGACTCCTAAAACTTTTTTGATGATAATGTGAACGTCTGTTCTTGAAAGAAATGAACTGAACCTACCATACAAAAGAAATATGGCTAAAGCATAACCTAGAAATGATCAGTGATACATATTTCAGCACCTTATTTATGTTTATTATGGATAAAGTATGTTTAAGAAGGACTCTATATCATACAAGATAGTAACCTAGTGTCTGTATACCAAATTTTGTATAGCTTTATATAATGGTTTTTGAGATAAGTATTGAAAGTCTTCATGTTACATTATTACTGATACAGATGAAAATAAGGTGTTTTCAAAGTAGTATAATAAAAATAATATTTCATTATAAACTTAAGCTAAACTCCATTCCGATTCAGAGAGGCTATAAACAATATGATACATGAAATACTACTTACTATTAATAATACTTTTAAATCTTTTTAAATATTTGCTGTACCTTTAACCTAGTGAAAATGTTGTTATATTTATAACAACATTTCTATCAGTGTAAATTATAAGTGGACTAATCCGATGCAATTTGATCGAATTCAGTAGGCACTATGAATCATTCCTTACATAACTGGCGGTATTTAATGCATTCGCGTTGCACATTATTCGCATATAGATATGTCTATCTGGCGGTACGTGGCCAAGATTATATTTTAGATTGCTTGTTTATTTCCTTCTGACTCCTTTGGCTGATTAAATTTGCTTGTGAGGGGAATGTCTGATTAACATCGGCCATTGAGGACTGCCTTGGCATGTGAATGAGAAATCGCAGTGTGCGCATTCCTCTGAACATCGTTATAACACCCTGATACAACGAAGACGGTAATATTGATAATGTCGAAGTACCTCTCTAAATGAGGAGGTTACGAATATTACTTTTCTTAACCCAAAAGGTAGTTGATGTTATACACTGATTAAAATGGATGGAAATTCTCATGATTTGTTATGTTCTTTTTATATAATATTTGCTTGTAATTTTTAATTTACGTTATACAGTGCTTTCGAAAAGTAACGAATAAATTTATTATTTTTGAAATTGAGATGTTTTCGAAAAAATCCCCTGGCACGTCGATTTTGTTTTTTAAAAAGGCACTTTTTGACATACGACCTACATTTGTGACGTCATACGCTCTTTCAAATGGCATGGTCAAAATTGGGCTACTATTGGGTTGCTATTTAAAAAAAAATTCGATGACGTCATATCTCGATCAACGATGACGTCACAGATATGGGTTGTATGTCAAAAAGTGCCTTCTCTTAAAACAAAATCGACGTGCCAGGGGATGTTTTCGAAAACTTCCTCAATTTCAGAAATTCGTTACTTTTCGAAAACACTGTATATGTATATTAAGGAAAAATCAAGTATATGTGTTTTTACATAATAAAATTAGGAAACGTCTGGAATGATATGATAATACAATACACTAGTTTGGAACAATTTATTATGAAATTTTACAGAAACTTCTATGTGATTTCTGGTGCAAATGCGCAGTGGCACATCAATCTAACCTCTAACCTAATGCGTTTTAGTTGTATTAAGGTGTGGTAGACATAAATATACGGTTTATTAATAGGGACTTGTGTGGGATATTCTGAAAAGAGTAAGTATAAGATTATATTTTGCGCCATTACCTGTGTATATAAACCACAAAACATTTATTTCAAACAAAATTTTTATTTTTGTGATAGTAAATACAGGGTGTCCGGAAAATGATTGCCTTAATTTTGCCATTTAATAAGTTGTATCAAACAAAATATATTTGTCTTAACATTTTTTTTTCTCTGACCAACGGTAACAAAATTATAACAGCAAACAGGTGCTGATATGTGACAACGTCGCTCGCATACTATATCAGGATTATGTATTTATATATAATAATTACAAATAGGTACACCTACGCATAGGTACTTACTGTAATTGGTTTTCGTAGAGCTCTTTTCACAACACAGAATAATGTTTAAGTGTTTAAAACGACTTATGTTTCTTGCAAGAAGTGTTTACCCTACACACGTCTCATAGCCAGAGAGTTTTGCCTAGATTCCCCGTAAATTAACATACCATTTATGTTTGTGTACACTCACAAACATCGAAGAAAAACTATATAAAAATGAATCGCACTAGCTGTACTCATATTATGGCTAATATTACATTTAGGTTATTACCAGCAGCCTGACACTGCAACGTTGTCGAGCGTTACAGGTTTAAGTTTCTCGGAAACTTCTATTGTTTACTTCATTAATAGGGGAGACCGGGTACGAAAGTAACACGGGTTGATTGTAACAGTAAGCCTATTGTCTTTCTAAAGAGGTTTGATGATATTATATCATTATAGAGTTGGCAGTGAAATCTACATTAACTTATTTGAACAACAATATCCGTAGTGTGTTTTAGTTCGAGTTAAGACGTGCACGGTGCAAAATGATATGCAAAGTAAGTTTTCATTCTTTATCTTAATCTATTAGAACTGAACGTTATTTTGAATTATTTTATTGGCTTGTTCAGTTAATGCCAATATTGGCTATAACCTAAGCATGGTATTTTAATTAAAAATAATCGTTTAAAAAAGTTTTAAGCAAGTATCCTGTCAATCGCATGAAAAATGCGTAATGGGACGATTGTAACAATGCCATAGGTTGTAACATGTTACAACCGTCCTTTATATTTAATACCTATGACCGTATTTGTCATATTTAAAATGATAATTCTGTAGATATCCAGATAATTACTTCAGTATTTGTTATACTGTGTGGGAATATACAAATTGGAAAATTGGGAAAGATTGTTATGGACTGAGAAAAACTTGGTCCATCCCAAATATGGAATATGGACGAGTCTGGCGACAGACAACTCTGCAAAAGCCAGATAGGGACAGGATTATTTGTTATTACAAAAAAAAGTATTATTATTTTATATTTTTGTCTCATTATTCTATTTATTTATTTATTTATTTTCAAATAAAAAAATATATTATGTATCTGCACTACAACTTACTTTTATATAGGTATAATCAATAAACAAATACCTTGTATATACTAATTTTCTATACCTAATTATTACCTAGTTATTACCTATTATTCATATGTTACAAACGTCCCCATGTTCTGTTACTTTTGACCGATACCATTGGGTAGGTTGTAACGACGTACACTCTCTATTTTTTTATTAATTGTACATCAATATGAACTTTAATTACTTCAATATTATTTTTCTTCTATATATAAAATGCCAAGGAAACGACTTATAGTAAGTAAATTTATATAACTTTGTTTTTATTTATCCGGCTTTACAAAAATATGTTACTTTCGTACCTGGTCTCCCCTACTGTACCAAAAATCAAATTATGAACAAATTACGTTACAGGCGCTTTTACTTAATCTTAATTATACCATAGTTTGTAATTTCGTAACATAATTTTGCATGTTATTGCAGATGTATTTTTATTTTTCAAATGTATTTGTAAACAAATTATTCGTTTTAGATATTTTATCATAAGAGTTTTTTTTATTCCTTTTAGTCAGGATATATAAGCCCTTGAAATTACGACACTCATATTCGGGACACCCTGCATAGTTACGGAAATTGTAAAATTACTGTAACTAATAATCGAGCTAAAAATATTTGTTTTCACACAGATATCTAGAAATATTTGCAAAAACCAAGGAATGTATATTAATGTTTCACACATTTTTTAATGCAAATGAAATACATTTATTGATGATGGATGAACTTTTACAGAAAGGGATGGATTTCTATAAATTCACATTTAGAGGATGAATAGACAAATTCCACTAAAAAAATCTTCCTACACATCAGTTATTTCTGCTCCTGATAACTTTTTCAACAATTTAGAAATAAAAATGTTTATGTATTTCTTAACTCGCATAGTGTATTTATTATTGAATTTTAATAATAAAATCTTCTGTATTTCTAATACTTTATTAGTAAGATAGATAGATAGAGATATAATGCATATTATATTGACTCACATAAAAATGTATTTTTGTACATTTTTTACTTCTTAAGAAATCCAAAGATTTACATAAAATTTGTAAATTGGGGTTTTTGCAGACGAGAAATTCAAATATGTTTCTAATTTTGACGTCACTAGTAGAGGGCGCCACTTGTGGCACATCATGTTTCTTTTAAATGGCAGAACTTTTTTGCATATTAATGTATACATCTGACTATCGAAACAATCGATTCTCCTACCTGTTTTATTTGAAAAAGGTATACTTTGCTGAAGTTTCCAGGCGTAACCATTTTTGAAATAATCCTATTTGAAATGCCCGAGTAAAAACTGTTTTGGTTACATGTAAAGTGCCTATTTTGCTGAAAATACAGCAAAATATTACTTAAAAAGTTGTTCAGAATCGTAAATTATGGAGACGTGCAGATTTCAAGAAGATCGGCGAGGTTTGATGAAACCATTTTTCAACAAAGCACAAAGATTTTATCAAAGCAGGCCGATATTTTAAAAATTTTGGACATCTTCATAATTTACCGTTCTGAACAACTTTTTCAAGTAACATTTTGCTGTATTTTCAGTAGAAAAGGCACTTTAACTGAAACGATAACAGTCTTCAATCGGTGCACTGAATATTTCAAATAAAATTATTTCGAAAACTGTTACTAACGATTTCAATAAGGTGTTAATATAAGTTTTGGAAAAAATGTTATAGAAAGAGGTATATAGCATTTATTTTCGGTCTAGAATTATCCCCTGATTTTTTCTCATCATTTCCGGACACCCTGTATAATATCATTTTTCCATGTTCTTTAGTGTTCATATTTCAGTTACAAAATGATTATATAATTTTACATAACTTAACGCTGGTTGTCAACGGAAAGTTATGTAAAATGACAGACAAATTTTTATTAGTGAAATATTGCTCAGGATTTCGTATAAATTTACATAATGGTCTATTTAAAGTGTACACCATTAGCTTTGTTCGCACAATATACAAATTAGTTTCCAGTCGTCCGGAGCATGTGCATTACAACTAAAACAATCGATTTTGAAGCTTATGGAGGCATTATAAATAAACTGCGCGTGTTATGTCGTGCGCTAGGTCACTGCCAATAACAGAATTATTGTGGACATCTCTAACCTTAGCCTAAAACCTAAAAAAGGTCTACATTTGTTTTTTTCATAAATCTAAGAGAGAAGTTTTCACTAGTAGGTTAAAGTGCCTTTTCTGCATAAAATACTCTTATAATAATAATAAACTGATTATGTGGGCAAAATTTTAATGTTCTTAACCTACTTTGACTTTTTGTGAAATTTTTTCCTTCTCTCAACCTCTAGAGAGTCATAGCCAATTCATATTTGTATACGTACTAACATTATCATTATAAATACATTTTCTTAATGACATTTCGTGGTATCTCATACAGAAAAAGTTAAAAATCAAGTAGGCCTAAGACCTTGAAATATTGTACATTTTCATTCTATGAAACTTTTCTTACATAAATGACACTTTACTGGTGAAAGAATAAAATTTTTCTATTTTAACAAGATTTTTTTACTTATCTGGGTACATCCTGTATAAATGTATTTAATATTTCGATGTATTTTCAGATGAACCAGTTGTGCAAGGTGTGCGGAGAACCCGCAGCCGGCTTCCATTTTGGTGCCTTCACGTGCGAAGGATGCAAGGTGAGTTTTACTAATTAAAAAAAATACCTGAAGATAATGTGTTCCTCAGTTGGATATTTTGTGTAAATTCTTATAAAGCTTAAGGAAATAAACTGCGAAGAAAAAGGTGGCGATGTAACGTGCAGGTCTTTTAACCCATTGTACATGTCGCTAGCATGAGTTTCAAACAAATCCGTAGAAGTCAATCAGTAGTTCTGCTGGACTGTCTCTGATATCCTGAGATAACGGAAGTGCTGTCACCAGGTGTTTTTTTTTCAACATATTCGAAGAAATTACAATATTGTGTCTAGGAAAAGAAAAGGAAGAAAATGTATTTAGGGAACATTCGAGAGAGTGTGGAATTTTATAGAAGAAATAATGTCCTAGACAACTTCAAAAGAATAGTTATGCATGAATGTACAAGGTGTCCCAATTTCGTTCTAATTGCATGATATCTCGGAAACTACCAGAGATAGAAGATGCCGCAATCAGAATTGTCATACACATTTTCGTTTTTGAAATTCAGGGAGAAATTTAAAAAAATGAATTTAAGAGATTCTTCAAATCTCAGAGCATAGCTGAGATATTGGAATAGTGGAAATTGCTTCTGCTATACTTTTTAGAGTTCAGTGGCGCATCTGATATTTTCCTACAGGGTGTTTCTTTTAAAATACTACCCAAACATACAAATTTTTAAACGGAACACTCTGTATATTTGTGTGCTATTCAATTGCATATTTTTTTTCCTTCATAATGACATATTATAATAGATGCTACTTAATATTTACGAAGCTGTCAAAAATCGTTAACTTAATAAAACTGATGTTGCGTGGTGCATTTTTATATAATTATACAAAATTAACAATTAAAAATTATTATTTTTTTAAACATTTCACCGGTTTGGTTAATAGACAAATTCCATACCAATCGAAAGTATGAAGCCCATAGAATATGCAAACGTTAGGTTGACTATTTTTTTCCCGTCACAACTCTTGGGTAGGCAACTATATACAGGTAAATCGATACTAGTAACTTGTACCGGTGTGGTTAATAAATTAAAGTTGAATTAAAATAAAAATTATTTCATTACCAACACGGTGGTATATGGCTGTCTGCGCAAAATTAGTCCTGAATTCCGGTTGTCGAGTTTTAAAAAGTGAAATATTCCCCAGCGAACCATTCCATGCGATAGAAGAGTACACAGCATTGCATTTGTGTGTAGTTCGTCCATACCGAAAATGAAAACGATCCGTTTATCTGTCTCTTCAAAAAATCGAATAAAGTCCGGGGGCGGCGGTATTATTATTAATCTGCCCCTAGGAACACCTAACGCAAAGACGGGCAAATTTTTTCAATTCCGCGTCTCAAAGAGTACTTGTCTTTAAAATTTCGATCGGTTGGGAGGCGGCATCCCGTTTTTTAAAAAATTTTCGGTACATTACCGAATGTGCCCCCGCCTTATCGCGAAGTATACGTACATAAAATTTGAGGTCGATCGGATTCGATTTGTGGCCGTGAGATGTGCGGAAATTTTTTTGTGTCCTAACGACGAACATAAGGCTAGGTAAACGGCGGCTGTGGGACGGAATCGGAGGTTTCCCGAATTCATAACTGAGGGGTGGAGTCTCGAAGGCACGAGTTCGAGAAATCGACCTTTTGTGTTTCATTTCGAATACATATTCGAATGTTTTTTGTGAAAATATAAAAAAATGCTTCTATAGAATTTTCTGTACAAACAACGGTTTACGAGTTGGGCGGCAAAATACCACCGCCCCCGGACTTTATTAGATTTTTTGGAGAAACGGATAAACGGATTGTCTTCATTTTCAGTATAGACTATTATTTCCTGGTAGTGACTTGGAATGACATTATGACGTTCCTGCCGCCCCTCCGGGGGCGGCCCTTGAAAACATGAAATTTGTCTAAAATCATTGAAATTTTTTGTGGCTTTTTCTCCACCTTACCTATCGAAAAGTCTAATAAAATTTTTTGATCATATGTATCGTTTCCTTAAAAAAAAATTAAATGTAATTCGGGGCGGCAAATGGATTATTAGAAAATTTTATTTTTTACGTGTTTTCGATCTTGACATATCATTAGTAGGGTCGTAAATGTTGTTTTATTGTCATTGAAGGGCGTTAGGGGTTCCTACGAGCAGATTAATAATAATAGGTACCGCCGCCCCCGGAATTTATCCGATTTTATGGAAAAACGGATAAACGGATCGTCTTCGTTTTCGATATGGACGAACTGCACACAGTACACAATGCTGTTCGCTGGGGAATATTTCACTTTTTATAACTCGACAACCGGAATTTAGGACTGATTTTTCGCAGACAACCCTATACCACCGTGTTGGTAATGAAATAATCTTTATTTTAATTTAACTTTAATTTATTAACCACACCGGTGCAAGTTACTAGTAACGATTTACCTGTTTATACCTGCCTACCCAAGAGTTGTGATGTGAAAAAAATAGTCAACCTAACGTTTGCATATTCTATGGGCTTCATACTTTCGATTGGTATAGAATTTGTCTATTAACCAAGCTAGTGAAATGTTTAAAAAAATAATAATTTTTAATTGTTAATTAATCATATTCTGGACTGAAATTTTTTAGACAACCCATTTGTAATGTATTTATTGACATATTTAATTGGAGATAAAACACTTTTCATCCATTAACCAGCTCGGTGAAGGTCGTTTTATAGTGGGATCCTATACTAGTAGCACCTCTTCTGTAATTGCTCATTCTCATATGCCCTTTTTTCGCCAGTTATCGAATTCCACCAATTTTTTCTGATACACACTATTTTCTCTCGTGGATTAAAGGCTTGTTAATTTCCTTATATAATTCACAATTATTACCTGTGGGTAATATTTAAGACACTTACACCAGATAAAAAAAATATTTATGGTAATTAATTTTTTTAGCAACATAGTTTACTTGGAGAGGTTTTTTTCAGTGAATAATTTACTTTTAACCGTGTACTATTTTCCCATAGTTGTTGAGCTGAAGAACGTAATTTTAACTAATTTTAAGTGTCATTGTTTCATATTCATCTTCTTGTTAGAACAATCGACCTTAGCCAGTTTGCAAGGATTATGTTTCAGCTGCACTAGAATGAAAACAAATTTTCCCAAGCGTTCCAGAGCATGCGGGGGTAGCAAGGTTAGGCAATTCATTTATTAATATTTATTTTCTTTGCATTTAGTCGGGCTGAACTCAGCAACGTATTTCACAAACTAACTCCACCTACAGTGGACCTTTGACCTCTATCCAATATGCATAAATAATTCTCTCGTTTATACAAAGTGTTACAAAATATTGAATCGTTACTGTTGCTATATGCTATTAGAATTTACAGAGTAAATATACTATTTGTGGGAACTTTCGTAATCAATCTTAAATAGTGGTAATTAACAAATTTTTGTTATTTTAGTTTGTATGCCACTTTATTGTATTATATAATTACAATTAAACAAAAATTGATAGGTTTAGAAAAACAGAAGCTTCAGCTAGACTGAGAAATCAGTCTGTGTTTGTATGTTTCTGTTATCTGTACACAGACAAGAACATGTAATACTTATTTTTTTACTGTTTTAGAAAGGTATTTTAAGCTAATATAAAGCAAATCTCCTACAATTCCTATCAATGAAGTCATATGTATGTTCTCTGATACCAAACATCTAGGTATGCTAATGAACAATTCCACAGACAAAGCTCTAATCAATAATTATCTAAAGAGAATAATTTAATTTACTGACCTGCTAATGAAACACTCTATAAATATCTAACTTCACTTGCAGTGGGAACACGACAAATTCAACCACAATAGATGAGATCTGACCTATTTCTGCATTTTTAGGATTGCTTCTTCAGGTGGTCTCCTTTAAGTTGAATCAAATATCTAACTATAAAAATTATTATAAAAATTAAAATTATTTGAAGTTAAATATCGACAATGACAAAAAGTGACATCCTGTCAATGAATTAAATATGGCAATACCTACTTGAAAAATGTTCACCTTTTATGTAAAAGTTTTTATATATTTTTAGGTAATAATAATATTGTGTGAAACTAACTACTCAGTGGACAAAAGCCCCAACCTGCGTTGAATTACACCCACAATATCTACCCATATATTCCTTATTATTAGCTTTTGTAACATTTTTTTACTGTTAAAATACCTTTTTAAAACAGTAAAAAAATGTTACAAAAGCTAATAATAAGGAATGTATGGGTAGATATTGTGGGTGTAATTCAACGCAAATTGGGGCTTTTGTCCACTAAGTAGTTAGTTTCACACAATATTATTATCACCTAAAAATATGTAAAAAATGTAATACTTATATCTAAAATTATGATTAGGTATGCAATACATATACATACATATATACTTACACACATACATATAAAAGTATACATGTAGAAAACAGTTTAAGAGTCTTATAGAACAGCCACATATCTCGCCACTAAATTTACATATTATTTGTTATTTGTTCAAATATAATTTTGAATTAAAAAGGTTTTAATTAACCTCTTATAATTATGTTTCTTATTCATATTTTATTGAAGCAGGAATTAAATTATAAAATTTAGGAGCATAAAAAATATTCCCTTGAAGATGATGAATGATTTTTTAAGAAAAGGCGTCTGAACATCATTACTTGTTATCCCTCTTGTTTGATGCGTGTGCAAAAGTATTGGATTGTTTTGATTTATTTTTACGATATAAATTAATAAACTATAATAACATAAACCTCTAATATCAAAAACATTTGCTTGTTCATAAAGTAACTTTGAGGGATATCCACGATTTTTTAAGAATAATATTTTAAAACAGTGTTTTGACAGACCTGTAAACTTTTCATAACATTGACATACAAACCACCCCATTTGACAATTCCATACCTTATTATTGATTCAACCAATGAGTAACTTCTATATTCAATATTTTTTAAGATATATAATTTATAAAACAATTTATTTAATAGTTTGTGTAACATGTTCAGACCATCTTAAATATTGATCTATATATATTCCCAAAGATTTTATAGAATTTACTTTTTTAGTAGATGAACAAGGGCAGACTGTATTTTCAATATTTCTATAAGCAGCGTTATGTATTATAATATTATTAGAGGTAGGTTGACCTAAAACTGTGAGAGAACGGAATAAAATTAGTTTTGGAGTAATTAAGAATTAGATGATTATCATTTAACCTTAATTGCTGAATAATTTTTAATTAATTTTCTGTATTTTTATATGTATCATCCCAGTTATCACCATGAAATATAATACGAGCAGTATCATCGGCATAAGAAACCATTTTTTCATTATTGAGTCGATTTGCAATTTCATTGATGTATGTTGAAAAGAGTATAGGCCCAAGAGCAGTACCTTGTAGGATATCTGTTTCTATTTCCAATTCTTTACTTGTAGTATTATTAAATTTTACTTTTTGTATACGATTATTTAAATAACATTTTAATAAATCTAAGCCATGCCCTCTTATTCCAATATCATATAATTTTTGCAATAATATATCATGACATATAGTGTCAAAAGCTTTTGTTATTTTAATTAATTAAAAATAATTATAAAATATTATAAAGTTAAATATTAGGGTAAAAAAACCCTAAAATAGCACCCGAACTTAGAAATCATACTAATACCTAGTAAAGCGCTTACTAACTTTACGTTTTGATATAATCTTCACACATCAAATTTATGTTTTGATTCAAAATGAACTTATTTTTGATATAACATCCGGGTGCGCTATTTTGGGACCTCTTGTAATTATTTTCAAAGGCAGACAAGATGTATACGTCGCCTGTAATGAGGTATAGCAGTTTGTGGTGTTGACAATTATAGGCTACTTTATTTACTACTGGTGTATCAAGTGTGGTTAATTTACGTTTACGAGTAAGTATATTTTATGTAACGCGGTTTTGAAAGAATTTTTCCACGAAGTCTACTTAGTATTATATAACATGACATCCGCGTGCTTGCTTTGTTAATATGGCGATCTTAAAAATATTTAAAGGAAAATTGTTATGTGGTTTTTTTCTCGATCTTGTTGAAAATAAAGTATCTATTTATATGCTAGGATACAAGTAAAAGGTACTTAAGTAAATACAGTGTGTTTCAAAACAAAATTCGTATACCTACAGGGTGATTCAGTTATAATGTCATTAATTTTAAGGGAAGATCGGAAAATAGAGTGTAATACGAATACGGGTTTAAAAAAATAAAATGCATATGTACGCTGAGAAAATATCTTCAGTTCATTATTTTTGTAAACTCTTTTTCAGTCTGTTACTCGATACATTTACAGATCTCAGATCAGCTCTATGTCGACGTGATGTGACGTTACCAAATTTATTTCACAAGAAATGGAGTGTTTAATTTTCCAAAACGCATATTTGGGCCGACGAAGATCCTCATGCTCTAATATAATCTGGAAATCAGGCACGTTTTTCATTAAACATTTGGATGGGTATTGCAGGTGACAGGTTTCTAGGTCCTGTTGTTTTACCAAACCGATTAACAGGCGCTGCTTACCTTAACTTTCTGCAGAGCACTGTATGAGTTTTTGGAAGACATTCCTTTGAATCAGAGGCAACAAATGTGGTTCCAGCATGTTGGTGCTCCAGCTCATTTTTCCATGGCCGTTAGAGAGCATTTATACCAAACTTTTCCACATAGATGGGTAGGAAGGGACGGACCTGTTTTATGGCCTCCAAGATCGCCTAATCTGAACCCTCTACATTTCTTTGTTTGGGGATATTTGAAGATATTAGTGTATGGTGCTCCTGTAAATAGCCGGGAAGAGCTGCAGCTACGGATTAATCAAAAGTGTCAAGAAATCCAAACCAAGAAGGGTGTTTTAGAAAGAGTTCGAATATCGTTGAGACGAAGATGTCGTGCCTACTGGGAAATGGACGGAGGGCACTTTGAACATCTTCTGTAACTTTGTCTTTTGTTTGTTAAAAGCTTCCTTTGTCGGTTTATTCCTAATAAAATAAAATGTTGGTTCATATCTCAGCAACCGTTACTTTGCGGACCCATGTTCATTAAGACGTTTCTGCTTATTTTGGTTCATACTATTACTTCCTGAAATATTTTACAATCTTTTTTTAACACCCTGTATATACCTAATAACATGTAAAAGGTAAAGAGATATACCTTAATCATTAAATATTCATTATCGCAAGCCCCAGTCACAAATTGTTCAATATGTGCTCTTTTTAGTACTGCAGCTTTTTTGCTTTGTATCTTCTCGACTCACTATTTAAATAAGCAGTAATTTTGTTATATTTTCCAATGTCTATGTTTTTGTAGACCTTTAAAGTAGCCTTCAATATCGAATACTTCTTCAAATTTAAAAAATGCGATACCATAACTTCTTTTCATAAACAGCGACAGGAATACAAGTACTTTATTGCATTTTTATCAAATTCAGATAGAACTGTTTATTCAATAATTGATAATAAACAACGTATCGTAGCAACCTGTGGGTATAACAAAATCTATCGGGTTTCATTGAGTACTAAGAAATATCAAGTCGTGCATATATTTTTTTTAATAAATTCCAATAATTCTGACTCTACCAATATGATTGTGATGTGATTACAGATAAAACGTTGTATTACTTTCGTGTTTTAATTGCCTTTTATTCACTTAAGAATATTCAACACTCGAACTACGATCTCGCGTTTAAAACATTGCATGGATAAAATGCTATTTAAAAGATTTATACAATACCTACATAACTATTATTCCATTATTTTGGGATATGTTGCATACAGTGCGTCCAAGTACATACTTAGTTAATATATTACGATGACTAGTATTTAAACGATTTTTTTTTAAATTGCGGACCTGAAACATGAAATTTCAAATACAAAGCAAATTTCAAGATTCAGTTCAAAAACAACTTTAGACTCGACAATCGAAGATAATAATATGGCTGTTAAGCACTCATAGAAAAAGAACTCATTATCCTATCCTATCAATAAAGCTGCCACGTTCGATAATTCAAGCAGTTTCGATAATTCCCACAATGACATGATGTCATCGCAAAAGGAATGCATTCATTAAATCAAACAACGGATGTCAAAGCGCTACTATATCCAGACACAAATGGCGAGTCGATCGTAAAACACCTTTTTGATTGGTTCGGTATGGTTCTTATTATAATGCAAATTCGCCGCGTAAAAAATGTGACATTCGTTATATCAAAATCCACTATTGTGTTTTGGATTTTGCTTTCTTTTTCACACGCTTTCTACGCCCACTGCCTCCGAAGCAATATAAATTGTTTAGTAAATATTGACTTTTATTGACTAGTCGTCTAGTGGGTGGAAATTTATTAGACTGACGATAGAATCGGTGCTATAAGGAACTGAATAATTGAAATCGAAATTAGCATGACTGGGATGTTGAATTTATAACGACCTAATTCTGTTTCTATCGGCGTATCTTACAATTTAACAACAATAAAAAACTTAAAAGTTGCAACAACCTTTTGTTCTCCCACAGTTTTTTTTACATGGTGTTATAGATTGTTTAAAAGCTTGCAGTTTACTTTGAAACAGATAAATAAATCAGATGATTATGAAACCTTGAAAATAATAAAAATAATTAAAAAATATTAAATATTATGATTCCTTTCTGTATTTATTTAAGTAAGTCAATATTCAATAATGTGTAAATTGAATACGGCAAATTGTTGAGGGCGAGTACATATAGTCAGATTTAAAAAGGAGATGTAGCAACAAGTAA
Organism: Monochamus alternatus; assembly: GCA_037114965.1. NCBI lineage: Eukaryota > Metazoa > Arthropoda > Insecta > Coleoptera > Cerambycidae > Monochamus > Monochamus alternatus. The sequence continues at coordinate 127,707,150 of CM073426.1, forward strand.
CAATAAAAATTGTATAGAACATATTAACAACAATAAATAAGTGTAAAACATATTAAACATGAACTGTGGGAGCATCCATATATTCACGAACAGAATATTAATAGAGATCGAGCATAATTCTCCTAATATTGTTTTTAAATTGGGCATTGTTTAGTACCCTTATATGTACAGGAAGCGTATTATAAAGATTTAGAGTAGATAATGAATTACATTGCAATTTTTGCCACCTAAATTTAGGAGTTCGGAATATGCTACAAGGTAGAATTTCCTGTTGAATAATTGTGAAAATCACAATTTTCAACATTTTAAACAGAGGCTTACAATGCTCAAAATGATCGGCTAGAAATTATAATGTTTTATTTATTTTTATTTATTTAACTTCGGTCAGCATGAGTGTCGTGTCATCTGTGAACAGTATACTCCGATACATGTAATTGTATAAGTCGTTAATATACATAACAAATAACAGTGGCTCCAGTACGGACCCTTGAGGAATTTCATGCCGAACAGATGTGCAATTTGATAAACTGTTGCCGAACATAATGCATTCTATTGGTTAATGATGAATTAATCAATTCTAGTAGAATATCATGTAGGCCATAAAAACAAAGTTTTTCCAAGAGAAATGTATGAGAGATACAGTCAAAAGAATTGCTTAAGTCACACATCAGTGTAGTTGTAAACGTACCACGTTCAAAACCATTAACTTCGACATGCGAACTGGTTTTCTGTGAAAACACTGAAATTTCCAAAATACATCAAGCCTATTTTTTTTTAGAATTGCCAAAATTTTTCCAAAAAAGGATGTAACTGATATGAGGCAATAATTATTAACATTATGAATGCTTCCTTTTTTAAAGACTGCCACAACTCTTAATGTATCAGGAAAAATTTGTGTATTAAAACTGTCATTAGGTAAATGAGTTAAAACAATAAAATTAGCCGTTTGTTTTATGATCTCAGTGTTAATATCATATAGGTATATCAAAGCTTGGTGAATTTTTTAGAGCCATGATTAACTCTGTCGATGTAACAGATACAAGAAAAAAGGAAAAAAAATATATGCTCTAATTGAGATGCTCTTTAAATTATTGAGTGAACTATGAGTGACTTGTTCAAGAGAATTCATTATTTTATCCACTATTGAAAAACAAATATATTGAAATCTAATGGCGATATAATAGTTGATGGTGTATTTTGATTACTATTAATACGCTTCCAGCAATCTCTCATTTTATTTGTAGATGATATAGGTGTAGGTGATTCCACTTTTAAAGATTTCTACTCCTACATCATTTAATGACTTAATGATAAATTAATATTTTACCTGCATTATCAAAGGTATTTATTTGAACGTATAATTAGACAGGCAACCGATATTTTGAATTCAAATATCATACTTTTCGATATACAATCATAATTCTGCTTTAAACAGTACAACGTCAGCACATTAAAAGTGGTTGATACAATAACTACAAACCTAGATATACAGTATGCGCCAAAAGTATGGAATAAATTCAATAAAAACAAAACAATTATTTTTTGGGAAAAATCCTCGAACAGGTCGATTTTTAATTTAAAAAATTCATATTTTAGCGTAAAATGCGATTTTCAAATGTCATTTGTTTTCGAGTAATGACGTCATCGATTTTTTTTTAAATGGCAACACCATATTTTTTTCCTTGATTCTGAAAGATCGTTTAATTCTCTATCAGACAGTACTAAAATTTTGCCCTCTTACATAGGAAAGTTTTCGAGTAAATGACGATTGAATGTTAGAAAACGTAAATCAATTAAAATAAAGCAAACACGTTATCAAGTTTAGTTTTTCGAATTCCATAGTTCTTTTATGGATCACGTAGGTGAAAATCTTTGCAAAGTGTCATTGTCACACCGACTTTCTAATAAGTATTGTAAGCGACATAGAAATTATTATTCAATTTAAAGTATTATGGCACATTTAACTGTTACTCAAAGAATTGAAATTTTAATTCTTATCGGATGTGGGAATATGATTAGAACTCAGCAGGAAGTTTGCGATTTATTTAACGAAAAATATCCAGATCGCCCTATCAGCCAATCAACAGTCAGCAAGGTAGAGTCTAAATTTAGAGAAACTGGCAATGTTGTAAATATTCCAAAACCTGGACGTCCAAGCATTAATGAAAATCAGAAACAGAACATTTTGATAAGTATGGTGGATAATCCTCATAATTCTTCACGATTGGTTGCATTAAACAATGACACTAGTCAGAGCACAGTGTTACGTATCTTGAGGAAGGAAAAATATCATCCCTATAAAATTCAACTTGTGCAGGAACTCAATGAAGATGATCCCGATCGCCGCTTACACTTTTGCGAAATTCTAATGGATTTATGTCAAGGAAATAGAAATTTACACCGGCAAATACTTTTTTCAGATGAGGCCACATTTTGCCTGAATAGTACAGTAAACCGTCAAAGTTGCAGATATTGGAGTCGGGAAAATCCTCATTGGATGGCAGAGGCACATACCCAACACCCTCAGAAATTAAATGTGTGGGCTGGAATAGTTGACGACAGAATAGCAGGGTCTTCCTTCTTTGAAGGAACCCTTACAGGACAAAGATATTTAGAGTTTCTAGAAAATGACCTTGTTCCAGCCCTTGCAGTAATTTTTCCTAACGATAATGACCCTGACATTCCTGACGATACCATATGGTTTCAGCAAGATGGTGCACCTCCGCATTATGCGCGCTCTGTACGAGATTTTTTGGACAACTGTTTCCCTGGGAGGTGGATCGGCAGACGCGGACCGATAGAATGGCCTGCAAGATCGCCAGATCTTACACCTCTTGATTTTTTATGGGGATACTTGAAGTCAAAAGTGTACATTAATAAACCACGTAATTTAGAAGAACTTAAAATCGCATTCGGGAGGAAATACTCAGAGTTACCCCAGAAATCATTCATAATGTGCAAGAAGAATTTCTTCACAGACTTGCGCATTGTTAAGAAGTTGGTGGATGGCAATTCGAACATTTAATTTAAGTATAAAATTTAATCAATTGTATTTTATTTGACATACCTCAGAATTGTTACTTTTTTATGGATAAAATTTACGTTTTCTAACATTCAATCGTCATTTACTCGAAAACTTTCCTATGTAATAGGGCAAAATTTTAGTACTGTCTGATAGAGAATTAATCGATCTTTCAGAATCAAGGAAAAAAATATGGTGTTGCCATTTAAAAAAACGGATGACGTCATTACTTGAAAACAAGTGACATTTGAAAATCGTATTTTACGCTAAAATATGTATTTTTTAAATTAAAAATCGACCTGTTCGAGGATTTTTCCCAAAAAATAATTGTTTCGTTTTTATTAAATTTATTCCATACTTTTGGCGCATACTGTATTTAGAGATCCATAGTGCTACTTTTGTTGGATCAAAGTGAAGCTTTTAACTTAACTTTAACTGGGATATCAAGTAGAAGCATAAATGTTTAAAAAAATATAAAATATCACGCGATGTTACTTACCTTAATAAATTCAGACAACAAATTAAAATTAAGACTGCGTTTTTGCATACAGATTATATAAAGAAGTCAGTCTAATTTTACAGGTGATCCTTTAAATTATGTTAATATCAAGAATTCTCCAAATATACCGATCAGTTTTGATGTTAATGGTGATTTAGTTACTAATCCTGAAACTATATGCAATTCTTTAGCTAGTTTTTTCAGCGGTCTTATACTAACGACTCATTCATTTGCCAAACGTTGAAAATTTGTGTAATAACTTTTGGATAGATATTCCTTTATTCTCCGATAATGATATATTTTCCGCATTAAAAAGATTTAAGCCTAAACTTACTACTGTTCCATCCAAGTCACACTCATCTTCATATGTCCAGATTAAGATTAATAATGGCTCAACAAATTTAAATATTAATTTAAAAAATACTTATAAATTTTGTTCATCTTTTAAGTATACTCGTAGACATAGGGAAACCAATTAATACTTTTTCAAAAGAATAATTAATTATTATAAAAATTATAAAACTAGTAGCATATGGTCTATGGAGACACCTTTCAAATTTCAAAAACTAATTAAAAATTGTATACACTATACACGCTTATTCTGCTTTTACTTTTTTCGGTGTCTTCATGTTTTTTTTAACAATTCCCCTTCGAATTTTTTTGTATGGCTGACACGTTTGACCCTTACATTCGAAACCAATTTATAAAGCAAACACAGTCGAATTTAAAATTCTAATATATTCTGATTAATAAATTAGCTTGTGATATAAACAACTAGATACATGCATTTTTACCGGGATCAGTGAATTTGTGACATATGGCCTATTGGAATCTTAAATCTTATATGTTAATGATAGTTTACAAGATAAAACGTTTAGGCTTATTTCGAAAGTATTTTTATTACAAATGTGTATAGAATTGCTAAAATGTATGCCTTAGATGTTTTGGATTTTTTGTTAGTTAGTTTTATGTATAAAGGAGGGACTAGAAAAGGAAAAGGTTAAAGATAATCTTCTAAGAGTCTTTTCACACGGGCCACCGTGCAGCGCTTCTCGAATGCGCCGTTGAGTGGTCCGTTTTGACGAAACCATAAATTAGTGGCTCCACTCAGCGCTGCATAGTGGCCCGTGTGAAAAGACTCTAAGATTTAGAGAATGAGAGGCATTTGCATGAATTAAAATCGTTCGATATATTGACGTGACAGAAATAAAATATAAAATATCACTTAATAAATTACATAATTGTTTAAGTAGGAACAGCAAGAAATCAACTTTAAATGCTAATATTTTGGTATAGTAAAATAATTAAAAGAAAAGAAATAACTTTTTTCTTAGTTTTGCTTTTGTTGCAAATACGTCATTTATATTTAAAGTGTCTAAGTTTTATGCTACGTTATTTTCGATAGAAATTAGAGGCAGGCCATTGTTGATCCTTGAATTTCAAAGGTATTTTTTTTATTAATTTTAGCTTCGAAACTGAGTGCTCAGCAAATGCTGTGGAAATGGTAATTGCCAAAAAGAAGAAACAATTTTAATTAATATAAAATTTGCCAATTCTATAACGGAGGTAACAAATTTTAATTCATCTTTAAAACATTTTCTAAAAGACAGCAGTTGGGTGAAAATTGCATCAGATACCTCATTACTATATTCTAATAGCTATTTGTGCAATAAATTAGGAAACGTGACTTTTTTATGCCGTTTGCGAAAAATACACTTTTCCCATGAGTTGCTCTCTTGAATTTTTTAATAGTGTTTTCAAAATAGCTCAAATAACTAAGTTATAATAATTTTAATATTGAAAATAGTGAATTTCGAAAATGTGAATCAAGACTGCCTGAGGGAATGTTGGTATAGAAACGAGATTGTTAGATGTCTGCTTAAAACAATAAAATGGAGGATGATACAGTAGAATTATGAAAAATTGTTATTCAATCATTAGTGGGGGTAGTAGGACAAAATCCAAAGATCCAGATATGAACAAGTGAATATAAATACAAACTTGGTTTCTACTCTTTTCCATAACCAATTGCAAAACAAGTTGCAGTTAAAATTTATAATGATAATTATATAATGATTTAAGTTGAAAATACCTAGTTAGTTCAAGAATTATGATGTACCTTTTGCGTGCGGGAAAATTTCTCCTGCACCATTTAGGCTCTCAAGTTCCTAATTGACCGATTTTGGCCGTAGAAAAAACGTTGAATTACTTTCGGGAAATTAACCAGCCTTTAATCAGGATGGTTCACACAAAAAATGGGTGAGAATACTGAGAATTTCTTAATTTCGGCTGCAATGCAGCAAAGCCCAAGAAGCAACATTACATCTGTGTGTACAAGAAGTAATTGATGGAATCCGACAACTAGCGAAAAAATGAGGCATAGGCGAAGGAGCAATTACAGCACTATCCTACTTTTTCAATGTAGAGAAACGGTTTGCTGCCTCTTCGATGTGGACAAACTGTTCCATGCTAAAATCAATGTTGAAAGTGCACAAAGGTATTGGTATTTCAAAGTATGGTAAACTTACTTTATATTTGAAAATAGAATCAAGAAATTATGAACCAAAGAAGGCAAAGATACTGCAGAGAAACCAAATCAAAGAGTTTTTAAATAAAGGGCCGGATAAGGAATATTTACAAGTTAAGGCAGAAAATATACCATTCTAATATTCAATTCAATAATATTCAGTTTATACATTGAGCGTATTTTGAACTCTTTACAGGTTGCAATGACCATGGGAGTCGCAGCTGCTTGTCGATGCAATGAATTAACCTCTTTGGGTGTCACTAATATCCAAGACAAAGGCAGTTACCTATACGTACTCATTCCGGATACGAAAACAAATATTTCAGGAAGTTTCACGATCATGGAAATAGCTTTTTCAATCACTGCTGTAGAAATGTGTCTAAAGTACATCAATCTGCGATCTAAAAATGCCGATGGGAGATTTTATTTGCAATATTGGCTGGAAAATGTATTACATAACATGTAGGCATCAACACAATTTCGAAAACATTTTCATTTCTTGGACTCCTTGATCCAGAAAGTTTTATCGGACATGCAATTATGCGTTCTGCAACATTACTGACCAAGGTTGGGGGTGATACTACCACTGTGAAACGTCATGGTGGTTAAAAATCGACTAGGGTAGAGGAAAGTTATATTGAAGATTCACTGTCCAGCAAGATGGTAATTGCTGAAAAAATCCATTTTAAAATGAAAATGTCTTTGGTCGAAATTCTTTTTACCGAAGCTCTAATTAAAAAAAGACGTCAATATCTTGTCGTTCCTTTTGGAATAATTTGGACACGGTACGTTAAAATTTTTTATTCCAAAACAATTAAAAATATGGTTTCAAATTATTTTTTTAATGATCTAACTAACCTCGGCGATTTCATGTTTATCCGTTGACATGACAATACTAGGCACTATTTAAATTCCGACAGAGCCAAAAGAACTTAAATAGAAAACTAGGGTAGGCATAAGACGTTCGAGAGAGTACGCGAACAATTTTATACTATCCAATATTAGTTGAATTAAATGTGACTATATTTGTAGAAATAGATTTTATATAAATAATGATATTGAAAATATTTCCAGCAAATTCTCGACATTGCTTTCATAGATGGATTTACGTTGTTATGACAAAGTGCTGGAAATCAATTACCTATAATAGTCACTACCACTCTTGCCAAATAAAACCTATCATTGATTTAAAAGTATTTTATTTCGTTGAACAAACTGCGGACTGACACGTTCATCGATTTAAAAATAATATCTTTTGTTTTCAGTGTATCTTAGTTCAGATTTGAGTTGAATCTCTGTTTATTCGGAGATCATTATTACGCATAATTGGCAGTTATTTTCAATTCAATGGGCTCCAAGGAGGATCTAATATCTGAATTATTATAAAGATTCAAAATTCGCCCTGTCAATACAATTTTTACCGTTAGTATATCTGAATGATTTCTCCCAATCGATTCTGAAAATATATTAACGCAGACGCTATCGGATTTGAAATGCTAATGCAGACTGACGAATAAATTCCCCATCAGTTCTCTTTAGAGACCGTTGCTTAATACTTACAACTCTTTTAATATATGGTCCCATAAAAATAGTTGTAATTTCAAACCACATGGAGTTCCCATTTCGTGTAAATCGTCCAGCGTTACGCAAATCAACAAGTATCTGATTACAATCGGTTTTGTCCAGTTGAATTCGATACGTATCATATAAATCACTGTTTATGCAAAAGAGGGGGCATAAGCTGCCTACTGAAACTTTATATTGTAGAATTATAATTGCATTCATTATATGCACTCCTTGATTATGATTCTACCATTGTCTTGATCGGAGTGTTTATTACTTACTATTCCTACACTGAGAATCAATTATTTTAATGATTATAGATAGATCTTTAATTTTCAAGAATAGTCACCAGTCACAGACTATGTGCCATTAAAGAAAATAATGTCAACACAACAATACAGTACCACACATTTGTAAAAGACAATATTACATATAATATATTAAAATAATCATCTATAATAAATATATGGCTCTAGATTTAGTAACATATCATAAACCCTTTTTAACAATTTTCATATCTGTGCTTGTTTTAATATCAGTCGGTAATTTGTTGAAGATTTTAATACAACTATAATAAACAGTCTTCACAGTAACTGTTAATCTGTGTATTGGATATGAATAATCATCCGTTCTAGTGCAATAACAATTTTGTGAATTCACTTCTGAGAATAAGTGTCTGTTTTGAAAGAAAAACAATAGTAATTCCTGTATGTATACAGCAGTAAATGATAATATTTTATTTTCTTTGAATTTACCTCGGCAAGATTCTCGATAAGTAAGTGTTGATATTAATCTTAAAATACATTTCTGTCTCACAATTTTTTTTTCTACATCTGTGCTATTACCATAAAAAACCACTTCATATTGAAACACAGATTCAAAGTTAGCATGGTAAATTATCTTTAGAGCATCCAGTTTTAAATACTGTCCTATGACCCTCATTGAGTATATTACATTATCCAGTTTTTCTACTACGTATTCAATATGTTGTTTAAAGTTTAAATTACTATCTATATAGATACCAAGAAACTTAACACTAGACATTGTTTGAAACATTGAACCGTTAAGGTTAATGCATTGTGTTACTGGATATTTAGCATGTATAGTTTTAAACAATACTATTCCTGTTTTACTTTCGTTTAAAACCTGTTTATTCTTCCTGAACCAGAGGTTTGCTTCAGTTAGTATATTATCTGAGTCTTGTGCCAATTGAGTAAGTAAGTAAGTAAGTACTTATCATTTTTATTGATCAACATCAATTTAAATTTAAATGTTCTCTATTTGAACACAGCCAACGAGAGAAACTGTACACAACAACGCTACCCGACCAACATGGCGCGGTGACCTGTACTGAAACTAGTCAGGAGTAGAGATAGAATACACAGAGGTGTGATAAGTTTACACAAAATGGTATATTTTTAACACATCACTGGTAAATATTATATAAATTCAGTATATTTTGTTATATACTTAACATATTTTGAGTAAAATGTATAAAAGAGCCATAATGTCTAAAACTATACTACACGGACATTTTGTATATCCTAAATAACATACTGAAAATCTCACTTACACATCAATTTTTTTTACAGTGTATGACGGTTTCTTATGTTTATAATAGATAATTTGGTAAACCTAGTTTATAATTATTATACAAGTAAGCGTATTTTTATATTTATGCATCACAGTAATGTTGAAATTAATGCATCAGTTATTTATTGTTACTGGAACAATTGATACAATTTTCATTTCAAATTATATTAATAATTCTGTGATACAAAACTAAACATTGCACGTAATTCTAAGCACTTTTTAAATTTCTGGCGAGATCCTGTGTTTGTTATTATATTATTTTTTCGTCATCTCAGATACCGAAGAACTCCTCTTCCCTCCACATCTACTGTTGTCGTCGATCGACCATATCGATAGTTACGTTGAAGCTCCGAGCGAGACCGTAGTCAACCGAGGGTAACCACCACTTTTACCTAATTTGTAATAAAGTTCCATGTTTCTCATTTGTATGCAAGTCTCGCAAAATTGTGAGACATGAAATTTGCTAGCTTTTCGCAATACAATACATGATCTTGCAAGTTCGCGCAATAACAAGACTTTTGTTTCAACATTACTTATCGCGTTTCTAGTTGGGACAGATATAAACAAAGAATGATTTGTCTGTCGTACATATGTTATTATTATTATTATTATTATTACAAATTATACTATCAATTCTATTATTGATTGAGTACACTGTTGGCGATTGCACTATGTCCTGAGGTAATGAGTTCCAAGTGTCAAAGACACTGTTGCTCAGGCAATGTTGTCTGGTACGCGTTTTGAAGTTCTCCTTCTTAAGTTTTAAAGAATGTCCACGAAGACGAGTGTCTGTGTTGAGTGGAAAAGCTGTGCCGAAGTTGCCAAAATTGAATTTTAAAATACGGTAAGTTAATATTAAATCACCACGAAGACGTCGTTGATGAAATGTCGTGAAATCTGCAGATATAAATCTATCGTGATAGGACGGCCGAACAGGACCAAGAGATAATCTAGTAGCTCGACGTTGAACTTCTTCCAACATATCTTGGTTCCTGATGAGATCAGGACACCACACGGGTCCCGCGTATTCAAGTATGGGAGCTTTTGCAGCACGTATCAAAAGATAAATTTGAAAAAGTGTTTCGAAATAAAAACAGTTTAGTGTTCGCAACAGTTTACACACCGTGGCGATATGATCACTCCACGTAAGACTACTATTTATTATTACTTCAAGGTCGTTATGTGATGACACACTTTTCAGTAGCCGTCCATTAATAAAGTACGGAGAATTTGGATTGTTTCTACCAACATACAGTACAACACATTTATCTACGTTCAGAGGAATAAGCCAGTCAGTACACCAATTCTGCAACGTATCGATATCATTTTGAAAGTTTTGGTAAGCGGTCGTGGGATCACCGTATATTTTAGTGTCATCAGCGTAGAACGATAACGAGCTTGTGGAAAGATATTGAATGTCACTTGCATGTCTATTGATTTTATTCCTCTTAAGCAAAAGCAATGGGAAGAAAAGGACTTTCCATGTGTAGTGTAGTAAAAGATTTGTAACTATTAGAGTGGCCATACATATTGAGTCTTAATCTGACCCAACTCCTACTACATGTGGAAGTTAACAAGTCACGGGAAAATCAATACGTAAGTCTGAGAATGAAAAGAGATGGTGCCACTTATATATCGCCTTTTAAGGGTTAACGGCTTTATTGAAGTAGTTATGGATAGCCCCGAAATGGCATACTTACCTGGCGTAGGGGTTACCGTGATCAACAAGGCGGTTCCCCCAGGGTGAGGCCTTTCCATTGCACCACGGTCGGGCTGACCCCTGCGATTATCCCTAATGCGGGTAACTCGGGCGCGTAATTTTTGGTAGTCGGGACTGCGTACGCGCTGTCCCGGCGAAAAGTTAATCAAAACATAATTAGTTGGTATCACAGTATACTAAGCAATCAGTACGGAATCTTAGACAATTTATGAATGAAATACGTCTGGCAGTTTTTAAATACCCCCACTCTAGAAAAAGTCGCCAAGAATATGGCGGATCCCAGAGAACATACGAAAAAAATAGCTAATAATTTGGCGTAAACATAACCAAAGTTGTTCGTAGTTTTAATACTTTTGCATTAATTCTTAATTAACTGTTGTAATCCAGTGTAGTTAAATGTAAATTGAGGTTTTGGTCACATTTTGTCTTAATTTAGGTTTCTAGCAGATATAATTTGAATTTGATAAAACCAGTATGAATTTAAATTTATTTAAAAAATTTGCGAAAACATGGAAACTAGGTCAACTAGTAGTGTAGTTTTATTTTATATTTTGTAGTACTTTTGCCTTTATGTCAAGATGTATACGTTTACCTTATTTTGTTAGCAGATTATCAAATTTAAGCCCAGTGAAATTTTTATACTTTTACTCATTTTTTTTTTAGGAAAGTACGAAATGAAATTAAAACGTGAATATTAGGTACAATTTATTTTGGGGTTTACAAAATATATGTATTGGTAACATAATCAAAAACCCCTGTTGCTCTATTAGGTGTATGGAGTGGTTTCTTTCATTCATGTATGAAAGCAGTCTCTTTCCTATTTGGAGTTAAATCCTTTGCCCCCTTTCACGTTTTAATTCTACCTTAGGATTTTCTCAATTAAGCTATCACGTCTAACTTGGTCTCCCATATATATAACTGTTTGCAGGTCTTTTACGCCCAGAGCTGCGTTATGCGTTAGTTTTTTACAACACATTTATTTCCTCCCATATTTACGGGGTATAGTTCCACTAATAAATAATCACTAATATAAAAACACAAATAACTAAACACTCAACACGACATACAAAGCAGGAATATAAGTACAATAACGATAACGAGTGGAAAACCATGTAATAATGTCAAAAATTCAAAAAACCTAACTGACACAGAAATTATAGTAATAACTGTCAGTCGCCAACAAGATGGCGGATTTTTGGAAGACGCGGGAAAGCTGAGTTTCCCTACTTATTGCTTAGTATACTGTGGTTGGTATATGCTAATGAGAATACTCAATAATCAGTGTTGCTAACTTAGCGGGATTTCCGTCTGATAATGTCAGATTTAACGGAATTTCATTCGAGTTTGGCGGACAAAGTTGTGAATTTGCAATGAATGAAAACGTTGATGATCAGAGTTAATTATACTACAGTGGCTTCGAAAAGTCACGAATAAATTCATTATTTTTGAAATTGAAAAGTTTCCCCCCTGGCATGTCGATTTTGTTTTAAAAAATATACTTTTTGACATGCGACCCACATTTGTGACGTCATCTTTGTTCGAGATATGAAGTCATCGACAATTTTTTTAAATAGCAACCCCCAATTTTGACCAAGCCATTTGAAAAAGCGTGTCATTCTACATACATACATCATGAAAAATTATGGTGTTCCATAACAAAAATTTCAAGAAAATAATGTTTGATGATTTCAAAATCTAATTCTAACCTCAATTTTTTCTATTTTCTTCACGCAGATGATGTGAAATTTTTTTGTGCAATAAACAGTGATTGCGTAACGCTACATAAAACTGTATCTAATGAAGTGTTCATAATAAGACAGCCATGCGGAGAAAAATGTACCATTCCCATAGTCGAGGTAGCTGAATCCAAATCTAGTGTCTGTTTGACGAAGTTGAAGTCATTTGAAGGTCATCTTTCGTATTCCGATGGATGGACCTGGAAAACGATCTTAAAAAATAACTTAATCGTAAAATCCAAACGTAAAATTCGTCGGTCTTTCAGAATACGCATACAAAAAATTGAATTATCAGAAAAAAAATGTTGACTTTCAAATGATCTTGAACGTGACATCCAAAAATGACTCAACCACGTATCCGAACGTGAAATTTGTCAGCTTACAGAACGTTTTCATTTCTATCAAAAAACAAAAGTTGACCATCAAATGACTTAGAAAATGAGCTAACTTCGTCAAACAGGCACCAGATTCGTATTCAGCAACCTTAAAAACGTACAGGAGTTGTGGTCTAGTCGCACATAGCACTTTATTCCCGTAGGGCTGTGTAATCTTCCTCAAAATGTAATGTAATGATTTTTTCAAAGAATATATCTCCAATATTATATAATTTAGATAACAGGTCATGTTCGGTTAAGGATCTGGGAGTTATATTTAACAGTAAATTATGTTTCAGTTCTCATGTAAACTAATTGCTACATGTTGCTTACAAAATGTTAAGATTTATTATCCCAAATTCTGAATCCGAAGGATTTGCTAATGCTGACACATTTATGCTTTTATATACCTAATTTATTTGTTAAGTCCAAATTAGAATATGTATCTCTTGTTTGGCAGCCGGGTTGTAGTACTTACAGTTTGGAAAGTGTTCAAAAGCGTTTCTTAAAAAAAATTTGCTTCATTTTATAGTGGTTAGTATCTACTTGGAAGACCTAAACATATTTTTTATGGTAAGTTTCTACAGTCGTGGAAGAACTCAGTCTTCAATTTTTGTGAATAAACTGATGAATAATAAAATTAATTGCTCGAATTTTTTGAATTAATTAACTTTCTGTTAAGAGAAATCATGTTGACCTTTCTGCCCAGTAAATTTATAAATTTCGAACATAATATTAACCAATAGAATGATTCCATGGGTGTGAACCTTTGGCTGTCCAATAGACATACATATTTCATGGATTAGATGAAATTATTACACCATCAGTGAAACCAAAACTAGAATTTTGCGGTATTCATAAATATTAATAAATTTTACGAGGCATTTTTTGCATAAAATTTCTGAACGTCGATAAATGTTTTGTCCGTACTTTATTAACATTACTGCTTCGTTTTCAGGAAAATGATGATTATTCTCTCTAAAAAAATCATTCATATTGAGAATAAGAGGAATAATAAAACAGCTTACTGCAACTGGAAATATCAGTGACGCAATCAATGCAACGGTTGTATGGAAGATTCACGATCTGGTATAGCACGTGAGACATTCGATGACGACCGATTGATTTACATATAAGAGGATAAATAACGGGACGAGTTTTAGAGGATTAGGCCCACATGGAGTGACAATATAAGCGGCAGTTCATGAAATTAATTGCATTAATGTGAAAGTTATTGGTTTTATTTGATATGGATCGCCGGATTATTATTCTGTTGGCATTACACGCCAGATGTCGAGGCAATACAAATAGTCGATTTAGAAGGATGAGTTATTCCAAATGCGTAAACAGATTTTCATTGTGAAAAGCCATATACTTCTTTGATGAAATTAATCAAATACCATGTTTCTTTTTAATGTTATAATAAATACTATCAGCATCAGTTTTAAATTGCATAGTTACTAAAATTTTCAGTATTTTTTCTCTCAAAATCAATGTAGGGTGTTTCTTAAATACGGTTTGTAATTTCAGGACACAATTTATTGTGGTATTTAAAGAAAAAAAAGTTCCTATAAACATGTAGCCAGAAGCGCTTCGATTCCGAGATACAGGGTGTTGAAAATTTTAAAAAATATATTTATATTTGAAACAAATTTGGAACAGTCTTGTTAGTTCTTATCAGTAGGTGGCTATTTTCAACATCTGTATTGATTCTGTGTCGAAACTGATTATTTCTATGCTTGTTGTTTGTAGTTGCCAATAAAATACATCTACTATATAGTAGAAGTGTGTTTAGTAATTATTAATTCTAAAAATGACTTATTCGAAAGACGAAAGGGTTGAAATAAATTCTCTCTGTTTTAAAAACAATGATAATATACGGCTTACGGCAAGAATTTTTAATCAGAGTCACCCAAATAAACACACCACCGATGTTTACGTCGCCAGTTTGGTTAAAGTCTGTGAAACAGGATCAGTGGAAAATAAAAAACGACAATTTCGAAACCCTGCTAGAAATGAGGCTATCGAAATTGCCGTTCTTGGGGTCATGTGGAAGCGGATCATAATTTGAGTATATTGAAAAAAAAATGATGACAGCCAGCATTAAAAACACTTTCGAATGAGGTGTCACTCGACCTGGAGTGCCATTTAAGATTCTAAAGTTGAATGCGCCCCGCAAAGGGGGTTGTTCTGGCAAGTCTGTATTTCACGCTAAAATGTGTCCCCCTCGAAAACAAAATGGACGTGTCGCGGCAATTTTAATATTTTGGAACGTAGTTCAAAATAAGCCAGGTGCAAAGTTTTCAATGGTACACCCTGTAGGTTACTATTAGGTAAAAAAATCAAGGTACCTTTTTTGTTGTAAAATGGCGAGTCTGAGAATAATACAAATTTGATAAAATCCAGTAGTGTTCTACATTTTATGAAAACGTCGATTTATTCACACATAACTACGTCAAATGCAGCTCATTACCAACGTACAAAACCCAACGCCAAATTTTAAGAACTTGAACATTGACTCTTCCAAATTTATTTGAAATATTAATATATTTTTAAAAATTTTAAACACCCTGTACCCCGGAATCTAAGAATTTCCGTTTTTTTGTTGCCAACATACTCTTTTTTCTTCAGCTGAGGTGAACGTAGGCTTCGGTAAAATTTCTCCTACTAAAAATCATTGATAAAGTAGCAAAGATAGATAAAAAAATGTTTTGTTCTAAGTGAATGGGTCAAGAACTAGCCCTCCACTGTAACCTTATGGTCAATCGTGGTTAACATCCATATTATATTTCACCCAACAAGTTTAGCCTCATTATGATGCCAATAATCTTATTGGATGAAACTATGTACAGATCTTCTGGCAAGAGATGCATCTTGTCAAATATAGAAAATCTGGTCCGTTCTCCAGCTGGACAGTAACATAATATCTGCTCTGAAACACAATCGCCACTGGGCTTCTTCAGCCAAGTCAACTTGTGCATGTGACTTCTTAACTGATAGTGCCCAGTACATAGGTCAGAGTCTTTAGGTCAAGCCAATTTATCTCAAGCACATTTTTAGCTCTCTGTCTATTCTCTGTTGCTAGTTCCCAACCGCTACATAGCCTTTTGACAGTTCCATACCATTCTTGAATTACACAGGTAGGATCCAAGTGCTTTTAAAGTTTGCCTATCGGAACCTGGATACTGGTGTATTGGCGCTAATGCAATGGTCTGATTTTCCACGTTGTTAAGTATGCATTCTGATACGGCAGTCTTGTTGCCCGCTGATTCCTCAATGTGTGTTTCTGCTACGAAAGAAGACTGCCAACCACTCAAACACTTTATTGTCATCAAGTCTGTGCCAGAATTTACAACAATGTAAAATAATGTTGAAGCAATGTACAGTATACATTTCTGGATTTCGCGTTCTAAAAATTCAGCTATCTTCTGTGGTTAGCTGATGAAGAATTTGTTATGGAGCATGCTTTGAGGGCAAAGAGCGATGCATTTTGGTATAATCATCAAGGCGCTCTTCAATTTCTTATACAGAACGACCAGTCTTTCTTACTGGTGTCGATGTCGAGAAGAGAAACAAGCATTACATATTGTTGATAGCCAATGTTTCCAACTTCTAACCTCTGCAACTTATCCGAATGGGACGCTCCATATAAACTCATAGCTACAATCTACAAGTCAGACAAGCAATATACACATTTATTATATTATTAGTTCTGAGTTTTACCTTGACAAGCAGCATCTGCAGCAGCTTGTAGAAATTTTATACCATCTTTCAGGTTAAAATTTTTTGGCCGTTTTGCTTTATGGCTAGTTGATTGGTTTGGGGACAGCTATACGCTCACTGTATGCTTCTCAGTCCATCCTTATCTTGATATATAGTTGTTTCCTTTCACCAGTATGGCACTTTTAAGCAATGAATAACACGAATAAACTTGAAGGCTGCATCTTTGATTTTTCCGAATAATATGCTAACAGTACATTTTCACTTAGATCTTTGATGTCCTTTGCTCATCTTATACAATTTTCTATTCATAGGTTAATCGAGATTTTGATGGTAAAAACTTGGATATGGCATCTGACGCCTCAGTCCGAATATCCGATGGTAATAATTTTTCTTTTATTTCGCTTTCAGAGATTTCTGCCTCAAAGAATTTCTCTAATTTAAAACCGCCGCAAATATCTAAATTTTTCTTCTTTCTAAGCGTGTCTATATTTAGGCCACAAAAAAAGCATTTTATACGACGATAAATCCATTTCATTATCGTCTCCCGGAATTAGTTAGGAATCTTTTATGTATTTCAAAATTTCATGCTATTGCGAAAACGGATTAACATCCTACACAATTCGTTGAGTAATGTTCACTCAATTATTGCTAGTTAAATAAATCTTCTATGATGGATAAAATTAAATAACTTTTGAGTTTGATTACTAAACTAAGTGTTTGTTTCACAAACCGACTCTTTAGCCAATAATTACTTTGATAAACACATTTACTATTAAAATATTAAATTATTCAAAACTTAACACAAAAATAAGTTCACGCTCAAATGAGATATAATTTTGAACAGACTTATGTAAAGCTCGGTGTTCCACACGGAAGTATTTTAGGTCCTGTTTTATTTTTATTATATTCAAATGATGATCTCTCATCTAATACTAATTTAGCTGTACTTATGATACATTTTTGGTAATTATCGGATATAATTTATACCAAGTCTTATATATTTTTGAAATCTACTTTTAGTACATTTGTACTAACAATACGTACCACTTATAATTTTCAAGTATATAAATTAAATTTAACCATTTGTTATTCAAATTTTATTGGTCAGAATCAGATCGTCTGTCTGTATAAATAAAAAGTATTTGTATACAAATTTAAATTAAAACAATATTTAAATAAATGTTGCGTATTCTGTCAAAATATTATTATTCTATGTGATTTGATATAATTAATTTTTGTTATTTGTGCTTATGTACATTTGACTATACCTACACCTAAAGTAAATTTGATAATGTGTCTGAACTTTATCACTCTGTACCGTAAAAACGAAGACATAGTATTATTAATCTAATATTAAAATTGAATTTCACAATTTGTAAAATATAGACCAGCCTCTAAATGAGGTGTTAATTTTCAAAAAAAAAATTCGAATTCAGAACATTATAAAACATTCTTGAATAACATTAACTTCCAGATTCTTCAGAAATATCGGTATATATTTTTAAAAGACAGTGTTTTATAAATAGATCTATTTATATGAATATAAAGTGGCAAATGAATACAAATGTATATTTACCGTCTTGTTTGGTTTACAAATATGAAATTAGCCTAGAAATTCAATAACTAAAACGCGTTACATTTTTAGAAAAAATGTGTTGATTGACGATAATGTAAATCTTATTAGTGCTATTAGATCAATTAGGTCGTATATTATTAAATATCTGTGTTGGTGTGAATCATTTGCTTTCTTTAGTCACAATGGCGAAATTGCATGATTTTTCCAAATGCGCGTAGAAGAAAAAATGTATTATTTTAATCGAAATGGCGTTTGTCCTAAACAATTTCGTGGAAAAATAAGCTTAAAAACGGTAGTTAAATATTTAATCTTACTGCTCCCTCACAAAACGGTCGCCGCCATAGCGTAGACCTGTGACGTCAGACGCAGTTCGCATGTGTATATGTAAATACAGCAGTGCGCTTTAGTTCATATCTGTATACTACATCCATGCTTTCGGACAACGCAGTCCATACGTTTAGAAAAGTTAATTTATCATTTGTAATATTTTTAGGTGTTATTGTGTTAAACACACATTGGTATTGAATAAAACGGACAAATGCAAGAAGTATAGCATTATGTCATTATCTACGAATACAGCATACAACGCCTAATAAAAAATATTTTATTGTCCCAAAATAATTAAAACAAAAATGTGGTGTAGGATGATGAAGCGCGACGAAAGGAAGCATTGCATTGTTTGTTTGTGAAGACCATTTTAATGTAAATTTTGTTTGAAATATTTTTAAGTTCGTCAAAAAAATTAAAAGGTAAAGTTGTAAAGAATCAATTAAACTTTTCTATTACCTACCAGAATGTATACAGGGCGTTTAGAAAATCAATGGTAAAGTAAACTTACATTTGTTCTCAATCATTGTATTTAGCGCTTCATTCCGATTCCAAATAACATGTTCTGTACTTGCTCCTACTATTTACGTGATGTAGAATGTTATTTAAGACATTTTTAAAATTTTGCTATCTGACTTCACTACATTAAATTACCTTTGAGTTTTATTCTGAAAACATAATAAACAAAAGTAATGAATGAAGATTTTTTAAAATGGAGTAATAATATCAGCATGTTAAATATTTCATTACCTACTATTACTTATTATGTTTCAAATTAGATAAGTAGTTTAATGTGATATCAGATGGTATCATTTTATAAATACCTCAAGTTAAAACATCAATCCGGTACTTACCCAATAGCATTGACGCCGTAATTGTCACGAACGGTTCTATAGTCCATGGAAGTTAGGAAAAGTAGCGGAAATTTTTAGGCACAACAGATATCTAGATGCGGTTTTCTGCATTGTGTTCAGGAAGGTCCCAGGAAAAAGTCTATATCGTCTAGTTTAGCCATTTTTTGAAAAATGCCTTCTGGGTCGGAAAATGCATTTTCCAATTGCATCATTACTTGCACCATTATAGGAACGACCGGAAACTCGAAATTCGTTACTCGGGGGTTTTCGGAGCTGCCAAACTCGATTCTAGCATTAGAATTACCCGGAGATGCACGGGCGTGGCTCTGTGAGGTTGTCTGGGAGGGGGATTGGGGGAGAAATGGCAGTGTGCATGAAAATCGCACCAAACTCGTTACTCGGGGGTTTTCGGGGATGCCGAATTCAATTCTGGTATTAGACTTCCCCGGGGGCGCTCGGGGGTGGCTCTGTGGGATATGGTAAAGAAGAAAGTGAAAAATCACAAGTTATGAAAATAATACTTTATTCAAATAACAAATAAGAGTTTTTATTAATGTTGAATTATTTCCCCCCAATCAGAATTCAATTCGGCATCCCCGAAAACCCCCGAGTAACGAGTTTGGAGCGCAATTCCCTCCCAGAATGACCCCCGGATACTCACGTAGAGCCGTTTCCGAGCGCCCTCGGGTAATTCCAATGCCAGAATTGAATTCAGCATCCCCGAAAACCCCCCGAGTATTGAGTTCGGAGCGATTTTCATGAACGCTGCCATTTCTCCCCCAATTCACCCCCAGACAACTCCACAGAGTCACCCTCATGCATCCGCGGGTAATTTTTATGCCAGAATCGAGTTCGGCAGCCCCGAAAATCCACGAGTAATGATTTCCGAGCAATTTTTCAAAAATTGCTAAACCAGACGATATAGACTTTTTTCCTGGGACCTTCCTGAACAATGCAGAAAACCGCATTTCAATATCTGCTGTGCCTAAAAATTTCCGCTATTACTGTCGATTTTGATCTAAATGCCCTGGACTACTATTTTGTAAACAAAGGAATAATTTATTTAACATAAACTGTGGGTTCACCACATCACCACTAATAATTACGGCATTACCTACACAATTTTTGCACTATGAATATATGACCCACAAAAGTTCCAAAAACTTAAAAATACAGGAAACAAAATAAATGTCTGTTTACATCACTAATACCATAATCTGCATCTGTATCCACTGAATCCACACAAACTGCACTGAATGGCGTGTGACGTCATAGCAATAATATCGCGTTTTCGACCACGTGTTTTGTTTACATTCTGTGGCAATTCATTAATGTTAATATTTTAATTATTATGTAATTATTACCGCCACACACATGTTATGACTTTTTAATATATTTGAAATATTACCCTGTAATACATTTCAAACCAACATAAAATTCATGCAACTTCCCCATTTAGAAGATACGAAAGGAAAACTAACTAACTAACTAATTTTATCTGGAATGTCGTGTCAAAGTTTGTTCTATGTTTTTATAAAAATACAGATATGTGCAAGACAATAAATTAAGTTAAAGACATAAATTTGAATAATTTTTATTCAAAAACAGATATGCACTCACTAAAAATTTTGAAATTTCGACTCTGTTGAAGATTTTGACATTTTATTGGTCTTGATTTGATTATTATTCACATTTCAATGGAAGAGGATTTCTCTGACAAAAAAAATCATTACTTGGTTACTATTCTTTTTCATTTTAAAATAAGGTTACCATGCAAAGGCACATTAAAGTCGTCTATTTCATAAAACATATAAGTATGTATACAAAAGAATATTTATTGTATTTATTTAGGTAAATCATTAAACATCCGGAAAGCTAGTAAATCTGTCTGTAAGCTTAAGATCGCTGTATTTCTCGCTATAAAATTTGTGGTGGTGGTACAGAAATTTCCAAAAAGTAAAACACGTAGGACAAAAAGTAATTAAATTCATGATGTTTTGTTTCTCTACTTTTACTATTTAAATTTTCCTCAAATAAAATAATAACTGTTAAATATCTGTCTGTAAGACACATTATTTTGCTATTCTAACCCCACATTTTATCTATTATTTTCACATACTTATAAACAAACGTAAACAATTTAATATGCAGAACTATGTAAGTTTACGTGATAACAGTTTTTACATCTACAGTTAAATGTACAAAAATACGTATTTTGAAAGATTTCTGTACCTAAAAATTTATTGGTTAGACCGCTTTCTGTCATATATTCGTTTTATTTCGGTATCTTTGAATATTCACAGGTGGCATGAGATAACATTCTTGTTATTTGCTAAGCTCTATATCATTCAATTCTTAAATGTCTAAAATTATTTGTACTTGTAGAAAACACTATTTCCAGAATACGGCGCCCTTAAACAATAAAATATAAACATGTAATGAAAAATGCTTATGCCAAAGATAATTCTAAGTTTGGTTCTGGGCTTGGAGACTGGTTCACCTAACTTCTAAATATTTTACAATTATAGATACTTTACATTTCAAATATTTGATTTATAACAAATTTAATTTTATTACCGTACCAATAGTTACAAGAGAAACGCGAACACGAGGCAATGAAAAAAATTTATGACCCCGTTGGCCTGTTAGGCCTTTTCCGTATACAATCCTCTGATTCATATTGAAGTCTCGTTCGTAGCGGAGTTAAATATGAGGTAGATTACACCTACATAACCAGTAGTCGTCCGCCGGCATCGCCAACATCGCTTTGTCGAGCTCCGCAGTGGATCTGATCCGGGAATTGATTCAATCCAAATGCGGGGTATTAGGAAGATATTATTACAGCCTGTAAGTACACTACAAACTCTACATTGCTTAGTGGAAACTCGCAAGAATAGGATGTAACTTAAAACTCCAAAATTAAAGGAAAATTGGAGTAGATTCACAAAGAATGATCCGCTTGAATAAAATAAAGACGCAGTAGGCATGCACAGCCATGTGTAAATACCTATTGAATAAAATAAAGACAATCAGTTGACAATCACAGCCGTATGTGAATACAGAAAAAGTATTCAGTCCGCAAATATTGAATACCTAATATGTCAAAAGAGCAGTAGAGTAATCAAATTCAGTATACCCACTATTTAAGTGTTCGCAATGCTTATTTTGAATAAAGACACAATGGACGTGAATACAGAAAAAGTATTCAGTCCACAAATATTGAATGCTGTCGAAAGAGTAGGTATCTAATCAGATCCAGAATACTTCTACTAATATTTAAGTATTCCCTTTATATTAATACATAATGTTGAATATTTGATTGTAATTGAAGATAAAATATTGAAAACAACCAAAACTGAAATATTGTCTTTTATTCGCGATTTCTCTTTAACAACGTAACTGTTTAACAGTTTTTTTTGCAATACTGCGAAATAAAACTATGTAGTTACTACTAACTGTACTATGCTGATGACTTAAAAGTGTTTTCTGATGTTAAAACGTTAGATGATTGTAATAGCCTGCAACAAGATCTGTTAAAAATTGAGTTATGGTGTTAAATAAATAAACTTCCACTAAATCCTTTAAAATGTGCTGTGATGTCATTTACAAGAAAAAATATTCTATAGTTTTTGATTATATATTGCATGGTGTTGTATTGCACAGACCTGATTATATTAAAGATTTGGGAGTTTATTTTGATCCTAAGTTATCCTTTTCTTAACATATTGATAATATAACTTTTAATGCTTCCAAAAGTTTGTTTTTTATTGTAAAAAATGCTAGAGATTTTACCAATATTTCTACCCTGCGGTTGTTGTACGTTACATTTGTTAGATCAAGGTTAGAATCCACTTTATAATAAGCATGTACAGTAAATTGAAACAATTCAGAGGCTAAGCTCTATTATATTTTTGTATAAAATTGTAAATAATAAACTAGATGTATCAGTCTAACAAAGTTTAAGTTAAATTATAAAAACCTAAAGGTGATTTTAAAACTGTCAATGTCTTTTATTTATACCTTTACACACCTTTAACAATCTTGTAATCTTCTTCTTTTATAATATGTGCTTGAACTACTCTAATATAGAGCACTGTTTAGATATTTTCAGTTCAAATGTAAACCAAATAACGAATCGTGTTATGAGCTTAATGTAGATAAGAACTGTATTGCTGCTGTTTTGTGTATACAGGGTGATTTAGAACTTATCTAAAAAATTTTGGAATAGATGCGTCATGAAAACCAGTCTATATCGTAACAATTTTTTTTGTAAAATCATTATAGTTTCTGAGAAAATATTCCTGTATCTGGAAATACAGGTTTTTTTTTAAAGTTATCTAAAATATAGAAGATAGAAAAACGTATAAATGTATGGACTAAAATGCGGAATTCTTGCCCAAAAAATAACATCATTATATTTAACTGCAATTAGAACGTATTAGCTCAGATTTATTTTCAGAAAATGAATTATAAACAAATATTTTAATTGCTAACATATGTAATGCTTAATTATGAAACATAAAAATGTATATTAATCAATTTACTTTAATGAACTGATGATTTATAAATTAATAATGTACAAGGCTATTGGTTTATAAATATATATTTATTTTTATACATGCATATTTGTTTGAACTTATACAAAATTTAAAAACACAAGTGCATATTTAGATACTGTTAGCAGAACTTGTCTAGGTATTGTAAAATTTATTACAGTTGCATGTATAATGTTTTTAATTAGTAACGAAAAAGATTAATTAAAATTTTTGAAATTATTCAGAACAGAAAGATACGTTTGTTGCGAATATAAGTGCATTATTTGTCTGTTTGATAAATTGCAGCAAACAAAACATTATTAATTTAACAATTTTCATATTACGGCAAAGAATTTGAAAACACGAGTTATGACAACGAATAGTTTTTCAATCTGTGACAACTTCGCAGACCTACCACGTATTTCTACATAATAATCATAAGTACCATTTTCACATACTTATCATGAATAGTTTTCTTAAAGCTTTTCTCATAACACAGAATAAAATTTTAAATAGTTATGTGTTCAAAATGCCGTCGCTTGGACAAAACGTTCTGGTAAACGTCTCGTAGCCAGAGAATTTTGTCCAGCTTTACCATAAATCAATGGTTTATGGTAACTAATGGTAACTTTGTGTTTTTAGGCTTATAAAAATCAAATAATAGGTACAGAAAAACGGAACATTTTGATTTAGGGGTGGCACAGGGCTTGCTTTTGAGTCCGACTATATTTATCTTATATATAAATCAATTATGTTATACTAGGATGTCATTTAACTGCTTATGATGGTGTATCACTGATTATATCTGCTAATGTTTTAACAACAAATAAGTGTTCTGAGATTTTGGATAATGGTGTACACTATTTTAATTATTATAATTTATATTTTAACTAGTTTAAAATGCAAACCTGCCTTGCATTTTTTGTTCTTATGTTGGTATCGCAAGATAAGACAAGGCAAGATCAAGACAAGACTTTTCAATTGCAGGACAGGACAAGACAAGGTTTTTTCAAATTTTGCAATTTTAACAGTGAAAAAAATAATTTTTTCGCAGACATATCAAAGGACGTCTAAAATAGATATATGAACATTTATAATACATCTTTGTGTAATTAACAATATGGTAGGATACGATTTTTAGGGCGAAATTTGGAAATCTCATTGTAAAAGATTTATTTCTAAACTGAACAGTTTTAGATTTATTTTTTTAAACTTACGATCTGTGCTTATCATAAATCAATTGATATTATGCAAAATTGAGGTTAGCATTAAGATATGGTGTGTGTTTTTTAGACTAATTCAACTAATGGTTCTAAAATATTTATAGCACAAAAAAGCAAATTATTTGGTGTATTGCTAATATATTTTTAATTTTTTTTGAATGTATTGTAAACATATTTTAAGTTAATATAAATCAATTCTCCTACAATTCCTATCAATGAAGTCATATGCTCTCTGATACTAAACATCTGGGTATGCTCATGAACAATTCCATAGACAAAGCTCTATTACATAATTATCTATTTTTTTATAATGTCGTATTGACCTCTTTGTATATTTTTGATATAGCTATGTATTTATCAATTCAAGCATATTTAATTTAAATGAGATTGTTCAGTTTAAATATAAATTCACTCGATCTTTTTCTTCGGTCATTTATTTCTTTCTTAGTTTTAATTTATGGTTTCAAAAAACGTTTACTAAATTAAGTCTACTGTGGGAGGAATACCGAAAAAAAAAACTTTTTCTACTTTGACAAATGACGGAGGAAATTAATTCCTGTGTTTGCTATCCCAGTTTATACAGTAACCAAATTAGGCAATTATCCTGTTTAATTAGTAGACTGATTTATGCACTCACGTCAACTTATTATGCCAAGAACGTAAATCACCAACTCGGTAATCCGATGAGTCCGTTCGAATTAGTTTTTCAGTACCATCTCGCCTGATTATGGATTCACAGCCGACATATGTTCAATAGGAGCAGTTCTGTGGGTCACACATATAAATTCGGCTATTAAATCTTTTAATTGGTTGGAATTTTGGTTATTAAAAGTGGAATATATTGGATCACATTTGAATATTTCTAGAAAATGGCATCGAAAGCGAAAGGCCGCGTTAAATATAAAAGTGTAGTAACTTTCTTTTGGCGTTTTGATTTATGGTGTGGTTCTATTGCATTTCAGCGACTGCACATGCATCGTAGCAGAATTTAGAACATTAATAAACTATTCAGAGAAATTTGCTAAAAGTAGCATCATCAATATGGCTCGTATAGTTTGTTTTAGGAATGTAGACTGCCCACTACAAGCAAAATACTTTACGTACAGTTAAATAAAATGCCCACGTATTTTAAGAAAAGCGGATGAAATGCTAATGTACGGGGTATGTGAAATATTACTGGAAACTTTGAAACGAGTGATTGTACAGTCAAAATAAATGAGATTTACCCAATTATACGTAAGTATATCTAAAAGTTCATCTTTTGCAAGATGAAGAGTGTCAATGATTTTGAAATTTTTATTATATATGTGTATGTTTAAATTTCCCATTGTCATCAGTGATGTAAAAACCCGCCACTGCTTTTATTTACAATAAACATAGCATGCCACTGTTTCAATTATAAAAAAACATACTTTAAGTTTTGATTATTTTGAATAAATAATTATTCTTTGCAATTTTCTTTAAAATGCATTGTATTCAAGTAATTATTCATTTAAAATATCTCTGCATATCGTTCGTTCATATTTCTATCAAAATCTGAAGGAAACTCGAAAATCCACTCTCAAAATTTTGCACATCGCCATAATGAACCATCAACCACCAACTTTTTCACGTAACATTTTGCTGTATTTTCAACGGATTACCTTAAAGCAAAACAATTTTTCGTTGATGCATTGAATATTTCAAATATGATTATTTCGAAAACGATTACTTCTAACGACTTCAAAAAGGTATACGTTTTTTACATAATGAATGTAGAAGAATCGATTGTTTTAATAGTCAAATCTCCACTATTATATATATTATCAAAATTAGAAACAATTTTGAATTTCTCGCCCCGATCTACAAATATTTGGATTTTTAAAAATTTATTTTTACAAATATCGAAAATAAAATTTTTACTTTGAGATCCTGTATCTTTTTAACCATTAACTTTTGGCTAAAGCAATTTTAACTATAAGTATCAACCGGAATCTTTTTTTTATAAGACAATGGCTTACCATTTTTATTTCAAATAAAAGAAGGGGGCCACAGGGTTTCTACGCAACTGGTGATAATCGGAATATATACTGATAATTAGACCTAAGATATTCCATTACAACTATTGCCGTTTTATCACGAAAGGTTTCCAGGTAAATATATATATTGGCACCATGTATCTTAGAAACGGTGAACCTGTAGATATAGGCATATTTTAATTAATCATTCCCAGGATGCCAGTAACACCTGATGGTAACATCTAGTATAATAGAAAATTTTGAATGTACCTACCCGCGGCAGTCTTGTCCGCTAACATAGAAAAACAAATCGACGAACTATATTATAGGAAAATATCTGTACCTGACACAAATTCCTTTATTTAATAACTATAAAACGTTTAAAATTGAAAAAGGTACTAAAAACTGAATGAGAGCACAAAATCACAACGTACGTAAACACAGGATTTCAATTGTTGCCTACTTTGGCTGCAGGTCTTATCTCCTAGATACCAAACTAAATTGGCAAATTTGAGTTTAGACTTTATAAAAAAGCTGAAAAGATATAGTATGCTGGTCACTGAAGCCTGGCGTTATTTCTTATGATAAAACATAAATGTTTAGAAGCCGATGATACCACTTTTCTAACATGCTCCGCAAATGTTTATGTATGATAAATGGTTCCGTCCAGATCGCAAAACATATTTGCGGTAAGTAAGAGTTGATCCATCTAGTTTATAACTGAATTGAAGGGCATGATCTCTTCGTTGATAGGAAACAATATAGCACTTATCAATATTCAGTGGAAGTTTGCTGTTAAGATGCCATTCAAGTACTTTATTTAAGCTGTTCTGAACTTATAAACAATCACCTATTGACTCTATTATCCACTACAGTTTTACATCAAACAGCAAATAGTGCACATTCAGGTCAGGATCAATGTCATTAATAAATATTATAAATAAAAGAGGGTCTAGTATGGAGCCTTGAGGAACAACATCTTCCAATTCCTCCTGCTTTTCGCATAATTTTAAACAATTTTTTAAATGAAAAAATAAACCAGCGTGTTTCGTGACACTCTGATTCTCACCGAGTTTTTGCAAGAATGTTCTTGTTGACCTTTAAAAATGTTTTTTTTTTTCTAAATGAACTTAAATTATACTTGACTACCTTGATATTATATTATTATTGATATAGATTTTGACAAGGCTTTTGATAAGGTAAGTAAATCACTCTATATTATTACAGAAATTGCAACTATTTGCATTTGATGATTCTTTGCTACTTCTTACAAAATCTTATCTTGAGCGTCGTGAGTGGTATGCGTCATATAATGGATACCGTTCTAATATTTTCATAGTTCTTTCAGGGGTACCACAAGGGTCTTTCTTGGGACCTGTTTGTTTTTTATATAAATGATTTGTCGTCAACTTTGCAATATTAATCACCTTTTTTTCGCAAATAATCTAAAACTTTCTCATAGCATTAACTATTATGATAATTGTCAAACATTGCAAAAGCTTTTGAAGACTACACGCAGGTGTGATGTAAAGGAAACATGGTTTCTATTAATATTGATAAATGTAAAGTTTGCTCTTTCAGATTAAAACCAAACCACCATGCCAACTAATTTTGTTGAAATTTCTCGCTTATGTGACCTAAATTTCGATACTCTCAAACAATTATTATCAGTTGGTTATCAATTTTCTAGAAACGTTCAACTGACCAGATTTATACTATGCTATAGCTTTCAGTCTGATTTAATTTAGTAAATATGAAATATTATTAGTAATTAAAATTAAGTACACTATTAAACCATTACTTTGTTATAATATGTTCTGTCCTGGAATTGAAATGTTTGTTCTGTTGGCCAATAAACTCAATATAATTATTTATTATAAATTGTGGATTAAACATTATATGTATTGTTTCCAATTCCAATCAATTCCAATAGAATTTCGCTAATAATTATCGAACATCATTGGAACCAGACTCAATCATATAATACCAGTTCGTACGTATAATAATACTGTTCCAACTTGATTAAACCACTTCTGCATATTTATTCAATTATCTATTTAATATCACGGAACTAATTTATTAACAATTTGTAACGCCCACTGAAAAATTCGGTGCATGCTTGCTTCAACAAATCATAAACGGGTTCTTGTCGAATGATATGCTGCTGCATGAGTAGTACGCCTGTTTACATTGTTTTGATACTTGTATTAGTTATAGAAAGGGCGGCCAACTAGGCGGGTCATTTAATTGATTAGAATGGAATAAAATTAAGAAAGTTTTAAAAACGTACGTGCATTGTGACGACAATCAAGTAGTGCAAATTAGTGCAACGGTTCTTAGAATATCAAATCGATGTATGATATAAATATTTTATATTAAAGGCTGTTTCACTGTTTTTCATTCCCTCCGTTGGCATTGCTGTAATATCTAATGGAGAAATTGCATGATTTTGCCAAATACGTGCATAAGAAAGAATGTATTATTTTAATCGAAATGGTGTTTGCCCTAGACAATTTAAATTATCTAAAATTATTAATTAATGTCCACATTTATACTGATTTTAAAATTCGTTGCGTACAGGAAATTAGGCTTGTTCTTAAAGTTCATACCATGATTATATTAAATTTTATTTAGTATTACAAATTCCGTAACAAAAATAAGGTCAAAATGAATTAGTATACTAAAACCCTTTATCTCTTTATTTGCTTTACAAATTTTCGTAAAATTTTACTATCTGGCAACACAGCCTCGACCTTTAGATAGGAACTTTTTTATATAAGACTCTTTTATTCCATATCACTTGATTATTGTTATAACGTCTTCCACCTATGTTTTCGAATACAATTTTTTTGGTTCCACCTCTTAAATGTCTTGATCAGAAACAAATGGATTTTCATTTAATGTTCTGTTAGGCAATTTCTGGTATAATCACAAGAATCATAGGTTTGTCTAAACAACTTACTTGCACGCAAAATACTTACTGTTGAAATAATTTGAAACAATATTTTTAGCTATATTTTATAAAAATTCAACATCTTTTATACAAAATTAAGAAAACAGTAACAGATTCCTGAGTTACAGAACACTAAATTTTATATATTTCAATTTTTTCATAATCATGAATAAAAATGTTTTCCCTTCTTGAAAGACAATCATAGGACATACTGTATAAAAAAGGGGTGTTAAAAATAGTGCACTATTCTTTTGAGGCGACAGTACAGGGTGTCTTAAACTCTACTGTGAGAATATAAAAAATATAAATAACATTTGGGACACGTGGTGTGAAATGGGATGAGATAAGCTCCATATTCAATCCAAAGTATACCACCTAAAAATCATATTAGCGGTGGAAGGATCAAGTAGCCGTTGATAAATAATTGAATGTTTGTTGTTTAAAGTACATAAATGTCAAAAAACACTTGTCATTACTCAATACGAACGGCGAGTTACAAAAAAATCAAGAGGATCAGTAGAGTTATATCGAGAAAGGTATCCAGAGCGCTTCATTCCTGATCATAGAACCTTTACAAGAAAGGCGACCTTGCGACGAAATGAAGATGAATTTTCTGTTCGGAAGAATTCGGAAACAATAGACTGTTCAGTATTTCGAACAAAGTCCACAATCCTATAAGACAGCCTAGCCGGAAATTGTTTCAACCGTTCAACGAATTTTAAAGACCAATGGGTATCATTAATAAAATTCACTCAGAAGAGTATTTACCTGAGCGTCACATTGAAAACAGTCTTAATTTTATAGCTCAAATTGTAGTAAATGTAGAAACTGTTGATCAGAACCTTTTTTGGCACGTTCTTTGGACGGACGAAAGTCAGTTTGTCAATAATATTTTGCTAAACAGGCGCAACGAATACTACTGGTCCATTGAAAACCCCACATTGTAAATCTAGTCCACAATGAAGATCATTTTGGAGTAAATGTATGGTGCGATGTCATCGGTAGGCATTTAATTGATCCTTATTTTTATGCACAGCGTGAGTTACCTAAATTTCCTACAAGAAGAACTTCCTGCACTTGCTGGAGATTGTGCCTTTGCAGTTACGGAGAAATCTATAATTTCAGTACGATTTAGCTCCACCCCATAAGGCCAGGATTGTGCAGCAATATTTAGATAGAACTTTCCCAGAAAAATGTATTGGAATGAATGGATCTATTCTAACACCCCTAGACTTTTTTATGGGGTGTTTTAAAAAAATAAGATTTACAAAACACTTTTGCGAGATATTAATAATTTGAAAGAAAAAATCACAAACGGTTGCAAAATATTAATAAACGCAGCCCACAAAGAATGATGAGGAGGTCATATAGGGAATAGATTGTAATATGTATGTAGTATGAGGGCGTTTGTCTCATTTTTTATGTTCCGTTATTGTTATCATCCCCTTTTGTTTTAACTGTATTAAAGAATTATTGAGTTTAATCCTTTTATTTATTCTTAATGACATTTATTCACTTTAAACAATGACCATTCAATTATTTTCCAACGACTATTTGATTTTCCACGGCTAATGTGATTTTAAAGTGGTATTTTTTGAGATTCCAGGAAAAAAATTCGGTATGTTTTTGAAAAAGTATAATGGATCATTAGCCGTTTCTGCCAAATACCAAAGATAACTCTTTCGATTGAAAATGGTGCTTAAACCTCATCCCATTTAACACCACGTGTCCCAAATCTTATTTAATTTTTTTGTGCCCTCACTATCGAATTCGAGACACCCTGTATTAATCAAAATAAGAAAAAAAGGTCTTACGAACGTCAATTTTTCCTAAGCGTGTGGCATTTTCCCAGCCCCAGTCATAGTCGGATCGAAGAAATGTGCACTTCACCAGACCCGTTCGTTCCACACCCATCAACAACCATTCCAGCCTGATGCCTACGTCGTACGTACCAGAGTCATATCATACATAAAGCCGATAAATGACTATCTACACCCACCGAATAGAAAGAAAGCCTGAGAAATAGGTTAGCGGACCATCTCAAGCGTATCTCCATGTAAAAACACTTAAGCTAGTGAAGCTTCTTCGTCCAGACCTTGCTGTTGCACCTCCGACGCGCATTGCTGGAATAAATTGGTTGCACGACAACGCCACAGATTTAGAACAGATTAAGATGCAGCATGCAGTTATTTATTTGCGGCATCTACTAGATGTTCCTGTTCAATGGGCCAGAATTTTTTTGTGAGCTTCCATAAGTCATATACAGCAAAAAATACGGGTAAAATTTTATACTATTTTTGGCCCAAGGAAGTTTGCATGGAAAAATGTTGTGAGTAATACCTAATGTATTTTAACAATTACTTGGTAGAATTTACTTGCAATAGTGTAAATTAGTTACTACATGTGGCGCAAATTTTCAAACTACCAGGCATTAAAATCTACACCGTCTGGTGTAAATTTTAATCAAAATGTATAGGGTGTTCTTTCTTTCATATTTTGACATTCAGGTGGAAGATTTATTATAATGAAAAGAAATAAATGATACAAAAGTTTTAGGACTCTCCTTTTGGACTCTTCTTAAAGTAAACAAATGTTTTCCCATTTATTTGTTTATATAAATTAATCCAAAAGATGATATGGGTATAACTTTTCTATTTTTTATGTTTAATTTTAGTTTATAGGACGATTTCTACACTACTATGAAGGAAATTTAGTTACATGTCAAAAAATCTGATATGTATCATTTGATGATGCTACTGAAAAAGTGAATCACTCTGCATATTGTTTTATAAAACAAAATCACATTTCAGATTTTGTATATTAAGGTTTGGACTGCCGTTGCATTGAAGGATGTGAGATTTATTCTAGATCCTTACATACTCGATATCACTGGGCAATGCATAGGCATGCTACCGTGGTACAAACAGAATTTGCAGCGCTAAAGAAATTGCCCGTACACATACAACAGGCAAAATCATTAGACTCTACACAGATAGTGTACTGTACTGTCATTACTGATCTTACGTAATCATAAGATAACAACTCGATGGGCATAAAAATACCACCAGGCACTTGTAGTAGCTTCAACCGACAATAGCATGTCTGTATGCTGGGTAAAGGGACACGACTGGTTCAACTGCAATAAAGTAGTTGACAAGCGGGTCTCAATATTTTGGGACCTGGTCCCTCCAGTATGCTTCAGTCGTTAGCATTTGTTGAAATTCTCATAGAACCCATACACCCATAAAAAATTTAGGAAACGTTGGGATGAAACAAATTGCTAAGGAGTTCCTAGAGTACCCCTGCAAGGATACAGCCAAAAAATTCCTGGCTACGTCTAGGACAAATCTTCGCCTGATGACAGCTATTCGAACTGGACACTGTTGGCTAAGGAATCACCTCTGCATGAGGAAATGGGAAACACCTTTTTGTAGGAGTTGCGAACAGGAAAACGAAACAGCACTCCATGCACTCTGTGAGAAGAGAGAGAATCCATGTTGGGATGGTCTTCTATGGAATACATTAGAGAGATCCCCTGAGCAACGTCACCATCTTTTTCTCCTGATCAGGTACATCGATCTTCTAATGGGAGGAGGTATAAGGGTCCCAATGGGGCCTAAGTGTTACAGCCTTTCTGATACCTTCCCCACAGTTCCAGATTCCAGATCACTCCTACCATGTGAAACGAGTTCAATTGTTAGTGTCATAAGACCATTCCCAAAGAGTACAATCATAAATATATACAATTTTCTGAACTACATTAATAGAATATATTCAAAAATCAA
Organism: Monochamus alternatus; assembly: GCA_037114965.1. Classification (NCBI taxonomy): domain Eukaryota; kingdom Metazoa; phylum Arthropoda; class Insecta; order Coleoptera; family Cerambycidae; genus Monochamus; species Monochamus alternatus. The sequence continues at coordinate 127,741,157 of CM073426.1, forward strand.
CACTATCATGGAGCTCAAAGGAAACGGTACTCTTCCGTGTCTTATTTTTGTGAAGAAATCAGATGACACACTAGGATACGCAGCATCTCTACTCAAACTGGAAAATATGTTATTGTTAACTTTCATTATCATCCCGTTCAGAAACAAGGTTCTTTAATACCTTAATGCATCGAGTACGCATCATTTGTGAGCAAGAACATTTGAAGAAAGAATGACATAATTTATGATTCCTCAAAGGAGGTTCATATATCAACAGAAACATTGAACAAGGTATTAGTACGATGCCAAACATTATTTCAAAATATGAATATTATTATCTGGTATTGTATAAGGATGCTTATATAACAAGACACAATGTTTAATACATTTTATAACACCAGGAAGCCTTTTGTAATACTAGTAGGAAGACTTGTATATTTGAGGGCCTTGGTGGTGGCCTAACTTGAATATTAAGGTGTTGGTGAGAGAAACGGGTAAGACTCTACAAAGAGGCAGTAACAATCTAAACAAGTCAAGACAATTTCAAAAACTAGAATTTGTAACTACCTAAATTTTTGAAATGATTTATATTTATGTAAAAAAATGAACAATTGAACAATCTGACCACGTCTAGAACGATTATTCGCCTGGTTTTTAAACTGTCAGTAGATCGTGGCGGTCAAGATGTCGGTACTCGTCGTCCAATCCCTTGGTATTAATGCTTGGACACGCTGTACATAGTACGGATATTACTGAGCCTCGTGTACGATACGCCACACTGCTGCAATAGGCCGTGGGCTTCCTGGATCTTTTCCACGATTCAGTTCCAAATTTCCCTCGCGTTGCATTACACTTGCACTCATTGCACACCGCGGTAAAAGTAGCTACATTTGGCACATGTTTACCGGGAAATCGTTCTGCTAAAACATTTCCATATCTAATATAAAGACTCGTATCACAAAAAAGGTTAATACCTACAAAAAGTAATCGGATTCCATTTGTCATGACGCATCTATTCCCAAATTTGTTTAGATAAGTTCTGTATGTGTTGCTACTTTTTCTATGTATATTTCTTATTTTATTATTTCTCTCTGTTGAGAGAGTGTGATATTATTCTCTTATTTTTACTTAAAAAAAAACTTTCTTTTACAGTGTGTACACCTAGTAGCGGTAAACCATATTAAAAAGAATAAACAATTAATAATAATTAAAATAATTTGGAAATACTTAACAAAGCAGATAAATCGACACTATTCACTGTACGACGTACTATGAACTGAAGTTATTTATGTATTGTGGTTTTTAAAAATAAATATGAAGGTTATATGCATTTTTTTATAAATGTTAAATAACACAGTGTATTTAATTTATTTTATAATTTTATCAGAAGTGGTAATTTACCCACAAAGACGGATGTTAAGTTTCGTTACACAGTAAAAAAAATTGAGGTTTGCAAAAAACAGTTTGTCAAAAGGTTAATTGAACAGTGTTCGTTCAGTCATTCAACGACACATGTTACTTAAAAATATAATACTCATAAAAGCAAATGTTTCCTAATAGTGTCAGCGATAGTGTCAACTGATTTTTTTAAATTATATATTTCTAATAATATATTTATAGATCGTTCCATTTCTATAAGAACTGTTGAAATCATTGGAGATGTGTTTGTTTTGCCAAAATAACTTATTAAGTATAATTAACATATCGTAATGTTGTTTACGAATTTTAATAATAAATAATAATAATTTTGCGCATTTGTAAAAATTAAGCTAACTGTCTACTTTTAGTATTTTCTGTTAGGCTGACACAATCTACGTTACGATGTTATTTTTTGTTCGCATTTGCGTCACTTGCTACATAAATGTCACATAAAGAAGAAATAGTGTGCTAATAATTTTGGCACTATATTTCCATAATCTTCTAGTAAATGTATACAGAATCTAGCAAGTCGGTCCCAGACGATGTGTCCAACGTTGGTTCAAATGTTGCTTCCAATGTAACACAATTTTCGTCATAAAAGTATGACGAGTGTGTCTGCTACATGATGGGGTAAACTTTTGTCGCAACATTGGAATCGCATGTGGGGCCAACGTTCGCCAGTGTCGTACTTATACTGCAGATTCACAGTACAAAATAGAATACGTGCGCTTCTGGAATGTGTCAAACACACAATCGCTCGTGTGGGTGTGTGCCGAACGATGTTTCCAACATGTTTCCAACGCTGGAAGCTCCTTTGACGCGGTTCAGATTTACCGACAGAACCTCGAACGTGGCTTGTAGCCAACGTTGGACACATGAAATTCACCAACGCCCACCCACACGATGTGGTAAATGGCGATGTGTCCAACGTTGGAAGGCATTCACCACATCGTCTGGGACTGGCTTAACACCAAGGTGAAAGGCTTTTCTTCACGCTTACTACACAACACTAAGTTAGTTGTAGTTACATGATGTCATAGTTGCAACTTAACAGATTTATTTGTTTTTGTTGATTGGATTGAGGTTAGGTTGGACGTTTAAGTACAAGTAATAAAATTTTCTACATTAGTCTGTGTAGATATATTATTTTATCTACTTTTTAATTTAGTAATATGAATTTGACAGTTCTATAAATAGTTATTGCAGCACTAATGCTGTAGTGAAAAAAAAACATTTTTATTAACATTTTGTTGTTAAAGAAAACCTCATTATTTAGAAGAATGATTTATTTATTATTAAAAAAAAAAAATAAAACCTAAGATTTGTTACAAACATTAATAATACACTTATTACAATTAGAAATGTGTATATCAGTAAATGTGATAAAGCTATATAAGTTATAATTTCCATTCGTTAAATTCGTGTTTCATCCCATGATCTTCTTTGCTATATGTTTCTTATTCTCTAAAGAATTCTCACCATAGCCTTCTGTCTTAGAAAAATATTTCCAGTTTCCATGACTCTTTAACATCTGCATATTTGCACCGCCATCAACCAGAATGATGGCTGAGGGCCTTCTAAAACAAGTTTATTCTTTGGGATTCTTCAATCCAAGCAAAATATTAACTCCGACAGGATGGAAGTCTGTGAGTTGCATTTGGGAGGGGGACGAAGTTCAGCATATTTTCGAAAAATATTTAAACAGTTAACCTGTCATTCCTTTTGTTATAACAAATTCTGGGACAATTTTTGTTTTCGTGCATGGAATCACAATTTTTATATGGAAGTCAGCCATCCGAAAAGTAATATAAAAAAACTTGATCCGTAAAACTTAATAGGAGGTACTTTTTTCTGTTCATAGAAAATACACCAGCATCATTTGACATTTTTTGCCAAATATGATTTTTCATGTTATTAAATGAAAGCAGATACAATTTTGTACAATATTCTTGTTCTAAATTCATGTTACTACACTTGATGCTTTATCAAATTGGCTGACACCGCTGATGAATCTTTGCAATACTTGTATTGCAAATAACTATGTTGCGAAAACAAATCATGCAACTTCCTACAGTAAAAATTAAATTACAGAGTGTGATTTTAGTGGAGATACATTTTTTAATTTATATTCTTACTTTATATAAATAATATAAATATGTTGCCATCATTATTAGGCGATTTTTACTTATAAAGTGGTTTCTACATGTAATATAGAATAAAAAAGTTCACTTTTAATGTGATCTAATGAATTTATATGATAAACGGAGTACTCAAAGCAGAATAATTGATTTTTACACATACACACAAAAATGTTTCACGACAAAATTCGAAATTCCAGAATCGTATTTAATTTTACTCCAAAATATTTCATATTATCGATTTTGACACTAGACGAATAAGCAAAATGAGGAAAACAACTTCTTATATAATAATTGAGAGTAGTAGACAGGAGTAGAATATGCGTTTTACCTCAAATAGTTAATAAATGCAATAAAGTGCTTGGTTTTATCTCTAGAATCTGTAGAAACTGCAGATCGGAAAACTTAATTAAAAGTATATATTACGCCTTCGTTTATAGCCGACTTAATTTTGGAAACATAATATGGAATCCACAATATTATAATACCCTTATAATTAGATTAGAAAGAATTCAAAATAAATGTTTGAGTTTCTCGCATTTTAAAGTACCTATTTGGAGTTAATAATGTAACACATTTTAGTAAATTATGGCAAAATTTTGCAATAACCTCTTTAGAACTTTGGAGAATACAATCTTATATAATGGCTTTGACTCTTCAGAATTGTTGTCCCTACTGAATTTGCGAGTTAGATATGTGGGAAATTATCTTTTCGATACAGTTCAGTGTAGGACAAATTTGGAACTAAATTCTAATATTAATAGAATAGAATATGTTATAACTATAACAATTATTGTTCACATATTAATATTTTTAATGTTTCTTTAACTTGCTTTAAAAGATATCTCAAATTAAAAGTTTGTGAAATTTTAACTTTGTTATGTCCTGTTGTCTTCTATGTAGATATTTATTTCTGTATATTTCCTATTTTTCATATTTTAAATATGTACTTCTTAGGTTTATAAGTATTGATTAGTTCTTATCTGTACTCTTATAATTCATATTATCTTCATATGATGTACATTACAATTATCTTTGTTTTAGTTCAATTCTTACATGATCTCTTTTTTTATTGTATCTATTGTAAATACATATTATACTTGTGATTACGAATAGATATAGATGTCAACAGATACAATTTCTTGTAACTAGAATAATCATTGTAAGATGTAGTGGCACATGTTTACTGACATGTGCCACGAGTTACATCTAACTACAAGTAACTGTGGATTAGTTAGCTTTAAGAAAATTGCCTATTATTATTACTATTAAGTATACATTTTTTATATTTCGTACGATTATTTGTAGAAAGTTGTGCAAACTTTATCCAAATTTTAACATCGTGTCGATATGTCTGTAACATACCTGTTAACTATGTAAACAAATATATCACGTCTCCTTTTAACGTCTAAAAAGTGATGCTTCACGTCTCACTTTGGCATTATTAAGATTTACGAGACTTTCTCTATCGGGTAATTGAATACGCTATTATTCTGTCAGACGATGATGAATGCGAGATATTTTTTTGCAAAACGCCACATTTGTTAGACAGTCTTGTTTCGCTGGCAAAAAATTTAATTGGATGGGAATTTTTGTTAATTTTAGATTTCCTCTTAACTGCCGATGACTTTCATTCGCATAAAAATAACACGATTCGAGAGGATTTCTTGCATCACAGAATGAAAATAAACAATATCTGAAATATTCTTAATTTAGTTTTATATTAGGTATTAATAATGTTGCATGAAATAAGTTAATACCAAATAAAAAACGATAGCATTAAGGGCAAATATTTGAATGAAGTAGATGATTATTTTTAATTTATAGTTATTTTGACAGATTATAAACACTAAACACTGTCGTTTCAAAATTTCTTTTTTTTTTAAATAGTTTTAATTAAACAAGGTGTTTCGCTTTAGAACCGACAAAGAGCAGGTGCATGTAGGGGGTCCTAAAATATTGCAATATAACCAAACATATTTATATGCAAAATTGCATACAGGCGGAGTTACAGGATAAAATTAATTTCTCTGAATTGATTGCTTTAACCTAAAATAAACAAATTTGGTACATGATTTAGATTTATTATTGATCATTTTTGGCTATGAATTCCAGTAAGTTCAAACACTACAAGATGTTCATTGAGGTTGAGTCACCCCTTAAATTATGCCAAACAATTTTTCCATTGATCGAATTTAAAAAGAATGATAATGTTCCGTGGAGAATTTAAATTAAAACACATTTTTACTAGTGTTAAATTTTAAAAAAATTTAAGAACAAATGCATTAATTAATACAAAATTTTAATAGTGGTTATTAGAAAAAAATCACAAATTCAGTAGTAGGTTTTGTCTTTAAAATTTTACATTTATTAATAAAACTATTTTATTTCTGCTACTATTTGTTGTTCAAAGTGGCTGGAACATTTACATTCAGCGAACAAGTTGACATGTTACTTGTGCTAGGTTTCTGTGAAGGAAACTGTAGAAGAAGTGTGGAATAATATCGTAGGAGATTTCCAAATCTAGCAATCACCTTAGAGGAACATTTTCTAATGTTGAAAGGCGGGCTCGAGAGAGAACAAGATGGACAACATATTTTACAAACAGTTGAAAATGAACTGCGAATAAGTACTAAACGTTTATCTCCAGAGACTGGATTATCGAGAAGTTCTGTACACCGAATTCATATACTTAATCTACTACATCTATATCACATTCAAAAAGTGCTACAGCTATTATTGCCTCAAGATTTGGATCGATGACTGATCTTTTGTGAGTTTATCTTGCATCAGGATATTAATTCTCACAAGAAAATTATTTTCACTGTTGATGCTTGTTTCACTCATAGTTGAATTACAAATGTTCACAACTTTGATGAATATTCTGATGTAACTCCCTATGCAATAACTAAAGACATTCTCAACGCGAGTTTAAGATAAATGTTTAAGCCGGTAAAAAGATGCCCATTTTGAACGATTTATTTATTTTTAATTTTATTTTTATTATGTTTTATAGTTTTATTACTAACTGTCAAATTTTAAAGACAATGCCTCCTACTGACTTTTTGCCTTCTTCTTGAATTTTCGAGTTCCCACATCTTGAATAGTAGAGTGTTTTCATTAAACTAGGTTAGTAAATTTAGCTAGATTAATTTTTTTAGATAATTATTGAATAGATCTTTGTCTGTGGAATTGTTCATTAGCATACCTAGATGTTTGGTATACATACATATATTAGCTTAAAATACCTTTCTAATACAGTAAAAAATGTTACAAAACCTAATAATAAAGAATATATGGGTAGATATTGTGGGTGTAATTCAACGCTGATTGGGAATTTAGTCCACAGAGTAGTTAGTTTCACACAATATTGTTAATACCTAAAAATATATAAAAAAAATTCTAATAAATCTTGTTTTAATAAATGCAATTTTTCTAGCAAACCTTAAAGTTTTTTAAATTTAACCAAGGTTAAAAAAGTGTTTTAAATTAAATTCTGCACACGAAATATTACCATTCCTTTTAAATTCAATCAAAGGGAAAAAAGTTTGGTATAATTTTAGGGGCGACTCAACCTCAAAGAACATCTTACGGTGTTTCGATTTATTTGATCTCATAGACGAAAAACACCAATAATAAATCTAATTCATTTATCAAATTTGGTTATTCCAAGTTAAAGTAATTCGGAGATATTATTTTTTTTTCGAAATATTTGGCCCCACTTTGAAGCCTATAAGTCCGCCTGTGTGCAAATTCGTATATTGTGTTTAGTTAAATTCAAATATTCAGGTCAGATCTCATCTATTGTGGCTGGAAATACATATTCTTAATGTTCAAAAGTGAATTTGAGCTTTAAAAGTCATTTAATGATTTTATTAAGTCAGGTATGTCTTTTTTTGTAAGAAAATTTAGCTAAATTCATTTTTGTTTTGGATATTCATTGAATCCAATCTTGTCTATAAAATTGTTTCTTAGTCTACCTAGATATTTGGTATCAAAGAACATACATATAACTTCATTAATAAACATGACAGGAAAATTGATTTATTAATGAAAATATCTTAAAAAAATATTCTTATTGTCGCCACACATTACTTAAAATTCTGGGATATCACCCACACAAAATATATTCTTAAAAGCTCAATTGTGCGATTTTACGAGAGATTATTTTTAGACATACTATCAACTTTCAGTAACTGTAATTTTTTAATGCTTTGTAGAACTGATGGGCGCTGATAAAAATCTGGTTTCGTTTTAGAAGGCACATTAAACTAAAGCATTAATTTAAAAATGGCGTGGGAGTGGTCAATAAAAGTGTCTGATATAAATTCTTTTCGAATTTTATTATACGCATTCGACAAATATATAGAGAAATAAGTAGGTTTATATACCTGTGTTTGATATGAAATATAAATTAATCAGTTAAATCATTTCGGTTTTCAGTTCGATAAAACAGAACTTTCTTTATAAATTCCTTTGAAATTGCCATCGAGAACCGTTGGAAATGGTCACGAGTTGCTGATAATACTGGAGTGAAATGTTATGGATATATAAGGTGTTGTATTCTGTATGACTGAAACGGCTTTGATAGCTCAGTTGTATGAAAATTTTTAAAATTACTGGATTTTTATTGCCAAAAATGGACGTAAGAAAAATCTAATTAAATTGCAAAGAAAAACTGTAGCGTTTGCTAATTGTAACAAAAATAAACAGTAAATAATATCCTCTAGCATATTACTAGAATATACCATGCACTATGTATAAGTACAGTTTGTAGTTTACGTTTTAGTAATATCCTAGCAAGATCTGACACAACCTATATTTGTAGCTTTTTGTGTTAAAAGTGTGTAAATTTTTATAATTATACAGGCTGAACCTTAAATAAGTACAAATATTTTAACTGCTGATGTATTTCTTCATAGAGGTAGTCTAGTCTAGTTAAAGGTATTTTTAAAAATTTCTAATATTTACGGAGATACTAATTTTTTAAAAAAATGCCCACATTTTGAGGACCGCTTCATAACCAACCTAATTAACCATATGATTTGTTGCGAGGTTGCCATATCTCCTCTAATATAGATATTAAGTTTCCTTTAACGTAATAGTAAAATAATACGATTAAATTCTCTTTTAAAAATACTTATTTGAAGCACAAGTACAGTAAAGTTGGGTATGTAGAATGATAAGCAGTATTATTGACATAAATTTTAACTTAACTGACCTTACTATAAACGATTAAAAATGAATTTCCACGAGTTAAATTCATACTACCATAAAGTATTTAGGAAGATATCACGTGATATTACTATGTTCAATGTTCAAAAATTATACATAAACGTGCACGCAAGCTTACCTGTTTGTTAAAAAATTGTCATTGTATACTGTTAGAAAGAGACACAAGACACAATTTCCTTAAGTTATTTTATGAAGAATAACGAAAAACTATGATTTTCACACAGCATATTAAATTTAATTTTTGCCACATAACCCCAAATGAGTCAGTATTAACCATTTCGAATCCAGAACCATAAAGTGACTTTGCACTTTAATCAGTGAAACAAATTTTACAACGTATGCGTTTAATATCAAGAAAAGCAAAGACATTTGTGTAACACTTGCAACACTGTAAACCACACGTTCAATCTGCCGTGCTATGACTCATAAATGTATGAAAGTCAGCGGTCTTCAACAAGTTTTCTACAGAAAAATTACAAAATTTATTTAAAATTTCACTTTTTTATTTCTGATTTTTTTGTAAAAAACTATTAATTATGTGTTCTACACAGTGAACTATACTGCTGGTTAAAATATTTGTACTTATTTAAGGTTCACCCTGTATTTTTACGTGAGTCCGTTAAAGTAGCATTTTGCGGTTTTTTCGTACCCACCTAAAGTTACTATTTTGGAGAGCGTGTAGAAAAGAGGCAGTAAGTAACACATCTCAGAGAAAAAGGTACCAAGCATTATTTTATATGCACACATAATTACAGTGAAGATTTAAATAAACAAAATCCATACATTTCAGCGATCTGTTCCAGAGACATTCTCTGTTTAAGGCTGGCGTTTCAAGGACAATGATTCGTATTTAAAGATGCACAAATAAAATACACCCAGTAGGTGGAGGCTCTTTATTAGCACAGTATTAAGATATAATGCTGAAATTGAAGCAGTTCCTTTAACTTTTTGGGAGAAAATACTCTAAAGAATATGAAAAACCGTAAAATGTACCTTATCACTGTGTTCCAGACACCGTGAGAAATACTTAATAATTTACATCAATTCATGTGTTACTAGTTTTTTAATAGAATTCTGCGAGATGTGATAATATTTATAATGTTGTAAACAATGTATTCAATGTGCAGTAGACCTGTAAAATTCAGGATATTTTGTGACAAAACATAACAGTTGAAAATGATGCATTTTTCCTTATTCTAAATGACTTGTCAGCCTGAAAACTGTTATACAGCCTTGAGAAAACTATGTAATTGACACAGTGAAGAGATATCCTTTCTGACTTACCCAGATTTTTGTGAGACTACCCCAACAAGCAGTTATGAAATTCGTTGGAAATAGAGCATTTACATTAACTCAGTGTCATAAAATTCCGCTAGGGGCGCTAGCGTCAAAGTTAGGTATTAATATTAATGTTCTATGGTCTAGTTTATGATTTAATAATTTTTTATTTGAATTTGTGTAAGTCAAATAATGATTGTAAATCTAATTTAATAAATCAATAAAATGTTTGTAAACACACAAAGATAACAGGAAAAAAATCACTTGAAAAGATATATTAAATTTTATTTATGTTAACTTCACATAACCTTGTTTATCTGAATTTTACATTAGCAATTTGGAAAGAGACGTAATAAAACGTTATTTAACACAGAAATTGTTAACGTTGGAGTGCCTAAAGAATTTCCTGGTAATTCTTAATTTAAACCTCTTTGTTTTTAAAGAATTGAAATTTTATATATTACGGATCGATAGAAAAATGGTTAGTTGCCCCTCAGATTGTAAAAATTTTGCATGCAATATGCCTAGTAAATAAAAGTACATTAAATACCCATTTCCTGAAAAAATACTAATATATAAAAAAATCAGTGTTTTAAATAATGTACATGTGGCATAAATAGATAATAAACATATGCAGTTTTTATTTGGTATTTTTATTACAGTATAAGTACAATACAGAAAAAGTTGAAAACCCTGCTAGGTGTTTTAAATGGTTTTCATTAAAAAATTTGAGTGATATTAGTTATGCTCTTTTATAACTAATAACATTTTAAATCGCCATATCGTAAAATAACTTGTTACTACTAGATGCACTTGCTATACTCTCAGGATTACCGGCGTTATTATCATTCAAGTAATTTTCAATTTGAGGAATCGTATTGTCACATTTCTCAGTTTAGAAGTCTATGAATTCGTGTCACATTTCTACTTTGTTTCCATCTCCTAGTTTGCCTACATTTTTTATCCTGTTTTCGTATTTTCAAGTACCGTCATGCGTTCATTATTTTTTACAATATTGGTGTCGTATTTTCATGTACGGGTAAATATAATGTTGAAACAGCTGTTTTTTGAGAATTATCCATTGTCCTAAAAATAAGAATGAAACCTTATCAAATAATGAAAAATATACACCGAAAATGGATCATGAATGCTTGTAATAGTATAACACATCTTCTGTAAAATGTTTTGAGCAGATCTTTGTGTAATGGGTTGGTTTCTTGCTGGATGCAATTGCTATTAACCATTTTTTTTTCAGTATTATTGGGGAACTTACGAAATATGAAATCTTTTTTTATTAGCAACAGATAAACACTGCGGTACACAACAGTTATATGGCTATTTTTTTACACAAATTGAAACACAACAAAAATTAAATAACAAATATTTGTGAGGTTAGATTTAATACCTAATCGCAGCGCCGCCTACATGTAAATGCTCTATTTGCGTATAAAACGGCCCCCTTAAATCTCTCACATATTCAACACATAATCACAATTTAATTCACTGGTTAAATCAGTTAATTACTAATCAAGATTATAGATTATTATTATCGATTATTTAAGATTGATAGATACGCTTTCACATCAGCAGGAATAATGATCTCCACCGTCATTTGTAGCGCTAAAGACGTCTCTTCAAAATCAATCTGTGAGGTGCATTATTCAATAAACTAGTTCGATTCAATCCTTATTACAAGCTTCCTGACTTGACTTTTCGCAATCACTTCACAAGTTTCGTTGTGGCGAATGGTAATCAGTTGCCATTATGAATGGGGTATTTTACTTTGTTTTATTTTTTGTGATAGTAGAAGTAATAGTATGTAAATTATAACAAATACTAATTATTGTTATAGCAACCATCATTTGTATTTATTAGATTACTTTGATTGAAATATGAAGTTATATTTTTTAAAAGCTGTAAGAGGCAGTCCATATTCATTACTAAAAAGCTGTTTAACTAATAGGGAGCAATGTGTTAAAATTAATAACACATTAAGTAATTTCAAAAGTGCGGAATATGGAGTGCCTCAAGGTACTGTTCTCGGACCCTTACTTTTTATTATATATTTGAATGACCTCTTTAAACTGCCTACAGAAGGTAACATAATAAGTTTTACAGATGACACCGCAGTTTTTTATCGTAGTGATACCTGGGAAAATTTAAAATTAATGTGTGAAAATGATTTTACAAACATTATAAATTGGTTTAATAGTCGTTTATTAACAATAAATTTTGAAAAAACTTGTTATATTCCCTTTACTTCTTATGCTATTAATTTGCCACATTATAATTGTTTATCTTTCAATTTAAATGGAGTTACAATTAAGATTGATCCCGTGCGCAATATTAATTACTTATGTTACTAACAAAGTTAGATCCTTGTTGCACAAATTTCAGTACCTCCTTCGAATATTAACAGTAGATCAGCTAAGATTGTTGTACTACGCGTTGATTGAAACTCATTTAATTTATGGCATAATTGCTTGGGGAAGTGTAACGGAAAATCATTTACAAAACTTACAAATAATTCAAAAATATATAATTAAAATAATATTTAGTAAACCACGAACTTACCCTACAAATGAGTTATTCCTTGAGTGCAAACTATTAGATATTCGACAACTATATTGTCATTCTGTTTTAATAATGCAGTATAAACATAAAGAACTCATTCCAGTCGATCAATACTAGATATAAAGAAGGCATATATAAAATTGTTAAACCTGAAAAAACAGAAATGGAAAGATCTTTTCTATATTTAGGACCTACAATTTTTAATATCTTACCTACTGAAACAAAAATTATTAATTCATATAGCATGTTTAAATCTAAAATTAAGAAATGAATGTATAATACATCAAGATCACAAATACACAATTTGATTGAAACCAAATATACTTAATGATACGATGCCCCTTTATATTTATAGCTAATCTAAGCGCAAGTGTTGTATATTTTGTGTATCTGCATACATTTTGTTTACTTACCTCGAAACATAACCAATCTGTTCAACTTTTGTCTTAAAGAATGTAATCACTTATTAGTCATTAGAAACTTTGTTTAGATATTATATTTAATGTTAGGTTATTATTATTATTATTATTATTTTTTATTTTTTTTTTTTTTCCAGTAACACCTTCCGAAGCTCCGACACATTCGGAGATGTTCTGAAGAGTCAAGCAATGACCACTCTCCACTCCGTGGAGTCAGTAATCATTGCGCCCGTAAATCGTGCGTTCTGAGTAGACGTAGCGAACCAAGGACGATTGCCTTCTGCATTCTGCCGGCTAAGATCTCTGCCGAATTTCGGCAAGCCGGTATGATCTTTAAGTCAGAAAGCAACGTATGTCTCATTCCACCCAGGACGCCTATAATGAGCACCACAATCTTAACAGAGTGGTCTGGATACAGCCTGCGGAGCTCGGAGAGAAGATCTCGATACTTCCTCCGTTTTTCCTCCTCTTTTAGGACGATGTTGTTCTCTGCGGGAGCCGAGAACTCAATCACAAACATCGTCTTAAGTTGGTGGTCGAGGAGGACTACATCAGGCTTATTGGCTTGAATTTGCCTGAGGGTGGGGAATGAATAGTTCCAATAAATTCGGCACTTCTCATTCCCCACAACGGATTCTATATCCCCCGGAGCATAAGGCAGCACTGGCGTCTCGTCTATCTCATACGAGTGTCGTAAATGATAATAAAACACCCGTAAGGCTGAATCGTGTCTTTGGATATACGCTGTGGCCGCATATACCGGACAGGCCGACAGGAGATGCATAATATATTATTATTATTATTATTATTATTATTATTATTATTATTATTATTATTATTATTATTATTATTATTATTATTATTATTATTATTATTATTATATTATTAAAATGCTTGTAACTTTTAAACCAAAACGAATCGGACCTATGAAGGTACAAGAAAAAATGTTTGACATTAACCCAAAATTTGCCAAAGAGCTTCTAGCCCTGTCTATTCAAATTCCGAACAAAAGTCCTTGCTAATTTTATACTCTAGCCGGTAATCTATAAAAAAATGTTCCCACATTAAAGCTTACTCACGGAATTACGTTTAATTCGGTGAAATATTAACGTAATGTTGACAAACAGTATCGCTTAAGCGGATTAAAAACGAAGCGACTTAATTAACGATCCTCCTTAATGATTTCCACTTACTCTACTACGTATTTAATATAGAACGGCAATTTGCAAGATTAAAAATAGAACTATAATTCAAGAGGATTCCTGTTACAATTTTAATGTGTTTGTGTATTCTGTTAATTCATAGAAATTATAATTTGAATTTTAAGTCGGAATAAAGTTTCATTTTTGAGTAGGTCATCAAACGCAGGTGGTATAAAAATAAATCAATAATAAATTATATATAAGTGAATCAATAAAACAATATACATACTGTTCTACAACTTCTATGACAAACTTTGGCAGATGATATCTGGGTTAATAAAGTTTCTTCTTTATTGACTGTTATTTAAAATAGAACACTTGCTAGTTAGTTGGGTACACTAGTACAAATCAAAAAATAAAACAAAAAGCAAATTATCACATTCGATTACGTTTCGGCTTTTTATTTAAAACCATCTTCAGATCTATAAAACATATAACATACAACGGTAGAAGACAAAATAATATAAAGTTACCAACAAATAATTTACCTAATTTATTGCAGCCTGCAATAATAGTTTAAGATCCAACAATAAAACGACCTTCACCGAGCTGGTTAATGGATGAAAAGTATTTTATATCCAATTAATTTTATGAAAATATGTAAAAAATGCTTCTATAGAATTTTTTGTACAAACAACCGTTTACGAGTTGGGCGGCAAAATACCACCGCTCCAGGACTTTATTAGATTTTTTGGAGAAACGGATAAGCGGATTGTCTTCATTTTCGGTATAGACTATTATTTCCTGGTAGTGACTTGAAATGATATTATGACGTTCCTGGATTATTAGAAAATTTTATTTTTTACTGGTTTTCGATCTCGACATATCATTAGCAGGGTCGAAAATGTTATTTTATTGTCATTGAAGGGCGTTAGGGGTTACTAGGGGCAGATTAATAATAATAGATACCGCCGCCCCCGGATTTTATTCGATTTTTTGGAGAAACGGATAAACGGATCGTCTTCGTTTTCGGTATGGACGAACTACACATAGCTGCTATGTTGTGTACTCTTCTATCGCAAGAATGGTTCGCTGGTAATACTCTATAAATGCTGACAATTTTCATTAATTATCAATTCTAGGTACAGTATCTTAGTTGAAGTGCTAATCTTTGACACCTACTATTATTGTTTTCTACTTAGCATTAAAAAACTATCTCCAAGTATTTAAACACCTTGTATCTTCAATCTGTAGTTACCATTTCTTCTACAGCCGATTACTAATTTATTGTATTTTAAAGGTATTAATTATATTAAACTAGTGTTCGTTAAATCATATATTAGAAGAGATAACAATGCTAGTTCCCTCACTAATATGCACATAGTAAGTGGATTTAAATTGTTATTAAACCTACATTTGCAAACCGGATAATTCGATGTAAATCCATCACTGTTTCTTAATAATACGGCAGCTTCTTCAAGGTTACAAGTAAAATAATAATATCAAAAAATAAATATTAAAATCAGTTACGATGTTTTCTTTGTTATATGCAACGCGTAGTAACTCATCTTCAACCAATATATCGCATTGTAAGTGACTATAATGTATTGTTGCCAAAAAAGGTGTATTATAGCACATTGTGTACATTACTGTACAAATAAAAAAATAGCAAAACGCATTTTTGCGTTTTTACTACTTTTTTGTAAATTTACTGTAAATTAATACACACAACGTTAAAAGGTTTGGACTTCCGCTCATTCTTGTTAGAGAAATCTTTTTGTCAGAAAAACCGAATACATTTATAAAAGTATATTGTTTTCTGAATCTTTTCTTGTGAAAAGAATATGTCCGATAAAATGACTACTAGAAAATTATAAACCAGCAAATGTGTGACATTTTTCACAAAATTTATTAAATCGAAAAGAAGTACCAAAGCAAGTTCTCTACTTGACTAATAGTCGGTATGACCTCCACCACGTTCCAATAATATATTGACTCGTCTGTGCATTGAGATAATCAAGCGGTTAACGATCTCTTGTGGAATATTGTTCCATTCCTCTTCTGCCACCACGATTAACTCATCCACAGTCTGAGATGGAGGAATACGATTATGAATGGCTCTAGCAACAAAATCCCACATGTTTTCAGTAGGATATATGTCAGGAGAGTTGGCTGGCGAATCTAATCTATTATATGTCCTATTTTTCTTAATTGTTATGGACATAATTAAGAAACGAAACGTCCAATCAAGTTGAAATTTGATACAGTTGCGTTTTAGATAAGTACAAGCATTATGAAGGAGTAAGTAGTGCTGTATATCGTAGGCGGCGCTCTTGGCAGTTTTTTTGTAACTAATTATGGTGAAGAAATTAATTTTGCGCAGAAAAGCTATACCTGTTCCATGTAACTGTACCTTCTTTCTGCAGCTCCTCCATTAAATTGATTTTGACAATAAACAGTGATCATATCTGCTGCTTCTGAGTTGGGAAACTGATTATGTAGAGGTATGTTTTCAAAATTTTACAAAATACTACTAATAATTTGAAATTATTTACACATTATATTTACACTACACAACTACACTCAGTACAGCAATTAATATTAATATAACAGGCTTTTGATCAAATTTTTATCTAATTCAAGCGTATCAACGTCAGTTTGACAAATGATAACTTGATAGAATTAGAAAATTTATTTCTATTTTATTGTGCTCAAATTTTCAATTGCGTTTTTACCGAAAACGGGGCATTTTATCGACATTAAACAAGTATGGCTTTTCTACGCAAAATTAATTTCTCCATCATAATTTTCACTCAAGCGTATCAAAATAGGACCAACAAAAAAGATACAATAAAAATTAATTGTAAAAAAACTGCCAAGAGCGCCCTCTACGATTTGTGGCACTACTTACTACTTCACAATGTTTGGACGTATCGTTTCTTAATTATGCCCATAACAAGAAAACCTTTTTTTTTCTTTGAAGCCCTGTAACTTCTAAACGAAGCACTTTTGGACTAAGCTAGGTTTTTCTAAATCGGTTCTATTTGATCACAGGAAGCTATGTTTAAGCTAGGACACCCTGTATACAGGAAGAGGGGAGGTTCAAGACTTTTGACGTCGTGTGTACATTCAATTTGAAAATTACCGTTTTATTTTCACAATGTCAATGCAAAAATATTGAATATTTCTAAATTGTCAATATAAACACGGGAAATTATAATAAGGGACGTGATTTATTTATGAAACGTAATGTAAACGCGAACGAATAGATGTGAGTTATTATCACGTGATGTACATACGTTAGGTTTATCTCTTTTAAGGCTTACGGTGAGCGCTCTATCAAACGATATATAAGATCTGTTCCAACAACCGTCGAGAACTGGTTCAGTACCGTAAGAAATGTTTGACCAACACCGTCTTACGTCGCATTCGCCGAGAGTACATTAACAACTGAACTGACTAACTAATTCTGGACGGTTCGGAATCGATTCTTGCTGTGTTGGAACAAACCCATAGTTTTCGCTTAGTAACTCCTTAACGGATAATGATAAAAATATACGGTTTTTTTAAATAAACTATAAATATTATTTTACGTCGACGCTGTGTTTTGAAATTTTGAAAAAGTGTATAATTAATTTTTTTTAAATGAATTTTGCATATTTTCAAAATTCCAAAACACAGCGTCGACGTAAAATAATATTTGTAGTCTATTAAAAAAACCGTATATTTTTATCATTTTTCGTTGAGGAGTTACTGAGCGAAAACTATATCCCTTTGAATCGAGCGCTCACCGTAAGCCTTAACCACTGTTGATGTAGTACTGCGAGTATTTGATTAGATATTCATGTTGGTAAAAATTTTGTAAGAGTGGGGGGCAGCATATACTTTGAGAAGGATAAAGTTCTTCAATGTTAAAACTTCAGCGAAGCTTCGCAAATTACCTTAACCGTTTATTTTGTTTTTAATCTCAAATATGCTAAGCGGACGTGCTGTGTTTTATAATTTGTGCAAAGGTATTTTTTTAAAATACGTCTTTTTCACAGAAAATAGTTATAAACTTAAATGACAAAGATAAGAATAAGCAGAAGTTTTTAAAAATTAATTAGAGTGGTCCAACTAAGTATTAAATGAAAGTTATACTGTCCTCTTAATTTGTAACGAACGGTATTTATCTATTTAGTACCTCACTACATATTTCATTGTGTAACGAGTGTTAAGTTAATATAGAATTACGTAATTATTTTGATATTCTGTATGAAAAATTTAAAATTACACCCGGCAATTATACCTACTCTGTATTTAATATCATATTTTTTTGTATAGTTACCGAGAAAAAAATATTGAAGTTATAGTATATTCAACTTTTACATCGCTGGGCTATTGTAGTTTCTAGCCAGGCGATTGCGAATATTGAAATCCGATTACTTATAGTATTAACGTTTTTGCGATGTGAGCGTCTACTATCAAAAATGGTTTACGTGTATAGAAACTCGAGGTTGATGGATATGGTTTTAATTTATCGTGAAGTGGAAACCCGATAAACATGTGCCAAATGCAGTTACTTTTACCGCAGTGTGTAATGAGTGCAAGTATAGTGCAAGGCGGGTGTGACACGGGAAATTTGCAACCCAATCCTGGAAGAAATGGAGGTCCAGGGCGTCCACGGCGTATTGTAGCAGTGTGGCGTTTCATACACTCAATTATATCCATACCATGTACAGCATGTCCAAGTGTTAATTAATACCAAGAGATAGAGCAAGGGGGACCGGTACCATGACCGCCATGATCTCCTGATTTTAAATCCTTTGAACTTCTTTTTGTGCATCTGCTTGAAAAATTTGTAGAATTCCGTAGAACAAAACTCTCATAAGTAGACATACTAATAGTATACTGAGAATTTCAGAGTTATTTCTGAGGAACAGATCGATATGTCTCTCGAAACGCCAAAAAATCAAAATCGACGACCAGCCTGGAAATTGTTCAACCACTGGTCGATCAACGGAACCTGAAAACCAAACTAGAATTAGTTATATTAAGAATGTGTTCACTGAATGACAACTTCTCATTAAAAAGTGCTTCAAGATTCTTAACAAATTTAGGTCTACCTAATATAATGTTTTAGAGCTTATAATCTAAACAATATACTTAATTCAATACGTTTGCAATAGGTTGAAAAAAGAAAGAAAGAGTAAAGTCTACTAGGCATTCGCAACATTTCCTTAGCATGAACAAATTGAATAGTACATTATAATAGACATTAGGTCATATTTTCTCTTATATTTATATATGGGAGTATGAACTCACATTTTATACTTTGTCGTTTGATCATATCCCACGTACCTAAGAAATTTATTACCTCTTAAGCAGAAAATTACCTTCCTCCGCTGCATACAGGCTTTAATTGATTTCACAGTTCATAAACTATAATAGTTTCTGTAACAGAATCAGATACGTATGGAGTTCCTGGTAAAACAAACGATTATCTATTGTTTCTTGGAATTGTTGTTAAAGAAATTGCAGTTTTGGGTTGGCTAGATGTTTTAATAATAGAAACAAAATTAAAGACATATTATATTCTAAAAAATATGTTAATATAGAATAAATTACTTCATGGTGTTTACATGGAAATATCAAATACGTAAAAGGTGATTAAATTATAAAAGTTATGTAATGACAATGGTTCTTGAATAATGTGATTCGTTTTCCTTAACTTATGAGCACAAACATTATTAGAAAAATGAAATAATATGACAACTGCTTTTTTATTTATAGTAACTTAGTGATTAGAATTGTTAACAGTCATAAAGTTTCAAGGAATATATAGAGTGTGAGGTTTATAGTGCAAAAAGTTCTGGGATATTTAAAGCTGTTTCATTGTATTTTCTTGTTATTAAAATTAATTTCAGATGCGGAACAAAAGTAAAAACAGAAAACAATCCAGCTGGTGGAATGAGGAAATAAGATCAGAAATTAAAACCAAAAAGAACAAGTGGCATACTTATCTCAGAAATAGAAACGACAATACATACATGTCATATAAGGAACAAAAAATAAAAGTAAAAAAAATGGTGAAACTGGCAAAGGAAAGATCATTGGAAGAATTTGGAATAAAAATGGAACAAGACAGCCTCATCAACCACAAGCTATTTTATAAAGTACTAAAAACACTAATGGAAGAAAAAAGCAATAGATATACGCACCTAACAGCTAAGGATGGGAAAGTATTAGGCGGTGACGTGGATATAATGACACGATGGAAAGAGTATTTCGAGGAACTACTGAACATAGATTAAAGATTAGTGGAAGAAGAGGTAGATGAAAGAGAAAATATAAAACAAGACATAGAAAGGGACGATCAAGATGAATTTAACATAGAAGAGGTAATAGATGCAATAAAAAGGTCGAACAGAGGAAAAGCAATAGGATATGACTATATATAAACAAAAATGTTCTCGAATCTTGGAAGCAAGGGCAGGGAAATTCTGACGACTCTGTTTAACAAAGCCTGGAAAGAGTGTTGTATACCCAAAGATTGGAAAATGGGCATAATAGTACCAATACATAAAAAGGGTAACAGCAGGGACTGCAATAATTACATGCGAATAACGTTGCTGAGTATAACGGCCAAAGTATACGAAACATTCCTAGACAGAAGATTGAAAAATATCACAGATACACAAATGGAAGAATCGCAGAGCGGATTTAGAAAAGGAAGAAGGATACAAGACCACATATTTACAATAAAGCAGATGATAGAAAAGAACTTAAATAAATATATTTGTACGTATACGTAGCTTTCATAGACCTAGAAAAAGCATTTGACAATGTATCAAGAAAAATGATATGGAAGAGTTTGGAAAGAAGAAGAGTCAAATGTCAGCTAATTAGAAATATAGCCAAAATATATAAACACATAGAACTACCAACAGAGAGTCGGAGGATTTTGAGACCAAAAAAGGACTGAGGCCGAGTGGGGTGCTAAGTCCAACTCTCTTCAACATAATGTTGGACGATGTTACTAAAGAAGTCAAACAAGAAGTGAAGAAATTGTACGTAGAGTATAGATATTTGGAACCAGCATACATATCGGAATGCGCATTCGCGGACGACCTGATGATATATGCTAAAAATGAGAAAGAACTACATTACAACGTGGAATATAGCACTCAAATAGAGAAACCTAAGAATTAACATAGGCAAGATAAAGATAATGGTGATAAAAAAGAATATTCAGACAACAGTAAAGCTCGACGATAAAAAGATAGAACAGACAGAAAGCTTCAAGTACGTTTACTCCCAGTAAAGATACAAAAAGACTGGAAGAAAGAAAGAAGAAAGAAAATGTAACAGAACTATATTACGCGTTAAATAACACATGCATAAGGAAAAAGGATGCGAGAGTTGGACACTAACAAAGCAACAGAGAAATAAATTATAGGTCGTAGATATGAAGTACTTAAGAGTCGTCAAGGGAATAACAAAGAAGGACAAACTACGAAATAACCACATAAGCAAAAAGTTACAAGTAGAACCAGTATTTGTGAGCATAGAACGTCAGCAATTGAAACGGTGTGGACATCTGGTGAGAATGAAAGAGGGAAGGCAGGCAAAAAGGATATGACAGACAAAGGCAGTGCAGCAGAGATCCAGAGGAAGACCGTGGGATGACGTGATAGCGGATAACCTGAGAAGGAAGAGCAAAACATGGAAAGAGGAAAAGAACTAGCAATGAACAAAAAAGACAAGGCGAGTCTTGTGCATAATTAATTCAGTTCACCTTAACACCTTCGGGTACAATAAGGTTTTTGATTTTTTATATATAAAATAAATTTCAAACAGTTAAAAAATGTCTACTTATATTTTTCTTAAATGATGAGATTACTAAAGACTTCTCAAGTCAAAAGAAGGTAAAAATCTGTATAACTCAGCACCAAATGCAGTCTAACACAAAACGAAAAACGACACCAACCTGCACATCCTAGATGAGATAGATTTTATCCGTGAGTACACTATAGAGCAATGATGAAAATAAAAGATATTAACAAGGATTCATATATCTTTCTATATATTTTATGCAGTCAAGCAGGACAGAACCGGCTTTTAATTTTGGTCTATATTAAAAAAATCTAAATTATCCCAATTTCGAAATAATGCCATAAAATAACATTTTGCTTAAAATTTAAAATGTCTGAAAAGTCATAATCCGTCACAAGATCAAAGTATGGTATAAATTTACCATATATAGAGTGTTTTTTCCATGGTTCACCATTGGCATCTCGGAAACCGTAAAATATACAGGGTGGTACAAATGTTAAAAATGCACCTTTTTATGGCTATCAAGATAAATCAAACAGATGCAAGATATCTGCTGCCGTTGTTGAAATATTGAAACAAAATTTTGTACAAAACAATTTTGGAAAATGCCGTCTAACGTCAATATTTTTCAGCAGAAAGAGTTAAAATTTGGTACAGGGAGATAACAACTAATATGGCGCACATAAAAAAAAACAATTGAATGTTGCATAACCGAAAATAGTGGTCGTAGAAATTTTCTTTCGATGAAATTCGATTTCTCGTATACTCATATCTCCTGCATCAAATTTCAGCTCTTTCTGTTCAGAAATAGTTACACTAGATGGCATTTACAAAATCGCTTTTTTACAGGTTTTTCTCACAATATTTCAGCACCGGCAGTAGACATCTTTGTTTGGTGTATTTTAAGACGATTAAAAGCCGCAACTTTTTTCAAATTTGAGCCACCCTGTAGTGTCCCTCAGGTTAAAATCTCTGGAAATAGAAGAAAGCTGTGGAATTTCGTCGACAATGTTTTTTTACAATTAGTTGCCTGAAAGGATCTTGTATTCTACTAACCATTTTATTGATTTGACAAGAGCCTGGCCTACTACGATTTTTTATCAAAAAGATAATATTGCCAGCTATTCAGCACTCATCAAAATATCCATATACCAAATTTGATGTAATAAACAGGTCAAAGATTGCCATGAAAATGAAAACAAATACCAATCGGATAGAAACACATACACTACATGTATAACACTTTAAATTGCGACCACCGTAAAAATTATGAAATACTAAATCTTTAAAAAAAATTGCAAAAGATTAATCTAAATTAAATTTTAGTTCTCTTCACCTCCTTTCAGGCGAACACATTTTAACAATAGTTTTCGTAAATTTAAAATTACTTTACATAGAACATTGTTTAATGCTTGCTATGCGTGAATTCGCGATTCGTGATGTGCGATGAGTGATTTGTATAGAATTCGTGCATAGTGCGTAAGGTAACATTAACGAATTTCTCACAAACCACGCATCGTGCATTACGAATCGCGAATTCACGCATAGATTGTAGCAAACCTAAAGCCCGATACAGACTATGGGTGAATTCGCGATTCGTGATGCGCAAAGAGTGGTTTGTAAGGAATTCGCATATAGGGAATTGCGTATTCACGCAGGTTAATATTAACAATTCAATACATTTTTTTTGTACGTTAATTGTTTTTACTGTAGCCGCGTAAAATAATTTTTAATTTAAGAAGACGATTAGAAACATGTTTGTCTGGAAGGAGATATGATAGAGAAAACTAAAATTTAATTTAGATCAACGTTTATATAATTTTGTTTGTTTGTGTGGTGTAATTCTTATATTATTTTTACACTGGTCGCAATGAAAAATGTTAAACTTGTATTGTGTGTATTTTTTCTTCGACCGATTGGTATTTGTTTCCACTTTCATAGCAATCTTAGACTTTATTATAATTTTTGGTTGTCTGAATTTTCGTATCCTATAAAAACATATAATAGATATTTTTCGATCAAATAATTTGGTAAATGTGTATTTTAATGGATGCTGAATAGCTTGGTAATATTATCTTTTTGATAAAAAATGCCTAATAATATATAAAAATCATAGTAGGCCAGGCTTTTGCCACAATGAAATGGTTGGTAGAATATAACCTTTCTTAAAGGTAGTAATTGTAAAAAATACCTTCCTTCAAATTTTTTGATACCCTACGGATTAGATATATATATATATATATATATATATATATATATATATATATATATATATTAATTATTAATTACCTACTGAAAACGTTCACGTAACGCCACTGGAATAACAACAGCGTCGATCGAATAGATACTTTAATGTTGTGACCCGCTGTGACTGGCGCTCATCAGAGCATCGCTTATCGACAAACATTTTCTTGTAATCCAATTTGTTCACCTATCCAGCCGGTTACGTACTAATCTGGCCAAATGAGCATCTTCAGCGTGTGAATAGAAAGTACCGATGCGGTCAGCGTCTTCAGATGTGAAATAGTTGAACAATTTCCCATACGTCTACCGCGACAGTTAAGGGGTCCACGTTTGAAAGTGAGTCTGTAAAAATGCAATTTTAAAATGTATATAAAAACGAACTTAGCTGTTCAAAACTACGGTACTAATTTCTATCCGAAGATGAGCAATAATAATTTTCAACAATGTTTAGAATTTCAAACTCTGAATAAATAAAAATAAAAACGGTAAACATTAGAATGAAATGAAAAAGGTATTCGAAGATACTTTTAAATTTAGAAAGATGTTACAATTTTTTTAGTCTTTGCTGGAAGAATAAGTGTAGACGACGTAAGAGAAGTAGATTGCGTTTTAATTGTAAAAATATTCTTCTAGATGTGGGACTAGACACTTTATCATGAAGGAGTAAAGTATGCCTGAAGTTACTACCGTTCAAATAAATTTGAAAAATTTACTTTACGTTACTCATAAATTTTCAAGGATAGTTATCGATTGATCAAGTAAAAAATAACATTTATTTTTTTACCTGCTTTATAATGTGCAATTCTTTCTGCAATTTGCAAATCTCTTGCATGTAGGCATGCGCTCTGAACAGTACCGTATTGCAAAAGCCGTTATACCTGAAAGACTCACTCACTCACAAAGACTGCACTTTCAAAATATACGTCTTGCTCGATTTTAATTGCAGCCTTTTTGCAATTCTAGGGAATTATTTAGTGATTTTTATGATTACTACCATACGCAAAAATTCCTTGGCTGCACTTTCAAATTCAAATTGCCTTCTTTCCCTTCTACTTGATTATTATTTAATTGTTGAGCTTGCAAAATATATTAATTGAAACATTCATTTTATATGTCATGCTGTTTGTTGTTGTCACATGCCATATTTTAATAAACAGTTTAGTTTTTAGTGTGCATTCGTGTTGAAGTTTTGGAATCGCTTCTATTTTAATTGTGACTTGACGACTGAATTTTAGGAATTGTATTGCAGGTGCAAAGGCTTGCCGCAATCCATTGCAAAAATAATTGCGGACTGTAAACCCGGTTTTATTCCTTCAGCAAATACGATACCGAAAGTTGATCTGCTTAAGTGCTAAATTAATTTATTATTGTTTTGACGATACATCGGTTTACTTCCTTCATTAGTTATTGGACTGATCGTTGTCAAATGGCAAATCGGCAATAGTATAAGTATATGAGTTGAACTGTATATCCTCTGAAGTTCACCAAGGGTCTATATGAAGTCCATTAGATACTATTATACAAGGTATTTTAGAAAGAATGGCTCATACATTATGGTTAGCTTCCTCGGACCAAAATAATATTATTTAAATCAACTTACGTTAGTAGAATAATTTTGCTTCTTTAAAGAAGTTAGAAGTCTTTTTATTACATTTTTTACGATATTATTATTATTATTATTTGTTGGGTAATTGCACTTAAATTTTGAAAAAGAAAGCTTCTTTTTGGGATAAACACGATTATTGAATTGATTTTGGGTTAAATATACAGAGCGTTCTAGACGCCTGTGCCATTATATTACATTTTTTTCTTTAAGGGTAGAGATTTTTAGAAAATTAGTTCTTTCGAAACAAGCCTGGATTGACTTTACAAAATGGTATAAGATGATTATAATGATTTTTATATTAAACTATTATATATCGCTTCTAAAGTGCGCGTATCTAGAACATATGCACCTTAACTATCCATCTTTTTATATTTGGAGTGACGTTTAACATAGCACTGATACATTTCAAAATATGTTGCAAAATTCATACCGATGTGGATCGTGACGTATGTATATGGTGAGCACAATTAATTATGCGTGTGCCAAACGGCGTGTTATGGTTTTATGGCAGGTTATGTAACGCGTCGAGCGTTTGTCCGATGTCGCACATTATTCTGCAATAACTGCAAGTCGGAATAAATGGAAATCTAACTCAGTGGAATGTGCGCTATTTATTTGTCTCTTCAGGAAGAGAGTAAGCTTTGAAGAGGTGTGTATTTCTCTCGGATTTGATTTTTGTCAGTTTTCCAACGTTTCTTTTTGTATGAAGTGGAATTGGACTAATATAGAAGAAGAAGAATAATGTATTGCATGTTTTCAGTTCTTAAATTATAAATTCAATATCAATAATACTACCACCACCACCATCATCATCATCATCATCATCTTTGTCATTATCATTGTCATTATCATTATCACAATAATTATTATTATAGAACTGTTTTCTTTACTCCTGATTTTTTACAGCGTTCCACTGGACTGTCTTTTTGAATTGAGAATATCTGATATCTTGTAACCGTCTTCACGTTCTATACTTTTTATTTATTCATTTTAATAGTTTCTCTTCAACTTTAATGTTTCCTGTTTATTATTTAACTATAAAATCCGGTGATATCAGTCATTTTAATTGGAGCATTAGTTTTCAAATGTAATATACTACGTTATAAATATCATTTTGTTGTGAAACTTGAAAACGATATATTTTTACAGCTGATTATGCCTAGAGTAAACAGATTTCGGAAGATTTTCCAGTTTTATGACTTTGAAAGGAGGCGCATGGTTGGGTTACGCAAAGCAGGTTCATCGTGAGATAAACTTCTAGAAGGACTAACAGATACTTACATAGTGTGGTGTTACCAGTCGTGAACTCAGGAAGACTGTGAATACAGAATGAAAGGCACAGGCCGTCATAAAGAAATCACAAAGCGTAAAGCAGATATGGAATGACGTACTCGTATTGGTCAACCTTCCTAGATAAAACGTTGGGCTGTCATGTTGCCTCTAATGAAAGCTAGTAGTGATCTGCTACCATACGCGATAGAACTTCATACTTTAACGGCTACTGAGTGATGGACATGACGTTCTCTGTAAAATTGTGGATCACGTTTTTTACTACGTCGCCTTCTCACCCTTTTACGATCATCGTGCATCCTCAGGCAGAAACGGGATTCCCCACTACACTGAACCCCACCTCACCTGATTCAATTCTTGGTCCCCACTAATTCCTCTCTCTACACCATTGTAAGCAGTGAGAGGCAGCCCCCAATGTGGACGACAAGACAAGAGGTCAAAACTTCGTATTCGGTAATATACTGTACGCATACCGACCATCTCCACATGCTCTTCAAACAACTGATTTGCAATAGCCCAGCTGCTGCTAAATCGGTCTATAAGAGCTAAAAGTCGCAATGGACAATTTTCACGCTCTGTGGTTCCTCTGCGACGGCCGGGGCCTTTCTCTCTGTGTCCACGGCAAATAGAATGAAGTCCATCTTACACACACATCTCCAAGTCTATTAGATCTTTATCTTCTGTGATAGTCTTCGAGTTCTCCTAAAGCTTCCTTAATTGACATGTTGGTTAACAATGGTGTTACGACTCACTAGTTTATCATCTGAATTTAGTTGAATTGGCTGTGTCCACGGCAAATAGAATGAAGTCCATCTTACACACACATCTCCAAGTCTATTAGATCTTTATCTTCTGTGATAGTCTTCGAGTTCTCCTAAAGCTTCCTTAATTGACATGTTGGTTAACAATGGTGTTACGACTCACTAGTTTATCATCTGAATTTAGTTGAATTGGCTTCATCTTGTTGATTTTGACATAGAGTCCTGCTTTCCCTATGCAGTCCTTTGTAAGGTTAAAAGCTCTTGCAATTTGTTTTTCTACATTTCTGCCTTCATTGTTTTTTATCTTATACATATATCAGATTTTCCATTAAGTTTGGCACTTTGGCGACATATGCTTTGGTGTCCAAATTTACTTTGGCGATGAGCTGAACTTCCTTCCAATATAGGTTTGGTTTTAGAGATTGCTACAGTTCTTAGTTCTTCCGTCACTTACTGGGTTTAGAATGCTAATGACTCCCTCTTTTGGAATTATTTAAATACTATGGCGATATGTCTTCAAAATGTCATGAAGTCCAAACCAACAACGTGACGGTCAGCAAGCATCAACAGCCACGGAAGACACAAACCATGAACCATGCTTGTGTTAACTAAAAGAATAAAGTATTTAATAGAAGTCTGACCGTTGAATAATTACGTTGGTTAGATTCAGTCACCTTATTTAAAGGAAGCAATGATACTACTACGCAAGTCGGGATCTAAATATTTGATTTAGGTATATGAGTAAATCAAGAGGAATGGCAAGTGATGATTCTTGCCGTAATAACATTTATTAAGCAAATAGACGGCTGTTAAGTAGTAATAATTAACAATCGGCCACAGCCGTATTCAAATAGACATTAATAGAATAGCTGCACAAGTGCACTATTCCAACGGTAGTGTGCCTGTAATTGCGGGTAATAGCGCGGCCTGTTTCTTGAAATATTGCCCGTAAAGTAACAGCGTAGAGATGAGCGCATTACTGTACACCATTATTTTTACGTGTAAGACGATGCTGGTCGTAATAAGTAATTATTCAGTATATTATCTGTTTGTATGCAAATTATTTTATTTTGCGCAACATTGCTGATAAATATATGGCCTACGTAGTATGTACGTCAGTAGCGTACGCGAATGAGGAGCTCGTTGTGGTTTTAGATGATAAATATCTCAAAAATTTAGATTTGATGAAAATCACCACCAGCACCATCTAGTATAAACCCACCCAATTTACAATTTTTATCAGCAGTCATAAAAAAGTTACAACGTGTTCCCACTTTCCGTTGTCACCTGGTATATTAGTAACAAATACTATAGTCAAATGAAACATTGTCAGGGAAATATTATCTAAAAATGTTATATCGTAATATTGAAATATGAAACGAAATATAATAAATACATTTCTGCTGAATGTTTAATAATTTTGACAACACGAAAAACAAAAAATATGTCATTACTACAGCTGGCAAGACATATGAAATTGGTGTATTGATGGTTGCATAAATAAGGTGTAGGATAACGTCTGACATTTTGATTGCACAACACCAGAATTGAGTGGTGCTGTTGAAGTAATTTTTTTAGAATAAAGAAAACAAAAATATTAAGCTAATGTGAACAGTACAAATTTCTGATTACTAATTTATTAAATTTTTAACAAAAAGACTATGACCGTCATAGTTAACCATATATATCAAGAAGAACAATGTTAGACATTTGTGCAACAATTTCTGGACATTAATTTATTAACTTGTTATAAATTATTTTGATTTTGACTATAAGGTGTTAGAACGAAACGGTTCTAATTTAAAGATATCCTTTAAGTTGGCTACGTTCGTTTTGCAGTCATTTGTTCTGTACGTAAATTATGCTCTGTTGATAAATGATACGGTGCAAAATGAGGACTATGAATTATTGAACGAGTATTAAAGGCACATGAATTAATGCAATAGAAACAACTCTATTACAAGCCACTCATTTAGCAGGCGTCAGAGTAGAATATAATCTACCAGGTCCGTACTTAATTGAACCGGCACGTGTTCGACAAAAAAGTATAGTATATTTCAGGCATTTTCCAGCATATTCTGGATGAAGTCACAATCGAGATGTTGTTGTTATTTTGAGGTGGAAAGCGAAACTTTTGTAGTTATATATGCTTAAAATGTGGCTCTGTTTTTTGTTTAGTAAACTTAGGTACATTACAAAAAGTCAGTGGAAAATTCCATTTAAAAGAATGTTTATTTTACATCAATAGGTGAAAAAACAGAGATAGTTTTCTGTATTACTTACTTACCGTTTAAAAGTTATAAGCACTATCGTTCTAAAGAATCCTTAAGAATAAAGAAATTAAAGGATTAAGGATTAAACTCGATATAGATCAGTGCTGACACCTTTGAAAATGGTAAAAAGTGAAAAAAAATTATGGTAGGATGAAACCCATTGGAAAAGGAAGAGAATACAGCAAAAATGAGAGGAAAAATAATTTACGGGCGATATGAGGTCGGGAAGTGGAAGGGGGTGAGTTTTTAAGGGTAAAAAATGGTTTATATTGATTTCCGGTAAAACTACAAGACCTATGGAAAAAAGTTAAATAGCAGTTGTAGGTAATAAAAAGATCTACAACTGTTATATTTATACTTTTTTCATATAACCTCGAAATTTATGTGAAAAATTCAAATAACCAAGTTTTTGGTTTTTTATTTTTATCTTTTATAAAAAATAATTTTTTTTCACGATATTTGATGAAAACTTACCTTTTTATGTCCCAAATACACTGTAATTTTTTTGATTTAAAATATACATTTTTTCACCTTATTTTGACTTAATATCGAAAAAGCACCCTAATTTTCAATCGAAAATTCTCTCGTCCAAATATCTGCTTTTTTGAAAAAGTCGGTTGGCTTTTTGTTCGTTGGAATCTTTACTATCTTATGGTGTAAAAAAATATACATTACTATGGTAGAAATGATGCGACAAACTCGAATCCGAATTTTTTTTTTCGTTATGTACAATTTTGAGCTATTTATTAAAATTTATACTTTAATTATTCGAAAAACGTAAGATTCCATATTGCACTGATAAACAAAAAAATTGCAAGTCGAAATATACTACTATAATTAACAACTAAATAAGTTAATAAAGTTAATTTAATAAAACACCTACAATATTTTTTCGCTTCTTTGAATTTTCTGGGCCAGAAATATTTGGGCCAGAAATCGAGGTAAACCGTTTTTTACCCTTAAAAACTCACCCCCTTCCACTTCCCGACCTCAGATCGGCCGTAAATTATTTTTCCTTTCATGTTTGTTGTATTCTCTTCCTTTTCCAATGGGTTACTATTATTTTTTTTGGTTTCAAAAATTATCGACCCTGGTCTAATAATTATTTAATACAGTTAAAATAAAGGCTGATAATATGCCCTCACACTACATACATATTACAATCTAATCTCTAAAAGCCCCCCATAAAAAAATCGAGGGGTGTTAGATGTGGTGACTTCCCGGGCCACTGAATAGGTATATTAATCTCAATCCATTTTTCTGGAAAAGTGTTATCTAAATATTTCTGCACAATCCTGACCTTGTAGTGTGGAGCTCTGTCGTGCTGAAACCATAGGTTTATCCTTGGCTACAAACGCACATTCTCCAGAAGTGAAGTTCTTCTTATAGGTTTGGGTTACTCACATTGTTCAATGTATGTTCATAAAAATAAAGTCCAATTAAATACCGATGATGGTTTTGGACTGGATTTAAAAAGTGGGGATTTTCAATGGACGCCTTCTGGTGGTCCGGTTCGTTGCGCCTGTTTGGCAAACCATTACTGACAAATCGACTTTATTCCGTCCAAATAACATACCGAAAAAGATTATGATCAACAGTTTCTACATTTGCTACAATTTGAGCTATAAAATTTAGTCTATTTTCAATGTGACGTTCAGGCAAATACTCCAAATTGTGAATTTTGTAGTCAAGCATTGGTCTTTAAAATTCGTTGAACGGTTGATTTATTCAAATTCAATCGGATAGCCTGCCGTATAGAATTTTGTTGATTTTATTCGAAATACTGTAACAGTATTAACATTGTTTTATACCCTTCGGTCAATTATTGTATTCTTCCGAACAGAAAAAGCATGTGCATTTCGTCGCAGGGTCGCCTCCAATCTTGTAAAGATTTTATGATCAGGAATAAGATATCTAGTTAAATCCTTTTATTTACTCTTAATGGCATGTATATACTTTAAAGAAAGAACATTCAATTATTTTAAAGCGACGACTTGATCCTTCCACCGCTAATGTTCTTTTTAGGTGGTATATCTTTTGAGACTTTTTAGGATGATACCTATTGCTTATAACTTTTAAACGAGGAGTAATACACAAAAAATTCTCTAGTAAAAGTTTATTGGAATAAAGCGAGCTTTTTAACATAAAAAAAATTTGGGTATGTTTCTGAAAAAAATATAATTGATCACGTCAATAGTTGTTCCTGTCAAATCCTAAAGATTTCGATTGAAAATGGAGCTTACCTCATCCCATTTTTATTTAAATTTTTTGTATAGTCACAGCAGGCCCATACTGTCGAGTTTGAGACACCCTGTAGATTTAAATTTGATCAAATCAGCGAATTTATTGTAACGCGTAAAATGATGATACAAATATGGTTTAATTTTGGTTTCTTTATTAATTTCTTGAACAATTAACGTGTTTCCCAAGCTACTTTAGATTTGCTACAGTACACCTGCTAATGGTACCTATAGTTGAACTGTATTATTACTGGCTGGTTATTAGAGGCATTTACGCAGTCAGTTGATGACCAACTATGCGGCTAATGAGGGAAGAACCATAAACAAAGGAACAAGGTTAATTATTAACTAAGCTGAACCCTGACTGCTGGTCATCGAGATGGACACAATCGACAGGTGCTTGAGGAACTGTTCGCTATTGCAAAATTGGAACAATGGTTAATTGGACATAGTGGTAATAGAAGAGAAATAGGTACAAATACAGCAAACATCAATTATGATGAGGTTTATTTTTGACTCTGCACCTTGAATATTGCTGTTTGCTTATTGCAGTTATGTAGGATACATGGTTTACTGTCACCTGTTACATATAGGCTAAGCAGCTTCATCGACAAATACCTAATGCTTATTCCATTAGATATTGTTATAGGCAATGTACAGAGACAATATTTATTCTTCCCTGTCAAGATACTGATATTACTTCCATTGAGTTTTGTTTCTTTCTTTTGCAGAAAATAGTCAATGATACTTTTTTTTTTTTGATAAATATATAAGGTGAACCATTAATAATAGGCCATAAACAACATAACATGGTAAATGACAGATCAAATGTAGATAATAATAACAATTACATACTTGATTTTTTAATATGTAGTAGGAGACAACCAAATGTATTTTTCGAAAATAAAAAGAGAAAATCTCTTATTAAGAGAATTAGAAAATGGTGAAAAATGGGTTAATTTTTTCAAAGTTTCTCTAAATATTGATAAAATACAAATTTGTTATATCACAATACTGATTAGAATAACTGAAAATAAATTATAATGGAATTTTTAAAGTCGGGTGTAAGCAGAAGTTTATTAAGTATAGGTACCATTTTTACGTTAAAATGATGCCCGAATAAGATTTTGTAGTTACCCAAATCAGGACGTATCGTCAACAAAAAATAAGAAAGAAATATCATCAGGCATTGTTAATGTAGTGCCCTCTATAGTCAATCTTGATTTAATACATAAATTATGTTTCCTTTATTAAAAATGTTTTTCTACCAAATTTGGTGACAATCGGTTGAACGGTACTCGAGTTGTTGCAAAAAATAAACGAAAAATTAATTTAAATTTTGACAACCTGTATCCTTTTCCACAGCTACATTTTTGCTAAAACAATAGCAATATTTTTATATTTTGTCGCAAAGCTATCGTCCTTGCTTTATGGCACATTATTATTGTTGTTCCACCTTGTATTTATTTAGTTTTATACCTTACACTATCGTTGATATCACTTCCGATATGTTAAGTTTTTGTTAATAAAACTGACTATGATAAATGTTTGGAAATGTGCATAATGTGATCGACTATCGACCATCATTTATGTACTATAGTTTCGAGCTTGCACTGTCATTGATGTCACTTTGGACATGTCCCCAATTCAAGGTATTTAGCTATTCAATCAAAAACACTTTAATTTCAAAGAATAAGCTATTTTAGCTCAACATTATGTAATGTTGATTCAAATATTTAGCCTTTTACTTGAACATGATTTTTCTTGGCTAATGAAAGCCATTGCTGTTAGGCATTTGTACTGCATGTGCTTCGTCCGACAAGGAGTAGCTAATGACCGTTAGATGTAGCTTGTTATATTTCGCATATCCTGTAGACCGCCGGAGGATGATAAACCCTTACCGATAGGGTTTGCCAGGACGGGTGACAGAAGGAGACCTGTAGTGAAGCCGCAAACGTAGACGAGGCTGAACGGAGAAGGGGTCACCTCTATAAGGTGAAAGAGTCCACCTGTTCAGTCCTACAGAGCAATAATGTGGGAGATTATTCTTCTCGGTCCTGCACATCCTATGTCATTTATCTTGCCAAGAATATTGGCGCGTACTTTTAAAAACTGTTAAGACAAATATAAAATTTAACTTTTTCGAATATGGAGGAGCACTGTCCTGTTAAAAAATCAAATGATCTTCATCATACTTCATATTTTCAATAATATTAGTCAAGGCAGGGTCAATACCGTCTTCCAGTAATTGCAAATGCATTTGGCCAGTCAAATTACCAGGAAAAAAGAACCCACCAGCCGGTCACCGAAAGTTCCAGCCCATACATTTAATCTTTCCAGTTGCTGTGTATGTACCTCGTGAAACATTCTTGGGTTTGAATCTGCAATCATCAGAAAAACAGATGTTAAAAAGGAACTGGTGATCGTTCCCTGCTCGCTCATTCATTATTTCGCAAAATTGCAAACGGCGGACTAAATGTATTTTGTATGGATGGAATTTATTCTTCTTCAAAATGGTTTGCTGCTAGTTCGGTTGATCCCAGACACAGATGCCAGCTGCCTCGTATTCTCATTTCTCATTTTTTATTGGCTACGTTCCCTGTGTGTTGAAATTGTTTTACTATCTCTATAACATACTTCCTCCTGACATGTCGATCTTGATGTTGTTCATTAAATGGTTGAACTGTTCTATTCGCACATTTATTGTTCCTAATGTAGAGCGAAATGATATCTACCCTTTCCGCAATGGAATAAACCTAAGTGTTTAATTTTCAAAAACACAATTAAATAAACTACCAACCAACGCTTCCAAATAATACTAGAAAATAAAATTGGAATCCACTAAATTTACGTTCGTTGTGTGTGTATAGCATTCATTTCTATTTTTTACAATTGTTTTTTTTACGAAAGTGATAATAAATTTTTATATATTTTTAGGTATTAATAATATTGTGTGAAACTAACTACTCAGTGGACAAAAGCCCCAACCTGCGTTGAATTACACCCACAATATCTACCCATATATTCCTTATTATTAGCTTTTGTAACATTTTTTTACTGTTTTAGAAAGGTATTTTAAGCTAATATAAATCAAATCTCCTACAATTCCTATCAATGAAGTCATATGTATGCTCTCTGATATCAAACATCTAGGTATGCTAATGAACAATTCCACAGACAAAGCTCTATTCAATAATTATCTAAAGAAAATAATCTAATTTACTAACCTGCTAATGAAACTCTCTATAAATATCTAACTTCACTTTTTGGCAGTGGGAACACGACAAATTCAACCACAATAGATGAGATCTGACCTATTTCTGCATTTTTAGGATTGCTTCTAACTATAAAAATTATTATAAAAATTAAAATTATTTAACTTCAAATAAAAATCGACGGGTTTGAGCATTTTTGTACAATCTTGACGCAGTTCCTTAAAATGGGTCTGTTTCGTTTTCTTCTGGCCACCCCGTATATGTCCGTGAAAAACTGTTAGTCTAACAGTTTTTGAATAAATTTAAGTTATTTTTTTCTCGGTATATGTTTTGGTGCTATTTTTAAGGCTTCCTTAATACAATTGTCAACATGATAACTACGGAATACAGGGTTAACTATGACTAAGTACAAAAAATTTAACCACGTGCTCAGGGAAGCCTAAAAGGCAATAAAAAAAATATTCCAGAATTTTAGCTCGATATTTAAAAAATGGGGCAAAACCCTTTTTTCCTACGGAAAGTCGGCGCCTATGATAAGAAACCACTGAGATGGCTTAGATCCATAGATAAAACTTACATCTGTCAACAATATTTACTACCATCGTCGTTTTTTGCAGCATTTCTAAATGTAGAAACGAAATTTAACATTCTTATTAATAATAATACCTGATAGATAGGTAACAGTTAATCCACTTAGCTCCAGTATTTTGCATTCGTTTTCCATTATTTGGTTATAAACTGGTAGAACTACATATTCGCTCATTACAGCCACTCACTACCGATAAAAGACATTCCCGTAGATACAATTAGATAAAATGCCTATTTATTATAACAAAATCGAAAGGAATAAGTACCTAATAGACGTTTTAATGTAACCGCGGCAGTCTATATCGAAAACAATTTTTTTTGGCTTTATAAATAAGTTTGGAATTTTTTTGAAGGGTTATTCCGTTAATTCTTATTTTTTCCTATCCCCTCCTAAAATATTTGTACTAAGTCATAGTTAACCCTGTATATAATTCTCAAATTTTATAGCCTGTATGCTCCTGGCTGCACCCTGTCCTGTCACTATTGAATAATTGTGAATATTTTCAAAGAATATGCATCGACTGTTAGGCGTAATTAGTAAGTCCTCAGTTGTGAGACCCTTGCTAGTCAGAAAAGGTAAGGAGTAAGGAAACGTGAACTATGGCTTGTCATGCTTGAAATTACCTGGGATTTTTAAATTAATGAATGGGAAAAGTATGGTTATTACGCCGTCTAGTAAATCAAAAAATTACAGGCTTTGAGAGCTTGATAATAGGCAGGTAATGATGTGGCATACGATGGTCGCTAATTTTGGAAGGATTAATAATGATCACTAAGCGTTTTGGTGAAATGTGTGAATTATAATCATCAAGGCTTGTCTTACATTTTAGAAGTTCAAGAAATTAAC
Organism: Monochamus alternatus; assembly: GCA_037114965.1. Classification (NCBI taxonomy): domain Eukaryota; kingdom Metazoa; phylum Arthropoda; class Insecta; order Coleoptera; family Cerambycidae; genus Monochamus; species Monochamus alternatus. The sequence continues at coordinate 127,778,220 of CM073426.1, forward strand.
AAAAGAATTTGATACTTATCTATTACTATTTTGTCGTGTATTTACTATTATAATTAGATGTTATTATATAACGTAGAGGAGTGGAGCAAAGTTGCATCTTTAAGGCCGAACAAAATTTTTAAATTTAATCTTTGCCTATTTTGAAGTAGAAATGGAATAATTACAGCACTGAGAAAAGGCAACAGTTTTCTTGATGTCAACATTTTGATTGTTGCCGCAAGAACATTTTTCTTGAATTAAAACAAAGGTGATTAAAATAAAATTAGGCAAACTATTTAAGCTAACAAAAAAAATTAGGTACACGATAGGTCTAATTTTCATAAAAACTGTGTAAGAACCAACACATAAAAATCATCACTATTTTGAATTTCTTACAACACTAAAATTATATAAAGTAACTCATTACTGATATAAATTGTATACATTTTGTGAAAAATAACGAAATAGATTCATAATACAACTCAATTTTGTGTTTGGAATAACTAACTGAAAAATTGTTCAATGTTAACCTTAAAAGATTTATTTAGCTAACAAATAACTGAGGGAATATTACTCAATGAATTGTCTTATTATTTTAAAACATTCGGGTGTGAACTCGTTTTAACAACCATTTGCGCTGATTTTGAGTGAAATTTTACTCAAAACTTTTTACGGTATACTGTTAGTTTCATTCAACGATTTCTCATGTTTGACGTTAAATCAGCTTTATAATTTGTTCCATCTACCGATATTAAATGAACTGTTATTTTGTTTGACTTAAAGGTGTCAAATTATTAAATTAAATAAGAAGGAAAGGAGCTTAATGGATCATAATCTAATAAGAGACAGGTGGATTTTAACGGCGTGATGGATCCAGAGAAAAAAGATGGAGGGAACAACGAAGCAACTGCGGACGTTGTTTCTGGGTTTTTGCCCTTCATCAGCGCAGTGCAGCTTAAAAACAGGATGGAATAAGAAAAAAGGACAAAGGACACGAACACAAGAGAATGACAAGTAGCCTGCTTATCTCTATTTGCGGCTTAAATTAAATATTTCTAATTAATTCTCTCCAACCAAACCATAATTTCAAAGTGTACAGTATTTTAGTTTAACAATATGTAATGTTGATACAAATTTGTAGCCTTTCACTTGAAAATAATTTTTGTTAGCTTGTTACATTTCGCGTACGCTGTAGAGCACCAAAAGATAAACCCTTGCCGACGGGGTTTGCCAGAACAAGAGGCAGGAGAAGGCCCCTAGTAGAGAAGCCGGCTTTGGCAGCAAGCGCAGTCCGCAATCGAGGGTAGAAAGGGGACTGGTGGTCCAGCTCTACAAGGCGTCCGGGCCTACCGCGCAATAATGTGGGTGAAGAGAGATATTCTCTCTGGGCCTTCCACATCCAACGTCATTTATCCTGTCAAGAATATTGGCCCGTACTATAACATTTAAAATGTCCAGACAAACACAAGATTTATCCTTTTCGAAGGCTAGATTAACAATATGATGTTTACATAGAACAGTTTCGTAATTGTTGTTTGAAATCTTTATATCAATTAACAGAATCAACATTAACAAATATATTTTTAGGTTTCTTTTACCAATATTTTTATGTCGAACTACAATATTAATGGAATATTGAATTAACAAATATTTGTTGACAAGTGAGATATAGATTTGAATATTGGTACATAGGATATTTCATATTTAGGTGTTTTAAAGAAAGTTCCTTAAATTTTCCTGCTGGATGCAAAACGAAACTTTATTACAGTAGGCTTTGATTAAATCGAAACAAATATTTTGTAAAATGCGACTCAGGATAATTATTATTAAGTTGTCAAAATAGCTAAATTAATGTTATACGAGTTTAAAATTTGCCTATTTCAGTGAAAGTATGATTCAATACGCTAATAAAGGAAAATAAGTTATGCTTGTCATTTATGGCGAAAGCAGAGAAAATTCCAGGGCTGCAGTGAGATTATACTTAATAGGATTTCCAAATAGGAGACGTCGGAATCATAAAATCTTTTTAAAGTTGAAGAAAAACCTTTTCCAGTATGGGAGTTTTAATGTCGAGAAATGCAAATGTTTGATTACTATAACAAATGATCTAACGTCAGCCAAGATACGGAGCTGATGACTTTTATGTGGGATACCCCGTATAGATATCTATATTAACAAAAATATATTGGGGTGCGTCGATTTATCCTACAAATATAAATATATGAACTACATTCTTTCTAATTTGTAGAAACCGCCTTGATATATCAACATATACAACATAAATCATAGTGTGTGACATATGTGACATATCAACACACATATATCGGTCAGTGGTCGCGCGGTTTAAGGCGTCAGTACTTGAATCGAGGTGACTAGATCGGTGTTGGTTTGAGCCCAGCTGCCGGTAGACCGTATATAAGCTATATTCGTGGAGAGGTTTGGCGCCCTCTCTGCGGGTATGGTAGGGTGGAAGAATGTTGGCTTGAGTCAATGTGAGAGATTGATACCGGTTGATATTTGACTACCCCCCTAATTAATGAGGTTTTCCAGGTTTCCCTCATTCCTGCACTGAATAGTGGTTAGGGCCTACCAACGTAAGTCGTTCCTGGGCGCAAATGCGGCCTGCTTAATAATAATATGCCGTCCCCTCTCCCGCACAAATCTCCGACTTCTGGGCTAATCCCTGTGATTAGAATGAGGGGTAGAGATATTATTATTATTATTATTTGGTTTTTGATTTCCCTCTTAAATATAGCTTTTAAACCTGTTCACACTTGAGACATTTGTGATTATTTTGTTTGTTTTTGAAGGTAACTCTGTAAATTACGATGTAATGAAATAATATCGATCTACTGAATTTGGTGTTGCTATATAAGGTCGATATTCGTCACAGGTTAAAGTAGTTATTAGAGATTAAAAAAAGAAATAAGTATAAGGCTTTAAAAGTGAAGGGCGCTGTAATTTTATATAATTTATAATGGGACTATTTTTTTAAAAAAAAGAAGAATCTGTCACTAAAATTGGTTAAATTATTATCTAGAAATACCTCGCCGCTCGAAATCTAGAAATTGGTCTAATTATATAAAATGAAATCAGATTATAATATACTGTGAACGTCTCACGCATAGCATACTTATTAATTTAGTATACAACCGGAAACCCTAAATTATTTTAAACTATAAAAACCAATAAAGTGTTGTATTTATTATGGCAATTTGTTTAATAGTTATTTCGGTAACGTTGTAATGGAGACAATTAGGCTACTTCGGTGTAAGATTTATAAAAATATAGTGTTATTAACGGAATAATATATCTCTATAAATCTAGTTAGGAAATTTTGTATACAATCATGCTGACAGTAAATTTACATGTTGTTCACACTATGTATTAAAATACATACGGTACACTCCAGATAAATACAGTAGAATTACATGTTTTATGCCAAATTACATAATTTATTGTGGACTTGTAAACAAGATATAACGTCCAATAAAATTGTTTGCACCAAATAGAATAGAATGCTTTATCCCTTTAGATAATACAAAATCGTATAGAATATCACGAAGGTGAGGTGAGGATTTACATTTACATACTATTGCTGTTGTGTTATATTTTACACATTATGTACAAATAACCAAGCATATACTATTTTATATAAAAATTCATTATCGTATTTCTAGGAAACAATAGTTTTGAAATATACATAAACCAACAAATGGCACATCAAGTAACAATGCTTCAAACAAACAGTAGCATTATTGTTTCGTTTTATGTTATGCATGTTGAATTTAAAATTTTCAAATGAGATAGCAGTAACTCTGGAAATGCTATGTTTCAATTCAAAATCCATCCGGAAAGTACTGTATTTGTAATATACAGTTGAAAGTTGTGCTGCGTTACTTTAGGCAAAATAAAGAACATAATATATATTTGTGTTCTGCAAATATTTTTAGATATTTTCAATATGATCTTGTAGTTTTCTTGATTTGCTTTAACTACTTTAAAATTTTATTAATAATTAATGTTCACAATAAAGTTTTTCTAATGTTTCTTGCTAAAAATAATGCCGAAAAGTATTTGTACGAATACAAAGTTACTATTCTTGTTGGTAATATGATTATGCTTCTTATTGATATTAATTTTACATTCACATTACAAGACAGTTTGAGGAACATTGAGTAATAATAATACAATGAAATTGGAAAATATTATATATTATAATAAATCCCACATGAAAATTACATAACAAATTTAGTAAAACCTAGGATAATAATACAAAAGGAATGAAAGATATAACATGGAACTGGTAACAGATTTTAAACTTCAAATAGTAATTTTCCAATAGAGTTGTAACATTATATTCTGGTGTCTTATTTTACACAACTGACCTAAGCAATAAATAACCAAGAATCCACCGTGTAATATTACAAATAGTTGTTATTAGTATAGTATATACAGTAAAAAAGCATCCACTGCAGAGAGAGATAAATAATGTAATATTTTTTACTTTGGTAACTGTTTCTTGATATTTAGAGATACACATTCTTCAGAAGTAACCCTGTAATCAGAGACCCTTGTTGCGCACACTGGTAGATGGTAAGTCACTGACCAGTGATTTTCCAGTCCTTGATTTTTACCTTTGAATCTAGGATCTTGGTTTATCAAATAACCCGTATCTATCTGTCTCACGTTTTGCAGTCGTTAACTTTTCATAATCGTTATTTCTAAAGTACCTAGCACTTATATTCTTTCAATCTCGTCCTAATTTGTTTTCATGTTTGTCCAATGTATACTGTTGGGTAGCTAGGTTGTTGTCATATATTCTTTTTTCCTTATCTTAGACTTTCTGATAGTTTGTTCAATATTTATGTTGATATATCCATTTCCTTTGAAGCTGATGGTAGGTGATGTAGTACTTTTTTAAGTATTAGTTTTCTCTGAAGCTAATTGTAGACGATCTAGTATTTCTTTCAAGTGTTCTGGCTCACAAATGATCTGTTCTGAATGCACTCTAATGTTGACCAGATCTTGACCTATTCGATGCGGGATGGTGAAGGAACTTGACATTAAAATGTCTAACAGTGTGATTAGGAATTTTGACAATATTTTATCCTAATGTGTATGTTATTAGCTTCTGTAGGACATTGAGTAAAAGAATTAAGTTCGTTGTGAAGCTAATGTCCATTAAAGTAAAAACTCTTTTGTGTTCTTATATATCAAGTTCTTCTAATACATGCCACATTGATCTAACACTCCGATTACAATTGTAACCAGCAACTTTAATAGAATCATTTGAAATATTATTTTTCAACTAGGATTCAGACACACACAAAATATCATATTGCCTATTAAAAAACCTATCTCTAATAGAAATCGTTTTTGGAAACATAGATTGAGTATTCCAATGACCAATACACAAATTTTTTGATATTTGTCAAAAATAAATAAAAAAAACATAACTGTAAATTAAATCAATGATTATTATTATTTTCCACCAAAGTTGAAACAAGAGAATATAATATAACTAGTAAATTAAAATTAGTACCTTTATTTATTGGTTAGTTTCCCACTCCTGGTTTTTGGACTAAACCTTTTTGTTTTTTCCTTCTTGGTTTTTCCCTTCTTGGGTAGTTCTCAAAGGCAAGTCGTTAACAGTTGAATCTTCTGCGCGAACTGCTTCGAATGTTGCTGGTTCAATGTGTTGCAAGTCAGAGTGAGTATGACCATCTACTTCACTATCACTAGAAGACTCAGCATGTTCTTCCAGAAATGTTATACTGCCAGTTGGAAACAATACAATTGTAGGTATACCAAAAAAGATAGTGGAATTCCTTGGACTCCCCAACGCCAATGCCATCACTGGCCATTGCTTCCGCCACAATATTGGCAGATTCTGGAGCGGACATGACACTTTAAAAGCGACATGGAGGTTCGCGGTGAAGTTCAGTTGCCGAGGATTATATCGAAAACTCCGTTGAACAGAAAAACGAAATGGCAAAAAGAACTATAGGTCAGAAAGATACACCATTAATAAGGAATTAACAGAAGTTCACGCAGAAGCAGAAGCCAGCAGTATTGCCACTACTAGCAATTTATACATTCCGACTACTAGTGCTTGCGTTACCGTTAAAGAAGAGATGGATGTCTCTAGTATGCACTTTATCAATTTACATAATTGTATCTTTAAAATTTATAATAAATAAATATTTTTATTGTTTTTAATGTTTCAGGCACGAGTGCCTAAAAGAGTGTCGTTTCGAAACGCTTTCACAAAATAGCTATTTATGATATACGTGTTAAAAGTAAGATTTTAAGATAAATAAAATCACTTTTAACACGTATATCATACACTATTTTTTCTACAAAACAATCGGAAGAACTTTAAACTCAATAAAAATAAGAAATCAAAAAATACCACACAGATGGCAATGTTTATGAACCAAAATTTTCGTAGCAACCAGCGTTGTTGTTAGTTACGAAAAAAATGCAAAAATATTGACAGCATTTTCTAGTAATATTATAAGTATAATGAATAATCTCGATAATGAGCGTAACGAATCCATCCCTGCTGAAATCGAAGAAGCCGCCAGTCGAGCAACATTGGAATTATTGCCGGCGAAATCAAAGGAACAGTACGAAATCGCTTATAGACGCTTTTCGGAATGGTGCAACATTAAAAAGGTTTCTGGGAAATGTAACGAAAGTGTTTTACTGGCATATTTTGAGGAAAAAGCCAAGATATGGAAATCGTCAACGCTGTGGTCAAATTATTCCATGATCAAAACTATGTTAAAAATAAAGCAAGATCAAGATATAAGCAAACATTATAAAGTTATTGCTTTTTTAAAACGGAAGGGTGAAGGATATCAAGCAAAAAAGTCTAAAGTTTTGACGAAGACGCATATCGACAAATTTCTCACAGAAGCAGAAGACGAAAAGTATCTGATGATGAAAGTCGCAGCAATAGTGGGTGTCTTCGGGGCGTGTCGCCGGGAGGAATTGTGTCAGATGACCATCGACAATATCGAATATTTGGCCACTTCGGTTGTTGTGACCATACCAGATACTAAAACGAAAGTGCCTCGGACTTTGTGTTGTTGGTGAATTCTATTTAAACTTTTTTAGAAAGTATATGGCACTCCGGCCACCCAACACTGACCATATACGACTTTTTCTTAAATATATGAAGAATAAATGTGTGAAGAATCCAGTCGGAATTAACATGTTTGGTAAAATGCCTGCCGACGTTGCAGAGTTCATGAATCTACCAAATCCTCAACTCTACACCGGACACTGTTTTCGTCGTTCATCGGCGACATTGTTAGCAGATTCTGGTGCAAATCTTACTACCATCAAGAGACATGGAGGATGGAAATCTTCGACGGTTGCTGAAGGCTACATTGAAAATTCACTGGAACAGATGAAGGAAATTGCGTGCCAAATGCTTCCTACTGCTGCAACTACTAGCAAGACCACCAGTACTACCAGTAGTATTTCTACAGAAAATAGATGTGTCACACATGTTGACAGTAAAACCAACTTAAGTATGTATTCCCCGCAGGGAATTACAATTTCAAATTGTTCTAATTTTACTATAAATGTTAATAGTAATAACTAGTTAAAATGTTGGTTTGTAAAATAAAAAGTTGTTCATGTGTTTGTTAAAACGTTTTATTAATTTTCAAAACAAAATTTAAATAAACTTTGATTTACTTTTAGCACTAGCGTTAAAAGTAACTTACTTTTAACACGCGTGTCAAAAAATGACATTTTTAACATCAAAAATGACAATTAAAAAGCCCACTTTTAACAGTTTTGTAGAAAAAAATATTTTTACTACTACTTTGTTTTCCACTAACAACATAGTTAAAGAATAAATATGTTTTCTTCTTTTCGAGGGCAAACACTATTTATTACAGCCCTCTATCTTTATGCATTTCAAACCAAGTCAAGCTGAATATACATTATATGGGACTGCTAATTGTAAGAGCATGAAAATGAGCTACCCATTGTAAAAATTACATAATTCATAGGTACGAAACTGCCAATAACCCCTGAATTAGGAACTGCTGACTTTAAAGCTTACTCTAAAGAGCTTTCATGTAGAAATTTGAGAAAGTTGAAAGTAAGGATGAGCACACAGCTATTCAGTCCTTTTATTGCTAAGGGTATTTCCAAAAAGAGAAGAAGATCCATTCGGTGTGCACCTTTGTCAAGGATGTTAACTTCTCATCTTTACCTTTTGAAATAAGTCTTTCATGGAAGTATGTCAAAGTTTTTTTAAATGGTACGCATTTCAATATGGCCACCTTAAGTTGATCCTTAAATCAGCCATTGTCTGAAACTGATTACGAATAACGCAAACTACTACTGCAAAGAATTCAACTAAACCTATCCAATTAAATTGTATAAATTTTGAATCTCATCAACTATCAAGATGATGGTACACATATTATACAGTCAGTACTTTCTCTTCCCATCTTTTTATGCATCCTACGAGTGCAGTAAATCACTTCTGTGTAATTAGATGTTCAAACCAGATAACGATTGGTAGGCATTTTTATTAATCTGTGACGCAAAACCCTCATTCCTCGGAACTTATTATACAATAGAAGCTGTTTGGAATCCAATTGAACAGATATTATCTAATTTATTTCTATTTCATTAGATTTTCCGTCCTGCAGTAACAGATGCTACTTTATTTATTGGTAAAGGTCCCCATGCACTTCAGATCAATGGGCGTAGTTTCCGTATATTTTTTTCGGTTACATTCAGTACCCATTGCCGTTAGATACTTATTAACTATTATTTCTACAGAGTATTTACACTTGCGTAACTAAAAATATCACACTTATCAATTGACTGCGACAATATATTTCACAACAAGCAAACAGAGTAAAAAGAGAAAACATATGTCAGTAATCAAATAGTTATTGATGATATAAGTGCTAAATTTAACATACCTTCGAACAAAATAAAACTTTTAGCACAGCTTCAAGAATGTTCATAAAATACATTAAGAATAAATATGCCACGACTCCAGTTGGAATCTACACATTTGGTACGATGCCTGCCAATATTCCTGAAAGCTTTTGTCCACTGAGTAGTTAGTTTCACACAATATTATTAATATCTAAAAATATATAAAAAATTTTACATAAAAGGTGAACATTTTTCAAGTAGGTATTTAATTCATTGACAGGATGTCACTTTTTTGTCATTGTCGATATTTAACTTCAAATAATTTTAATTTTTATAATAATTTTTATAGTTAGATATTTGATAAAACTTAAAGGAGACCACCTGAAGAAGCAATCCTAAAAATGCAGAAATAGGTCAGATCCCATCTATTGTGGTTGAATTTGTCGGGTTCCTACTGCCAAAAAAGTGAAGTTAGATTTTTATAGAGTGAGTAAATTAGATTATTTTCTTTAGATAATTATTGAATAGAGCTTTGTCTGTGGAATTGTTCATTAGCATACCTAGATGTTTGGTATCAGAGAACATACATATGACTTTATTGATAGGAATTGTAGGAGATTTGATTTATATTAACTTAAAATACCTTTCTAAAACAGTAAAAAAATGTTACAAAAGCTAATAATAAGGAATATATGGGTAGATATTGTGGGTGTAATTCAATGCAGGTTGGGGCTTTTGTCCACTGAGTCCACACAATATTATTAATACCTAAAAATATATAAATAAATATTTCTTTGATTTAAAATTTATTAATTGTTTTCTATTTTAAAACCTGTGTCTTAAAATGACATTTTGGAATAGATTTTAGACAGCATGCGTTAAAAACTTTTACTAATGTTTGTAGAGGAACGTATTTTTGAACGGTGATTTTTACTGTTAACGTATATCGAGCATTTACCGTTACATTGCGTTCACGTGTGTGGCCTCCTTAATGTCTTTCGACTTCTGAATAGCCAATGCATCGTAAGTAGAAGAAAGTGTAGCAATAAAAATATCGACAGAAACTCGAATCCGCGTAAGAACTAAGGTTAATAGGTCAACTGGCACTTCTTTTTCTCTAAATATTCATAATGTTCAATCGAATGGCACTGTGAGAGAAGATTGTATGATAACACTTGGTTAAAGACGTTTCAAAGGTTACCAAGCTGGAAAGGTCAACGGTACTAATAATTCAGGTGTACACGGTGACAGTGGCGTGGCAATTTGACTTTTAAAAAGGTTTTGCTTAAAGTGTGTGGAATAATAGGTATTACCAACAGATCTCTCAATAAAAAATTCGAGGGAGTAATTTAAATAAAATGTTATCGGTTTCTGAGTATGTTGGAGTTGAAAGAATTAGAACTATTCCCACATATGCCTCGAAAATTAGTTAAAATAACATCCCACCTTGTCCTTTTATGTACGTAATGTTTTTTTATAATGTTTTATGCTTTAGATATAAAATATTTACTAATTTGGTATATATAGTAAATGTTATGTTTGTTTCAGGTAATGTAACGCAATGAAAAAGAAACCACCTGAGAAAGCAGGTAAAATTTGATTTTTCTTTTGTTAATATCTATTTTATCTTATTAGATATATTTTATTTGGCATTGGCAGTATTTATAAAAGCCAAAGCTCAATTACATAATGAGAAGAAAAATAGTAAACGGAATGAAATCAGACATTATAGTGCGTATAAAATACAAATATTATACATATATAAATAAGAAGAAAATATTATCATGTTTAACTTTAAGAATATTTTTATGATGGAAATTTTATATCAGGTAATATTGTTACGGAAACTTACCATATAATTTGCATGCATCATCGTCTTTAGATGCATTTTTAATAGAAACGGCTGCTCCTAGAGACTTCAATAAGGTGTACATTTTTAAAAAAGAAAAGATAGGGAAAAATGTTTTTCTATTCCAAAATGACACACCGTGACACAAAAAAGTTGCAGCGATTTAAAAAGATCCTATTGGTCTCTTGTGGCGCCCTCTTGGAGATATAAGCCAACTGTGTATAAAATTTGAATGTCCCGTCCCAAGAAACCTCCGCATATAAAGTTTCATGAATTTAACTCAAAGTAGTAGAGAGTTATTAAAGAAAATATAATAATTTTTTTTTTAAATTTGACATCCTGTATATTCTAAACGAAGCGTTTCCAGACCTAAGTTCATAGGAAATTTTTTGCTTAAAATTGAACGTAGAATAACATACTGAAGTGTGTACATCTCCTCCTGAAACACCCTGTATATTAGAACGATTTACTGCTGCGGCCTAATTACTAGGTACGTTAATACGAATAATTTGGCCCACTAATGTGTATAATTAGGCATACCGCGTTACAAATATCCAACGTTTTCTAGCGTACACAAACATCCACATCGGTTCTACATATACATGCGCGTTGGGCATAATCGAAGAACTTTAATTACTGGTTACTAATCACCCATAATTATATATGGTACGTTTTTAACCAACTCGAATAATTACTCTTCTCCCGGACTAATTTATGCCTCGATTCGAGACAGTTTTTAGGTTCCTCAATGCTTCGCCTCTAATTTGGTTTTTATGGAATCATTACAGCGTTTGTAGAAGGGAATGCAACTGAATATGTACTGTATTATACTTGAAACTGTACTAATGTATGAACAACATTTTGTTATTAACAACATTTAGAAAATATTGTTTATTTCAAGTCAAGTCAAGTGAGTCAGTTAAGTTCAAGTCAAGTGAGTCCGGAAAATGTTTACTTCCCGGACTGCTTTAAAAAAACACAATATTCACATTTTTAAAATATTTTACCTTTAAAACCAAAACAAGCCTATAAAAACCATCAGCATAGACTTGAGCATCGAATATTTTGCCCACATTGTCGCAGGATTCATCTTTTTGGAGATATCCATGAAGTACGCCAAAAGGATATTCTCATTCAGGCCGTTTTCCACCTTATAGATTTTTATCCACACGTTGAAGAGCTGGTATTCCTTCTCATAACGAGCAGAAGACTTCGTAGGCACCAATTTACTGGTTGCTTCAGCACATTTTAGCTCGATTTCTTCCATTTTTTACGAAAATTATCACAAAATACGCACGGGATGACAAACTGTAAAATTTGTTATTTTTGTTTTTACATCCTAAGCTAAATCAAAAGCTATGCGATAAAAGAAGAATCGAAACTACGCTAACACTTACATACAGGCAGGTTATTTAAAATAAAAAATTAAAATTTAATTTTTAATACAACACAGTATGAAATAAAACGTTGACCGATACAAGGCCGTGAAATGTCATTAAAGTACTCATCTAAAAATTTCTGTCTCTGCTTCTTCGTTGCCTCGTCCGTAAACATCTAGACTTGTACTTTAATATACCATTTCCCGGCCTTGTAACGTAAATAATTATTACATCAGTCAAAAAAGGTTTGTACGACATTAAATTACCTGTTTTATTTTGAAAACATAATAAACAAAAGTGATAAACAAGGATTTAAAAAAAATTAAATCAGTTCAATAAATGTTAAATATTGTTATCGCTTTTATTTTATTTTTCAAATTAAAACACGTACTTTAATGTGAAATCAGATGGCATAATTTTATAAAGATCTGAAATAAAACCGTCTACCTGGTACTTATTCAACAGCATTGTCGCCGTACCTGTCCCCAGCGGATCTGTATGAAAAACAAAGTAATTAATTACGTTTAATAATACCGTAAATTCATTACATCATTACTAATAACTATTGCATTACATACACAGTATTTACACATAAATTTTTTAGTAGACCACCCTTTAAAATAGTAGATAATACATACATTAAGTCAATTGAAAAATAAAATGACATCAGGTACTGATAATTTGCAAAGTTTTATAGTTAAAGATTGTAGAGTGAGTAAAATGTGTCCAATAATTAAAAGTGGTGATCATTCTTATGTGAGCAACCAGAGACCAATATCTATACTAAACAATTTTGATGAAATTTTTGAAATAATTCTTTATAACCGCATATATAGTTCAATCAAATCATTTATTTCTGTTAATCAGCAAGCTTTTATGGCAAACGATCAACTATTACCAATTTAACCAGTTTTACTCAGTTTTTGTTAGATGCTTTAAACACTCAGGGGCAAGTAGATGATATTTGTACAGACATGCAAAAAGCGTTTAACCGAATTGGCCATTCTCTCTTAATTGCGAAACTTCGGCAATCGGCTTCTCTGGCAATTTGGCAGCATTATTTAAGTCATATTTATTGAATAAGCCTCAATTTGTTGAATATGGTGGTCATGCATCTAGGAATTATTTTGGTATTTCTGGTGTTCCTCAGGGTTCAAATCATGGTCCATTGTTATTTTTAACTTATATTAATGATTTTTGCTCTACTTTGACAACTCACTTGCTATTTGCTGATTATCTAAAAATATTTTCTAGACTAGATTCTATACATGATTCCATGTATTTACAAAATAATACAGAAAACATTCATATTTGGTGCTCTAACATTGGTTTATAAATATATCGAAATGTAAAGTTATCACTTTTTCTACAACATTCAATCCAATTCAGTTTTAGTACCATTTTAATGATAACACTCTTGCGCGGTGTACTGAGGATTTGGGTATTAGTTTTGACGGTAAACTGAACTTTAACAGTCATATTAGGAACATGGTATCTTCAGCTAATATGTTAACGGCATTTTTTACTAGAAACTTGAGTAATTTTACTAATGTCAACAATTTTACAATATTGTACGTATCATTCATCAGGAGCAAATTAGAATATTATTAATAATAATAATAATAATAATAATTATTATTATTATTATTATTATTATTATTATTATTATTATTATATTTATGTATAAATAAATGAAGCTATAAATATTGCATCTAATAAACAGTGATTTATACGCGTTCACACATTCAGTAATATCTAATAATTTCAAACAAGTAAAAGTTTGAGACGGAAAATCGCGTGATATCCCACCGAATCTGAAAAAAAACAATTACATAAAGGAGTTCCTGCTTTCTCATCCTAGGCATCCAGAGCATAGCGCCATAAAATGATGATAATTTATAAGCAATTACGGCACAAAGAAATTAAAACCGAATTGAATTCGCGGCTGTGATTTAGAATTGTAATTAATCGGTCCATTTTTACTGCCATCAATAACCTCCATCTAATTTATATCATTTAATGATTACTCATGGCCACGCAGGATGGGATAAATCTAAAACCATCATTTCCTGCCAGGCGGTAACTGTAGATGTTGTTAATAACACCATAGGTTCCAGATAATCGTAATAGTGAACAATAAATAATGGAACTGAGTTTTTGTCTGAGACGTTAGAGGTGCATGTGGGAGTGTTCAGTTTGGCCCCAATTATTTTTTGTGGTGCACGTGAATATAGCGCGGAATGTGGACATTTTTAACCTTGGTTCTCGACTTTATCTTTTATTTTGGATACATAGTGCATTTTAGTCCGATACAATGCAAGGATATATCGAAAGAATGAACATTTTTAATGCCACTTTCAGACAGTTTGCACATAATCTAATGCTAAAATCACCATTATTTTATAGGTTTTCACATTAAAAGCAATTGGGTCTTTAAAATTATTTTAACACAGACAATGTAATAAAATAATATTATAAGAAAATCTGTATTTTGCATAAAAATGTACATTCTGTTTATTATTTTTTTGCAATTGGCGTCTTTAAAACAGGTTCTACATTAGCAACACGAAAATATTTAGGTACATTTTTTTTAACTAAAATTGAAAAAAAAATGTAATAAATACGAAAGATAAGGTCAACATGTAGTATATTGAATGAAAGACGAAAAAACAGGCAATATTTTGTGGTCATAGCCTGCTTCAATAAAAAATTTTTTTATTCGCCTAGAGGGCGCAGCGAACCACATACGATATTTCAAACATCTGTTTATATCAGGTGAAAGGTATCAATTTTGCAATCAAAATTTATTACTAATAAGTTTTCTCTATCTCTTAAAATAAAAAAGTTAGACAGCCTTAAAGTTTGGGCACTTTACAGGTTTTTTTGTTATTACTCACAAAGTTGGCCATGGATCTCAAATTTGTTAACGAGCATAAAGGCCTCCAAAAATGCAACAAAAAACAATTAAAGATTTTTGACGTGTCTCGCATATTAAGCGAGATACATGGGAGTGGCCCTCTTATGTGATACAGCCTGTATATTCATAAGAAACTACATTTACTTCTCAATTTTCATAAATATACAGGGTGTTTCAATAATAATTACTGAGCATAGGCTGTAGTAGCTTCTGGAGACAGTTATTAGACATATCAGCCCTAGAGAAAAATAATTAATTATATTAATATTTTGAAAACTATTTTGCCAATCGATCTGGATCCTACCATTTTGTGCTGTGTCTAGGGCGATTCACAACTTATCCGAAGAATTTGAGAATAAATGGGTCATAAAAAATAGAGTCAATATCGTATTTTTTTTTTGTACAAACCTTTACTTGATTTTCACCTTCTAACAACTCCTTAACAACCATTCAACAAACCTAATTCACATTTATCTATCCATTTCAATGTGAAGATGCTCTTAAATTTGCGACGATATGTTTCCTAGCAACATCTAGGTTAAAAAAAATCATATGTTAACCAAGCTTTCGCTTTTTGGCAAATACTATTTCATCATAATTTGTCTCAGGCAGGCCAGCAATTATGACAAAATCGGTACATAAACATTATAAATAATGGAGGCTGCGTATCTAGGCATATCTAATTAATAGAAAAAATCTACGCGGTCAGCAACGTCCGTCCTATCGAACTGGAGCACTGCTGATTTATTACGTTTTTAAGGATGAGGTAGATCATTATTTTTAGTCAGTTTCAGTTAAGATAAATTGTCGCGCGGTTGAGACTTAATTTTTACTAATGGTCTTGGAAGAGAACATGTTTAATTTGTAGGCTATCAGAATTTAAAATGTTAGCTGAATTGTGTTTATTAGTTTGATATATACACATCTACAAACGTTTTGGCCGCCCTAGGTATTGTTCAAAATAATTAAAGTTTCAAAATGAGGTATTCTTTGTTTTAATAACAAACTACGTGATACACATTTTTTTAACTTGCTTCCTGAATAATACAGAATAAAACAAATAACGGCAAATGTGAACAAATTTAAAAGTAATAAATTCTTATTTTTGAGAACAATGTATATTGAGACAAAATGAAATATTAGACATTCAATACTAATGAAAATTTACATGTTTATTTAAAATCATGAAATATTATTGAAAGTATTATTGTTGTTAAAATTAAAATACAATAGAATGGAACAAAATAATATAAAAATGGAAAATACAGAGTATATAGGTAGATTATTATACTGCAAATTAAATAAATTGAATTTTTTAGAAAATAATTAAAATTTATCTAATATTGGGACATGATCTCACATTTATGAAGAGTACATAAACAAAAGCAGATTTAAACCAAGAGCAAAGCATATTGAATGAACAAGTAAATATCATAGAGTAATTACATACATATATCGACAATAGTCAAGCAAATATAATAAAAATATTAACATTTAAAGTAAATAAATTTTATAAAATGTTCAGAATGTCAAATAAATTTCATAGCCATGGACAAATGTCAAGCATAAAGTTGGCTTCACAAGAGATATCACAATTTACCAAAAAGGAGTAATATTTAGGAATATTTTAACAATTAACTATAAGTAAAATTGTAAATACATATAAAAAATGTAGTAGGTTAAGCAGTGCAGTGAAAAACATTAAAACAGTGCATCGAAAAACTCATTAAAATCATATGTATGAACCATAATATGTATGCAAATTTTAAAACAAGGAATCAAGATATGAAATTGATAAAAAAAGGAAAAACAAGTTTTGTTAACTGGATACGAAACGTGCAGTGTTGGTCTTAGAGAGGTTTCCGAAATTTAGGAAAATTAGCAAGAAAATGTCAGAGTAAAAGTTAAAATTAATACTAACGTTAAAAGAAAATTGGTGATCAGCATTAGAAACCGAGATCCAGGTCCAATCTAAGAATTTGGCAGTACCATACAGTAGGTGAAACATTATCCAACATCTGTAGCCCCATATCACAGTTATGAGGGATTTCTAGAAGATTTCTAGTAGAAGGCTTATAAAGATCAACGTTAATACAGGTATTTTATGTGCACAAAATTTAATAAAAGAAAATAAACGCTAGCTAGCCATTAAATTAAAAAAAGAGACAGTCACACACTCAGAATTTTCGTAAAACAATTAAGTTACTTACCATATAGTTAATAATATTCACTTGTCCATTTACTATAAAAATTTTGTTATTTTGTGGACCATCTGTCACAATAAGGATCATTTTACAATATCGTATATCAGCATCAGTGAATAGAATGCCACAGAATAAGAAAGATTAAGAAACTTTGTTCTATAATTTTAAGAATTTTAAGTCCTGGCAACCCTTAATATGCAACTGCATTTAAAAATCTATTATACTTGCGTCAAGAATTCAGACGTCTTACGTCACGGCTGACGTTACACATTTGTTTTTATTGTCAACGTAATTTTCGATATTTGGCCGCGTTAAAAACAATAATTGTTTGCAATTTAGTGCAATATATAATGCAAACTTATAGTGTAGTATATAGTTTTATTACTATCAGTTGCAGTTTCTTAAATATTTTGATAAAAATACAATGAATTATTCATTTGTTCGTATGACGTAAGTCGTCTGAATTCTTGTCGCGAGTATACCTATAAATTAAATGTATATAAAATTTAAAATATTCTTTAATAAGTATTAGACAACAATCTCTTATGAAATAAACATTGTTAATTGTGGAATGATATTTATTTGATAAAATAAGGTACAGTGTGTTGTAATAAGATTTGATTTGACGAGCGAACCGACTATCAGAGTCTATGTTCTACAAGCAGCCAGGGTAGATGAATAAGCTAGAAAAGATATTACACAGGTTTGTAGCCCAATAAATACAATTTTTTTTGCAAAGAGACATACCTATACACAAAACAATACAAAATAAATAAATAAGTAAACACGAGCAAAACATAAAATATAAAAAAAACAAAAAAACAACAAATAACACAAATTAAATATCACTATAAATTGGCGCCCAACAAATTAAATGTATCTTTATAATATGGTAACAAACACAGAATTTAATAATCTGTATGATCGCCTCTTCTTTCAATCAATTGACCAACGCGTCTCGGCATCCCTTGAATCAGGTTATCAATAAAATTAACAGGTATATTGTCCCGCCCACTCTTCTTGAACTATTACAGTCAAATCCTGTAACTGTAATTTAATTATTTTATATCCCTTAAATAGGGATATAAAATAATTAAATTACAGTTTCTAAGTGGGGTAGACCTATTCTTTACTTTAATACCAAACTACGTGTTAAACAAATTTTTAAAAACAAATAACGACAAATTGGAACAAATTTCATTTAACAAATAATTATTTTTGGGATAAATGTTTTATATGGTAACAAAAACATAATTCAGTAGTATGTATGATCACCTCTGCTTTCAATCAATTGGCCAACGCACCTTGGCGTCCTATGAATGAAGTTATCAATAAAATGAAGAGGTATACTATCCCAATCTTCTCGAAGTGCTACAGTCAAATCCTGAAGAATTAAATAGGGGTTTTATTTATGCAATATTGTTTATTAAGGTAATTCCAGACATGAATCGAATTCATGTCTGGTGAGTTTGCTGGCCAATTCATTCTTTGGATATTTGTTGCCTGTACTTGCACACTTTGCGTGCGATGTGGACTGATATTATCGCCTTGAGAAATTAAATTTTCCCCAAATTCGTAGCGTAAAGTGATTGTTTCAACAACGTTTTTGGCCTATATGGTGTCTGTCATTGTTCGCTAAATAAAAGTTATACATGACATTGTACCTCCAACATATCACTGATCTGCCTTGATGGGAGAACTTCTCTAGCAAAAGTGAGTTGTTCTGTTTACCTGAGTCCTCCACCTCCCTATAAGAATTTTTGCTTTATTTTCATGATAAGATGATAAAGAATATTTGTACACAAAACATTGTCATTACATTCCACAAGTTAAAAATTAACAAGGGGACCAACACAAGTACAAACATTGTAATCAACAGTACAGTTCATTGTGCAGAACACATAATAAATCAGAAATAAAAAGTCAAATTTTAAATAAATGTAATTTTTCAATAGAAAAGTCAAGATGGATGTGTGTTCCACAGCGTTGTCAGTGTTACACTAATGTCTTGAAATAGGACTTCTTTGAGGAAGTTAATATCTAAAATTTTTAGGAATGTCAAAGAATGACTGAAATATGTTATAATTTATATATTAATGGCCACTCCTCCCCTTTGCCATTCGTATACCCCACCAATAAAGTATGTATTTAAGTACATGAAATTGAAGATACGTATAAATCAAATTAATTTTCATCATTTTTAAACTCCAACTGATTTATCACAATATATACTATCGTTATCACGATTACTAATTATCGCTGCTTAACAAATATGCTTTTATCATGTTAACCTTTTCATTGATTGAATAATGCGCCATATTTTATTTAATTGCACTGTATTTCCCCAAAGATATTAATTAAATACACAAGACATTTAACAGAAAAACACTACCGGTCAAAATAGTAAATAGATTTAAATACGTTTCATACTTTTGTGCCGTAATTCTTAAAACAGATGCGTCAAGCAGTGCATTACTTAAAGAAACGATTAGCTGAGTTCGGGTTTAGAAGATGCAAAAGCATCTCATATTAACTTTCAATTTACGTGCATTGAAATTATAAAATCTTTTTCCACAAATATTACATGTTTTGTTTCCACTTGTGCACCGGTTTCAACATAACCTCTTCGTCGATCTCGCTAACTATCAATGTTATCATTTCTAGAAGATAAGGCTGGTGCGGGACATTTTGCCTACTGTCCATGACACCTACTTGTTACTTGTGCCTAGGGCACCAACTTTTAAATAATTTACTTTGCTCTTGATATTGAACGAATTCATCAAGCTGATTATTTTGTTATTCTATGTTTTGTGTTTATTTTTAAAATCTGTTTCAATCACTACGAAACTACGAAGTACGAAATAATTAAGACTGACATGGTGTTTGAGGTTATGTGGCGAATATTAACTCTAAGGCATTGTGTGAAAACCAGTTTTTTTGTTAGTCTTGATAAAACAATTTAAGGGGATAATTTGTGTATCTTTCTAATAGTTTGTCTACAATGGTATTAACTTGTGAAATGTGGATAACTGATTGAAGAGGTTTTTTAAGCAAGTAAGTAAGGTTTTTTGCACATTCATAGATAATTTTTGGAATCATTAAACAAAGTAACTTCCTAAATGCTTCAATTGGTAGTATTGAAATTGCGGAAATTCATTTTTAATAATTGATGGTAAGGTCAGTTAAGAAGTTACAGTTTGGGTTAATATTATTGCGAGGCGTACTGCCTACCCAATTTTGCTGTACTTATTGCTAAAAACAAGTTATTTAAAATTTGAATCAACCGCAAAATTGAATTTACGTTTAATAATTATTTATCTTATAGACGATATGGTAACCTCGCCTTCAGTAAATCATATGATATATTAGGTTACGTTAGTGGTCTATCTGGTCAGCGGACCTCAAAATGTGGGTATTAAAAAAAAATAAAATATTTGTAATTTTTAAAAATGACTCAATAGATCCATCTATATAAAGAACTACACCAGCGGTTAAAATATTTGTACTTGTTTAAGGTTCACCCTATATAGTAAGCGTTTTAATATTTGAATGTTACTCACTACTACGTCTATTTTTGTTAAAACCTTCTAGTTAGTTCTCGGTACTAATTAACAATCAAATTTGTACAAAGTATAAAAGCAAAAGTTATTTCCAATTCAAATAACTAATTAGAAGAAATTACCCTGATAATAGACTTCTCACTTCTCTAAGATGCAATAAAATAATCTGCATCGGACTCAGATCGAATAGTTCCCATGACTTAGGCTATTAATTCGCTTTTAATAATAAAGTCCGATAATACTTTCAACCACGTTTGCAAACGTTTTAAACACGTGTTTCCCTAGATGATGTATTTATAATTTGCATATTACCACGAAATAGATCTGTAATCTATAAGATTAATTACAAAACTGTTTATAGTGATAGCGGAGCTAGTTTGCTATTGATAGTAGATTAAATTCATGAATATTTTCAATTAAAAAATGCATTAATACTTTAGAGCAGAAAATGATATGTTGTTTTAAATTTTAGTCATAAAGTGAGCAAGTGGCTAAAGAGCAATATACAGGGGGATTTATAGGAGACATAAGATAACATCCCATACTCTTCATACAATTTTAAGAAGAGGAGAGGGGGGGTATTTCATATAAAATATTTTCATCACGACTTTTTCTGTTGAGTTACATCTTATCAAAGAATGTTACTAAAATTTGATTTTTTTTCAACAAAAGTGTTACAGGAACTAAAACTAACAGAGATGCTTTACTGAAGAAGATTTATCAATAAATAATGCGGTCCCACGACTCAAGTAACATTTTTTTAATTTTGTTGAGTTACATCTTATCAAAGAATGTTACTAAAATTTGATTTTTTTTCAACAAAAGTGTTACAGGAACTAAAACTAATAACAGAGATGCTTTACTGAAGAAGATTTATCAATAAATAATGCGGTCCCACGACTCGAGCAACAACCTTTCTTTTATTTTGTTGTGTGTAATATGAATTAATATTTTTATCTGAAACTTTGAAACAACTCCCTTCTTAAAAAACAGATATTTCTATAACAATTAATAATAATGTTCACAAGACACAACTAATACAAGAAAATGTTTACATAGACAAAACGTCTGTTTCTGAAGAAATTAAAAAAAAAAATTTTTGTACTCAAAAAAAATTTATAGTCTACATAAATACTTGCAAATATAAAAAGTATGAAAATAAACCAGGATATCTAATTAATACATTTTTTTTAGTCAGTTTTACTACTCTATATAGTCACATCATAATCCTTTTCATATTTTTTCTTCCTAATTATTGGTGAAAAATATTTTTTGTGCGGCTAGGCTTTTGCATTAAATCATTAGGTGCAAATTGGTTGCCAGAAATATTAACTAAATTTGTAATTAGCGAAAGAAAACAACTAACTTGGTTTATAGAAAATGTTCCTATTATTAGGTATTATCTTTAATAGTTACTATTAATTTTTACCTAGGAGAATATCTTTTTTCAAAAACGAGTATTTCTCAAAAAAGTCAATACTATCCTTAACTAAGACCTGTTTCATCAGACGACACAAGCGGGGCTTGACTTGCAGTTCTGCAAGGTAATATATGAATTAATTCATGGAAACGTGTAATACTGATAGAAACATTAAATTTAAATAATACTAACAAGTTAGAATCATGCGCAAGATCATTTAAAATATCCATAACACGTCTGTTATATAGTGTATTTATTTTAAATTCAACACATAAGTCCTACTACATATAAATAAACGTCAATATTTTTTTGTGTACCTTTTCAGCACCATTGGTATAGATAACTGGCTGTGTATACCGCAATAATGAACCATACTCAAGCTTACGTGTTACTAAAGATTAAAGTTGACGTTAAAGTTGATAATTGAGTTTAGGTTAGGTTCTTTGATTATCTAATTACATAGCATAAAGTTTTTTAGGCGGATAACTTTATTACGCCAAAATGATCTTGAAATGAAAGATTTGAGTCAAATATTACTCATAGATTCTTCACATTTTTAGCTCTGCTCATAGTTTCGACATTCATTTTATAAGGCTATTATATAATTCTTTTTATGAGTGAATGATATTGTACAGCATTTACTAATATTCGAATTAAGTTTATTTTCTTTAGTCCTTCTCTTCAGGCTGTATCACATAAGAGGGCCACTCCCATGTATCTCGCTTAATATGCGAGACACGTTAAAAATCTTTAATTGTTTTTTGTTGCATTTTTGGAGACCTTTATGCTCATAAAAACAAATTTGAGATCCATGGCCAACTTTATGAGTAATAACAAAAAAAACCTGTAAAGTGCCCAAACTTTAAGGCTGTCTAACTTTTTTATTTTAAGAGATAGAGAAAACTTATTGGTAATAAATTTTGATTGCAAAATTGATACCTTCCACCTATTATAAAAAGATTTTTGAAATATCGTATGTGGTTCGCTGCACCCTCTAGGCGGATAAAAAATTTTGTTATTGAAGCAGGCTATGGCCATAAAAAATTGCCTGTTTTTTCGTCTTTCATGCAATATACTACATGTTGCTCTTATCTTTTGTATTTATTACATTTTTTTCAATTTTAGTTAAAAAAAATGTACCTAAATATTTTCGTGTTGCTCAAGATAATGTAGAACCTGTTTTAAAGACGCCAATTGCAAAAAAATAATAAACAGAATGTACTTTTTTTTATGCAAAATACAGATTTTCTTATAACATTATTTTATTGGTTTTCACATTAGAAGCAATTGGGTCTTTAAAATTATTTTGTCACAGACAATGTAATAAAATAATATTATAAGAAAATATGTATTTTGCATAAAAAAGTACATTCTGTTTATTATTTTTTTGCAATTGGCGTCTTTAAAACAGATTCTACATTATATTGAGCAACACGAAAATATTTAGGTACATTTTTTTAAACTAAAATTGAAAAAATGTAATAAATACGAAAGATAAGGGCAACATGTAGTATATTGCATGAAAGACGAAAAAACAGGCAATTTTTTATGGCCATAGCCTGCTTCAATAAAAAAAAAATATCCGCCTAGAGGGCGCAGCGAACCACATACGATATTTCAAAAATCTGTTTATATCAGGTGGAAGGTATCAATTTTGCAATCAAAATTTATTACCAATAAGTTTTCTCTATCTCTTAAAATAAAAAAGTTAGACAGCCTTAAAGTTTGGGCACTTTACACGTTTTTTTGTTATTACTCATAAAGTTGGCTGTGGATCTCAAATTTGTTTTTACGAGCATAAAGGCCTCCAAAAATGCAAAAAAAAACAATTAAAGATTTTTGACGTGTCTCGCATATTAAGCAAGATACATGGGAGTGGCCATCTTATGTGATACAGCCTGTATATAGCATCAAGATTAACTAAGTTTCATTATATTTTAAGAAGTCATAGTAATAATAAAATATCCGGTACACCATATGTATAGGCACAATTTTTTTAGTAATATGTAATGGTCTACTTTATCAAATGGTTTTTGAAAATTCGTGTAAATCGCATCTACTTATGTTCCATTTTCAAACGATTCAACGCGGCATAAATGGTGTTTCTATAGAGATAGGTTGCAGTATGAAATAACAATGTACCATGCATAACTATTTTAATCTAGTTTGAGGTTAACAACAACTAGTAATGTTACCATTCCTGGAAACTCGAACGCCGAGTTTACTCGACATATAATTTTGAACTTATTTTTTTTACATACATCCCAGTATTTACGTACAATCCACTTAACGCTATTGTAAAAATTTTCTTTACACAATTTTTGAATTTTATTTTAGATATATTTATATTTTTGAAACGTATTTGTACAGAAAACTATTTGTTTTAGACATTTTCATAGAAGATTTTTGTTGCAATATAGGAGCCTTTTGAGTATTGTCACTCGTATTGCGGACACCCTGTATAAACAAACATCGTATAGATTCTTCATGCTGAACGACCTTTGATGTAATTTTTTGCAACTCTTGTTATAGATCAGGATTTATTCCAAGACGCATTTTTCTGCATCACGCGCATTTAAAAGCGAACGCATCAACGGACGAACAAACCAGCAGCGTCGCAGATCGACAAGCCTAATGGCATTCTGCAATTTTTTCCGAGGCAAAAATAGGCTTCCTACATGGAACAATTGCACAAGGTAGTCCCGACGAAGCCGCAAAGAAATTATTTACATTCTCGCGACCCAACGCATTGCCAAGTTGACAGCCGATACTAATTAAGATTAATTGGTTCTCTGTATTAATGACTTTTCAATGTTTTACTTAATTTGAGCTAGGTACGGGCAGACGGGAGTTTAGTTAACGTATTAATTACGTACAGTTACGCGACTCGAAACTAAAATGAAGGGCATGGTGGGAAGGTCAAAGGCCACGGCTGCGGGAAAGCAACTTTTCGGGAATTTTAATTGGGTCTTGAACGTTTATTAATAGGATCTACTCCAGATTCAAAGTTCTGTTTGCTAGCTTCTCAGAGTCGGATAAACTATTTTAATATACCGAAAAAGAATCACATACCCTTTTAAAGCTCCACAGCTGCCAATCTACTATCAATTCAATCATATCCAATCTAATTTATGCGTTGTACATACAAAATTGTAGCTACATGTTGATAATTTATTTAACTATTTCAAACTTTATTCTGTCTTATGAAAAAACAATCCAGGCAAGTATCATTTATTAATTTTTTTTCATCATACTTATCTAATAGAAAACTAAGCGTTTTATACCGTGGTCACAAATCTGTCGAATTAATAGCTACATCGGGGTACCACAAGGATCAGTGCTTGGTCCTCTATTTTTCATTATTTTCATAAATGACATCAACTCGGACCTACAGTGTTCTACACTTTTATATGCCGACGATTGTAAATTATTTACGTGTATCAACATCAATGACTGCTTAAATTTACAAGAAGATTTCTTAAAATTGGACAGATGGTGCATAGAGAATCGGCTAGCCCTGAATGTTAGTAAGTGTAATTGCGTTTCATTTTCTATCAGGTTAAGGATCTATTGCAGCTGGTTCTTACACAAATTTGGGGTTTATTATTAGAAACTCGAAAGAGTTCACAGATAATAATATTTTAGTATTACTTTTTGTTAGCTCAAAACTATAATATGATCTGTAGTTTGGAATTCAGGTACTAAACCGTTTCTGCATCAATGATTTGGAAACCCGCCGTAAGTATTTTTCCATCGTTTTTTTATTCAAATTAATCAACAACCAAATTGATTGCCCTTTCTTATTAAGTTACATAAATTTTCATATTAGATATTTCCATAGTCGATCTATTGATACATTTTACTTACGATCTCCTCAGCCTAATCTGTTGATATTTTTGCCTGTACGTAAAATATGCCTTAATTATATTGCTGTTCAGAATAAATTTGATATTTACTGTACTAATAAGATAAATAAGGAGTGTTGTCTTGCAACTTATTTAATGTTTATACTGTTTTTTGCTTGTAAAATATTTGTCATATTCTGTTGATTTGCATGTTTTTGTTTGTTTTATATTTATGTTTTTGTTTTCCTACCCTATAATTAATAATAAAATAAATAAATAAGTATGTTCAGGGGTGACTTGTGATTATTATGTAGAAACACCTGGCATGGTAGGTGTGTGACATTGCGACATACATTTATTAAATAATTCTAAGAGAATTAATATAATAGCTATTTATGCCATCAGTTACGAAATGCCTAATTTTGTGTAACGCGTGAGATTTTTGCGGAACGAACGAAGTGAGTTTCGCAAAAACTCACAAGTTACACAAAATTTCATTTCGTAACGTATTGCATACAAGATTTTTTCTAATTTTGAAGAAAGTAATAAAAAAATAAAATTTAATATAATTGACAAAAATTTGGAAAACATAAATTTAGTTTGTTGCTATTACTTCATGTTAGTTGTTAGTTTGACATTTTGTAAAAAAGTCCAGACGGAAGGTTTTTAGCGAGATTGATATATTTTTAGTTTTATTTTTAAAAAATTAATTCTGAAGAGCTACCAAGCGATATTGAAGAGGCAGCAGGTAATGCTCTATTATCAGTAATTCCCAGAATGTCAAAGGCAGTTTATGATTTGGCATACGAAAAATTTGTTACGTGGTGTGATGAGAAGAAAATTAAACATGTTAATGAGAAAGTTTTACTTGCATATTTTCAGGGTAAGAAAGATCTAAAAGTTTCCACATTATGGACACTTTACTCAATGTTAAAGTCTGAACTAAATTTGAAAAGGGATATTGATATTAAAAAATATACAAATTTGGTAGCATATATTAAAAGGCAAGCGGACGGGTACAGTGCTAAAAAGTCAAAAGTTTTTATTAAAGAAGATTTTGCCAAATTTTTAGTGGAAGCTGATGACAAATAATACTTAATGGCTAAGGTTGCAATGATAATTGGAATGGCAGGAGCATGCAGAAAAGCAGAATTAACATTTCTTCCAGTTGAAAATGTTATAGACGAAGGAAGCCATTTTCGTGTTGATATCCCACCTTCAAAAACAAAAGTTATACGGCAGTTTGCAATTACCACTGGAGACATTGAAAATACGAATCTTGTTGAAATATTAAGAAAATATATTAAGTTGCGTCCCCAGGTTCTTAAACACAACAGATTTTTTTGTAAAATATGCGAATGGAAAATGTACCAGAAATCCTGTGGGAATTAACACATTTAGCAGTCTGCCAAAAGTTATTGCACAATTTCTTGGTCTTTCAAATCCTGTTCTATATACTGGCCACTGCTTCAGAAGAAGCTCTGCCACTTTCCTAGCAGACAGTGGCGCTGATATTTTAAAATTAAAGAGGCACGGAGGTTGGAAATCTAGCTCTGTTGCGGAGGGATATGTTGAAAATTCCATGATTAATAAAAAACTTATAGCGCAAGAAATATTTGGTGAAACATCTAATGCAATGTGCGCCGCTTCCCAAATAACAGCAAGTTCGAGCAATGAAAAAATATGTCGTCGGGAATTAATTTGCCTAATTGCAATAATTGTCTTATCAATATTTATAATAATTAATGAATTTATAATTTATGTTTTTAACTTGTATTATAACAGTTTAATAAATAGAATAATTCTTTTTGTCACTAATTTTGAAATACATTTTTCGTCACCAATTGCATAAAATTTTACTTTATGCAACTAGTTATAAAAAGTAAGACGTTTCATAATGTCAATCAGTTTTAAAAAGTGTCACTTTATATGTCAAAATTAGAAAAAATACTTATTGCCACATATTCAAGTCCTGTTTGTTGTCAGAACTCTGATACCGTTGGTCAGAAAAATAATTGTTAAGTCAATTATATTTTGTTTACTGCAATTTGTCATGCAGTAAAATAAAGCCGGGCACTCTATCTTTAATAAACATTCTAATTTTTTAAACAAAATTTGTGTTTTCATATAAAAATTAGAAAAAACATTACTGATAATGCTATACACAAAATACTTATTATGTAGAATTTGAACGTCAGTAAAATTATAATTGTCAACCCATGCTGTTAATATATAAAATGTAATTTTAAGGCATTGATGTTAGTAATAAACTTTTACCACTGGTGCAAAAATAGAAAACAATAAAGACATTTTGAATCAAAGAAACTAATTTCATGGACAATCTCATTAGTAGCTGTACTAGTAATTATTTCTGTGAAACATGTACCAGGGTGGGAAGCAGTGTTATTCGCTGAAGTTTTGGACAAAATTTGGTCCACGATACTCTTCTTCTTTTGTTTTCTATATAACCTTCCGCTACTGTAATGGACTTCCATCTATCGTGTCTCTTAAT
This sequence comes from Monochamus alternatus, assembly GCA_037114965.1. Classification (NCBI taxonomy): domain Eukaryota; kingdom Metazoa; phylum Arthropoda; class Insecta; order Coleoptera; family Cerambycidae; genus Monochamus; species Monochamus alternatus. The sequence continues at coordinate 127,806,807 of CM073426.1, forward strand.
TGTAGTTAAGATTAGCGCCAGAGTCTGGCGCAAACTAGCCAAAGGTCGAAGCAATGTCCAGTTACTTAAAGGTGAGAATCATGCAAATTTAGATTTCAGCAATATTGGCAGGCATCTTACCAAATGTGTTAGTTCAAATATAATGTTCCAGTAATAACGAAAGTTTGTTGCACATTAGTTTTTGTGTCTGGTATATGCACAACTAGTAAAGTTCCCATATCTTCGATATTATTGAATGTTAAGTTGCTGAGATATGCTTCATCCTGTACTTCTGCGAGAAATTTGTCGATTTGTTCCCTGGTCAATACTTACTATATATATCCTGATTCTTTATGTTCATAATCGCCTTCAACATGGAGTAATTTGATCAAAGCGTTGACTATCTCCATATTTTGGACTTTGGAGTATACCAAAGGCATTCTTTCAATGAACTTGCCACTAACATCAGATCACACCATCTCAAGAAACGATTCTATAACTCGAAAGTGGCTTTAACACTTTAACACTTTTAACACATATCATAAATAACTATTATTTACATTCTAGCAACGTCATGCATTATAAACCTATGGAAAGTGTAGTTGTAGTGTACACAATTGTAAGACTATATGATCAAAATTTATACATAGAAATTATCAAGTTATTTTTTAAAGTGCATAATTATGAATTTACCAATTTTATAAGATATTTGTTTTTCTTGATTGAAGATATAGAAAAGAGATTAGTAAGACATTTCAAATTGGGATATGAAATAGTTTAGTCAAAAGTATGAAGAGTTGACAATATAACTGATATATTTTATTAAATGTGATATGATGAGTTTTTACACTTTTTTCTAATACCTTGTATAAACATACATATAATACTTGTGAAATTGCCAGCAAATAGCATAAATGTCGTTTAAAAATAAAAGAAAACTTTTAAAAAATTTTCTTTAAAAAAATTGTATTAGATTTTGAAAAATTGTCAATACAATAAATAATAGTAAAGCTCTTTTCTGTATTTGGTCACTATGAAATGTAAATTTTTATAAAAAAAAATAATTTCCATGTACTAACAATTAACACATACTAAATCATTCATTAAGAAGGAAGCAGACGACATATTCTGCAAGATGGTGAAATTTAATACCTGGTAAAATTAAGTGTTTCACCTCATTCCTCGAAAAGTGATCGTTAATTTTTTTAACTTTACGACTCCCGTAAATAAAAACGATCACTTTCCGGACATTCCGTTTATTTTTAGTGCGAAATGACAGTCGAGGAATTCGTGAAATATGCGCATCGGATGTCGTACTGCTTGTAAAGATTAGTGATCGACCAAATTATTGACAGGACTGAAACAAGATTGAGGTTTTATGTAAATTTAGTGGATATTTCCATCTATAATTATGCCCTAGGTGCATATTAAACTGGAATTTCATGCAGCGAATGTTTCCGAATGTTGAATAAAACTGTGGAAAATTTTATGGGAACATCAAGTTCATCATGTTTTAAAGAAAGGATATAATAGCTGTGACATGTAACCGCATTTGCAGGTGTTTCCAAATTAACCTGTAATATTTTACCAGTGATGAACCATGAATATACGTATATTTTTACTACTTAAAGCAACCTTGGAGCATCTTGCTTCTCTCAATCTTCGTGTTAACACACTCTAAAGCTTACCAGTTGGTAATAAACTCATTGTGTCATTATGGATTGAGACATATTTTGTAAAATTATGAAATTTAGATGTCTGATTGGAAGTGTGATAATCGTAGAAAATGGTGACGCTGCTACCGATAAATAAAGAAAAAAATATTTGCTTGAGAAACTTGGAAATATTCAGCATTTTCGATAAGAGGTGGAGTGAAAATATAGTATTTAATGATAGATCAGATATTTGAGTACTTTGAAAAATGTAAGATTTTTATAGCGCATTAACTGTGACTGTACCGTACTTCTATTCGTTTTAAAATTATAACTTGTTGAAAAGTTTTCATTTTAGTGGCAAAAATGATACGTTTGAGTCAACGTGTGTCAGTCTTATCTACTGTAAAAACGACAACTCTTGGAGTATATTTCAGTTTGGACTAGTATAATTGATTTATTATGTTTTTAGTAAAGGATTATATTTTAATAATAAATATATATTTTACAGTAAATAAAGAGTAAAACTTTAGGAACGTTCCTATAGCAGGAGGCCCTGCACAAAAATGTTTCCAGCAGGACAGCGATCTGTTCGTTCTATCATTAAAGTGATCTGTTTCTCAAGTATTGTATCTTGAAGTTATGCAAGAGCAATTGGTATCATTTCTAGACGAATTCAGAGAGCAGGAGCTTACCATTATTCAGGTAAAATCTCTGACATCAATGGTTCATTAGTAGTTTTAAAATTGCTGGCTGGAATCTCGAATATCTTGATTTATATTTCATATTCCTAAAAATTTACTTCATTTTTGTAAGAATATTTTATGAACCTCTATGTTATATTGTTAATATCCTTAAACTTGTATTTAGGAAGGAATTATCGGAAACAGGACACTATAATTAATGGTCTAGATTTTCTAACTAAGCCAACGTTTCGTTTTATTTTAAATCTTCTTCAGGGCTACAATAGAAAGCAAGAGATAAGAAATTATAAAAACAATATTGACAATGTAAAATTTAAAAACAAAACAAAAGAATAGTTATACATAAAAAAACATTAGATTAAAACATTAATTTAAAATTTGTTTAAAAAATTAGTAACAACCTTACCTAGTGAGACAAAACCAGAGTCAAAAACAATAAAATTATTATTCATTATATAATGAACAAGTCAGTAGGAAATGCTTTTACTAAACGATATAAATATATAGTGGTAAACTGTAATGTTTCGAATAGTCTTCTAAATTAAATATAAATATCAGACATCGAGATACTAATTAATGAAAAGAAAAAAATCCAGTAAGAAAAAGCAATAAAAATAAGACGTTGACAACAAAAGAAAGAAATATGTACTGAATGTTCATATTATAGGTATCTTCATTTCATAAATTTATGAAATTTATTTTAATTTATTTTTTTATTTTTATTCATAAATTTATGAAATGAAAATAGCTATAATATGAACATTCAGTACATCATTTCTTTCTATATAATTATTCTTTTGTTTTGTTTTTAAATTTTACATTGTCAATATTGTTTTTATAATTTCTTATCTCTTGCTTTCTATTGTAGCCCTGAAGAAGATTTAAAATAAATCGAAACGTTGGCTTAGTTAGAAAATCTAGACCATTAATTATAGTGTCCTGTTTCCGATTATTCCTTCCTAAATATTTTATGAACTTCAGACAGTGTTATATTTGAATAAGATAGGGAATCACTAATACCAGTAAAATGATAGGGATTGGGATACGTGTTTATACAAAAGTAGTACAGAAATGCCAAAGGTAAAGAAAAATAATTGTTGATAATTAATTATTTGAACTTTACTGAAGTAGACCTACCTTAATTTAATGACAATACATTTTATTTAGATTTCGTCGAATAATAATTTGAGGTTAATTGTCACACTGACTATATAATATTCAGCAGGCAGAGATCAATGTTGAAATTGTGGGACTAAACGATGTCTTACGAATCGATGCCCTAAGCATACATTCAATCAAGAATGATGAGAAAAGAACATCTATAAAATTCAGACATATTTCAATATAGATACAGTGAATAATCATTGAAATTGTGGCATAAACTGAAGAACAAAACAGCAATAGATTTAAAGCACCATTTTGGATATTGAGAATTTCTAACTCTTTAAATTGATAAAATTTATCAATGGCCAGTTGAAACATGAAGAAGTTCGGTAGACTAGACAAAATGAAGAACTTTTGAAAAATTTGGAACATGAAGAACATTTTCTAAGAAAGGTAACTACTGATAAAAATTAGAAACAAAGTTGAAAGAGGTAGAAAGAAAAAGATTATCAGAGGAAGAATAACAATAAAACATTATAGAAATGTTACGATCTGAATTGATTGAAGTAACAGAATAGGACAAATTTCTTTGCTGAAGAATTATCTTGCCTGGATGAATGGGACAAGTTTTCCCATTATAAACACATAAAGATCATTAACTTATATTTCGCGTTCTTCCATATGTTAAAACATGATTTATTCTGTATTACTACAAAAAAGAGCTATATGAAGCTGTAGCTATATATGAAGTTGTAGTATTTTCAACCTTTACATCGCTGGACCACTGTAGTCTCTAGACAGGCGATTCCAAATATTGAAATCCGATTACTTTTTGTAGGCACTAAAGTTTTTGTGACGCCAGTGTTTACATTAGTTTTTCAAGTCTCAAAGATGGCTTACGTGTATAGTAGCAACTCGTTGATGGATGTCTTTTTAATTTATTTCCCTGTGAAAACGCTTTGCCAGAACAATTTCCTGGTAAACATATGCCAAATGCAACTACTTTTATGGCGGTATGCAGTGAGTCCAGTTGTAATGCAACGTAAGGGAAATTTGAAACCGAATCGTGGAAGAGATGGAGGACTTCCACAGACTATTACAGCAGTGTGACGTATCATATACGAGGCTCAATAATTATATCCGTACCTTGTACAGCATGTCCAAGCATTAAAACCAAGGGACTGGACGAGGAGGAACGGTACCATGGCCGCCATGACCTCCTGACTTTTAAATCTTTTTGTGGGAATATTTAAAATATCTATACATACTATAGATGATTTACGCAAACGTATCATTGCTGGTGGTGCCAATAACTTACGAATTCAAAACGGACAAAAAGCAGAAACATTTCTGTTAGTTTGTATAAACTGGGCAACACGAGCCCTAAATGTTGTTGTAACATCAGGTAAGTCAAACTATTTTATTAATTAAAACCACAAATTATTATTAATATTTAATAATAATTTGTATTTGTAAGAGTCCTCTGTATACTCAGATGTTTTTAGATTAGTTCTGAATCACCCTGTATTTTCTCTTTGGATGTCTACGAAAGGGTATTTCTCAGTAAGTTTTAAACCTCATTAATTGAGCAATCCATTCTTGGATTTGGGAGTTTTTGTACACTTTTGTCCATAAAGGGGAAGGATTCAGCATAGAATTGTCCTTTCTGGACTTGTTTTTTTATTATGAAATAATTTTTACTAATCAATTAAGCATTTTGGCACCTTGACTTATTTATTTCTTCTTATTAATAGGAAGAGCGTACTTCTCTCAGTCTAGACGGCTTTCTGTGAGATATACAACCGCACCCGCGAGCGTATATTACAGAGCGTTGCTCGGAATTGTTCCGATTGTAACAAATGACTAGCCGCGCTCGCGTAAATTATTTCTGCCACTTTCCCGGTGGATAAGTGTAAAACACATTGACGAATCGCCTCCATTTGCATGCTTACGGCCGTTGTTTCTATTCAATAAAGGTATCAACACCTCTGTGCTCGTGTTCGTATTTACATTCATACATCTTTTATGAGATTAAATTGTTCGGTTAGGAGGATTTTTCACTGGTGGGATTATGGCTTTGAGTCAGCGTCAGATGAGGATTAGTTATTATGACAGCGTGCTGAAATATTGGATAGAGATCGCATCGGTGTTTTTATCACTTCTGGCATGCTTTTTGTAGTGTAGGGAATACCGTTAGAAATCATCATTCATCAGTCCGTTTAAAAAAAGGAGTTTGTAGAATTCTCAATTTGGAATGTATTGCCACTGTTTAGGTAGAAAATTATTTTTTCCATAGAATTAATAGTTATTTATGTATCAAGGGAGTTATGAGCATGTTAATTATCGAGTGGAACATATTTACAATACAGTCGGAACCAAACTATAAAAAGAAATTTGACAAATTTCTTCAGTCGCTGAAAGTTCAAGACATGGTATGTATTTATTCTTCCACATTCTAATATAAGAAATATTGATTTATTTTTCTTAAAGTGGTCAATGTTAAAATCAATTATGACATTTTATAATAATATAGATGGGAGAAAGTTTTATGAACTGAAAGCGTTTCTCAAAGGAAAAAGTAAAGCCAAAAAAGTCTAAAGTGTTCAGTCGGGATGACATTGTCAAATTTTTGAAGGATGCTTCCGATGATGAACATTTACTACATAAAGTAATGCATTAAACTATAAGAATGACACATTTATTTCTCTATTGTACAGATGGTTCTGATTATGGCTTATTTTGGAGGATGTAGAACTTTTGAGTATGAAGATTAATCATATTGAAGATAAGGGCTCGGTTATGGTGGTTGACATTTAGGAAAGTAAAAACGAGTTCTTTGCATTGGGTATAGTGAGGAAGTATATGTCTTTGCACTCGGCGGATTCAGAAAGATTTTTCCTAATGTATCGTGAAAGGAGTTGCACAGGTCAGCTCGTTGGGAAAAATACATTTGGAAAAATGCCAAGCAAAGTTGCTGGTTTTTTGGGTTTGTCAGATCCAGAAGCATTCACGGAACATTGTTTGCGGAGGATTTCCGCGACTGCCTTGGTTAATGCAGGAGCAAGTATGATGACATTGAAGAGACATGGTGGATGGCGAAATACAACGGTAGCAGAAGGGTATTTGGCATGGATTGAAAAATAAAACTGCAAGAATGTTGGCTGAACTTCATGTTTGACTACAGTCATAGACAGTGACAACAGTTCAGTGGAAAATTCTTGCAATTCGGTAAATAATTTCAGTCGAAAATTCGGCAGTTGTCGGTTAATTTTTCTAAATACATTAGATGAAGTTAGGGATTTATCACTGCTTAGTATAACTCCCAAGAGAGTTCTAAACATGTTTATAGTTACGGTAAGTATGTGTTTATTTGTTTATAATGTATTAGTATGAAATAAAACAATTATTGAAATACTATTTGGAATCTCCCCAGATACGTTTAGACCTTTTTATTGGCATTTAAGTCTTCTAGATTTTGAACATGAGTTTTATGCACCCAAGCTTGGTGTAGACTCTTGTGTAATGACTAAAGGTGGTAATTTTTTTTGATTTCTATTAGCCGCATTAATTTTAACAATTAAGTTGCCATTACAAAATGTCAATGTGCGTAGGAACTAGATAAATTACAGTTTGACTGAATTATTGTGTCAATTATTTTGCTCAAAAATCATTAATTTTACAAAAGAAAAAAACCTGTTTAGGAGCGATCAGGATATCTGAAATACAATTTAAAATGGTAATGGCAATAACGTGTGAAACAAACCTTAGGGGTGGCTTTTTCTACCCCTTACAGCGAAAAATCACCAAATTGCTTACTGAATGCCTTCTCGATGGCAGAAAATGTATATTTAATTTCATTGCTGACACTTTCTTATATTTCAGATTTGATATTAAAGTTTCAGAACTCAACGGACCCAACGGATCAAATAATAAACCATTTATATTTCTTTAAATAAATAGTGAGATAAAAGATTAATACTAGGTAAATTAAAACCCACGTGCTGTTAACAAAAAACAGTCCGAAACATATTCAGTGACAAACAATCCGGCAACAGTGACTTTGACCCGCCGTATTTAGACCAATAACCTTGTACTCGCATAGGTCAGATCTCATCTATTGTGGTTGAATTTTCGAGTTCACACTGCCAAAAGTGAAGTTAGGTATTTATAGAGTGTTTTTATTAAAGCAGGTTAGTAAGTTTATATAGATTAATTTCTTTAGATAATTATTGAATAGAGCTTTGTCTGTGGAATTGTTCAATAGCATACCTAGATGTTTGGTATCAGAGAACATACATATGATTTCATTGATAGGAATTGTAGGAGATTTGATTTATATTAGCTTAAAATACCTTTCTAATACAGTAAAAAATTGTACAAAAGCTAATAATAAGGAATATATGGATAGATATTGTGGGTGTAATTCAATGCTGGTTGGGGCTTTTGTCCACAGAGTTTCACACAATATTAGTAATACCTAAAAATATATGAAAACCTGTTTAAATTGTCATTGAGGCTACAATTCAAATTTTATACGTTGTAGCAGTTCTTATTGTAGGTTTTATACATAAAATTTATAGTAGAATTGTGCAGCAAGTTTGTTCCTGCTACTTCTAGGTAGAACGTTTTTATTTGTCTCAAATTTTCCCGCGTAACAGATTCAGCCAAAGCATATCCGGGTATTATTTCCTATAATTATGATTTATGTCACTCGAGTCTACATGAAAATCTGCTGCAAAATTATAAAATACTACTATAATTCAATGATTCGGTACAAAAACGAATGGAATTTTACTACTACGTCTATTTGGCGCCTTTATTCCTGTACACAGTGCAATTGTGTCGTTTACAATTGCATGCACATTTTTTTCCGTAGTGTTAAAATCATACACCCTTACAATTTTAAAGCAGCATTGTGAAACAAAATTGACTTTCTTTTTCGTTTGACGAGTATTGTCATCATTCCCAGTTATTATTCAAATGTATTCGTTTGTGACAGTTAGCATTCTGATCATCTTCTGTTGAATATTCATAACCGAATCTACTTTACGACCTGACTTGGTCACCCAAGAACACATGAATAATTTATCGAATCGCGTTCGATACTATTATTTTGGTTATATTTACCTTATCTGAAGTCATTTGGGCCCACTTAAGATAAAGAACGATCTCGGACAGATAAATGATAGATATATTGGAGATGGGCAGCAACTCACACTAGTTTGATAAAGATAAGCCGTCAGTGTCGAGATAGAGAACGCATTAATTAACATTTTCTGGGTTCGTGTATAAATTTGGTTTGGTATATCTGCCAGAGCTAATGGAAGGAATAATTTATTACGAATTTTTAATTATACAGGAGATATTAATTATAATTTGAGGCACTTAGACTGAAATAAGCTCGACGAGTATACGGTATTTCGCCGAGTTCCGAACTATTAGATGGGTTTTTACGTTCGCAGAGAAGTGTACATTTATTATTCTATTTAGGTCTATTAATGTGTTATTAAGAGTGATTAAAAAATCTGGGATGCCGATGTTCGAGCGAAATTAATGAAGATCAGACGAAAATAAAAGAGTTGGTACAGTTCACAGAGCTTGCGATATGAAAAAAGTAATAAAATATACTGCTGTGAACTCTTAGAGATCTACTTTTTATGTTATACGATACTTTATAACTTTACTGCCTTACTCAGATCGTTATAGTTATTTGCCAGTTTGAAAAGGATAAATAAACTTTTGTACCACATGGACCAGTCAAATGTATTTGGAAAGAGAAATCGCACATTTTAAATAATTGCACCGTTACAATTTCCTAGCAACAATCATATAACGAATCTGTCTATTTAAATTTATTACTACATGAATAATATAAATAATTATTAATAATACATCTGTCTGTACTACATCCACAATACTATAAATAACTGATACAATATCCTAACAGCAATCTTATAGCAAATGTGTCTATTTAAATTTATTACTACAACTGATACAATTTCCTAGAAACAATCATATAGCGAATCTGTCTATTTACATTTATTATTATCTGTAATTCTATAAATAACTGACAATTTCTTAGCAGCAATTATATACCGAATCTGTTTATTTACATTTGTTATTACATCAGTAATTTCCTAGTAGGAACAGTCGTATAGTGAATCTATTTCAATTTATGATTACATCAATAATTATATAAATAACTGATATAATTGCCTAACCACAATCTTATCGAATCTATGTATTTAAATTTATTACTTATGTAGACCAGTAATACTATAAACAACTGATACAATTTTTTGGCAACAATCATATAGCAAATCTGCCTATTTACATTTATTATTACATCAATAATACTATAAATAACTGATACAATTTTCTAACAACAATTATATAGCAAATCTTTTTAAATTTAACATCAATAATATTATAAAAAATTCATACAATTTCCTAGCAGCAAGTATATAGCAAATCTGTCTATTTAAATTTATTACTACATCAATAATTCTATAAGTAATTGAAACAATTTTCATGGCAACAATTGTATAGTGAATCTGTATATTTAAATTTATTACTACATAAATAATTCTATAAATAACTCATACAATTTCCTAGCAAAAACAATCATATAACGAATGTAAATGTATTATTACATCAATAATTCTATAAACAATTTCCTAACAACAATTATACAACAAATCTATTTAAATTTATTACTACATCAATAATTCTATAAATAATTGATACAATTTCCTAGCAAAAATCATATAGGGAATCTGTCTTTCAACTTATTTCTGTGTAAGTTCATTTACATTTATTATTACATCAATAATACTATAAAAAATTTATACAATTTCCTAGCAGCAAGTATATAGCGAATCTGTCTATTTAAATTTATTACTACATCAATCATTCTATAAGTAATTGATACAATTTTCGTAGCAACAATTGTATAGTGAATCTGTATATTTAAATTTATTACTACATAAATAATTCTATAAATAATTAATACAATTTCCCACCAAAAATCATATAGCGAATCTGTCTATTCACATTTATTATTATATCAATAATACTATAAATAACTGATACAATTTCCTAGCAATAATCATATAACGAATGTAAATTTATTACTACATCAATAATTCTATAAATAATTGATAAAATTTCCTAGCAACAATCATATAGGGAATCTGTCTTTCAACTTATTTCTGTGTAAGTTACTTCTAAGTTATACATTTTAGATGCCACTTCGAAGAGGCCTTCATAAACACCAAGTAGAAGCTCGAGCTCAAACGGACGAATGTAGATCTCGTGTAGCAGCCGCCACTACATGGCCAACTTGTACACGGCAACGATTCCATGTTCTGCAATGCGAATCCGAGAACACGACAAATGTATGATGTATCCGTGTAGTGCCGGGCATCCGTGGTCGACTTGGCGTCACGAATCATGAGAAACCCGAGTCCTTGCACTTGCATTTCGATCGTGAAATATTACACATGCAACTACCCAACTATTAATCATCCGCTAACGGGTCTTCTGTAATTTATATGTTGGTGCAATTTCTTGCGCCGCCTCGGCGATGCTACAAATGGAGCGCGGGTCCCGATCCGTCCGGAGCGCGTCACGCGCCACCAGATGATGGCGGGGTGCCCGTGTCGCGTGGAAACAGTTTTTCTTTCGTCTCGTTCAAGAAGAGACGCGCTGAAAGCAGTAATTTTCTTTCACTCCCGTCAAATTAGACCGAAAAATAGGAAGGAGGGAATGATTTATAAACTTTTGAATTACTGGATTTATACAACTCAGATAACAAAACCAAAAAGCAGAGACACCTGCAGGACCACTGCTTGGCGTTTCAAATTCCGCAATAAATAAATTCATACACAGGGTGTAACAAAAAAGTATGTCATCCTATTAACTGTATATTTTTGGTGGCAAAATATGACGAAAAACTATATTGGCTGAAGTAATTTTCAATATATTGAAGAAAACCTAGAAAATTAATCAACAAATTAAATTTTGATTTTCATTAATTTACAGACAACAAAAGATCTTCAAACTCCTGACGTACATTTGCAAATGTTCCTATGAAAATAGCTCGGAATTCACGCCCCTCATTGTAATCACAGGGATTAGCCCAGAAATCGGAGACTTGTGCGGGAGAAGGGGCGGCATATCATTATTAAGAAGGCCGTATTTGCGCCTAGGAACGACTTACGTTGGTAGACCCTAACCACTATTCAGTGCAGGAATGAAGGAAACCTGGAAAACCTTATTAATTAGGGGGGAGGCAAATATCAACCGGTATCAATCTCTCACACTGATCTAAACTGTTTCTTTCACCCTACCATACCCGCAGAGAGGGTGCAAGTCCTCTCCACAAATATAGCTTATATACTCTACTGGCAGCGGGGCTCGAACCCACACCGATCTAGTCACCTTGATTCAAATACTGACCCCTTAAACTGCGCGACCACTGACCGACATATGTACTTACTGTAAATGGATTTCTTAGCGGTTTTTCACAACACATAATAATAGTTACAAGTATTTAAAATGACTTATGTTTCTTGCAAGAAGCGTTTACTGTACAAACGTCTCGTATCCAGAGAGTTTTACTTAGATTCGATGTAAATGCCATGCCATACCCTTTATACAGGGTGACTTCCGATATAACCAAAGTGCTACAAGAATAGCATTGTTTTATTTAAAAAGAGCGCCCTCGAAAACCCCAAAGCCTAAATTTTCAAAATTCAAATTGCAGTAGTCTCTGAAATGTGCTAATAAACCGTCGCCTATAAGCCAGCTTGTATAGTTCCTCAAAATTTCTTAAATGCTCTAAAACTTTGTCGGTAACCAAAATCATAATCAAAATATTCAGAGAATTCTAATATTTTCCACTAATCACTTAGACCACCCACTTGTAAAGCATCCTCTGAATAATTATATTCGCCGCAAAACGTGTGGAATCGCCAAGCAACACTAATTGAATGTCTGCACCATTAATAGGTACGTTAAAATTTACACATTTTTTATGTGTCTTACATACATGCACGCCGGTACATTGCAGGAATGCTTATTGTACTATAAATCTGACCGTGCAAAATTGCTGGAACAAGTTTATGCATCGCTAAACGCGTGCATCTTAAAACTCCATTAGAATCATCGTCAGTACTTTAACAATATTCAATACATATGCATGATATAACTGAAGACGTACAGGTTTCCGAATAATTACAGAGATGCGATGAAGCATAATAAGTCTGAATTTGCCATAGTTTCTTGATATTCTTTGGACGGACAAAAGAAGATGACTAAGAAGGATTGAAAGTAAATCTATCTATACACAGGGTGTTCCGCATAAGGACCAACACACATCAGGTGCATGTAGGGAGAATATTGCAATTTAACCAAACATACCTACACAAAAAGTTGCACACAGGTGGAGTTACAGGTTTTCAAACTGGGGCCAAATATTTTGAAAAAATTATTATCTCTGAATTAATTTAACTTGAAATAACAAAATTTGGTACATGACTTTTATTATTAGTCATATTTGACTGTGAGTTCAATTAAATTGATACACTAGATTTTTTTTTCATTGATCGAATTTAAAGAGAATGATAATGATCGCGCAGAATTTAAAACATTTTTACCCTTGTTAAATTTTAACTTTAAAAGTTTTCAATCAAAAATGCATTCGATATAACATGATATTAATATTGTTTATTGTATGTAATTAAAATGTCAATAATAGGCTTTATATTTAAAATTTGACAGATAATAATAAAACTATTTTGTTTCTGCTACTGTTTGTTATTGAAAATGATTGGAAAATTTACATTCAGCAAACAAGTTGACATGTTACTTGTGCTAGGTTTCTGTGAAGGAAATTGTAGAAGAAGTGTGGAAGAGTGTAGGATATTTCCAAATCGAGTGATTTCACCGCAAATAAGTATTAAAAGTTCATCTCGAGAACCTGGATTATCAAGAACTTCTGTGCACCGAATTCTTAAACGTAATCTAGTACATCCATATCACATGCAAAAAGTGCTACTATTGCTTTAAGACTTGGATCGACGAATGATCTTTTGCGAGTTTATCTTGCATCAGGATATTAATTTTCGCATGAAAATTCTTTTCACTGATGAGGCTTCATTTGCTTGTAGAGGAATTACAAATGTTCAACATTCAAGACTATTCCGAAGTAAAATGATATGCAATAACTTCTTGACATTTTCAATGCAATTTTAATCTTGGTTTATGCATGATGAGGTACCGCCTCAGTTTAGTGCTACTGTTAAGAGACTTTTTGAATTTTATGTTTCCAAATAAATGGTTAGGACAAGGAAATAATTGTCTTATTTACTGTATTAGAAAGGTATTTTAAGCTAATATAAATCAAATCTCCTAGAATTCCTATCAATGAAGTCATGTGTTCCACAGACAAAGCTCTATTCAATAATTATCTAAGGAAATTAATCTATCTAAATTTACTAACCTGGTTTAATGAAAACACTCTATAAACATCTAACTTCATTTTTGACAGTGGGAAATCGAAAATTCAACCACAATAGATGAGATCTGACCTATTTCTGCATTTTTAGGATTGCTTCTTCAGGTGAAGTTGAGTCAAATATCTAAGTATAAAAATTATATAAATTGAAATTATTTGAAATTAAATATCGACAATGACAAAATCTAATAATAAAGAATATATGGGTAGATATTGTGGGTGTAATTCAACGCTGGTTGGGGTTTTAGTAGATAGTTTCACACAATATTATTAATACCTAAAAATATATAAAAAGAAATAATTGTCCTTAAAACTGGCCAGCACGATCGTCAGGACGAATTTGTTTATTCTTCGCTAATTAAATTCCGAGAAAATTGGAATCGTGTTACGAATAAATATAACGTTATAAGAAACGATCATCATATAAATTTCAATTTTAGGCGAAGAGTAAATTTATGTTTCAGAGAAACATCATTATGAACAATTTATTCAATTTTAATTTTACTTTTTTATTTTTTACTTTTTGATTTCTTCTAATAAACAATATTAAAATAATGTTTTAATTAATGCAATTTTTCCTGAAAACCTTAAAATTTAACGAAAGTAAAAAAGTGTTTTAAGTTAAATTCTGAGCGGGATATTATCATTTTATTTTAATTCGATCAAGGGAAAAAAGTTTAGAATAATTTTAGGGGTGACTCATCCTCAATAAACACCTTGTAGGTTTCAATTTACTTGAACTCATAGTAAAGGAAGACCGATAATAAACCTAAATAATGTACCAAATTTGTTTATTGCAAATTAAAGTAATTAGACATTTTTTCCCAAATATTTGGCCCGACTTTGAAGGCCTGTAACTCTACCTGTGTGTAATTTTGTGTATTGGTATGCTGGGTTAAATTGCAATATTTTGAAATTCCCTACATGCACCTGCTCAGTGCCGGTTGTTATGCGGCACATGCTCTATGTATGTTTTGATTTATATTATAGTGATATATTTAATTTGTTGGGCGCCAATTAATATTGATATTTAATTTGTGTTTGTTTTTCTTTTATGTTTTGTGTTTATGTCTATCTTATTTAAAAAAATTGTATCTATTGGGCTACAAACCTGTATATTATCTTTTTTTTAAGCTTATTAAACTACCCTGGCTGCTTGTAGAACATAGACTCTGGTAGTCGGTTCGTTCGTCAAGTCAAATCTATTTTACAACACACTGTACCTTAATTTATCAAATAAATATCATTCCACATTTGACAATGTTTATTTCATAAGAGATTTTTGTCTAATACTTACTCAAGAATGTTTTAAATTTTATGTATATTTAATTCATAGGTAACAAATATTTTTTTTAATGCAGTTGCGTATTAAAAGTTGCCTATCCTTAGAACTTAAAATTCTTAAAATTATATTACAAAAATTTTTAAAATCTCTTATTCAGTGGTATTATTCTGCTTGATGTTCATTGCTGGTGATATATTATATTGGAAAATGATCCTTATTCTGACAGATGGTCCACTAAATAACAAATTTTATATTAAAAAGAAAAGTGAATATTATTAACTATATTATGGTAAGTAACTTATTCTTTTACTAAATTTTTGTTTACTGTCTTTTTGTTGAATTTTATGGCTAGCTAGCGTTTATTTTCTTTTATTAAATTTATGTGCACATAAATTACCTTTATTACCTTGATCTTTCTAGTACTGCCAAATTCCTAGATTGGACCTGGATCTCTGTTTCTTGTGCTGATTAATAATTTTCTTATAGCGTTAGTATTAATTTTAAACTTTTAATTTAACTTGTTATTATTAATTTTCTTAATTTTCGGGACCTCTCTAAAAATCGACGCTGCACGTTCTTTCTTTTCTTCGTATCTAATCAACAAAAACTTGTTTTTTCTTTATTTTTCTATCATTTTGATATGTTGATTCCTTGTTTTAAAACTTACATACATATTATGGTTCATACATATGATTTTAATGAGTTTTTCGATGCACTGTTTTCCTAACTACTTAACCTACTACAAATTTTTTAATGTATTTGCAATTTTACTTATATCTAAATGTTAAAATATTCTTAAATATAAAAAAATAGTACTTTTTTTTGTGTACATTGTGATATCTCTTGTGAAGCCAACTTTATGCTTGACCATTTGTCCATGGCTATGAAATTTATTTGACATTTTATAAAATTTATTTACTGAAATTGTTAATACTTTTATTATTTTTGCTTGACTCCTGTCGATATATTTAGTAAATTAATATATGATCTTTACTTGTTCTTTCTATATACTTTGCTCTGGGTGTAAATTTGTTTTTGTTTATGTACTCTTCATAAATGTGAGATCATGTCACAATATTAGATAACATTTTTTTATTTCTAAAATGTTTAATATATTTAATTTTTACTATAATAAACTACCTATATGCTCTGTATTGTCCATTTTTATATTATTTTGTTCAATTCTACAGTATTTTAATTTTAACAACAATAATAATTTCAATAATATTTTATGGTTTTTAAATAAACATGTAAATCTTCATAGGTATTGAATGTATGATATTCCATTTTGTCTCAATATAGATACTAATTTACAACTAGATTTTTAATTAAAATTATTAACATTCTTTAATTTTACGGGTTATTCTTCAAATAAAATAGTAGTGTTACATAGAGCAAGTTCGCAATTTCATCTTTTTGTTGTGAAATAATAATTAGTCTATGTAGATAGTATTTTCTAAAAATCACTATTTTTAGTTTTATCGCAATATTTCAACAACGGTAGTTATTTTCGATTTGTTTGGTCTATTTTATTGGTCATTAAAATGTGCGACTCATTTCTAATCAAAATTAAAGCAAAAATACATTATTCAAGAGATGAACTAGGTATTTTTTTTAAACAATAAAATTCTACGTAACTATCTTGAAAACTATATCCATTAAAGATGTGGTTTAATTTACTTAAATAAATAATTGCAAAACAATCACATTTATTACATAAAACGTTTTAATTATGCATTTATTTATTTAATTGAGGTTATGTTTGCAAATACATGACACAGCTGTATATAACTGTCCATTCCGCATATAGTAGGCACCACACGTCGCGTCGACTGGAAAACCCAGACGCTTCAGCGAAATCTAGACAATTTATTTGTTCGTGATGGCCAATATTCCCATGCATGCATGACTCCTCCATAACCTCCACATGTCATAAGTCAGTGTGTTCTAGTGCAAACGAAGAACCCTGGGTCAGCCTCACACCATGCCACACGAACTTGACACTAGATTCGCTGGTGGTCCGCCTTCGACAATGGCCTGTTTGATTATTTTAGTTACAAATGGCTACAAATAAGGCAATCTCATGCCTGAAAAGAGCAATTCATTGGCAGGATATATATCATATAAAATAACAAGTACAAGAGCTGTTACGATTCAGAAATCATTACGCTTTGGTAATTTGTAAATGTATTGACCAAAAAAGGGCAACTAAACCAGATATATCGATTGCATTTGATATTTGAGTCGTTCTGACATGATAGGCGGTTTTCTGATAAAGATCTGAAATAACCTGTTGCAATTCTATACAATATGTATTTCCGAAAGGTATGCCATTTATAAAAAAGTATTGTCCCTGTACCTGCCATCATGATTTGACATAAAATTGTTGAATCATAAGAAGAGACAACTAAATGAAATATACCAATACTGGTTTCTGGGAAGATGAGTTTTATTTACAGCAAATTCCATCACGTAACGTATAATTAATATAAGTGTGTTTTGAAGCAGTTCATGTGAAATAGACCAAGCTTTGTTTATCGCTATCACTTTAGACGAAACTGATTTTAAATGAGAACATATTTTTATTTATAATCACTAAAGTAGGGATTACTGCTTGACAATGACAGTAAAAAATTGACGTTTATAGACGAGTGTCACATGAATGTCAGTTTATTACTTGCCGAGCAACAAAATCTAGAAAACGCTCGTCGTCAATAGCAACCAAGTAAACAGTGTCCTTTTTAGATAGTATATTTAACAAATGTAAAATTTTGTAAAATTTGCGCAGTTTACTTAAGATAATTGTAGTTAAACTACGGACATTAGAAATGCTGCAAAAGTGTAACTTTATGTTGCTAGAAAAATCAAAGAAGTTATACAAGAAGCAGTATAATCTATTTGAGACATGGTATAAGTCGAAGGAAATTTATGAATATACAAAAAACGCTCTCCTCGTCTGTTTTTGTGAGAAACACAACACTAAAACAGTCATCATTATGATCGATTTACTCGATGCTAAGATCCACATATCTATCAAGAATTATATTGACTTAGGTGCAAAAAGTTGAAGGCAACAAGGAGTTGGATATAAGCTTAAGATCAAACATTTTTCACAAGCGGAAATATACAAATTTTTGCGCGAAGCCGACGATATGACATACTTATTGAAATAGGTAAATTGTGTACATAGTTTGGGAAATAGTCGAAAGTACAAGATGCAGATGTGTATGGAAACACACACAAAAATTTAGGTATAAGCTACAATATAGTATAAAATATAAAACACATATGGATATAATATAGTGGGTTATTTGCCACTATAAAAATAACAGGATTGAATAACAATAACAAAGTTCGTTATCGACAAACAAAGGGTAGGCATAGTCAATAAGTTTACAGCAATAAAACTTTGTCACTTAAAGAAGTCTTCAGTGTCCTATAAGCATTTGTCAATTAGATAAAATTTTATCCTGGACTTAAATTTAAACGGACTATAAATTTTTTATATCTCCTCAGGCAAATGGTTAAATATGTTGAGTCCAAATACATATAGAGACTTTACAGAGATATGTAATTACAGAAAGGCACATAAAATGTATTCGCTTGTCTAGTTCTATATGTATTATTATTATTATTATTAAAAACAAAAATATATAATTCAAAAGTATAAAGACTTGGTGACGTTGGTATTTTATATTGTTTAAATTTTTTTTCAAGAATACCTGCTGGGTACACCCGCTATTTACCTAAGAATATGTTTTTGAGCCAAGAATACATTTCTTGCCGATACAGAACTTCCCCAAAATACAATCCTATAATAATATACCTTAACCTAGAACTCACTTGTGCATGGTAGAAACTCATGATTGTTTCTATATATATTTTAGATTTCGAAAAAGATAACATAATGAATGTAGTTTTGATACTAAATAAATTCACTTTTACAACTAGAAATAGGAATATCATAAATATTAAGTTTCAATCTAAACAATCTTTTTACCAATTCAATAATAATTCAATAATATAATGTTGCACTTGGTCTGCAACGACACATCTGTTTTATGAGAAATTAAGAGAGATGTATCATTAGCGGACATTGTCAAATAATCATAGTTAATTATTTTATCAAAATCATTTATATAGAATAATAACAATATTGGATCCAATATAGATCCTTGAGAAACTCCTAAATTCAGAAAAACACACTCCGAATTGATTTTATTTACAATTCCTTTCTTGTAATGCGTTATATTTACAAACTGCTTTCTATTTATTATGAATGACTCAATCCATTTCAAAGCCAAAGTACAAATACCACATGACGACAATTTCGACAACAATAATTCATGATTGACACAGTCAAATGCTGTACAGAAGTCACAAATAAAACCAACAGGGCACTCGCCTGCCTATAAGTCGGATTGAATAATGTTGGAGACAAACAATCCATTTTGATAGTTACTATTCCTGATTCAAAGACCAGAAGAAGTTGAACTTTTACTCTCACAAATAACATTCAAGATAATTCTATCAACTTTTTTTCATTCTATAGTATGTAACCTTGAGATCTAGAAACGAAAACACACCCGCACAGTTATTCCTAAAATTTAGTAAAGGCTAGTGTTTCAATCAAGTGGTAGGGATGAATGTTATTTCTAAGATACCAAATGATATTGCTAATTATCTTCACCTACCAGAGTGTTATTTATACACACGGTATTGCTTTAGCCGAACATCGGTTACTTTATTGGTCCATGGCGGAGGTGACATTATACAATTGAAGCGACACAGGGTATGGAAGAGCTCTACAGTTGTAGAAGGATACATAGATAATATCAACGAAAAAATCGAAACAAGGAAGAACATCTTAACTAGGCCATCAAATAATGTGCAAGTAATTGAATGTAGCAATCACAGACAGTAACCCTAATATGCCTTCTGGATCAGAAAATGTTATTAAAGATTGTAAAGATTGTTCTTTCAGCATCAAAATTACGGATGCTAACAAGTAAATTTCTTACCTTTGTTCTGCTGGTTATAATTAATGTTCTTGTTGTAATAAAGTTAATAATTGAAAAGTTATACTTTGTTGAGTGATAAAACTTTGTATGCATTACGAGCAAAAACTGACATTCCTGCTCTCAAGTGATTATCTGTAACAGTCACTCTCGAGCATGTATCACTTTTGGCTCTTAATATACAAAATAACTATTGAACTGACGAAACAGCTTCCATCTTTTAAAACTGCAGATTGATGAAACATACCATAATTAAAGAATTTATAAAAATTTGAGTAGTGCCTCAAGGAATTGATCTCGTTCCACTTCCATTTACTGCATTTATCAATGACTTATGTATGTGACTTACATTTTCCTTATGTAGATTTATAGTCGATGCAGAACGTGAAGAAACAAATAAAACAGTATTTTTCACTCAATTTTGTCATTTCATGAATATGAAATTATTTATCTCTTTCACAAAAAACATTTATAGCATATACCAATAATGATAAAAATAGATCTGCACCATTTGATATCAAAGCATCTGCAGAAATACTCACACAAACACCATATTCTAAAAAAACTCTCTATTCGCACATGAAATTTATTTCAGAATATTATCCAATCTATTTATCATTCCAGGCTGCCAATTAATTGTCAGGTTTCAGCTTGCCTCGTAGCGCGTTCGATCCTCCCGCTTATGCTTAGCACTGAGCTTGTGCGCCAGTTGCGGTCTGTATCTAGGTGGCTGCGGCTGCTGCCGGCCCGCTAGATTTAGCTGACCGATTATTGATCAGCTTGAAATGAAAGTGTGCTGTGGCGCTGGTCGGCCGTCTTTGACCCGCGCTGTGCTCTATGATTCTCTACAGAACCGGACCCGGCCATTTTGTGACTCACAGTTAACATCTCGATACGAATTTAATATAAGTATAATCTTCGTTCACATCATCACTAAGAAAATGGAAGGGAATAATAAATAGTGTTTTCTACAAAAAAGAGCAAACGCTTTTTGATATTAATAGAGAGGTTAATTATTTTTTAATACCTAGGTACTTAGTGAGATAATCTAAAAAACTAAACTAATCTGAAAATCTAGAAACCATTAAAAACTGAGGGGCTTTGAAATACTAGAAATAGATTGGATATAATTATGTATCTAATCAACTTGAGAAATTATTATTTTTCCGTAATTTTTTGTTATCTCAGATTTAACTGTTTGGGTGCTCTAAAAATCGCTTGAAATTTAACCCCAAATTTTGTATTTTTGAAAATTTCTCCTGATAATCTATTTGAACAATAGTAGTACTACCAAGTGACATAGAAGGCGCTAATAATTATTTAGCTTTTATTATTATTTTTTTTAATATATATTTTTCATTAATTTTCTCAAATAAGTTTATTACGTAGGCACCGAAAATTTCTATATCATCCTCTATATGGTAGCATTATATAAATATATACCTAAAAGCCGTAGAAATTCTATCGTATAGGTCTTCTATATTTTTACAGGAATAAATTTTATCTAAATCTTATCTCTTCCACAATTCGGTTTCAAATTTCCCTTGCGTTGCACTACACTTGAACTCACTGCACACTGCGGTAAAAGTAGCTGAATTTGGCACATGGCTAGAGACTGCAGTAGACCAGTCCTGTAAAGGTTGAAAATACTACAACTTTAATAATTTTTTACTCGGAAAGCATTTATTCTCAATTTTTTTTATATAAATTCTGAATCACTCTGTGTACTGCCTGTTCTGATAATTGCAATTTATATTCTTGCACATTTTTGTTTGTAACATTCTGATGATGACTTTGTATAAGTTGAAACGTTGATGGTGTAGAATAAAGAGTTTTTTGGCTATTGACGACCTAATTCCAGTTATTTTTACTTTTAAAAACTTAATTCTTATGGTTTCAACAATGATGCAAAATTGACTAATCAACTCACATCTTTTTTTGAAATGTCCATACAATTAAAAATTAAGAATTTTGTATTTAAATTCAAAGTTACACATAATACCTATAATAACAGTTATGTCAATGTACTAAGACAACCAGTCGGAAATATATGAAACTAGAAACGCGTACGCGATTAAAAAATGTTTAGTTCGGTTCTGTGCTTATCTTCTTCGGGGTCGTGGGAACCACGGTGAAAGAACCGTACTGTGTGCAGGTTCCTAGGCAGGGCCAAATACCGTCACTCATGTAATGACAGCTAATGCGATTTTGCAACTTGAGCGACCGGGTCTGTGGAGGATTTCAGTGGATCTATAACACGTGTGGATTTATGGAATTGCGGATGAATTTTAGTGGCCCATGGCTGTTTGACACTTACGAAAATTTGTTCCCCAGTGACTGAGGAACGGAAACAAAATAAAACAAACAATTTTAGTACCTACATAGATAACAAGAATGATACCACCCTTTAGAAGTATTTTGTTTACGACGCGTTTAGTTTTTTATTGTTAAAGATTTTCAACAGTGGAGCTTATTCGTTATCATTGGCTAGTTATGTCGGAAAAAATTGACAGTAAAAAGTAATTTTGAGTAGATGGAAATTGATGATTTGATTACTTTTTTAAACTGTATGCATGACATTATATTCAGCTATTTTACATTATTGTTATTATTTATTATGGTGAAAGAGGAAATGGTGTAATTATTATCAAATTAGTTTCTGGATATAATTTTTCTTCGTAATAATAAATTATTATAAGTAAACCTATATAAACTGACAGAAGCAAAATTTATAAATTCTCAGAAATATAGGAAAAGACGTTTATAATCTTCAAGTCTAAGAATCTTTACTTGTGTTTTGAATTAAGTGGACTCAAAGACTAGCCAAGTGATTTTTATGTAAATGTAAATTATAAAATAGGAAGATTTCATATCTTCAGAGATAAAGCATACTTTTTGAAAATCAATTCACTAGGAGTTATTTTTTAGTTTCTTTATGTGTATATCTTAGCTCCTGTAAAAAATTAACCAATTAAATGTTTTTGTATTTCGGTCGGTGATCGAGCGATTTATGGCGATATTACTTGAATCGCATTTGCACCCGGCTTGATTCAAATCGGTTCGAATCTTGCGGCCGGTAGACCGTAGATTAGTTATACTTGTGGAGACGATTGGCACAGTGGAACAATGCTAGTTTGGGTCCATGTGAGAGATTGATACTTGTCAGCATTTGACCATTTCCATGAGGTTTTCCAGGTTTTCCTCATTCCCGCAGTGAATGGTGGTTTAGGCCTACCAACATAAGTAGTTCCTAGTCGCAAATGCGGCCTACTTTATAATAATATGCCATAAGAATTCTGAGTGTGACATCTTATGTGTCTCTAAAAAGTGTTGTAAAAAGTGCATGCCTCTATCTCTTGTAGATTCCGAGATAAACTGCAATTCGAATGCAGGGACCGATGATGCAAGAACATCGCAGGGTTGAACATAGCTTATATCATTCGGAAAATATAGGAAACCTTGGCATCGGAAGGGGTTTTGAAATACCTGCAGCTAGTGTCGTTCTGACATTTCATACCATCGAAGGTTGCTTCTAATGGTTTTGAAGTGAATTCCGGGGTTATTGATTGACAGTTTCGAAAGAGAATTGATTTGAAATTTTTGCATTTGGTTTTTGATATCGAATGCTGTGGAGCAGTGTTTTGGATTATTGGGCAAGTTTTCGTGTTTGAGATTTCGAAAGTTGAACGATTTTGCTTTACTTATCCGACAGGTGGTAGATAGCAATAAATAGAAACTATTTGCTTTTGTGTAAATGGTATCATGTATTTCATACGAACTTTTAAGTTCTCTAGCAATGCATTTCAGATAGAGATATAAATGGATAATCCAAGAAAATACCATGCACGACGCACATTGCGCTGGTCATCGTACGAACGGTGAGCGTACAGGAAAACAAGGGCCATCCGCGATATATCACTGGAAACACATAGTTGTTAGATAAATTATAGACCACGCTGGAGCGCGATTTTAGTACATCTTAGGTTTTACATTTAATGCGGCCTGTAGCTTACCGTGGGCCCATGAATGTCAGGCGCGCGGATGAGTTGCGACCGGAGATAATTGTTGTTGTAGGACACAGACACATGCGAGCCTTAGATTATCTTAATATACTGAGCTTTTAGCTTTCAGTGTTACGATTCATAAAATAAACGCACGGTCATTGTGGGACGCTGAACGTTTGCAAGCTGCCTCCACTTACAGGATGAACATCGTCCCAGGTATCAGGAAGTGTTCACACGCTATTGAAATAGTATTATTTATTTGAAATATTTTGCTACATTTTAGGCTTTCATACTTTAAGATAGTGTTAAACTAGGTATATTTCACGTAAAGGGTGATTCAGAACTTATCCGAAGAACTTTGAGGACATGTGCACCCTTAAATAAGAAGTCGATATTACAAAAAAAAAAAATAATAAATAGAATAAATGTCTAATAGATTTAATGTCAAAAATGTTCTAACATTGTCATCATCTGGCATCGGACATGCTAAAGGTGGTAAAAAAACGATGTCAGTACTGTGTTGTTTAATTTGCTGTGGGAATGTTAATCTTTAAAATTTTCAAAATGGCTCATATGTACAGCAGTGTTGAGTTAATGGACATGATTGTTATTTATGGTGACAAAATGCATCGGCAGCTTCGCGCTTATATGCGGATCAATATCCTGATCGACACATGATAAATTATTAAACTTTTATGGCAGTGGTGCAACGTGGACGTGATAATGATAATTTATGTGCAAATCGTTGACAAGATAGTGGCCCCAGGCCACCACAGCATATTTTAGCAGCTTAAGAATAAGTGTTGAATTGCATGTGGTCCGTAAAAATCTGCGAATAAATTCAAGGCAGATTGCTAGACAGTTGCCTGGAGTATCCCAATCAACGATGTGGCGCTTACTACATGAAGCTCAGTTATAACCATGTCATATCCAGCGTATTCAAGCACTGTTACCAGGACATTATCCAATACCAGTTAGTTTTTGTGAGTGGTTGTTACAGCAAAATTCTGAAAATTCCCAATTTACTGCTGATGTAGGTACTAGTTACAGATGAAGCTGTAATACAAAATATTCACAATGCACACGTTTGGGAACTCGAAAATCCGCACGCAATTGAATCTCCACTCTCAACACCGAATATTTGGGCAGGAATTGTTGATGAGCGTCTAATTGGACCGTTCATATTGCCCAATCGTATGTATGGTTTACAATATCTCACAATGACCTGCCTGCCCTTCTTGCTGTCCGATAACGCATATGGTTGTTACATGATGGGGTACCTCCTCAGTTTCCGATAGATGTTCGAAATTATCTGTATTAAGTGCACGAAGTACGGTGGATTGAACGGAGTGAACCGATAGCATAGCCTCTACGATCTCGTGATTTAATCTTTCTTGACTTCTTTTTGTGAGACCATTTAAAAAATGAGGTGTACCGTACCGAAGTGGAAACCGTCGCAGGTAATTTGCGTTTACAAAAACACCAAGCAAGAGGAACATTCGCTATAGTAAGGCATGCCCAAATGTGTTTATTACTTTAAGAACAAAATTTAGAATAGTTTTTGTAATAAGGTATCTGCTAATTTTTTTATAAATTTCATGTGTCTAATACTGATCAAGAATCACAATTCTTCTTAAAAATTAATGTAATTTAATTTTATTCATTTTACATGTCACTTTGGTCAGTCATGTAACTTCGGAGGTTTTTTTCGTGCGAAGTGACATCTCTAACTTGCATTATCACTGCATTACGGTAGACGAGATACAGCGATTGCTTGATTGTGTTGAAACCGTAACATTAATTTTAAAAAGTGCCATCAATATTGCAAACAGTTGTACGTGTGCCGATTTCATCCTCATCTTCACTAAATTAATCCATTTAAGTACGATTTAACTAAATTTATCAACACAACAAAACCAAACATAGTTTTCAAACATATAACATAATACTGTCCTTTGTTAATATTGATATGTATAACCTATTGTACACATAGTTCACGAAGCAAAGGATATACGTTTTTAAACGTATTTAATTGAACCAAACTGTTTCTTATTATTCCTTTGAAGTTTTAGGTTCAGTAGGAAAATTAAATAAACATTCTTTCAAGCTCCCATCTGTGCATAGATTAAAAAAAGAAAAACATAGTTTTTCCTGAGTTTCTATACAACTCATTATAAGCTGCGTTTGAATTGCCAAGTTTTTCAACAATTGTTTATGATTTTGAGTTCATTATAACTTTGAAGGGTTCATGATATTGATGACTGTACATTTATCATATTCTGATTCACATTTTTTATTCTGTTGCGAATGCACCTCAAACTTCTTTTTAAGCATATCTGATTTATTCTATAAAATTGTATTTCTAAGAGCCCATAATACTGATACAGTAAAACCTTAAATAATTATCATTGCTTCTATATCTTGAACTTCTTCTGATTGAACTTGATTATTTTACTGATACTGATCTCAGCTGAAATCATAGTAATTTTAATTTGATTCTGAGTCAGCTGCATGCATTTGTTCACCTTGTAAGCTGGATACCAGTCGCATTTTCTGAAATTATTATTCTCAGTACGAGTTAACGTTTATTAATGATTCGTATCGTGTGGGCGGTACTCGCTGGGGCTGATTTATTCCTTCGCTGCGTTTAATAAAGATATTATTTGGTTGGTTCATTTATCAGGATCTTCATTGAATATTATTGATATTGCGGTGGAGGAGAATGATAATGCGATTGAATTCTTTTCTTCTGTTTGATATTGCATTGCGCACTTTTTAAATTTTGAAGTATGCAGTTGTGCACATAAAATGATATAGGGTAGTATATTATTTGGAGAAAAATACATATATAAAAAGAAATACGATCAAATAGATGCGAAGGTAACTAAGTAAATCACAGATCACTGGCATCCTTCAAAATAGAAATATCAGCTTATAAATGTTATACAGAAACTGATGTACTTACTTACTAATGGTTTTCTTGAAGACGGTAAACTTTTAAAATTACCTATATGAAATTTCATATCGAAGGCCTAAAAATAAGTTGAAGAGGCCTTATAACTGAACAATTCAAAGAACAAGTAAATTATCGTAAGAATTACATATAGTATTGTAACTATTTGACATACATGCAATAGAAGTGATAGCAGCAGGACTAGGAATTTGTGGACAACAGGGTTGTGCAAAAGTGCGTGAAAATATT
Organism: Monochamus alternatus; assembly: GCA_037114965.1. Classification (NCBI taxonomy): domain Eukaryota; kingdom Metazoa; phylum Arthropoda; class Insecta; order Coleoptera; family Cerambycidae; genus Monochamus; species Monochamus alternatus. Next base: position 127,834,274 of record CM073426.1, read on the forward strand.
TTAAACTATGAAAGTGTCTTCTGAACTGAAGAGAATCACCATGACATCGCGCCAACAAAAGTTTGTAGCGGCTTCCGCGTTCAAGGTATCTATCATCTATTCGAAAATCTAAAATAAGTATGCCCAAACGTAACAACAGTCTTTAGCAAAAAAGGTGTAAGATCAGGACCTGAAATTAATTTGTTTTTTTTTTTAAATAAAATGTTATTTCCTCAGAAGATAAATCTTTAACGCAAAAGCATTGCATACAATGTGTATAACATAAAGGAAATTTTATACGCTGAATGTTTCTTATGATATGCAGTATCTTAACATTGTTATTTGGTTCCTACATAGTTTTATTGAACTATCTAATATAGATGAATTTGTCTTTATGATATATGATAGTGATTAAAATTAAAAAACAAAAAACTCTTTTGAAAGAAATGGCCAAAACGAAAAGTATTTCTACAAATGCATTTTAAAAATGCGTATAAATGTTTGGTAATATAAAATTATGTTACAAAATTGTAAACTAAGCTACAATTGAGACCAAACAGAAGCACTATTAACGTAATTTATTGTTTGTAATTTGCTAATTATATTAATCTTAATGAATTATCTAAATTGTAGAAATTTCTTTGAAACTGTAACATGCGGCAACATTGAAATTGTCATTTGGGGCGTTACGTGTTTGGTGCATCGCATGTACTGGTACTGTGAATAGTGAATTCGTTGTGAGATATAAGTGGTCTGCTTACTTCCTGCTCGGCCTATACGGCTCGACTTACAGGAAGCGACCTACATTGCAGCAGGTACTTAACGCAGACCTCTCGCCCTGGTCGACGAGCCATTAAATCTGTAAATGATACTGCAGGAATCAACTACTCCGCGGACTAATGCCCCGACCGGCATTGAATTACTCCTGCAGTATCTGTGTAGCAGGAAGTAAGCAGACTAGTTATATCTCACCTGCACTCAGTTTATATGTAAACATACATATGAAGGAATAGCCAGTTCAATTGTCAGTCATTTTATCTATGGCATACTGGTGAGGGCTAACTAGTCCAAAACCGGTCTATGTCTGGTGGTGTGTCCGACAAGGGTTCTTGACTGTTCACACAGATACTGCAGGAGTAATTCAATGCCTGTCGGGGAATTCGTCCACGAAGTAGTTGTTTCCTGCAGTATCATTTACTCATTTACAGTGATTTCGTTGTCATATTGCATAACTACTATTTTTGTTAACTGTCTAGTGCTTGTTTAAAGTTTGTGTGTGTGTTAACAAACATGAAACAGTTTAATAATCGTGAGCTACATGAGATGTTGATAATTTACTGCAAAACTGGGCAAAAATTCTGTGACTGCGAGACTTCATGGTATACATAGGTGTCTAGATAAATATAATTGAGAAACAATCCACAAGCAGCATTATATAAATTTAACAAAAAATAGAATCAAATAGAAATGCCATGCAAGCGACATATTAGACATCTTGTTGCTGTCATATTGGTAAGTCAGTTATGTTTAGTTTGGTACCAAATTCTCATGCGGCAAAATTAAGACATTCATATTCCCGACACTATATACATTCATACAAAAATTTAAATTACATACCTACAAAGTTAGCTTAAAAAATAGATATGTATTATATGTTCTGTTTGATAAATTTAAAATAGAAATAATTACTCGTTGTAAATATTAATAACGTTACCTAAATATAGTGTTATGCAAATTTAAATTTTAGGTTCATGATGTTTTTTTTATAATTAAAAAAATTTCACCTGCTTGACAAAAAGTAAAAATATCTGTGGCTTTATGCAGATGGTACTTAAATACGACACTAAATGACCTTCAGTATATTCACAATATATATATTTAAAAAAAATGCCATTGGTGTATTATTTAACTTTGGTAATTATCCTTGAAAAGATAGTCCTGTCCATTGCTTCAATTAGAATTAAACAGTTTTTTATCTACCGATATGCGAGAGAAGGTATATACTCTTGTCTTTAAAACAATTTTATTTTTAATTCTATTTGCATAATGTTGTATCGAATCATCTTAGTGCCCTGTTCCTAATATGACGGTTTTTCGGATTGGAATACGTATCGCTATTGTTAATAATTATTACTAGAATTAATTTGTGGTTTTAATTAATAAAGTTATTGGCAGGAGCTATGATACGTTTGCATAAATCATCAATAGTGTCCACTTCGGTGCAATATACTTCATTTCTTAAATATCCCCACAAAAATAAATCCAAACGATTTAAAGTCAGGAGATCGTGGTGGCCATGGTACCGGTCCTCCTCGTCCAATCCCCTGCTATTATTGCTTGGATACGCGGTACATGGTATGGATACAATTGAGCATCGTGTATGATACTCCACACTGCTGCAATACGCCGTGGACCCCCTGGATCTCCATCTCTTTCACGATTCGGTTGCAAATTTCGAGCGTCACACCTACATTTGCGTTACACTTGCACTGCACACCGTTGTAAACGTAGCTGCATTTGACAGGAAATCGTTCTGCTTAAGCATTTTCACTTTACTATAGATTAAAGCGATACCCATCAACTGCGAGTTGCTATACGTAAGCCATTTTTGATATTGGAAAAACTAATGTAAATACTTGCATCACAAAAAAGTTAATACAAGTAATCGCATATGCGATATAAAACTTGAAATTACTAGAACTTCAATAATTCTTTTCTCGGAAACTGTAAGGATATTACAATTTTTTTTACAATATGGACTCCATATTTCATGACGCTTCTATTCCCAATTTTTTTAAATAAGTTATGAATCATCCTGTAGAGTTTATTTTCTAATATAGCATGTTGAACCGCAAGACCGATTTATGTCACAGAATATTCCAGTCAGACTTTAGTCTGATTCTATTAAGCCTAATACCTCAATGCAAAAGGAACCCAATAAAAAGTGTGTGAAACTTTCAATACTTCTGTCTCAAATACTGAAAATTATCAGATTACTGTAAAGTATATTTCAAATTGACAAATATCATGGCTAAATACTAGAAAGGAGATGTCAACTTCAGTACATGTCGTATATTTTCCTTTACTAAACGATTATCTCATAAATCTTCCGTCTATTATTTGTATATCTCCGCAGAAGAAGAAACGCGGCTAAAGATCCAAGTCGCCGTAGATCTACGTCTCCGGCCAGCGCACACTTGGGCATTGTATAAATATAGTCGGCCGGCGGTTGCAAACATCGAACAGGGAAGGATAAGCGCAATTTGTCAAATAAAACGAAAAAGGCAACGAAGAATCGTTGCCTTTGCGGGCTACAGAGATTATGAAATCGTCTGTTATAGATGCGGCTAGTTCGCACATTTCTGAATTCCCCTCGGACTTCGGTTTCTAATGTTTATGTTTACACCGCGAGGGGTCTTGTTCGGGCCTTGCGTAAGATTTATCCGATTCTATTTGCTTTTCAATAAAGGACTAAAATGGGTGTATAAGAATTGTACACGTAGAAACAGCTATTATGATCCTTTTTGGAAAAGGATAATCACGGCGGATGGTCTGTTCTGGACAAACGTGTGTGGTTTTTTATAAAGTAAGATGTTAAAAGTACCATTAGGCATCCGTTTTAAATATTACTGGACCAAGGCGAACTTATGTCGTGATTATGGTTGAAATAAAAACTAACATCGTTAAAGCATTCATAGTTGCAGCACAGAAATACTACTACTATTGACTATATGAAATGATGAAAATACATTTCTATATTTGGATAATGTTTGCAATCCTCTTTTACTTGGAAATCAAAATTGAAACTTTTAATGTAACCAAATTATTGTGGCAAACTTAGGAGGTTTTTCTTGAGGATAAAACCCAGTTGTTAAATCATTTGATCTTAGAGACTAATTTGTTTTTCAATGAAAAATTTGCTAATTTAAAAGTGCTGATTATAATAACACGTTTTCGGCTGGTTAATATGAGTTGAGTTGGAATTCCCGGTCAAAGCGTCTTTGGCAGATTTAATAAAAACATTTTTGGTGTAGGTCATTAGTCTATGTAGCATATAATAACACTTTCTAGTGGTTTATACAAGATGGAACGTGACAAAAGAAGTAGTACTCATACAGCAACCACAGATCTTCAGATACTGTACTTCAGATTAAAACAATTCAACTGAAAAAAAGAGGAATTTCGGGAAACACTACTTTGCGGGCTAATGCCCCCGACTAGTTTTTAATTATTTATAGCTAACAGTCAAATTCATTCGTCAGCGGTTCGCCAGACATATTCCGGTTTCGAGCTTATCAGCTCTCATTAGTATGCTATAGATGAGGTTAATTAACGAATAACTCTAGCTGTTTTACCTCTATCTAACACAACAGAATGAATTATAATTATAATGAATTATACGAAATGTAGCAAAACTACATCTAGTGGACACAAGCTACTCCAAGCTGGACCTGACAGACTACAGATACAAAGCGTTCTACATTGCAGTAAATACCGTTCCCGACCTCTACCACGATTCGGCGATAACGATATTTGAAAAAACGGAATTTCAGTAAAAAAAATACTCTGCCCTGATGCCCTGACCAGCATTCAATTGTAGGTAGATACAGGAAGAGGTAGCTATTGGACACTAGATGTAGCTTTAGTACATTTCGCGAATTTAATTGGTGTCAACTTATCTTAGCGCAAAAATGCTTTGTTCAAAAGTAACAGGGTGTCAAAGATTTACTTTCTTCTTTTTACTTTTAATTCCCCCTCGGACTAGCACTACCTATTTTTTTATAGCAATATAGGGTTTGCCCTACTTTACTAGGACGCTCTGTATAAATAATTGCTTTGGAATTCAATAGACACATTTTTTAGAGCGCAGTGGTTTAAAATCACCATAAAAGTAGTGAATCATAAATTCATGATAATATCAGTAAATCACTGTCTTGTTTATCATTAAAAGATATCAAAGAAGTAGCTACACAATGCATTTTTTTTTCTATTCGATAAAAAAAAATGACAAGGTTTTGCATGTCTGCAGAACGTCTGTTACTGTGTACGATCCTGGAATATCCTCCCCATGGTAATCAGTAAAAACTATTTCATTCATAATTACCAATATTTAGTTAATACAGTATGCGCCAAAAGTATGGAATAAATTCAATAAAAACGAAACAATTATTTTTTGGGAAAAATCCTCAAACAGGTCGAACATCGGAAAGTTTTCGAGTAAATGACGATTGAATGTTAGAAAACGTAAATCAATTAAAATAAAGCAAAAACGTTATTAAATTTAGTTTTTCGAATTCCATAGTTCTTTTATGGATCACGTAGGTGAAAATCGTTGCAAAGTGTCATTGTCACACCGACTTTCTAATAAGTATTGTAAGCGACATAGAAATTATTATTCAATTTAAAGTATTATGGCACATTTAGCTGTTACTCAAAGAACTGAAATTTTAATTCTTATCGGATGCGGGAATATGACTAGAACTCAGCAGGAAGTTTGCGATTTATTTAATGAAAAATATCCAGATCGCCCTATCAGCCCTACAGTCAGTAAGGTAGAGCCTAAATTTAGAGAAACTGGCAATGTTGTAAATATTCCAAAACCTGGACGTCCAAGCATTAATGAAAATCAGAAACAGAACATTTTGATAAGTATGGTGGATAATCCTCATAATTCTTCACGATTGGTTGCATTAACAATGACACTAGTCAGAGCACAGTGCTACGTATCTTGAGGAAGGAAAAATATCATCCCTACAAAATTGTGCAGGAACTCAATGAAGATGATCCCGATCGCCGCTTACACTTTTTCGAAATTCTAATGGATTTATGTTAAGGAAATAGAAATTTACACCGGCAAATACTTTTGATGAGGCCACATTTTTTCTGAATAGTACAGTAAACCGTCAAACTTGCAGATATTGGAGTCGGGAAAATCCTCATTGGATGGCAGAGGCACATACCCAACACCCTCAGAAATTAAATGTGTGGGCTGGAATAGTTGACGACAGAATAGTAGGACCTTTCTTCTTTGAAGAAACCCTTACAGGACAAAGATATTTAGAGTTTCTAGAAAATGACCTTGTTGCAGCTCTTGCAGTAATTTTTCCTAACGATAATGACCCTGACATTTCTGACGATACCATATGGTTTCAGCAAGACGGTGCACCTGCGCACTATGCGCGCCCTGTACGAGATTTTTTGGACAACTGTTTTCCTGGGAGGTGGATCAGCAGACGCGGACCGATAGAATGGCCTGCAAGATCGCCAGATCTCACACCTCTTGACTATTTTTTATGGGGATACTTGAAGTCAAAAATGTACATTAATAAACCACGTAATTTAGAAGAACTTCAAAATCGCATTCGGGACGAAATACGCAGAGTTACCCCAGAAATCATTCATAATGTGCAAGAAGAATTTCTTCACAGACTTGCGCATTGTCAAGAAGTTGGTGGATGGCAATTCGAACATTTAATTTAAGTATAAAATTTAATCAATTGTATTTTATTTTACATACCTCAGAATTGTTACTTTTTTATGGATAAAATTTACGTTTTCTAACATTCAATCGTCATTTACTCGAAAATTTTTCCAAAAAAATAATTGTTACGTTTATATTCAATTTATTCCATACTTTTGGCGCATACTCTATAAAGACGACTAAACGACTATACTCTCTATTCTAAGAATAAAAAGTGTAGTAGTAGTTTTTTTTAATTTAAGACATTTAAATTCCCAGCTCCATGAATAAAAAAAATTATGAATAGCTTAACGTACGCATAATTTTTTGCAGATGACCACAAGTTATACTTATTTTTTCTCACACCTGACGCCCTGTCAAAATAAATTATTACAAGACACCACTGCTGATTATAAATGACCTCTCATTTAATTCAGAAAATCACCCGCGATATTTGAAATTAATTTGGCTATTAATTCTCCTGCAAAAAATATTCGCACGATTCCACATAACATGCTAAGCTTTAATGATTACTCGAGAGAATAAAAGTTCTGCTAAAATATATATGGGTTTATGAGTCAAGATACTTTTTATGTTTGCAGCGATGACGTGCGTAACTGTAAAATGTGTTTTATACACATATAACTTATAAAAATTTGCAATTTTAGTGTACACATCAAGAAATTGACTCTACACATTACTATTTTGGAAGCAGTAAAATAATAATATGTCGTAAAATTTTACACGATTTGTAGAAATGTTGAAAGTGTAAAAATATTTACAAGAATCTTAAAGAGTAAAATCTAGTACTTTAATTATTGGTAAAATGTACACCAACATAAGCAATTTACCAAATCGAGTTTAAAATTTAACGAAAGCGGGTAAATCTGTTATGATCACGTGACTAGTGAACACTTGTTGCAGTTCTTTATTCTTCATATGAGAATGAGTCTTAATTCGCGTTCATATTGTTAACGGTTAAAAGTAAATCAATTTGTATAATTTATTCTGTACTAGTGAATGTCTGTGCCTGTGGTGTATTGTCCTTTGAGGATGATATCAGAGGAAGTCGATATAATTAAACTAATAATAACGGAAAAGAATAAAACAAAAATTATGGAGCATAAGAAAAGAATATATGAGTGTACCAATAAAGATATCATGAAAATATGATGAATTTTAGGTTAAGTAGGGAATACTTTTACAGATTAGCGTTGTGTTTTACAAATACATGTAGTTATTTTATAAAATTGTGAGTAAAAGTGAAATATACACAAAATGCATTGTCATGTCATAATATTTCTAACAAAAATCAGCTGTTTGCAGGTATACGAGTATTTACATATTTTATTTGTAAGAAAACTTTTATTCTTCAGTTTATTTATAAAATTTTCTCAATATGAAACTATAATACCTAAATATATAAAATTATTCATAGATCAAGCAGTTCATCTGTCGTACTTATATGAGGAAACTAAATTCGGTGTTACTTGCTATGTACAGAAAAATGCACACCTACGTCAAACTTTACTTAGTAATATGACACCTCGAAATAAGAAGTTTATAATAGTCATTACCACCACTCCACTCTTACCAATGAAAACCTAGCGTTGATTTTAATGTGATTGATTTAACATTCGTAGTACATAAAGAGCCTTATGAACATATGTTTATTCAGTAGAATAACATATTTTATCCACTTTTTTTTGTTATAATTATATTTTTTTCTTTATTTAAATAAAAATAAGAAAGCAATACCACTGTTCATTAATAATTCCATAGAGTTACTCCGAGAGTTGCTTTATTATTTCTAAATGGTAGATGCTACACATAGGTATTTATGTCAATATTAATATACAAAGGTTAAAATAAGGCAAATTTTTTTTAGTAACATGATCAAATGATACATATCAGATTTGTTCTTTCTAGTCACTAAATTTTCTCTATAGTAAAACTGCACATTGATCTAAATTAAAGAAACACATTTTGAGGAGAGTATGCAAACACTTTTTTATATCTGGTTATGAATAAAAATAATTAGTTATACATTTGTTCGAAATGTCATCCTAAAAAGATATACATTGTAAAAAAAGTTGCTGTGTAAGCGAGATTTTCCAGTGTGTAATTTAGGACGTGTAAAAATTCCGTGTTAATAGTTTTACACACTATGGCTTTTTTGTACGTTTTACACAAAATGTGTTAAAATTACTAGTATTATAATAAAATATACTGAACTTGTGTATTATACAAGGTGGGCCATTTTAATCAGTACAGTCGAATATCTCGAGTTTCGTGAGTGTTACGAAAAAATAACTCAGGCAAAAGTTGCTCAAAAAACTGGGGGCCAACTAGCTGTATATTCAGATCTGACTTTGACATTGATTTTGAAGGTCATTTGAAGGTCAAAATCAAATTTTTAAATAGAAACCCATATTTTTGAAACCGGATTCGAAGAGAGCAAGAAATCTTACGTCTGAAGCCACTTTAAAAAAATGTTTGATTGTTACTTTTAGATCGTAATTACAAGGTGAAATACCAGGAAGGCTGCAGTCAATCCTGTAGCTACGTAACTTCAAATCGCATTTAGGCTAACTTCCCATAATCTAAGCCAGGTAGTTAGCTGGATAACATCATTCTGGATCATGTTCAAAGTCCAATTGGAAAATTCAATCCGCATTTGCATGTGGATTGGTCTTAATTCTTGGAGCAAAGTTATGTGGTACGCATGATACCTAAGAGTCCTAAGAATTCTCAATGCCGTTCTTCGTGGTATACCAATTTCTCTTTCACGTACGTTCAGGATATGCGGTTATCCAGTTAACTACCTGGCTTAGATTATGGGAAGTTAGCCTAAATGCGATTTCAGGTTACGTAGCCACAGGATTGACTGCAGCCTTCCCGGTACTTCACCTTGTAATTACGATCGAAAAGTAACAAATAAACATTTTTTTAAAGTGACTTCAGACGTAAGATTTCTTGCTCTTTTCGAATCCAGTTTCAAAAATATGGGTTTCTATTTAAAACTTTGAGTTTGACCTTCAAATGACCTTCAAAATCAATATCAAAGTCGGATCGAATGCACAGCTAGTTGGCCCCCAGTTTTTTGAGCAACTTTTGTCTGAATCTTTTTTTCGTAACACTCACGAAACTCGAGATATTCGACTGTACTGATTAAAATGGCCTACCTTGTATACCAGTTGTGTGTTAAAAGTACACCATTTTGTGTGAACTTAACACGCACACAACTTAATTGTGTTCTATATCCCTATTCCTGACTGGTTCAGCACAACTGTGCAACTGCCGTATATGAGCTGGTCCAACACACGTCACTACGCCATATTGGTCATGTATGGGTGTTGTTGTGTACAGTTACCTCTCGTTCACTGTGTTCAAATGGAGAATATTTAAATTTAAATTGAGGTTTAATCAAGGAAAATGGTAAGTACTATCTAACAAAATATTACTGATAATTGTAATAAAGCTAAACCTAATTAGAATATAACTATAAAAAATATTAGGAGTTTACTTTGACGTTTTAGATTACTCTGTAATCTAAGTTTTTTGTAAGTTTCGAGAAAGAAAATTATATGTTCAGATCACTACCAGTTAATTTTCGTAAACTTCTATTATGTAGTGACTAAATACATCTTTGTTTGTTGTTTCATTATTTATGATTTACTAGAACATTATTAGTCCCTTATTAGAATATGTACTAATATACTGTTAATTTTAATACATACATATTTTGTTAGCAGACTTGGTTGTTGATCATTTGAACAGAATTTTAATTTTTTAATAAAATCATAAAAAGTAAGATATCTTTTATTTTATAATTACAGCATAATTCAGAAATTCTTTATATTGATACGGAAGCTCACCTACCTTGTTAATTATGTTCCTGTTTGCTTTTGAAATTATAATTTTTAATACATCTATTCTGCCGTTTAATAGAACATTCCAGGCTATATTCAATGCATTCTCGACGCAGAACATATAGAAAATGTCAAAATAAAAGTATTTCAAAAATATATTTATTAAAAATTATTTCTCTGGTCTAAAAAGCCTGTAAACCTTTATATATATAAATTATTTCGAAAGTAAACAGGAACATAATTAACAAATTAAAAAGATAGGTGAGTCTTCCATATCAATACCTATTATACAATAAAATTAACATGTTAATGTGTAAAGCCTACACCTTCAATGATACGAATAACACAGAAATGTGTAAAAGTTACACATGACATTTGTTATATTAACACAGTGGATTGTGTTAAACATTTAACACACTGCTATATACAGAGAAATGTGTAAAAATATACGGAATTCCGTGTGGACCTCGATTAACACAGTATTGTTTTTTTTTGTGTTAAAATGTGTAATTATTTTTTTACAGTGTAGAAATCATATAAAAGTTTCAAAGTATAACTTCATAAAATTATAAGTATTATACAGTGTAAAGGGTGTTAATTAATATATTTTGTATTAGAAATAAAAAATACAAAAGTTATTCTTATGCCATCTACTGGATTAATTTAAATAAACAAATAAATGTCAAGAAGCATAGAGGCATTCGCATTTATTTATTTTAAGACGAATCCAAAAGGAGAGTTCTAAAACTTTGTATCATTTATTTAATAATTAATTATAATAAATCTTCCACCTGAATGTCAAAATATCAAAGAAAAAACACTGTACATTTTTTTAATGTCTGTAGTCTGAAAATTTATCATATATAGTAACTGATTTACACTATTGTAAATAAATTTTACGAAATATTTGAATATACATTACTCAGGCATTTTTGTAAAATAACCAAATCGCGATGGGATAACATTTATCTTTTTTCCGTGCGGACTTCCCCGAACCAAAAATAATGTAAATTTCGTCTAAAATTTTACCCGTCATTTTTTGCTGTGTAGGTGAATAGGCGTGATAACTATCTAAAAACGTTAAAACGCATTCGCTCTGTACATGAAACAGGTCCTAAACGTTAGAAGTAGAGAAGTTATTATAATGAATGTAATTATTAACAGCAGCATTGCCAATTAATATATAGGTATATATACGGGCCAGTAACTAGATGTCTAAACCATAGGATTAATTTTTATAACTTTAATATCAATATGATTATGGTAATTTAATCGAAACAGATGAATACGTATTAATTTAATGACGAAGAGGTTTTCAATGAAATTGAAGAGCAGCTGTGGAGCGGTAACTATTAAGACATTAATATGGATTTTGCGGGCGAGGATTAGAAAATTTCAGAGGTAGAAAAAACATAGGCGCCTTTGGTCTGTTAGATTTCGGCTGAGTATGTAGTTGTTTCAGTTTTTATGGAGCTTTAGTCAACATTTATAATATAGTAGTCAACGACTTAATTATTACAAATAGAACACCTTGCATATTATTGCATTTTTGAAAGGGCATGAAATTTTGAGACAAAAACATGCAAATCAAGTATTTTGAAAAAGGGATTAGTCACATTTATAAAACATGTGATAAACTAAACAATTGGGTTTTCATGTAGATCATATTTAGTAAGTAAAACATATAGTTGCTAAAATACGAATTTCAATAGTGATAATAGTACAGAAAACATTCCGAACTCTTCAAAGCAACGGACGAAGCCTGTTACCGGGAAATTCTGTTAAATGGTGTTACTTTAAAAATGTGAAATACTACATTGCAAATGTGGATCTAGCATATTATTTGGAAACATGTGAGAACTGTCTTTGTGGTCGTATTATTCCATGTTAAAAGCAACGGTACTTTTACATCATAAGCATTCCTAATAATTTCTACTCCTGCTTTTTCAGAATCTTCATAAAATTCTGAATATTGAATGATACTTTCATATCTCTCAGAGCTCTTCTACCTATCGAACATTCTTGGTCACTTGTCTTGATAATTTATTCTAAAATTATCTGTACTATAAAGCTAGTGTTATTGTTTGATGTGACGATATGTTTCATATAACATAGTGGCGTATAAATACGATCTCACTACTATGGTCGAATTTTCGAGTTACCACAGTTTCAAAAGTGAACTTAGGTATTTATAGAATGTTTTCATTAAATCAGGTTAGTATTTAGCTAGATTAATTTTTAATTTAGCTAAATATTTAATAGAGCTCTATTTATGGAATTGTTCATTAACATACCTAGACGTTTGGTATCAAAGAGCATACATATGATTTCATTGATAGGAATTGTAGGAGAATTGATTTATATCAGCTTAAAATACCTTTACAATACAGTAAACAAAAACAGAGTAACAACTTGGAAAATTACCATAAACTAAATAGGATGTAATAAAGATTTTCAGAAAAAAAAAATCGTATAATTTGTCTCATTGTTATACAGAATAATATTTGCGATTTATCATAGAAATTTTATTTTAACATAGGAAGGTATATTATTATTATCTATTTATACCTTCGCCAGCGTCAGTTTAATTTTTAACATATTGAAACTACAGTTTTCTTTTATAATAATAAATTCATATGATATAACAAAAGAATTTACTTTGCTTCATCTTCTTCTTCAGTAACCTTAACTTTTCTTAATACATTTTGTTCAATAATATTCACCGAAATGCGTCGTGTATCATTTGTAACAGTGTTGCAATCACTTCATAATTAATCGTACCCAATTATTTCTTTCTGGTTGTACACCTTGAAACTAATTTAATAAAAATAATGAGTTTTTTCAAACATGGATCTCTAAAAAATAAATTAACGTGTTAATTGTCAATTAATGACTACATTTTCTCGATTTATTAGACAAATTTCCGAGTTAATTCGGATTATTAGTGTCTTCATGCATATTTAATTCTATTTATACAATCCACACTCCTACGCGTATTGAAAAAAATATTATGAATTCTGTAGGAAACCCGTTCTAGCTCCTTGATTATTTTAAATTGGGCAGGGGGCCTATATTTCTACTGATCTATAAAATTTAACGCCAATAAAGTTTTATTATGTGAAGTTCGTTTTTCTAAAGATTAAAATCAATGAGAGCTTCCTAAAAACTGTAGGATGAGTGTGGAATAATGTATATCAAATTGGATTGTAATAAGTTCCATATTGCTTAATAATCCTTTTTAATTCTAAACGATGTAGTTATACAGGGTGTTAAAAAAAGAGTGCAAAATATTTCAGGAGGTAATAGTATGAACAAAAATAAGCAGAAAAATCTTAATAAGCATGGGTCCGCAAAGTAATGGTTGCGGAGATATGGACCACTATTCGTTTTTCAAACATTTTGTTTTATTAGGAATAAACCGACAAAGGAAGCTTTTAACAAACAAGAAAGAAAGTTACAGAAGATGTTCAAAGTGCTCTCCGTCGATTTCCAAGCAAGCACGACATCTTCGTCTCAACGATATTCGACCTCTTTCGAAAACACCCTCCTTGGTTTGGATTTCTTGACACTTTTCATTAATCCGTAGCTGCAGCTCTTCTGCAGGCTATTTACAGTACCATACACTAATGTCTTCAAATATCCCCAAACAAAGAAATCTAGAAGGTTCAGATCAGGCGATTTTGGGGGCCATAAAACAGGTCCGGTCTTTCCTACCCATCTATGTCGAAAAGTTTGGTGTAAATGCTCTCTAACGGCCATGGACAAATGAGCTGGAGCACCATCATGCTGGAATCACATTTGTTGCCTTTGATTCAAAGGAATGTCTTCCAAAAACTCATACAGTATGTTCTACAGAAAGTTGAGGTAAACAGCGCCTGTTAATCGGTTTGGTAAAACAACAGGACCTAGAAACCTGTCACCTACAATACCCATCCAAATGTTTAATGAAAAACGTGCCTGATGTCCAGATTCTATTAGAGCATGAGGATTTTCATCGGCCCAAATATGCGTATTGTGAAAATTAAACACTCCATTTCTTGTGAACTCGGTCTCATCAGTAAAAAGAATGAAAGAAAACGAGGGTCTTCAGCATCATGACGTAGAAACCAGCGGCAAAAAACCAAACATGCTTGATGATCATTTATTGGATTTAAGTCCTGTACTCGTTGCACATGGTATGGATAAAGCAGTTGCTCGTGAAGGTTTCTCCAAACAAGAGGACCACTAATTCCTACCTCGGCTGATATTCTCTGCACACTCGTACCTGGATTCTGCTCTACCAGTGCTAGAATTTCTTCTTCTGCTCTAGGAGTGGATACCGACCTTGGTCTTCCGGATAAATCGCAGTGTTTGCTCAAGGAACCGATATCACGCAATCTTTGGTGAATTCTTTCAAACATGCGTTATGAATGAATTTGGCGATTTGATTGATAAGCGTCAATATAAAGACGTCGTGCTTCGGTGGTGTTCCCATTAGCACGACCATGCATGAAATGCATGTCTGTTAATTTTGCGTTAGAGTAACCAGCCATAGCGAAAGAAAACTTGTGCACTGAGAGCAACTGTCAAATACGTACTGTTTATTTCCCTAAACATCAACCAACTATTATAAGAAAATACACAACGTTTTTGCAAAATAAAAAAGGGGCTAAAAAACATAAAACATTCCATATCTCCGCAACCGTTACTTTGCGGACTCATGTTTATTCAGACTTTTTTGCTTATTTTGGTTCATACTATTACCTCCTTAAATATTTTACACTCTTTTTTTAACACCCTGTATTTAACGAGATTTAACCTCAAGAAAAAGATATACAAGTACACAATTGTTTGTATATTTAGTTGTATTGCGTTTAATTTAATTTAATTAATATTCACGAGACGAATTATATGAATATCAGAATCATACACTGAAAAAATTATCAAATATTATTAAAATTACTATATTACTAATATGATGCGAACCTATTTTCTTTTAGATATTACTTGAAATATGTTACAAGGTAAAAGAAGCAACTGTTGAATGCTAAATAACACCAGGCACGTTTAAAAGAATTAGAAATTTTCTACGGTATTCTGCCAACCGGTAATAGCTATTTTATTTTAAGAAAATTACGCTGCTGTCATTTTGGTTCAATATTTACGGGCAATTAAATTTAATAGATAAATTTGTGTCATTTCTTATATCGTGGGGTACTGTCAACATTACGTTGAAGGATTTTGTATACTGAATATGGTTCATAATATTAATAAATTCCGATTATTGGACAACGTTTAAATGAGTACCTACATGAAATGAACAAGCTTGATAATCTATATTCATAACATAAATGAACAACATTAAGTAATAAATTATACACTGTTTCACTGAGTTTATCTATTCGTAATACTAACAACAATTCTGATAGACTTGTGTGCAGAAATGTGCGATGGTGGAATTATCAACTCTATTTCCGCCATTTTTGACTCTAAGCTTCACTCTTCTGCTAATCTTTGATTTAGATTAATCTAGAATACTGAAAGTGTTTGTGAGTGTGTATAGTTTTTGACTTAGTACATGTAGCTGACTGATTAATATATTGATATTAATAATTTTAAATGTTAAATACATCCACATTCAAGCAGGTTTGTTGGTGAGAGAAATTCCTAGAAGGACTAACAGATCCTTGCGTACCATAGTACGGTGTTACCAGGCGTGGACTCAGGAAGGCCAGGAACACAGAACGAGAGGTACCGGTAGTCGTAGAGGAACTACAGAGCTTGTGAAGACCCTCGATTACGACTTTTAGCTTGATTTAGCAGCAGCTGGAATATTGCAAACGAGTGGTTTGAAGAGGTGATGGTCAGTATATGTATACCCCCCAATACGAAATTTTTGCCTCTTGTCTTATCATCCATATTGGGTGCTGCCTCTCACTCGTCAACATCGAGTTAACCGCTTACAATGGCGTAGAAAGAAGATCAGTGGTACTAAGAATGGAACCAAGTGATCTTTAGACGAATTCTGTTTCTGCCTGGGGATGCATGATGGTCGTGCAAGAGTAAGAAGACGAATTGGTGAAAGACTGGAGTACTATCGTCTATGGTACCAGATCACCAGTAGTTCTCATTAGAGGCAACAAAACCCAACGCTACAACCAGGAAGTGGTGGAGCCATATATACTATTCAGGCTCTGTTGTTCCTCTATGACGACCTGTGTCTCTGTCTTTACGAGTCCACGTCTTGTTACACTGTGCTATAATATGTAAAGATCTGTTACTCGTTCTAGAAATTTCTATAACCGACAAACCTGCATCGCACAATCTAACAATCCGCCCCCTCTCAAAGTCACTAAACTGGGAAATCTGCCCAAATCAACGCACTCTAGGCATAATTAGGCTGTAAAAAAATGTCGTTTACAACAAGCTTGATACCTGGAACACAAATGTCACCAGAAATTTTTCAAATAAAATGCCACATTCGCTTCAGTTTATTCTACCATCTGGGCTGCCACAGGGTTTGGTCCTTGCGCCATTGCTTTTTTACATTTTTATAAATGATATAGTTACGGATATAAATGTTAAGTGTCGTTTGTATGCAGATTACATGAAAATGTATAATAGAATCGACTGCTTTAATGATTGTATTGATCTGCAAAATTCTCTTAATAGCTTGAATGCGTGGTGTTCTGCAAACAAGTTAGATCTGAATGTAAAAAAATGTAATTATCTCACTTTTACACTTAAAAATAGCGCATGGAATACCATTGGTATAAATTCCTTTACACCTCATATTCAAAATATTTCTTGTCATAGATTTAGAAAGTTGGGTTTTGTAATTCGTAATATGAATGATTTTTCTTCCACTCATGTTAAAAAACTATTATTTCAGTTTATTGTCAGATCAAAATTCGAATATTGTTCTTTAATTTGGTGTCCTTATTATAACATTCATATAGATCATATAGAACGCATTCGAAGATTCGAAGACACTTCCTGAAGTTCTTATGTTACAAGGAGGACGAGGTTTATCCAGTTATTGGATATCCTTACGAGAGTTTACGGCACAGATTTGGTATCAGTAGTCTGGCGGCCCGCCGTGTAATGGCTCAGCAAATATTTTTGTATAAACTATTGCATAACTTAGTTGACTGTACTCATATACTTAACTTGATTAACTTCAGGACACCGAGACATGACTCTAGGCTTAATATGTTGTGCATCAACGCCGAGAATTAATACAACTAAATATTCATCCATTCACCGGATTTGTGAAAATTATAATAAATTGCAAGGTGGCTTCGGTAATTTCAACTGTAATATAGCCTCAATAAAATCTTAAAATTTTGATACTTTTATTAATTTACTATAACATATTTACGTTGGTACATTTAAGTGTTAATTTAATTTTTGCTGATTTTTTCAGTGTAACTGATAATGTGTGTTTTGTGTACTGTATATGCTCTATTTTATGTTTTTGGTAATTTGAATTTTTCCTATCCTGTAATTGGTTGTATACTGTAGGGTAGTGTATTTGTTAAATAAATAAATTATCAAAGAACGACCTATACAAACTCCAAAAGAGCTTAACAGATAAACCTGAAAATTTTTTACTTTCAGCGAGAGAAGTAAACATGCAAGAAATTATCAAAATAAAATGATATTTAATTGGTGTTTATTTTTCTTTGCCACGTATTTATGGGCATTTTTTGTTCAATGTAGCGGTAACAGAGAACTTGTTACCATTTTCTTGACTATTATTATACACACACACACGAGCTTTTATATTAGATGTAACATTCCCAGTCAATAAATTAAAGACATTTGTGATTGTAACCTTTTAGTTAAGACTTCTATGGAAATAGATTAAGCGGTAAACTTGAAATGAAAAAGTTGTGTGACTTAATTAGTTAATTACTTCTTTATGCAAATCTTTATGAGAAATATTGTCGTTTCTAATTTGAAGTAAACTCGCGAGCACGGCGTTTCGTAATGGAGGTTTTTGTTATAATAGGACATTTATCTTAATTATTACCTATTAATTGATACTCTATTAGACTTTTTAATGCGATCGGAATTATTAATTCTAGATGAGCCGGCTGTTTTCTTAATATATGACGTGTTTAGAAATTAAATTTTTATATTAGAGATACAGTTAACAGACTAAGTATGTATAAAAAAATATTTAACTTATCATCATAGGTTTATGGGATTTAGCATACGTTATCCACTTCACCACAGAATTCATAGACATGAGAAAAGTTGTGATATACAGGGTGATTCATTAAAAATGGGCAATCTCTGAACTTATTTGCTGTTTAGTGTATCCATCTGTCTATTGAAACAATAGATTCTCCTACCTGTTGTATCTGAAAAAGGTATACCTTGTTGAAGTCGTTAGGAGTAACAGTTTTCGAAATAATCCTATTTGAAATATTCAGTGCACCGATTGAAAACTGTTATCGTTTCAGGTAAAGTGTCTTCTTTACTGAAAATACAGCAAAATTTTACTTGAAAAAGTTGATCAGAACGGTAAATTATGGGGACATGCAAAATTTCAAGAAGATCGGCAAGGTTTGATTTTGAAACCATTTTTTAACAAAGCACAAAGATTTTATCAAAGCAGACCGATCCTCTTGTAATTTCGCACGACCCCATAATTTACCATTTTGAACAACTTTTTCAAGTAAAATATTGCTGTATTTTCAGTAGAAAAGGCACTTTACCGGAAACGATAACAATTTTCAATCGGTGCACTGAATATTTCAAATAGGATTATTTCGAAAACTATTACTCCTAACGACTTCAACAAGGTATACCTTTTTCAGATAGAACAGGTAGGAGAATCGATTGTTTCAAGAGACAGATGGATACACTAAACAGTAAAAAAGTTCTGCCATTTAAAAGAAACATGCTGTGCCATAAGTGGCGCCCTCTACTAGTGACGTCAAAATTAGTTAAAAATTCTTATTTGCCGTGCCAAAAAACATAATTGTGACAATTTTTTTTTAATACTCCAGGTTTTAAAGTTATTGAGATATTTCAAAATGAAATTCCATCATTGAACACCCTGTATTTTTTAAACCATCAACATTCGGATAAGGCATATTTGGCTCAATTGCCATATTTTGGTGTGTAGTATATCTAGTTCAGAGATTGCCCATTTTTAATGAATCACCCTGTATAATGATTTTTCAAAAGGCTTTGATCATGTAGATCACTGTATATTAATAGAGAAGTTGAATTGTATTGCACTGAATACTTCTTTACTATTTTATATCAAACCTGCATAATAGGTAACATACTTTCATTCTAATGGTTTAAAATCACAAACTTATTTGGCAACATCAGGAGTGCCACAGGGATCGAATCTAGATCCTTTGTTATTTATCATATTTATTAACGACTTATGTGAAGTTATTGACTGCAACAAACCTTTATTCGCATATAATCTCAAAATATATTCTGAAATAAACAATTTAACAGATTGTATAATATTACAAAGGCAAATTTGCAATATTGAAAAGTGGTGTAAAGTAAACAAACTGAAAATGAATGGTGCCACATGTAAAGTAATCACTTATTCACTAATGTCCTCTCCCGTAAGTTTTTCATATACTTTTAATAGCACTGAAATTCTAAGAGCAACTGAAAGTAAGGATTTAGGTGTTATTTTTGATAATAGGCTTGATTTTATGAAACATGTTACTATAACCGTTAACGAAGCTATTAAACTATTAAGTTTTGTTATTACAAATTGTAAGAATTTTAGCATTTTGGCATCCAATATATAATATACATTTACAATCTTTAAATAAAATTCAACGGAGGTCTATGAAGAACTTATTTTTCAGTAGATAACATTTATCCTGATAGAGGCTATCCTAATGGTTTATTACTGTTAAGATTTGATATGCAATCATTTGAATACGTTGTGTGTATCTATAATTAGTTTTAAAATACTTACATTGCAGTTACGTCAAAATGATTTGTTTTATTGTCATACAAGTCGAACAAATGTACTTAGTAAGTCCCCTGTATATTTTACGATGTGTGCCTACAATGCTATAAGTAGTAATTGTGATTTGTTTTGTTGGTCTATTAAAAGCTATTCAACTAAAATCAAAGAGCTGGTTGGCTAAATAGATCGTAAATTTTATTTAAGTATCCTTAGTTATATTTTTAATATTAATTAGATTTATTCAGATGATAGTTACTCGATTGAACATTATGTGTACACTATGACATCATTTTACTTTAATTTAAATTTTATGCATTCTTTTTGCTTATATAATTGTCGTGAATGTATCTGTTGCGCAATAAACATCTATTATTATTATTATTTACCTGGAGTTTCGTAGTATAGTATATATTTGGTATTTTTTACAGTAATACATGGTGGTGTAAATATGTTACCATTTCTATCAGTGTAAAGGCGTGGCAGTGTATATTTTTAAATTTAAATGATAATACCAGAATTAACGGAATTCCCACAATTGTCATACTCAAGTCCACTAAAAGATCATAAAAACTAATCTCGGACAGGATTATAATGAAAACCGAATCTAAAATTTATGTGGCTTATTTAGATAACCCGACGCAGTGAGACTTTTCGGAGCGTTTGAATATTTCCACGGGATTATTTCCTGCATCAATAAAATACGAAGATCGGACGTGAAATGGACGTGTAGGCAAGGAAGGCAAGTGCAGTGACATTTTTTTATTGATCATAATTCAAGAGTATCGATAACAACGCTAACCGTAAAGTCAGCCCATACGAGAACTTAGTCGTAAAGGCATAAATTTAATATCTCAAATATATATGGTGTATTAAAAGTAAATATCCTACAATATGACTGCGTTATTGATTTTGGAATGCTAAATAGCCTTACGACAAGGCTGTTTATGTAGAGAAATATTTATGGCCCAGGAACTACATAATTTTTTTTAATTTGTGTGAACACTGTAGAAATATTTAAGGAAGAATGTAATTCATCACCAGATATTCAACAAATATTCTAATGTATCTTAAAAGTAAGCGATTCAGGGCACACTATATGGAAAACATTTGTGGAATACGCAGAAAGAAATTGCTAGGTGGTGTTTACTATAAAATTATTGTAGCTCGAATTCCATTATGGTCGCCGATTTTATCGTCGTAAAATGATAAAATTTGTGGTGTTTTTAGAGAAAGAAATCTTGAAAAATAAAGCATGTGGAAAAGTAACATCAAAAATAAAATTATTTATATTTTGCAAACACGGAATTCCAGGAAACAAATACTCTGCGGGCTAATGCCCTGACCTGGAAAACTTGTAGCAAACAGCTAAAGCCATAAAGCGCTTGGTCTAATATATATTTTTTAAGGAAGCGCATGCACCCAGGCAAGAAGTCTGCGGTTAAGTACCTACGACAATGTAGGTCGCTTCCTGCAAGTCGAGCCGCTTAGACCGAGTAGGAAGTAGCAGACCAGTTACATCTCACCTGCACTCGATTTATATGTGAACAGCCAGTTTAATTGTCGGTCATCTCACCTATGGCATACTGATGAGGGCTAACAAGCTCGAAACCGGTGGAGGAGTGGCCGACAAGGGTTCTTGGCTGTTCACACAGATACTTCAGGTGTAATTCAATGCCGATCAGGGCATTAGCCCGCGGTAGTTGTTTCCTGCAGTATCATTTATAGATTTAATGGCGCATCGCCCAGGGCGAGAGGTATGCGGTTAAGTACCTACGACAATGTAGGTCGCTTCCTGTCGAGCCGCTTAGGCCGAGTAGGAAGTAGCAGACCAGTTATATCTCACCATAGCTTCTCAATGCCGGATAAAGTATCTACAAGAAAAGGAACACACCCTAGGTGTATTTGCCATTTCGCCAAATTTTAAATTTTTTCGGATCAGTATCAGATAACGATAACTGTATAGACATAGATGTCTACTTAATACTTACTTAATTAATTATCGATGTATTTAAGCTTTATTATTTTAAAATATGTATAATTTTCAAGTCTCTTTAGGCTACAAATTTCTTTTGAAATATATTTCTAACTGTGTTAACACGAAATCTGACAAAGAGCTCGTAAATAAAATTCGTTTAAATAGACCTACTACGTAAAGATATGTGTTTGTTAAAATCTCCATTCGTCGACTGTAGTAAAATAAAAAGTGGTCCTATTGAGGCATATTGTAAATAGCGTAGATAATCGCGTACACATATAGACAGATAAGATCTTCGCATCATTAGTTGGGCTCTGCGATGTTGGGTAATAATAATTTTAGAACGCAAATAAAACTTTTATATGCCTCTGGGGGACAGGACCGAACTGAAAAAGGATCCTCCCCGGAAAATAAAGGTTTCAGTTTTTTATCAAACCTAGGTACGTTTCGACAATATTAAATTTCATCTTCAGTACAGCAGAAACATTTTTTAAGATTCAAAAGCATCATGATGTCGGCTTAAGCATAACGTAATTGATATTTTAGAAAAAAATCTACAGAAAAAGCAAATTGTTGTTGAGTGAAAGATAATATTTATTTGGTATGCAAGTTTTAAACTAGAAATTACAGAAATCTCAATTATTATTTTTTTCATTTCAATTTTAGATTCTGCTTATAGTTTTAAGTCAACTTTTTTAAATATGCCTACCTTACGTTAAAATTCTTTATTTTTAGAGTTATTCCGTTTTCCTATTTTTTTTTAAGTATAACGATTTTATAAATAATAATTTTCTCAACAGTAAAATCACAAGAGCTTTTGTTTTTATCAGATAAATTTTTCTTTGTAACCAATCAGTTTTTCGAGCAAAATAAATGATTGGCAAAATTTTGAGTTAAAAAGAAATTTATCCATAAAAATAAAAGCTCGAGTGGTTTTTGAAAAGATAAATTAACGATCAAATATGTGAATAAACAACATAAATAAATATCTTTATTAGTACCTTTTATCTCTGTCAAAGTGATAAAAATGTCACTATTATAAATATACACATTTTTATATTAGAGTTAATTTATCAGAGAAATATTGAGACGACACAATATCTAGATTAGGCGCAAATTTCTCCCGACTATACAGTGTATTGAAAAATGAACGACCAATAGATAATTTTAAATACCTTGTGTTTGATTTTATTGTCTTTTTCTATGTTTTACTTTCCTCGATTTATATAAATGAGGAATTTTTTTATTTGCAAAATCGGCTTATAATTTTAATCAACAATTCTGAAGTTACATATGGATGAACATATGGTTGAGATATTTCAGAGAAAACTGTTGACATTTATGTGAATAGCAAAACAATAATCTTATATGGAATCAATTATATGCTAATATTACATAAGCAAATTAAAAATTAGTGAAACGTGCCATCAGTAGTAATATTGAATTATTGACTTATTCTCCAGTGATAAATTATTAAGTAATTTTACTTGGTTAAAGATTATAGTATACACTGACAATGATTATTTGTAATATTACACGTTCGATGGTTGATTATTTATTACCTAGGTTAATAGTGTTAAATAACACACTAGAATATAATTTTACAACTAGTGGTCAGTGGTTACTCCATGCTGGACCTGATCAGCCACAAAACACAAATCGTCCTACAATGCACCAGGTACCATTGAAAGCGCGCGACCTATATCGCGTTCGGCGAAACTGTATTTGCAAAAGTGGAATTTCAGGAAACAACAACTTATCACTAGCGGGTTTGGCAGACGAAACAGCCAAAGCTAGTCGTCGGTTAGCTGACCCAAGGCATACTGATGAGAGCTAACAAGCTGGAAACCGGTATATGTCTATGTCTAATGGGCCGTTGACGAATGATTTTGGCTATTTGCTAAACATTTTTCAGGTCTAATGCAATTCTAGTTGGAACATTGACCTGCCTAAGCTAACGTAACATAACCTTCAACTATATATTAACATTACATTAATGGGAAAAGTACTTTGAATGATTATGTGTGTGTCTGAAGATCGGAACATTAGTTTGCCCGAAACCTAACTAAATAAAAATGAAGAAGAAAATAAATGGATTTATTTTAATAAATGTACTTTATTTTCAATGTTAGTGTTAGTGATCAATTATCATAGAAAATAAATTTACGTTTAATATTACAGTCATTTCCAGATGGCTTTCGACGTGCGATTGTGGATTTTATTTTCTTTATATTCTCTGCATAAAAATACTAAGAGGGGAAAAATTTTGTAAATTGATTGTTCTATTTACTGTCATTTTTTTATGTAGAAAAACGTTTACAATAAAAAGTTCTAACTAAAAAACCAACAGATGTTGGTGATTGTCATCCTTTTAGACATTTGGTAAAAATAAAAATCTTACTCAACAATGCCACTTAATTAGCTAACTTTCAAATAACTAACTTTCAAATTTATAAGTTTTACTGTATTTGAGAAAAAAAATGAAAACCGAAATTTTTTCAATTTTTTTAGAAGCCCTCATCTCGTAAGGGAGGGTTCAAATCGAATAATTTTATAGAAACAACCCCCCTCCCCCTATATGACCCAAGAAACACATCCTCCAAAGGAGCGCATAGCATTATGGGACACTCTGTATACATAAAGCTGTTTACAGGCCTTTTTTTTGTAGTTAGGTTTACTCCCTACAATTTTCTTAACTGTCCTTTCATGCACTCTTCTGGCTTTTACAACTTCGTCTATTTTTGGTGCCTGGTACATTGCATATATTTCCTCATTATTTCTCCTTACGTAGGCTTCCTTCGTCTTCTTTCCCCCTAGAATTCTTCTTAAGATCTTTCTTTCCCACCTTAATAGGTTTTCTCTTGATTTCTTATTGAGGATCCAGGTTTCAGTGCCATACAGCGCTGTCGGTCTCAAAATTGTTTAATACATTTTAAATTTTACTCTTCTAGACAAATTTTTGATTTCATTAAGTGGTTGACTGCTGCCGAACTTCTGTTTGCTTTTATTGCTCTCCTATTAATTTCTTGCTTCTGATCACAGTTACCCATGACTATTTTACTGAACATTAGTTATTAGATCTTGTTTGCACATACACAGTACATTGTGTAAATACCTATCACGCACTTGTGAATATGCATTTTTTCAAAGTATAATTGCATTTTAGTTCATATGATATCCAATTTTATAACAGCGTTACGTATTTTCAGTAAAAAATATGTCAATTGGCATAAAATATATAATTTTATTGTATTTACTTGGTATTTCTTGTAGTACAGTATCAATGTATTTGGTACTTTTTACAGTATATAATACATGGTGTGAGCAACGTGTAGATTTACTGTAACTTTTATCAGTGTACGCAAATAAATGTTTTATTTGCCTATATAGCACAATGTACAATTCCTTTCCGCATTTATTTCAACCTCTGTGAAAGAATCCATTCATTGTACCTGTGTCATAATCGGCCTCTATTTAATGCTATATAGAAAATTGGCACTCGCTTCAGGCATTACCTAATTTTCAGCACAGTATCATATTACAACTTGTAACTTAGATTAAATAGCTGTCAAGACTCGCCATTACCTCTTCATTATCAACTAACGAACTTATTCCAAACAATAACACCTTCGAAAAAATATAAAGAACCCAATAATTTCCCAACAATCGCCTCATTGTTGCCATACAAGGCTTACACATGTCAAGTAATGTTAGACGTGTGTTGGCTTATTATCTATCTATGCCTCGTTATTACCGAGATCGATATGACCGGAGATCTACTTTCTCTATATTAGAGCTTGTCACAGGATGACAGTGATCATCAATTTGCTATTGTGTTAAAATAGACACAGACAAGTGAGGCATAATTAAGTGATGCTTTTATCACGATTTATTATTCTTGCTATTATTTATCATTATCTTTGCGTTTTACTCTGTCTTGTAGACCATTTGAGTGACAAATTGGTGGAGGTATCATAGTTCTTGTTATCAAATTATGTCGGGTTGATATTAATCTATATTCATTTGCCCAGTATCAGTGCATCAGTGTAAAAAATGTATGGTTATGGTTCATAATAATATGTTACAATTAAATATGCGTTATCGTTGCTGTTATCTATTTACTTATACCAGGAATAACACATTAATCCTAAATAACAGTGAGAACAGACAATTAACACCAAAGTAGTAAAGAATTAACATGTTTTTAAATTGGATAATGTAAAAAACAGCGAGTACAAGCAATTAACACAAACTATATAATGATGAATTAAAAAGATTCAAAGTTATCATTATAATTCTTGTAACAAAGGTATGGGAGAATTACTTGCATAATTAGTTCGACTCAATGAAATATAACAATAATAGCATTTCTAGAAAAATACGATTGGGAATTAAAAGCACTTTGACTGAGAATATAAAGAGAATCAACAATATAATTTGTACAAAAATATATCTTTGAATAAAGAATTGTAACTATCAAAATGGATTCTTCGTCCTCAACATCTTCAACATTCATTTTTACTAATTCGTTACGTCTGCAGGCGAAATTTCAATAATTAGAACTATAATAAGAGATTTTACAATAATCAATATGTACAGAATTAACATTTATTAATAGTATGCTTCTTCATCGGGTTTGCGTTCAGTTTCCATCATATTTTCAACTAAAATCATCTCAACCAAACTGCGTAAATTTTGCAAAATTTGACAGTTGTTAAATTTAGTACTTAAAAAGGACGCTATTTATTTGATTCCTATTAACGACAAGCGCTTGCTAGATTTTCGCTCGGCAAGCTTAAAGTGACACTCATGTGACACTCTTCAATAAACGTTAATTTTTCGTTGTCACTGTCAATCAAAAACGCTACTTTAATTAGTGATTGTAAATAAATTAATTTTCGTCTGTTGTTTCAATAACATTACATTCAAGTTAACATTTATATAAGTACAATATGTTACACATACATTCGATAGGTATTAACGCCACTTCTGGAGTACCTCAAGGGTCGGTCCTCGGTCCCCTGTTATTCTTAATCTTTATAAACGTTATTACTTGGTCTTTAGACTGTAATGTACTTCTCTATGCCGATAATCTCAAGTTGTATTTATCTGTGAAAGGCTTGAGCGACTGCCTTTTACTTCAGTTAAATGTAGATCCTATTCAGCATTGGTGTACTAAAAATATATTGCCTCTAAACTTCTCTACGTGTAATTTGATGGCTTTTACTAGGAAAACTAGTCCTATTATATATGACTATACAGTGGACAATGATTTAATAAGGAAATGTAGCAGTTTAAAAAATCTTGGGGTGACATTTGATGTTTCTTTACTGTTCAACGCATTTGTTCAACCTAAATTGGAATATGCTTCCCTTGTTTGGAATTCACGTTATGAAGTTCATATCAATAAGTTGGAAAACGTTCAACATAAATATGTGAAATGCCTATGGTTTAAATCTGATAACTATTACTTTATCCAAGGAATATCTTAAGATATTTTCCTTAGATGGTTCAATCTTAACGATCTTGCTTCACGGCGTTTATGTAATTCTTTGACGACCCTACATAATATTTTTATCGGAAAAATTGATTGCCCGGATTTGTTAAATGACTTATATCTCGATGATTTCCGCCGTGCGATTCGTTCTTCATCTTTGTTTTATCTACTGACTATTGACGGTTGATACACATTTTCGGATGTAGAATATTGTGGATATATTTGCTGATAATATTTCGCATATTAAGAGAGTTTTTTTAAGCAACAACTCTGATTTTTATATTTTTACTTCTAACTCATTTTTGTCTTTTTTTGTAGTTTTAAAAAATGTTTATTTTATATGTATTTTGGTGTTTTTTATCTTTATGTACTTATGTTTTTTCATGTATATATGTAACATTATTACCTGTTTTTTCCCACCCAGTAATTGGTACTGACTGTCGGGTGATGTACTCTAAATAAATAAAAAAATAAATAATTTTCAATGTCACAGAATAAATACATTTATTCATGAATACGGCCCTGCAACATTTTTTCCCATATAAATCCATAATCAGTACATATGTGAGCGGTTCAGTGTAAGTCATGATGATGCGACCAAATTATATCTTACCGTACTTTCTAACCCAGATTGAATGGCTGTTATAACGATGCCATAATTCTTATGGGACAGTTGATGAATGTTAACGTTCGAAAACAATTCTTTAACAATGGGCTTCTTATAAGAAAATAAACGCAATTTTTATTTTTGACGTTCGTGGGACACGATCAGTCGTTAGGAAAATATATATAGTCACTGTTATGATACTTAATATTAAATAAAAGTTAGTAGTTGTGGCAAATTTTTAATGATGCCTGCAAGGATTCCCCAGGAACTTAATTTTATGTTAATTAAATTAGCATATTAAATTACTACTAATTAGTTAATTTTTAAAGTAAACAAACAGGTATTTGTTGTATATTTTGCAGTGTGAGAAAAGTGGAATGATTTCATTACACAAATATCATGTTTGTATAAACAAATTTTGTAACAAAAATATTTCCAAGTGATCGTAAATAACCTAATTTAATTACTCTCGACTTCATTATAACTTGTAGGAATGGAAAACCACACTTTTTACATATATAACACAGCCAGTCGAAGGTATTGCCGACAGTATGCATATGTATATTTTTCCAGTATATTTCAGAAAAAAAATAGAGAATGGAGACCAATGAAATCTTGCAAAAGGAAAATACTACAACATTTTGAAAAACTTAATAAGAAACTTATTAAAGAAGAAAATAAAAAGATATTTTTGATAAAAATATGTTTTTTCTAGTGACGGGTAAATAAAGAACGCGAAATGTACGTAAAAATACAAATAAAAATACAAATTGACCAATATTCCCAGTAAATAGCATATTTGAATTATTATATATGGTCAAGAAGATACTATACAGGATGATTTAGACCTAACCTAAGAAAAAATTTAAATGTACAGAGGACTCTTACAAACACAATTTTGTAAAAAAAATTAAAGAGAGCAGTTCGAAAATGATTTAAAAATATACTTCTGCACGGCATTGGAAACTGGTCAATTGTATAACCTGATAAGGCGGCAAAGCATGCAATCGGCCGCCGGACAAAAAACGGAAAGGAATTCCCAAGAAAAGAAATAAATAACATTTTATAACACCTATTTTATGCAGCATATTCAACTGCTTTTGTCGCTATTGTTATTAATAAGTAATATAATTCATTTGTGGTTATAATTAATAAAATAGTTTGACATACCTGACAACAACAAATTACAACAAATTTTGGGCCCATCTTATTCAGTTTCTACAAACACAAATATTTCTGCTTCTTGTCCGTTTTGAACTCGTAAGTTATTGGCAGTAAGTATGATACGTTTGCGTAATACATCAATAGTAGGTATCCACCGGTGCGAAGCACTTAATTTTTTATATATCCCCACAAAAATAAGTCTAAATTATTTGAAATTAGGAGACCGTGGTACATGTTACGGATATAATTGAGCCTCGTGTATGATACGCCACACTGCTGCAATACGCCGTACACGTCTTGGACCTCCATCTCTTCCACGAATCAGTTTCATATTTTCCTAGCGTTGCACTACACTTGCACTCACTGCATACC
Organism: Monochamus alternatus; assembly: GCA_037114965.1. Taxonomy (NCBI): domain Eukaryota; kingdom Metazoa; phylum Arthropoda; class Insecta; order Coleoptera; family Cerambycidae; genus Monochamus; species Monochamus alternatus. The sequence goes on from CM073426.1 coordinate 127,864,140, forward strand.
GCGGTAAAAGTAGCTGCATTTGGCATATGTTTACCGGGAAATCGTTGTGCTAAAGCATTTTCACATCATCATAAATTAGAACAATATATCAACTCTGAGATGCTACTGTAGACGTAACCCACTTTTGACATTTGAAAAACTAATGTAAAGACTGGGATCACAAAAACTACAGTAGCCCAGAGATGTAAAGGTTGAAATTACTACAACTTCAATCATTTTTTACTCGGAAACTATAGGGATTTTACAAAAAAGTTTTACGATATTGACATCATTTTTCATGACACCTATTTCCAAATGTTTTTAGATAAGTCCTGGATCGCCCTGTATATACATATATAGATATTTTCCAATATATTACGGATTCAGTTTAAGCTATCATTAAAGGAATCTTCGTTTAAAGACATAAATACAATAAAATCATTTTTCTTGGAGATTTTAACATACACTTTGAACATCAATCAAATTCTCTTAATGATTTTATTAATCTTATATCTACCTTCAATCTTGAGGTCACCATTTCGGAGAGCACAAGAGTAACAAACAAATCCTCTTCTTATATTGACAATATATTGACTACTCTAAGTTGTGATAGTTATTATACTGGGGTAATTGATCCCTGCATATCTGATCACTCAGGTCAGTACAATATTATTAATTCTAAACCATCTGTAGCTGTAAATAACACCTTGACAAGAATTATTACAAGTAGGGGTATTAGGGATATGATAGCGTCGCTATCATCTATGCATAGTTGGCCCAATTCTTCAAATTTACAACTTAGCGCTACTGATATACAGCTTTATTATAAATACTTATCAAGGTATAATTCATAAATGCTTTCCTAAAAAAAGAATTAATCTAAACGCCAAATTCTCTTTTTGTTGGTTCAATGATAATCTTAAATCTATGCGTGACATTTTGTCGGCGGTTCACACAGTAGCTAAGGTATCGAAAAATCCCTCAGATATTCTGATTTACAAATCTGTAAGAACACAATATAGAAAAGTCATTCAAAATTGTAGAAAGGAGTCATATAGCAATTTCATCAATTCATCTACAAATAAAATGAGAGATTGCTGGAAGCTTATTAATAGAAACCGAAATTCTGGTAATCAACATGCACCATCAACTAATGTATCGGCATCAGATTTTAATATGTTTTTTTTTCTACAATAGCGGACAAAATAGTGAATTCTCTTGAACAGGTCAATCATAGTCCACTCGATAATTTAAAAAGTATCCCAATTAGAGCACAATCTTTCTTCCTTGCTCCTGTTACATCGACAGAAATATATAATGTAATCATGGCTTTAAAAAATTCTTCAAGTTTTGATATATATGATATTAATACTAAAATCATAAAACTAACGGCTATTTTTATTGTATTACCTTTAACACATCTAGCTAATGATTGTTTTAATACAGGCATTTTTCCTGATATATTAAAAGTATCTAGAGTCGTGCCAGTCTTTAAAAAAAGGGAATATCGATGACGTGAATAATTATCAAACTTGTTGATAGCGTAGTCAATGGTTTCGAACAGGGTATGTTTAAAGCTGCAGTTTTGTGTGACTTAAGTAAAGTCCTAGACTGTATCTCTCATAAAGTTCTCTTGGATAAACTCTATTTTTATGGCATACGTGGTATTTCTTTAGAACTGATTAGTTCGTACTTAACCAATAGAATTCAATGTGTTTCCTACGGTAATAATTTATCAAATTACGCACCTATTCGGCATGGAATTCCTCAGGGGTCCGTACTGGGGCCACTGTTATTTGTTATTTACATTAATGCCTTATACTATCACATGTATCCGGATGGGTGTATCTTATTTGCAGATGACACGACGTTGCCATGTTCTAATAAACATAGAGATACAGTCTTGAGGTTGGCCGAAATTGATTTAATTAAAGCCGAATCATGGTTACTTCAAATAACCTAAATTAAATAAAGATAAAACACAAACACACATTATAGTTTCTAGTAATCACTTACATAATGATATGCACGTAAAACTGTTGGGTATCACTATTAATAGTTCTCTTAAGTGGGCACATCACATTGAAGGCCTTTGTAAAAAACTTTCAAGTCAGATATATTTAATAAACATGTCCCTGCTTTACATATTTTATTCTTTGATGATTGAAATACATAAAAAATCTAACTCCTATCTAACTAATTCAGATGTTCGCAATTATTTAACAAAAAACGCTAATCAACTCCGAACTTCTAAATTTAGATTGCAAAAATCGCAACGTAATTCATTAAATTTAAATCTTTACAATAAGCTTCCAGTACATGTAAAAATGCTAAAAAATGCTCAATTTAAAAATAATATTTGGAGAATTATGCTCGATCACTGTTTTTATTCTGTTCGTGAATATATGGATGCTCCCACAGTTCATTTTTAATTATGTTTTAACTTTTATATTGTTGTTTGTTGTTAATATGTTCTATATAATTTTTATTGTTACTTGTTGTTTTATCTTTTTTAAATATAACTTATCACTATATACTTTATGTACTTATTATATGATCAATAAATATACTAACTTACTTACTTACTTACTAAATAAATTATTTTTTGATATACCTTTGTTCCCAGGTTAAAATTAAGAAATAAATGTCTCATTAAAAATAATTAGAATTAAATAGTAAATTTATTATAAAATTTGTATGTCTTTTATATATCGTATTCTGTTGATTACTGCCAATATTTATCAATTTTTATAGAGTTTGAGCCAATAGCAATTTGACGAAAACAATTTGTGTAGTTAATGGGTACCGCGACACAGACAAACGGTTAATTTGTAAACAAATAATGTACCTGTTACTGTCTACTTGAATGTGTATCTAGTAAATACCATAATTAATATAAAAATTATACGGAAACATAAGCAACCATTAGTGCGATTAACAACTCAATTAAATACATAGAGACTAATTTGTTAATAAATTAAGAATTGAAATTTGTAGAAGTAATTTTAGAGGCATATATACCAGTAGTGAATCAAGGTCGTCCTCTTGTCTGGATTACTTTTACAGGCCTATTTTTATTACCTACTTATCCAAAGATGAATGATTATCTTTTCTGCGCATACATTGTTCAATATCAAAAAGCACCGATCAATTTAAAAAAAGTCTATAGTCTGTTTGGAAATGAAAGAGAATAATAACACCCCGAGGTAAGAACCGGCCATGGGCGTGGTAATATTTCGTTTCAGGTAATTATCGGGTAACACTAATGCTAACAGGTAATACATTAGTATATTTTACTGGATACATTATAGGGCAGGAGCCAGTGTATTGAATATACAAAGACGTGCTAGTGCAGTAGAGTAAAATTGGACTTGTGTTTAGTGACTATTGTGCCAGTGGATGTAATATCGTTTGGGTAAAATGTCGAGCTTATCAGATTACGTACCTGTTAAATGCATGAAAAGATGTGCGCTGTCTCAGAATGAGAAGATTATTATATTAAATGTATTTAATGCATTGAAACACCAAAATCCTACCAACAGTGTCGACGACATCGTGGAAAAGTGTTCCAAAATGACAGGGATTGGAAAATCGACAGACTTTTAAAGGAAACAAAAAATGAACAAGATACTGTAAATCCCATAAATTCATCTACAGGGAGGTCAAAAGTCGTTATAGATGATTTCTTCAAAAACTCGCAGGAAAGTACACTCATTTTATTTTAAAACAGAAATACCAACGCTAAACAAACACTTTTAAGTGAACTTTCAGAGGACAACTATTTGCCAAAAATCAGTAGAAGTAAATTATGGGCCGTCTTACGAGAGTTGAATTTTTGCTGGGAAAAGCAGAATAGTCAGTTCTTATCGATAAAGATGAAATTATTTGTTTTGCGAAGATCCTACTTAAGATCAATTAGAAAATTCCGTGATGATGGGAGGAATATTTATTATCCAGACGAAACTTGGGTCAACGGTAACAAAAGTATGGCAACATAAAAATATAAAGAGTTTTCAACAAGCATTTTTGGATGGACGTTCAACAGGGTTCAAGGCATCTTCAGGTAAAGGGCGAAGATTAATAGTGACACATATAGGTAGTGCCAGTGGCTTTGTAGATGGCGGTTTACTTTTATTTGAATCTAAAAATACAGGTGACTATCACGAAGACATGAACGCAGATGTTTTCGAAGAGTATTTTAGACAGATGTTGGATCTTATTCCTCCGGGGTCTGTAATTGTCATGGATAATGCCAGTTACCATTCACGGCAGACCGAGCGGACGCCTACGACTGCTTGGAGGACCGATATAATTCAATGGTTATCCGGGAAAAACATTTGTTTTGAAACAAATATGGTGAAAAAGGAACTTTTTACATTTGTCAATCTTAATAAAGATTCGAAAAAATATGTTATCGATGAAATGGCAACAAATCGCCAAATAACGGTACTACGGCTACCACCTTATCACTGTCAACTTAACCCAATCGAATTAGTGTGGGCGCAGGTAAAAGGATATGTAGCGCGAAATAATACGACGTTTAAATTAAGTGACGTGAAAATTTTGTAAAAATATTCCTTGGAACGAGTAACATACATAACTGGCAAAAATGTATACATCATGTATAAAAAGAAGAGGAGAAAATGTGGGAACTTGATAATTTAATTGACGTTACTGTGGAACCTATCGTTATAAATTTAGGAGACGAAGAAATTTCAGAGAGAATATTCAGATAATGAATTTTAATATACCTACTTTTTTATTTTTTTTATTGTACATTTATACAACACTACATTTACTCACCATAATTTGAATTTTCAAAATACATATATTTTTGTGTGAAATAAAAGTCTATCTAGAATTACTAAAAACCCTCTTATCCCGGTTATGATGCTTAAAGTAACCTCATGTTTTGAAATGCTATTTTTATATTGTTTACTTATAAGAGAAATGGACTGAGAAATTGAAGCGGCATAGACAAAGACGGATTGCCGGGGATTAAATTTTAGCCTGCTACAATTTAGTACACCTCATCTATGCCGATAATACATAATATAAAAATATTGAATATAAGCACCAGTACTACATTTATTTACGATTTGCATACATAATAAGCTTTTATTACTCTCTTTCATTTCTAAACAGACTATAAATCAGTAAGTATACTCGCCAAAGGTTTACAGCCCGAATCACTATCATATTTTGTTTAAATTATGACGGCTTTGCCCCTTGTTCATCATACATCTGCCCAGAGAAAACAATTATTGATACGACCTAATCATTGATGCCTCCAAAAATACCTATTAATAATCCACCAGTTCACCCCTTTCAAAGTAATACTTTTACGTATTGGGTTGGAAAACCTTATGTTGCGACTACTGTAAATACATCTTATTGTATTTTTTAAACGTAAACCATATAGGTACAGACGTAAAATAACTTAAATTTATAGTAAGCAAGTTGTCAAAAACTTTTTAAGCTGAATATAAAACATTTTAGTTATAGTTATTGAATTATTGTATTAAGTGACGAAGTGAACGAGTGAAGTGACGAGTGTGAAGTTGATTAAGTTCTATAGAAGACAGCAATTGATATAATTGTAAAATAGAATGCTTAATTCCGAATTATATTTATTATAAAACTGATGTTAGCTGAGAAGTAAAACAAAGCAAGGCAAGATTGCCAACATTTGGTAATATTTCGGAAGTAGATATGATGGAACTTGTTCGAAAATATATTGCTATGATCGGTAGCTTCTTGCTCGAATCTATTAAATCTAGAAGGACATTGCTTTAGATCTTTATGTGCTTCATCTTTGGTAGATTTTGATACTGATTTTTTCACATTGAAACAGCATGAAGTATGAAGCAACCGCAACTGAAAGCTATATAGAATATTCCTTTGAACAAAATATAGAAAATCTCATCAGAAATTTGTGGAAGAGCTAATATATGTATATGTTTAAATGCAGCAAGAAAATGAATATCATGAATAGAATGGGGAAATTGCATGATTTTTCTAAATATGTGCAGAAGAAAGAATGCATTATTTTAATCGGAAAGGCGTTGGTCCTAGACAATTTCGTGGAAAAGTAGACACAAAACGGTATTTAAAAATTTAGTTTGTCCACGCAGAAGCGACTTACGTTGGTAGGCCCTAACCACCATCTATTTAATATTTATGCAACAGCATTGTCGTTGTAATTGTCACGAGCAGATCTATATTATAATTAACGTTTAACCGATACCGTAAGTTCACCACATCATCACTAATAATTATAGCATTACCTATTTACAGCTGAACGGTGGCATGTAACGTCACACCAATGATACCGCGTTTTCGGCAACGTAGTTTTGTTTAGATGGCAATTTATTAACGATAATATTTTAATTATTATGTGATTATTGCCGCCAGACACATGTTCTGACCTCTCAATATGTTTGAAAGATTACCGTGTTATACATTTCATACCAATATAAAATTCATGCAACTTCCCCATTATACTAAAATACAGCTTTAATAATAATAATATCTCTACCCCTCATTCTAATCACAGGGATTAGCCCAGAAGTCGGAGACTTGTGCGGGAGAGGGGGCGGCATATTATTATTAAGCAGGCCGCATTTGCGCCCAGGAACGACTTACGTTGGTAGGCCCTAACCACTATTCAGTGCAGGAATGAGGGAAACCTGGAAAACCTCATTAATTAGGGGGGTAGTCAAATATCAACCGGTATCAATCTCTCACATTGACCCAAGCCAACATTCTTCCACCCTACCATACCCGCAGAGAGGGCGCCAAACCTCTCCACGAATATAGCTTATATACGGTCTACCGGCAGCTGGGCTTGAACCAACACCGATCTAGTCACCTGGATTCAAGTACTGACGCCTTAAACCGCGCGACCCATTGTAATGTACATCCCAATAGATATATCCCTTTATTTACTACCAAATCACTATTTTCCCGGTAAATTTTTTGTTTCTGTTTTAAATGCAAAAAAGTCGTATTTGCTGTGTTAATTGAATTGACAAATATGTAATATCTACGTCTCTATTTATCTTAAAATTGTTTTCCTGTATTATATACTTTGTCCTCACTCTGTCAACTGGTCCAAAGTCCAAAGCATGTATTCCTAACTTGCTTCGATACAACGTGAAATTAAATAATTTGTTACATATTGAGGAGATATAACTATTAGAGGAATGTTAACAATATTCCATCGAATAGTGTAGGTTACCTTTTCCCATACATTTCTACATACGTATCTAGTAAATTATCGTGCTGACACAATAAATATCTTCATTATAATCAGTGATTTCATAATAAGTTATGCGCATATTGGAAAAGGTATTTCTTTCAGTAATTAAAAAGCTTCTGCCAAAGGTCAGTCGTTGGTCTGGAAATATATACATACTTTTTAAAGGTGTGTAGTAGAGGACGTTGTCATCTCATGTTGTAGATCCACCTACTACCTCGATGTTAGACTTACTAAACGGTTAATGGAGAGGAAGAGTAACGGCTAGTCTCTTTTGAACTAGATAGAGATATGAAATAGTTTTAGGAAGGTACTGACAAAACGAAAATTTCTAGAAATAATCAATTAAATTATTATTTTATTAAATACAGTTCTAGATTAATTTTCCTGGATCTTAGACTTCTTACAATTTGTATTTAAAAAATGAAATAATTCTTGTAACATGTTTTGGTGGTGGTTGTCCCTTTGAGGATTCAGCTAAAAAAGGTGTTATATGGCTTTCTGGAATCGCAAATCAGAAAAATATGTAAAATCTCAGACTTACTTTACTTACTTCTTTTCTTGATTTCGTAATTTTCTCGTTAATAATGCTATTTTGGTATTAAATACAATACAATTTTGTTAAGAAGAGTTTAGTACAATGGAAAATGAAAATATGAGTGCAAAATTTTATTGCGTCAAATTATATAGGTTAAGCAAGTAGCTCTAGGACATGAAATTTTGCATATATTAATAATAATTTTTCATTCTGCGAAAAGTTCTGTAATAAAATTTGTTGTATTGACCAAAACGTGGATTTAATAATCTTAGTTGTATGTTAACTGGGCAGCCATGTTGAAGAAATATAAATATGTCAACAATGTTGGTCCTTTAGTGTTTCACGTTATAAGTCTAAAATTGTACATAGATATTGGGCTTATATATATTTTTTTATTGAATTAATATTTTATATTCTTGGATCAAATTATTGGGGGTATGTTGGGTAGCTATGTAGATCAAATATTAATATGTCAACAATTTACTGGTTAATGATCTTTCAGGAATTCACATTATAGGCTTAAAATTTTATATTACTGTTGGTGTCTCGGATATGGTTTAAAAAAATTAAAAAAAACTAGATTTATACCTCCATCTAAAGAGACTGTATCAATCAGTTTTTAGTATAATGGTCTGATATTGGGTTCATATAGTTTTTGAAATATTGACTCCCTAAATGAAACCAATTATGGCAAATTCTTACAAATACTGGGTCATTGTTTAAATATTTTACCAATATTGATCCATTAAACCATTGTCCTTCAAGGACCAGACCTTGTTAAAGATTTGGGTGTATATTTTGATCCTAATCTATCTTTCACTAAGCACATTGAATATGTTGCAAAAAATGCTTTTAAAAGTTTGGATTATATTGTTCGCAACATGAGCAACTTCAAAGAAATATATATTTTATGTTTACTATTTAATACGTTTGTTAGATCGAAGCTTGAGTATGCCTCTGTGGTTTGGGCACCTATCTATGCTACGCACGTAATGTCTATTGAGAAAATTCAACGCCAATTCTTCAAATCGGCTACATTTTTTATTGATGGCTTATATCCACCTCAAGGTTTTCTGCACGTTGCGTTTCTTGAGCGCTTTAATATGTGTAGCTTATCTCAAAGACGAAAGTTACATTCAGTCATTTTCCTATATAAAATTTTGAATAATAAGGTAATATGTGAGGATATATTACGAACGATTAGTTTCCTAGAGCATATAGCCGGCATTTTCATCTTTTGGAGGTTAAACATTATCGCGCTAATTTATATAAGGGGTCTCCGGTTCACCAGATGATTATTAATTATTCTGAAATTGAATCTCGTGTAGATATGCTCTGTTCAAGTATTATCCATAGTCATAAACTGTATTGTATGTGACTTTTCAGTAAATATGTGATTATGTGTAGGTGTATGTATACATATAATAAGGTTTTTTTGTTTTATATCATACTTTTCTGTGTTGTTGTTTTGCTTGTTTGTTTATTTGTATTCATATGTATTTTACTGCTTCTTGTCCTGTTCCTTATCTTGTAATTTGGCATTGACCGTTGGTTATTGCAAATAAATAAAATAAAAATAAAATTAAATATGTGCTACCTAGCTTCATTAGTAAACAAAAATTTTAAATTGATTTCTGTGTTGAAGCATAAACTTTTTGACAAAAAATATATCCAGAACAGTAATATCAGATATTTGTGTAATGTTTGTCAATTTTACTTCATATCTGTCGACTAATAAACCCCTTTGTTCCAGTCGTTCTTCGGCCGCACCTACAACAACATCAGCTCCATCTCCGAGTGCAAGAACAACGGCGAGTGCGTTATCAACAAGAAGAACCGAACAGCTTGCAAAGCGTGCCGTCTCCGAAAATGCCTCCTGGTGGGCATGTCCAAGAGCGGTTCCCGCTACGGCCGTCGCTCCAACTGGTTCAAAATCCACTGCCTTCTCCAAGAACAGCAGCAAGCGGGCGCTAACATAGCAGCGGCCGCTAACCTCCTCCGCCCGCACCCCTATCTAACACCGCTTTTCCGCAATCCCCCCACTACCATCTCCACCACCGCTCGGGATGCGCGGTCGTCCGAATCGGACAGCGGCGCCTCGTCCGCCGATCCCGACGACGAAATGCGGTCGATGAGCGCGCTGAGCTACTTGAAGACCGTGTCGCCATCTAGCGAACGCGAGTACTACCATAATAATTCGATAAAGAAGCTACCCTCGCCCGCCAGTGACTCTGAGTGTTTTTCGAGACGGAAGTTAGTCAGTGCGCTGAACCACGCGCCTTCCGTGTCTCCCGCTTCGTTACCGTCCGTGTCTCCTGGTGGAGTAGTTCCTAAGTGGTTGCCACCCCTGCAGGGTATCGGGGATCCTTCTGCTTGGAGGGAGCTGTGGCTGAGGGCGCCTCCTCCCGTCGCGGCTCCCGCTCCGGACCAGGATCAGCCCATAGATCTCTCGGTTAAGCCTCAGAGTGAAAGAACGCCTTCCAGGAGGGATTCCGACAGTGACCACGAACTTAGTATAGATGTGGGGGTCGATGAACCGGTGAAATCAGTGCCTTTAGATTTGACTTTGGAGAGGCAGGTCGCCGACGTTACTAACTGATGCCGTCCGCTTAAATGTGATTTGTAGATCTTTATTTTTCTATGAATTGTTGTAACTGAAGTGTTCCTTAGAGCTCTGAGAGGATTCTGTGATGATGCAGTTATACATTTATTTATACTTCTAATTCCGTAAGACATGAATCACTTCTCTCAGTGTAACATAAACAATCTACTGTAGAGAAATAGACATACACTATATTTTCCTATAATTTGCACTATGTTTGCAGGAGTTATTTTTAGAGATGAGGTAAATGAATATATCAAAGGCGTAAAGATAAATAAATTTTCGTTTCATTTTGTTAAATATCATCTTGGGTATATTTAAAATATGCATAGGGCACGTTTTAGAGATTTACATATTGTACGTCTCCAAAATTTATTCATTAAATAGCTAAAGTTAACCAGTTCCTGTGACATATACGAGGTGTGATCAAAAAATAACGGAATTTTGTAATATCTCTGGTTCTATTAGTCCAATTTGCCCGATATTTTTGTTGTTGTGTTGGTAAATATATATTATAAAAGTATTTATACATTATTAGCAATATCGGATGTTTAGTCTGTTGTCACTTATCACAAAGGTTTTGCATGTTTTGGTACGATTGGCGATTATTTATTACTTTAAAGAAAATCAGAAAATTTGCATTAAATTTTACAATAAAAATAGAATAAAGTGTGACAGGTTAAGCACCTGTTATAACACAGTGCAGTAGTTTTGCATCGTTTTTGATTTTATTTAGTAACTCCATTCGCTGCTGTTTGTGTTCAAAATTCAACAATTTTGGAACAAATTTAGTTGGCACTCGTTTCGTACGCAAAATATCCGAAAAAGGGACTTCTCTGATTGTGATCGGTTGTAATAATTTCTTTCGCTATTTTCACATTTTCACCAGTTGCTAAGTCATATAGGGCGCTGGTCATTTTCAATGTTTCCACGACCGTTCTGGAAACACTCGTACCACTCGTAAACGCTTGCTTTGATTTTAGTAGACTCACTAAAAACAATATTTAACATTTTTAAAACATTGCTGCGTTTTATTTCATTCTTATAGCAAAATGCAAAATTCTTTGTACCATTTTTTTTAAATAAATAAATTCCAATCATACCAAAACATATGTACTTTTTTGACAGATGACAACAGACTAAACATCCGATGTGGCTAATAATGTATAGATACGTTTTAGACATGTTTACCAAAACAACAACGAAAATATCAGGCAAACTCGAGATATTACAAAATTCGTTTTAGTTTTTGATCACACCTCGTATGGTTTAAATGTGGGTATACATATAAAGTATTACACATTAGCTGGTCACTGTTGCTCCTAAATTCCTAGGCCTTTAATACAGTCCAGAGCGACCTGCTGTTTCTGCAAGTACCATGAAAGCAAAACCTGCGTCACAGTTACCACCTGCCAACTGGATCCTATTGAAGACCTAGGATTGTAGTGACCATTTAGTACATCACACTCTACCCCATGTTTATGAGATTCTTTCAGTCATATATTCTTTATTATAAAAGAAGAGAGTATCCGACTTGTGAGTAAATATAACGGATGCTGCATTTAAACAAGTGAAATCGATTTATTTTACACCTATGCTATATTAAATTTTTTGATCTGGTAAAAAAATTTGTCACCGGGGAAAATGCATCTTTTAAATTTAATATTTGTTTCATTTCCAAAAATAACAGAAGCTGCAAATATAAACATAAAATTTAATTCAAAAGTGTAAAAAGTCTCTTTTATATTTCTTTTCTGACATACTTCATGAAAATTCTTTGAACAATTTAAAAATATATTTAATTTGAATGTACTGGGTCATTACAGAAGACAATCAGAAAACGAACCTTGGATGATGACAATAAAAATTAAATAACAAAATAAAAAATATACAAATACTACAAACAGCGATGAGTAGAGCATAAAATACAATTTATTTATTGTATAAATTTTAATTGTAATTTAACAAAAATATTCTAAAACCCGTGACAATAAAGTGCCATTTTTTATACAAATATAAAATTTAATCTTTATTCAGTCTATTTTGTTATTTAATAACGTCTCAAATTGAGTCGATCAAGCCAGGGGCATTATTGCATGAGTCTGCTACTTACTGGACAAAGAGAATATTTCTAAAAATTTTATTAAGTGCAATCAAATACGAATTAAAATTTGTAGATTTAAAATTTCCCACATTAATTCCCTTTTTCCAGTGAATTTTAAACTTATACATTCCTATGACGATTTAATATAACTATCAAGTTGGCCAGTTTATACATTTAAGGAATCTATAAATATTTATTTTAAATATTTCTTTTGTTACGTTTTTATTTTTTTAATAATTTGGTTCTCAGAGCGCAAATTTTTTATTTTTATATTAGCGATGTATTGGTTTTTAAAATCACAAATGTATTTAATTTTTGAATTTGTGGCTTACCGTCATTAGAACTGAAATCAAACATTTTTATAGCTCGAGTCATCTACGAAATAAATGATAATGGGTGAATACAAGTTATTGTAGTGATAATAACCGTCCTTATACCTATTTAGAAAATATTTTTATAGAATTTTTTACGTACATGTACATGGCTTATTATGGCTGAAAATAAAAAAGTTGTTATAGTAATTATGCCCTGAGAAAAATATTTAATTGAAATAAATTTGTATCATCTCTACAGATATAAAAAGTAGAAGTAAATAGGATATCTGTAAGTTTCATCGACATCGTTTGCCTGTGTATTCACGATGATAAATAAATACGATATACGAAAAAAGTTAAATAAAAATTGTTTGGTTTTTGAGTTGCAGGCCTCCAAAGTTGTCAAAAATAAAACTAATTCGCAACCCCTATACAGATTGCGTTGAAATTTGAAACATTTATTTAGATTATTTCGGCGTATTATTTCTTAAAACTTTACTGAAACCGATATACTGGGTGGTAGTTGTCTCCGGTTACCACCTCTTTTGGCGGTTAAAACTTTTACAGTAGTCGTATTTTTGTAAATGGTCCGCAATATTGAAAAGGTCGCATTATTCTAAAAAAAGGCGTCTCTTGAAAAAATCGCGTACAGATAACCACTCTAAAGAAAAGTGGTATTATTTGTAGGTTCGTAGGTTTCAGTTTGTGCATCAGATTTAAAAATTTTAGTTCAGTAGGCTATGGAAACAGAATGTTGGTATTAGGTTTACTTTTCTACTTTTATTGTTATATCTATTCATTGATTTTGCTAGGTTTTTTAGTCCAGTTCTATTAGTCGGATTAGGAAGAATTTTTTACTAGTAAGGTACTATTACGTAACCATGACCAAATTTGCCACTTTGTTGTATAAATAATTTTATGCAACAAAGTTACAGTCACAGCAACGTATTTTCTGGTTACTTTACAGTTATGTTACTTCTACGTAACTCTTCTACATTTGGAGACGTCGCCGTTACCAGTGGGACGACCTTTAAGTTTTCGTAATTTGAAAGTGGCAAATGCAACAGGGTAACAAGCAAGCTACAAAGAAATAGAAAACTACCAAATACTCATTCTCCATTTTCGTCGTAGACACGTAATAGTAACGAACGTAGTTATTACGTACCCATGGCTAGTGGGTAAAACACTTTAAATTACTTACAAAGGTCGTAGCTACGTTCCAACAGCTAATTGTACTAGTTGGGATAGACCTATAGATAATGTATATCTATAAGCGATATTATCAAGAGACTTTCTTTTAGAGTAAATAATGCGACCTTTATTACTGCCCTTTTAAAAAATACCAGCACTGAAAAAGTTTTGAGGGTGAGAGTTATTTATACTAATCACATCTTAGATATGACAATCTAGAAAATACTGTAAACGTTTGAACTTCATTTAAATGTATATCTGGACCTGTAAAATGACTTTATTAAAGTATATTTATCAAATATTTTTCTCAGTGTTGTAATTAATCAAAAGATTATCCATACATATCCTGAATCTTCTGCACAAAAGAAAACGTTTATGCCTCTCAAGGTTCTGCAGAGTATTTGTCATTGATTGTATCAATAGTTGCTCACGTGATGAGACAGTAAAGTTTGGGACCCACATTCGATTAGTACCTGATAGTCGCTGTTACAACATCAGTTTTTATTAGTAGAAAGTTGTAGTGCATCTTGAATATCAACTGTCGGACCTCCAATGGGTTCAGATATTTAAAATTTATGTTTAACACCGCGTGTATCAAAGTTCGAAGCGTTTAAATCCTCGATTTGTTAACATTTTTATAGCTCTAAGACACGGTTGTTCGTCATTTTCTATTCAAGGTGTGTTATGTGTTGAGAACAATCCTATTTATTGATTTTGTATGTTGTATTTATCTATGTTAAAGGTCAGTTATTATGGGATAGAGACGCATAGCATATATTCATGTACATTTTTTATTTATATTATATGTAATGTATAAATGCCAGATTATTTTATGAAAAAAATATAGTAAGTAACTGTATCCGGCCAGTAAAGACGTGCCTTATGTTATATATTTTTTATATTTTGCTTTAAATAAAAATGTTTTGTTTTACTAGTTGTATTTTATTTATTTCCAATGAAATATGCCCAGTGGCTGTAAAATACTGCAAAAAAGATTTCAACTTAACAGAATTGTTTATGTTGAAAATATCCAAAATGCGTTAGAAAAGTGTAAGGTGTGGAAAAACTTTACAATTTTTTTTTACCAAAATCAAATCAATAAATGATGCAATTTTTTATATCAGACTTATTCATGCTAAATAAATTCTAAAATCAATTTTAAACAGTTATTTTTTGAGTGTAAACACATACTTTTGATAGTTTTGTCATATATTATCATATTATTTCTTAAATGGCGTTCAAAATTCCAATTTTTAAACTTTTTGTCGAAAATTAAGCTATAAAAAAATTGGGACAGTCTCATAATTTGCTTAGAATAAATAGATATAGGAAAATATATTATGTCTTGAAATCCTGTCTTCCCACAGTCAAACAAACATTTGATTTAAATTAATCAAACTTATGTGTACCAAATTAATATGCAACTAATTTTGGAGGTAGGCATTAATAAGATTTATTAAAAAATAATAATTTTGATGATTTGTATCTTGAAACAAAATACACTAGACTTATTATGGTACTTTTTTCTTTATGTATTATCTTGAAGTACTGTTATGATTTAAGATATGATGAAAATGTAAGAATAGCAATGATTTAAAGTTTAACTATAACTATACAGGGTGGACGAATAATGGACCATAGAACATAATTATGTGCTTCAGTTTTATTTTCACCGTTTTGAAAGTAGCTGCTTTTGGCACACGTTTACCGGGAAATCGTTCTGCTAAAGCATTTTCACTTCACCATAAGCCAACCATAAGCCATTTTCGATATTTGAAAACCTGACGTAAATACCTACTTGCACCACAAAAAAGTTAATACAATAATTAATCGGATATTTGAAATCGTCGACTAGACTACAGTAGTCCAGCGATGTAAATGTTGAAACTACCAAAACTACAATAATTTTTTTCTCGGAAACTATAAGGATTTTACAATTTCTTTTTTACGATATTGACTCCATCTTTCACCACGCATCTATTCCCAATTTTTTTTTTCAAGAGAAGGGAACCTGGGTAGACGTAAGGCAACATGTTTTAACAACAGTTGAATCTATGACAACGTCTCTCACATACTGTCATTGTTATACTTTATACATAATTATTACAAATAGGTACATCTAAACATATGTACTTAACGGTGAATAGTTTTGTTAGAGCTCTTTTCACAACATAGAATAATAGTTACAAGTGTTTAAACGTTTATTGTACACATGACTCGTAGTCACAGAATTTTGCCTAGATACGCCGTAAATAAACATGCGATGCTACTGGTTATGGTTTACTATAAATTGTTCCATTTGTGTTTATGTACATTCACAAACATCAAAGAATAATTAGGCAAAAATATATCACACTAGTTGTACGCAGGAATATGACCAATATTACTTTTAGGTTATCTCCAGCAGCCTGACACTGCTACGTTGTAGTACGTTACAATTTTAACGAATTTCTCGAAAACTTCAATTGTTTCCTTCATTAATACTAATCCAAAAATCAAATTATGAACAAATTACGTTACAGGCATTTTTTAAGGAAGAATAACCTATTCCATAATTAATAATATTTTATTCATATTTTAACAAATTGTTTTTCTTTAAATACATCTTAAAATGTGATACTAGTAATAGGGAAGGAATTTTTATTGTCATTACTTCTGTAAAATTTTACTTAGTTCAAGTTGCACGGTGTCTTCGCACTGCGCGCTATTCTATCTGGTATCAAGTTACACAGAAATAACTGCGAAGCCTAAATCTATGATAAGAGATGAGCTAGCGAAGATTGTGCAATGCCTGCTTACAAATGTTTAATTTAATTAATAAGGATAACCTTGAACCGAACCAGCTTCATAGGGTTTCTCGTCTGATGTCCCGTTGTAATCTCCATATAAGCTTATCGTCTTTAAAATCTCGAACGGCTTCTCCCATTCACAAAAATGTTAATATAATTTTTATAATTTATGAATGAGCAGGCCTTAACGGTACAATTAGAAACAAATGTTGCTAATTTCTTGGCAGATGCCACTGACGTTTCACGTTTCACAATTGAGGAGATACCGGAAAATTTATATCGTTTAGTTGCATTATGTATATCCGAATGCGTAGGTACATTGAATGTTAATCCTTCTTTACCATAAGCGAGGATCATAATTTTTTAAAGGATATTATAAATATTTAATGTGTTAGTAGTTTATATAATATTTTATAATGATTAATTGATCTAAATTTTATGGGGACAGAGCAAGAGTAGATTCATGACGACACTCTACAGAGTGTGGAAGTTGTAATTTTAAATTCAATATTTGGATTGCTGGGTTTTCTGGAGCAAGAACGAAACCGTACTTAACTTTTTTCTAAACGCTAGGGGGCGCTATAAATGTACTATCCGTGGAAAAATATTGATCATAACATTTTTCTCGCTGTACGTACCAAAGCTTTAATAGAATAATATTATTTACTCTTAACTTTTTTTATATAAATAAGATATAGTTGTGGTAAGAATTCAGACGACTTACGCCATAAGAACAAATATTATATTTTCGATAAAATATTTAAGAATCGCAACTGAAAATAAAACTGTACTGGTTGTATAGTTTTATAACTAAATGTTTGTTGTATATATTACACTAAATTACAAAAAATGATCGTTCTTAACGCGACAAACTAACGAAAATTATGTTAACAATAAAAACAATTGTGTCAATTGTGAATTGCGTACGTCAGCCGTGACGTAAGTCGTCTGAATTCTTGTCGCAACTATATTTTAAAATTTAAGAAATATAAATAATCGAAATAAAAAATCTAGTTGTTCTTGACAAAACAAAAGTAAACAATTCGACAGATTCGACAATTGCTAATCAAAAGGCACAAGTTTTCCCTAACGGTTTCTAATGCCAGTGATGAGCCATAAAAAACATGTAGGATCCCTCGAGCAATTTTGACAGACATTAACTCCGAAACTGTTTGAGATAGAAAGAAATATTATGTAGCAAAGTTATTGTGTTTAATAAGGTGCGTTTAACCATTTTCATTTCAAACATACATATGAGGTAAGCATTGATTACACATCGAAACAGAAATTGCTCAAAGTATTTGTGTGACAGTTTAACTGACAGATTTGCTAAATAAATTACTCGTAATTCGTGCTTGGTACCAAATAACTCAAGAAGTTACAAGGACTTCTTGTACACAAGAACCTTTAAGTAGTTATGAATTGTGTCAGAATGAAAATGAGCGCCAATTTGAGCATATTCTATAATAATTATGTTGTTTCTATTGTATATTATTCCCAAGATTACTTACTGAAAAAAATGCTACTCAAAGAATGTTTTACATTATCTCGAAAAATGATTAATGATAGGTATGGAACATGGATAATAAACTATGTTTAGAAGTAAAAGGAGAATTCAAAAATAGGAAAATATTTCGAGATAATGTGTCTCAAAACATCTAAACCGCGTCATCGTTTCACTCGCAAATGTTTACTAGATATACAGGGTGTTTTCAAAAGAAGTAGCACAAGTGGTAATGGTGAATCTACAGCTAAAATATCACGTTTTGCAAAAAAATTACCTTAGTAAAATGTTCACTCCTTAAGTGATAAGCACGGCCCTTCAAAGTTTTCCAAAAAAATATGGAATATCGTCTGAAATTTGAAAATCAAAAAGTTATGATAGTTAAATTTTGCACAAATTGAAATAAACATCCCCTAAGTTATTTTTTGCTGCAACTTATTTGTTTGACAAATATTGAGTAATAAAATTAGTATTAGATAGCTCAGTTCATTTTAAAACTATTATCTCTCTTACTTTTTCGCTTTACTAACAAGTTCAATTATTAACAAAAAAATAAAATTAATTATCATTTTCATTAAAACTCACACTATTGACTGTAAGAAATAGTTGTATTTTCAAGTGCTTAAGGTTTTTTAGCTGTAGATTCACCGGTACTTCTTTTGAAAACACCCTACATAGGACATGCAAAAATGTATAGATATAGCTATCGACTTCGACATTGAGAAAATATCCACCTTCATCTTTCTTCCTCCTCATATGTGCCCTGTGGTAGGTTTCAGCCTGCATAAGAAGAAATAATGGTAACAAATCGCTTCCTTTTTTCTTTCAAAGAACTTTTGAGACAGCTGAGGACAGAGTTGGACAAATTCGACTAAGATTGGAAATTTCTGAATTAGGAACGTTTTTCTCAGTGTCGCGTCTAAAAGTGAACCGTTGCGGACGATCCCCGTCCGCATTTTTGTCTTCCGCGGGTGTGGTGTCGGATGAGCCGGATCGCGTGAGCGCAGATATGTAGTTGATATAGAGGACAAGCGGGTACGAGCAGTGTGGGCGCGCGACAACTGTAGCGCTCAACCAGCGAGCCACCCAGGACGTCGCCGTCACGCAACGCCGGTCGCGACACTAGAGGAAGTCGGGGATGTCTTGGTTCCTGTCCGTGTGCCTCGTCTTCGCTGATTTACATAGTCGGTTTAGTTAGGGGGTTGAATGTTAGAAGCAGCGGTACAAGTTGTTTCTGAAGTGTAAAGTTGTCTTTTTTTGTTGTTGTTTTTGTATCCTGTAACTGGCCGTCAGACTGTTGGATATGTAGAAATAAATAAAAAATTAATAAGTTAATGAATGAATGAATGAGTGTGAGTAAGTGAGTGAGTGAGTCAGGAAGTAAGTAACTGAGGAAGTAAGGAACTAAGCAAGCAGTAAGTAAGTAAGTACATAAACCTCGACTTGAAACAAAAATTCATACAATTAAAATTAGAAACAAAATGTAAAGGAGTAAAAATATTAGTGATGCTTTTAGTAACAGTAAACTCAGGCCAGTGAACTTGAAGAACAATATAGAAGACAAATATATAGAGAAAATAAGTGGGGTTTGCTTAATAAACGTATGCCCTAGAGCCACTTATTTTTGAGATACAGGGCGTGTGAGATAATTTAAAAAAATCAAATTTTGGAAGTAATTTTTTTCATCAACAACAGATTTGATTAAAATTTGACAAAGGTATGTTTTCGGCGGTGCTCGATGCGCTAATACTATTAGTTTTACTCTACAAAGTAGAACGCGCTATACTAGACGGTCGAAAATCTAGAGAGTGAGTACGGAAGGTGCCATGATTACCAAAGCGTGCCACTAGAGAAGAGTTCAAAGCACACAAAATTATCAAAAATAAGTTGACGTCGACTGAACCTAGCACATTAACAATTTACTTTAAACGAGCCCCCTGTGCCATCCTCTCTACAAATTAGAATGCCGTCCTTCTGGACGGCGATTGCCCACCACCCACTTACACCTACATGATGCGCACTCCGCGGATATCATACTTAAGTCTTTCGATGTGGTGTTAATAAATTTGTTTTGAGCTTTTGACAATCTATCATGGCAGTTTAATGATGAAAATGATTATAGTTGTTGAATTCCGCATTCAAAAGAACAAAAGGCTTTAGAATACATACACACACTGCGTTACTAGCACTGTCACTATAACGGTCACATGTTAACACTCATTATATCATATCGTACCACTCTCCGTATGACCTTAATGCATCCATATTTCATTAAGATTTAATATACTCGTATTCTTTGATCCAGATCTTTTAATATTTAATTTAAATAGTTTCTTCGTCATGTCACTATTTCGTCTTTTTCTATCAGTATACTCTTTTCCATTTCATTTATAAGGAAATTTATCTACTATAATGATACTAACAACGTTGAATAGAGTGAAAGTGAACGGGATGGAAAGTTCAGAATTTCATACAAAGAGAGGAGTGATGCTGACGATTTTTGGAAAAGGGAGGAAAAAGAGAGAAGAATGGAAGTGGAATTGGGAAGGGAAATAAATAGATCAAGTAAACGAGTTCAAATACTTTTGTTCGTTTTTAACTCAAGGAATACATTTCAGCAGCACATATAAAATATAGAGTAAGGAAGGCAAATCAATGGGGATAGTTTGAGGGATAGGAGAAAGATAATACGGACATGACTTTAAAAGACAAGTTTGATGGGGAGTATATTCCTGTATGGGGCCGAGCTGTAAGGGTGGAGATAATTTGAAGAAATAGAAAAACAACAGGAGAAATAACTAAGGTGGATACTAGGAACAGACAGAGAAACCCGTGCTATATTGTCAGAGAAGAAAGCAAAAGAGATAAAATGGGGGTCAAAGCAGGAAAAGGTAAAATACGAAGAAGAGATAATGAGTAGGAAATACTGCAAGATACTACAACAGTGGTGGTTAGAAAAAAATAAAGGAGGAAATGATATAGGGACAGATAGAGGGAAATACTACCGATGAAATGGGTATGCAACCACAGAAATAGAACACTTAAGAACTATAGGCATGCAGATGAGAATAGAATTACAGCTAAGTGACAAAGAAATAGTCAGGCAAGACAGAATAACAAAAATAAAGGACTAAAGATATAACGCAAAATACGAAAAATTGATAACAGAGAAGATGCCGAGATACTTAAAGAGAGAAAGTAAGAAGGAAAGGATAATGTTAGCAAGATTCGGGTATGAAAATGAGGAAAAAGATAATAAATGGAATAGAACATCTACTGCGCGATTGTAAAGAAATGAGGGCAAGACATGAAAGCAGAGAGCAAATTTTGAACAAGGACGAAAGAGGTTTAGAATGAATGAAGATAATGAAAGAAGTTAGAGAATCGAGGACCAGGCAGAATAGAGTTTAAGTTTGTTTTGAGTTTTGTAATTAATGTTTACTGTAAGAAATATTGTAGTAATTATTTAAGCCTGTAGGGCAAAATGAAACTTATTACTACTACCTACTATAATTCGTATGTCAAGCATAATTCACAAAATCATCTTTGCATATATTCTAGGCAAAGTTTCATCTTGCATGACATAGTAATCTAGTTTTTTTTGTCGAAAACTCATTTTAAAAATACCTTCTTCCCCCCGCGAGTTTCCATTATTTTCCGTTTTGCAGTTGTACTTCTTTACCATTTTTTATTTGCACTATACATAATATCGCGCCCTAAATTTTTCATACATGTCATCATCCGATATTCCTTACTTGTTAAATTACGTATGTCACGCATAATTCACAAAATCATCTTTGCATATACTCTAGGCAAAGTTTCATCTTGCATGACATAGTAATCCAGTTTTTTTTGTCGAAAACTCATTTTAAAAATACCTTCTTCTCCCCGCGAGTTTCCATTATTTTCCGTTTTGCAGTTGTACTTCTTTACCACTTTTTTATTTGCACTATACATAATATCGCGCCCTAAACTTTTCATACATGTCATCATCCGATATTCCTTACTTGTTAAATTACGTATGTCACGCATAATTCACAAAATCATCTTTGCATATATTCTAGGCAAAGTTTCATCTTGCATGACATAGTAATCTAGTTTTTTTTGTCGAAAACTCATTTTAAAAATACCTTCTTCCCCCCGCGAGTTTCCATTATTTTCCGTTTTGCAGTTGTACTTCTTTACCACTTTTTTATTTGCACTATACATAATATCGCGCCCTAAATTTTTCATACATGTCATCATCCGATATTCCTTACTTGTTAAATTACGTATGTCACGCATAATTCACAAAATCATCTTTGCATATACTCTAGGCAAAGTTTCATCTTGCATGACATAGTAATCCAGTTTTTTTTGTCGAAAACTCATTTTAAAAATACCTTCTTCTCCCCGCGAGTTTCCATTATTTTCCGTTTTGCAGTTGTACTTCTTTACCACTTTTTTATTTGCACTATACATAATATCGCGCCCTAAACTTTTCATACATGTCATCATCCGATATTCCTTACTTGTTAAATTACGTATGTCACGCATAATTCATAAAATCATCTTTGCATATATTCTAGGCAAAGTTTTATCTTGCATGATATAGTAATCCATTTTTTTTGTCGAAAACTCATTTTAAAAATACCTTCTTCCTCCCGTGAGTTTCCATTATTTTCCGTTTCGCAGTTGTACTTCTTTACCACTTTTTCATTTGCACTATAGATAATATATGCTACTCACGTACATCTTTGTTAATGAAATACATATTTCAACGTCACTTACACTCATATTTTGATCTCGCGCCCTAAACTTTTCATACATGTCATCATCCGATATTCCTTACTTGTTAAATTAGGACGATTGAGAATACGAGCCCTAACAACTAAATGTTCGGACGACAGTTTATTTTTTCCAAATATATTCAGTTTCCATTTTGAATTCAATTAGAATTTTTTCTGCTGAAACTATACCAATTATTGTCATAAAACAAAAGTTATAATCTTTTCAGAACAATGTTTACTCCAAACATAAATTATTTCTTTAAATATCTAACAACAAACTACAAAATAAAGTGACAAGTAAATGTTCGGACAATCTTAATTAAAGAACGTTCTTAGGGAAATTAATAGGATGTAACGTCCCCTTTGGCATCTATTACCGCCTTGATCCTCTTTGGCATAGTATCCACCAAAGATTTACAATATTGTGGGGTAAATGCATTCCAAATTTCTTGGATTTTGGCCTTAAGTGCTGGAATTGATCGCTGGGGGCTATTTCTTAAGGATCTTTTCATGTGATGCCATAGTGTTTCGATGACATTTAAGTCGGGACTACTCGAGGGCCAGGACAAGACACTAATTTGATTGTCCCCAAACCATTTTTTGGTACTCTTAGCTGTATGGCAGGATGCCCCATCCTGCTGAAATATGAAATTCCCATGTTCATAAAGCTCCATCGTACTTGGCAACAAGTTTCTTTCCAAAATGCCTTGATATTTTTGGGCATTTATGGTGCCATCTACAAACTCAAGCCTGCCTACACCATTAGTGGACATGCAGCCCCAAATCATAACACCCTGTGGGAACTTTACTGTACGCTTAATACAATCTTTATGAAATGCTTCAGATTTCGTTCTTATCACCCGTTTCCGAAAATCGCCAACACAAACATCAAATTTGGATTCATCACTAAAAATAATTTTAGCCCAGTCTTCTTTGGTCCATTGTACTTTAGATTTTGCCCAAATAAGACGTTTTCTCTTTTGTATGTCAGTGAGCAGTGGCTTTTCTTTGGCCTAAAAATGTGAATTGCTTTAAAGTGCGCTGAGCTAATTATTACAATTTTTTGTATTTCAATCACATATAATATTTACTTTATAAAATCCATATCCAGCTTTGTGTATCCACTGTCTGCAACATTCCCTTGAAACATTTAAATCTGCTTCTTCATTCCATCGTGTTTGAATATCCCGTACCGTACCCCTTCTTTGTTGCTTGCAAATTTTAACAAGAACCCTTTTTTTCCTTTCTGTTACAATCCTTGGTCGCCCAGAACTTTTGCCGCGGACATCAAAGGATCCCGTTTCCCCATACGCTTTTATTACCTCTCCCACGATTTGGCAATATTGAGGTCTTTTGCTATTTTTCCCATAGTTTTTCCGTTGGCATATTGTCTTATTATGATTTCACGCACTTTTTTATCAGTAGCAACTCCGCGAGCCATTTTGTTCGCGAATGCACTATTGCTAATGTCATAAAAATATATTAATTTTGCCATGGTGACAGATGGCATTTTTTTTTTCAGAGCTTGCTTGTATTTCATTGATGAAAAGAATCTTTGTCCGAACATTAAGTTGTCAGCAAATTTCGTTAAATAAACATTTAAACTATTTGCCAAAGCCAGCAAATCGATAATTATTAAAATAATGAATGATTTATTGGTCAAAACACTTGATTTAATAATTAAGTTTATGTAGATTTTTTAAATTCCAGATGTAGTACTCAAAAACAATTTTTAATTATAAATATAATAGTCCGTCCGAACATTTAGTTGTTAGGGCTCGTACGCTGTAGAGCTTGAATTATTCTCCATTCTTAAGAACACAAAACTACTAATAAAATTAATTACATTCATAATTAAATTAGCGAAAAGAGATATATAAAAGATTTGCGTGATGATGCAAAATAGTTCAGCAAGTAGCGATAACTTTGTTTAGACTAATAAATATTATTTAGAGGTTCCATGACTTTAAACGAACAATTAAGGTTCTCTGAAAGTCGCGAAAATTATCAAAACTACTTGAAAGTGTTTGCAATTTTAAAGTCATATTCAGCAACATGAGTTAGTCGCTGCTACGATGATTTACCACTTTCTAGTTTTGAAAACCTAAAAGTCCTGTCACTGGTAATTGAAACGAAGCTAGGAGAGCTACTTAGAAGCTATAAAACCGTAAAGTATCCAGAAGTAGTTGAATATACATAACAGTGACCGTAACTATGTTGTATGGAGTTAGTATCAATATAGTTGCAAATTTGGTGGTAGTTACTCGTTGGTTCCAGACTCAGTGTTACTTTTGTGCTAGTCGGGTATGTTGTACAAATTAACTTATTTTGATTTTTTTTTATAAGAAAACCACAGTTTATAAATCACAAAATACGCATATTTTTGGTAGCTAGTTGTTGCTCTGAAATATTTAATATTTTTAAATCTAATTTATTTTCGTTTTTATAAAATGAGTTATATTCGTATTACAGATCAAGAGAAAGACCATATGGATATCAGGTAGCAGTTAATATATAATATTTGTCACAGATTTTTTGGTCTATAATTTTTTATAAGTTTTAATATTCACCCACTGGGCCTTATGATAATAAACAGGTTTTTCAGTTCTGTTCCTTTCGCGATGAGGTAATCTTTCATAAAAATGTAAATTTTTGTCGTAATTTTGACCGAAGCTCCTGTTCTGCAAATTGGCTTCAAGAATTTGAGCGTTTATTATCGATTATTAAAACACGCGATTTCGGATGACATCATTGAAGCAACTTTTAAAATTGTAATTATTGCCTCTAGAAGCAGCTGAAATATTTACCCGAAGTTATAACTTTAAATAAATACAACATGCGGTTATTAGTAATTAATTATAATTAATTTGTTGTACAGACATATATTCTCTTATTAATTATAGTAAATTAAAGTAAAGGAATAAAAATGATATTAAAATAATATACCGAGTGTCCCGAAATAAATGCAACAAAATTTGGTCAGAAATTCTTAAGAGAAATTTAAGGGACCCGTATTTTTTACTTTTGATAAGTGCGGCCCCCTTTCGGAGATATAGCTCCCTGAAACAAGCCCCTAAAAATTTAATTTTTTTTATATCTTAGAGCTATATCGCACAAGAACCACCAAATTTGGTACACAGGGATTTTATGACATGTAGAATGCGATGCTGACTTTTTTGTCTCTTAAAATTTTTTCGAAAAACGCAGCGTTTTTCGAAAACATGGCAAAATGTGATTGGATGCATATCGAGGTTCATATGAAATTTTAAAGTGTTAATCGTAGGTGGCTGGCATTCGCAATAAACAATCAATTTTATTCTGTGACAGTTGTCATTAACCATCATCGGGAACTCATAGAGACAGGATCAGTAGTTGTAAAAAAATCACAATTTAAAGAAATTTAATTTTAATTTAAATAAATCACAAGTTAAACATTAACCTCGATATGCATCCAATCACATTTTGCCATTTTTTCGAAAAAAATTTAAGAGACAAAAAAGTTTTTAAATTCCCTGGAGTTTCTAAGAGGCTACTTATTTTTTTAAAAATTAAATATGCAACTAATGTTCGGTGGCCCCAAAGGCAAGGGGGCCCCCGAAAAAGTGTCTTGTGGGGCCCCTTGCCAAAAAGCTTATCAGCATCGCATTCTACATGTTATAAAATCCCTGTGTACCAAATTTGGTGGTTCTTGTGCGATATAGCTCTGAGATATAAAAAAAATAAAATTTTTAGGGGCTTGTTTCAGGGGGCTATATCTCCGAAAGGGGGCCGCACTTATCAAAAGTAAAAAATACGGGTCCCTTAAATTTCTCTTAAGAATTTCTGACCAAATTTTGTTGCATTTATTTCGGGACACCCTGTACCTATATATAGAAATTTATTGGAAGTAGATTATAATAATTATAATCCTGTTATTTTTCATATAGGTATACACGAAAGTACGTAGGAGAAGCATCCTTTAAGGTAAAATGATTCCTCCAAATATTGAGGAAACTATTAGTGTTATCTATGTCAGAATGACAAATTGTTTTATTTGATGCTTTATTTGCTATAAATAATATATGTATTTAGTTTTTTAAAGCTTTTAAAATGGTTACTTTCCTTTGTATCTTTTTCGATTATTTGATATAAGGTAAGCGTTTTTAAAATTCGTTATTAAATCGATGTATCGCTATTTATTGGTTCAGATCTATGAATAATTTATAGTGGTATAGTTGTTTATTAGAGCTCTAAGGTATAGTTACATGCATATATTCTTACTAAACATTATTGAGATCGAAACAGTATGCAAAATGCCCTGTATGAGATATGAAATACGCTACATGTAAATGTCTATATCTAGTGGTTCTGGTTACTCAATACTAGGTCTAAATACCCTGACCCAACCAACGGCGATTACGATACTTGCAGAAGCTGAATTTCAGGAAATAATTACTCTGCGGGATAATGCCCCGACCAGCATTGAACTACACCTGTAAAGCATATAAAATAGTCACGTTAGTCGTCAGCTATTATACCACTAGATTTTATAGAAGAATGCGTTTGCGAGTTTATTATAGATTTCTCAACGCTACCAAATCCCAAATCTGGATAACTTATCCAGATGACAGAGAAGAATGGCGCTAGAACTTTAGGAACATGTGCACATGTGGCCAGTGTTCTATGTTTTCTAGTATAGCGCTTTTGGAAAATATTTTGGATGCGGCTAATAGAGCGCTCATATTTCATGTTTTCTTCTTCCGAATAGCAGCTGTTTTAGAATACAGATGAAACTATTTCTTATAAGTTTTTATTACAAAAATAAATGTTCAGTTGCATGATAACTTGAACCTGCTTAATGAGCTTTACCGACTTCCAGTTTGTTCAATTAGTTTGAATACTACACCATACTAAAATATCAACTAAATTAACTCCATTTTATTGATGACTTATAGATGAACAAATTTTTATCACAATATATATAATTTTTTTTGTTAAATAAATGACAGTCTTGCAGAAAAATTTCAATGAAATCATCAAATTGTCACAAAACTTCCCAACTTTAACCCGCTGTATATCAAAAACTAGTAATAGGATTGAGTTGGAACCTTTACAGTTTTAATTCAGAAGATGACAATTTATAACATGTCAAAAATTCAGAAAATTTCACCTAAGGCCGTTTTATATGAGATAATATGTGGGGTATTTTCTTTAATAAAAGTATACATAGAGCAAGAGTAGACTCCTGACGACAGAATAATGCAAAGCCAAACTTACTTTAGTTAAAATAAGTTACAGGATGTCAAAGTTTAAATTTTATTCCCGATATTTGCAAATATCTCTTTAAAAAATGTAAATATTCGCATACACTTTGGAGAGCGGAAGCTTTTGGGGACGAGAAATTCAAATTTGAATCACTATTATAGAGAGCCATTTATGGCACATCATACTTCTTTTAAATAGCAGAATTTGTTTGAGGTAGTGCATACATCTGACTAATCGAACAATCGATTGTCCTACATTTTTTATGTGAAAAACGTATATCTGATGTCGTTGAATATTTAATGCATCACACTGAGTAAAAACTGTTTTGGATTCAGGAAAAGCGCCTTTTCCGCTGAAAATACAGTAAAATATTACTTGGAAAAGTTATCCATTATCAACCAACCATTATCTTAGATTTTCAATAATCATCAAAGATGTCATCATTTTTTTTAAATATCCTTCCTTGTATTTCAAAATGATAATTATTTAACCTTGATATGCTAAAAAAACTATATAAAGCTCAATATTGCAGTCCGATCAATGCGGTTAATATGTTACTACATTTACAACAGACAAAAATTAAATCCGTCCGTTGAGTACAATGTGTATGGGCATAGCTTAGAGCTAAGCGCAAATGTAATTATTATGGGATATCGCATAATCGCATACTATCCGCATCGAACAGTGCGGTTCATTCGATGCGCATATAAGCGAGTAATTACATATGTTGTAAATGCAATTAATATGCGATACCTTATATTAATTGCATTTACAACAAATAGAAAAAAATCCGTCCATTTTGTGCGATGCCATGTAAATAGGATAAATCTAAGCGAAAAATATATAATTACTATAAGATATCGCATATTATCCGCATCGAGCAAAGCGGTCCGTTCGATGCTGATAATATGCGAATGATTACATTTGCGTTTAACTTTAAGCTATCCCTTCTATTGACATTGCACGGAACGAACGGATTTTATTTTTGTTTGCTGTAGGTGCAAATAATATACGATACCTTATATTAATTGCATTTACTAAGCACAAATGTAATTACTACTAAGCTAAACCCATAGCAATGCGGTCCGTTCGATGAGGATAATATGCAATACCCTATAGTACATTTATAGCAAATAAAAATAAAATAAGTTGGTTCCGTGCTATGGGAATAGTATGAGCTTAGCTTCGATGCGGATATATGCAAGAAATTACATTTACGCTTAGCTTTAAGCTAATCCCATAATATTCAAATCACACGGAACGTACGGTTTTTATTTTTGTTTGCTGTAAATTCAATTAACATATCGCATATTAGTTATAATAATACCTTATATTAATTGCATTTATAACAAACAAACATAAAATCCATCCGATTCGTACGATGTGAATAGTATGGACTTAACTTAAATCTAAGCGCAAATTTAATTACAGAGTATCGCGTATTATCCGCATCTGACAATGCGGTCTGTTCGATGCTGATAATATGCAAGTAATTAATAAGTAATTAATGAGCGATACCTTGTAAATGCAATTAATATGTGATACCTTGTATTAATTGAATTTACAACAAATAAAAATAAAATCCGTCCGTTCCGTGTGATGTTAATAGTATGAATTTAGCTAAAAATTAAGTGCAAATGTAATTACTATAGGGCATCTCATATTATCCGCATATTATAATTCTATAGGACGGATTTTATTTTTGTTTGCTGTTAATGCAATAAAAATAAAATCCGTTCAAGTTAAGCACAAATGTAATTATTATAGGGCATCGCATATCCGCATTGGAAAATGCGGTCCGTTTGATGCAGATAATATGCGATACATCAAACGGACCGCATTTTCCGATGCGGATAATATGCGATACCCTATAGTAAGTACATTTATAACAAACAAAAATATAATCCGTCCGTTCCATGCGATGTGAAGAGATAGTTTTAAATTGACATATTAAAATCACTTGTATACGTATGTTCTTGGTACTTCTCCGTTGGTAGCTGGTATTTCTCGGATACACCTACGCAAGGCTACAAACTCACCGCATCCCGGATTTACTCTCCGCTGTTGTCCGATACGTAACAGTGGCAATATAAATTTATCTGGCTCGTATACATCTCCAAGTTCCCATTCAGCTATTTCTTCTGCCTCCGGTACGGTACAAGAACCATCCCGCAGAGTGCAAAAGAGCGCCATTTAGCCTCGGTTGGTATCTGGACTATTACAAACGGTCACACAGACATGGGTCCTAACAGCTTCACTCGAATACATTAACTATAAAAAGAGACCGCGAGCAACAATGCGATGCGCGTTTTTTTAATTAAACGTTTTTGTCGTCCCCGACAGACTAAATAATTCCGTGCACGTGTTTCGCTGATTTCTAAGCAGATAGACCTGCAGCTTGTCCCTTTAAGGGGCTCGTCGTCGAACGTTAAACCAAATCTGTCAAGGCCGATAAAAAGTGTGCAGTAAAAAGTATGTGACGTATGCTCAGGTAAATTTGAATTGATTTAAAGGCCAATCGGTATATTCATTGCTGGACTGTAATAATCAAATTTCAAAATTTTTTAAGTACACGGAAATTAGTATCAAGATTATTTGTTATTTCCACACTAATTTTCTTAAGAAGTAATACTTTATTGAAAGATTGACTCATTCTTATACAGGGTGATTCGGAACTTATCAAACAAAATTTGGGAACAGATGCATTATGAAAAATGGAGTCAATATCGGTAACATTTTTTTGTAAAATCGTTATAGTTTTGGAGTAAAAAATAATTGAAGTTATAATATTTTCAATCTTTACATAATTGTTTTTGTGTCCAAATCACTAATTAACAAAGAATTGGTAAAGCTGTCAAATGCTAGGCAACCGATGTTTTTTGCAATCGAGGAGATCAAGTCGACATCAAGAGATAGTATCTGAATGTCACCAAAAAAAAATCTGTGGTGTATATCGCATTCATCGGATACTATTTTCCACCTTATAATACTTTGATAATACTAACGCTGATGGCGTAGTGTGCTCTAGAATATGCATTGTGTCTGCTGCCAATATGAACCTAAAATTAGCCAGTGATGTTGACAAAGGTAAGCATCAGCTCTACTGGAATCTTTTTAATATCTTGAGGTGTCGTTAATGGTAAAAAATTGGTTTTAATCGGTACCACCATACTTACTTTTTTGCAGGCAAGTCTTGGTCAAATAAACACATGTCAGTTGAAATGTAATTTAAAAGATTAATAGTGTTTACTATTTTTCATTTCATTTTTGTTTTATTTATCGTTAGAAAAGTTTCTGTACGCGTATTCTTTGAGTAATTTATATTTGATTTAGATATTAAAAAGAATTCCAGCTTGGCAACGGATGGCAAAGCATTTGTAACATGAAAAAAAGAAATGTTGGCCTCTTGAGTTCAAAGCCAAAAAAATTAAAGAATGTTTTAAAACAAGGAAAGGCTAAAGCAATCCACGGATTCCTTAGATCCAAATAAATCGATTTAACTGAATAAGTCGCATAATTAAAAAGATACAGGGTGTCAAAGGTAAAATGTTATTTTCGATATTTGTAAATAACTTCTTAAGAAATTCAAATATTTACATAAAATTTGTAAATTGGGGGGGGGGGGTTTGCTGTATTTTCACTAGAAAAGGCACTTTACCTGAAACAATAACAGTTTTCAATCGGTGCACTGAATATTTCAAATAGGATTATTTCGAAAACTGTTACTCCTAGCGACTTAAACATGGTATACCTTTTTCAAATAAAACAGGTAGTAGAATCGATTGTTTCAATAGTCAGATGGATACACTAAGCAGCAAAGAAGTTCTGCCATTTAAAAGAAACTTGATGTGTCATAAGTGGCGCCCTCTACTAGTGACGTCAAAATTAGAAACAAACTTGAATAGTTCGCTAGTAAAAACCCCTGATTTACAAATTTTATGTAAATATTTGGATTTTTTAAGAAGTTATCTATAAACATCGAACATTAAAATTTAACTTTGACACCCTGTATATTTTTTATTAAGTGACTTGGGATATAGGTATGTTAGATTAAATCGATTTATTTTCATCTAAGGAATCTGTGGTCTCATTTTTGCTACTTCATTGAAAAACACCCTGTAGAATAAAAATACATGCAAAGCACATAAAAAGCAAGTGTTCCAAAATAAATATTCTAACTTAAGAGTGATAATGTTTACATTCTATTATTAAAAACGGTTTCGGAATTACTATATTCTCTAATGGTTGTGGAGAAAAGCTTAACTGTGCGCCTATGCCTTTCAGGTCGGCATCACGGAACATTATCGTCAGTTAGCGGTCCGCACACGACGGTGGTCTAGTGCCAAACGTCCATGTACTTCAGTTTTTACCCCGAATAGCGGTGTCTTGTTAGACTTTGTCGATTTATGTGAAATAATTGTGCAATAGATCAAAGTCGGAATTCGGTATGGACGTTCGCCATCCTGCATCGGTATGTCAATGTCAGACGAGGGCAGTTTGTTGAATACAGAGTATTTACGTGGGTATAATAACAGTATGACAACGAAGCTCTAAAGGACCTGCTACTATAGTTATATAGGTTACTATGGAACAACTAAGATAACCACATTTACCTGAGATTTGCGTCGTAGCAGTCTTAGAACTAACAATAGGAAACGATATCACTATAAGTTCAGAACAAAGATTTTTCGGGTATGGAAGTGTATGGTAAAATACCAAAAATCAAAATCTGAATTAGTACTGCTAATACTGATTTCCAAAGTATGAATGTAAGTGATGCTGTTGAAATATGAAGCTCATTGACAATAGTGCCTGTGAGTAGTGTATGTACATCGTGCAATAAAAAGTGGTAAAGAACAATATACAACTGCCAAATGGAAAATAATGGAAACTCTGGGAGGAAGAAGAGAGAAGTTGATGACGACACAAAATATGTCATTCGTAAAATTGAGCTTTCAATAATAAAAAAAATTGGATTGCTATCTCACAGGATGAAACTTTGCCTAGAATATCTCTATAAGGGCGCTATTACGAATTATGCGTAATGTAGAAAAATACGAAACAGACATATGTAGAAGAAACTATATAAGGCAAAATAAATAGTAGAAAGTCGAAATTTAAATCGAAACACATATTACACTAATAAAATATGGATACATGAAGGCTCCTTCGAGACGACAGAGCTCGTGTTCAATACGAGTAGCTCATGTAGTGTAGTGTAGTGTACAGTATAGTGAATAATGTATAGTAACTGTTAATATGTGACCGTTGTACTGACAGTGCTTTGAACCAGTAGTGTATAGTGCAGTGCAAGTGCGGTAATAGTAACCCAAAATAAGCAGAAAAGTCTGCATGGGTCCGCAAAGTACCGGTTTCTTTCGCTATGGCTGGTTACTCTAACGCAGAATTAACAGACATACATTTCATGTATGGTCGTGCTAACGGGAATGCCACCGAAGCGCGACGTTTTTATGTTGACGCTTATCCAAATCGTCAGATTCCTTCACAGCGCATGTTTGGCAGAATTCACCAAAGATTGCGTAATATCGGTTCC
This sequence comes from Monochamus alternatus, assembly GCA_037114965.1. NCBI lineage: Eukaryota > Metazoa > Arthropoda > Insecta > Coleoptera > Cerambycidae > Monochamus > Monochamus alternatus. The sequence goes on from CM073426.1 coordinate 127,897,986, forward strand.
TTGAGCAAACAGTGTCATTTATCCGGAAGACCAAGGTCGTTATCCACTCCTAGAGCAGAAGAAGAAATTCTAGCACTGGTAGAGCAGAATCCAGGTACGAGTGTGCGGAGAATATCAGCCGAGGTAGGAATTAGTGGTTCTCTTGTTTGGAGAATCCTTCACGAGCAACTGCTTTATCCATACCATGTGCAACGAGTACAGGCCTTAAATCCAATAAATAATCATCAAGCACGTTTGGTTTTTTGCCGCTGGTTTCTACGTCATAATGCTGAAGACCCTCGTTTTCTTGCAAACATTCTTTTTACTGATGAGGCCGGGTTCACAAGAAATGGAGTGTTTAATTTTCACAATACGCATATTTGGGCCGACGAAAATCCTCAGGCTCTAATAGAATCTAGACATCAGGCACGTTTTTCATTAAACATTTGGATGGGTATTGTAGGTGACAGGTTTATAGGTTCTGTTGTTTTACCAAACCGATTAACAGGCGCTGCTTACCTCAACTTTCTGTAGAGCACACTGTATGAGTTTTTGGAAGACATTCCTTTGAATCAAAGGCAACAAATGTGGTTCCAACATGATGGTGCTCCAACTCATTTTTCCATGGCCGTTAGAGAGCATTTACACCAAACTTTTCCACATAGATGGGTAGGAAGGGCCGGACCTGTTTTATGGCCTCCAAGATCGTCTGATCTAGATTTCTTTGTTTAGGGATATTTGTGTATGGTATTAGTGTATGGTATTCCTGTAAAGAGCTGCAGCTACGGATTAATCAAAAGTGTCAAGAAATCCAAACCAAGGATGGTGTTTTCGAATGAGTTCGAATATCGTTGAGACGAAGATGTCATGCCTGCTTGGAAATGGACGGAGGGCGCTTTGAACATCTTCTGTAACTTCGTTTTTTGTTTGTTAAAAACTTCTTTTGTCAGTTTATTCCTAATAAAATAAAATGTTTGAAAAACGAATGTCGGTCAGTGGTCGCGCGGTTTAAGGCGTCAGTACTTGAATCGAGGTGACTAGATCGGAGTTGGTTCAAGCCCAGCTGCCGGTAGACCGTATATAAGCTATATTCGTGGAGAGGTTTGGCGCCCTCTCTGCGGGTATGGTAGGGTGGAATAATGTTGGCTTGGGTCAATGTGAGAGATTGATACCGGTTGATAGTTGACTACCCCCCTAATTAATGAGGTTTTCCAGGTTTCCCTCATTCCTGCACTGAATAGTGGTTAGGGCCTACCAACGTAAGTCGTTCCTGGGCGCAAATGCGGCCTGCTTAATAATAATATGCCGCCCCCTCTCCCGCACAAGTCTCCGACTTCTGGGCTAATCCCTGTGATTAGAATGAGGGGTAGAGATATTATTATTATTATTACGTCCATATCTCCGCAACCGTTACTTTGGACCCATGTTTATTAAGACTTTTCTGCTTATTTTGGTTAATACTATTACCTCCTGAAATAGTTTACTCTCTTTTTAACACCCTGTACATAAATAGGTCCACTATGCATATCCCATTCCTATATCTGTATATTATGAAGGTACATGTTTTTATATTTTTGTATTTACCTTTTTTCTTGAAACAAGTGTTCTCGCTTATCGAGTGGATGCTTTATTTAATTTGTCTTTATTGTTATTGTGCAATAAATATTATAAATAAACAACATTATTATAAATACGTTGTGCACTTGCAGAATTGCGGCGAAATTCTTCATAGTGATACGTATAAAAAACCTTTCAACAAACAAACAAAAATTGAAAAGTAAACGCGGTACGTAAAAGAATTTGCGACAAGAGACAGACACTTTGTAGTTTAGATACCAACTAATCTGTATCACTGTACTTCTCGCGCCGTGACTCGCGATATCGACTGTTGAATTTTATTGATTAACAAAATTTTTTTTTTATTAAAACTAAACAAAAATAAATTTAAAAAAGGGGTAAATATAGCATTTTATGACCATTTAATGCAGCACATTATGGCGAGAATCCTTAATTAATCTAATTTAAACACATAAAATTGGAGATTGTCAAACCTCTAGTACACCTGTATAGAGTAAGTAAGTTTTGAAGTAAGAGTATTGCATTACACTTTGCAGATTTAGTTCTTCCACTCTAGGATTTCTATGTCCTTATCGGCGATGCAGAAGTTATTTCTCTCCCGAGGCGTTGAAAAATAGTCCTTGCCGTGAATAGTGGTCGATAAATAAGCCGCAGATTTAAACGTTGCATCGAGGGAGATTTCAAGTTTCCAAATAGCACATCCAGTTTGAATAGCGGCACACTTAAAATACAGCTGAATGATTATCTTTTATTGGTTTATGAATACGGTAATACTTTACCAGTGGCTAGGACGTGTATACGAGGTGGTTGTGGGAACCATGGCCGTAAAGGCAATGGAAGCGGTGTTCTGACGTCAATCCTAATGTAGATTATGCCTAGGAGACGCCACAGGTTTGCTATTATTATGTCCAGCGGTTTCAGTAGCATTGGAGAAGAAGTTAAATGGTAGACTTGATTTTTAACGTGAATTATATGAGAGTTAAAACCCTAGTTGACAAACTATACTGATCACAAAATCCTTCAAACAAAACAATAGGATCATTCCTTCAAATTTTGTTACACAATTTATAAAAATATTTATACATTTTGCAGACAACGTATACAGGGTTAACTATGACTTAGTACAAATATTTTAAGAGGGGATAGGGAAAATTCAGAATTAACGAAACCACCCTTCAAAAAAATTCCAAACTTATTCATAAAGCGAAAAAAAATTTGTTTTCAAAACCTTATTAACTCCTAATTTCTCGGCGACTATGCCGCCTGTCAGCTGCGAGGTTAGGTATATTCTGTCAAAGTCAAAGTTGTCAATGGTAGTGACAGAGCAACGCGTTGCCACGTGTAACGATTTACGGCGCTTTTAAAGAAAAATTTTTGTTTATAAAATATTAGATTATGTAATGAGAAACACGTTATGGTAGCACTGAGAGTAAAACCTACCTTACTGATACTTCCAGAACTGATATTTGGAGATTTCAAGAAAGTTAAATTATTTTCTGTTTTCTAACTTGTTTACATTATAACTTGTCGTTGTAAAAATTGTTGTACTTGCTGGGGACCTCTTGGTTTCCCTCGACCATTTCATAAATAAAAAAATACTTTTTTTCTGTAAGTATATCTATTGTAGTTTAAAAATTCTTTATTTTTATGTCACTAAGTAAAAAAGAAGTTTCAAGGAATTTTAAAAAGTATGAAATTGGTTCTTTTTTATTTTCAAGTTAGGTAGGTACATACGTATTTAAAACTCCAGCACGTGTAAAACAACATTCGTGGACGTTGTACAATTTGTACAAATGTACGAGGATTTGACATATTCTGTCTATTTGGAAAACGTATTTGACATTCTGCTGCTGCACGATATGCACTTTCGTCGCACTTCCCATAAATTAGTACCATATCCGTAATTTCCGCGATTACACGAATTTGAATGTGCGAAAAGCAAATACTGAAAACTAATAATAGTAACGATATTAACAATTGCTATGGTAATATTTTCTTTGTTAATTAAATAAATACCCAATAACGTTTTACTACTTTCTTTATTTCGCACTTTCTATCTTTACAACAACTCAACTCTGACACACCTCTTCTTCTTTTTACATTCTTTCTGATCTACATTTTACAAAACATATATTTATGCCTACTTTACTACAGTTTAAACTAAGATATTTTTATTAACAAAATAATTGTCCACACAAAAATCGACCATGTTTACATATAATAATATTGTAGTATTATTATTTTAAATTTCCCGAGGCGTTTACAGTGCTCTGTAATATTACTTTTCTGACCACTACTGCTGTTTGACATTTGTAGAGTATTAGAAACAATGCAACCAACAACACAGTATAAGTTTATATCGACTGACAAGTGCTATGTGCGTGTAACCCCATGTCACGGAGAAAGTGTCAAAACAATACTAGAATGAAGAAACCCACGATCGTACATAAAAGAAGATAATATTGATTATATTGATTGCCATAAGAATATTTATCTGAAGAATATTAAGTTCTCGGTGTAGGCGGACCGAAGACTGAACGGTGGCGTTGACATTGTAATTTTAGTTTTCCGTTTTTAGTGATAGTTTCAGTTTTAAACGTTTTATTCATTAAATAATGGATGGTGGCGATATATTGGGACATATGTAGTTTTCCACAATTTTCTTTAAACGTACGTGAAGATATTTCCTAGAGTTGAGAGCAATGCAGTGGAATGACCGTTATCGGACAAAATTTTATAAATTAAAAACTGCCACGGGTGTATTCGAAGTTTTCTGTTAGTATTCCTTTCAATCAATTTTCTTAAAATAAATGGGCAATTTTATTAACTGCATCTACGCGAAGTGTGTATTTTGTGGTGAGTAATTCTGACGGACCTGTAATGAGTGAAAATGAAGTTTTGGCAGTTTGGAACGAAGGAACGAAAAACGAATGCAAAATACTGTAGCTAACCGGATTAACTGTTATTTATCAGGTACTTAGGTATTATTATTAATAAAAATGTTTACTTTCGTTGTTTCTACATTCGGCAACGTTGGAACGTTGTGAGAAATGACCGCATGGTACCTAGTTGCACAGAACATATGCCTAGTTGACATATGTAGCCATCTTGGACGATGACTGATGACATAGGCGCCGACTTTCCGTAGGAAAAGAGGGTTTTGCCCCATTTTTTTAACTTCGAGCTAGAATTACGAAATAAATTTTTTATTGTCTTTTAAGCTTCCCTGAGCACGTGGTTAAAATTTTTGTACTTAATCATAGTTAACCCTGTATGTACAGGGAGTCGCAAATTCGATGGGCCTGCTGTGAGGATACAAACAATTTAAATAAATTTTGGGATACGTGGTGTTATATGGGATGAGGTAAGCTCCGTTTTCAATCAATAGTAGGTATTATCTTTGGGATTTGATAGAAACGACTAATGACGTCATCAATTATATTTTGTCCAGAAACATACCCATTTTTTTCATGTTAAAAAGCTTTCTTTTTCTTAGTAAACGTTTATTAGAGAACATTTTCTGTATTACTTAAGTTATAAGTAATATTGTCCTATAGAGTCTCAAAAGAAATACCACTTAAAAACGACATTAACGGTAGAAGGATCAAGTAGTTGTTGGAAAATAATTGAATGCTCGTTTAAAGTGCATAAATCTCATTAAGAACAAATAAAAGATTAAACTCGTTAATTTTTGCAGTTAAAACAAAAGGTGATGATAACAGTAACTAAACTTTCATTTCAAGACATATCCAATATCCAATCTTCGCCTGATTTATTTATCGGCTGCGTTTATGAACATTTCGCCATTTAACTCATTATAAGCGTTTGTGATATATTATTTCAAATGATTAATATGTCGTGAAGGTATTTTGTAAACCTTATTTTTTAAAACCCCCCAATAAAAAATCGCGATGTATTAGATCTGGTGACTTTCAGAGTCACTGAATAGGTGAATTAATCCCAATTCATTTTTCTGAGAAAGTGTTATCTAAATATTACTGCACAATCTTCGCCTTGTGAGGTGGAGCTCCGTCGTGCGAAAGCATGGGTTTCTCCTTAGCTGCAAAGGCAGATTCACCAGAAGTGCAGGAAGTTCTTCTTGTACCTGTTTTGATTGATGCAAGGGTTGATGTCGAATTAGTGCCTTGAAAACAAGTAAAAGTTATGTAACATTTGAGTTTTTTCTTATTACTTTTTGCGTGTAGAATCTATTCCTGAAGTTTGGCGTATTCCTCCCAACTCATCCTGTATCAATGAAATTAAAAAAAACCATAAATGTAGAAAGCTGATAGTAGTAATGATGTAGCACTAAACTAAAATATATATTTTTTAATGCCATAATTAACATAACTCTTACATATAAACGTACATAAAGTTAAGGTTTCAAAGCAAGGCTAATGAGAATATCAAAGTAAATCTCCAAACTATTTTACCATTACATTTGCTACCATCGGCTTTGTAAATTTACATTTTTTCCAATTCCATTGTTTTTATCAGGCATTTAAGAACACTTCAAAGCAATTAGTTCACCATAAAATTATACCACTTTAAATTCCTAGATAAGTTAAAATGCATAAAATTGAGAGCGCGAGCTTTTTATGCGTCAAAAGCACGTCAAAAGAATCAAACATCAAAAACAAACATTACGTTAGTAATCGTCCAATCAAATCATATAATTTTGAGATACTAGCGCCCTACAATAGATATGTGCCTAACTAATATTTAGTGTATTCCTGGCTGCATACCAAAAACACTTTCAAAATAAACCATGGACTTTCCATTATATTTGTAAGTGTTATGTGAACACAAACACACAAAACACGAAATGCATCTTCACTTCATCGCAATGTTGCCTCAAATCTTGTAAAGGTTATGTGATCAGGAATGAGGCGCTCTGGATACCTTCTTCGATATAACTCAACTATCAACTTTAAAACATTTATTAGCATCGTCTTGTAAATGACTGTAAGTCGTTGGAGGTTGACGTTTAAGTAAATTGGATCTCAGCAATATATTTTGACATCTAATTTTTGCCGTATAAGTTTGCTTACATATTTCAAACCCCCCACACAAATTAAGATATAATAGATATCAGGGTAAGGTTGAAACATAAAACGATTGTTTTTACTGTTATTTTTTATTTTGCAGGTACACAAATTTTTCAAAAAGTATATTGCTATTTGTCTGCTGTGAATTGTGTCACTATTAATTATTAAATACCTGTTATAAAAGGGATAAATAATGAATTAAAAATATATTTACATTATACAGGGTTGTATATGATTTCGAGAGTTTAGTTTACATGAAAAATTAATATCATACTGTTCTATAAAATTTTCCAGTTCCAAGGCGTCTAAGAAATTATTTTTAGTTAATGTTTTCTAATAACTTTATTGCGAGTAAGTATATCGTTTTTCTTTAAATTTTGTTCCCTTAACTAATGTTTCTTTGCATTCACGTTAATTTGACGCTTATCCTGATTTAGAATTTATTTTTTTATAAATTTGGATAACACTAAAAACTGAAGAAAAACACAAAACAACAACATAAACACGTCGCGTGCAATAAACACTTACTTTTTGTACTTGTTGCATAAATAACTATTATGTATTTCTAAAATTTGATAAATTAAAAATTCGAATCCCCTCCCCTGTTCCTTTTACATATAAATATATAATTATTAAGTACCTATTATTTAATTATTACTTTAATTCAATTTACAAATAATGATATACATACCTTTCTAAATCCAACGAACTTTCAATTATTAAAAATGTTCTATAATTTTCACTAGTGTTACACACACATAGAGAATACAGAAAACCACTGCTACTGCAAAGCACAGATTTGCAAAGGATAAACTGCATCTGAACGCTGAAATTTAGAATACGGAAAAATCGATATTCCATTGAGATGATAGGGTTGTAAATATTTTGCCGCAGGATCGAACGCATGACCTTCAAACTCAGGTTCGGCCACCCGTTATTTTCTGCACTCCAACTGTGACATTCTTTAAATATTTGCAGTTCAAGTTTTCTCCGCTAGATATCCAGCACTTCCCGGTACACAGTTTTATATCATTGTCTGTCAACGATCGAGGTACTTTCTTATTTAGAATACCGCAACCTTAAACTGTGCCCATACTATCGAGTTGGAGAGGCTCTGTATGAATCATACATGATAGTTTCAAAAAATGTATCTCATCACTGCAAGCACTCTATCATAACTTGGATACTTCGTAAATTTAGATGACTTTTCATTATTAATATTTATATCCATTCTCTGTTTACTTCAGGTCGTAAATAATCCATTTACACACATTTTCATCGAATAATTATTAAAGATATTCTAAGGTCGACTTCATGACTTGGTGCATAATTAACTCTCAGAAAACGCGCAATCATTTCATTAAAAGCTATTACACACACACTTATTAACATTAGGTCGTAATTAAAACAGATTGAAAGATTTTTAACGTCAACAATAAAATTAAATCCACCAGAAAATGAGAATTTGATTTCGCAAACTGCTATTCACGTACTTTAATAAGCGGCTTAGGTGCGTCACACGGAAATAAATAGAGAAGGAGAATTGCATGTTCGATTGAACTGTATGAAAGCATGGTGAATCAAGTGGCAAGTTACAGGAATATCCGTGCAGGTACAAACAATAAGGAGTGATAATTATTATGACGTCGGAATAAGAAGTTTTATTTATAATTGTAAACGAAGTGCGCATTATTGCTATCATAATTAAATTATTTTGAAATAAATTACGAGATTCTTATGTTATTGTAAAGTATGGTTTTATATTATTTTAATATACAGGATGTTTCGAAAACATGTATACAACACTTGACCACAACTTTCTAGGTTCAAAATAATACGACTCGGTTTGAAATAAGAACAATGTTTTTTGTCCAACTCTAAAAAAAATACTTATTTTAATCTCTATAGATACGCAAACTTAGCCATTTTTTAACGGCGATGAACAAAAAACACGCTATCGTGAACCAATGGACACAAAAATACGCGATCGTGAAAACAAGTTTTTTTTCACAGTTTGAATATGGTCATGTCGTTTTTGACATTGATACTAACTTCAGATAAAAACGTATTGAAAAATATTAAGTCTAAACCTGGAAAATATTTTGGACAGTTAGTAAAAAAAATATTGTTTAAATTTTGTGTGTGAAATCAGTGTTTTTGGCGCTTTCGAATGATTTTTTGTGTCAAATTCAAAATAAAAACCATTTAAAAAAACACTGATTTTGCTCACTTAATAACAAAAATAACTATTTTGATTGAAACTAATGTGCATTTCGAATCAAATAATTGTTTATTTAATTAAAAAATGCATATTTTCAAGTGAAAGATGTGTAGGTCACCTTTCTAAACAAACAAAAACCTGTCATTTTTTCTGCATTGTGTGTATTTGACGTTTTGTGCTGTAGTGTATACAGAGTGTTGTACAAGCCCTAAGACAAACTGTGGTGGCTGGGTTAATGTGAACAAACATATCTCATATAAACATAGGCCCGATTCGTTTTTTTAGAAATTACGAGTCTATTAAAATATGCAATTTCAATTAAAATAGCCTTATAAATAGAAATGATGATTGCTATAACAATCATTATTATTTGTGACATTTTGTTTATTCATTTGACACTTAGCGTTAAAGTGCTAAATAAAAAATATAATAAAAATTTATTTACAACTGAATAGTATGCATATGGGTAGTCCAATGAGATCGCCAGAGAAGCAGAACGAGGATACCGACGAAGATACCCAAATAGACATCAACCTGCCCACATAGTCTTTAGTGCATCATTTCATAGACTTTGAGAAGAAGGTAATCCTGCTCCAAAAAAAGCTATTGGTCCTACTAAAATAAATAACAAAATGAAGAAGATATAATAGACGCCCCCTTTGACAACTCTCAATTAATGTTCGGCGTATAGCAAGTAATCTTCATTTATCACCAAATTTTGTGTGGCGTGTATGTTTACCATGTTAAAATCACCCGTCAGCAGTTGTTGTGTAGGAGTTCAGGATACAGCTAACCAGATAAGAAATGATCTAAATCAATCCAGTCGAGTGATTAAAGTATATGATTAATTAAATTAAATATATCATAATGATTAAATTTTCAAGTTTACCTGTTAAGTTTAATTGGAGTTTGCATAAGTCGCACTTTGATAACGTAGCATTCTGTTCTGAAAACGTCTGCTCCCAACTGTGTTGCAAGTATTGTGAAGTTTGTTGCAAACGACAATTTTTACAGCTGATAGAGTACGTACATTTATGAAGATTTCTCAGTTTAGTGAGCTTATCAGGTTTCTAGAACGCAACCAGAAAAATTAAATGTATGAGCTGGAATTTTCGGTGACCGGCTGGTGGGTCCCTTTTTTCTACCTGGTAATTTTACTGGCCAAATGTATTTACAATTACTGTAATACGCTATTGACCCTGCCTTGACTGATATTATTGAAAACGTTCGGACACCTTCGCATTATGCGTTAATTGTCCGTCAGTATTTGGACCAACGTTTTCCACCGAAATGGATTGGAAGAAGAGGCAGCATTAATTGATCACCGGATTTATCGCCCCTTGATTTTTTTTATTATGGGGATATCTGAAAAGTAAAATCTATAAAACACAGCCAGCGTCGCTGCAAGATTTGCGTCAAAGAATCTTCGACGAATGCCGTCGAATCACTCCGGAAATGCTTCAGAATCTGCACGAACTTTTCGAACAAAATCTTTATTCTTGTATGGAACCGAACGGTCATTAGTTTGAATATTTAATCAACTAAGTAGTAAGTAAGCAACTAAACATAATTTAAATTTTAAAATGTAGTGTTGGGCGGAATTATAAAATTTAAAGTCAGTTGTAAAGAGAATTGTAAGAGCTTTCAAAAGAAATATTACTTAACTCCCAATGCCAATTAAATATTTTGGGGTGATGCTTACCCTTGCTTCGGGGTGAAAGTGGCGGAGTCAAAAATACCAGCAAAGAATGTCCCCCTTTAATTTAAAATTGACCGGTCTGAGAGTTTTTCTACAATCTTGACGCAGTTCCTGAAAATGGCTCTGTTTCGTTTTCATCTGGCCACCCTGTATATTAGATGCTGAGTCTTAATCGTCAACATCGAGCTAACCGCTTCTAATGGTAGAGAGAGGATTTAGTGGAACCAAGAATCTGGTGATCTTTAGTGAGGAATAACGTTTCTGTCTGGGGGCCGCGCAAGGGTGTGAAGGCTACGTGGTGAAGGAAGTGACAATTTGACAGAGAGCGTCATGTTTACCACACAGTAGTCGTTATGGTATGGGGTGTTATCGCGTATGGTAGCAGATTACCACTAGTTTTTATTAGGGACAACATAACAGCCCAACGCTACATCCAGTTACGAATACAAGTGGTGGAGCCATATGTCATTTCATATGTTCAACCAACCCGACAATTTGCCCTCTCGCAAAGTCATTAAGCTGGGAAGTCTGCCGAAATATCTAGGCATCAGCTATAAAAATATGTAGCTTGCAACAAGCTTCACAACACTTGCAACACAAAAGTGAGCAGAAATTTTTAAAATAGAATACTACGTTGTTAAAGTACAACCTATGCAAACTCCAAAAAAAAAAAAAAAATAATAAACAGATAAACCTGAAAATTTCTTCATTTTTTACTTTCGCTGAGTGTAAGTAAATATGCAAAAAACTATCAAAATAAAATGATATTTAATGGGTGTTTATTTTTCTTTGTCACGTTATATATAGCATTTTTATTCATTAAATCTTAACATAAAAATGTTGCAGAAGTTATCTTTCTAATTGGTTTTGTTAGAAGTCAAGATCTAGAAAGTTCAGTTCAGGAAATATAGCAACATTTTATCGTTTGAATATCAACATTTGTCTGTTTAACAAGCATCCACTTGTTGACCGTATCACTCGACATCGGACTCACATTGATACCGCAAAAGCCGACAAGGATCAACGCTGACACTTAAATTACTGCAGTTTTCACCAAGCACAATGGATCTAGTGCATCCTCTTCCTGTGATACTCATATTTATTGTTGCACTGAGTACTATGTGTTAGAACTACATAAAGAAATGTAATTAATATCATTATTTAATGACACGATCTTTCATTACATTTCATTCGTGCAACAAAAATGATCTAATATTAATGAAGACTATATGCAGAGGAAATTGTTAATGTGTTTCTTAGGTTTTGTGTTGTTAAAAAGGTGAATACCAGGAGTTTTTATCAGTACAATTTAATTATGTGGCTACTTAATTTGTTTTCAAACAAAGAGAAGGGAAAGTAATTGCTTGCTTCTTACAAAATGTATTTATTGTTACTGTTAATAAAATTAATTACAGAAAAAATTTGTTGAATCAAGTGGAGAATAAATTTAGTATGTAAATTATACATATTATTTGAAATTATAAAAATTAGAATAACGTTAAAATCTTAAAAAACAACTTTAAATAAAATTAATGTTTCTCTAGAGGACCCCCAAGGATCTTCAACGGGACCGCTCATGTTTTTGCTATTTATAAACGACTTACCAAATTTTGTTAGTATTGTATAACAGCTTAGAAGATTTGCAGATGACGTTTCTATCACTGTCTTTGACACTAAATACCGAATAGAATAGAATAGAGTCTCAAATCTCTCTAGATTTGAGCGCTGACATTTAGCTGTATTTTTGTATTTTTTTCCAATAAACACTATACTATTAGAAGCAAAATGAAGTAAATATTATAATTTACAATTGCAACTGATTCAGTGTGATGTAATGTTCTTCATTCTAATTCAATTCTTTCTTTTATCAAACATTTGTAATGCCATTTTAGGATGCAGAAACCATGTCCCTTTATTTATAGCATACCTACGTTTTGGACATCTCTTTTTGATTCCTTTACTTGCTTCAGAAATTACTTCTAGATCCGATATACTTTTTGCAGCAATCATTGCAATGTCCGATAATAAAATATTGCAGTCCTGAGAAGAACATCACCGTCGGTGCAACAGCATTACTATGTTACCAACTAGCGTACAAACGTCTGTTCTAATGGCTCATTACTGGATAATAGCTAACATTTATCTATAAACGTATGATAAATCAGCTACTGTCCAAACAACGTAACTGTTATACATACAGAGAGATATAGGACAATATTATAGCACTTTATATATGAAAGTAATTTATTAGAGGCATAAATATCGCCCAGTTAGAGTGCGGCTGTTACGTTTATTACATCCCATTTTGATTTAAATTGTGTCCTGTTGCAGACATTTACTAGGCTAAAGAGGCAACAATATAAATTCAGACAATTGTTTTATTAAAAAGTGTTGCTGCTCACATTGTATTCTTTCTTTGAAATACATATTTTAATAATGAAAAAAGGTCAGTAACCTGGTTTCCTTTACATCAGTATTATTATGGTAAAATCATTTACTGAAAAATTTTGACGTGTTCTGTGTTTATTCGAAAAAATTATTATATATCATAGATTTTTATATCTGGCTATGTCAACGCTATCGAGAACGAATTCCTTTCAAAATCGACGTTCCTCTCTACTTGAACTACGTAATGGAATAACGGTATATAATTTGAAAAAATAACTTCATCGGAAATAAGAAAGTCTGTCTATTAAAGCAGATTCTTCAATTTTAGTTAAATTTTCTTAACTGATGTAGTTATTATTATTTTTTTGTTGCAATGTTCACTATTGCCGGTTAATGGAATATTTGTTTTTTAATAATTACATTTATACCTTTGTAAGTTATCGCATTTGTTTCCTTCATAGGCTACTTTGTGTATATATAATAGGGTTTAAAATAAACCAGAATTATAACAGTACTTACTATTGACGATTGATGTAATAAATGAAATATTCCAGTTACAAATAGGTGGTCTGTATCTCTTTAACTGTTATAAACATAGGAAAAAAGTTTAAAATGAAGTTATTTCAATATCCGTATGGTACCTATGCTTCTGACAAAAAAAAAAAATGGAACATCATGACGCCCAAAATCGTTTAGTTATGGTTTTGTTATTCTACTTTAATTTCAAGTTTTGCTCAACTAACAAACTTTGGCAGCGTTCACTTTGGTTCAGCCGTTTACATGCATTTCGCATGATGAAAAAATCACCCTGTACCTTGTAATTTGAGTGTGTGATTTCAACAAAAGTACTTGGTGAATTCAATAACTGAGTAAGAAATATTACACTTCGCTATCATTTTTATAAAGAAAAATGTATGACAGTTGAATTTAAATTTTTAATATTATTTTACTATTCCTTTTCTGTTAATAATTATCGTTTTGCTAACAATTAAACATTAGGTATTAGGTGTTAGTACATTATTCACTTGTCATATTTTACTTTCATTTTGATCTTTTATATATTCAATTCATTCATTTTCGGGCGCTCTAGATAACTAAACTATATCAGTAATTTTAATAATTCGTAAATTATGTATAATACAAATTCATGAAATATCACATCACTGAATAGAAATCAGAATAAGATGCAGATGCAGATTTTAGATAAACAAACTCATTAATATTTCTGTAATAAGAATTTCGAAACGATCATACCACACCCTGGTTACTATGCTCCTAAATATATCTAAAAAGGTTCTGTAGGTACAAATTCTTAAGCATAACTGGAGCTATGCGAACAACATTAATCATAGCAATGCAGGCCATAACATGTCTGTTACCTTTGTATATCTGTCCAATGGAGGTGGCTGCGACAACCATACTTTGGCTTAAGAATACTGGTATTAAACCAGATGTAGAATGTGGAGAAGTTAGGAGTCACCTTTGGAATGGGGTCGTCAAAAAGATATCCCTTTCGCAGGCAGACACTGACAGTATTTCTCTCAAATTTGTGTTTGACAGATCCTACACTGTGCTTATCAGTAATGAAGAGACAACCAGTGAGGATGTAATAAACATCTTCACAGCCAGATCAAAAAGGAAGAAAGGTGTAGGATGTGGGATCTATTCCAGCTCCCTACATATCCAATATCAGTGGACAATGGATAGGCCCGCTACCGTGATACAAACGGAATTAGTAGGTGTAACCATAACCGTCAAAAAAAATGCCAGTAGACATATAATGGGTAAAACCATAAGAATCTACACAGATAGTAGACAATCACTACTAATCTTACGTAATCATAAAATAGCAGCATGGGAATGGTAGTAGCCTCAACCGACAGCAGCATATTTGTATGCTGGACTCGATTGGTACAATGGCAATAAGGAAACAAGCTAGTTATAGGTGTAAAATGGGGCTCAAGATTGTTTAACCTGGTCGATGGCATTCTATGGCCTGTATTAGAGAGATCCGCTTCAGCAACGTTACCATCTTTTTCTTTTTAATAGAATGGTTAGAAACACAGGTGTATTGATTTCCTAATGGGAGTACATGGGGCCCAATGGGTCTTCAGTACTTTTAAGCTACTCTTCCACAAATCCAGATTCTAGATTCCAGACGGTTCCATAGCAAAATATATTTTTCATTAAATGAAACTGCTCACTTCAATAAAAAGGGCGCTTTATTTTAACAGTTTATGTTTCAATTTTTAATACGTACCAAATACCATTGTTTGTAAAAATCCATATAATAGGTAATACAGGTCATTACCGTGAAAAATCCGGAGTAAGTCGTACAATAACTGCTATTGTTTGCAATTTATTACGAAATCGGTTCGCTGCAAAACTCACGTTTCGATGATACCGATACGCATTTTTTTCAATTACTGTTTGCAGTAATGAACGACATCTTCATGCTCCAATTGTGTGCATCGCGCCCATCGTGCTTCCATTGTTCCGAGGCCTTGGCGCATCCTGTTGGATTCACATAAATTGGATCAATTGCCAAATCATTCGTGCTGGAAAAACAGGGATGGAATCATTCCGAAACGATATTACAGATCCGATTTAACAACAATTTATGACCTGTTCATATTTTAATTGTTTGATAAAAATTTAATAATATGTACCTATGCACAATAAAATGTTGCCACAATAATATTTTATTATTAACAATATATTTATATATAAATTTTAATTTATGTAAAGAGGAGTACAGGAGAGGATTGCGGTTTTTGAATCGTACGTAATAGTGTTACAAATTCGACTATAAAGTATTTTCTTGCTTCCAGCAAGTTAATGCTTACTAGATATGATATCAGATCAGGATTGTACGATTGATATTGGGAGTGCAGAAGAGGATTGCGGTTCTTGAATCGTACGTAATAGTGTTACAAATTAAATTATAAAAGTGTTGTCTTACTTCTAGTAAGACTGGTTTCAAACTGTCAAATCAACCAGAGTTCCTATTATAGCAATGATAATTTTTCTAAAGGACCCTACTAGTTGTTAAAAAACTTATTTGTTACTTCTGATTTATTATTGCAATCACATTTTCTTGTTACAGTGGTTTTTGCAATATTTCAACTTCGTCGTCAAAATTGGTATTAATACTACTAGGCTTTGCGACTTATGATTAGCATTACTATGCACCCAATTATCAACTACTAAGTGACGAATACAATGGAAGGTACCTATAACTTGGGTAGAACAACCAACCCTTGCATTTTATTTATAACTTTTTGAATATACAACATAGTTTTTATATTAATGTTTATAAATAATACACATCATGTATTTATTATTCTTTGAATATGTTGATAACACATTTTTACTTCTCGTATTGTGTATATTTAGCAGGATATTGCTCTTCAGTGAAAGAAATACTACTGAAATAGTTATTATAAATTTGTGCTTACAATTTTGTCGTAGAATAAACTGCAAATGTAGTAAACCATAAAAGGGTATTGTAGTGCTAAAAGTAAAATTATTAAAGTAATTAGGTTGTTATAAATTTTAATATAATTGTAAAACTTTTTACTATATTTTACAAAATTGAAAAAAAAAACTAATATAATGCAAAATAACCATATTAATAGATTGTATTAATACAATACTTAGTAATTATTACTCCAGAGACACAATTGTAGTATTAGTCCAGTATGGAGTAAGCCCATAGCGCCTAGATGTAGCCACGTCTTGCGCATTTTTGACTTTCCGTCAGATATGACAAAGACTGAGCAGCCAGCCAGGGCTATACGTGTTACATCACATGTACTCAGGTTTATTTCTATTGGATGTGACAGACACGAACAGCTAGATTCCATCGAGATATCTCTTGCCTGCCCCTATAGCATACTGATGAGAGCCAACAAGCTCGAGTCCGGTATATGTCGGATGTGTCACAGACAAATTACTTTGGTTGGTTGCTAGGTCTATAGGCTAGCCCGCAGATTAGTTGTTTTCTAAAATTCCTCATTTGCAACAGAAGTAGCAAAACATGTTTACTATTAATGTGTAGTTTTTTAAATAATTCAATGGTATCTATCTAACAAACATTTATTAAAACTTTGAGGTAGGGGTTCCAACAATGCTGGTAAATTCACAAAACTTTTAGTAAATAGTACAATATAAGTAGTATTTGGTTTGGTTTCTGTTGTAGTAAAATAGTCTATAAAATGGTAAAACAAAATATTATGTGAAATAATACTAGAAATTGTGTCTTCCATATCATCGATCGTTATCTTTAGTAGTTCACCTCTCCACAATGTTCCAGATATACCAATTATTAAAATAACCTGAAATGTTGTCCAAAATTAGTCAAATCTACTTATAATTTGAATTACCGTTTCTAGCACAAACCTATTATCAAATCCTTGTAAACAATTTCTCAATTTCTTCTTTCGTTTGAATTCTGAACTTTTCTGAACTGATTTGCTTTTCAAATATGGTATTAGTTTTGAAAATTTTCTGATATTTACATTTTCTTTGACATTCAGTGCACTTTTTAAATGGGATATACTGAGCATAACGCCGAAGGCTTAATTTTATGTTCAAAATATGCCAGTAATACCGCTTAGAACAATTTTTGAATTTTCTTCGAACTATACTACTCTTTGAATTCGTTGTAGGCAATCTCGTACTGTCTAGACGATTCTTTTGGGATTAATTGAGAAACAGCACAACATTCTTAAAATCTCTCCAAGTATCAATCCTGGAAATAAATATTAGTAAGGTAGGTGCTGTCTCTGTGCTACCATACCGTATTTCTCATTAAATCATTAAATAATAATCTGCATTTTGTAAAGATTTTGTTTTCTTTCAAAGCAGCTTAAACTGATACACGTGTCAATGTGGTGACCTGTCACTATGTTTGAGACCTTTGCCTTTGGCAGAATATACCTAACCTCGCAGCTGACAGAAGGTCAGTGTCGGCGATAATAAGGATTTAATATAGTTTTGAAAAAAAAAAAATAAATCTTATTTTTCCCTATCTTATAATATTTGTACTAAGTCATAGTTAACCCTGTATTTGATCAGTTTAGACTAAAGACATATTTTTTCATGTTGCTTCTAAAGAAAAATATATTTCGATTCTCTACTAAAATTTTGTCTGTCTTCATTTAAATTCTATTATCTTTGGCATATAAATATATCGCCATGTACGGTCCTGTTCAGGCTATCCTGTAATCGACAAAATATGTATTGCAACACTGGACTTCCGACTAACGTTTAGTCAACGTTACGAAACGGCTGGTGTGTCCCATTGTGGGTGTTATGATCTCTTGCTGTTATTGTATTGTCGATAGTGAATAACTTACAAACACTATAAAATTTCACCACATGTTTGTGTGTTTAACTGTTCTGCTTGCAACTTATTCCAGTACAACGACATTTATAGGATTTTATATTATTTAAGGACCTAAAATACGATGTCGGCAGAAAACTGATGTGGCATATTATTGGATCATTTGGAAAATTTATAACTTATTATATATGAGCCGCGGTTTGAAAATATAGTTCTATTAACACCTACTAGTTTCTTATTGGATCGTAATTGTTAACTATAAATCATTTTATAGAGGTTATTATTATTATGTTTGTAATATACTTTGTTTCAACTGTTAAATTTTGAAGCCAAAGCCTACTACTGACTGTGATTTCTTCTAATAAACACTTAAAACAGTATAAAAGCGTGTTAAATTAAATTCTGCCCAGGATATTATTATTCTTTTTAAATTCGATCAATGGGAAACAAAATTTGTAGATATAATTTTTCAATCAACTTTTTCAATCAATACCTTGTCGTGTTGCAATTTACTTGAACTCATAGTCAAACAAGACCAACAATAAACCTAAATCATGTATCAATAAAAGAAACCTTGTGCGCGGGCAAAAATAAGGCTGCAAAGTGAAATAGAATATCTTACTTAACACTAAAAAAAAAGATAAAAAAATTTGTTTTTTGTTCGATGGACGTCCATTGGAAGTCCCATGGACGCACAAATGTCACAACTTCGTGCAACCCAGAGACGTCCACTACTGTACCACTTTCGAACCCACAGATGTCCGCCTCTGTACCAAATTTGTGCTACCCATGGATGTTCTGTTTTGGACATTTAATGGAGATCTGCATTGAAATTATAGAAATCCATTTTGATAATTTTATTGTTTTTCTAATTATTACATGAATAACAAATACATAAATAATTAAGAGATACAAATAAAACAACTACTTAAGTAAGTAACAAGAACATTACAACTTAACCTAGAATAGCTAAAGATGAGAAAACTCAACAACTAGAGTGCAAATGAGAACTTCTTTATCTAAAAACGAAAACGAGTGTTGTCGGTTGTTAGTACATAATTATACTGTCTACATAAAGATGTTATGAATTTAGTCTAGCCAAGAAACAATTCAATTCAATAAATAGACTAATAGTAGAACATACAAATTTACTTACTTACAAAATGTGATTTATATTGCTTCGGTTTCCCAATTTATTCTTCTATATTGTTTACTCATCAACGTTTGTCATTTTATCAGCATCACCAAAGGGAACAGAACACTTTAGAGGTTAGCGTTAGCGTTACATCTGGATTCTGGACACTTTTTCTTTCAATATACATGCACTGCACGAATTTTAGCGGCAAATTCAAATTATTACAGAACATGTACAATACTGGACATCCATTGGATGTCCACATATGTACTATCAAAACATGTCCCATAAAGGATATCCATCGGATATCCAATATATCTACCATCAAAATATGTGCCATAAAGGACATCCATCTGATGTCCAATGTATGTTCTATCAAAATATGTCCAGGAATGGACATCCATTGAATGTTCATTTATGGTCCATGGACGCCTGTACGTTAAATGGACATTAAATGAACGTCCACTGGACGTGTGCTATTAGGGATGCTTTATTGGAATCGTATAGTTTGTTGTATCAATGTTGTAAACTCATCACTAAAACATAACTTGTTTTTATATAGAACTCTTAAAACACAATTAGTATATAATTTTTATACAGCAAATATGTTTTATAAAAATGTGTCTATATCACGCTATTAGCTGCTGTGTTGATACCAATAAGGTGTTTATGCGACTAAACCTAGCAACTTTAACTCTCCAGAAATTAGTTACAGGAAGATTCTTAACCGCCGCTATAAAATATCTTGTTACTTGGGACACAATGACTTTATAAAATGTTGTTCCAATAACATTCGTAATATAATGGTGAAATACTGTAATAATTTAATTAAGAACCGATATTGGTTCAATGCTATAATAAATTATTTTTTGCAGATAAATAAATCCAATGTTATGAAAATATATTTCTAAGCAATAAAAACAAACAGTTATTTTTATCAATCAATTTTTAGTATAATGGTGTAATATCGGTTAATTTATTGAAATATTGGTTCCCTAAATGAAACCAATAATATATCAATAATTGTAAATTATGTAAGGTTTAAATATTGTGCCAATACTGGTGTATTGAATGTCTGCTACCTGGACATAGTCAACTTAAAAATTACTTTGTATAAGTAGGGAGTGTTATTTGTATTTTTTTTCTTAATTTTCATTTGCTGCTTCTATTTTCACTTCCGGGCACCATCACTCCTTATTTATTTGCGATTGGTACAGTAAATCACACCGTCGAAAAAGGCATTTATTACCTTCTAACTACTGCAGTAAACACATACCGTCTATATTTTTAATACTAATGGCGTATTAACATTTCAAGTTGTAATTAAACATGAAAATAAGTCGGCCATTATCGTCAGTTAACTACCCAGAAAATAAAGCAAAAATATGTTATTCAAACACCAATCGTAAATTTTGCTTAACGAACGGCAGATGCTACCTTTTTTATGATTTTTTTTTATTGTTATGTGGCATCAACAGGTACTTAGATATCTGTAGATTGGTATTATGCGTGAGATCTTTCATTATGTAACAATTTACATAGACGGATTACCGTTGGCCGTAAATTTTATGTTGGATGTGCTAGTCTAGTTACAACAGACTTTTTGGGAAATCGTTTACAAAATTGCTCAAAAATCAAACACATACTGTTTTCTTGGTGTAAATATACTTTTTATCTAAAAGAAGATAGTGAGTTTAAGTTGAGTCAAATTTTTTTTCCATTTTTTCTACACTTTTATTATTTTTTATTACTGGATCTCTGAAGTGTCCATGAAACTTTAATAAATTTAAGAGAAAAATAGAAATCTTCGCAAATTCGCTTTTTCTAAAAACTACTAAAATTATAATTGCCCTGTAATACAACAAAAAAAACAGATGTGTTCACATTATATATTCTTTGTTTTCATAGTAAAAATTTCAATTTGTTCATTAACAAGAGAAGATTGGTAGTCTTCTTTTTCTAATAAAGTTAAAAACATTTCAAACGGACAAATAAACATTCTTTTTGTCAGTAACTATGTAATATTAAATTTTATGTATCAAATTTCAGTAGTCGAGTGTATTAGGATATGTGCTTAATTTCAAAAACAAATTTATTTACATCAATAATCCCTTCAGCCACACCACTGATGTTTAGCGATTTTCTATAAAGTGCTGCCAACACAGCAATGTTGGTTGCATATGCGCGTAGGTCACGTGGCTTATAATCATTTCTGAAGGCTCTGTAAATAGCTATTGTGTAAAACGTATAAAAAACCATAGTGTGTAAAATTATTAACACGGAAATTTACACACTGGAAAATCTTACATAACAATTTCTTTTACAATATAATTAGCACTTTAATGTGTAATCTCCACGCCTAAGTGTGTAAATGTTGCATGTAACATTTGTTATATTAACATTATAGATTGTGTTAAACCTTTAACACACTGTTGCATATAGGGAACTTTGTATAAATATACACAATCCCTTGTGGACCTCAATTAACACAGGACTGTGTTTATTCGTGTTAAAATATGTACTTTTTTACAATGCAGTATCACTTTCTAGAAACCCGTAATCTAGTATAAAATAAATTAACAAGCAAACATCATTCACCATTTTTCCTCGGGAGACTTGG